>JAJEKV010000028.1:8508133-9876978 GCA_021234155.1 Isoetes taiwanensis
CTGTAAATTACAATTAACTCATGTGTCTTAGGATTTATTAAGCTTAGACATTGTTATTTCTATTTACGAAGTTCAAAGACTCACAACGAAGCAAGTTCTAAAGGAATTACTATGGGTTTTCCCTACAAATCCCCTGCCGACGCTGCTGACCTCCCGTAATTTGTTTACCAACTCTACATGTTGCCAATGTTAGAGTCATGGCCCTTCCATTTATTGTTTAACACCTTCCAAAATACTAATGTAACAAAAAGATAAGCAAGCCAACAAAGAATTGCTAACACCAACACAAAACAAAGAACTAACACCAACACAAAAACTGGGTACAGCTAATTCCAGCCATCGGGCAGTTCAAAAAAATGGCTTCGATCTCCCCTCTCCTCGGTCCTTCCCAGAACAAATGACCCATATGCCCTGGGGCTATCCCTTTGGTTTCGGCCCGATTCTCTGGACCCAAAGTCTATTTTCCAGAATTTTCAGCAGTTGGGTTGCTAGCAAGCAGCTCGAATCTTGCTGGATGGTCATGGCAGCCTTGTTTCCATCAAAACAGCCCTCTAACTTCACTTCGGCGCATTTGGTGCTGCTGTAACTCATTTCCAAGAGTCTCCAAGTCGAATTTATTGCTGCCTCAGTTCTGGACCGGTTCTTTAAATTCTTCCTAGAAGGCTTAATACCTTCAAATTTGCCTCTGCCCTCTCTTGTAGATCTGATTGTTAAGGAGCAGTTCCGGTGTTTCCTGAGTTGCTTGTAGGTAACCTATGTGCATTAATTCAGCTCCCTTATAAGATCTTGTACCATTTTAATAAACACCTGAACCATCCATCTCTGAATCCAGTGTTCCCATCCGTATATATAAGCACCCAATTCTTCATCACTGGGCATGAATACATTTCTCTTAGCAACAACCATGTAATCCATAGAATCCCCAACATAAAACCCCACCTGAAAATTAGAGAGATCAATGCTGAATCTTTCAAGTTTGAATTCCACAACTCTGGATGCAATTCTCCAAAAAGCGCGGCTCTCAACTCATGTCTCCAAAAAGCTTCTAAAATTCCCTTTCTTCAATTTGCCTCTCTAATTTATAAACTTTTGCTTATTTTAAGTTCTTCATGCATGTTTCTATTTTGCATGCATGTCAAACATGTATATATACGTACATGAGTACGTGAGTACTGGCTCCATCAAGTAGCTGGCCAGGACCGCTACAGTCTCCTTCTAAATTTAACCCATGTCCTCGGGTCTAAAATTTAACCCATGTCCTCATGGTCGTATCCCAAGAACTCATTATGTTTATTTAGTAAATATACTAACAACCTCAAGCAAAATCAAGCAATATATGCAACCGCTATAGGCAATGAGATAAAATCGAAGCATACAAATCTTAATTGATTCGCGACTATAGAAGCTTCTGAGCAATCAGCCACGCGGGAGCTTCGCTACGAGATAATCGCTTTGGTGTCGCTGGAAGATCCATTATTGTGGCAGCTCTACCACCACTTTGTGGTCAGTCATCATCCCAGTATCATCCGGATTTAGAGATCCTTCGTAAGGAGCAACCCTAATTTCAAGTAAAATGTAGTAGTTGATCGACAATAAGCTTGAAATGGGAGTGGAAGGATGAAGGAGCAAGATACCTTTAAGTTATGGAAGATTCCTCGAGAAGTTCTAACCGCTTTGCTCTTCAACGCCATGCGCCCATTAGCCATGCAAAGCCGCGATTCCAAGATGTTGGGATGTTGTAGCAACACAAAGATGCCTAAAGTTGTCCGTAATCAATCAAAAATCGATGGCTTATTCTTCCCAAAGAAAGAAACATCATTTAATAACAAGAAGGTGAATGATAGATATTAACGTGTAAAATGATAGATATTAACGTAAAATGAACGCCAGAAAATGAAGAGGTTTAACACTCACCATCCATGGAACGATTATGATTGACTTAATGAGTAATATGCCCTACAACATTATTGCGCTTTTGTTATTGAAGAAGTTTCCATGGTCAACAAGTTAGCAAGAAAAGGAACAGTCATAAGGATGCTAAGTAATTTTGAATAGTAAAGAAGCAAAGTTTATAGCTTATCTAGCATGGATAAGAGAAATGCAAATTTCCTTACCAACATGACTAAGAACCAACAATGCCCGTAATTGTCCCCTTGAGCTACTGACAGAAGGCCGTGAGTCCAATTATTCGCAAATGCCGCACTGGCCGTAAGACCTGCATAACAATAGCTACATCTCTCCGCCGATATAGCTTTAAGATTATTGTAACGCTGATTTATTTCAGGTAAGTTAATACGTATGCTAACATAGGGTTAATCAATAATTAATAGTTGATGGTACAAGCGCAGACTTATACTAAGTTAAGAGCCCGTAAGTAAAGTTAGGTTAATGGGCCCCAAGTTTATTGGCTTATAAGTTTATGTAAGTTTATGGGAATACGACCATCGCTATGCGGTGGCTTACCTTATCCTCGTGACTCCTACATGTTACATGTTAACCCACACTACATGTTAACCCGCACTATATGTGTAAAGAACATATTGCAACGCTTACTAACACATCTTAACACATAGCGCATACTATAGACCGAATATAAATCCAACTCGCCATTCACATAGCTTTCCATTAATTTAAGGCATGTAGCCCCAATTTTTGGGGGATACATGGAATTTCGCCGAAAACAAGGAGTTGTGCATCTAAGGCTACATGTTGTTGGAAGATCAATAGTTGTGCCTTCCCTTCTCGCACAAAAATCTCGAATCCGGTTAAAAGTAGTGACGCAACAATGAAACAAGAATACAATGTATTTAAAACAAAACATCTATTGAAGCAATACACCTTCATGTCGGGCCAGCTTTGATGCCCTCGCCGATGGATCGGCAAAGAAGGTGGACAATCAATATTCTTTTTTGTCCTCTACTTTCACCGAACAAGAGTGCTAAAACCCTTTTGCATGAACACTTCGCCGGAACCGAGTCGCTTTAAGATAGGCTTAACAAGTTCTTGGCCCAAATTCTCATCGAATTTTTGGTGCCAATGGATTCTTAACCCTTCTAAAACTATTATTCTGCATTCAACATAGTCACTTCCAACCGCATGTCTCATGGGAATGGCGACAAATTTATGGGCTCAACCTCCTCAAAAAGTCGATTGAAGTTCCGTGGACGCTTCATCATAATATACGGTCCGAATACATATATTATAATGCCATGTCACGCATACATATCACCATGACAAGTACTTGAGAGTCAGAAGAGTTGCACATAGGGGGCAACCTTGTACACATGTATATTAAACATATGCAATTAAACCCTTTGCCAAACCAAGCAAAGCCCCATTGGTCCCTTCTAACCTAAAACCAAAAAGTCATGTAAAGGAACAAAAAGGGGAAACCCTAAACTTTTTCCATTTTCGTGATTTTGGTTTCCGGGCCATTCCTAGCCAAGCCAAGCCGCTAGTTCACATTGTCAGTAACCGCCAAGCCACTTTTTGCACAACAATACCTCCTCGGGAGCACCGTGATTCAGCCCGAATGAAGGCATGGATGCGATTTGAGGAGCGTATAAGCCAAGGATCGTGCAACCTGCGGATTCCGCAAGCAAAGCTGACTTTTTAGCCCGACAATGAGCTAGGATAGTATGGTAGATCAATCTTATGTGCTTATAGATCCTAAGATCACCAAATTTTAACTAATGAACCCCACTCAATGATGTGTATGTAGATAGATTAGATATTATTCAAGATCTCGCCTCTTCTAATGATGATGATGTTCCATTCTATGCCTCCCATGTGGGAAGGGGGTAGAGGCCCCAAACCTTCAAGAGCAAATGATTCTAGATAACCTCATTAATTCCCACCACGCGCCCGTACAAGAGCCCGCCCTGGTTGTGAGTGGCGGGCTAGACCGGTAGATTAAAGAGGACTTGTCCTTCACCGATCGATCCTCCTCCGGGTGTGTAAAGCTCATCGTGGATCTCAACGGCTAGTCTTAATGGTTTGCATTTCACGCAGGGCAAGGCATGAGCTCGACACCTCTTGGGTGATGAATCACCTTCAATGAGGTTCAAGTTGAAGAAGGGCAGTGGCCCTCTAGCCACCTATGAAGGGCATGCATGCCTCTGGAGGGGACTCTGTTTGCATTTGATGTCATGGGCTTACGTTTATTCACGCCTCCACAGCGGGATTCGGACAAATGATCCATCCTTCTTCCTCATCAATCCTTGCAAAGGATTTGTATTAGTGGATGGCCTATGTCGGCGTGGCTGCCAGGGGGATGAACTCCGCCTTCCAATACGATGGGAGCATCGTAGAAGAAGTAGGGGACGTCACAAAGTCGCTCTTGGACAGTATCTAGCCTGCATTCCTTTAGCGCATGCAAGAAGCCCAGATCTACGACAAGATGCCCTTTAACAATAGCAAGTGGTGGGCAGTCTACCATCGTTGGGTCCAAAGAAACCGATGTTAATAAGTAATAGGATCGAGATGGAACACACAAAACGTAAGCAAAGAATATTTTCTTTAGATGATGTTCGACCAACCGATTTAAAGGCACCGACATTAGCGCATCAAATGCGGACCCGATTCAATAGCGTAACAAAACCGAGCCTTGGGCGTGTGACATTAAAGGAAAGAAGGTTGATTTTGGTACTTTACATTGGATTGCCCAAAGGACGGCCTTAGATTCGTTTGTGGATACTTCGAGGCCTTAACTATGGACGTGGCCTCCTGCCATTTGTCACGCAGAATTTGAGATAGACCGGCCGGCCTCGCAAGCCTCCCAAGCAATTAATGCTACATGCATCGCACTCCATTAAAATGGGTATGAATACCACCACTATTCTAATTGTTGAGATCAACCTGTGGAAGGTTGTGATATATCCATAGAGATACATGCTTTTGTAGTCTATACTCGATATACCATAGCACCGTGAGGGACCCTAAACCGCCATGGTCCGCTTTCTTCTTTTTAGGGTTCATCGCATTTGTTACCCGACGCTCCGCCCATTGTTGCTTCTTGCTAAGGATTGAGCACCACAAGACCCCAATCCGTAAAACAACAGCCATAGATGCAAGCGATGCCGAAGTTCGACTCCATCTCGCTGATTCATCCTCTAGTCGCCCAATCCACCGATCGCGGCAGCCCCGGCGATCTCCCAACTCCTTGCAAAGGGAATCGCTTGAGAGGAATGTTTTCATGTCAGCCGGGAGTTTGAGCAAAGCTATGGCAAGGCTAATGCAAAGGGGTTGTCTAGGCCCCACTGGCAAGTACGGGAACCGGGTCCTTCCCCTCAAGACATGCTCGATCGCCTTAAACAAAGATGGTCACTCTCCATGAGCTTGGCCCAAATGCTGGAGGATTATAAGAACCTTTGGGATGGGATGCAACAACGGAAATCGTATTTCCAGAGGCTACACCAATCCAACCAAGCATGCGTAAGGTGCTGGTAGACGAGTTCCTTGGCAAAACAGACCTGAAGCCTGACCGCATGGATGCCATGTTGTGCAAAGTTGGTTCAGCGGGTGTCGAAGATTTCATCGTCGAACATCTTCGAGCATGCTAATGGATGACACTAGATAAGGTCCATTGTTAGATGTTCTGGCCCCTCGCCTATATTAGTATTGTATTTGGTTGTGTTTTTTGTTTATTGAGACACTACTGTTCAATCTCCTTCAACTTTCTATTTAAAAGTTAAAAAAGAAAGGAAAGAATACGGAATTGCTTAGCAAATCTTAGATCTTTATATATCTACACCTCTGGATCTAATACCATTATTCCAACTTCATTTCAACAATACAAATAGGTTTTCATTTCAACAATATAATTTGATTTCCAAACGCCAGTCACGTTGTGAAGATGGAGAGATGCTATTGCAATAGTTGCTCCTTCGCCTGCAAGGAGGGGCTTCACTGTTGAGGCTTACACTGTTCGTCCATCTCGAATCGCTTCCAACTTGTCTTACCTCTTGGTCTTCCCCTTCTACCGAGCTCTATCAAGGGCTTCAACCTGGCCATACTGCTGCCCCAGGCGTCCTCCACAACTAGTTCAGATAGGCGCAAGCTTTTTTATTCTTAGATGCCTTTTCTTCCTAGCTTGTTGTCAAGCTCGGTGGCTAGCAAAATATTGGGATCTTTGGTGGCCCTGCAAACGGCCCTGGCAATAATAGAATGTAGCAACGTGCTGACCTTCTCCAAGTTGGTGCATGTCCTGTGGTCGCCCACATCTATGCCGCCATCGTTTAGGAACCTTAGCGCCTCTTCAGAACAATATCCGTCGATGCTGGTTCGTCCAATGGCACACAGGGCACCCGCACTTGATTGTTCCATGGCTTAAGGTTGTCTAGGCCACCCCCTATCGCCCCGCATTGAGTACCCAAGACTTGCAAAATGTCTTGCTCCCTGTATGTATCCATCAATTGCAGCACCTTCACCTGGTGTTTGCATAGGTTTCCTTTGGCATCCCATGGGCAATCGCAGCGAACCCAAAGGCTTTGTGTGATCCGCTCACGTAATACGTGTCGGGCCCAAAGTCTTCCTCGGGTTTTGCACCCTTGACCGCCCTCCTCAATGTTAATGAATGTGACGGCCCCATTAGGGATGGTTCTTCTACCTAATGTGTAACTAACCCAAAGGGCTTAGACTAGCTTCTTGTTTATCCATAAGGGACGAGTGGCTTACCTTGTGTCCGTGACGATTGTGTAAGATCAGTTAAATAACCTTGTTGATATGCTTCCATGGGTATGTTGGGGCTTACATTTAAATCTATAAAAACACATTAGCTAAGGTTATTAAAACCCTTAATATGTTAAACTCAAAAACAAAGGTGCACCATAAAATAGGGAGAGGATCGGCCCGGTATAGGATATCGAACCATGCTAAAATCTAGCATCCAAGATGTCGATAGCATCCGGCAATGCGATGGATTGCCGTGTGGAGATCCTGATCCCTCGAGCAAGCGTATAAGAAGCAGAGGGAGCTGGCCGTATGGTAGAAGGAGGAGGAAAAGAGAAGATGATCTGAGGCTACAGAAGAGAGAGAGTCCCAACATATAATCTGTGTGGGGATTTGATCTATATCTTGATTTTGCGGCCCGAGCAAAAGAGCCGCTTGTTGGGGCCAGAATAAATTAAGATTTTGAGAGGGATACTGTGGTCCCAGATTCCCATACCTTTATAATTTGCATATTTGATGTAATCTTTAATGCATAAAGGTTGTTTTGCATCCTTGACAATTAAACCGCAAGATACCTTGGTAGCCAGAACCTTTAGGCCCAAAATCCCAATTGACAAATCATGAAATTATATTATGATCCTTAGATCATAGGGTCTTGACCTTAGTATATTAAGTATGTTATTGCGGCTAAGGGAATAAACCGCTTATTACCGTGTCGCCTTATGAGAATTGCTTGTCATGCTAGGATCAGACGTGGGATGTATGTGTATGTATTTAAGTTTGAGGTTGGTTTTAAATTATAAGTATGGCTTGGGTCACTCAGGAGAATTACAATGTATAAAGATCCATGATGGCATTTTGTGATATTGTGCGTTTGCATTACGTGATGTTGTGCACTTGCATTCAACGACCCACCTTTTGCTAGCAAGATGTGGTCTGATACTGAATTAAGATACCCCAGGCTTGAGAAGAGTGCAGCTGCATTAATGTTTCTAATGGATGTAAACAAGGACATCTTTTGCAAAACAACCATACTAAGTCTACATGAGGCAAAAATTCTTTACCTCTCCTGTTTGCAAAAAAACAGCCTAAGGCCAAGTTATGTAGATGGGCTTGTAGAATTCAAGCTTACAATATTACTGTCAAGGTGGTGAACCGAGTCGAGAATCCTAGTTCCTATTTGCCTTATGTTTTGTTTGAACATGAGGATCAAGAAGGATTTAATGATGTTGATTGTGTTACTAACTTGGTTGCCTTTCATGCAAAAAAAAGATTTGACCGCAATTTGATATCGTGAATTATTTGGAGAACAATGAGTTGCCAAAAGACTTGAGTAGCAGCCAGAAAAAAAGATTCAAAAAGAAATGCAAGAAGTTTAAATTGGTTGGAGAAATATTGTGCAAAGTTGACAAGGAGGGAGTGTTGCTCAGATGTGTGGATCCTGAAGAAGCCAAAATGATCATTGAGGCTTGTCATGAAGGCATTTGTATGTGTTCATTTAGGCCTCCCCCATCCTAGATTCCCCCGTCCAATCACCCCCTCGCCACGTGGTATACCCGCAAGGTAGGGGCAAAGGGAGGTACCGAGTCCCACGTGGATATAGCACGTTATAATTAATAATATGCATCTATTATTCCTTATATACCTTGGTCATCTTTCTTGAAACTTGCCTGCGGGATATATCGACTCTATTTCTCAAGAACCCTAATCCCCTGCTATGCCAAGATCCGGCAAAATTCACCCGAATCAACTGCCTAATCATGGCCTAGACACTTCGGATTGGCCAGATTACACCAAGAACCCATCAATTGAACTAAAAGACAAATGTTCAAGATGTGCTTCTCGCCTCCTTCTCAGATAAATCATTCAAACAGCTTTGTCTTCCTAGGCCCTCTCTCGTGGATTTGCAAAGCCACTTGTATCATCACCGCTAGTTGGAGTATTTGGATTGGAAATATGTTCCCTGCCATGATAGGCATCTGGTTCAGTCCAGTAATCAAATGCAGACTCTCCAAAGTTAGGCCTACAAACCTTCTGCTTTTTTTTGTTTCTCTCATCCCAGGAGCAGATATGGGTGTCTTCTAGGCTGCATGGCATGCAAGTTTCATCAATATCATCCGAATCTTGGCTATCCATGGAGTTCGCTGCTGGAACATCATTGTGCATGGGACAAGGATCACCAAGATCATTATCCATTTCGTTTGGATTAGCAAATTGGCTTTCACAATATTGAAGATGAATACGGTGATCAGGTTCAAAAGGTGAATTAGCTGGTACAGCAGCAATTTCCTTGGAAATTAATCCTTTTTTCAATATTAGTCTAGCTTTTGCCCTTTGCCTAGCATCAATTACACCTCGTGTAAAAGGCCTAGCAAAACCAAATATCTCCTCAATGCCTAGCTTCTTTTCCCATCTTGATGGAAAAGAATAGCTCTCATTCTACTTGCATGGTCTTCCTCCTTTTTTTCTCGCCATTTTCTCAAATTTTTTCAAAGCCTTGGCCTCCACCCTTGCTTTCATTTGTGTTTCTTTAGCCTTTTCTTTTTTTCTTCTTGAATTAACTTCTTTCTCAGCTTGCTTTTCTAACGTTATCTTGTTTGTTTCTACCTTTCGTTATGCTCATCTACCCTGGCCCTTAACATCTCATCCGATGTCACCATGAGTCTATTCAAGAAGCTCAAGTGGCAATGGTTTCATCCTTGCCTTTGGCATATGGAAGGTGCAGGGCCATTGGCTATTATAACAGTGGAAGGGGCAACATTGGCAGCACCAAATTTTGTCCCAGGAGCAACATTTGAACTTGGATTTGGAGCTGCAAGAACTGGACCAGCAACATTTGCAACTTCAGTGGCAACAGCAGCAAGTGCAAACAAACTTGCATCAGCACATGCAAGCCCATTGGGATTGGCATCTTCAAATTCACCTGCACATGCATGAGCAATCTGCATCAGCAAATTCTAACAACAATTAAACAGTATTTTAAGCATGGATTTAATCAGAAATCTCACATGCAACTTCTTGGACATCTGGCTCAATATCCACTACCAAATTTTCGTCCTCTTCCTCGCCTTCACTGTCTTGAACAATCATACTCTCAGCCACTGGGTCTGGTTGCACAGCAAGCATTTTCCATGGCCAAATTCCTGTGGCAGCAAAGCCTGCTTTGATGTTCACTGCAGTTAATGATTGTCTAAGAGACTGAGAGACCAATGTTGCCATGTCCTCCTTGTTTGGTTCATGCATATCATTCTGTCCCATGTATTTGTGTCTCAAAGCTTTAAATGCACCCTTCATAGGTCCAAAACAGGAAACATCAAGTGGCTGGAGCTTGTGAGAAGTATGTGGAGGTAGTTGGAATATGTGCAAGCCCATTTTCTTGGCATATTGTGGGGTCACTTTCAAGTTCACATGTGATCCATGGCCATCTCTTTCAAAACTAATACCTCCTGGCACATTTTTCTTGAAGTGATCCAACCATGCATCAAAAAGCTCATTAGTAATCCAAGCTTTTTTCTTGATAAGACATAGCTGCTCCAGGTTCATAGCCAGCAAGAAGATCCCTATCCCTTAATTTCTTGCCTTTAAAAATGTAAAGATTGGGAATTGTATGGCCTGCAGCACTTACACAACATAGGGTAGTTAGCCACTCTCTATTCTTGGGGATTGTTCCAAAGAATATTTCTATCTCCTTTTCTCGCCACAATTCTCATCCCACATCCGGTGCCGCTTGCACATACATTTCATCACAATTCCATATTCTACATGGCTCTAAATCTAAATCACCAAAAGCTTTTCTAAGGCCAGTGTAAAAACGTATTAAATTGGTGGAGTTAATGGCCTTTACTCTTTGCACTTCAACACACTGGGCAGATCTAAGTGAAAGCATGTCACCATTTGTGTCCAGGTATGCCACCTGTTGGCACACATCTCAGCTGCCTTCTCCCTCATGACACCAAGTGTGACTCCCCTACCCTCATCACACATTTGTAATGCCCACTGAACCAGCTTTTCTTCCTCCACATTTTGGGTTTTGATCCCCCTTTCACCTCACACTCACCAAAAACCCAACGAGTTAGAGTGGTATATGGAATACCATAATGAAGTGAGGCTTTTCTTATGGGCATCCCATCCTCAACAGCTTCCAATGCCTCCTCCATGGCCTCCATAGTCCATGCCCCTCTTTTATATGACTTCACTCTCTTGCTACCAAGGGTGGAAGGAGGTACAGGGGTATGAATCAGTGATTTAGTAGGCCTTTTGCTTTGGAGTTACTCTCTAGAGGTGGAGTAATCTTCCTCCCTTGAAGATTCATGGTGGATAAAAACTGAAACAGAATTACACAACAGGAATTTGAGGATGGATAAAGTATGTGGAACTGCTTTCATATACTTAAATATGTCTACTTCGTGGGGGGAATTAATGGAGAGAATTAAAACAATGGGAGAAGACAAACCTGTGGCTACAGATGCAGCCAAGGCATCAATCCATACATCCCTATCCATCTGTAAGGTTTGATCTTAAAAAGTATCTCCACATGCATGCAATATCTAAGGCTGGGAAAGGGGAAAAGAGTCAGTTAAGTTCAAGTCAAAGATACTAAATAATACGAAGTTTCTGGAACACTTAGCTTTTGATTTCGTTCCGTAACTCCCTTCTGAAGCCCAAGTTTTGGCACCAAAACTCTCTCAAATGCTCACGAAATTGCTTGAGAGATGCCCCATAGGACTGTTCCTACTCCATGGAGGACACAGAAAATTGCTTGTGGAAGATTGCGTATCTGTGGTAGTGCAGGGGGTCTCCATCAGAGGGCATAGTTGTGGCCGTCTTCATCCTCAATAAATCCTAAACCCTATCTCCCAACTGCCATTGTAATGCTTAAGGTTACCGTTGCTGGAAAAAACATTTCCATTAGCCACTGTAGCCCTAAACCGTCCAATGGAGGGTCTCCGTAGATGGGCACTCTCCCTTATGGAGGTTCAAGTCCTTGTATCGACAGGATTGGCAACCATTGTAAATGCAAATCATAGGAAACCAATGCAAATCATAAGGTGTTTGAATACATATACAGTACAACCAACCATTTCTAAGTGTATTTGCACTGGTCACGTGCATGCCATATGGGAGCCTTAGGATGGGCGAATCCGACGGCCACATGGGATGTTGAATATTGATGACTATACAATTGGTGTTGCAGATGACTTTCCAAGTGGTTCTGTTGAGCTTGCTGCTTCTCCACCTTCAGCTGCAAAAAAACCAAGAGGGGGAGCATGACTTTGAAGAAATCTTGACGATTGAGCCTTGCACCTCCTATTGAACTCCAATTTTGTAGTGCCCGTGTCGCTGTTTATTGATCTAGACCACCCATTAAATTAAAATCTTGACGTTGACTTGCACTTGAACTTGACATCCATATATTAAAAGTAGAGGTACTGTTTCACGTTGATGGTCTGTGTGAACTTCAATTTGCATTTATGGGTGAACTCAATGACACAATTGAGAACATAAATTGTTGCATAGATCTTCAACTTTCTTCTATGGATGTTGGTCATCGTAGATCAGCCACCTCACAAACTATGATTATTAGGACAAGATTAAGTACGATTAGGGCACTCATGCATTGGAATACGAGGCATTATGATGTGCTTTGGACAAGCAAGATCTATGAGCATTTGGTTTAATATGCATAGGGCCATCTAGAACTTTATGTATTGTGGTTTTGTTTTTGTTTTTCGCATCACTGCATTAGATGGTAGCTTATCACGTATGGTTCTTCGTGCGAGCTTGACTTTCAAACGTTGGTAGATGATAATACCAACACTTGTTTTTGTATCTGTGCTTTTGAGAAATTAAGTGTTGTAATTGACATGTGATCTTGAACTGTTTCAAAAATTGTGCTTTTAATCTCTTTTTTTTTTTTTTGGTTGCAGGCATGGAGTAGTTATGTAGCCCAAACTTTGCAAGCCATGGCCATTGGAAAAACTCAAGGTCAATTCTCAAGGAGCATACTTTGTTCGTATGGACTTCATTTGTTTTTCATTCAATATGAAAATGAATTGTCCAATCATTATGTATTTATTTTATAATTTTTCTTTTTTTCTATTTTTTGTACAATTGATATTCTAGATTTAGGTTTTAGATCTGAAGATTACCATCTCTAAATGTGTATTAAAATCATATTGCCACCCTTCATCATTGAGGTGTTGATGTCTAGGGCCACTTGACAACTAAAACACTATAGCAGCTTGTTTATATAATACAAGAATATGACGCGCCAAGGCCGCCGGAACATTTTCTTTTCAAAAACCGCGCTTGGACCCCGCTAACGCCCAACATTCTCTTCAGAATGGCCAAGTGATTCTAGATTGATGTGGAAGCAACTTCAGAAGATCTTACATTCTAACTCTAATTTAGAAATTACAAAGTACAATATTTAGCCTAGTCTTTTAAAAAGTTGGTCAATACTTTTTGTTATTGAAGGTTCATGTGTTCGCTGCACATCAAACATCAAGTAGAATTATCAATTTGCGTAACTGAAGATGCCTCATCATCACTAGAATGATATTTTGGCGATAAATATAAATTACTTAAATAAATCCAAAAGGAACTCCAATACAAAGATTCTCGACACAAAGGTCGGTGAGTTACCAAAGGCGCCATCCACCATCCATAAAAATCATCTAGATTTAGCCTCAATAATATAGTCTTTTTTCATCCGTGGCCATCCTCGCAAATCAAAATATAATTGCAAATCAACTCAAACGCTCGCTACAATTTCACACAACGATAGAATCCACATAACGATTACGCCAAGATTAAGGATGAAAGAAAATGCTAGTTTCATATTAAACAATCCAAGCTTTAGCAATGTAACAAAATGGTAGAATATTTACCTTGCATGCAATTAGTGAAGCGTAAGAGAAGCCACAATAGCTCTTCAAGTGCTCTCAACGCGCCGAGACAATAAGAAGGCCTTCTATTTATAAGATGGAGTTTTGTTGGATGATCGACACACATGACTAATCTAGGGCTATATTTATGCCAAGTGCCTATATCACAACTCGCATGTAATCATTAATATCATTTGATATATATTTCATATCCATAATTATCCTAAAATGGATATCATTAAGATTCTATATATATTGGGATTGATATCTTCTAACAAATTTGCCAATGGCCGCAATAAATGCAAAGTGCACACATGTCGCGGTTTTGATAATTCGCAATAAATGCAGTTTATTAATGGTCGCAATAAATGCAAAGCATATTAATGGTCGCGAATAAATGCAAAAGGTATTAATGGCCTCAATAAATGCAAAGTGCACACATGTCGCGGCTTTGATAATTCGCAATAAATTCAAAGCCGCATTAATGGCCACAATAAATGCAAAGTGTATTAATGGTCGCGAATAAATGCAAAGTGCACAAATCGCCATAAATGCGATGAATGCAACGGTCATTCTATGGTAATGCTCATATATCTTCCTCCACCATAAATGCTCATAAATGCCTCAACCAAATTAATGCCATAAATACCTCAATGCAACGGTCATGCCTCCTAATTTTAAGGAAGAAATTACGCGCTTAACACAAAATGTAATGCCATGAATGCAACGCGGTCATTCTATGGTAATGCTCATATCTTCCTCCGCCATAAATGCTCAAATCAAATTAATGCTATAAATGCCTCAATGCAACGGTCATGCTCTCCTAATTTGTAAGGAAGATATTAGAGGCGAAAGCGTAAAAAATGTAACCGCCTTTATAATAGGAAGGATAGATAAGATTGAGGTGACAATTTATTCAATCAAGTGTATACGATGAGAAAACAAGATTTTGCATAGTTATACATTATAGGATTCTTTTTGAAAGCGCATTTAGTTACAAGAAATAGGTAGACGTCATTTGAGCCTTGTTAAAATGGATTGCAAGTATATGCGCTGAGTGCGACATAGGCAGACACAAATGCTAATGATGTATCAATTGTTTTTTGTTTTCCTTCATCCGAAGTTGGAGCATACCAAATGCAGCATTTCATTTTTTCTTTTGTAGCCAATGCAACATGAAAGCAAAGGTGCAACAAATTCAGGTGCCAATGGCATAATATTATTGGAAGAACTAAGAATATTGCCTTAGATCTTATGCTTATGCTTTGAGGGGAACTCCTTAAATAATGTATAACACTTGGAGGAGGCCTGAATTTGTTGCACCTTGCTTTTAAGTATACAAGAATGACAATTTTGTTGACATTCTCGCAGTGTCGCCCATGCCAACGCTGCTGCTTTTGTTATGCGGGAAGGTGTTATTTAACATTCGTGGGTAGTAAAAACAGCCTTGAATGCATCGAGATCTTCAAAAACCTGGGTAAAACACCGGATCTCCCCAAGGGATCTTCAAAAATGGTGGGTAAAAAAAATGGTAGATCTCGCAAAGATGTCAAGAGCCGGTAAAATTGCCGAGTAGGTCGATGAGAGCAACTAAAACTCGCTCCACATTCGTGGTTTGAATGTGTGCCGTGGCACGGGCGCCATTGGACGCTACGCGTAATGTTAAATAACCCGCTTAACGTAGTTTGCAAACGGACTCAAATTGCAAGAAAATAAGTTTGATTCTTTTCCACTTCCTTCGAAGGTAGGGCCACGCTTATGCTGAAATGCATCTACTTCTAAGTGCCTTTATTTTGCAGTTTTTGAGTATTGACGCCACAAGTATTTTTTTCGCACATACAAGTTTCTTACAATACTTTTGAACTGGCTTATGCTGGCAAACGGGACCTTAATTGGTCGCTTTAGGACTTCATGTCAAAATGGTCGATCTCACAGGATAATATGAAACGAAGGCAGATGAAATCACATTATATTTAGACACCGCTTATTCATAATTGTTAGAATATAACAACCCTGCCAACTCAGCATGTAATATGATATGGCATCCATGTAGGCAAAGAGTCATGTCTGTTATGAAGAGTCGTGTCTAAATCTATATGAAGCTACGTGAGAGGCTTGTACTCACGATTTTCCTATTTCTATTCAATATATTACTGCATTGTAATCTCCTTGTATCCTAAACTTAAGATGGTATCAGAGCTTATGTGAAGATCCTGGGACGCAGTAATAATGAGAGATGAAGTAGGGGAGCCCCCTCCCCAACTGAGGAAACGCAGAAAGAAGAAATCGATGAAGATTTTGAAGAAAAGCTTGAAGGTACTCACTTTGAAAACTAAAACCGTAATGGCTTGTTTTTCTATTACGGCTTGTAATCCGGAAGAAGACGAAGTATGGGCGAAGAAATCATCTGCAGATGGCGCACAATATGCAGATGGAGTCAAGAGGCTGCGTAAGCCAACCGGGCTTTGAAGGGGCGGTCTTTGCAAATTGCAAACGTAAGACCAAATCAATGTCGCACCCATTGCCGCTATGTGATGGGGTTAAGCAGAGCCCCCAATCAAAACAAACAAGAAACCCGCTGATGAATATAGAACCGCCTTGCAAAGTGTGCATTAGCCCAAATGGGCATAGTTATGGTGCCAAGACGATGGCCCGAGATTCAAAATGAAAAGCTCCCCAAGTCGGCGGTGCAAAGTTTGAGGTGCCCACAATTGGTACGAGAAGGAGGTGAGAATTGATGCTCAAGGCAAAATTAGCATTGCGCTTTGAAGCTATTGATGCACCGCTGAAGATGAGGCCATGCCCAAGAAATTCAAAACAGGGAAGCAGAAAGCAGAAACAGATTCGGAGGCTTTACCCATTCCATAAGTTTGAGATAAATGCCGAAATGGTGCACGATTCGCATGCAAAGCAATGGTGCAGCAGATGTTGACGCTGAAGAGCCACTGCTCAAGACTCCCTTTAGTCCGGGTTTCCGTGAGCTGCTCACCCGATGTTTCTGGTCTTGGTTCACCAGCCTCCACATCTATTTTACGATCTGACTTCTCAAATTCGAAAGTGGTGTTCCCCGACATGGAGAAAATCCTGACTATTGAATCTGTTGATGAAGCCGGGTACTGCTGAGGCCATAGAAGCCAAGAACAGGGCCTATGAAGTTGCTATAGAGGACGGATTGATGTCCCAAAATTCAATCTATTGAGGAAGAAAAGGCAGAGAACTTTCGATTATTGGAGAGGCTCAAAACTTTCACGGTTTGGCAGATGTATTTGAAAATGAGGCAGAGAGCATAGAGACATCTCTGCAAGGCCAAGATAATGTTGCCGGATGGTTCTAATGAATTATTACAGAGGAAATTTGTAGAAAACAAGGAGATGGTCAAAGATTTTATTGCTGCTGCTGCACAAGATGTAGTTAAAGAGGCATGGATTACAGACTTAGCACTCAATGCAGAAATGCCATCAAAGAAACCCATGCAGGTGGATAATGGCATTGTGATCACAGACCCATTGCCTAGCAAATCTTATAATACAGAGATCGAAGGCTTCAAATCTTATTCTCAAGCAGATTATGACAACATGAAGAAGCATCCAGATATTGAGAAGGATACTGGTGGTTATGGCATTGCTTCAAATGAAGTTGGGAGGACTGCAAAGGCTCAGATTGAAGACCTAAGAAAGCACAGAATATGCAAGGATAAATTTGCCACTAAAGCTGTTACAGGTGTACAGAATTTCAATATGCAATTCAAGACAGCAGATGAATTAATCATGAAGAACAAAGCAGATGGGTTCAAATTAGAGTGTCAAGAATACCACCATATTACAGAACATAATACAGCCCACATGCCAATTAATGATGCTGCTGCACAAGTAGACGTTGGAGATCCTCATATCAAGGGAGGGTCTACAATCCCAGCTGCAAATCAAGATCACATTGAAGACGCTTGTTCTAAAGGTATTCATTTGATTTCTAAAGAAAATGGCATAAGTTTTAGATGCTCAAGGGAGGGAAGATTAGATGATGTGAGCAATCTAAATGCAAACATGGAAGAAGACCTCACTCCCTTGGCACGCAAGCGAGAGAAATCAGACTTATGGGATCTTTGTTATGACTTTGCTGATGATCATGAAATGGTTCAACTAATTCTAGAAGGCAGCAATAAAAATTTATTCATAAACGAAGCTGTAAATATTATTGGAAATATCCCACCAGCACACATGAAGAGAAGAATTTCTCCTACAAGATTCAAGAACAAGAATAATCAGAAGAAGATTAGAAGATGTAGGAAGGACCAGATTCTGAGATATGAAGCTGATTCTGATCATGGCTGAGTTGTTGGTTTGAGGGAGGGTGTTAGAATATAACAACCCTGCCAACTCAGCATGTAATATGATATGGCATCCATGTAGGCAAAGAGTCATGTCTGTTATGAAGAGTCGTGTCTAAATCTATATGAAGCTACGTGAGAGGCTTGTACTCACGATTTTCCTATTTCTATTCAATATATTACTGCATTGTAATCTCCTTGTATCCTAAACTTAAGAATAATGCTATCTAAATGCATAATCTTAAGTTAATTCAGGATGAAAACAAACGGCTCTTATATTTACAAGCAACATGGATCTACAAGTCTCTCAAATTTACAGCAAATACATTTCAGTATGTCACGTCTAAAAGATCTCATTTATCTATGAGGTTCTATATGAGTATAAGCTTCAATACGATTCAAGTTAGCACATATCTTGCTCAAGCCCTCCAAATTGGTCTCAGCTGATTTTAGAATGTCTTGAAGAGAAGATTTAACTGCAGACAGATCAAAAATATCAGGTAAGCTACAAATCAGCAAGATGTACATCAAATCCAATAAATAAATTAAGACAAACTTACACTGCGTTCCACTTTGCTTGAGCTTTGTTGACGAATTCTGTGCATGTGACCTAAAGCACAGAAAAAGATTTTGAATTGAGTGTCTTTAACAACTTGCATTCTCCGTTGCTAATAGAAATATGGTAATCCAATAAACTTACCCCGACTTCTTGAATATCCCTTCAGAATCGGCTTGAAAATTTTTCCATTCCCGGGTAACATCATCCATGCTGTGTACAGGCTTGCGAATCGATCTTTCGACCAAGAACAAGAGGTTAACACAAGAACGTATGCAAACCGAAAAAGGAATCATCAGGATGCAAAGAAAAATGGGCTTACCTTCATCCGTTTGGCTAATCTTGCACTAGAAGACCCATTTCTTTTAATGAGAGCGGCGTAAGTGTGTTCAGCATCTCGACGAATGGATTCTATACGGGAGATGAGGGACGATTTAAGATCTGGAGGTCCGGCAGCGGGGCTTAGAAGAGAAGGAGAAGATTTTGGAGGCAAAAGAGGAGTGGACGGAACAGGGGGCAGCCTGTGAAGACGCTCTTCTCCCTCTTGCTGCTCATTCTGGAATGGAATGGAATGGAATGCTCCCTAAAACCCATCTTTTGGACCCTACCCACCAATTTCCCATTTGTGTATAGCACGAAAATGGACCTACATTTTTGTCCATTCAACTTATCCATAGCTACTAATAGGCAATGCTGATGGTGCATCATGTCTCAAGCACAGATTATAATAGCAAAAGATTAGCTACATTTTCCACCATATTGGGAAGAGATTAGCTAAAACTATAGTCGAGCTTAAACCTTGGTCATCGCAAATTCTTTTGAATCATCGCACCATTTCCCATTGTTGGATCCCGCCAGTTATTTACATCACATCCTCAATATTCCTTTTCAAGGATATTCTAATTATTATTCCAATAACCTCCCCGAACATTCCTATAGGAGAATGTTTTATTGTCGCTAGGGAATCGCTTTTGCCGCCATATCCCGCTTCCGCGATAGCTTGAATGGTCCGGGTGGATGTTTCAAGGTCTAGGGTAAATATAGCTCCTCCACAAGCTTGAATCCCAAGATTTTGCGCTTTTGGGGGTTTTGCAAAAGCAGGATCCACAGAGGCAAAATCAAGTTCAAGCTTTTCGGATTTGAAAAAATCTCTACTAAAAGAGTCGGTAGGTCCTCCCGAGCAACCGAGTAGGCTCTGATCCAAAGCATTTGTTGCTCAAACCAAGCATTTTTGTTTCTAGTATTTTATGTTGGGGCTTTTGCGTAACCAAAGGATCTACGTAGCAAAAGCGCTTTTAAGTAGGGTGCCCTCAGATATCGAGTCCGGATCCGGTTTTCGACATTTTGCCCCCGTGTTTCGGACGCCAAGAACATCCAATGCATGCCCATCCGCCGTCCATGCATGCATCGATGTTCGTGACGCCCTTGGGATCCATGCATCCCGGCATCTTCAACCGCAATCGAATCTGCCGCTGATTTTTTGTCCGTAAACACCAATCGATGTTTTTGAAGGCACTTTTTGACTGGCAAAGATCGCATTCTGCGTATGTGTCTGTTTTGAGGGCGCTGTGCATTAAATTCAAGGTTAGCGATTGTACCCTCCAAATTCAAACGGATTGCATTCCCCATAAAGCGCAAGTAATGGTAGGTGTTTCTGTGACAATAATTGGCATTTCCGCCATGCCAATGTGGTATGTGTTTCATGACAATACCTAGTATTTCCGCCATAGGTGTTTTCGGTCATGGGCTAAGTCTTTTTCGCATGGGGATACAAATGTTATAGAGCCATCCCATTGACATAGTGTAGATAAATATTGTGAATGCCAAATTTGCAACATTGATAGATAATATTGATAGATAATATTGTGAATGTTGTAGATAATATCTAAAACATTGAGTTGCAATTCACAAGATCCCGATTGCAACCAATTATTAATCATAAATTCAATTGGAATTGATAACTTAATAATGCTAAGAACATTGGAACACAATATCTAAAACATTGAATTGCAACTCGCCACAAGGACATCCGGCCGTGAGGTACGGTGTTTCCGCCGAGGAATGGTGCCGCCGAGGCATGGTGTTTCCGCCGCAGGCATGGTGTTTCCGCCACCAGCATGGGGAAGGCCCCGAGGGATGTTGTTTATGGCTAGCCATTGAGGTTTCCGGCCGCCGTGCACGGTTTCGCCAATTTTTGGTGTTTGTGTCAATCCACAACATCTCAATTGCAACTTATTAATAATTAAAAATCTCAAACCGGAAATGACAACCTGAAAAATGTATAGAATATTGAATTGTAACTTAAATCTCAAATGGAAATGATGATTTCATAATGTGTCGACTAAGGGTAAGGTGTTTCTAGCCAACGTTATGGTGTTTCGGCCGGGTGTTTCTAACCATAACCATGGGTAATTTTGTTCTAAGGGAGTAATTAGTATTAAATGCACTTGAAGTGGGTCGAAACTAAATATTCTTTTTAAACATCGCTGTCAATGGCACGACATCAATCATCACAAGATTTTAAATTACGTGGCAAATCTAATGGTTCGAATAGAATGTTCCGCCGAAAAGTATCTTGGTCTAAAACGAAAAGCACATGTCCAAAAATACTTCCTAAAAACAGTACACTCCATTCCAACCAAAAGCACATCCTAAAAAAATAGGGTTCGCTTTGGCGCAGTTCGCTTGGCTTGGTTCTTTGGCGCAAGTCCTAAAAAACGTGGGCGAGCCGTGATGCTATCCAAACAAAGTCTTTGAGAGAGATCAAGAAGCATAAAGGACGATAAGGAAAGCTTTCCACGAGATGGAGCACCTCGTGATGCCAAGGTAGTTGGCCGCCTACTCGTAGAGGAGGAGGATTCCGATCGATGAAGCGCTTTGGGAACGCAGTATTACAACGTTAATAAGAAAAAAAAGGCATTTTGTTTATTCTAAGGTTGTACTTATCTCGCCAGCAAAGGCTGCAAGATCACTTGGCAAAAGGAGCAATCTGATTGCATGTGGTTGCGCGGTGGTGCTCCAAAGGGCGTAAAGAGGCTATCGCTACAAGGTAAAAGAAGGGAAGGGCTTAGGATTTCTCCCAAAAGATGTTTTATGCAGCCCTTTGATCCGTAATATAAGTATAAGTTAAATCTGTCCGGTTTTTAAGAGATGTATGGGTTTTAAAGCTATGGGTGCGGCCGGCCATGCTCCGTAATATTGAAGATGGGGAGGAGAAAGAGAACACTTAAGGCCTTATGTTGAGATGTATGTAGCCCTGAGGAGGATGGAATGGGAGTAAATGAAAGAGAAAAAATAGCTTAGTATGAGAGGTACATAGCACACAATTATGGTCCTGATTCCGGTGGACCTGGGTGAATGGGCTGACCGTGAGGCTTATGGAATTTGGAGACATGCAAGTCAACCGCAGACACTCCGCTTTTATTGTAGCAGTTTGAGGGGAGCCTAGTGTCCCCCAAATCTCCATCCACACCGCCACATTGCAATAAAATCCATAGTTGTCCGGCTTCAATTTTAAAGCTCCGTAAACCAAAGCCGAGGATTGGGGCCAAACTTATTTGGTACCCCGCGGCATGATGTCTACTTACTTGGATGTGGTAGATGATGGGGAGATGACTGATCAAGAGAACAATGGTAACTATGACCGAGGATTTTATTTTGATTTTGAATTCTTCATGCATCTTGATGACCCTTTCACTACCTTGGAATGGGTTAACAAAAGAAGAAAGGGAAAGCCACCAAGGCCAATCCAATTTTTTCATACGATGCTCAAGGTCTGCATCTTTAGGAACCCACTTTGGGCTATCGTAAAAAGATGGCAAAGGTGAATTTGTGATACGCCAAAGCCATTTCCTTTGAGCATCCCCGTTCGTGATATCCCTCGAGAAGGTTTGTTTGTCTTGGCTGAATGAGCAATGCGGGTGCCTACTTGATGTAAGTGTCTTCCCTTTATAGAGTCCATTGTACATCTTTTGAATTCAAAATTCTCGGTAGTGGTGGTGGTTCTCATACCATACCACCACCGTAGGACGTCATCTTGTTTTTCATCCCGGATTGGTAGACCTCTACATGAATAAGAGAGAGTCAATTTGAGGAAGATTATTCCTCCTAGACCCCGAGAACCATCTCTCTTAATCGGGCTGCCCGTGGTAAGAAGGTGTTATTTTTGGCATGATGACATTTATTTTACATTTAAAATACTGGTCCATTTATCACTGCTTCTACAGTTCTATCTCTTCACCTGCTTTGGCGCAGCCACCATTGAGCCTTTACCAGATTAGCCGATTGGGAAATATGTGTCACTTGGAGTGCCACAACCCCGCCTTTGTCGATTTTGATTCTATGATGAGATATCATTCACCGATGTGGCCCGAGAAGTAGTCGAGTGAGTTGTTTGCATGCAATACTATTTGTTGGTTTTTTAAATTCATCTCTCACTAGCATGAGATGGTCAGCAGTCGCTCAAGGAAGTGCATGCTAGTTGGGGCAGCCCCAAGACTGTAAATGGTCGACATTCAAGCAATTGAAATGCGTGTCCACCAGTTAAGAAATGGTTCGTGACTGGGTGTACACACATCAGATGCAAGGTGCTTTTATACGAGATTTCATTCTCAAGGATTTTACCGGTCACCAACAGGTATGGGGGTATTGGTTGTGTGAAGATACCATCGCGGCAATCACACTAAATGTCGAAATGTGTGACTAAGGACTGGTTTGACAAGATTGATGTGGCAAACCGGGCAGAGAGACACATTTAGCAAGATGCCGGGCGTGCTACATGAAGCCGCGGAAAATGCCAAAAGCCACCCAAGACAATTTAAGAAATGTTCTGCTTTTGCTTTTAAACCTTGAACGCTGCTGGCTTCTAAAACTTTTGATTCCGAACATGGTAGCAGATTTTGTAGTTATTCCATGATTTACTGCGATAAGTTATTGCACATAACTATAACTATGTCACGTAGAAGACTTATTAGCATTCGCGAATCGCTATGGATGGTGTCTTTGATCTAAACACCAGGTGAGGCGACCAGAAACACTGCTATTTTTGCCGTGACATCTTGGTATTTCTCGCCAAGCTAGTGGTGTTTCCGCCATATTCTTGGGTGTTTCGGCCTTTTAATGGTGTTTCGCCGCTAGTGGTGTTTCCGCCGTTAGTGGTGTTTTTGCCGTGACATCTTGGTGTTTCGCCAAGTTAGTGGTGTTTCCGCCATATTTTGGTGTTTCCGCCTTTAGTGGTGTTTCCGCCGTTAGTGGTGTTCAAAGTGCGTTGTGAGCACATTGAGAAGGACAATTGGAATACAATACCTAGAACATTGAGACCTCTAAATGGAATACAATATCTAAACATTGAGAAGAGTGGTTGCAATACAATATCTAAAACCTTGAATTGCAACTTTCAACAAAGTAACCCCTTCATAGAAAATGAGTGCAACATCCTTGGGTTGTAGGCCACAAGAGTACAACATGCAAAACATTGAAGGGTCGTTTACAGCAATGTTTTCGCCATCTACAAGAGTTTCCGCCAATTTGACGGTGTTTCCGGACAATTGAGTGGTTTCCCTGGGCATATGGTGTTTCCGCCAAGTTAGTGGTGTTTCCGGCCATACCTTTGTGTTTCCGGCCTTTAGGTGGTGTTTCTCGCCAAGTTAGTGGTGTGTTTCGCCGTTGCTGGTGCTTCCGGCCGCAGCATATGGTGTTCCCCGCCAACCTTGAGTGGCGTTTCCGCCAATTGAGTGGTGTTTCGGGCAAGTTATGGTGATTCCGCCAGCCTTGAGTGGTGTTTCCGCCAATTGAGTGGTGTTTCCGCAAGTGTTGTGGAGCACATTGAGAAGGACAATTGGAATACACACCCAGAACATTGAGACCTCTAAATGGAATACAATAACATCTAAAACATTGAGAGAAGAGTGGTTGCAATACAATATCTAAACCTTGAATTGCAAGTTTCAACAAGTGAGTGCAACCCCTTGTAGGAATATGAGTGCGCCATCCTTGGTGTTTCCGCCACAAGAGTACAAAATGCAAAAACATTGAAGGGTTACAGTAGGTGTTCGGCCATCTAGGTGGTGTTTCGGCCGCTTTGAGGGTGTTTCCGCCGCATATGGTGTTTCCGCCGTGCCCTGGTGTTTTAGCCGTGGTGTTTCCGCCAAAAGAGTGGTGTTTTTGGCCAATTGAGTGGTGTTTCTTCGGCAAAATGTTGTGAGCACATTGAGAAGCGACAATTGGAATACAATACCTAGAACATTGAGACCTCTAAATGGAATACAATATCTAAAACATTGAGAAGAGTGGTTGCAATACAATATCTAAAACCTTGAATTGTAAAAGCCAACAAGTGAGTGCAACCCCTTGTAGGAATATGAGTGCCACATCCTCGTGTTTCGCCACAAGAGTACAAACATGCAAAACATTGAAGGGTTGCTTAAGGTAGTGGTGTTTTTCGCCCAGGTGGTGTCCCCGCCGCTTGGAGTGGTGTTTCGCCAATTTGAGTGGTGTTTCTGGCCGCATATGGTGTTTCCCCGCCGCAAGGGTGTTTCTAGCCGCTGCTGGTGTTTTCGCCAAAAGAGTGGTGTTTCCGCCAATTGAGTGGTGTTTCGGGCGCGCTGCTGGTGTTTCGCCAAAAGGGCGGTGTGTTTCCGGCCGAAGTCAATGGTGTTTCCGCCTAGCTACCGGTGTTTCGCCAAGTCTTGGTACTGACATAAGCATGGTTACTTAACATAAGTTACTTAATCAAAAAGATTACTTTAACAAAGAAGATTGATTGAAAGTCCATATGTAATCCATATGTATCCTAAAGGAGCAACTAAAGATCTTCAAATTATCGGGTCATCAAAAGATGGAGCACACATATGACTAATGATCTTAATAGCCAATATTCAAGCAATGTAAATTCTTTATGCTAAATCGCTAAAGATCCATGATCGCATCTCCTGGTATTGGCTTCCACCATCACCTAAGAGCAAACATGGCATTTACCAATTTAACATTACTATCCGGCAAGTAGAGGAAATAATTTCAAAGAGAGGTTAGAATTATTGTACCTTCACATCGCAGGATATGATCTTTGCATTCCTTCGAGAAAACGCTTAAGTGAACTCCTCTTCTTCCTCTTCTTGTGGTTTCCACGAAGGGGGTACTCGTCTATAGAATGGTGTTCCCATTGAAGTCTCAATTCATGGATAGACTCTTGCACATGAAATTGACATTTCTACTTTCAATTTAGCCTTTACTACCATTGCAAGTTCAGCTAAAAAGGAACCAGCTTGATTACATACCTGGGCTCTCCTAGCAATGGTCTCCTTGAGACCCCGCATTGTCTCCTATGTTATCTCTAACACCTTGGGGTTTTCACTCAAACCTACCTTTACAATCCACCTTTCATCATCTGGATGCAACTCCCTCGGCATGGCCCCTCTTCCCAAGAAGGCATGGTGGCTACCATATGCCTCGCAAAGGACCTTAGGATTGACAGAGCCTGGACCAGAACCATGTAGAGTACCACAAAACCTTTAGAATGTCTTCCCCTTTGTACTTGGACATCATCCCCATCACCTTTGACTTGATGCTTGCAATATATTCTTCATACCCCATGGACAATCACATGATGACCAATGTTCATGTGCAACATCCACTAAGGTAAAACCTCCTCGTTATCATCCCAGCTTGTCCATGTTTTGACCTACACACCTCGCCTCCCTCCTTTGGTTCAGCCATCTAACAGCCTACATCCGAAGTTCTCGAGCACCTATGATGGTGCTTCAACTATGTGCTCTCGCCTCTTGTTGGTTTTAAACCCAACTCCTCTTCATGAACCTATCAAAGGACAAGTGAGTTTGTAATACACCTGAGGAGCATGTAAATGAGCCAATCTATTCTCCTCCCCCTCTCAAGGCATGCTTGATACCCCCTAATCTCCTCTTGATATGCTAATGGTAGACTCTATACCAAACATTAGTCTCTTTGGTTAGCATATACATCCTTGTGGGTACTATCCAATGTGTGATGTTATTGGTCCAAACTCGGTTCATATACCTCACAACCCTCTTCCACATCTTGTACCTCTTTTCCTTGAATTCATCCAACAACTTCTTGGCCTCTCTTTGGTGCATGCTTCCACATAATCACTAGTCCTTCTTGGGTCAATATCTACTTTAGTGGCATACATACATATGACCTGAAGTTCCTTAAACATTTCCCTCACCTCTTTGTTCTTCACTTATATTTTAAAGCCACTTCATCCGCTTTCTTCAACATGCCAAACACACAACTGAATTTTGGTTTCTCGCCAAACATCTTCAAGGCATTGATTTCAGCCCTGCATCATCTACAATGAAGCATGCAGGTTCCCAAGTTGGGTCTTCCCTATGTATGGGTTCTTCATTGTAATCAACCAAGGATGGATGTCCTCCCGGTGGCACTAGAGGATAGGAACCCAAGCAAATGGGACACCATTTCCATGCTGTCATAAACTAGGCAAGGTATAAAGGTCAGAAGTGCTGGTCATTGGTCTTGAAGGTTGAATCTAAAGCTACAAAGATTCCCCTTCCATGCTCTAACAGATCTTCATTTGGAACGGTGATGATGCCCAATGTGAAAGGGACTCCTCCTCGATACATGAACACATATTCTTGGATGTAAATCAACCCACGCCCTAATAATTTTTGGCCACATTCTCCCAGGGTAAAGATCCACGTGTCGCCAGCTCAGCCATGACAAATTATATAAATCATCCATGGTTAAAGAATGCATCTCTTTTTGGGGCATTGGCATCCATCCCCTTTCTATCTCCCATTGTTCCTCGTGTTTGACGGAAGACCTCTTTGGGGAGTGTGGTTATGAAGCAAAATGTTGGTAGGCCCAAGCCTTCTTACCCTTTGAGAGCCATGGAGCTACATCATGCCTTGTTCTTGCGCATTGGGGATCCTCAATTCCATGGTAATTTCTCTTGATTATCAATGTGCCTCATCTTGTAGTATGTAATTTTACATATATCAGCCTCAAATAAACTGCTTCACCGAAAGTGGCACCTGCAACCTCGCCTAATACTCATTCCTCTCTCTGTCTCCTTGAGTAGGAAGGATTCTTCTTCTTTCTTCAAAAGCAATTAGAGCTCTGTTGTTTTCCTTTTGAACTCCCGAGAACGCTCACGATAATCTTCAGGGCAAGTAGCTTAGCCGCACTGCGAGCTACAATTGAGAAATAGTTGTTCGCCATAGCTGTTACAAACCGAGAAATAACAGCCTTGCTGCTCTCTTGAAATTCCATGAATCCAAAATGAAACCGAATGACAAATCAATTCACTTACTTGGTTATTTTAAGGTGGGCATATTGGTCGACTTTTCTTTGGCAGATCCTCTTTCTACCCCGAGATCCACGCTTCTCGGTTGGTGTTGCACCGGCAAATTCTCGGCCCCTTCCATCTAAATCTTGCACCCCCTCGCTTGTGGGGATATAGCATGCATGCATCGAATAGTTTGTCAGTCCGTAGGTTAGTTTATAAATGTCGCTTCTATCTCCATTGCAATTGGTACTTTGAAAATACACCCATGGGGGATTTGAACCGAGATGCAAAAGAGTCCGAAGACAAAAATTACTAAGTTACAAAGATTTGCAACATCGCTAAAATTAAACCCAATGTCAACCCCTATATAACCTTACCGTTTCTACTCGACGCCATTATCCTTTCGCATTCCATGCCCGGCCCAACCAAAGCGCCCAATGGATCTTTCAACAGGTCACGGACCGGTTTCGTGGTAAATAAAGAAGATCCCCCACTCCGCTTTGAATTGGGCCGGAAACACCCCACCAACCTTGGGATGGAAATACCACCACCGATTCATTGAATGCACCACAAACAAGTACATGGGACACCGCCACGCTATAAGTCAAAAGTGTCACGCCCAACTCTCCAACCTTCAAAACATCGCAGGTGTTTTCGGGAAAAAAACCGGCGGCTCACGGCTATGCCGTTGAAGATGGTCGGATGCATGGATCCTCGGGCTGCCCTGGCATCGATGCATGCATGGACCAAATGGATGGGGATAGATTGGGTTTCGGACGCCCCAAACACCGTGGGCAAAATGTCCAAAACACCGGATCCCTGACCGATATACGAGCTCGCTTAAGTAGGCACTTTTAGATTGGAATTCTTTTTAAAGAGCTCAAGATCCTCTAGAAGACTGAAGCAAAGAATAGAACCTTGGACCTAGCATTTCGAATTGGAGCATTTGTTATCTCTAGCATTTATGTTGGGGAGTTTTGGTAGCAAAGGATCCAGAGGGAAAAGCAAGTTCATGCTTTTAAAATTTGAAAAGAACTCGATAAAAGAGCTGCAATATCCTCTAAAAATTTGAAACAATGGCAGTAACATGCTTTGACCTAGGTTTTTAATGAGGCCAACCATCCGCTTCGCGATCATGGCAATAACCCTCCTCATCCTACCACCCCAGGGTGGTTATTTGCCATATTCCACCTGGAGGGAAGGATTATCCTCTTCTATACATGTCGATCATGATATGGAATGGGCGTGACACCATTCCCTCGTGGTGGCGCTAACCAAATGACCACCGAAAGGAGCCACTAAATGGTGCTCCTCATTGTTGGTGGCCACCATTTCGCCTTACCACATTGTGTGGAATGACCCGCTTTTTGCCATTTCCACAATGTCAAGGAAAGGCAGCTAAGATGGCAATGGTCCTTCAACCTATAGCAATAGCATGGCAAGGGAAAGGCAGCTCCATCGAGGTTTTGGAGCAAAATTTGACATGTTACTTGTAATGAGAGGATAAGGTTGATCCAAGGAGGGGAGAATTTAACATTTCAACACATTTTTTACGTTAATACGTATAACGCGGTGACACATCACCATAATTAATTATAGGCATATTGTTGGTAAAGATATAGTTAATTAGATTTGCTAATTAATTATGTTAGCTAGTTAGTCAATTAGGTTTGTTTAATTAATTGACCGATTATCCCTTGTTAAAGTGTCACTTGGCCTAAATCAATTTGGTCAAGCGTAACATATATGCACTTTTGACCAAACCCCATTAACCCCTAAACCCTCAATTCGAAATTGGGATGATATTCAACCTAAGGAGTAATACATCAGCAGCTCAGAACATGGAGATGCCTGTGGAGAACATATCTAGAAGAGAAAACATGTAGGAGAGTAGATTAAGTTGATTGATTGCGAGGTCCTAACCCTTGTATGATCTAGATGAATATTAGAATGTAACGCTGATTCTCCGGGGCTATGCTATGTTAGATGGTTGTATGTTGTTATAATTATGCACCTCTTTATGCTTGAGGAAGGGGGTAGAGGCCCCGAAACATTCTAAGATTAGGATGCTTTGGAATTAGATTCTATAAATCCCATTAGATTAGATTCTACCGCATAAGAGTTCACGCGGATATGGATGTTATGATGTGATTGAGCATCTGACAAATGCAGGCAACGAAAATGTGGAGATAGAACCCCTCGCAAGCGTGGGCTACCGGGTCCTTATAGCGTGGGGGAGAGGCTTATAACCGGGTCACCCCGGTGGACCGGTTGGGCCTAACATCCCCGAAAGTTGAGGTGTGGCCTGACCAAGTGGTTGAGGAGGGTTGTCGGCACGGATGCGGTTGCCCACATCCTCTACCCGATTGTGCTCCCATTTTGGCCTCAATGACTATCAATCCAAAGTGGTTACATAGCAGGGTTCCATGTGATCACGCCTTCGTATATGACAATCACGCACACGCCTTATTTTAGCCCATATCCGCCAATGTGCTATCCCAATGTGACGAAAGCCCGCCGAGTCAATTCTCTGGCAACTCCGGATCTTGTCAAAACTTTACTAGATCTAGGTATGAAGAATTTAATCTTCCAATAAATAATTGAGAATAATCCACTATAATCCATCAATTATCACATAATTTATAGGGAATAACATCCAAAATGAATATAAGTTCAACACCAAGCTAAAGCTTTCTCTTCTAGAAACTTCCAACTCAAAAATCCATAGCGTCTTATAACCACAACTGCTTATACCACTTGTCAAGTGATCCTACACATAGGTCTTAGAGTCTAAAAAATGCAATCAACTCATTAGCCTTGGAATTGATAACCTTATATTTCATAATTTCTTAGTTAATTATATTCAACAATTAACAGCATGCATGTTCTTATTACTTGTGATTATACTACCCAACTCTTAATACTCTGATCTCCTTTGTTGTCGAAATTCTTCCATTCTGCCTTCATGCTCTGCAAAAACTTTTTCAAAAGGGCAAAACCCTTGCTTATATACTCTCCATGCTATATACATGTTCTATCTTGCATGCATGTTCCATCTTCCATGCATGTCAAGCATGCATATATGCACATGAGTACTGGCCCATCAAGTGGCTAGGATCCTTACACCCAGCCAATGTTCTATGCCAGTTGAGTTCATTGTCATGATTTCATCTGTAAGAATTTCAGATGGAATCAAACAGTAGGGCGGAGAATAAATGGAGGGCTTAAAGCCTTTTTTGCAATGCAGAGAAAATGTGTTAAGGCAGACATATGGAAATTCAGCTTGAAAAGAATGTTATTCAAGATTAAGTGCGGGATTGTGTGCTATATATGGGTGAAGTATGGGGCAAGGGTTGTCATTGGAGCTATGGCAAAAAATTGAAAAAGTGCAAAAGAAATTCTTACATACTGAACTTAGGTTAAAACCAAGCTCCTATGTGATTCTTTTTGTTCTATTAGCGGGGTTTCTATTCAAGGCTAGGCTATGAATCATTCAGATTGCTAGGGTATCTCAAGCATTGAGATCCGGGGTCAGATGAGGAAGAGAACATTTTGAGCTATATTGTAGGTTGTTTAAAGAGATTGTATGACAAAGGTATGCCCTCGAGCTATCATTTCGTGTTTTTCTTCGCTTCAATTGATTTGGAGCTTGAGATTATAGAGGCATTTTAGTGTAGTTAGATGGAGTTACATTTTCAATTCGCTTCTATTTTTCCTATGATAAATCTACAGACTTTTTTAATTTCTATATGTAAGGTAATGGGTACAAATAGTAGATATGTCCATGCATAGATAGTCTTTTGATACGCTTGACGGCCGTGTTTTTGCTTTATGTCATTGGGATTACACACCTAGACGTATTTGGATAAAGTCTGACACATTTTATATCTTTGAAAACCCACATCACATCCATATCAGTGTTCAATTTTTTTTGAAAGGAAATGTTTTGTAATGAAAGTAGACATAGCAGTTTGTAATGCAAGTCACTGATATAGTTAATAGCCAATTATGATTTGCTCTTCAATACAATGCCCCTCTATAATCCTCAAAAAGCAAGGTCTTTTCAATTGTGGTTCCATCTCAAATTGCTCTACAACAACTTGCCTAGACAACCATTGCTAGAGAGGGCTTATTGATGCCGATGATCCATGTTCATGCACATATCTTTATGTTGAAAGTTATAATCGATGCCTTATATACGCTTAAGAATATCGATCTTTTGTTTAAACCAAATTTTGATATTGACTAAGAACCTTTCTTATAGGTATATGGGAACCCATCTTACTATAATATTATAATCTCTATAAATTGCCCGGCTGAAAACACCTAGAAAAATGGTGCTATCAACCTCCCTTTCCAGTTCATGCATCAAAAGCATTATCCCGTGATTGATGTCTCTATCAATTTGTCATGCAAGACCAAGGTGTACTTTGAAGGGCATAAGAATCCTCTTCATATAAAATCCAAGTACATATAATGGAGCTCAAAACCTAACCCCGCACAACTACATGCAATCTGATCTACCTTCTGATTTAACTTCTATTTCATTTAGCTTTTATGGTGGTGGTTCTTAAGTTAGGGTCCGCTTTATTTTTCTATATTTTGAATCATCAATGTTAACTAGATATTATCTTTTTGTGCCAACCTAAAAAACATATTAATATGTTGTATTAGAAAGTAGGATCCTGAAACAAGTAGGTCTTCATTTTGAGATTATTTCAATCATTTCTTGTGATCTACTTACACGCGCCTAAGTTTACTTGGGGCATTCATTATGTGATTTAGGGAAAAGGATAATGGAGTCTATTAAGAGATCTATTTGTGTGTTTAGCTTTGTTGGTTGCATCATCCAAAGACGTCAGTTTGCCCTTTTCCCTTGCTTCTTTGCAAAAATGACTCGCTTTTCCGTGTTCTCTTCCAAAACACACTAACCCCAACATTTGGTCCACCTAAACAACAAGAAAAACAAAATAATGAAGTTGTTTTTTTGAAGATTTGGAAAACCCACGCCAGAAGTTATATGGGGGTGTGGTTTTCCAAGGATATAATTGTAGTTTTTCTTAAGAATATGTTTTTTTTTTAAGAATGGGTGGTTTTTAAGGAGGTGTAATCGCCTTTTTTAAGGATGTGTTGTTTTCTCAAAGATGGTTTTTGAAGGGATGTTTTTTTAAAGGTGTTGTTTTTAAGGTAGTGTTTTTGAGATGTGGTTTTTAAGGTTTTCTAAAAATCCATGTATGACAAGTTGTCCACATGCCATTATTGCCACAAAATGGCAAAAGATACAAGAGTTATATATGCTTGACACACTTCACTAGCATTTGATTCAAACATGCTACCTAGGCTCCAACATGCCAAGGTAGCTCAAACATGCTAAGGTGGCTCCAACATGGCAACTAGGCTTCAACATGCCAAGGTGGCTCAAACATGCCAAGGTGGCTCCAACATGGCAACTAGGCTTCAACATGCCAAGGTGGCTCAAACATGCCATATAGACTCCAACATGCCAAGGTGACTCAAACATGCCAAGGTGGCTCAAACATGACACCTAGGCTTCGACATGCCAAGGTGGCTCAAACATGCCAAGGTGGATCAAACATGCCATGCGGATCCAACTTGTCAAGGTGGTTCAAACATGCCACCTAGGCTCCAACATGCCAAGGTGGCTCAAGCATGCCAAGGTGGCTCCAACATGCCACCTAGGTCCAACATGCCAAGGTGGCTCCAACATGCCACCTAGGCACAAACATGGCAAGGTGGCTCAAAGATGCCACCTAGGCTCCAACATATGCCACGTGGGCTCCAACATGCCACCTAGACTCCAACATGCCACTTAGGCTCCAACGTACAAATATGCCACTTAGGCTCAAACATGCCAAGGTGGTTGAAACATGCCATGTGGGTTCCAACATGCCACCTAGGCTCCAACATGCCAAGGTGGCTCGTGCATGCCACCTAGGCATTCCAAGCGGTGACATGGCATGCCAACTAAGCAAGGCCAAGTTTTGACTAGGCCAAAAATGAAAAGATGTCCATCTTTGGTCTTTTCATTGGGTGATGTTGGCAAATTTCGGTTGACATGGCTAGATGGTGGTGATGTGGACATGATGACTAGAACTTTATGCAAGAAATATGATAACCTTTAGAATTTTTGGTAGAGGAGTTTGGCAAGGGATAGAATAGAGGGATCTTGAACAACTTAAACGCTAACGCCTTTCCCCAAATCGAACAAAGCCAGACTTTGCACGCTTCCTCACCGGAGGGAGAGCCCAGACCCCGTGAGATCTAACCTCAAAAAGGTTGCGGAGGTAGCCTTTCCTCGCCAATGATCCGGAGGGCAAATGCCAATGCCCCCTCTTCCCCCTCCACGAGCTCCGTTTTCCCTATCCCAATCGTTGAATCCACCGCTCAAGTAACGCCTTCAAGTAAATTCAAAAAAATCCAAGATGCAAATGGAAAGAACTTATCAAACCGCGCCGCCCCATGGTCGAATCGTAGAAACCCAAGTGTTTTGTCGCTCGAAAGCAATACAAAAAGGCTCCGCATCGGAGATTTGACTCGCCATGTAATCCGAAATAGCAAATTTACCCTAGGAATCAAGTTATACGCTCATTTTTGGCAACAAAAGAAACACGAACCCTACATGGCAAGATTCGCGCACCACCTCTTAGCCAATTGACTCTAACATTATTGGACATGAGCTACCTTGGTGCTTCTTGGAGAAAGAGTGGTCTTCCGCCCACAAAACTTGGTCTCGAGGGTAATGTCGATGTTTTGAGTCCATTGGCAGAGTCAGTTTATAGTTCCGGAGTGGGAGAGTTGCCCATCCGCGGGCCAGGGGCCTTCGGGGAGAGGACCTTTGGGGCGACCGCCGAAGGTTTTAAGGGTCCATCTTCGGCATCAACACCCTCCTCTACGTAATCACATTGTGCAAGATCCCGGTCAAATCGACTAGGATATGGCCTCCCAAACGTAAACCCCCCGTGGGTTTGCTAGGTTATTGAGGGTTTACGCTATGGAGGTCGCGATTTAGCCTGGTTGCACTTGGGACATGGTCAAGAAGTCGCAGCTAAAAACATGAAGCAATAGGAACTGAAGGAATGGGGTTTGGATCTATTGGCCATCCCTAATGATCCCAAACAATTTTGCATCACAAAGAAACTTCTTGGCTTCTATCGTCATTATGGGAGGAGGATAAATCCAAACCCCATTCCGTCAATTCCTATTGCTTCAAGCGTTTTCAATTGCGCTTCTTGGCCATATCCCAAGTGCAACCGACAAAACTTCGCCTCCAAAACGTAAACCCTTCAATACCCTAGCAACACAATGTGGTTTACGCCGGAGGCCATATCCTAATCGATTCGACCAGATCTTGCACAATGTCATCACGTAGAGGGAGGGTGTTGACGCTTTAAGATGGACCCTTAAAACCTTCCAGACAGTTCACTCCAAAGATCCTCTCCCAAAGACCCTTGGCCACGGACAGGCAACTCTCCCACTCCAAAATTGTAAACTAACTCTGCCAATGGACTCAAAATGTCAAGATTACCCTTGGGACCAAGTTTCGTGAGAAGAAGACCACTCTTTCTCCAAGAAGTGCCAAAGTAGCTCATCTCCACACGCTCCTAGTCAATTACGTAAGAGATGGTCGCGCAGAATATTGTCATGTAGAGGGTTCATGTTTCTTTCGTTGTCAAAAATGACCGTATAACTTGGTCCCTAGGGTAATGTCACCATTCAGGACGATATGGCAAAGTCGAATCTCCATTCCGGAGCCTTTGTACTGCTCGAACGACAAAACACTTGGGTTTCTACATGGTCGAAGCGCAGACGCCTTCACGGTTTGATAAGTTTCCCGCATTTATCTTGATTTTTTTGAACATGCTCGAAGCAGGTTACTTGAACGGTGGATTCAACGGTCGGATAGAGAAATTGAGCTCCGGGAAGGGGGGCATTGGCATTTGCCCGCCCGAAGGAGCGCTGGCAGAAAGGTCGCCTCGCAACCTTTCCTCGAAGCCATCCCCCCGGGTCCGGCCTCTTCCTCCGGGTGAGGAAGCCAAGAAAGTCCCGCCACGTGGGCTCCAACATGCCACCTAGACTCCAACACACCAAGGTGGCTCAAACATGCCACCTAGGGCTCCAACATGCCAAGGTGGCAATGTAAATGCCAATGGGCTCCAACATGCCATCTAGACTCAAACATGCCAAGGTGGCTCAAACATGCTACGCAGGCACAAACATGCCACCTAGGCTCCAACATGCCAAGGTAGCTCAAACATGCCACGTGGGATCCAACATGCCACCTAGGCTCCAAAAAACCAAGGTGGCTCAAACATGCCATCTAGGCTCCAACATGCCACCTAGACTCAAACATGCCAAGGTGGCTCAAACATGCCACCTAGGCTCCAACATGCCAAGGTGGCTCAAACATGCCACCTAAGCTCCAACATGCCACCTAGGCTCCAACATGCCAAGGTGGCTCAAACATGCCAAGGTGGCTCAAACATGGCACGGGCTCTAACATATCATCTAGGCTCCAACATGCCAAGGTGGCTCAAACATGCCACCTAGGCTGCTATATGCCACCTAGGCTCAAACATGCCAAGGTGGCTCAAACATGCCACATGTGCTCCAACATGCCACCTAGGTTCCAACATGCCAAAGTGGTTCAAACATGCCAAGGTGCTAAAACATGCCACCTAGGCTCCAACATGCCACCTAGGCTAAAATGTGAAGGTGGCTCAAACATGCCAATGGTTTCCAACATGCCACCTAGGCTCCAACATACCACCAAGGCTCCAACATGCCACCTAGGCTCCAACATGCCACGTGGGGCAACATGCCACCTAGGCTCCAACATGCCTGGAGTTGGTTCAAACATGCCACCTAACCTCCAACATGCTATCCGGCTCAAACATGCCAAGGTGGCTCAAACATGCCACGTGGGCTCAAACATGCCACCTAGGCTCAAACATGCCACCCAAGCTCCAACATGCCAAGGTGGCTAAAACATAAAACATGCGGGGCTCCAATATGCCACCTAGGCTCCAACGTGACACCTAGACTCAAACATGCCAAGGTGGCTCAAACATGCCACGCGGGCTCCAACATGCCACTTATGCTCAAGCATGCCACCTAGGCTTCAACATGCCACCTAGGCTCCAACACACACATAGGCTCAAACATGCCATGTGTGCTCCAACATACCACCTAGGTTCCAACATGCCAAAGTGGCTCAAACATGCCACCTAGGCTCCAACATGCCAACTAGGCTCAAACATGCCATGTGGGCTCCAACATGTCACCTAGGCTCCAACATGCCAAGGTGCTCAAACATGCCACGGGTTTCAACATGCCACCTAGGCTCCAATATGCCACAGTGGCTCAAACATGCCGTGGTGGCATGTTGGAGGCTAGGTGGCTCACCTTGGCATGTTTGAGCCACCTTGGCATGTTGGAACCTAGGTGGCATGTTTGAGCCACCTTGGCATGTTGGAGCCTAGGTGGCATGTTTGAGCCATATTGGCATGTTGGAGCCCATGTGGCATGGTTGAGCCACCTTGGCATGTTGGAGCATATGTGGCATATTTGGGCCTAGGTGGCATGTTTGAGCCTAGGTGCCATGTCACCCAAAATTGCCAATGTCACCTTGGCAAGATCCCCCTCTTGTAATTTTTGTGATATCTCACTCCACATCGGGAACTTCCACCCAGGCTTCAGACTGCGATTGAATCCCAACAATGATATTCATTAGACACTCGTGGCTCCCCCATTCGTCCCTGTAGCAATGGATGGCGTAGTAGAATCTGGGCCTTAATTGGTGTCATTGACGAACAAATACTTTCATAAAGTTTATTGGACATTTTAAATTTTGAATATTGTCTAATAAATATCACTTATACAGAAACCCATGTATTCAACGGCCGAGATTAATGCCAAAATGAATGGCCTGGATTTTGATCCAGGTCCTATCATTCTATTGGTCGTTCAAATTAACGGGCCTGTTCCCTTGCCCGCCTCCACTGCTTGACCGCCTATTCCGCTCGAATGCTCTAGCTATGGCAATTGCACCCAATTTGCTTCATCGACCGCTTTTGCTTCATTCCACCATCGTCGGATCTATCGAAGCTTTGTTTATTCTGTTTCTTCATATTGCCGGATCTTTGAAGTTGAACTCAACTCAATCATTTTAAAAATGCCCGGGCGGATCGGGTGAAGTTCTTCAATCCGATGCGCTCGAAGTTTTTAGAGCATGCTTTTCTTGATTGCTGGGTTTGTGGATGCAATCTCGGTTGTTGCTATTGCAAAAGAAAGTTTGGAGCCCAGTTTAACGGCCCTAAAGCTGCTTCTTGAACAACTACGAGGAGTTATTGTGCAGTTGGAGGCAAAAAGCAGGAAGCCGGAGGTTTTGGAGCATGCCGTTTTTGCTCGATACAAAGGTCGCAGTGGTATTTCACTCACGAAAAAAAGGAAGGATCGATATATTTGTAGATTTTGAGGTGGATTTATGCCCGGTCTATGTTTTAATTTTATTGCTCTGTCAAGGGGTTTTTATCAGATGGAACCAGTGAAAATCCTGCTATGTACTTTTTACAGGCAAGCTTGGCCTTGGCTTCTTTCGAGCAAATATAACCAGGCTTGCAAAAACTGGAGTTATTGCACCTAATAGAGTTGGCAATGTCATGTAATTTGGCCGAGTCAACAAATGTTCTACTTCAATGTCCATACATTTTAATGAAGTAAGGTTGCTTGATGATGCGCGCCTCCGTTCCCACCTTGCCAACATTTGCAACGAAGAATCATGCCACTAGATAAACGAGGCATATTCCGTTCCCACCTCCACTAGACCTAGGGTTGGCCATTCGGGCAACCCAAAAACAAAAAACCTTAATTCTAGCTTGGCAAAATCATAGCAAACAGATGTTATAATTCAACGGACGAGATGGTCCTAGATGAACGGCCTGGATTTCGATCCAGGCCCTCTCATCCTATTGGTTTTGCTTAAACGGTTTCATTTCCGCCGCCCTCAGATCCCGCCTTGGCCGCTTTGGTATGTCTATGGCTATGGCGATGACGATGGCTCCAGCGCTTTGGTATGGTATGGCTATGGCGATGGCTCCAACGATCCACGACGCCAGCAATGGCGATGGCGATGGCGCATGTAGCATCTTCTGAACTTAGCAGTAAACAGCGGCCAGAAAATAGTGTTTGCAAATTTGGTGGAGGATGAAGGCGCTGGATTAATACCTTGCTCTGAAATCAGGTGAAGCTTCTGAAGCTTAGCAGTGCACAGAGGCCAGGAAATGGTCTTGGCAAATCCGGTCTGGAATCTGGTTCACATCTATCTCTGGAATCCGGTGAAGCATGAAGACGCTGATCTCCTTTCCTCTTCCCTTTTATTTTTCCTTCAGATTAATCATCGATCGTTTTATTTAAACAGGGACATCCATGGAGGAAGCATTGTGATTCATTGTGGGCAAAGGCATTACGCTTGCAGAAAGCTCATGAGAAAATGATCATCTACGGTAAGCCTACCATGCTGCTACCATTTCACTGATCTCTATTCCTTAACATTTTCATCTTTCTTTGCAGAGAAGCATAAGGCCATAGATCTATGGCTGCTTGCAGCTGTAATCTGGTTGGAAATCTTCCTACGTAAGGCATTACAGCTTCGAAATGGATCATGAAATGCTGCCCGGGGCTACCACATTGCTTGATTCACAAGCTTTCTAACATCTAAAGGTAATGACAGTCTGATATCTGTTTATTATATTTGGAGGATAAAGTTGTATGTTTGGTCGATTATTTTAACTGTTATGCAGGTTAGAATCAAATCCTTCAGAGCATATTGTGCCTATTTTGTGCCGACCTAACCGATTAAGAAGTGCAATTAAAGAAGGTACTTTAACAACAACATCATTTTACGTTAGTATTTGACAAAGACTCATGTTCAATACTTTCTTTGTATCAAATGTCCTCGAATATTGAGTTCTTATGTTAAATCCCTCTATCTTTATGCTTCTCGTTTTGAGCTTGCTTGTAAATTACAAGGTTATTTTTCTTTTTCTCTGTAGCTTGCAAATGCTTGCTTCTTTCTACATTTCATTAACTTTGTCTTATCTATCTTTTCTCTGCAGGTTGCTGATAAATTAGTGTTGAAATCTTGGACATTCCCCATAATGTTGTCAAAGAAAGGGATTTGAAAGGAGCCGGGCATCGACGTGCAGGAAGAAAAGGATGGTTCAGAAAATTTGTTCTTTATAAAGTAAGGATATATAGTGCCTATTTTTATTAACTAGGTTTACCATAACATTCTGTTTAGGTGGAAATACCCTAGAGTTGGATTAATAGGAATACCTGATAAACATTTGAGAGTGCTAGAGATGAATGAGCATCTTTTTAATTGTAGGCCAGAACTTTCTTTAAAATTTCGCTAACATTGGCTTGTATTGCATATCTAAGATTGTTATATCATTGCTTGAATGGATTTATTTGGGTTCAACTCCCAAACAACTTTATTAAAGCATAGTTCTAAGTGAAAAAAAAATTGTGAGTAGAACAATTGAAAAAACAATGACTATGTGGAAATTTTTTATCTATGGTTATTTGATGCTGTTTTTTGTTTTTTTATTAATATAGGTTTTCAACATGGTTTTCTTTAAAACCATGTATCTTTATTTGAGAAAGACCACATTTGAAAACAACTATTATAAAAAACCACACGTGGATGTTATGTTAAGCCACATGTTATTTTTCAGTAAAAACAACACTTAAAAACTATTATCCACGTGTATATTATATTAACACCACATGTTATTTTTTACTAAAAACAATACTTAAAAACAACTTCTATTTTAAAAATGACATGTGGACATTCTGTTAAACCACATGTTGTTTTCTAGTAAAATAACACTTGAAAACAATACATCGAATTTTTTTAAAAGACTATGTCAATTTCCTATGCATAGATTTTTTGGAGAAAAACTACACGTTATTTCTAGCATTTTCGGAACAAAACAATGGGTAATTTTTAAGTGTTGTTTTTTTGCAAAAAAGATACTAAAAAACTACACGTTGAGCAAATTTTGGGGTTATAGTGAAACATAATGGCTCTATCTGCAAGATGCCAAATTAGGTGTTAGTATAGTGCAAGATTTGAGAAGTAGATGAATATCTGGTATTGGTTTTTGGGTCCAGAAGAAGTCATAAGGAATTTTAGAAATTTGGAGTTTCAATTTACTTCGGTGTTTTGCAGAAGGCTCTTAACTTAATTTCTTTGCCTCAAAGGAAGCACTTCAGTGTCTGTCTATAATCTACGATTTGATCTCAAGGGAAAGTGTCTCAATATACTATCTATGTGTCTCATATAACAATGTCCAAATTTTATCAAGATAAATTGGCCTTAACCAAAGCATGGGCTTAGTTAGCTAGGACATTAGCTCATCAAGATTTCAAGTGGTTTAACAAGCTCAAAGTACAAACTATGCCCTGCCATTTCATTAATTCATGTGCCATTCCTAAATGGTCTAATATAAATGTACACATATTTAGCATTTTTAGACTAATGCACAAGGTGCTTTTATTTTTTATTTTCTTTTATTTTTATTTTTTTTTTGAATAGACTTGAAATGATGTCGGTTGAGGTTTAGTCAAAAAGCCTTGAAGAGGAGTTCATGTTATTTGCGAGTTTTAATGAAGGACTATTTTAAGAAGATCCAGAGTGTTTGAGCATGAACAAAGATGCAACCTCGAGTGTAGCAATTGAACAAAAGACCAGCATCTAAACTCTATGCAGTTCTTGGATGCGATCCTTTGATCTTCTCTAATCAGAAGTGTTTTGCATCAGAGTTTGGTAAAGCAGCAGGTAAGCATTGGTCTTTGAGGTGCATGTCTGAATAAATGTATTTGTATTGTAATTGCATGTGCATCGTGCTTTAAGCTAATGTGTTTACATCTTTGGAAGTGTGCGGTTGATTCAATGTGGACAATGCTTTAAGCTACATATATTTTGCTTAAGATGCTTCGTTGGTTGTTGTGTGTAATGCAGATTCTAATAAGCTAAGATGCTTCTGGCCCGATTTAGTAACATATAGGTTCTAATTTATAAGGTTTTTTCAATGAGGAATGCAATGATATTTTTTCATCGTAGTTCAAATTCAAGACGCGTAATATTCTATAAATATGAGGAAAGGTTGAATTGTGTAAATAATAACATAGTAAGGATGCTTTTATTATTCCTTTTTGGCAGCAGATTCTATTATTTGTTGCATTATGAATTCTCTGTTACTAATTTCTAGGAGTATCATCAATCACACCATGCTTTCTCATATAAGCGAGTATGAAAGAATGGTGTGCATAAATGTTACTTCCATAATTGTTCTTTATCTACAATTTAGTATCATGTCATATCTTAGTTCAGAAAAGCAGCAGAGAAGTCTTATCCAGACCTTCCCTTCATTGCCTGGCAAAGACAAGGGTTGGTTGCAAATGCAAGCCCAAGATGCTTTTCCAGCTTGAACAGGTGACTATCACTCTCAAGAGATGAAGGGAAAGTGGTTCCAGCATTATATTTATTGAATGGAGATCAGAACCTTTACATCATCTACAGTGTTTTATACAAATTGGTTTTTAAAAGTGTACATATATACTTTGGGCTTGCCAAATAACTGTAATATAGGATGATGTCAATGTCATTTGATATCATTTGACATCTCAAAAATTATAGTTGTCATTCCTCCTTCAAAGTACAAGCATATTTATTTTGGAAACATTTGAAGTCCCAAATGGAGCTATGAAATGTAAGCATGAAAGCATATGGATATGTAAATAGCCATCTTCCTTAAAACATGGTCAAAAAAAAGAACACTAAAAGGACTTTGAAGAAATAATATAGGCGCATTTTCATGGGTTAGTTATTGTTTGACATTTGCATGAGGGAATCAACTACAATCTCATTGAAAAGCCTTTCATCTTTTTTACAATTGGTCTTTGATTGATGTTAAACACTTACATAATGCATATAGAAAACTATACCAAACTTAAGGAAGGAAGGAAGGAAGGAAGGTACTTTTATCGCCCACGAGGAGACCAATCGGTCTATGGGACCCAATACAAAAAACGCAAAGAAGCGGATGACATCGCCGGGTTAAAAACCCCGCCAGAAGGTTTTCGAGGAAAAACGTGGCAAGAATCACCTGCTGACAAACTGTCCTAACATATAAAATGCAGAAACACCCAAATATATACAGTCATGCACCACACCCGTAGTGCCTAATTAGCGGGCAGCCAGGCGGGGGCAAAGGTGACCTCGCAGGTCCAAGATTCTCCGAATGTAACGACCCCGTGGCACGCATCTTGTGACGGGTGTGTTCAAAGGAAAGTACTCAATGTTAAGTTTCAGGAAAAAAAAATATGACCCTTACGATGTATATATCTAATATAAAATTTAACTTCACGTCAACAACTATGAAACATGGCGAACAATTTTGCTTATTGGTGTTGAAAAAGTTATGCCTCCTTTCATATTGTGAAGATAAATAATAACAATTTATTATTATGCTACACTGCAGAATCTCCAACATCTTGACATCAAACTGCCAACCATTATACATAATAATAAAAATAAATCTTTTAATCATTATCCATAATGAAAGCTAAAGAAATGAACACCCTTGGTAAACTGCAAACATCATAACACCAACCTTCCATTGAAGATTTATATAAACACACACCACACCCTTCGTAAATTCCAAACACCATAGAACCAATCTTCCATTGAATATTCACCTAAGCACTCTCCACAAATTACGCGCGGCAACGCGGACCATACATTTACAACCCTCGCGCCGGCGCTAAAAGCTTTTTCCGGCAGCTCTAAAGCCGCTTTTTTAAACTTGCGGCCAAAATATTTCATTCATTTTTTCTTGACTTAAATTTTATTGCAGAGGAGCTAAGCTTTTATTTTCGAAAGCAAACAAATATCATGGGGCGGTAATCTCCTCCGCCTTCCAGTCCATGATTAGTTTTTGGATTTTGCCACAAGCAGGTTTTTTTTTTTCACCTCCAGTATAGATTGAAGCTTGAGGAGTTCTTTGCAGTAAGCAAGTTTGCCAAAGGAGTATTACGAAAAAACGTCCAAGTAAATTTTTTCTTTAGACGCATCGCATTTTCTGTTTCTTCCTTGAGTCTAATACTTCAAAATCTCTACTTCCAATTCCCTTTGTTCTCATTGATTTCTCCTACTTTCTTTCTTTTTTGTTTTATTTACTTCTTCATCTATGTAGACGATGCATATTTTGGTCCCCTGGTATATCTTTGATCTCCATGTCCAAATGCCTAAAGGGTGACAAGAATTACGTCTCTAGTGTTACTTTTGTCATAGGTGCTCTTGAGCAATGATATCACTGGCAACGAAAATACCATGCTCTTGTGCATGGGGTAGCAATCGTGGACATTTAGGAACTCTTTGCAAAGGTCAAAGAAATATTTTGCACCGACGAGGTTGTCAAGTTGGAGCACTTCATCCAACTAATTGATGATTTCCTATTGGCTAAGTTTACGCAGATGTGCTTTGAGAGAGATAGGTGGAGGATGTAGTGCTTTGACTAACCTCCCATCGTTTGTCGACAAACGACACTGTGCATTCGCAAATTGGTGTTTTAGTAGCAAAAAAACTCACATGCGTTCGAATATGTAATTGAGAGCATTTTAGGGTCTACGAATCGTTTCGTCCTAAGGCAGTATTTGGTTCCATTATATAAGCCTATATTTGGGATGAGTTGTCTCACGTGCTTGATAGCCACGAGACATCATGGGCAGTTTGAATCAATGAGTCGCATGTGCATTTCACTATTACCCCAAAAAAAATGTTATATGTCGGAGAAATGAAGATATTACGAAAACATCCAAAAAGATACAATACAATATTAGGCCCTTGGTGATGTGTGCCATGTGAAGATGCATATTTAGAGTTTTATCATGAACTAAAGTATGCCAATGAACTAGAACAAAATTTTGTGTTCTGCATTTCTTCTCTATTTTTTTATTATGTAATTAATAACTAGTTTGAACACGGGCTCGCGGGTGCTCTCGATATAACTAATATAAATGTGGTTTAGTTGAAAAGCATTCGCTAATCCGATTGAAAGGGCTATCATTCAAAGAAGAACCACCTCCCAAAAACGAGAATAACATTTATGCCTACAAGTTCTTGTGCATGCCCCGACATCGATTGAACTCACACGTAAAATGGATCCTCAAGCTAACATCGCCTCCCAGGGCAGCGGCGATCTCGATTCAACTGTTCCATGGCGGAACGAAGCTCATCTTCTTCCAAAGCCGCGTAAGAAATTGAGGATGTTGGAGCCGGGTGTAGAAACGAAGGACTTAGGAGATAAAAGATTTACCTAGAAATTTTAAAATATTCTTGACCGTTAGATTGCTAAATATGAAATCCGGCTGCTAATTAGTTTGGCTTATGTGGCATGACACATGGACACTAAAATGGACACTAAAATTGCAGCAAAAGTTGCACCTGGGGTTAGACAACCCTGTTAAAAAAAAACCCCCAAAAATTCGTTGGGCAGCCTACTTGTATGTAATTTGTTTATGGACCCATAAACAACAGGCTCTGTATAAGCATAATATACATGATGATCAATTTCAAGAAACGTCAAACCGAGATACATGAAGCAAAAAATGCTCAAAAGAGCTCTTGAACGTTTCCCAGATGGAAGGATCAGATAAGCAGGCGCCTATTTAAGTACCAGAGATGCCATGTCAAGCATCCTAGGCTCACCAGATTGGCAATAGAAGAGTAACTATGGGTCAGGCTAAATTTCTTATTGATGCTTGCCAACTGAAGCTTCATTTGTTCATCTGGTTGCCCACCTCCATCCACTCCTCTTCCTTCCTCCTTCTCCAGTTTCAACTTCTCATACATCAGCTGCAAACAAAAGATGACAACCAACTTCAGCATTACTCACATAGATTAACCAGCTAACAAACACCTAGAAGACATCATGAAACAAATACCAGCTAACAAACATCATCAAATAATTTAATTTTCAAGTTCAATATACCTTTGTGGCACGTGGTTCCAGATAGAAGACGTTGAGAAGTGTACAAAGAAGGGCAATAAACAAATTTTCATACTGCCATCTTTCTGGTTTATCTGCAGCCAACCAGGGGTGCATCATCATATGTGTTGCCAATAACAAAGCCTCCCCTGATGCCAGCACTCTAAAATAAACTGGAAAGATCTTGCTTTGGAGCTGCCCAAACTGTTGCCTTGTGGCGCCCCGTGATAAGATATAGCCAGAAATGAATGTAACCCACAACGAAGATCCAAAGATGGAAGAAAAACGTGAAAAGATGCAGCAACTTGAGAACAGAACTAAACCATTCATTTATCCATGCCCTGCAAATCTGCCTTGCCCTTTCTTCAGTAGCATTTGATTCGCGAAACTTAGGATAAATCAGATGACCTAAATGCTGTCTAGTCTCGTCAAGCCTATCTTTTTGCATATTTACCATAATCATAAATCTTGTCTTGCAACTCTTGAGGCCTTTCTTTGGAAAAACTTGTCCTTTAAAGTGCCTCCACTTCCTTCCACAATCAACTTGATCTCTTCTGCAGCCTCTTCCAGGCCTCTTTTTGCATCATCCATCCATTCACCAGGACCCTGCTGCATCTTCTGCCCCAATTTTCCATAGTAACCGCGGCTTTCATCCTCGATGCGCCTTCTGACATCATCAACCCTTTGTCCCATTTTTTGCACCTTCTCATAATATCCTCTTTCTTCATAATATGCAAGCCCCTGCCCTAAGTTAGGAAGAACTTCTGATGCTTCATGGCCCTTTCCCTCAACTTCTCAGCTGCTCTATAAAGACCATCCATGGTAACATCTTCTGCTTCTTTGCGCCCTATATTTTGCAGCACTTCCGACGCTTCTCGCCAAATCAGCTATTTTATGCATACCACCAATTAGGGTTTCATAAGCATGCTTTACTTCTTCCCCAATCTTCTGACCTCCATGTTTAACAGGATCAACAACATATTCTTTTTACCAGAATCAACTACCTTTTTACCTCCATGTTTAACAGGATCAACCACATATTCTTTACCAGAATCAACAACAAACTTAACTCCTTCTTTCACACCTTCTTTTTACTAACTTCAGCAGCATGTTTAACGCAATCTTTACAAGACTCAACAGCATGAACAACACTATCTTTACTTACCTCTGCAGCATGCAGAATGCCCTCTTTCCCCTTTTCAACAGTTTTCTCAGCACCTCTTTTTAGGCTAAGATACGCCATTTCCGACCGCCTCGATGCCGGCTTCAACTGTGCCTTTAGTGCTATCCTTAAAACCAACTGCTGTGTCGGAAATGGCATCTAGTGTGAGCTCCCTGCTTTCCAAGCATTTTCTTTGGCCTCGTCCCATTCTATCCCTGCCTTTTTAAAATGTTCTTTTGCAGCCTGCTTAGCCCTTTCAGAAGCCCTGATCCTTTCTTTTGCTCATCCAAGAACTGGGTGCCAGATTTAACGGTTCCTTTTGCCGATTCCAACACTGTTTCGCCCGTCTGTTTCAATCCTTCCCCTGTTTTCTTGGCATAATCAGCCGCTGTTCCCACCACATCCCTGGTGGCTTGCTCGGCAGACTGTCTGAGTCTAGTAGGTATTGATTCTAGATTTGCACCTTCCACAACAGCCCAGTTATCAATCCGCTTAAGTTTTGGTTCAGGCGAGAAAAGCATTGCCGTTCCAAGCGAGGAAAGAAGCATACCGATTGCCCAAATATTAAGCACCATTTTCGCACTCCGTCCTACACAGAATTGTTTGGCTCCGAACTACACAGGATTTACTTCTGATCGATCGACATCGCCAGAGAAAATAGGAGGGAAGTATTGAACATGAGTTTACACTTGTCCTTCCACGTGGTTACGTATAATAAGGACACGTCAGGAATACATGCAAACATCCCGTTGTAAAAAAGCCATTATTCGAGTACGTGCGCTGTTTATCACTACCTATATAAAGCAGTGTAATTTGTTCCCATTAAAATTTCACTTCTAATATTCCTGGGCTGAGACGAGCCCACAGGTAGGCCACGTCTATTTATTTAGGCCTTTCTAAAATAAGAGCAGAAAAAATTCACGTGTCCTTTTCTTCTGCTCGAAGAAACCATTACGGCTATGGCTAGACCCAAGGCACCTCTGTTCACCCCTGTTCTGCCATCGCCTGTTCTGATGCAAGCAATGATCCGGCAGGCTATTGCTTGGAGCTATGGAGGCAAGGGCCGCCGGAACAACCACTTAAAAATCCAAGCATTTTGTCTCCCCTGCATTTCAAGTTTCTTCCCCTGCTAGAATCTAACCCTGAAACAGGGGCCACATTTCTTCTTTGCCACAAAGGGGCGCTGCTCTGCCGCTCTATCGCTGAAAAATCAATCAAAACCCCATTTCCAACACTCTGAGACTTGATCCCCAATTTATTTGACGGATTTGAGGTCTGCTGATGCCAGAAATCGAAATCTTTAGCATTTCTCGCTTAAATCAGATATCTCTAGCCGGGGCTTGGATGATTTATCTCTTTCCTTTGGGGAAATTTCTTCCAAAAGAACCCCCCTTCTTGATTCCTCTTCGAAATGCATTCCCATTTCTTTTGCCGCCTAGGTCTCCCTCTTGCCAGGTTGCTTAAGATCCTTCCACCACGAAGCTCGCGGCTAGGCCCTTGGGCGATGGCGTATACCTTTGGTCAGAAATGGCCATGCCGAAGATTCCGAATCGAGCCATTATGCTTCTGGTATTTCCTACCATAGCCGATTCTGTTACAGATCCAACTCGGGTGGATCCAATCTTCTTAGTTTCTGCAAATCTAGAGACTCCGGCCATTTCTGACATGGATCTGTCGTGCCCGCCTTTCTTTCTCTTCACGAAATCCTACTTCCTTCGCCATGGATCTGGCACCCCAAATCGGCCAACTCCAACTCCAAAGTGACGCCATGGTGTCGCGATTTAAACGGATGCGTACGGGCTTTAACCATGAACTCCACCCGGCGTTCTCACGGCTTTAGGGGGGCACTCGACAAGAAGATGCGATCTTCTTCCTCCCTTTTGCTTTCTGTCAAAGTTGCAATTTCGTGTTTTTATGCAGAACAAAGATCATGAGGTTCTTTTTTTGGTTTATTATCTATGCACAAAGGCAAATCTAAGAAGTTTTTGCATGTTAAGTCGGTGAGGCCGCCATGCATTCGTGACTAGTTAGTACGAGCAGTTGAAGGAAGGAACATATAGCTCAATCCTCGTATTCGCGGAGAGGTTAAATTATACGCTGCTACACTGCTTTTATCAAGGGGTGCGACATCTCATGTTGGCTTGCATTTGCTTTACAGAGGACACGCAAAACTTGAATGAGAAGACGCATGCTGAATGTCGCGAATTGATGATATGCCTCTTTCCAATTAAGAGCAATGAGGGGATGGCAATCGATTGGAGCATCAAGCAGACTAAGTAGTGTAAGGACTCATCAAGCATGAAACTTATGCAAAGGCTTGCACTATCTCCATTCGGAGGGCATTTTTTAAATAAGTAACTGGGAACCCAATTAGTGCGGAAGAAAGAAATGATTTATGTTAAAAGTTCCTTGGGTGTTCTCTTTTGGAGCTATTGGTAAGTTTAGAACCTAAAATTGGAAATTGGTGTGTACTATAGAAAACACTACGTATGGGCATAACAACTCCTACTCTACATGGAACATATTGAAGCCTCGACAAAATGTACATGTCCGGTTCAATCGGCTTCCAAAATAGCCCTTCTTTTGGATCTTTGGAATTTGTTTGTTGACAAGAATGGTCACGTTGCTAACAATATTTGGAACATATGCAAGGATGGACATGTCCATTTGAAAATGGCGCCGGATCTTTGGAATTTATTTGTTGACAAAGAATGGTCACGATGTCCATATTTTTTCATGTAAGATGTTATCATGTCAAATATAGAAGATCATTACGGTTTTGCATGTCCCTGAATGTTTTTAGACAACGGCACAACTACTGCTTGCTTGAAGCTCTGAATGTTTTAGACAACGGCACAGCTACTGCTTGCTTGAAGCTCATCAATCAGGCAAAGAATGTGTCAAAAGCATATCTTTTTTGTGGTTGGAAAGAGCATTGCACCGAGGTTGCAATAAAGTGCACAACATTTTTCAAATGCAATACATGCATGGTAATCAAGGGCAATCAAGGTCCAAGGAAAAATTGGTCGAGATGAGGAATCCCAGGGAGAGAAGGGAGTTGGAGGTTGAACAAAAACCTCATATGGTTGCATTGTCACACAGGAGTCTTTACTTGTCTTGGCGTGTATTGTCACAGACTCCTAGTCTTGGCATGCATTGTCACATCATGCACCTGAGCAAGCTCTTACCATCGTCACTCATGACAAGATGGATCAAAACAAGATTATACTCAGGTTAGAAAAGCTGGCCAGATAGGTATGGAGAGGAGAACGTTTGAAGGTTAGCGTTATTGGAGCTTGGTTGCATGGGCTGGATCAGTAATTTTGGGGCATTTCTCATTTGAGCTCTGGTCGTAGTTTTGGGGCATTTCTTAGTTGAGCTCTGGCCTGATGATTCTAATTTCCACATTGGCTCTATCAATCATGCATTAAAGATGCTCGAAGGCTTAGCGGAGGATGGCTGGAAAACACAACTCTGAATTAAACAAACTTATTGAGTACTAATCCTAGATCCAATAAATGAACCACGAATATTGCCATATGGATAATATGATGTCTTGTTTGATCAAACTATGCTAGAAAAAAGGAGATTTTTAATAAAATGCACGGCTACCTTCCCAGCTTTAGCCTAGCTCACCTGAAAAAAAACAAGATGTGAAGATGGTGTCTGACTTGAAAGTATGTTTAGCGTTTCTTTATAATATTGTATGATACTCGTTAAGAAATGTAGATGCCCTTCCTGCCTCATCCATCAACTCATGGAGTTGGTGTGGGTGGGTAAAGCAAATGCAGTGTAAATAAAGTTTTATCATTTGAACATTTGCAGCGAAATTTTTTGTTTGCTAAGTCGTACTGAATATAACAATGAAATGTATTTGTCAGGTAGCAACTAATGCTCTTCGAGTACTGAACATTTAGATCATAACTATGAGTAAAGCAAATATGCATTAAAAAATAAGCTTTTATCACTTGAACACTTGCATCGAAAGTTTTTGGTTGCTAAGTAGTGTACTGAATGAGACGAGACACTATAGCAGTATATTTATTTGTGCAGTAACTAATGCCCTTTGAATACCGAACATTTAGACCCTAAATTATGGTTACATAAGTAAGTTGATAGACAAATGGACGAAGTTTTCCTTGATATGTTTTTATCGTTAATAGTGCAATCACATGTGCTGCTTATGGTCACCTCCATATAGCTTTTAGGTGGAGGAGCGCTATTATCGGGTCTGGCTGAGAAATATCCGTGCTCTTTTCATCGAGAAACAATAGGTATTGCTTGTGTGGTACAACGACTTTGTTTATAAAGCACCTACCCATTGAAGTAAGAGCTATTAATCTCGAAATTGCTTTTGAATGGTCTTGAAAATTGCCTGTTTAAGCCCTTGCAAGCAGAGAAAGAATTGAACAGCAAGCTCAACAGGGCCTTCATTCGGACATCTAAATCATCTCCAGGGTAAAGTGTAGAGCCAAAATCCATCTTTATAGTGCAAACATTACTTAGTTTGATCTCAAAAAATGCGATCTCAAAGAAAAATTTGTAATTTATTCACCTTGGTAGAAAAGCAGGGATGTTGCTCGTTAGGCCATTTATTATGGGCAACAGTCCCACATGTTATTGAATTTTCTTTCATATGAGCCGAATAGGGTTATGAATGTATACAAAAGGCTGGGAAAGAGAAACGTTCGCGGCGGCCTTGGCCGCCGCGATAAGTTTCTTGTATATAGGTAAGGATAAAATAAGATAGATAGCATTTTTGTTTTTCTTTTCTCCTCCTCGCTTTTGTGCGGGTATATTCTTTCCTTTCAGGTCGCCATCGCTAGCTTTTTTTAGCCCAAGTTATGCCTCGATTGAGCATGTTTTTCACGGCTTCTCATTCAGGTTGGTAAACCTGTTCCAGATCAGGTTGAGGCATGAATAGACCTAGTTGGACCAAGAGCCGTGATAGTAGAAGAATTTTTTTTTGTGGAGCAAAGGCTCCACCTTCAGATTTTGCAGTGGGCAAAATGTCTAATTGTATTGTAGGGGCATTTTGGTAATTTTTTTTTTTTTTTTTTTTTTTTTAATTATAAAAGCCAAACTTTTATCTATCTATCTATCTATCTATCTATCTATCTATCTATCTATCTATCTATCTATCTATCTATCTATCTATCTATCTATCTATCTATCTATCTAATCCTCCTTGCTAATCCTCCTTGCTTCAAGGTTTCGAGAAGCACAAACATTTTGGCCTATTTCTCCATCCTGATTCAACTCCGCCTTTTTGTAATCTTGATCTTGCCGTGGGCCCTCGCTACATTATTTGTTGGAGCACAAACTTTTTATGCTCGTCCTTTGCATCATACATCACCACTATAATAAATTGACACACCGGCTCCCATCTGCTTTTTCCCATTCTCCTAACTCTTTGGCATTATCTAGTTGCAATGTCTTTTCTACCCTTTAACGTTAAAAAAAAACTATTCTATTCTATTCTATTCTCTTCACATAATGTCTTCAAAATTGCGATTAAGATGCTATGTTGTGCATCCATCTCTCGATTTAGCTAGGATGAGCACTTTGCCGGTTAGGGTTCCATAAGCTTTCTAGATGACTAAAATGTGACAAAATTTGGGCTTATTTATATGCAACCACATACTAGGTTTTAACCTATTTTAAGTGGTGATTAAACCATTTATCATCGGCTTTTTGCCTCGGCCATTGTTTGACAATTAACTCTTATTTCTCTTATCCTAGAGGCTAGAAAATTAATCACTATTTCTAATATTCCCCATTAAATTATTGTTGATGCATAGTCTAATTTACACCAAACATTCTTTAACCATTGGCTATTAACTTTGGCTTTGAAGTGTTTTAGGAGAAAATATGACAACACATGTTTTTCTTATATTGACCAAATAGGATAAGCTTCAAGAATTAAAGCAACATCACTACCAAAGAATGTACTCTAGACGAGTCCCACATATTGATCTAAGGCATCCTCTTAACATTACGACCTATGGCGGATAGGTGAATAAAAGGCAATAAAAGGTGATAGCATTCGAATAAAAGGCATGTATAAAAATGTCCTCCACACTGTTCAAGCTAGCACGAATATATTATAATACGTGTAATACATTATGAAACGTGGAATCCCCTGACAGGTTTAGAACCAAAGAAATGTTAGCGATGGCATTATTTTGTCTATTTGCATGAAAGGGATCTCATGGAGAAGATGTTGAGGACTGGGTCTTCCAAATGGCTGGTCTTCGAAGATTTCAACTATTCAAAGAATGTTGTCTTCAAGTAGGAGGCTTTGACAATATAAAAAACTTCCAAGTGTTGACACTTCATTTAATGTCATGTCATGCTAGATCTTCTGCATGGTAAAAGATGGACAAATACTATGGCCATTATTTGGTGGCTTGTTGTCTCTTCGTGATTGATGATCCACTTTGTTTTTCAACATTCTCATAGGTTCATACTAGTGTCTTTTTTCAGGTATGAGAGCCCTGCAAGTCCTATTCTTCATGAATGTATCACTAGGATTGATCGCAAGATCCATTTCTCAGTATCTTACTTAGTACGAACTTTGAGACATCATTTTTTCCAAGTCTAACGATGGCTTAAACCATCATTATTCCTCTGGTTTCAACAACCAAGTTGGAACTAATTCAAATATAGCAGCGTTATTTGAGGCATAGCATCAGGATTGATCACCAAACCCATTTAACACATTCCTTCTAAACAAACTAGTGCTTGGTTTTCATTCTAATGAATACCCAAATCCTCAACCTTAAGTTGTAGCCTTAGGATGCCTCATCGGTAGTTATGTTTCTTATGTTTTTTTTCTATAGGTTTCTATAACAACCTATTGCATGCCTTAGGTCATTCGCTTCTTGACATATCTCAATGCTCTTTTTTTTTTTTTTGTTTTTTTTTTGGGTTGCCCCTAGGGGGCAAACCCTTGTTTATGGGCTTTTTGGCATATCCTAGGTATATGCTAGAATATCCCTAGGATATGCTTTGTGATTTGCTCAAAACCGTTAGGGTCAGAACCGGCGGTCACCAAGTGTTGTTGGCTGTGTGGGAAACCGGGCTAACTGAACAAGATATGGCATAGGAAAGGAAAGAAAGGGCGTGATTCGATCTTGGTTCGTGCCCCGCTAGCTTCAATGAAATCTTAACTTCTTCAAACGCAGATAGGAAGACGATCCACATGTACAAGGCTCCGTTCTTTTTTTTTCCAGATGGATGGAGTCTCATGCATTCTAACCGATTATCTTAAAAATGGAGGGACAATGGGGTGGATAGAATGGTTATGGGGCCTCTTGTATGTCGGATTTGATACTGTCACACAACGAATATGGACTTGCCATCTACCACCGATGCCTCAAGTGGATCCCTCGCTTTCTGATACTACCTGCATTGTTACCGGAGCTACAAGCGGCATTGGTCTTCATACTGCTTGGTTTGTTTTTCTTGTAGCTATGTATGCTTAAGTTATGTAAGCTTTATGCAGCATTGAATTTTCTCTTACTTTATAGGGAACTTGCCAAAGCTGGCGCACATGTGGTTCTTGCATGTCGGAATGTGAAGGTCTTTGAAATGACCTTTATAGCCCAATGACAGGCGAATCAACAACTGAAAGCTGCTCCTCTTCTCAATGTTGAAGTAGGTTGTTCGCATTCCTCATTACTTGATATTTCTGATCATGTAGAGTGCAAGAACATCAACGATAACAAATTTCCCTCTTGAAGAGTAAACCATTTTTAGAAATAAAGAGTTATATTTCTAATTGTTTGAGAAATAAGGAAGGTCAGGAACATTCTGTAAGAAGTACATCAATATGAATCTGCTATCTTGCATCTACTTATATTAAAACATGTTTTTTTCCCATATTCATGCATGTAATCATTTCCCTGCACTAGGCTGTGCAAATCTTTGTGGTGGTCAAACATGCTTGTGGATCATACAACTCATAATATCTGTTGGACAAAATAGATCTCTTATGGTTTAAAGACATTTAACATATATTAATATTAGCAATAGTTTGCAATGGGTGACTGGATATTGCTATCTTGGCACATGTTGGCAGGGTTAGAGCCTCTCGTGTATTATGCATCTATTAGTTATTAAACAGCAATATCATCTTTTTTATTTGAACTAGGTGATGGAGTTGAATTTCTCATCACTTAGATCAGTGAAAGATTATGCCAAGCGCTGGGAAGCCGAACACCGGTCTCTCCACGTCTTGATAAATAATGCAGGGATTTTTTCTATGGGCATTATGTATTTTATATTAGAAAGCATGCATTTATGTCAGAAAAGTGTTGCATTTGGTTGGAGTTTATTGGGATAGCTCTTTACAGGAAAACAAGCATTCTCAAAGGATGGCTTTTGAAGAGCTCATGCAAGTAAATTACCTTGCACCTGCAAAGACTCACTGCTGTTCCTCCCAAAGCATTACCGGAGCTCACCATCACGAGTGGTGAATGTGAACTCTGTTGTTAGTATCTTTTCCTCAGTGGACGATAAAAAATCATTCTCATTCTTATTATGTTCATCCACGTGTCCAGAAAATTGACTTGGACCTTTATTATATGTTAGATTTTGATCTAGGGAAAGGAACGACCTTGAAAATTTGTTCTCTCCTTTCCTTTCAAAATGTCGACCAGCTTGTTACAGGTAACTATTTATGTTTTACATTCTTAAATTCTCATTTGCTTCTATTTTTCTGTTGGTCAACTGCTGTTACAAATCTATACACTTAGATTTTATGCTTTATTCCTTTTTTCTTTTAGATCAACCGTTATTATAAACTATACCGAGAGAATGCTAGCTAAACTCTCCTGTATGATCTGCTGGCTGCAATGTCTAAGAACCTAGGTCTAGATTCATATTACTTGCCCAATATTTTTGGCAAGAGTGCCTTATTGGAACTGGTTGTCCATTATTATTTTCCTTCTTTTGTTGTGCTTCAGACATCCAATGAGGTCAACGTTTTGTAGCAAATAATGTAATTGGCAAGGTGGAAAAATATCTTGACAGTTATTCCTTTAATGATGTTGTCCTTTAGCCACTTCTTCTTGCATGGAGCAACAAGCAGATTCAGATATGAACTAGGCATAAGTGAGGCCTAACAAGTGTGACCTTTGTCACTTCCATCAGTACTTATATAGACAAGCAACTGATTTGATGCAAAAACACAGATCTATTACATCACGCCTATCTTAATGCATTCGAGATGTACCACTTGAGAGCCCTATCTTGCATGTCGCACCTTTAACTTTCGGTTTCTTTTAACATGCAATAACACATTAAATTAAGCTTCCATGTTTTCTTAATACAATCTATCAGGGATGAGCAGGCTAATATGTTGGCCATTACTCTATTCCAAGTAGCCTTGTTGTATCTTCTTGTCCTTGGACTTACCCTGATGGCAATGCAGTTGGGACTAGCGATGGAAGAGCTAGCTCGATTCCAATACAAGTTTGGGGTACCAGAGCCATGGTTATGCCAAGAACCTACGAGCCATGGTTATGGCAACAACACGAGCTATGTCGGAATTTGAACTCAATAGTGAAGCTCTGCAAACTGATATGAATGGCCATAGAGATGGATAAGATGGAAATACATGAAGTTGCTGCATTACCAAGAAGTCCAACCAAATTACACCATTTTTCATGTTTTGGGTTGAGTTTTGCACTGTCGTCTGATATTTTGAAGGGGTTTGAATTTAAGGGGTAAAGCACCTCCCCACAAAAATTAGTTGTATGCCATGTTTTGGCTCCAATTGCATACCTATTAATGAGTTGCATTTTGTTGTAAACATGGTTTGTAAAGCATAAATTTCAACACACGAGATTAAACACAAGAATGAATAGCTCATGATAGAGAAAGCAATTCAATGGAATTAAGGGCAAAAATAAAGTTGCCATGCGTAAAATTGGGCCTCCACAATTTCTACTCCACTGTGGCAGCGATCCTTGGCCAACAAGAGTGATCCTTGGCCAACAAGGGTAACCCCAGCATACTTTGTTTTCGAGGCGTAATATGCATTAGCATATTTAGGGTATGGATAGACAGGATTGCAATCTAAATTATGTTGCATAACTAAGTTTATGGGGGTAGTGGATGAGCTTTCACCTAAGGTTTATACGTGGGCTTAAATTTTGCGACACATTAACATGCATTGTCAATATTTAAGGGTTAACATTCTTCTATGCAACCATATTTAATAACATACATGCATCGCATGTTTGTAACATGTGAAAATCTCATTAAGCCTCAATCCTCTATTTCTAGAGATAAGTGTCTTATGTGGCGATATTTGTTTACCAGAGTATTCACAAGCATAGGCTTGTGAACTTTATGTATAGGCTGCTTGTCAATAGTGATATCCTTCTGCCATCCACTAGGTGGTCCCTTCAGCTTTCACCTCCTAATTGGAGACGTATGTGGACTTGGGCTTGGGATAAACTACTCCATCCTAAGGTGGCTGTGTTTTGGTGGCAGATTCTTCACAGATGCCCTCGTGTGAACGTGCTTGTCCACAGATTTGATTCTCGAGTGTCAGCACTCTGCCCACTGTGCAAGCAAAGGGATGAGACCATTGAGCATTGTTTCTTTTTATGTGTTCATCTCCAGCCTGTTTGGTCTTGGTACGCTTTCTCTTTTCATGTGACATTGACAAGTCACAAAGTGCTTCTGGCTATCTATCCAGATACTTGGAATAAGTTGCGAGCCAAGCATTTCATTTAGCATCAGGATGGTTATTGTGGTCCATCTGGAAGCGTAGAAGACTATCTTTCAGGGTTTGGATATTCCTCCTGCAGTTGTCCTCCAGGATGCACAAGCTAGAATCGTTAAGGCTTACCATTGCTCTTGGCTTGCTCCCTAAGCTAAGTTGATATTTGAGTCCTATTTGAGTGTTTTGTCTTATGCATAGGCTGGTGGTTTTACTCGATGGATCATGATTATCCTCTCGAGACTTTATTCCCGCCTCTGATTTTGTATTTTGCTTTTTGGCTTGAGTTTCAATAAAGTTTGTCGTCCTTCAAAAAAAAAAAAAGCTTTTACTATTGCCTCTAAAAATGGTTTTATTTTGAGTTTTGAGTTTATAGTATGCTTTCTAAACAACCTTAAACATCTCAACAACCTGTAGAAGGTGAAAATTGTTGCTAGACAAATCAGAGGAAGATAGTTGCATACATCCTTGTCATTTGACTTAATTTGCAACACATGCCTCATACATGTCCTAGTTGACAATGAGCACATAGCTAATGTCCATGCATGCATATTTCACCGAACCACAACAACTTTGTGTTTCTCCATCTAGTCGGCCTTGTTAATATGATTGGAAAACAAATAGCAAATTTCGTTTAGGGGTAATCCCAATTTAAGAAGTAAGATTCCATAATACCAATATAGATGTCGTTGGCATACCAATATAGACGTCGCTGGCCATTTTGAAGACGAATATGTAGCATTATAACAGGGGGTTTTTTTTTGTGATTTTATACATTTTTTGGCATGGTTTTTATATGATTTCATGGGCGTATTGCACGAGGCATACTAATCAGTATATCTAGAGTGCACACTGGATTCATATATTTGAATGGCATTTTATCTATGGTTTTGCAATGGTTTTGCCTTGCATGTTTTTGTTCCTTAAAAACTTAATTAATTTAATTTTACTAAGGCCATGCAAGCAACGAGGCATTCAACTTTGGGGTTCATCTTTAGGTTCGTGAGTGAAGGGGATTTAGAGGAGAGATACACGGTGCATGGTACATTTCAAATCTGATGGAGATTTAGTCCTTCTAGACCAAGGATCGATGTCGGTCTACAAATTTTGCAAGCAAGGATGTGCAGAGATCCGATTGATGATCGGAGGGTCCTTAGTACTTATGCATGCATTTTTCCTTTCATTGGCTTCTTCTGCCAAAAGATTTGCCTTTTTATTGTACCCATTGAGGGATGTGTTACATCCCGTTGCCCTAGCAGATTCATTGTTACGCACTGGTCCTCGATTTTTAAGTCCCATAGCCATTCTTCTGATCCGGTCATTTGCATTGTTCTATGTAATGGCAGAGCTTTGGGGCAAGATGTTGTGGTTTCCGTTCTTTTCGGGGTTTTGCAAATCGTAAGTAGTACAATTGACTATCCGGAGATTTAGAGACATTTTTTTTTTTTTTTTGAAGAATTCTCCCAGATAGATACCAATTGTTGATGAAGCAAAACAATTTTACCCTCTGTTTGGATTGGGGCCAATATTGCTCGGGTCTTCTCCGGTAGAACAGTGAAATATTTTTCACGACTTAGAGTCCAGTTGGGTCCCGGCCAGACGGATGGGCCATGTCTCTAAAAGGAATGATGGGGCTGGTGGTAATGCTAGGTCCGGGTAACTGTGGTATTTATTGGTCGGTGAACAAGTTTGTCCTCAACGATCCCACTCTACCCAAAACAAAGTTGAAGCTAGAAAGAAGGTAAGTTACCGAATGAAATTGATTTTTTTTCCCATCGCTTAATCTCTGGTGATGACGAACTTCGGTATTTTTATGAAATTTTTGATGAAATACGTGGGAATTCTATGAAGGATAAGCCCAAGCTAACTATGGTGGAAAGTGCGAAACTTTTATTGAGCTCAAGATATATCGAGACCGGGCTACTCCGGTGGTGGCATATGGCATAAGCATTTCGGTAGAGGTGACATGGAAAGGAAAACCAAAAGCTCAAGTAAGTATTGTTCGTAATTTTTCAAAAGCGGTCATGTTGTAAAATAGTAAAGGTTATATGTTTGTGGAGCAGTTTCCAAGCCCAAATGAGTACTCTACATTTATGGGAGATTTCTCAACACACTTTGGGATTGCAACCTTCACAATGATCCTCTTGAGTCGTCAAGTTATATTCGAGTAAAGTATGGATGGGGTGTGGCTGCCACCATTACTCCAACTGTGTTGCTCATAACCGGAGTTGCCTTCTTTGCATTAGTGTTATTAGGTGCTCCTCGACTCCTTTCCTTGGAAGCGTCGGCCTTACTCCACTTCTAGCATTGGCCTATGTAGGGGCTTTGCAAAACATCTTCAAACAAAAAGTGCCAAATATAGTTTGTTTGATCCATGTAAGAGATGGCATATATTCCCTTAGATGTCACAACCTTATTGGATATGGAGCTATTCTCGCATGGATGATACAAAATTTTATGTAGCAAAAACATATCATCTCAGAGCAAAAAACATATCATCGGCACTATATTTTTGCACTTTGTTTGGACAATAGGATCGAAACTATAGTTTAGATCTTAGGCTTGATAATCCTGACCCAAAGAAAGACTCTTCTCAACAAATGGGACATGCTCAATGCAACCAAATGCCAAAATCTTAATCCCTCGACATAGAAGAATTCAAGCATTTCAAGATCTAGAAGCAGTTCCATATGCAACTTTTTTGAGATTAGAAGTTGATGGAAATGTGATGTTGAACTGTTGGGATGGACAGAAATATGATTGGAGTGTCTTCGTGATATGAGGTTCTTCAAGGAGATCCTTGAAAAATGATTAAAAAAATTGCTAATTCAATTTTATTATCTTTTGAGTTTGTTTACAAGATGCATGAACTTGAACTGTTACATGCTTCAAAGCCATAGAATGGCTACGAACTATATCGAGTATGATGTTATCCACTATTTTATTTATGATGATACTGCTTCCTAGAAAGCAAATATAGTGAGTGAAGAACTTCCATGCCCTCAGAATGCATATTTATGGCTTAAGACCTATGCCGGATATGGAACCATGAAGGTATGTTTTTTCTAAATTTAGTTTAAATATTTATTATAGTAGATAGACCATAATATTATTTGAACTATGAAGTTGCCCTAATGACATGATAGCCAGATTATTTGTTAGCCATTATTATTTGAACTATGAAGTTGCCTTGATGCATGAACTATTTAATGGCATGTCTGATGCAAACTATGAAGTTCAAATGCACTATTATTCTCTAAATATTTCAGGGTTTCCTTTGTATTCTAATGTCACCCTCACAATGACTTTAATTATTTGATCTACTTGCTTATTATACATTGTATTGTATCATAGAAATGCCTATTTAAACATATCTACGACATCATTACAATTCGGGCCTAAATATGTTCTTTATACAACAACACATATAACACATATGACACATATAATTACAAATGTTTTCTAGTTCATTCATCAATTCTTAGGGCCCCGAAGGGGCCCAAAAATTTTTGGGTTAACACACAAACCATTACATCTAACACTCTAAAATTAAATCCCCCTTCAAACCCCCTTTGGTTTGGGTGCATATTCACACGGGGGGTGACGTAGGGCAGCGAGAGCCCCTATAATTATGTTTTGCACGTACAAAATCAACACCATATAGTATATTACCTCAAATCTTAGAGTATTTTGCAAATCTTGTTATACAGTATAGCAAATTCCATACATCCATACCCCACAAATGAGGAACTTTGTGTACGGTGTAGATTACGGAATAAGGGGTGAATATGCCTATCCAACAGCTCTCTCTCTGGTGCTGAGATAATACTATTTTCTGTTTATTCTCTGGTTCTCAGCAGTCTACTGGTGCTAGCCAACCCAGGGTTGTTTGAAATAATAATGTTTGAAAGCGACCTTTATTAGGTCTGCAATTATAGCAATACATACAGACAAAAATGTGCATATTCATTATGTGATCTAAGTTTTATTCATGACATAAACAGACCTTGTCTCTCCTCTATATTCAAGCATCAGTTGGCAGTCCTCAACTGCATTGATCACAACTACAATCATTAAGATTTCATCTGCGAGAAGTTAAATTCCTATACAATAAATTTAGTGCACAATTAAGATACATGCAGATGGGTTCAAAGAGATATCAGCTTAAAAACATTATAGCATTTCAGGCCATGACAGCTCCAATATTCTGATCATCATGATCTAATGCCATTGTTTGACTCAGCCATCCACATGTCAATTAGTTAAATTAGATGTTGGCAGAATGTCCCTGTCTAAAATTTCAATGAGACAGACTGGACGATATAGGATCATACTTATAAACAACGGCTAACAGTGCAAGTTGATTCCAGTATTTTTCGCCCTTCGCATATAATTTGAGGCCTATAAAACAACATATGGAACATGTAAGACTCAGTAAAGATACATCAAGGAGAACAAAATGCGGAGTGCTTATGGCTCTAAGAGGTCAACATGTACAATGGCTAATGAGCTGAGTAGATGCTTGGACATTGAAGTTACACATGCAATTGTACAATGGCTAATGAGCTGAGCAGATGCTTGGATATTGAAGTTACACATGCATTGCAATCATGGCAATGGAACTTTGCTTTCAAGAAATAAAAAAGCAATGAGACGAATGTAACAACTTGAACTGAATCAGCTAAGTGTTCCTATAAATATGTAGAACTCAATATACTCCTACAGTAATTGATATGAGACCTCATGTTGAAAGAAAGTATGCAATCAAATGCTTGAAAATCCTCTCATAAAGGACAGAATGTTGGGCAAGCTGCATACCTTCAATAGCATTCAGGTTTGAAAGTTAACCACAAAGATTTCAACCTAGCTGTTAGCTACGGATCTCCTTAGTAATCAATGACCAATTTGCTTGCCATATTTGTTTTGCTCAAGAGTTGCATTCGTATGTTATATTTAAATGACATAAATATAACATTGCAGAAGATCAATAAGAACCTTGGATCAATAATCTAGATGTCAACATTATAAGAGCTCTTGTATTACACAAAGCCAGGTAATACCTTGGACATTCTTTGGGGTGGATGCATCCTCGGTATATTCTCCTAATGGGCGCTGATTTCAATTTCCTCAATCATCTCTGCAGATCAAAGTAAAACTTACATTCATGGATATAATTGCGCTGTGCTAGTACCAAAATCATTATATCTTCATCCGGTCAAAAAGAAGGTCAGTATTTCAAAGGGCATTCAAATATAGTTTTAATCAAGCATCCTATATAGATATAGAGATAAAACAACAAAAATGAGCCACCTTCAAAATTTGCAGAGAATTTTTTGATGGTGTGAAGCTATCGACAAAAGAACCGCCATTTTCTAAGCATTGAAAACATGGCCTCAACGTTTGCAACAACACCTGAAATAAACTGTTAACATAAGAAAGGCTCCCAATTCTATCGCATACCATAAAAATTTCAGCTAGGAGAGATAGAGGAGCATGAAGAATGGAAGATAAGACCAGAAAAGAAAACCTCTCTTCTTGTATCTGCAAGCAACTTTCTTAAAGGCAAGCAACTTTCTTAAAGGAAGGAAACTTGCACCATGGAAGTGGCACAACAAACTGGGTGGGGAGCCGACTAACGGGAGTAACCACTCAAAAAGTCTATTTCTGAAATTCTGACTCATGACAGCACCCGGAACTAGAATGTAAGGAATATGCAAAAAAAAGGGAAAGCTGGAATCATAACCTGCTTATATATGATATACATAGATCACATGATTTGAATAAGCTTTGTCACGAAGACATTCTTGGCATGGAAAGTTCAATGCTCTCTCCTCAATAGCCGATATCCCTGTAAAGTCCTTGAAGCCTCAAACCATGAAAATCTCTCCCAATCTCTCAGTGCAAAATGCTTTCAATTATCCGCAAAAACGAACCATCCATTTATCAGAGCCAACTAAAACTCTGATCATATCAGATACCTCACTACTACTGCCGTAATCTCCATATCCTAATTGTACCGATTGCATGAAAGCTATGAACTTGCAGCCTAGGGATGATAAAAATCAAATACATCATATAAAAAGGAAAATAAAAGACTGCAAATGAGAAAACAAATGAGGAAACAATTTAAAACATGAGACAATTTGATCATTGCTCCTCGGTTCTAAAACAATGCCCAATATTTTTCCAGAAGCCCCAATATTATGATTTGCTCAAACACAAACCATGGATATTAAGATCCTAATCCTTTGCACTACAAATTAATGTACGTGCTTAGAATCTCTTTGAGAGAAGAGGGTGATAATACAATAGAAGATAAGGGAAATGAAATTAAGAAACTAAATTGCAAAGTCAGAACCGAGCTTCCTAACTAATATTTCGATCAAAATAACTACATCTACCTACTAATTACGGTCCAGGAGCAGAGACCACACCTTTGATGCCAAAGCTCAAGCTTCATGAATCTATCAACCTCCTCAAGCAAATATAACAGGAAATGCAACTTTGATAACACTTGTATGTACTATAACAGCAACTCCTTCAAATTAACCCAGCTATTAAAGCAATATCAAATTAAATAGTACTAGTAACGGGTGCCCGGCGTTGCCGGGCGTAAATACATTCTATGTAGGTGGCCATGAAATTTCCAACATCATCTTAACAACTTGTTAATTCTAAAAGCAAAATGGTAAATTGTATTAGAAAGAAAATACTACATTTTATGTTCATATTTGCAGTTTGGTATGTATTAACGTTATGATTGCTATAATAAGATTCCTAGAAGGGGAGGTGTGGAACATGAAGATGTAATTATACTTTCATTTTGATCAAATTATGTTGATGCCAACAATATTTCACATGTTGGATTCGTTTTCCTAAGGTTTATAGTTTATGTGGTTTTTTTTGTCGCTAAAAAAGTTTTTCACCCATAGGCCACAAATGAGGAGGATGAGGAATCAAAAACAGGGGCCAAATGTATGATTCTAGAGGGGGTATGATTTCGTGGAGGTTTTTTTTCATGGGATCGTAGGTGCTGGGAGATTGTCTATTTGAGAAGGATGTACTATATACTAATCATAGCATCCACTGTAACATTGAACGTGTGGATTTTTGTGTATATGTATTTGGATCTAATCTTGATTGTATGTTGGACGAAGCACATATTAATTATGGCATCTACTATGACACTTTTATCTTCCAACATGCAAATGATCAAGCCATTAGAAGCTTTGGTTGATGGCATTGCCTCGATAATGTGTGTTCTTGGCTTTAGTTTACTTTATAAAGACAGAATTGAGATAATCATATAGCCACATGTTTCTTAATATGAGTCTTAATGATGTGTTCATACTAATAGAGTAATCATGATGTTTGATCAATATACTTTTATCATGCACATCACAATGGGGATGAAGCAGGATTATGAACACATCACATGAGATCTGCTTCAAATAAGCCAAAAAAGCCTTAAATTCTTAGTAGTGATCCTCATGTGTCAACAGAGAGTTTGAAAAATTAGACTTTTATTGATATTCTAGCAACCATGTGATGTTCTAGCAATAGCCTCAATTTGATATCCCTACATAGTGTGTAGCCCAACCTTAAAACTATCTTCTATCACCGACTCACGAACTCTTTGTTAAAAACTGGTTGTCTCACTCTACTAACTATATAAAGCACTTGGCCCCTTACTTCCTTTGCTGTGAGCATCCCAGATTTCTGCAAGCAAATAAAATGTCATTTTTTCGAAGATAAGCATTAAGACTCAAGTTCACCGGATTTCAACAGAGTTTTGCAACTGCTAAAGCATGTTCAAGGTTCCAATGATTGATAAAAATATGTTTTAGATATAATGTTGTATTCTTTCAAGTTTGAATCTGTATTTTAGCCAAGGCCCTCACGCGAATGTTAGGAGATGGTTGCCTATAAATTAATCCATCCTTTCACTCTACATGCTTCAATCTAGAACAATAAGATTCGTACAACTATATAGTATCAATGTCTACTTTCACTTCAGCTAACAGATCACTAATATATTCTAGACAATAATGGGATAGATCACTAACAAATAATATGACTTTGTGCCAACCTGTAAGACAAAACAAAAGCTTTGACGGGGCTAGGAGTTCTAATTATGAAACTTACAGCGCCCCTTCATAGTCAATCTCTATGAGATAGACAAAAGCTTTGGCTGCGAGAAATACCAGCTCTGCAAGTTACACATTGCTCACATATCAACATTTAAATGATATATTCACAATCGCCTAAGAGACACTGAAGCACAATTGTTATCGAAATGCAGCTATAAAGGTGTAAAAATCCGAGAACTTCTAATTAGACCATATTCTGTTGAATACAAAACACACGAAGTACAGAGGCCACAAAGCATATATAACACAAATGATTTCCTCTTCCATCAAGTTTGTTTTATGTCAAATTGTTTCAGCATGTATTCTCGTCTTGCATGTATTTTCGCCTTATTCTCCTTTCGGAACAACTATTGAAATGGATAAAATGGGGTTCACGGATACAAATAAGGAATTGCACTGTAGTTCTTGTAAAAATACCAAACAAAAAATTGCCAAACAAAAGCACCTTATGACTGTTAAAGAGCCAATGACAACTTGTGTTTTAAAAAAATGCATTAACACTCTCTACCACTATAAGAACAGCAAATGTGGAAGATAGTCTTACCTGGAATGGAAAGAATTAAAACATCATTTTGTTTCTTCATGAAACGGAGTAAGCTTATCCTTCATAGCCATACATTTATAGCTATACCTTGAACAACAGCTTGGACAGTTTGAGAGATGCATATCTTTGATCTAGCAAACTATAAATGTGGCAAAACCATCTGCAAGTAAATAAAAATAGAAAGGGAATCAAGCCTAAGAAGATGCTACGACCTATTTTAACCTAAGAAGACATCAATAGACCAAACTTGGATGTATGCTTTAGGACAGAAGGATCTGATGCCATAACCAAGCTTCACCATGAAGTGCATCCACCTGCACATCAGAAAATAGAAAAAGGCTTAATCTTAAAGTATAAGCACTTGGCTAAAGAAGAATTTGGATTAATCTTATGAAGAAGCAATATGCACATATATTTTCTCCATCATGAAGATTTAAACGCAACTTCTTCATGCCCCCAGATTGAGTTGTTCGTGGCATATCTTTAAGGTGCCATAAATGAACATAGAGATGAACTATGGAGCACCAACTTCCCATTTCCCAATGAGAACATAAACAGAGCCCATTTATTGCTGTGAAAAGTCTCTATGCCCATTGACAAAATAAATCCGCTAGTTATCTATGACGCAGATGAAAAAAGAACTACCTCAAGAAAGAAATACAAAATAATGCCAATATTTCTAACTTTTGAATTCATGATCATCCACACGACAAAATTGCCATCCCTGCAATACATTCAATGGACACGTTAGTTCAAACATGAGACATTGTTATTTCCAAAAACCTATAACATGGCAGAAAACTTGTGAAGGGCAATGAAATTATCCTGTAATAAGCTGGTACCTTGAATGTTCCCCTATATGCTGTAGTTTGAGTATGTCTCCTAAGCACTTATTTTAAAAAATTACCTGATGTTTTAGCTGGGGGCCTATTGCTATTGGTATTCATGTCTTCAGTTGTTGTCTTTTGGCAAAATGCCTATGAGAATCTTGCAAACACATCAAAATCCTGCCAAACGAATATGTAGCATAATAACATGGGGTTTTCTTTGTGTTTTTGTATGCTTTTCACTAAGGTTTTCCTATGATTTCGTGATGTATTCAAATGGATGTACTAATGCGTACATCTAGAGTGCACCATTTCTGAGCCATTGATTTTAGCCTTTTTTTTTCAATGGTCAACAACCAATGGCTCACAACAAAAGCCCTTTTTTTTGCGGTGGTGCATAATGGTCAACAACCAATGGCTCACAACAAAACCCTCTTTTGTGTGTGTGGTGCATAATGGGCACATGAAGGGCTTGAAGGGCTTATGAAGGGCTTGAAGGGCGCATGTAGTGCGCTTTCCCGCCCGGCAACACGCTTCTTAAGGGCGCATGTAGTGCAGTTTCCCTTAAGCAACACGCTTCTTATTATAACTTTGATCCGTAGCTCGCTTTTCAGATGATTTTTATTGTGTTGGAAAGCTCTCTCCGAGATCTTTTGATAGTGTATGATATGGATATGTTTGGTTGTTATCTATGCTAAAACAGCAATTTTTCGGCCGGGTTGGGCACATGAAGGGCTTGAAGGGCGCATGTAGTGCGCTTTCACGGCGAACACATTTCTCAGATCATAACTTTTGATCCGAGCTCGCTTCAGATGATTTTATTATGTTGGAAAGCTCTCTCCGAGATCTTTTGATAGTGTATGATATGGATATGTTTGGTTGGTTATCTATGCTAAAACAACAATTTTTCGGCCGGGTTTGGTAGGATTTCACATCCTACCAATTGATTAATACAGATTGCGCTTATTGATATTGTTTTATGGCTCATTCCGAATGAAGCTTTGCAAAAATTACCATGCATTTTTAGATTTTGAGGCGCTTATTAAGCAAATTCCAAGGCTTCTAGATCCTTGTGCTAACAAGCGTAAAAGTTTCCCACTTTGGTTTCTCACCGTAAGAATCCATGGAGGCCAAAGGTCATTGTTAAATTCCAGCTTGAAAAATGTTTGTGTATGGGTGTTGCAAACTTTATGACTTTCAAAATAATGGGATCAATCTGCTCTATCTTTATGGTAAGTTTTACTTATGTTCTATTTGTTTTATTGTGATGAAATTCAAAAGCTACAGGTGATGAAAGCCTCAAATGAATTCTAGATTTTTTTTGCAACACAGACCATTAACATCCAACATATAAAAATTAAATCCCCCAACACATAACAACCAACACATAATAACCATTGACATTAACAACCAACACATAACTACCATTGACATTAATTAACACAACCATTGGGTCCAACACATTTATATTAAAATCCCCTTAAATCCCCTTTTGGGTTTGGGTGCATATTCAATGGGGGTGACGAGGGGGCAGCGAGAGCCCCTCATAATTGTATTTTGCACGTACGAAATCAACATCATATAGTATTCCTCTTGATATCTTATAGTATTTTACGAATCTTGTTATACAGTATAGCAAATTTTGTACTTGCATACCCCACAAACGAGGAACTTTACGCGCAAAGGTAGATTAAGGAATAAGGGTGAATATGCCTATCCAATGTTCCTCGCTGTCTCTGAGTCATCCCCCGCGGTGAATATGCAACCGATTATGCCGTGGAGATGAAAAGGTAACAAACAGATAAAAATAGCTATTATGCATGCTTGTGCTTTGAGCTTTTTGTTCGTGCATCAATGATGCTAGTAGTATTCTATGTCATTATGGAATCGTGAGGCAAGTCTGCATAAAGAGAATGCACCCTACCAAAGCAGATGAAATGATAGTTGAAAAGCTTTTGTGTGTCACTGCGCTTTTAATGCAGTGTGTTTAAGCTTGGAGGCTTTGCACTCGGTTTGTCAAGTTCTGCCATCTTTGTTTTGGTCACTCACACTAAACGTTACTACAGGCCTATTGACTAAAGAAATGAATAAGTAAATGAGATCAGAGGACCTGACATATTGATACATGTAGTCAAGATCAGCAAAATTTTTTAAAAAAAATGTGATCTTTAAATTTATGGGTGGAGACCTGTAAATGCAGAAAATCTATGAAAAAGACTAATGCATGAAATAAATTATTTAAGATAAAGATGTTCTGACCTGAATTTCACTCCAATGCAATCATAAGCAATCTCAAGGACGGCAATATCTTGCTAAAATATCAATGGTAACTTAGACATCTGAGATGCTCAAGTTCCATGCTTGTTGCATTGGACTTGCTTTCTGAGCTAGAGTTCATACACAAAACGAAATTGGTTAATTCAGAAACAATATCACCAAAAGCCACAACGATTCATCTTATCAATCCAAAATGGCTAGGGAAAAAGAAAGTTTGAATAACATTGAAAGTTCATACTCATCCCAATTAACTAAGATAAATGCATAAACCTAATCATTTTAAACTCTTGTAATCTTCACCTAACACAGTCGCCATTCTAGATCATCAATCAAGGTGCAAAGTGTCTATCTTATTGTAGATTCTCTAGTCTAGGCATTGCGCTCAGCATAGAATACACTTGCAGTGCACCTGTGTGTGCATGAACAGGTTTCAAAAACAAGCCGAATTTGAATATGAAATAACTTGTAGCAATCACAATTGAATCTAAGCGCACAACCTGCAGAAATGTCAATTCATGTTTGAGAACATGCATGATATTGTCTAAAATGCAGTCCATCTAACATCTAATTGTAGGAGAATCCAAAGCATTTTTTAAGAACAAACTAGAAAGAGAAAGCATGGCTTACCTTCCACCACAATCTCTGCTTATGGTTTGGCACCATTTGGTACAATAAAATACAGGCATACCCATCTTGCTGATCATGACATGCATACACAGGGAAAAATTTCAATGCATCTCCAAAGAACTCTCAAAGCAAACGTGTACAAAATATTTTCCCTTCAAACATATCAATATTATTAATTTGTTATTGTTTTATATATGATTCAATGTAGATGCAAGCATAATTCTATGCATATACTTCTTAACTATATAAAAAAGAAAATTTGACGATCATATCAAACCTTTTGAATACATGCATTGGATTTGCAGATTTTGTACAACGATTAAAGACAAACATTAAGAGGGCCACTACATACATGGTGAAAAATCTGAGACAAAGATGCACTTCTTACAGCTAGTTTCTCCTAAGATCTAGCAGACTAAGAAAACAAAATGGTTTTCTTACCTAGTTGATGAATCCCGAAAGCAATCATGCTGCTTCAAGAGATATGCCGGATCTTTTACAATTCGCAGAAGATCCTATGGCCATGGCTGCTGTTGATCTTTCACAATTTGCAAAGGAATCAAAAGAGCTGCTGCTGTATTTCAAAACCGCGGAGGTTTTTCCACGAACGAACCCTAAACTAAGGTGGAGGTAAATGAAATCGAAATCTTCAAATCATAGTAAGTCATAGTAAGTTGATTTTTTTTTTAATTTTTGGACAATCGGAATTTTTTCACGGCGTCTAAGCTCCTTAAAACCTTAGGAAATCAGGCAAGAAAAAATTCCAAAAAGCTTTTTAGCCAGACCGGAAAATCCCAAATTAAAAGGGTTGATAGCATAAATCTGTACCTGGATTTGGTGTGAATAGCCAAAGAATGTGGCTTGAAACAATTTCAAGATCATGGCATGCATACCGAGATGCTATGCATCCTCCTATAGTAAAAAAAGGTCTATCCCAGAGGATCAGAGAATATGGGGATAATAGATATGGCATATATATCTGAAGCTGGATTGAAGTGCATAGCTTGAAGCAATTCGAATCATGAGATGTTCCCTTAAAGCATCTCAAGGAAGAAAACATTTGTACCTTAAGGGCTGCAACCACCATAGCAACTGCCAAAGAAAGGATTTAATAGAAAAATTTAAAGCCTTGAGGTCTGTCTTCTTACCCGGTTAATTGCTTGATTCCATATGCGCATCTTTGCCATCAAATACTTGCATTGCAAATCTTCTCCGCATCATAAGAACAAATACGTAATCGTTGAGAAGCCCGGAAGCTTCATTTTTGTTCCAACAAAAAAAAAAAAACTCGGATGCCACAAATCTATTCGCCGGACTAATCATATTGCACTAAAAACATCTAAGCCAGTCGTTGTTCAGGGTAATGGCTTGCAATAATGCCAAATAGGTTCTGGACGTGTCTTCCATACGACTGCATGCCTCGATTGCCAAAAAAAGAAATCCAACTAAAAGAGAAGCCCCGGCCAAATCATATCAAGGTAATTTTTTTAATTTTTAGTAGTCGTAAATATCTTCCCACAGAAAAATTCTGCACAACCTTAGACAAAGAAGCCTGAAAAAAAATTCAAAAAAGTTTCACTTTATTTAAAAAACCAAATTTAAACAATAGATATGATAACTATGTTGCTTGTAGTCATAAGGAGTCTTCTCGCAAGTTAGATGAAATTGCAACTTGCAAACTTGTATAGTGGCCTACAACAAAAAAGAAGAACCCATGTCATAAGATACTAGATTTTGGAGAAAAAAAAATCTCGAGAGTGTGCATTGCTAGCAACTAATGCATCATCAATGCGACTCAATTCTCATATAGAACATTCTTTTTCATCCTAGTGTTATACAAGACCAACGACCTAGATAATTTAGCCTAGACCATAGAATTTGGATTTTTTTCTGCCAGGATGCTGCCGGAATTGCCAAGCGATGAGTTTTATTTAGCCAAGCTCGATCGTGCTTGTCTTCCTTTGGTTACATCGCGGCCCGAAGTTCATTCATTTTATCAAGACAAGTGCTCGGGCCATTTTTGAAGAACCTTAGTTTTGCCAGGTTGCAAAAACTTGCCATGATAGGAGCAGCCGTATTTTGAGCCATTTTTTTCTCCCTGATGCTGCCGCAACTGCCATATGTGTTCTTTGGAAGGTCGGGCTTTTTATTTCTAGCTTTCTGGGCCGTGACTTCTGGTTTACCATGTTAAATGCTCCATATAAAATCAATGCTATATTTTGCATGTACAAGGAATAGGTATTTGGGTTAGTAGATTTCTTGCTCAACCACATCACATATTTTGGTCCACACTGCAGGCATCCCCTAACATGTACATTCTCAAAGAACAACACAAGCTCCGTGGATTCCTCTCAGATTTCCCAAGCACCAAGGACGGGACCTTGTGATTGTTTCATCATCTTAAATTTAGAAAAAAGGAATGTCAAATAGTAAATCTACTTTTTGAGCAGGAAGGTAAATACCAACACAATGAGGACATGAATTTCAACCGCCTTTAGGATTAAAAGTATCCATCATACTGTTCATTCATGAAGCTCTATTCATTCATGAAGTCCAGACGCACTTTGTTGGCGCACCAAAGAGAAGTGGGAGGAAAGCAATGACACTTTTTAATGGCGGTATAACTGTTATTTATTTGTATGTTTGTTTTCCACGTTTTTCTCATATAGGACCAATTTAACCGCCATATGGTTGCTTGTAGCAAACTTGCTACATGGATTACCAAATTTGCCTAGACCTATGCAAACATTGTTGACCCTTGTGTATGATCCTCTGCTATGATAGAGATTTAATGTATGCCTCTCATATTTTGTGTTATTTGTAATTCTAATTTGCAACGTTCTTTTGGGTGCAGATTCCTTAAGGCTCCGGCGATCTATATTGTTCAGTAGGTGCGGACAAGGAATGCTGTCATGGGAAAAAACATGGATCATATTTTGTCTGCTATATGTATTTGCACCATCTTCTTTTAAGTGGAGTCTTTTTCCACTTCAAAGGCAAATGAATAGCACACACCGGGGCCATCTACACGCCGCTCCTTTCCATCTTGCTTGGACTTGCATCGTGGCTAGAGTCCGAATTTGTCTCCGCTGTTTTTAGGGGTGCTATTCATCTCGTGAGATCTATAGCCCAGGTGCTTTTTCTTCTTTTCTTTCCTTCGACCTCTTTCCGCCACCCCCTTTCGCTTTCTTCCTTTTCCCGGCCCCGCCCTTCCTTCCTTCCTCGCCATTTCCCTTCCTTCCTTTCCCTGTCCTTCAATTTCTTATCTTTTCTTTCTTTCTTTTCTTTATCAGGATCTTTGTGATTCTTCCTCTTACCTTTATCCTTGCCAGTGGCTTTTCCTTCCTCTAGTTCTTGGCCAACATCTTCAGTACCAGAAGAGGAGTCTTTTTTGGCTGCAGTAGCCTCTTTAGTTTGTCTTGACTTCTTCTTGGTAACTGTCCGAAGCCAGGCCGTGTCCACAATGACGGGAGGTTTCTGAGAGGCTAATGCCTTAACAACGAATGAAGACGAGTTTTTTGACTCGTTCATATGCTTACGAAGAATATTGTAGCCCCTCAAGATTTCATCTGGTCCTTTAATGTCTGCTTCTTCAAAGTTGTTATAAGAAGGCAGCGCCCAGCCTTGCTTCTTGGCCGAACCAGGTACATTGGCAATACTAGCAGACATCAGAGTGGGGTCATAAAACTTCCAGTCCACATAGTAGATAATTATCCTTTGTTCATTCGTGTCCTCAAGGACCACACGGAGCCAATCATTGCGACCGTTCTTGAGAACCTTCTTCATATTCACAACGATACCCGGCGGGTAAATTCCTTCAGATTCTCCAGACCTCTCTCTTACCAGCAAGCAAAGCTCTCTTTTGCAATCTCCTTTGGAGTTTGTAGGAGCAGACGTGCTCACCCTCATTACTTCCATGCACCAGCTCCTGTCTGTCATCATAATTGTTTACTCGGACTGGAACTGTGGATCCACGCGTAACACAGCTGAAACAAAGAGGCATCAGTAATAGCACACCAGACGAACAAGCAGGCAAACCAGACGAACAAGCAGGCAAATGGCGCCATTGCATATGAATTGGGCATATTGACACCCATGGAAAAGCAATCTACCAAGTAAATAGCGCCGTGGCGCCAATTGCATATGCATTGGATGTATTGACACCCATGAGGAAGCAATCTACTAAGCAAATGGCGCCATGGTGCCATTTGCATATGCATTGGGTGTATTGACACCAATGAAGAACCCAAAACCCAATAAGAAGCAATCTACATGGCATCATTTCAGATGTGCATTGGGTGTTTTGACACCCATGGAGAAGCAATTTATTAATAAATGGCGCCATGGCGCCATTTGCATATGTTGTGGTCCCTATTCAGAATAATGACCTTTCCATTTCTCCAAAATGCATTTTTCCCCTCTTGTTTAGCTTCTTTACATTTTGCTGATCCTTGCTTGCATTGAGTAAGCTGGGCCATGGTCAGGTCTTCATTGAGCCATATGTTTTGCCCTTTTAGCAGATGGCGTTGCCTCATGGCTGCTAATTTGCTGTCAAGGTTAGCAAATTTTACTATGATGTTTCGGGCTTTTCCATTTGGTTTGCCCACCCCGAAAACTTCATGAATATTGCTGCCCAATCGCTTTCAATTGATCAAAGAAAGAATGCGCTACCACCTCTTTAATACTCTCATCTTTTCTCCGCGCGGACCCACTATTCTTAAATTCAATGCTCACCGGTTTTTTTCTTTGTCGTTTCTTTCATATCATGAGAGCGGGCCGTTCAGATTATCAAGCATCTCTTTCAAATACATATTCTCATTATTGCATTCATCGTGAATGTTGGGAGTTTTTCTTGCGTACCATTCTTCATTTCCAAAGATAATCGGCATTTTTAAAGCTTCTACTCCCCTTTTTAAGATCAGATTTTCTTCCTTCATTTGAGAAATCATATCGACATATACCTTTCATCGATGGGTCATTTCCAGCCCCGCCTGTGGATTGTTGTTTTGATTGCCGACGGTGAACCCACTGGTCGGATATGCCCTTCACCGGGAAGGGAGGGAGGAAGGAGGGAGAGGGAGGAGATGAAAAATATCTATCACGCTGGCAACCTAGTAGTCGGGCCATTGGTATTGCGGTGATGGTCTTTGATAAATCCTTTGGCTATAGGTGGCCTTATCTAGGATCAAAACCCACTAATTAACATCAGGTAATAAAAAATAATAATCAAAACATAAATGAGGCAAGATAAAATAAAAAAGATATCTATCGCTGGCAAAATGTTCTAGTGATCGTGCCATTGGTTATGGGCAACCCCTATCTAAGCTCAGAACCTACTAACTACCATATGATGGTTAAAAGAGGTCATTGGAAAACAACTTTCATGTATCACATCGCACGGAAACACAAGGCAATAATGTGGGTTCAAATCCGACATGCTCTCAAACTAATACGTAATCCAAGCATGTTAGCAAGTAAAGGCATAAGGTTCCCAAATTATCCAGTTAGTAAGGTTTTGGCAAAGGTTGGGAGGGAAATGGGGTTAGGGTTTCATAATGTTTTTTGGCTGCCCGGGTATGGTTTCATGGTAGAGAATCGTAGGCTGGTCCGCATGGCGGGCGAATCGATGGTCGCCTCTTATTTGCCGGAGGAGATGGCGAAGGCGCCGGGCGCCGATGGTGTCGCCGCAGAGCCCGGAGGCTCACTGGCATATGCCTTGCCAAAGAGGGGTTTGTGGCTGCATTTTTGTCTCGGGTTGCTGTGATGCGGCTTCTCCTCAGATTTGTTAGTGTTTTACAAGGAGGTTGTACGCCGGGCGCTTTGAGATGGGATTGCCGGGTGTCGAAAGTTTTGTCCCCGGCCGCTGAGGTGAAGAAATTCTTCTACATATTCAAGAAGGAATACTTCACCGATAGCGCTATATGTGGCATGGTGGGCTGATTGAGGGCTCATCCGCCGGTTCTTCGATTGCCTAATTGTGGAGCCGCTTTCTTCCATTGTCCAGGTTTTCTCGTGGCCGGAGACTCCGCGGAGACACATCGGCCATTTGTTGCAAAGAACTAACTTTCTTGAAAAGTACATTGGTTGTCCGCCGCCGCTCCAATTGCTACCGTGGTGGATGGAGACATGGCTGCTATAGGGGCGAGGTGAGTTGAGTTGTACAATTGGAATGACCGGGGATGCAAAGGTGCATATGGGTCGGGTTTCACCGGGTGCTCCTTGGAGTTCTTTGTAAAGGCAGGGACCGGTTTTGTGAATACAAGAGTTTTCATCAAGCAAGTAGTTTTGCAAAGTAGTATAAGGTGCATCCGCTTTCTTTCTTGAAATGTGTACATCCTTCTATGTACATGTAGTATATGAATTGGAGCCGCTTTTGGCAGGAGCTTTTGGGCATGCACGCCTTCGTGGAAGCCCCGTTTTGAAGCTTGTTGGATAATTTCATGACTCTTGTTCCCTCATGTTTTCTGTTGTTTTGGATTTGTGTTCATATTCTGGTTATGTACAGATGTTTTGGGCATGCACGCCCTTTGTGGAAGCTTCTTCCTGAGGCTTCTTTCATGACTATTGTTCTGAGATATGCACATCCGCAATGCAATACATGTGACCCGTTTCACTTTCGCTCCTCGCTATGTTACAGGTATCTCTTTGTAAATGTAATGCTATGACCTTCACTATTTATTTGTATGCATTAAAGTATTAGGTGTACGTATATACGTAGAAACAGCGTATGGGATGCGCAGGCGTATACGTGGGTCTGATGTGGAAATTCCACAACCCTTGATTTGGCACATTCATGGAATAATGCTTCGATCCAACGATCGAAAAAAAGCAATAAGGAAAGAGCAATAAGGAAAGACCAAAATACCTAATCTATTTAAAAATATGTATCTGCAAACATATTCAAATCCAACCCCATAGCATTAAAAAAATGTATCTACAAACGTATTCATATCTACAAATATATTCAAATCCAATCCCATAACGTCCATATATAGTTAAGATCATATAGTTAAGATTCCAACTTCGGTCATATATAGTTAAGATCGCCGTAACCATCATTAGACAATTTGAATAACAAAAAATAATTATAAAAGCAAGTAATATCCATTTTTCTAATATCAATATGCTTTATGTTGAAGTTGCACATATGGATTTTTTAAGGCCGAAAGTAAAAATGCATATTCGACATTAGCCCGCAACGCCAGGGCACACGTAATGTTAATTGGGTCCAACCCCCACAAACTTTGAACGAAAGAAATGTTCACGGTAGGCTTGGCCGCCACGATAAATTTCTTGTACATGTAATTCTACATATTACAAATATCTTCCTTTATATATATTCTTATAGGGTGCGGTGTGGATGAACGATCGTTTGAGGTTAGGGCATTGTGGGCCATTGATTTTGGCACGCGGGCGTAATGTACCTACCAGTAGTTGGCTGGGAGGATGGGCAAGGACATCGATTCTTACGCATGGATGCTACGGCTACCTGGTCGAGGAATCGCATGCGAAGGCGGAGGGGCTACTGTGGCGCCTGCTTCCTTCCTTCCTTCCTTCCTTTATCGGTAGCATCGAAGCGAAGTAGAGGGGCTTTAGAAGAACAAAGCGTAGGGTCAGCTATTTTATTTGGGTTGGGCGCTTGAATTCCACGAAGCTTCGGTGATAGGAAGTGCATGAAATTTTGAGAGCCACTAGACTCAATTGCTCTGCCTGTTGATTTTGCTTGCCTCTATTGAGAAACGAGAGAGTTGCAAGACGCTCGCAACAAAGAAGCAAAAACAACGATGATAGATTCATTCTCCAAAAACGAAACATAAAATGCATTTGAAGTTCCTTAAAGTTAGGAACTAATACTAAATGCTCCAACAAAGTCTTATCTAATAGTAACGCTAGAACGCCAGCTATCTTTTGTCATATCCAACACCCCTCAAGAAGATGACTAATAGAAGAAACCGGAACTACAAACAACTTTTTCTCAGATTTGCCCACACCGCCCATACGAATCCTCGAAACAGCTTTTGAACAGTTTCTTGTAAAAAGACTTTGTGAGACGCTCCCCCTTAGCCAAATTCAAAATGAACTCCACTTCTATGCTTCTCGGAGAAAACTTTATGAAGCACCCCGCCACCCTTAGCCAATTCAAAACGAACTCCACACTCCACCCACTATATGTACCCTTACCAATGTTGAATGGATTCCTTTGAGAGGACTTTACCAAGCACTCCCTCAACCAATTGAAGACTAACCCCACTTCTCCTATTCCACCATCTCCCGCCAGATCCACCACTTGCAACATAGCCACCTCCATATGGAGTTGTTCCCGGTCCAGCTCCAAAGCTTGAATTAGCATTACAAGCTTTAGAACCCCAAGTATTACCAAGGTATCCTCAGATTTCACAACACCCTCCAAAGCCACCTGGCCCTAACCTCCAAAGACATGTAGCCCCTCCCTGAAGCTCTATAGCCGCCAGCCTGGGTGTAATCGACAATATTCTGCCCAATTGTTCCACTTGATCTCCACATTGCTGCACCATAGTTGTTGGCACTAGCATGCTTGGGTACCCACCTACACCACCATAGGCAGGCGGGTTAGCACCCCAAGCACTTCTGGCACCCAGTGACATGCTATAGCTGCATGCTCCATGTCTCTTCCATATGCACCACTACGTGCACTAGCATAACTACTACCATATCCATATCCAGATAGTGATGCCCCATTCCCTATATTGGCACCATAATCGCTAACAAAGAGATCCATTCACGCCCATATGCCCCCGCAAGACCATAACCTGGCTGAATTCCGACCATATGCATTAAGTTCGTATATTCTATTTCATGATGCAAAAGCTTAGTTTGTATCAAAATCCAATATTTGAACCAAAAGCTAACATTCTCCCCTTGCATCTTGAAAAAGAATATCAATGTTATCTCCCCATCATCAATCTGCTCAAGGGATCTGAAACTGCAAAAGCCTCTAGGCATGCTTCTGAAGTTTAGAGCTTTCTTCCCAAAAACTCATGATCTAGAGACGCAACTTGCTGCTTGTGATTTGATATAGGCCTTGTGGATAACGCTTGCTTGATGTTGATGATCCTAACGCCATGCACTTTCTGCTCCTGCCATAGACTTCCACTGTTTCTAAACCTTTCTCCTGGCACCTTCACCTTGGCAAGGTTTGCCAAATACCCCATCAGATTCCCGAGCCTATATCGGCTTTAATCAAATGAATCACGGTATTCCTTGCATCACCTTTGCTCGCTTTCAACATGAGCCATAAACACCCCAAAGATTCGTGATTTTGCTCCATATAAAATGCTCAATCAACACCTTGTTCCTCATGAAGCATGCAAACAACACCTTGCTCCTCCCGAGCCAAAACCAACCAACCGCATGATCTCAGGATTATGCATGTCATGAACAAAAGGCATACAGCCAAGTTGTTCCGCTCCATAGAAACCAAAAGTAATCATTTGGCATCACTTGTGCTTTTGCTTTTAGATGCCAAGAGCACTCATCAAGACCATGGTTCTCCATATTAACCGAAAGTGTCTTGCACATCTTCAACAACGTAATCTTCTAGGTCATGCTCGACGGGTTTTTGCATGTGCTATCATATATCTCAAGATGCTTTGACCTACATGCCATCTTTATTCTTTATTTTGACCGCCATTATAGTTGATAACACGCCTTTTTTTTCTATTGCATGGATGCAACCAGCACTAAGCTTCTTCCAATTATGATCTATAATGTTCAAGGTGCGCCTAAATCCCACTCATGATACTAGCACTCCTTGTAACCAAAGAAATCCTCAAATGGATCACACATTGCAGTCCAGTAGCTTTGATTGTACAACTCGCGGGTAACCGCTTTCCTCACACCTCCACTTGTCCTTGAATTGTCCCCCTAGGCTCAAGTATTGCTGCTCTCTTGCTAATTGCCGGACGTGGTCCTCCAGACTATAGGGCTTTGAGGATGAGCTCCCTATTGTTCCAGGGATCCTCAAGGGTTGCACCAAGAATGTCGATACTCAGATAGGGATCAACTCCCCTTGTCTTTTAACCAACGGTTCCTTCCAATACCGTGGAGAACAACCATCTCCACTAACAAATATTTTGCCCATTGGATTCACAAACCCATTTTGCAATAATTCAAAAATCCTTAATGCACATGGAACTGCTTTTAAGAAAATACCTTTGTTCCCAAGAAGTCTCTACAATCAAGAGCTGTGGATGGAGAGGACCTTCAGGTAACAACTTTCTATGCTCTTTAACCAATATGAGAGCAACATTATCCGTGATGATAACCATCATTTAACATCTGTTTGTGGATGATTCTTGCATGGGCTAATGCTTCTCTGCAAGCATAAGCTTTGAAGATACTTATTAGTAAGACTTCATCAGAATCTACACTTTCCTTTTGCATGCTCCCAAGCCATTCTAGACCCATGTTGACATCACTTTGCCCAGCATATCCATGGTGAAGATATCCTGTAGTCCTTGTATTCCATGTATTGTATCCACAATCAATAACTTCAAAAAGACATTGGTTGCCTCAACTGTGCTTTTATTTTTAGGAAAAGAAACAGCCTTCAAGTTCATTAAAATAATTTGTGAGTTCCACTTCTTTCTGCTTGGGACACTAAGTTTTACTTCCACTCCACTTACACATTTCGGCAATCTTCTGTAGTATGGCCATCCATTATATATGACCACAATCCTTCTAGATGCCATGACATATTCCCACTTCTTGCCGGTTTCGGTTCTCCACTTAAGCTAAATTCGCCTTTGCCCATACTCTCTGCACTTTGGCAGACTTTGCCATGCACCGAAGAATCCATCAAGAGTGTCTCTAGCTTTCTTGCGCCATTAGCTTCTTCATGGGTTCTCTACCTATAGTCTCGTGCGTTCTCCCCTTTAAGCTAACCGTCTTTTGCCCATACTCGCACTTGTTTTGCAGACTTGCCATGCAATCGGAAGAATCCATCAACAGTGTTCTAGCTTTCTTTGTCGCCATTATCCTTTGTCATGGGATCTTTTCCTGGTTCGCAGCCTTGCCATGCTACAAGCATCCAGAGCCTCCATGCCATATATCGTGGTGGTTCCTAGTGAGTAACCAAAGCCCCACACGACACACACACCAAATAATGACATGTCCAGGACGGTTCTTGAGCATTTTCATGTTCCTTGCCACGAAACAACCCGCCAAGGTCGCGCACAACAAATTTTGACATCTACTGATCGCTACTCGTTCCTTCATCTCCAAAAGTTTCTTTGATTTTAAGAGCCACCGCCTCCGATACCATATTGAGAAGCGAGAGAGTTGCAAGGCGCTTCATAACAAAGAAGCAAAACAACGATGATAGATTCATTCTCCAAAACGAAACATAAAAAACAGACGAGTTCCTTAAAGTTAGGGAACTAATACTAAATGCTCCAACAAAGTCTTATCTAATAGTAACGGCTAAGCGCGGTCATCTTTTTTCATATCAAACGGCTGTTGTTTTGGGCGGATTCCTTGTTTTACTTGAAAACGAAGCCCAGGGCACGCTTTTTTCACAAATCGATGCCATTTTTTCATTTTTGGGACTTGCTTATTGTAATTGCAATTGTCTTTGCAAGAAATTACCCGCTCCTACCGAAATATGGTGGCGGCGTCTGTATCACGATTCGAATGGCACTAGTTATGTAACGCTCGGTCCGGATGAGAGGGCATTTGTGCACCACGCCGATCGACACAATAAGGAAGCGGCCTTCTTGCGTGTTGTAGTGAGGACTAAGGGGTCACCAAGAATGGACCACTTAAGGCGCTTAATCCATATAATAAGCATTGATTAACTAATCCGCCTAATTTTTATCACAAATTGATCCTTTACTCCCCGCCCGCAAGCTAAACCAAAAACAATTAAAAAATGCTGGCTTTGGCCTCTAATTACACGCTTAAAGTGATCGGGTTTTGCACCTCAATTGTCCATCGATCCTTATATGTCGGTATGAATGGACCATGTAAATACTGCATAAATGGATCGTAAACTCACCCTCAATGGACATGCTTGTGTTGGTAAATTGACCACCTCACGGTACACCAATAGATAATAATTGCACCAAGTGGTGCTTGCTCTACCATGGCATTGGACCTCCCTTTTCGGCTCAAATTGACATGTTTTGTACTAGAATATTCTAAATTCACGTTGGGGATGGAAGGCAATGATCCTTCTTAACCTTTATAGGCTAACACCCATGCATCCCCCCGCAAACACCCCAACAAACACACGTCTATGAGTTTGGAATGTTAGACAACAAAGATTTGCCGCCGCCTAACATTCAACTCATAAAAATTAACTCGCATAAATTGAAGTGCTTCTTACCTAAACCGATAAGCGCCGTAGTAGTATTCCACAATCTAAAATTCTAACACAACAAGAATTAAACACAGCAATTGTACAATGCCAATGCCATTGATATAAGTAAGAAAAATGGAAGATTGACATTTTGTGCTACAACTCAGCCTATAAAATAGATACATTAAATCAAATTACAAAATTGTGCAACAAACAAGCAACAAAATGTTGCAGAAAATTACAAATACAAAAACCTTTATAAGGCATTCAATGACTTCATCTTCGCTTGGCAATTTCAACCGGAGGCTTGTATCGATTCATTGCCACCTCCTTGGTATTCATGATAGACTGGTCCATTATCATTATCACCAAATTTCCATGATAGCCATCAGGTCAGGAGAGTAGTAACCCTCCTGGATCAGCCTCAGCCAATCACTTAATATTTCTGCTCTAATTTTCTTCTGCTGCAGATAGTGATCCCAGGAGCACTCATGTGTTTCCTCAAGTGAACACCCAAAACAAGTGTTGTCCTCCCGGCTATCCTCGACTATCCCGCAAGTGAGCAATACATGGTTGATAAGCGCGATCTTCATGGCCATGTTCGCTACAATTTCAGCCAAGAAATGTTCTTCAAGTAGAGCACTCTTACCGTAGATTAGCATGAAACAATGATGTCAAATGAGGTATCGATTCATGCCAACAGTGCCATTTTCCTCTTCCTTAATTTCTCTTTGGCCTTTTGATCTTGCTTCCAAAGCGATGTTGAAAGGCTTTTCTCTTCCCCAAACAATTAGTCAAGGCTTAAACTTATATTTTCCTCCTCAGATCAAAAATGAGAGCCTCAGACCTCTGTGACATGCTTTCATAATGTGTCTCACGAGATTGAGCCTCCTTGGCAGCTTTCATGATTGCTTTCCTAGTTGCCTCCATTTTATCTTTTTTCTCTCATATAGCTTCTTTCTTTTCAACAATTCTTTCTTCTCTAATCTTATAGCCTCCGCATTACAGTTTTTCCTCTTCAATCCTAGCATGAATCATTTGATGGAGGTTACAAAAAGCCCGACCAGTATCATCAGGGGTAGCTTACTTCTCTTGGCTTTAGGCCTTGTGTCAAGAACGCCAACATGTGGCTGGTTGAACTTGCATTTCTAGGGAGGAATAGGAGCTACAATTGGCACTTGTGGGTCTGGGGAGCTACAATTGGCACTTGTGGCTCATGATCGGGGTCCTCAATTGGGGCCGGCAGATCGATTTAAAAAACAATAGAACGGTGGATCAGTAGGTTACCCGGGGACAATGAAGAAGGGGCACATTATCCCTCATTGTCTTCACCATCTTCATCTTCACCGCCCCGCACAATTGTTTTCGCAGAAAAAGGATCGGGGAGATACTGGCCAGTAGCATTGAAGGGGCATTCTGATTTTTGGCAAAACCAAGAACTATGTTTGGACCAGTCAAAGACTCTTTGAGAGAAGTAGAAACCAGAAGCGCCATGTCTTCCTTTGTTGGTTCGTCTTTGGTTTGGCATGCATAAAAGCTGCCCTATTCCTTCTAAATCTATACTTGAATGGAGAGAAACAGATACGCCAAGTGGCTGCAATTTATGACCGGTATGTGCGGGTAAACAAAGGATATGAAGGCCAATACTCTTAGCATGTTGGATAGCTTTCAAACTCACATGACTTCCATGTCCATCACATATGAGTAGATGTGGTTTTTCACGAAATTCCACCAGAACATTGGCTGCAAAATGATCTAGCCAAGGCATCAAACAATTCATTTGTAATCCATGCTTTTTTTGGTAAGCCATGGCAAACACGTGCTCACACCGTACCCATCAAGTCCCTATCCTCATCCTCTTCCCTTTGAACACATAGTAACCCGGGCAGAGAATGACTGCAAGATTTTACACAACATAAAAAAGGTCAGCCATTCCCTATTTTTTTGGGGTTGTCTCGGTTACATTTCTATCTCCTCGTCTAGCAAGAATTCTAACACCCTTCTACCACCACCTTGCACCCCCGCCATCACAATTCCAAATTGTGGCAGACAAATTTAAATCAACTTGCGGCTTCTTCAAAGTGCTGTAAAAAGCCTCTAAATTAGTGGAGGTCATGGCCTTAATCCTTTGGACCTCCACACATTGTGGAGACCTCAAAGATAATTGTGGGTTTCTCTTCTTGAATCCCTTCCACCAAGATCTCGCCAGAAGACCATCTTTGAACAATGTTTGCCTATTTATACACATCTCTCCCACCTTCTCCCCTCAATAATTCCAATGTGATCCCTCGCCCTCATCAGCACATTGATGGCGAATTGAACTAATGCTCTTTCTTCCTCTTGAGTGAGGCATTTAGGGGACGGATCCGAATTTCTCACTAGTTATGCCATTAACCCAATTCCTAAGTGTAGTTTTGGGAATGCCAAAGTGCCCAGCAGCCTTTCTTATAGACATACGACCATCATCAATGGCATCCATAGCCTCTTCCATTTGCTCTATACCCAAGCCCCTATCCATTGATCTCACTCTTTAATCGCCAAGATTGCTAGAGCTGGATGGGTTTAATTTAAGTCTCTTTGACTTACCCTTGAACTAGTAGCCGCTTGCCTTTGAAATGTCGCACAACAGCAAAGAACAGGAGGTGGGACATCTATAATTCGGCCTCTTAATTGCATGGGTGAGGAAAGAAGATCAAGTGAAAGAAGGATGCAGCAGCAAGTAAGATAACAAGACAACAATAATAGTAGAGAAAGAACAAAGTAGTCTGAAAGAAGCAATGAAATGGAAGATAGAATACTTAGCTGCATTTGCTCATCCGATTCTTGAGCCTTAAATAGATCAAGTAACCCTGTAAATGCAAACCAGAGTTAGTTTACAAACAAATTCATTACAAATTTCTAAGAGGGAAGAAGTACCAGCAAATCGTGAGGTCTTGATCAATCCAGCTCCTTGATGCATCTGTTTAAGGGCTTGGATTTTGAAGATTAAAGGGCTTGGATTTTGAAGATTAAGGTGGGAATCCTTAACATTTTCGCGCCAGCAGCTTGTAGACTCTTCCATGGCGCGAGATTAAGGCGCCAATATCTGCTGATACATAAAACAGATTGGGTTACTCAAGAGCCCTACCTAATCCGTCAAGGACGGCGCCAAAGCCATACAAAACCGTAGCTGGACATATCTTCAACCGCAAAGGGAGCAGCCACAATCCACTTCCGGCCATGCAAGTGATCCGAGGGCATATAGCGTAGGATCGGCCGGACGATATCTCACGCAGCCCATCTCCCTCGAAGTGAAAATAAAAACCCTAAATGGCTAACCTAAATCCATTTACCCTAAAAGCATGGACCATTAACAACCCATGGTTTGCCATTTTTTAGCCCCGGTCCAACCCAAAAATAAAACGTGGTCCATTGTCGTGACCCCCCTACCTCGGGCAAGAAATACCCCACTCCAACTTCTTTGACCTTCATAAAAATAATAAGTTTGAAAACCAGAGGTAGCTTGGCTTGGCCCAAGATTGCAAGGTTAGTTTTTATGCTTTTTAAAGTCTCTAAGGAATCATGATTTGATGGTTGAATAATAAGGCTTTTTGGACCATCTTGCATTGGTAGATTATGATGATTATTACCGAAGTCTCAATAGATCAAAATGACATTTTCAAAGAACACCTGGGCTTAACCAGCCAAGAAAGACTCTTAGTTGCAAAAACGAAGCAGGAGTGCTTCATATGTGGGCCTTGGGTTATATTGGGCAAGTAATACCTCCACCATTCCTCGTAAACATGCAATCACGAAAGCAGATTGAGTTTCCCTCTTACTGAGAGTTTGTTTGCGCTTTGAAGCTTATACTTTTGGTAGCGGCAAATGTTTTATCCGAGTCGCTTCACGTGGAAGTATTGACCAACCACAAACATCTTGTGTCTTTTTATACTAATTTGAATTGAAGATAATTCTTTAAGTGTGTGCTTTTTGGACCGAGCATCGAGGCATACCAACCATCGCTTTTGATCCAAATTGAATTTCATATTTGCATTTCCATGCAACCTGAAGTAGCAAGACTTTGCTTGTGTTCTCCCATGGTCCATATTTTGTAGGACTTAATCAAGGAATCAAGAATTATTTCTATGAGAGGGAGATTTCGGGGTCTGTTTGCGGAGGTTGGCATGGACTTTCTTTTTCTCTAGAATGTCATCGCAGGAGTTTGAAGAAAATACGGCCGATTAAGTCATGGATCCAAAGTAGCTTTTTAAGAAAATGACGCTTACTAATTATCATAATGCCACAATGAATAAAACAAAAGATAAATGTCATATTAGCAAATCGCAACATGTAATGCCTTTGCATTTCACTTGATATACAAGAATGTAGACCCCAAAGATTTGCAACTCGTGATCTAGTAAGTGTGTTGTTACATTTGTTTTTCGTGATCTAGCAAGTGTGTTATTACATTTGTTTTGCATGAATGACGCTATCTCACATTGCGAGTCATTTGAAACGTCAAAATTGTTCGATCAATACATGAAAACATCGAACCACAACCTTGGCAACGAATGAGTATACTTATATGGATGTGCTTGATCCATGTCGTCGTAATAATGTTCCAAAAGAAAGAAGACAAAAAACGAAAGTGCATTGTTCATTTACATTGCTTCATTTTATTTGTTATGTGACTCTAACAATTCAAAGTTGGTTGACAGACATGTTAAAGGATAACACAACTATGCCCAATCCCTTTGCGCCTGCCCCACTTTGCACCACCCCATCAGTGCGTAACTTGTATATGTATAGGTTGATTTACCATACATGAACGATATACATAATATATTCAAGTTAGTCTTGACAGTGTCTGAATTGAATTATGTATATGTATATATTGTTGTACGGACTTTACAGTCATTAGAAGCGTTGCTTAACATTTTGACAGCAATGAAAGCTTTCAAATTACTCCCCTTTGAACAGCACTTAGAAGTTGTTCCAATCTATGTTTCATTACAGGCTGCCCTCGTGATGTCTTCTTTTTCTCATTTTCTGCTGTCTCCCCCGCGGCTACTCTCCGCCTTGCCCCTTGCTGCTCTTTTTTGCCTCTGTATATCTCTTTCTCTCTGCCCTTGCTTTCTCCTCTTCTACTTTCTTCCCCTCAGACTCCTCCAACAACTTTTTTCAAATACCAGGGGCTTTCATTTTGTTATGCTTCCTGTTGTGTGTAGTAGCCTTATCCATATGACCCGCAGATTGGCAAGAAACCTGCTATCTTCTTCCTCGGAAAATGTTCAGAGTATGCATCCGCTGTAGTTCCTTCTTGATCATCAAACCTCTACCAAATACAAGAATTAAAATTAGTACTAATACAAGAATTAAAATTAGTACTAACATATAAAACTCATTAATACGCATATAAATCTGAAGAAAACCTCCAAGGTGCCTTAGAAAATATAAGATATATAATATATACCTTAAAACCAATGTCTTTTAAAGAATGTAAGTCAATATTGTAGACCAATTAATCAATAAAAGGCTACCTATGAAGCAACGGTAAACACTATATAATTTGAACAGTAGACGCTGTCTCATGCTCTCCTTCATCTCCATGTGTTTAAGGGATTTTTGTACTTTTTCACAATTTTTGCATTCTGATAAGATAGCTTCTGCTTTCCCTGTAATGTGAGAACTTGAGAATAATATCATTCCCTTTAAAACTCAGAAATTTGCAAGAAAAAGACATTTTATAACCTACTTCACAAAACGTTCCGAACCTAAACTAATCCATCTTCAAAAATGAAGTGAGAAATGATACATTCCAACAACTATCCTCTGGATTGCCAAGGAAGTGGGGAAATATAAGAGTTAATAATTAACGGTGGCCTCAGGGCTCATGCAAAATGGGGGCCACATCAACAAAGGGCCTAAGTTGGAGCTGGAGACCTTTGAGTTGGTCCATAGCAGGCTTGATAACGCAGCAAATAAAATGAATTGATGATACAACAAAGTTATGACAACCACTGTTGCAAAGTCTTCAGCCATGCTTCTTAGCGGAATACACCTTATTTGTTCGACCTACCAGCTGAATCTGTTTCTTGAAACTAGAAGTAAATTAGTAACCCAGTACGTTCACATTTTCCCCGTTGCATCTTTGTGGAGCCTGAAGAGTGGCAGTAAATCTTCATAAAACTTGCTTAGAAAGGAGTATATTGCTAGTATGCAATGCAAGGTTGACGAATTTTCTTCAAACTTATCCTAGGACAAAATCTTCCCTTTCCAAAACCCTACGTGAGATTTAATCTAAAGTGTTTGTGCCATGTGCACTTGATTCTTGATTAGTCTCACATGTGCAATGAGAAAATGACGCTGGATATGTCTTATGCAAAGACGATCTTGAGAACCAAAAGTTGCATAAGCAATATGGCGACTTAAGCTAGATATGGCAGGGGCTCTGGATGGAGTACTTGAAATGAAAAAGAGATGGGACAGCTTGTTTTAAAATGTCATTTACATGGGTGTCAAATACGGTGCGAATTGAATTTACGAGAAACAAAATGGCAAGAGAGAAGAAAAAATACGTAATTGAGAAGGCGCCAGCGCCGGCGTTGATCTTGCAGCTGCAAAGGCTTCGAGGTTGAGGCCTTTGCCTCCAAGACGGCGCTTAGGCTTCATGGCGGCAGCAAACAGGAACTCTGGCGTCTACTCTTTTTGAACCTAAAAATCCCATAAACCCTAAAGATCTGATGGGGCATCCGTGCAAACCTTACCCATTTTATTTTCTGTGAAACTCAAAAGGCTTTTCATTTGAAATATTTGAGTAGGGTGGGCTGCTCCGCTTTCGCAGACGTACCATACCTGCGGGTACCGTGAGTACCCTACCTAGCTGTCCCAGCCGCCTCCCAACGCTGCGGGTAAGTGACGCCGCTCGTCATCCACGATCCACACGCCGCCTGCATTTGGAGCCACCTTTCGCGACCGCAGTACCCCCATCGCGGCCATCCCGAGGCATGATTCAATGATGGGGTCGGAATTGGCGCTAATTCCAGCCATAATCGCCTCAACGAAAGATGGATTATCAAGATTACCCACCGACTCGAAAGCAATTCCATCAACAATTTCTCAATCCCAACCAAGAATCAAGCATGTCCCCTCGCTACAGCATTACATTGAGCGATGATGTCGATTAGGGCCCGACCACGATCGATGCCACGGGCCCGAGCACCGGCATCAACGGCATTGGAAATTTTAGCAAGCTGCCCCAGGCGCTCAAAGCCAAGAAGAAAGGGGCATTAGCTACGGACTGCGACTCCAATGCCAAGGAGGCCAACAAAGCGCAGGAGCATGGACAGAGGAAGAGATGTCGACAAAGACTTAACGATTTAAGTGGAGAATGGGATTTCATTAGAGAGGCATCTAGACTCGGCCGGTGCATACCGAGTCGCCTATCGTGGATTGGTCAGATGGGCGGATTTCCAAGAAGAATGCAAGGCATCCCCATTCTTACACCCCCCAAGAGAAGGAATTGGTTGATTGGGCAATAGGCGTGGCGAAAGTGGTCGGGCATCACTGGTCAGCCGTGGAAGGAGCGCGGTACCGAGATGGCAAGGGAGGGTAATTCGGCATTTGATGGTGCTGTGGAGCAAATGGTGGAAACTTTTCGCTAAAGACACTCCGAGATTTCCTTAGAGTGCCAAACATTGAGGTCCTCACGGCACCCGCAATGAATCAAGCCAACTTGATGGCTTCTACACGTATCGAAAGAACTCTATGATGAGTTCATTTTCCCTCCTAATTTGGAATGCAATAACGTAAAACGTGGATCCAAGCCGGAAAAGTAAAGGGTTTGAGGATAACATGAAATGCAAGAATAGGGTTAGCGAGCCGGTTATGAATACAAGGGAATGGGTGACTATTTTAGTGTGTGTCAATGCAGAAGGGTTCAGGCTGCCTAATCTCTATATTTTCAAGGGTACAAGGATGAGGCAAGACAACATAGCCGTGTGAAGAGGGAGCAATTTAGGGCAAGTAAAGAATCACTTTGATAACCAATCGAATTGTTTAAGTCATGGCTATCTCACTTTCACCCGTGAGTCCCCGGAGGGTGTCACCGATCAACCTCATCTCATACCGCTGGATGGCCATGGTAGCCATGTTGAACTCGATGTCATCCTTGCCGCCAAAGAGATGGGGTATACATTTTGCCCTCGCTACCTCAAGCCACACATCAAATAGGCTACAACCACTAGATGTGTCTTGCTTTGCACCATTCAAAGCCGTGATTCAAAAAGATTGAGGGCGCACTATATGGTGAAGAAGGTGGATCGAACCAAAGAGGGAAGACATAGTCAACTCATTTCCCATGCCATTGCAGCTGGTCCGGACAATCTCCAACATAAAGGCAGTTTTCATCGCGAACCGAATATGGCCATTTAACCCAACAAAAAGTGGTTCCCGGAAGGGAAGGATCAAGGCTTGCAAGGGAAGACGGATGCCCCGCATTCATCTATCTGGACAACCATCAATTGAGGTTGTAGATGAACATGAGAATGATGTGCCATAATGTATTGCATGAGAATGATGTACCATTGAGCAGTCAAGGTTGTGTGTGGTATGGATATGGAAACGAATGTTGTTGAGGGCTACAACATACAAGAAGTGGACTCGCAATGGGAAGAGCATGTCCACGATCACGGAACATGCCGGGTGCTACACATGGGACCATGCAATGTCCTCCTCCACCTCAGTAGGGAATTGACAGGGGGCCAAACCTCACGTGTCCAAACCTCATGTGTCCAAGCCGAGCCAGCACACACGTGACAGCCTCCAGAAGGAGAGGCATTGTTCCTAACTGCATGGCAAGAGTTCATATCAAGAGTGATATTTCCCCGCCAAGCTCTTGCAAAGATAGAAGACAAGAAGGGAAGAGGCCAAAGGCTTTAAGAGGGAGTAGGCAGCCCTCAAGAAGATTGAGGCAAAGAAAGAGGAGGGTATAGAAAGAGGAGGCCAAGAGAAGGGTGCTGCCGCAAACAGGCTGAAAGGGAGAGTAGAAAGCAAGCGAGGCTTTATGAGGCCTCCTCTAAGAGACGAGGGATTTCATGCATCCACGGGCCAATCAAGAGTTCGTATATTTGGTTACCAAAGACCATCAATGAGGCCGCAGCAAAGGAGGCTAGCAGCTAGGCTCAGCTGAAAGGCGCATTGTGGTTTAGGTCATACTCAATGGAGTGCACTTTAGAAATAATGTGGATGAGGATAATTCTCAAGCCTATGTTCCGAAAAGCCCAACCAAACCAACCACTAGAGATACAAGATGTGGAGTGCAACTAAGACACTCACCTATGTGAGGGAGACAGGTCAACCCTCACCAATCAAAGATAGAGGGTGTGTGTTCCTTTGGTCGTGCCTACAAAGAAACAAGGTAAGCAACATTAGAGCCCCTTGAAAAGATGGGATCTTGCCGCCAGTACGCATGACGTTCAGCCTCTTGCACGCCCTTTGAGGATGGGACACAAGGGTGGATCAACTATGCCGCAGCCCAACATGGGCTGAAATGAAAGTGTGCCCGCACTGACAAGGCCGTGCACATTAGGGGAGATGGCTGAAATAGGGTAGATGCCCAAGCCCTGCCACATCACTCTGGCATGGACGAGGGTTTTTCGTGGTTTGAGAACGTATATGGTAGAGGGTATACTTCTTTTATGTGCAATTTATTCAATGTAAGTGCTTAGTAACACCTTTTTGTCCCGACAGTCCAAGAGGCTACCCCAACCCCATCTCCTTGAACCAGATAAAATGTGATAAGGTATATGTGCCTTATTACTAAATCCTCAAGTCCGATAAAGTATTTGGGGTGGATAAACCCGGTGCCTTATTACTAACTCCGTGAAAAATAATGCAGGTGATTATGACTCCTGGACGCAGACAAAGAGAAGAATAGAAGATAAATGGCCAAAGAAGCCATGATAGGAAGATAAAGACAAAAACTTGTGGTATCAGATTTTGTAATTGCGTAATATATTCCATTCAAAGTGCCTCTCTGCAAATACATTGTTGCTTGCAAAACATGCCTTCACAAAACACTAAAAGCAAAATGGCACTAGGCCTATTTCAAAATACGTGAAAACAAAAACTAAAAAAAACATAGAAGGGTCGCTCTGGTGTGCCAAGGATCACCAAAGATTCATGTGCTCGCCTCCTAATTACCGTGACTTTCAAATTTCACATTGTCCCCAAAGAATCGGGTGGACCTTGCAAAGCAACCGCATCATGCTCGCCTTGCATGTCAGATTCTGTCACAAATCCTCGGGTGTGACCACCACATTCAAAGTTAGATCCGGGCAGCTGCCAGAGATCTTCACATTGACAAGGCAATTCTTCAAAATGAATGAGCCAAGCTTCGCCTTTCCATACGTGACGACGGTACCGGCTGGCCCCTTTCTTCGATGGGGAGGGTGTCCCCGAGGGGCTTTAAGAAACCACCTCCTCGCAATACCTTGGCCCTTCCTCCAATACCCCCTTCCATAGTCGTAAATCCAAGGGAGTCCCATTAGATAGACTGAAACCCGTAACCATTAGATAGATCAAACCCGCAACAAACATTACCTTGACGACGACGAGTTGACGGAGCGCCGATCGAGTTGGCTCGGGAGACGAATGCCGAAATGAGCTGCCGGATGTCAATTGAGGGAAAGGGCAGCACTTTTATAGCCAAGATTGACATGATGAAGGCTCGCCAATTTGTGCGAAGGCTCTACAAACCATAATCCTCAAATCATTCGGCAAGCCATTTATGGGAGATCAAACGCCCGAGGAGAGATTATTTTGGCAAAATCTCAAATAGGGCCGTAATGGGTAGCGATGATGGTCCCCGACCTCGACCGCTGGACGCTGGGCCATGATGGGAACTTCGGTTATGAGATCGCGAGCGCCGGGCGCGAGGCCTAAGAGAGTGAGGTGCCATCAACGACGCGGTAGGCAAAGGCACGCGCGGAGACGGACCCTTGGGTCGCAAAATAGGTTTATGCCCATGGTTTTAGGATTCCATAATGGCTAATGGTGGAACACGCCACGTCACGATAGGTGGCTACCTAGATAGGCCAGAGGCCTTTTTTTTTGGGGGCGGGGAGGGGGGAGGGGAGGGGAGGGGAGAGGGAGTAGGCCACGCCCATGGCGCGGAGTGGCTAGGTAGCATCGCATGGGGCACTTACACCCCCCCAACTTTAGAGGCCCATAACTTTTAATCGTGAGATAATTTAAGGGCAATTTTTCAACAAGCTTATGGCATATCTGATTAGGTATCCAATGACACCTGGATTGATGCAATTGGACCATTTTTTGGCATTTCAATGGGCGCACGCCTTTTAAGTGCGCGGGACATGGCAACCTATACAAGAGCCGCCGCGAAATTTCTTTTTTCTAAACCCGTATAAAAAGGAAATTTATTTTATATTACTACTAGAAAAAGTGCCCAGAGTTAGTTGGGTTTTTCGTCGGGCATAAAAATATTGAAATTGTATTAAAAGTGGCTCCAGGTTGATTATATGAGAACAATCATTATTTTCTTGAATTATTTTGAGTTGCACATGATGATAGAGATCGGCGCCGCCAGCTGTAGTAATTATTTGTCGTGAAATTGAAAAAATAAATTTGCCATGTCTTTTGTGAAATTGTCATGTAAGTAGAAAATGTAACGTATGTGCCATCCCCAATACTCAAAGTAAACCATGTAGAAAAATAAGTTCTAGGTTGCAATGCCGCTCAACTAAAGTTCTAAATAAGACGATAGTCTATGCACATTTGGACCGTTTATTTCATTTTGTATTAAAACTTTCTGCTTGTACTCGCTAGATCATGAGCGCTGTCTTATAACCGCTTCAACTTGATTTCACTCTACATGGTTTACTTTGCAATATTGGGATGGCACCTCAAACTTAGAACTTATTTCTACATCGTTTACTATATAGATTTGACACAACACATCGCTTGGGGATAGATTCGCTACCTTCTAACCAACTAGCCATTGAAGAATTATGCAAGGCCACGCTTGGAAGCCGCATCTGTTGATTGCAAAGACAATACACAATTTAAGTTATAATTACAAGAAATCTTATCTGCCGCCAAGGGCCGCCAACGCTTTCCCCAACTCGCCTATACATGCTAGAACATGTAATTTGAACCCGCATTTTGTTGCCTTGTGTTCAAGGTTCGCGACGCCAAGGCCGGTGCTTCCTCACAATTGAATTTTGGATTTAGTGTTTGAAACTCATATAGATCTTTAAAATTTCAATGTTCTCCGTGTCTTTTGATTAAGGCTTCCCCGCGGAAAACTTCTAGTTGTTAAAGACAAATTTCCCTACCTGAACTCAAAGATATTTTGATTATGACAATCACGCATAAAGTATTTCGATAAATCAAATAATAGATTGTATTAGCACCCAATACTATGATCCTTGTTTACATCTTCAAGACCAGCTTCAACCATGTTTTTCTCAGCCAACCGCACTCCCTTTGACATTTATAGTTTTTAGACATTGCTTTTTGCCTTTAGAAACTAAAACAAAAGATAAACCCTTCCGATTGAAAAGGAGCAACCGACGGAAGACTTTCTTTGAATGGAGTGATTTATTGACATCTTGCTTTACCTTCATTGCAGAATGGAACCAAATCTTATTGATGCATGAAGCACTAATATTTATCTCGACAAAATCTAGGTAAAGCATTAGCAAGTGTAAAAGGGTAATATATTTAGAGGCATTACTTATATTCCCTAAGAATGAATGTATTAGCTTGATCCTAGCAAAACCACAAAAAGAATTAATGCCCCTCCGAGATGGCTAACATAGACTAATCAGGATTAACAACTTTAAATCAATGTAACTTGTGCTTCTGTCCATGTTTGCATATGTCTGCAAGTGCATTACATCGCCTTGAATTTATTTCCTAGCAAATTCCTTTCTCCCGCTTGGCTTAGAAATCCACACACAATCATGATAAATACCAACAATAATCTCTTTTCGCTAAACTCCGTTAGCAAGACTTGTGATAAGTCATGCACAATTTTTTCCTTTACATCATACAACCTCAACAAAAGGGCAAGAAATTTAAATCAAGAAAGAGGTACAAATGCAATCAATTCAAGTAGAAGATGCATCTGCAGATTTGGGTCAACCAGAGGTACCGCCAAAGCTATCAAGAGACTCCCCTCACCATTGCTCATAACTATAAATTATTAGAGATAGGTAGTTCCAAAAATGCAAAAGACAATGAAGACATGTCTATCTTGTATTCAATGAACATAATCACATTCAAGTTCAATCTCGCAGACATTTCTAGAGCAAATTGTAAATCAAAAAGAATAACATAATGTAAGGGCATGAGATGAGATGATCCACACTTGGTTGTGTACTCAATCTCCAGCACGATGTCGTTCTTTCAACTCCAACCTTTGCAACCTCTTGAAGCACAAATAGAAGAAATTCCAGTACTTTGGAGGATGTTAAAGTTTAGATAGATAGATAGATAGATAGTATTTTAACGTCACGCCACTAGGCAGCATCCAACTGGACATGTGACCACACACCACACTACATTGCTCAACCCCGCCCCAACCACTTTACATTGCGGGTTACATTGCGCCCGTGGGTTTTAAACTAACTCAAGACCTATAGTTGCAAGAACTAGTGTGTTACCACTAGACCAAACACCCAGACGCAGTGAGAGAGAAAAAAAATTGTCATACTCAAGAGATTGCGCGAAACATCATGAAATATCCTGTAAAACTTTTTGACAGCCTTAAGAAACACAATAAACACACAACAGACATAGTAGAGCCCATCTTAGTGCAAATGAGATGTAGACTATTAATGCTATTTGCTATTTTGAGATGCATCCGGGTCTCCAAAAACCAAATGAAAATGCCTTGCTAGTGACATAAAGAAAAGTGAGAACTTTGTGCCAATATTGCACACGCAGCTTTACCTTTAGGGTGATCTAGCAAAATAGCGCATATAATGGTTTTAGAAGATTTCATCTGATCCCCGACCAAGAAAGATGAAGAAAACTCAAAGCTGGTTCCAACTTGACAATTCGATGAAAACAAACTAAAGGTTGCAATAACCCAGATGAGAAAAATCTAATCTATGAATGAATGAGTCGATTTACGCAGCTTATCAAGGAGAAGGATGGTTTGTGCCACATTGCTTACAATTTGAGGCATTTGTTGTTTATTGGAGAAGCCAAATTGGTGGCCGAAGTTCCGTGAAGAGGTCGATGGATCCCGAGAAGAACCAAGATCGCATAAATCTAAAAGAATAATCGGCCATATCTCCAAATTTAATCCACATCGCGGTTTTTGAAATAATTTGTCCAAAAATAGAGGAATGGATTGCGCAACAAAAGTACTATACTCGTAAAAATAGAGGCAAAATATGGCTCCATACAAAGGTCACGATTTGAGACAGGGAAAAAGCAGGATAAGCTTTTAGGTTCTTCGCCACGAAAAAATTGATGCGGTACCGAGCATCGAAGCTCCGCCACAGTGCACCCCCCCGGTACCTAACACCCCTCGCTCATGATCGACGCTTGCTATCATCCTCTCGGTTCTTCTTCTTCTCTAGTTCCGCCTATTCAAGAAGAAAATCAATCATACAACACAAAAATCACGGTATCCGCCCACCCAACAACACAAGGATCGGCCGAGAATATGTATGCCTAAGAAGTGGCAACAAAATAAAACAGAGGCAACCAAAATGATTAATCTATGAAAATTCTAGCAAAGAAAGAAACATGGGCCAAACAAAACACCGCCATACTCGCTTTGTGCTTTGAGCCGGAAAGGGATTGCCGTGGAAAAGTCCCAAAAGTGCAGTTGATTTCGAAAGCAAAAGTGTTGAGTACCCAAAAAGAGTTTGGCGCAGCCCAACCGAAGCCGGAACAAAAAATTTGGAAGCAACGATGGAATTCGCGAATCAAGGCCGAAAGCCCCGACTGCGGCCCTTGGTTTTATCTCGTTTTTCATACCGCAAAAATCCATCTAGATGTTTTCTTCAACCGCCATTGCAACTTCATGTAGAAGAATCCATCATCCCCGCATGATCTAAGACAAATGGCTAGATCAACAGCAGGTAGAGGATGGAAGAAATCCTCGGCGGATATGGTCACCGGCCGAGCATCGCCTCGGAAGCTTTTTCAAGTAAAGTTTTCTCGCCTTTAATTTTTTTTTTCCTACCTAGTGCATGCATGGCAAACACAAGAGTTTACAAAAGAGCCCCCGATTTTGGTGTTAGAATATTCCGACATAATAACAAAGCAGAAGGGGATAATCTCCCCGATTCCAAAGCCGCCGTAATCAAGAAACAGAGGGTAGTCATCATGGATCAACTCGGGTTCAAAGCTAGAAGATGAAGAAACCCCAAAACATCCTGAAAGCCTTGGATTTTGGTGCTGACAGAAGCAAAAATAGACGTAAAATGGAGCTCGAAAGTGCTCGTGAGCTTCAAACCATCCGCTATAGCCTAATCTTCACAAGCCAAGGAGCCGTAACATTTGGCAAGTAAGGTTTATAAGAATTACCCTCGTATAGCTTGAGAATGGGCCATCGGCAGAAGCTTCTGAGAGTTTAGGAGGCACGGAAGACGGATTTGCCATAGCCAGAGTAGTAGAGCAAGAGCAAGAAAGGGATTGCCACGGATTGCTTCCAGAGCAAGAAAGGACGCCACATTTCTTTTTAGTTTTTCATTTATTCCTTTTTAAAGACACGCGGTCTCTTAGGTTTTAAAAGATACGCGGTCTCTCTCGTGTTTTTTTTTTTCGGGGAAAAATATTAGCATCAAAACGTAAAATGTAACCGCTTTATATATGTTGAGAAAAGATAAATAGAGACATGATCAAAATGTGCAATAATTTGATGATGACAAGAAATGGATATGTCAAGCTCAAGTGCAAGAATCTAACAGTAGAACGAACGTGGATGGATTCTTTTTTTTATTGCTTTTAAAGTTAAGGCACAAGGTGGGAGTCATTATCACAACACAAAAGTGGCAAGCAAATATATGGCCTCTAACAAGAAGGCAAGTTGTAAATGAACTAATATTTTTTTCCACACACTAAAAGGGACAAAACAACACATAATATAGAAGTGTTGAACCATCCTTATTGAAAAGACAATAAATAGTCATCAATAACAGAGTTTCAACTTTGTCCAAAGTCAAACATCAAAAATCGAGAAGTCCAAGCGTTGAAAGCTCTAATTTTAAAGTTTCTTTAGTGTTTCTCCCTTCTTGGATTAGCTCATACCAAAAATTTAAAACACACAAACAGATCGGCAAATGCTAAATGTAGTTCATACTCCTTTTTCTTTCTATAAAACTTGCAAAAGCAACCGCTACATACCCTCCACTACACAAAGCTACACAATGAGATATACCGCAAAGCATGTTTATGCTTTATTTGAACTATTCAGCCATATCCCATCGATCCGGTGACATCGGATCGACATTCTAGAATGGGGCAGCATGCATGTCTTGCATGCATGCACGCGCGCATGCCCTTCTCGTTGGGAGTTCGCCATTTTAGGCGCGCCGCTCGCATCAACGCCTCATCGCCTCGCGGACGCTCCAAGTATTTATACTGCGATATGTATAAATATATTGACACGCCACGGCAGATAGATACGCCACCATGGGGTATGGTAACCTAGGGGTTGACCTAAAAGGATTAAATTAGCTATGCTAATTTAATTATTAAGGATAATAACCTATAATTAAGGAACTAATATTTAAAAGGGATAATTAGGCTAATTATGGTTTGGGGAAGGTGCCACTTGGCCAAAATCGCATTGGCTAGCATGGTGATGCTACTTTGGACCATTAAGGTGGATCACCACCTCCCATATCAGCCACAATTCACCTTGAGCGGCTTGAGCCACCCTTGTGACCGTGAGCCGAAGGCCACCTTGAGCGTTTGAGCCACCCTTGTGACCGTGAGCTGAGCCCACCTGAGCGGCTTGAGCCTACCTTGTGATTGAGTCGGGCGCCACCTTGCCCAAGTACTTTTGCACCGCGGTGATCGAGTCGGAGCATCGAAGTTTTAGAAGGATGGAGGCACCAAACGATAACGGGTCAAGGTCAAGCGTGGATATAGGTCGATATTCTAGGGTAGCGCCCCCGCTGGCAATTTGTCAGGTTGTTTTGTCTGCTTTCTCTCGCGGTTTTACTCGTGGGGACTAACCCTTGGTTGTAAAGGTAAGTTCTCAGATATGCGGATTCTGGATTTGCTCTCAAAGGATGGATTGATAGTTCTTTTGCATAGCCTTACTCGAAATGGGGAAATAAGGGGGTAGAGACCTCTGAGCTCATGTATGATAGTATGCTCCTAGATAGAGCCCTATAATATTCCCATTAAATGCGGCTCGCGGTACAAGAGACCACCGGTCGTAGATGCTATGGTCCGCTTTGGCACCGCAGAAGGGACACAAAGGTGAAGAAGGGGGTGGGGTCTTGCACGAACATAAAAGGCTCCCCGAGACTCCTACACAAAGGAGCTAGGCCTCGATAGCCGGTCACGTGAGGGCCGGGTATGGTCCGGACACTCCCCGGTGTAGTGGTGTGACCCGTGATGGGGGCACCATGCACTTTGAGTAGATTTAGGTGAGTAAGTTGGGTATGGATGGTGGGTCGCCGATGTGGCACGTGATTCTCTAGCCACCCATGGAACCACCGCGGATCCCCGAAGGGGACGCCCCCGACTCGCCCTTCATCTGACCGGGTGTCATGAACCCCGGAGTAGGCTCGCTAAGGTGATACCTCGAAACAAGGTTTCTCCGAAGGCTATAGCTGGCCATAGCGGATTCGACCCATCCAAAGTGTGTATGTGAGGGGCGGATGGAGGGACAACCCTAGCCGATGTTCTATGCCAGCCAACGCCATGTTAAAATTCTACCGCTGATCTCTTGAGACCTAGCCGCCACCGATCCTCACTGAGTCCGAGCCGGGTAGAACTATGGGTTTGGGGTGTTTTTCTTAGGTTTAGATGCATATTCTTTGCCGCTGGTGTTTGATGGATGCGCCACCCTTCGCGGGTGGTTATTTATATGTATTTATGCCGCGGTGCTAACTCCTTGTATTCACGCTCACGAATTTAGGAGCCCCATTGAAGGGCGTAATAATGACCTCTTCCTGTTCTTCTTTCGCATCATATTATAGATGGCCCGAATAGACTGGAGGGCCCCGCCATGGCAAGTTGGTCGCCATGGGGGAAAGTCCCCGCATGTATACTACCGAGGGTCGAGATATACTCTGGGAGCGCCACAAGCTGGTATCAGAGCCGCGGATTTCGTTACTCGAATCATAAAGACCCGATCAAACCCTAACTCGCTAGTTCGGTAGTCGTGAGAGAGAGAGTTTAAGCTAGAGTGATTGTTTGGTTCTCTCGATGTTTGGTTTTGTGCTAGGTTAAGGTATTAGGATGCACGCTTTAAGAAGCTTAGGGTGACCGAAGACCCAAGTTTCAAGAGCTATAACTTTTTGTAGGTAGCTCTGATGAAGGCTTAAAATGGCCCAATGGATCGGGCACCCCAAATACCCTAGGGGGCACGCCTCCCGAGGTCAAAAAGACAAAGAGTCAAAAAAATGAAAAGGGGCCACAGCATGTGAGGTGTTTCTTTTGAAAATAAAAGCCAGATAAGCAACGCAATGATACCTGGGTCGCTACAGATTTTTATATAATACCGCTTAAAATTTTTTTATAAAAAATTAATATTTTTTTGAAAATTTTAATAAAAAAAGTTAAAAGTTAAAATTTGAATTTTGAACCATAATTTCGACGCAGCTTTCTCGATTTCTTTTCCCCATAATAGCGGGGACTTAAGCTCCAAACTCGCCATAGCTGATCTCCACGCCTCCTTTGCATCCGCCTCTACGCCGCCTTACTTACTCTTAGTGTCGTCCGGCCCCGCCTCGAAAGCCTCACCTTTCTCCTCCTCGCCGTTTCTTTGCTAGTATAACCATGCCGCTTTCAAGCTAACCGTGGACCTCAAGAAGTTGCCGTGATTCCAGCTATTTGTCAGCGCTTAGTCGAAAGCATCTTGCCGACGAAGACCCTATGATAGACACCATCCTTGGTCTTTCGGCCAAGCACTTTGTCGAGGGTCAAGAGTCCCCTACCCTATCTTTCACTTCAACGCTTTTCTTATCAAGTCAATGAAGCCGATCAAAGCCTATACCCTCGCGGAGCAGCCGGACCGCATGGGCCGTGGTTAAGTTTACCCTCGCCAGACTTAGATGACGACTCTACCGAGCTTGTTCTAATGAAGCCCAGAGGATCATGCATCTTGGCGAGAGTGGAAGACTTGCCAGAGCAGATAGCCAAGGCTCCACCGCATACAAGAATGGACCGCTTTTATTACTTGGGAAAGGTCGATACTCACATACCAAGAATACTTTAATCTTCCTACCTTCTTTGGAATGAAAGCCTTAAACAGCCTTTCATTTTTAAAATGTTCCGCTAAGGTTTAGCCAATGCCACCGAATCCATCCAAGAAGACATGCGGGCACACGACCGGACCGTACTAATCGAGATTGCCCTACGCGATACAAATTGCCCGATAAAGAGGCCAGTGGACGAAGAGCTTAGAGCGTTCCAAAAGGAAGGAGAGGACCCTCATAGCCGCCAGAGTGGGAATCAGCAGTTGACCAAAAAGATCATCAGCGGGTGGATCAGCAGCTGAACCTTGATGTTGACCCAGACTCCAGGTGTGGCCCGTAACGCTAACCCCGTAAAAACCCCGGCCGACGGGAACGGGAAACCGGGCGCACCCACGACTCGCACGGTAGCGGGTAACCGGAGATTGAAGAGAACGAAGTCCAAACCTCGTTAAGAGTGGGGTGCACTATAAGACCCGATCGCAGCTAGGATGCAACAATCGCCAAGAAGACATCGCTCGTAGGACGGAGCAGATCGCTCATGGACAAAGCATCCTTCAACAAAGGTAGAATCCATCCTGCCGCTTAAGGCATGCATTCCCTCAAGCCGCTGAAGCCCCATAGAGTTTTCTAAGACGGATACTCTTCGAGATAATGGCATCGAAGACTACCGAGCTATTGATCCACCGGCCTTCCTTCCGAATTTTTTGTGAGACGCCTTGTGACTTCAAAACCCACCTAAGGTTTCAAGCTTTTAGGTCCTCGCCTCTACAGAGGTCTGCCGAGGCTTATCTCATTGAACTTTTGAGCGACGCCAACCTTTGGCGCCATACACACAAAGAGGGTCACTATTATGTTTCCAAGGACCTTCACTTGCGCCAAGGATCCGAGGGGATTTTAGATAATTAGGTGACCGCTTTTTTTCTCGCTGTACAATTTTTGTAATTTATCCATGTACTAGTCCCATTTTTGGGGTTGTGAATATAAAAATATTTTTTTGGAAATTATTAATAAGTAAAGAAGTCTTTTAATAATAATTTTGGGGAAACGCCAAAAAGTATAAAGCCCCTTTTTGGCCATTAGGGTTTCATTTTCCTTCTTACTTACTTCTTTTCTCCTCCTTATCCTTCTTCACCCCTCATGGCTCCAACCCAACCCTCAAAGAAGCTGGTATTTGATGGAGAACATTGGGACCCTTACGTTCCCTTTGATCTTCTTTTCCCCTACCGCTCCAAATAGTAGACCTTTATCTCCAACATGGCCATCCAGATTATGTCGCTTTTTCTTCGCCTCTATTGTGAGGAGATTGTACCGAGCGCGCTTACAATGAGGACGTATGATGGCTTTTATCTTGATTTTCACACCCGCACTGTGATGCTGGGGTGATGAGCATGGCAATGAATGTCATCAAAGGCATCGACGGCGAGGGACCGACCTCCCTATTGTCACAACAATAGATCGGGAAACTTGTTTTGAGGCCCGATTCGAGACCGCCATCATTATGGACCAGTACATAGAGGATGAGGAGATTCCTCGCCGAGCATTCTTTCACTTACTACCTCGACCTTAAGATGACGGTCGCCAACGAAAGCGTGATTTTGTAAGGTGGAAGGAACTTGCCACGTAAGCCCCCGCCAAATTTAATTTAAAGGCCTCAAGCTCAAGGGTTAAACTCCTTCCCACCGCATTTTGAATGACCAAGAGTACCTGATTTTTGAGGATATCATGTGGGCCTACCGGTTTCTACACGGATCCGCCAAGAAGAAGATAGAGATTCTATGATCTTTATGGAGTATTGCCGGATGACTTCATCGACTTCACCACACCGGGTTGTGCAACCCGCACAAGTAGAGAACCTATTGGCATATATCAGTCAAGAGCAAGAGCCCGTTGAGACTCTTTTGTCACTTCGGCCAGCTTTGTTAAGTGACACACCCCAAAGATCCGTAAGAGCATTTTGCGCCCGCATTATCGCCTACTTTTCAGACCGTAACTTTGCAAATCACCATGGGAGAGGTGGATCAAGACGCAGGAAGACCTTCGACACCAAGGTCAGCCTTAAGGATGACAAGGAAGAGGAAGAGGAGGAGAAGCTTCCCATCAACTTGGAGAAAGAAGCTGAGACCTCCACCACCCCTCGTGTTAGGCAATGGGGAACCATGTGGCCCGGATTCTTTTCTCTCTCTTCGGCCAAGGAGAGGTGCTATTTTTCTCCAAGAACCTAGGGCCTTCCTCTGAAGTTTTGGTGGGCCCGAGCCATATCCACTTCAGCAGCCATAAGAAAATTGACTATCACGCCACCACCATTACTTTGGTCCCAGAGGGATTTGGCTATAGCAAAGATTGGGGACGCATGGGTCTGCGCTAACATGCGCCCCTTGTGGCGCACCTTTGGCTACTTTGTTGCCACCGAGGCGCTACTCGAGCCACCTCTCGCTAGCCCCGGCCACTTTGATGCGCCACCGCCCACCTCCTACAATGGATCTAAGACTTTAGGGACCTAGCTCCTAAATAATTGTATTATGTATTTTGCATTTGAAAATGTCTTAAGCTATGGTTATCATTCGTGATGTGCATCTTTTATGACTAATGTCTATTGTATCAATCAATACATAATGTAATTTTGAACAAGTCTCTTCCATGACGAAGTCATTTTACCTCCGGAATTGTTGATACTATATACTCATTCACCGCTTTTAAGAAACACTAGAGGAGTAATGGAAGAGAGGATCACGCACCGTGATATTGAGGGATGACCAAGGACCTCCGAACAAGATTACGACGGCCGAAAGTATCCTGAGCGAAAGTGGAGATGAGATGGCGGAAGCAGAGCCGAAGAACCATATGATCCGGACAAGGGATGGCGAGATAGTTACCCTCCTCCGAATGGGCCTTGATGATCCAAATGGGCCCTTTGCCAAGACATGGGACTACCGAATATGTCCGCACATGAAGCTTTCGAGGATGCCAATGACCACCCTCCGCAAATCTTCTACGCACTAAGGAGGCTTTTCAATCTCCTCATTATTAGCCCCACTTGGGATTATCAACCCGCTATCATCCGTGCTTGGCACGCTACAAGCTCATTATCGAAGCGAGTATGCGGAGAGTGTGCGCTTATTCGGCCATGTATCCCTTTGCAAACCCCTAAGCCTGATCCTCCGCTTTGTGTTCCTATGTTTCAAGATGGCTAAGGAAATGGCATGTATCGTGCCCACTTATGTATTATATAACTATAAGTTTATAACTACTTCCAAGATGAACTTTAATGTAACCGCTATTTCGCTTTGTAATTGAAATCTTCCGCCGCTTTTCCGCGGTTCACTTTGTTTTCTCGACACTACCTAAAATGACCTTGTTGTGACACTTTATCGTTATCGCGGCTTTTTCTTACATCATCTTATGTTTAATATAGATCTGGCGCACGCAATGTCAGCCCGCGCATACACCCTCAAACGCCACCGGGTTAACACCCGAACAAGAATTGATGCTAATGAAAAGACAAATTTTAGGCGAAGTTACGTGCCTATGTGTTGCATGCTAACCCACCACAAAGATGTACAAGAAAACGGACCGAAGCACCTCCGTTTTTAGTCCACCTAGTCCATGTTGTCCCGCCCCCACCACGGCCCCACCAGCCCCAGACTCGGCGCTGAAAAGAGGCCCCAAATAAACGCCGACGGAGTTCTTCTAGAGAGAAGGCTACCCTCCTCAAAGTCCGCCACTTCAGCTGTCATCCGAATCGCCCCAAGATCCTCCTCGGGTGGCCGCAAAGCCGAGATAAGGAGTACCGCAAGACGGTTGATACAGCCTATAACTAGTATATGGAAGAATAGGAAATTGGCCCGCTTTTGATGGGAAATCTAGAGGCGGATTGAATGCCAATCCTGGTTGGACGAAATGAAGGAGTTCGGGAGGTCCTATGGCATGACGTAGAAGGATACGTGAAAGGTTGCCACCACAAACCCACCGAGCTGCCCGTATTGGTGGAAGGGCTATGCCGAGCCAAACATCCGGATAGAGTAGATGCAACTTTAAAGTTTGCTAAGGCCTTTCAAATCGCATTATGTGCCCCTGTAATATAAATGCCAACAGATCCGCACTTTCTACAGCCGGGAGCGTAAGAGTATGTCCGCATGTGCTTACACGGATGAGCGCTTTGGCGCGCCGAGGTCAGATGTACCGGTATGAATGAGAAAAAAGGAAGGCTATATTGAGGGATTGGCACCATCGATCAAACGGATGGTTAAGGCCATAGACCAAATCGGGCTTGGTGCAGGGGCCGAAGGCTAAAGCATTAAGCCTCGAGGGAGGGAGGACACACCAAGGAATCAAAGATCCGCCCCCCGCCTTACTGTTACCCACGCCATCCACACCTTACAAACCGCCGCCAAGTCCTGTGGCCCCTCGCCAGAGCTCAGATGGCCGTCCCGAGAAGAAAGTCTCTTTAGCACGCCGCATAAGTAACAATGCCGTGAAGGGGAGGTTCGAACCTCTATACCATTCCTAAAGAGGCCGTGAGAACAGCTCCGGCCGGTGATAAGGCATGCTGGTGTGATGAGGCCGCCGACACTTCATGCATTGTCCATATGTTACCCGTGACCACCTAGCCATGGCCTCCACCCTCGATTGGGACGATCTTGAGTCAACACTACCTGCTGGATGAGGACGCTTCCCCGAAAGTACATTCACTGAAGCGCCTCATATCCTTGTAGCCTATAGAAACCTAAGAATGTTTAAAGTCACCGTCATTTCCACCACGTGCCACGTGAGACAAGAAGCCTTTCGTAATTTTTATGGATATGTGAAGTACACATAATTTTGCTTCTCCTAGAATGGCCTGTGCCCTACAACCGAAACCCTAAGGTCACGATCCAGGCCTCGGCCACCTTAGCCGGGTAGGTTAGACATACTCATGGTCGCCGATCAACTTTAAGATGGGTTGTTCTACGCACCGGGATTGCTATGGGTGCTTAATTAATGGATATTGGCAAATACGACCTCATTGTTGGTATGGAATTTTTAGCACGAAAAGCCAATATAGATATGGTGAAGAGAGAAGTTACCTTCAACGCAGCTAATGGAGCCCGCCAGAACGATAAAAGATGAACCATTCAACCCTATCATGCGCCTATGTCCACCCGGACAGCAGAATATAAAGCTACACGCTAGCAAAAAGCTCCTCTTCGTTATCAGCCTTTGCTTCCATTGAGTCGATGTTAAGCATAAGTAATTGACACCTTGCCGGCAGGGATTGCTAACCTTCTCCGAGAATTTAGCGATCTTTTTCCAGATCAGATTCATAAGCTTCCTCCTTTCAGAGGGGTGGAATGTGAGATCGCTCTAGAGCCCGTACTAAGCCTACCAAGAAGGCCCCGCAACCGTATGAGTCCCCCAGAGTTGGCGTGAGCTTAAGAAGCAACTTCGGAGTTACTAAACCTAGGTTTCATTCGCCTAGTGTTTCTCCTTTTTACGCCTCTATCCTTTTTGTTAAGAAAAAGGATGGCTCCTTGAGGATGTGTATTGATTATAGGCAGCTCAATAAGCACACCATCAAGAATCGATATGCTTTGCCTAGGGGCGATGATCTAATGGGTTGCAAGGGGCCAAATATTTCTCAAAGATTGATTTACGCCCCGCTACCATCGATAAGGATAAAGGAGGAGGACATCCATAAATCGCAAGACGAGATATGGGCATTATGAGTTTACCGTTATGCCTTTTTGATTAACTAATGCTCCCGCAACTTTCATGCGGTTGATGAACGACGCCTTCCGCCAATACTTAGATGACTTTGTTGTTATTTTCTTTGACGACATTCTCATCTATAGTAAAACTTTGAAGGAGCATGAGCAACATCTTAGGTTGGCCCTACAAAAGCTCGACGTCATCGCTTTTTGCCAAGTTTTCAAAGTGCAAGTTTGCCACTCCCAAGGTGGATTACTTGGGACATATTATCTAAAAGCAGAGGGAATTGCTACGGATCCAACAAAGATAGAGGCGAAGGGATTGGCCTATTCCTGTAATGTTTTAAGTCAGGAGCTTCTTGGGACTAGCGGGATATTATGGAAGTTTGTTAAAGATTTTGCAACCATTGCTGCACCTCTTACCGATCTCACAAAGCACGAGAAGGTGAAGGATTGGATGGAACATTGGAGAACCAAAGTCCGTGATGGGTTTTAAGCTTAAGGATGCTTTAACGCCAAGACCGGGCCCTCACGCTGTTCGATCCCGGAAAAGGACAAACTAGTAGCAACAGATGCTAGTAAGATTGCTACCGTGGAGTCCTAATGCGTGAGGGGAAGGTTATTGCCTATGATTCAAAGAAAATGAATGACACTAACAAAGAATACCCTACCCATGATCGTGAATTGTTAAGAAGCTATCCGCAAGCCATGGATTTGGAGACATTACCTTCTTGGTAGAAGATTTCAGCCGGATACGGATCATCGAGTCTCCGCTATTTATCCACCCACCCAAATCTCAATCTCCGCCGAGAAGATGGATGGAATTTCCGGAAGAATATGACTTGAGATTATGTATAAGCCGGGAAGCACAACCGGTTGCGATGCGTTGTCACGCCATCCCTTGATAACCCGAACCCATTGTAACGCAATCTCCACGCCACCGCTGAGTTTGGAAAGCAAATAGAGCAGACCTTAACCACGCATCCGTAGTTCTCGGAGGTTTGGGGTAGTTTGAGTAAGGAAGCACGCGACGGACAAGGAACGCGAAGTTTTCCGTTCGTATAAGAAAGAAGGCAACTTGCTATATTACAAGGATAAGTTGTGTGTACCTGAGACCTCAGGAGTACGTAAGTTGATTCTCCATGACACACACAACAGCCCTATAGCTGGACATGCAAGTTTTATGAAGACCTACTTTAAGATCCGCTCCAGCTTATTTCTGGCCTTCGATGAAAAAAAGGATATTGCTAGATACATTAAGCAGTATCAGGTATGTCAACAGACCAAGGCTGAACAATTAAGGGTTCCAGGAGAGTTGCAACCTCTGGATGTGCCCAACGCCAAGTGGGAAGTCATCACCATGGATTTCATTGTGGGCCTTCCACGTACTCTCCGTGGATATGATGCGTTAATGGTGGTAGTCGACAAATTGTCGAAAATGGCTCATTTCTGCCATGTCGCACCACCCGATACCGCCTTCGATACCGCTTCTACTATTTGCCAAGGAGATCTTGATACACGGAATGCCACGGGTGATCGATCCCAGCGGGGATCCCAAATTTGTAAGTGCATTTCGAAAGATTTCTTTTGCCACCATACGCACCAAGCTTGCTATGAGTACGCATATCATCCTCAAACATATGGTCGATTTAACGCACTAATCGCATTATAGAGGATATGTCGCTGGGTTATGTGTGGAGTAAGCAATCACAGTGGGCTGACTATATTTATCTGGTCGAGTTCGCCTACAACAGCATGAAGCAGGAATCTTCCAAGATGTCTCCCTTTATGATAAATTATGGTTATCAATGTCTTACTCCAGACACATGGCATAACCCCGTTTCTAAAGTGGAGGTTTCTCAACAACTCCTCTTGGAGATGCAAGCGCTAGTCGAATAAGTTCGTGGTTATTTATTAGCTGCACGTAGTCGTCAGAAGGGTGTAGCTGATAAGCACAGAACCCCACGCGTTTTCCAGGTGGGTGAATCAGTTTGGCTTAAGATTAAGGTAAAACAAGCCAAGCTTAAGATTGGCAACTGCAAGAAGTTGGCACCCAGATGGGCTGGACCGTTCAAAATTACTGAGCGTGTTGGAGAGCAGGCATATCGCTTGGAATTGCCGCCCCGCTTGAAGATCCACAAGGTCTTTCACGTGAGTCTTCTGAAACAACACACCCCTGATCCAGAGGAGGTTTTGGATACCCCAACCCTCCTAGAAATGACAGAGGAGCAGTTGGAAATAGTGCCTGAAGCTCTTCTTGATCGTGCTTATAAACAAACCAGAAGGACTCAAATGTTGCAATACTTGGTTAAGTGGAAGCACCTACCAGTTGAGGATGCTACTTGGGTGATGAAGATAGACCTTGACAAGCACTATCCGGACTTCATGCGGGAATCTCAAGGCCGCACCATCAACGATGCTATCAACCCCGCACCCGGCGGTAAGCTTGGAAGCTTGATTGCCAAGAGTAGCGCTCTAGAGGGGTAGATGCATCGTAGATAATAATCGTTACGATGATGAGATCACCTTTGTGTTCTCTAGGACGTGTAAAACCGTCAATGTTGACCTGACCACGACTTGCTACGAGAGCATATAGGTGATAGACTGCATTCATCTCGGCTACAATGGGAACTTGACCATTCCCTATGCTCCAATGAGCTGCAAACCATAGACATGATAGGTTCCCTCGTAGATAGAGTTTTTTTTTTTTTTTTAATTATAAGGGGGTGGTCCCTTCAACCACAATCTAATTATATATACTGATATACTGACATGTGCAGGCCAGTGAGCAGTACGTGACCTGCAGATGTTAGAGGGTTGCTGATGGCCCGAACTCTTCAGTTTCATTTTGTCTACACGTCTTGTTTTGTTGCTACTCTGATGTTAGTATTGGACCTCGGTCCTTGAACTCTTTTTGATTTGGATAATCATGTGAACCGTGACTTGATTGCTTAAACTGTTTTAAACTTTCAAGTTTTAATATATTACTTTCTGAAATAAGGATTTTCCTTCCTTCATAATGTCATTTACTACAATTCTATCTAACCCCAATGCTGAGGACAGCATTATTTCTAAGGAGGGGAGAATGTGACGTTCCAAGTATTTATACGGCATATGTATAAATATATTGACACGTCACCCGGTATAGATACGCCACCATGGGGTATGGTAACCTAGCTAATTTAATCATTAAGGATAATAACCTATAATTAAGGAACTAATATTTAAAAGGGATAATTAGGCTAATTATGGTTTGGAAAGGTGCCACTTGGCCAAAATCGATTGGCTAGCATGGTGATGCTACTTTGGACCATTAAGGTGGATCACCACCTCCCATATCAGCCACAATTCACCTTGAGCGGTTGAGCGCCACCCTTGTGACCCAGAGCCGAAGGCCACCTTGAGCTTGATTGAGCCACCCTTGTGACCAGAGCTGAGCGCCACCTTCAGCAGTTGAGCGCCTACCTTGTGATTGAGCTGAGCGCCACCTTGCCCAAGTACTTGCACCTGTGTGATCAGAGCTGAGCATCGAGTTTCAGAAGGATGGAGGCACCAAACGATAACGGGTCAAGCAGGAATACAGGTGGGTGGCTAGTATAGGCTGATATTCTAGGGTAGCGCCCCTATTGGGCACTTGTTGTGTTGTTTTGTCTGTTTTCTCTGTGTTTTACTCGTAGGGACTAACCCTTGGTTGTAAAGGTAAGTTCTCTGTATATGCTGATTCTGGATTTGCTCTCAAAGGATGGATTGATAGTTCTTTGCATAGCCTTACTCTGGAAATGGGGGAAATAAGGGGGGTAGAGACCTCTGAGCTCATGTATGATAGTATGCTCCTAGATAGAGCCCTGTAATATTCCCATTAAATGCGGCCTGTGTACAAGAGACCATCGGGTCGTAGATGCTATGGTCTGGCTTGGCACCAGAGAAGGGACACAGTGGTGAAGTGGGGGTGGGGTCTTGCACGAACATAAAAGGCTCCCCGAGACTCCTAGTGGTGAGCTAGGCCCGATAGCCGGTCACGAGGGCCGGGTATGGGTCTGACACTCCCCGTATGGGGCACCATGCACTTTGAGTAGATTTAGGGTGAGTAAGTTGGGTATGGATGCGGGGGTCGCTGATGTGGCACGTATTCTCTAGCTCACAATGGAACCACTGTGATCCTGGAAGGGGACGCTTCCCTGACCTGCCTCATCGGACCGGGGTGTCATGAACCCTGGAGTAGGCTCAGCAGGGTGATACCTCGAGCCTGCGTCTCCGGAAGGCTATAGCGAAGCCATAGCGTGATTCGACCCATCTGCAAAGTGTGCACAGGAGGGGCGGATGGAGTGGACAACCCTAGCCGATGTTCTATGCCAGCCAACGCCATGTTAAGATTCGGTCTGCTGATCTCTTGAGACCTAGCCGTCAGTCGATCCTCACTGGAGTCTGAGCCGGGGTAGAACTATGGGTTTGGGGTGTTTTCTTAGGTTTAGATGCATATTCTTTGCCGTTGGTGTTTGGATGGATGCGCCACCCTTCGTGGTGGTTATTTATATGCGATTTATGCTGTGTGCTAACCCTTGTATTCACGCTTCCGCGACGTAGGAGCCCCATTGAAGGCGTGGGCCGAATGACCCCTTCGTGTCCTTCTTTCGGGCATCATATTATAGATGGCCCGAAATAGACGGAGGGCCCTGCTCATGGCAAGTTGGTCGCCATGGGAGGGGAAAGTCCCCGTATGTATACGGCCGAGGGTCGTATATACTCGGGGAGCGTCACACTTCCTCTTCTCTCAGCAGTACCTTATTCTCTTTGATTTGTTTCCAGGCAGGGGAGGGGCTTCTTCCTGCTTGGTTTGGCCAATTTGGCGTTTCTTTCATGCTGTGGCATGCCCTTTCTCGGCCTTGGCTCTTCTTTAGCCTTCATCCTGTGACCTTCGTCCTTGATTCTAGTTTGTTAAGGAAGTTCTCTGGTATTCGGGCGGTTTGTTGGTTTCATGCGAGCCCCATTCTAGAATCCCATCGATCCGAGACATCGGATCGACATTCTAGAATGGGGCGAGCATGCATGTCTTGCATGCATGCATGCGGCGCATGCCCTTTCTAGTTGGGAGTTCGCTATTTTAGGGCGGTTCTCGCATCAACGCCTCATCGGGCGCTTCCTCTTCTCTCAGCAGTACCTTATTCTCTTTGAACCCACCCTCCCCCCCTTCTTTGTTTATTGTATTTGTCGCCTGGCACGCGTGACCAGCCCCTCTATTTGAAGAGGTTTTTTGTTTTTTGTCGCGTGGCATGCGTGATCAGCCCCTCCACTCTGGGAGGTTTGTTTTGTCTCGTTTTGTTGTGTTGGTTGTGTTGTGTTGGTTGTTGTGTCTGGGAGGTTGGCGAGCGGCATCTGTTTCGACTTCTCCATGCGTGGGTTTTTGGGAGTGATTTCTATGCCTTACGTTTGTCCAAGCCCCTTGCCGAAGGCTTATCACTAGAGTTTTTCCTCGAAAACCCGAAAGGGCGGGGTTTTTTAATCCCGGTGATAAGCTTTCGGCAGGTACACCAGCCATACATCTATTAGCATTGTATTTTTTGGGGTCCAAATAATATAATTGGATTTTCCCTTTATTCGTGGGTAGTTCGCATGTGTGCGGCTACCCACTGTCCACTATTGTAGAAAATCTGCTGAGATGAATGAGAAGCCTATGGGCGGTTTGTTGGTTTCATGCGAGCCCCATTCTAGAATAGGCAAATAAGACATAAATGTTACTGTGTACTTTTTGGTCATAGATACGCTATTGATTGTCACAAGTTTTGAGTATTCTGTATACGCGTAGAGGGGGCGGGGGAGGGGGGGGATCAGAAACGAAAGGATCGTGCATATTTCAGGCTGTTTCAACTTTTTTTTTTCCCTTGCAGGATCTAAACGGCTTTATATCCATTGTGTTTTCCAGCATACCAATCTTTTTGGCCCATATCTATACATATTTTTATCTGTCGTGCTTTCTTAGGATTCCTCTGACACCACCGATAATTCTGGCCTCAACCTTCACTATACACATCATGCTTACCTTTTAAAAGAAAAAACCCAGCACGTCTTTGCAAACTACAAGAAAGTGCTCAAATTTTACCATTTTTTTATTACATGCAGAATATGCCTTGTAAAGATTACCTCACAATGCATCTCTGACACTTCCATGCCGTGTCAATCTATCTATCTATATATAATAATAATGGCGTTTTATGATAGTTTGTGCGCATTTTTGGCCATTGGATTGAATAGATGGTCGAGATGCGATTTCTTTTTTTCCATGAGCAGTTGGGCCTCCGGATGTGGCGTCATCTTGTACGTTGAATTTTTTAACTTATTTTCATCCGTTGATTTTGGCGGTTTTGCTTGACGTTCTGGCTCTCTTCTTCCCGGAAATAGGCACTGCTTCATCTTCTTCCTCTTGCCACGATCATCCTTCCTTCTAGGCAGGATATTTTTGGTTTCCTTTTATTCTTCTTCTTTACAATGTGCACGGGTGATGCCTCTTCACGACCCGGAGAATCGAGCAACATATGCAAAACATCTCAATGGCAAAAGTTCTTCGTGTAACGAAATTGTGGGCACTCATTCCGCCAAAATATTAGGGCTGGTGGTCTGGGAGGCTTGCCGGATCGTAGCTAGAAGGTCGGTCGGCTATGGCAATGTAAAGAAATACCTCATCCGGTATTTATTAGGGATTGTGTAAAAGAGGAAGCACATTCTCAACTTTAAAATGTTATTTTCAGTATCGGACGAGGTTTTATTTAATGCAATTGGCAAAAGTGCCATGTCAAGTTCTCGGTCATTCTTTCCAAACGTGCAACCAATAATGCTTCTAAGAAGCATAATCCCGAAAATACTTAGTGGCAAGATAAATTGGTAGGACTCATGGAAGTACAACCGGTGGGACTCATGAAGCAAATTGCCTATAATCCGTATAGGAACTTTCCTACCTATGCCCTTAATGCTCTTCTCAAGATCATTACAAAGATGTACTTCCAGACACAATATAGCTCCCGACCGAATGAAGTGACAAGGGTTAAAGAATTGGAACCTAAGATTGGTATTAAGGTTTCAATACCGGAGCACCTTTGAACAAAGCATATGATGTACAATGAATTCTTTTTAAAGAACAAGGAATCTGCGACCAGGATTTGTTGAAGGCATTTTGTTAAACCACCTTAAGGTGCTGCTCATCCGCTTGAGGAAATGGACAAGGAAATTTCAGATTGTTTTACGCTTAAGGCTCATGATGTTGAGAAATCTATAGTGCGGTCATCAAGTACTTTATTAGCTCCTCCTCCCACCCCTCTTTTCTATATCTCGTTCTATATGTAAGCTCTCACTAAAGGTGAATGTTCTTGTAGTGTGTCTAAAACCCTTTTTGTCTCTTAGAACCGCAAAATCTTACGAGATTGTGGATGCATATTTTTATTTTAAAATTTGGGATATGTTCAATCATCATAATCAACTCAATGCTAAGGTGTAATGACAAGAAAAGATTAGAGAGTTAAAGGTGGAGCAGGATGAAGAAGAGAGGTTTCAGTGTAGATCTTAAACAGGCCATGCAAACAGAGCTTAGGTATACATTTTTCTATTTTATTCTTTGTTGATGTTTAGTCTTTTGTTGCTTATATTGTGGGCACAATGCAGGTAATGACACTTGATTTGCCTCGACATAGGGACCACTCCGGATACATGTCAACAACAACACCGGACATAATTTTCCAAGCATAAAGAATATATAGGATGGAGTTGTGAATGAGGTTGGCAAAGGTCTACAAAGGAAGTTGGCCAAGTACAATTGCTTTTCAATGTAGTCATTCGTAGAATGATGTATGGCTGTGCTTGTTAGTAAGTTAATTTTATAAGATCTGTCTCACTATAATTATGCATGTTATATATTCCGCCTTTTGGGCTGATGAATGCCGCTTTCCAAATCATTATGGCGTTTGAGAAGTTTCATTGAAGAAATGCGATCCTCTTCAAGCATCAATCATGCCCATGTTGTTGACGCTCCTTGCATTGTTTGTGGGTTAAAGGATATTTTCCTTAGGAAGAGTTCTGGTTTAAATGTATCGAGAGCAGAGCCTGTGGCCCCGACAGCTTGCATGCTCCAAATGAACAGCTAAGGGAGACAATCGTGCCAAGTGCCAAGGCATATCCTTCAGAGGATGGAGGATTGCAACCATTACTTCAGACTACTGGAAGAAGCGTGTCATTTGATATACATTACTAGGTATGAAAAGTCAAGCTTCGGATATGATTCCTTCTTGTTCCTTATTGTAATTGATTTGTTTCTTTGTATCTGCAGCTGGTGTAAATGATAATGAAAAGCATGCACCTGAATCAGCTGATATACTTTATAAATAAAAACTCTCCTGACATGTGAATAGGTAGCATAATAACAGGGGTTTTTTTTTATGTTTTTGTACGACTTTTACTAAGGTTTTTCTATGATTTCGGTGTTGTATTTGATGAGGTGTACTAAATAGTATTTTTAGAGTGCGCCCATTCAATGGTCATATGAGTGTTCAGTATTATTCCAAATTGAACATGCAAGGCTAGAGTAATATATTTTAGGGTTCTTTGCATCTCTGCCTCTGTTTAGGGTCTATGGCGGTCTGGCCCGGATCTGTGCCAAGGAGGTCTGCAAAGAAACCAAGGAGGTGCCAAGGAGGTGTGAAACCAAGTTCATCGACACCTTTTAGGATCCATTTGGTTACACAGATTTTGACAACTCTGCTTCGTCCAGAATAGCCGCTCGGAATGCTCAGAATGGTGCAAATACATGCGCAGACTGGTTAGAAACCTCCAGATCTCATGTCTTCAAGGTCGACATGCCAGGAGTGAAAAAAGAGGACATGAAAGTGGAGATTGAGGATGGAAAGACTTTGCAGATTAGTGGAGAGCGAGAACAAGCGCAAAACAACAAGATGAATAAGTGGCACTGGCTGGAACAGGCATTTGGCGATTTCTTAAGAATGTAACTTTGTAGCTTTTGATAATTTATAAGTAAGGGGAGTGTATTCTTAAGGAGCAGGGACAGAGATTCGGCTACAGCTTCCTTTTGTTCCATTTTCCAGTATGCATTAACAACAAGGACATCCGAGGGTTTGCACGCAGGCAACCAGGCTGGCTTGTTGCAAGCTAAGGGTTTTGCAGGCATCCAGGCTTTGCAGGTTTAGGAGACTGGGTTTGGGCTAATTTGGACTTGAAAAGTGTGGTTGTAATGATGGATGTCTTTTAACTTGCAAATCTAGTATATACGAACTCTTGCAAGCAGCTTAGGACAGGGCAACAGCAGCCATTGTGCACCATCTTAAGCTTAGGACAAGGCAACAGCAGCATGTATACAGTGTGCAGCACAGGGAAAGATAATAAGAAATATCTTCTTTTGTTCGAACTGCTTTCGTTCAGTTGCTTCTTATATTGGCTCCATTGTTGGCACAATTTTTCTTGTCCTCTTCATGGTCTGCATCATTCAACTTCGATTTGGATCAGTGCATTATGAAGATACTTGGGCTACTTATTGCACAAACATTCTATTTATCCATGCCCAGGAGGGTCCAAGAGCATTTTTCCTGCACAAGGATTCTATTTATCAATGCTCAAGAGCATTTTTCCTGCACCTATGTCTTGCTTCGATGCTACAACAAAACGAATTCTCACTAGGGTAATGCTTTCGCCATTGGAAGATGCATATTTCTCTTTTTCTTTTTAAAAGTTCTTAGTGCTTGCATCCCAGCATAGCATTGTAGGTCTTCTATTTTGGATAATAATATATTTTTAATTTGGATGGTAATGTATGGCAGTCATCAACAGATCATGTCGCCCTGATTTCACTTTGCCATTCTTATATGGCAACTACATTGCAGCTGATTGGAGTCAGTTCTTGTCATTTCGAGGATCAAATGGCAACAATCTATGCCATTGACCTGCATAAACATTTCTTATCAGGTATATATGGCCATAAATTCTCCTAGAATGACAAGTCGTACGAGGACATGATGGGTTAACTCCCGTAAACATGCTCTTATTATCTTCTTACAGTGCTCTTGTTATCTTCCTGTTCTTGTCATCTTCCTGATGCACAGTTTATGAACATCTAGACTTAAGAATGGCTACTAGTGTCTTCATGATATATTCTTGTTTTCTCACCATTCAAAATACCTTTCTTTGTTGATGTCTAGTATAAAGGCGCAAGTGCCATTTATTAAATGGTTTTCAACTTAAGTATGATTAGAAGATGTTTAATTGTGCTAAGGCAGTTGTTTACTTAGCTAAGACTGTGCCATGCATAAAAACAAAGAGGTGTACCTTATATTGTTGTGTAATGCTAATATCTAGCATGTACGCTTGGATCATGTTCTCATATATGCATTTTCAGATTTGTACCATTTCTCATGTGGAAAAGCTTATCCGAGCTTTGATACTGTCAAATTCTAGCACAACTTGTTTATATATTCACCATGCTTAAGCATAGCAAGCTCCACATGCACCAAACAAACCATAAGAGCACTAACTTTGCTCTGAAAAGAAAAATATCATCAACATTGTTGTTGCAAGATTTCGATGTGTTCAATTCTAAGAACGTGTTCTTGTTTTAATGATTACACAAAACATACTCATACTTTTTTGCATTGGAAATAATTTGTTTGTCTTGATGTTATTGTGCTTCGTAGTAATTAATATTTAGGCCCATAAAGTTTACCTATGTTTGCTTTAGTTAGGGCCTGAAGGGCCCAATTTTTTTTTTTTAATATAAGAATCAACACACAACTACCATTAACATTATTAACACAAACCATTGCATCTAACACATTTAAATTAAAATCCCCCTGAAACCCCCTTTGGTTTGGGTGCATATTCACACGGGGGGTTATGTAGGGCAGCGAGAGCCCCAAAAAATTTATAATACATGTACAAAATTAATACTATTAAATACATTCTCTCAAACCTTATAGTATTTTGCAAACCTTAACATACAGTATGCAAAACCTTGTACAGGCATACCCCACAAACAAGGATCGTTATGTACGGTCCAGATCAAGGAATAAAGGAAAAATATGCCCATCTGACAGCTCTCGGTGCCCGGAGTAACCCCCTGTGTGAATATCATTCCTTATAATTCAGTCGAAGGCTTAGATTTTAAAAGGCCTTACAAGGTAACGATATGTTATCATCTAAGTTAACCATGTAAATAAAGACGTCGGGCCTCCAATCAATGTTTGTTTTCTCCCCTTTAGATTTTCGCTTTCATGGAAGCTTTGAGCAAGCGAAACGTTGTTGCATCCATTTGTCAAACCTGTGGCCTAGACGTGAATGCAGCATGTGGGCAGCTTTGCAATGAATTTCAAAAGATGCCCCTTCAAGTTGATATGCCCCTCCCTTCCATTCAACATTAATGATATGCCACTACCGCAAATCCGTGGGTTAGAAGGAATCTAATGCAAGCCGTTAACACTTCAAGATTATTCTCGGCCATTAATAATAAATTCCAAATGCTTTTAAGCATTTGGAGTACAAAGGTGAACATTCTACCATCATGGTGATTTATCAATTTTTCTTGTAGACTTTCAAAATGTTGCACGTTTAGAATGCTCTACTCTTGGTCGTGTGCATAGGGAGCTTGGCTTTGTGTGCAACAACTTTGTTATTTGTAGAAGATAAATTGTTAGCCTTGTATCAAAAGGTCAGCATATTAAACAATGCTATGCATGTTAATCTAACCAACTATATCTTCGTACCATGAGCATATTGATCATGCTCAAATACAATTTGTTCTGTAAGAAGTTACAAGGTTCTAGATTTAAAATCTCTGCCACAAATAGAATGTAACACAGAGAAAGAAGTCAACATTATACGTACTTGTGGAGCAGACAATGTCATTGAAGAATAGATCAGAGTAATTCAAGTATTATTATGAGATGCATTTTTTGAAGAATGGATCAGAGTAATCCAAGTATTACTTAGTGTGCAAGAATAGATGAGGCATCGATGCAAAATTTTATCAGGCAATGGAGACCTCAGCTCCTATGAGTTGTCTTTCAAGGCCCAGAAATGGTTAGAGTGTAGCCTCTATTATCAACTTGTGCTAAGGAATGTCAAATCTTCTGTATATAGGATGTAAAAAGCCACATGTTAATATTTATTTATTAAATTTGCACGATATCTTTACATGTTTTTCAACTTTTTCCACCATACTGTGTTTTGTTCTGAATGGCATTTAAAGATACTACAAAGTTTTCTTTCTCTTCATTTCTGCAAAGTTTTCTTTTCCTTATTTTTTGCAAAGTTTCGAACATAACTCTTTGTCTACAAATTAGATAAGAAATATAAAAATAACCATCTTACAAATTAATAAAAATGACAATATATATGAATTGGCTGGCACCCCTTGAATTCATAAATCATATTAACTTTAAAATTTAATCTCGATGAAAAGCCCAGCAACGCTGGGCACTTTTTCTAGTCCTCCTATAAAGCTGTATTTCCAAGCAATTGATGGCATCTACTATTACACAGTTGAGGCAATGAAAGAGACATCTTTTGATTATTAAAGCAGTGAAACTTATAGTAAGTTCTATGTTAACATAATCATGTTTGAAAAAATCATAATCCGGGGGTCCTGGAGAGAGCAACTCCTGTTCTGGGCGTATGCCCTATTTTGTGGATCAAGTGGTACTTAAAATCTGCATCTGCACATTTTTTGTGACATTTTTGTCTCCCAACTGTTGTTACTTATAGTAGTGTCATCTATGGACTTTGTAAAGCAGACAAAGCATTTGATGCATGTAAGCTTTCGAAAAAGATGCAGAGATCAGGATGTGAACCAAATATTATTACATATAATGCGTTGATTGATGGTCTCTGCAAGGCAAATAAGGTAGATGACGCACATGGTCTCTTGGATGAACTGTTAGAAGACTAGGTTGTGACGTTCCACGTATTTATACGTTCTACTATACGTGACACGTACAAATACGAGCACGTCACTCCCTAAAGGTACGCTACCATGGGGGTATGGGAACTTAATGGCAACCTAGGGGGTTACCTTAAAAAGGATTTAATTAGCTATGCTAATTTAACACATTAATAATAATAACCTATAACCTAGGAAATTAGGCTAATTACCATTTGGGAAGGCGCCACCTGCCCCAATCGATTGGGTAGCATGGGGATTGCCAAGTTTGGATGCCAACTTGACCCCTATCCCGGGATTGACTCTCGAAGATCGACCAAGGAAGGCCGTGAGCTGGGGGCCATCGACACACCTGCGTAAGATCACCATAACGAGTCGTCCCCTCGTGAAGTAACAGCTGAATTCTCAACTCCCTTAAGATGGAGGGCCCCCATGGAAACGAGTCGGCCCGTAATTCAGGTAGGTCGCTATGTAAATTCTAGTTAACACTTGGTTGTGTCCGTCTCTCTCTGTTTTCTTTGTGAATCCATCATAGAAACTAACCCTTGATTGTACAAACAAGTTCTCTTTATATTCAATGCGGGTTCTTACTCCAAAGGATGGATTGTTAGTTCTTTGTTTAATCGACTCAAAAGGGGGGATTACGGGGGTAGAGGCCTCGAACCGTGTATTGTAGTATGCTCCTAGATAGCCTCAGAGTCCCATTAAATGCGGCTCAGGCACAAGAACCCACCGGTCCTAGATGCTATGGTCCGGCTTAGCACTGGACAAGGAACACAAGTGGTGACATGAGGGGTGGGGTCTTGCATGAGCATACAAGGCTCCCCGAGACTCCTACAAATGGGCTAGGCCCGATAGCCGGTCACGTTGAGGGCGGGTATGGGTCCGACACTCTCGGTGTAGTGGTGTGATCCGTATGGAGCACCATGCACTTTGAGTAGATTTAGGGTGAGTAAGTCTGCACGGATGCGGGGTCGCTGATGCGGCACGTATTCTCTAGCTCACCCATGGAACCACCGCGGATTCGAAGGGGACGCCCCCACCTGCCTCATCGGACCAGGCGTCATGAACCCGAGTAGGCTCCAGAGGGTGATGCCCCGAAGTTTGCGTCTCAGGAAGGCTATAGCAAAGCCATAGCATGAATTGACCCATCCGCAAAGTGTGCATGGGAGGGGGGATGGAGTGGACAACCCTAGCCAATGCTCTATACCCAACGCCACGCCAAGACTGGCCCCGCTGATCTCTTGAGGCTCACCACGTCGATCCTCACTGCGGGAGTCCGAGTGAAGGGGTAGAACCTGGGTTCTGGGTGTTTTCTTAGGATTAGATGCATATTCTATGCCGTTGGTATATTATATGGATTCGCCACCCTTCGTGGTGGTTATTTATGTATATTCATGCTGTGTGCTAACCCTTGTATTCATGCTTCCGCAACGTAGGAGTCCCATTGAAGGCGTGGGCCGAATGACCCCTTCGTGTCCTTCTTTCGGGCCTCATTTCATAGATGGCCGAAATAGACGGAGGGCCCTGCTCATGGTGAGATGATTGCCATGGGAGGGGAAAGTCCCCGTATGTATACGCCCGTGGTCGATATATATTCGGGAGCGCCACGGTGGTATCGTGAGCCAGGTTTTGGTTGTTCGAAATCATAGCACCGCCAAACACTAACTCATAGCACGGTAGTTAAGAGGAGGCTAAGTCAATGTGTCGTTAGTTCTCTTTGTTGTTTGGCTTGGTGTTAGGTTAAGTTAAGAAATTGTAGCTTTGAAGTGGAGGGGCCAAGATTGGAGGCTTAACAGGTGTAAGTGGGTAGCTCAATTGACGAAGGAGATGGTTTCCTTGGATCGGGCGTACTTGAATTACCCTAGAAACTGATAACTCCAGTGAAAAATAGTCAAGGGCAGCCCAAAAAAAAAAAAAAAAAAACGAATTCGGGCGCCGCTTGCTTTTTGTCGCTTTGCAGTCAAGTTAGAAGCGCCCGAAATGCTGTCGGCGCCCGACCCGTCAGACTCGAGTCAACGCGGGCCCGCCAGGTCAACTCGGGCGCCGCTTGCATTTCGACGACACCTACCGAGGCGTAAACCCCAGATAATGCCATCGGCGCCCGCCCCGTGATGTGGCGTATTTTCCGCCAGATAATTTTTTAATAATAAACTTTTAAAGTTAATAAGAAAAAATTTGAAATTTTAAAAGTTAATTGGCCGTTTAGCAAACCATTTTTTCATCATTTGCTTTTGCTTCCGCGCCTCCAACCGCTCGAAGCCCCTCCGCCATCGCCACCGGACCGCACCTTGATCCTGCGCCCTTGTGCTTTGTGCCTCTTAAGCCCCTTTGCCATCCCTTAGCCGCCCCACCCGACTACCCGCTATGGCTATTACCAAGAGCGCCGGATCCGTCCACCATGAGCATCGTGGAGATCTACGCCATGATTGCTAAGCACATGGCTAATGACCCAGCCCTCATCGACATCTTGTTGGATGAGTTGGTCAATAGGTTTGAGAACAACGATAGGATTCCATATCCCCGTCTATCACTTCTCGTGAGAGCCATTCCTCATCCGGAATTTGAACCACGCAGCTCCCATATACCCTTGTTGAGCAACCCGATATGGTAATGATGCTCATCAAATTTTATCCTCCCTAACAGGAAGGCCATACGGAGGAGGAAGATGTCGTGACGGAGGCCCTAACCAGATAGGGTTTTGGGGAGGACGACCACCGGAGATTGAGCTGGCCGACACAGCCCGTGGTAGGGAGTACCCAGATTCTGGGGACGGCTTTTACGCCATCGATGGCAGCTGCTTATTGAGGTTCCCCATACCAATGGCATGAGGGTTCCAACAGCCTTTGTCCGGGGAGAAATCCCCGACATCAAAGATAGACTATCCGACAACTATTCAGATAGATATGGGTCTTCGCCACAAAGGTACCACGCCAACTTAATCGCCGCGTCGCAGCCCAACTTTTTGCTCGCATCCAAGAAGACCTAAGGAGAGCTCCTGAAGAGCGAGAAGTTGGAGCAAGAGGAGCGGACCGACAAGATCACGGACCACAGTGGGGAGGAGGTGCATCCGGGAGTGGCTCGAACCCAAAACGATCCGACCGCTAAGCTCCGGAGGAAGGAGTTGCCCATAAGGCCGGGCAAATAATACAAGGATAAGTTAAAGACTGTCGGGGCTTTTGGGAAGAAGACCAGCTCCGACCGGAGGCAGCAGAGAGTGGATAACTCCCGGCCGGTTGCTGGGGCTAAGACGGTGCCAACATCGCCGGGGCCTCTACCGCAATGAAGCCTCATCGGTTCGACCGGTACCGTGGCATTGGGGAGATCCGCAAATTTCAGAAGTCCACGGACCTTCCGAAGGGGAAGTCGCTTTTTTCGGAGGTCGTGGTATCGAGATCGCATGACAATTTAAGACCGATCTCCGCTTTCGGACCTTTGCAATTTTGGCGCCCAAGAGGTCTGCTGAAGCCTACTTGGTAGCACTTTTGGTGATGCCAACCTTTTGCTTATCCACGCATAAAGAGGGTCACCATAATGCCTAAGGATTTAGCCCTCGCCCGTAGGATACGGGGGAACAACCTTAGCCTACTTATGGGATCCGCGATTTGTATATATATTTTTTTTTTTGTGATAATTAATAAAGAGGCTTTTATTTTGTATTAAAAGTTTAATGTTTTTTTATGTTAAATTTAAAATAAAATGCCGACGCCGGCTTTAATAAGAGGGCTTAAAAGGGGACCTGTAAGGTTATTTTAAACGCTTCTTTTCCTCTCTCCTCCCTTCTAGCGCCATGCTGCGCCCACCGACCTTTGTCGCCCGGGTACCTTGATGGAGGGAAATGGGATCCCGGGTTCCCTTCGACCGGCCGCAGCCTTTGCTATGCCAACGATAGATCTCCTTGCCAACATGTAATGCATGGGACTCACGGATTCCTTGACTTTACATGGAGGAAATGCTTCCTCTCAGGTATTATTCCTGGGGATCCTCCCCACTTGTATTTGGAGCGGAGATAGTTCGGCAGATGCTAGGTGGGGACACACATGCTTATGATGTCCTCAAGGGGAAACTCCGATGGGGGTAAACAACTACCGCTGGTCCAAAGATCGAGGGGCAGCAGATATCTGAAGCTACTTTCGCTCTAGCCATCCTCATGGACCAATACGTTGAGGATGAAACCTTGCCGGGCAGAGAAGGGCAAGCCGCGAGAATCCTCGAGGAGGGGGATGACGAGCATATAGGAATGGGCTTACTTTGCCCGTTGGAAAGAGCTAGCGAGAGGAGCTACCACCGCTACCGTGACCAATCTATAGGCTTGTCGGGGTTAGAGCGGCCTTCAGATTATTTATCACCAGGCGCAGGAATACCTTCTCTTGGATGATATTATCTGGACGTATCACGTGGTGGCCGGATTTCGACGCAAGCGCAAAGACCATGTACTTTACGAGCTTGCGGAGTATTGTATGGATGATTTCATCGACTTCACTTCTACCGAGCTTCCTCCGGAGGTGCACCAGCTGCTTCAGTTCCGTCCGGAGAGACTCTAGAGCCGGGCGAGACTCTACTACGCCTGCGGACTTTGTGATGCGTGAACCGGCTCGCAAACCCGCACTGTGATGCCTTCACGGGCTATGGGACCTCACGCCCCAAACATTAATATGGTGGAAGTTCCCTCCGACTCGGATGATGAGGGTGAAGATTTATACCATAACCCTCACAAGACAAGAAGGAGGAGCAATGAGCTCAAGGAGGAAGAAGTCCCTATGGACTTGGATAAGGAAGTGGCAGAATCGAGACTTCGCAAGGGAAAGTGCTGGGTAACCACCTTACCCGTTTCTTTTTGTCGGCCTTCCGACATGGACAAGTCCTCTTCATAGCCCGAGATCTAGGCCGAGGTGAAGCTTCATGGTGGGCCCTCGTGCACTCTCTACACTGGCCGCCACAAGAAGCTTCCCTATCGCATCTGCTACGCATGTACCGTGACGACGGATCTTGCCCCCGACGGCCTTTGGGTCAGGACATCGCGCCTTGGATGGGCATGAAGCTCCCTCACGGCAGCCCCATTGGCCATTGCCTATCCACCCAGAGGTTGCATCCCGCGGCCGCCACAAGAGACCCCGGGTTACTCGCCGCGACACTAATCCTCCACCACCTCCTAGGGCTAAGGATCAAGAGCAGGCGTGGCCTAGTTCCTAGTATAATTTTGCTATGAAAAATGTATATATATATATGTTTCGCTAGTTTTTCTTATACATATATCTATGTGTGTTCTGGGATTTTCGAATGGCAATTGAATGGACCATATTGACAAATGGTGTACTTTATTTACTTATTAAATATAAAGTTCTCTTGAGGAGTATTATTGAATTGTGTGTTTTTTTTATGACATCCTCTTCAAAAGTATTAAAACTTTAGAATATAACGGAATTACAAAATGTTCTCTATTTATTCCAACTATATTGCAGAGGAAACCATTTGGGAATATGAGGAGAGAATCACCGATATGGTTAGGAGGGACGATCCCGGGCCGCCAGACCAGGACTATGGCCAGAGATATGGTGAATATCCAGAGTGGGAGGAAGGCTATGAAACCGAACCACCGCCACCAGGGGAACTCTACGACCCTGACAAAGGGCTGGAGATAGTTAACATCCTCAGGGATCGAGCTTTCGAGGATCTGAAGATGACCCTGTGTCGTACCTGGGACTACTGGAATATGACCAGGCACGAAGCCTTCGAGGACGCCAACGACCATCTTTGGCAACTCTTTTATGCGATGCGAAGGCTCTTTAACCTTCTGATTATCAGCCCAACATGGGAGTACCAAGCAATCATTGTCCAAGCCTGGGCACGCTATAAACTCGTCCGAAGTAATGGAGAGTACCGCTACGCGATCCTCAGACTTCTTCGCCAACCCCTAGGCTTGGTCTCTTCCGTTGTGTTTTCGTTGTTGTGGTTACGCTGTGTGCAAGTAGAACTTTAAAAGTTCCCATTGTATCATACCTACTTTTGTCTCAATCCATGTATCAATCAACCCGTTGTTATAATCAACTTGAATGAAATACAAATATTGTCTCCTGTTTGTATATACTTTTGTTCGATTAACTTAAAAAGGGATTGTACCTTAATGTAAATCTGCTTATATATTCATGAATGATTCCTATAGACGGTGTACGTAACGCCGCTTGGCAAACACCCTCCAACGCCAGTAGGCTCACCCCTGAACAGGAATTGATGTTAATGAAAAGGCAACTCGGCGAGTTACAGGCTTATGTGTTGCATACCAATCCACCGCCACATACTCGGGGAGGACGGACCGGAATTACCTCCGCCACCATTGAGTCCACCTGCACAATGCCCATCTCCTCCGAGCTAGCCCCCTGCACTGCATGCAGAAGGACTCATGCTAAGCGCCAACGGTTCCTCTAAGGATAGCGCCTTCCTCACATTCAACTACTTCGGTTCTTCGGGGTCCTCGCCATCGACAAATGACCATTCAAGGCGAAGGATAAGGAATAGAAAAAACCGTTGATACAGCTATCACTAGTATATGGAAGAACCGGAAGTTGGCTCAGTTTGATGGGAAATCCAGAGGAGGCTTGAATGCGGAATCTTGGTTGGACGAAATGAAGGAATTCGGGAAGTCCTATGGAATGACGGAGAAAGATACAGGAAGGTCGCCACCATTTAACCTTACCGAGCTCTGTGATTTGGTGGAAGGGTTACGCCAGAGCTAAAACACCGATAGGAGCGTATGCAAGTTCGTGAAGTTTGCTAAGGCTTTTAAATCGACACGCGCCTCAAGCACACAAATGCCAATGCATTCAGACCTTCTACGTGTTGGAACAGTAAGGGCATGTCCCGCAGCCTACACCGATCTAATTCATGCGCTTTGAGGTTGTAATGCGATGCCGTGAATGAATGAGAAAAGAGCGGTAGAGGGCTACATTGAAGGGTTGGCCCCATCCATTAAACGAATGGTCAAGGCCATCGACCCAAAGTCCAAAGAGAGCGGAAGCTAAGGCATTAAGCCTTGAGGAAGACACGCCTAAGGAGCCAGAGATCCGCGACTGCTCCTTACTCGCAGCCCACGGCCGCCCACCTTACAAACCCCGCTCGCCAAGTCCGGCCCTCTCAAAGACAATTCTTATGGACCTTCTGTGAGAAGAAAGTTGCTTTTAGCACGGACAAGCGATAAACAATGCCGTAAGGAAATTCGGGGCTTTTCAGTCCATCCCTAAAGAGGTCAGAGAACAGCTCCGGCCGGGATAAGGCATGCTAATGGCAGATGAGGCCTGGACACTTCATGCAATTGTCCGTCGCCACGCTAGACGCTCAACCGCCATGGCCGACCTGGATTGGGAAGATTTGGAGTCCAATCTTTGTCAGCGGAGGACGAGGCTCCCGAAAGTACATTCATGGTGCGTCTCATATTCTTGCCGCTATAGAAACAAAAGTAACAGCTGAAAGTCGTAGCCTTCATTTATTTCTACAATAGGCCAAGTAGGCAAGAAGCCCTTCATAATTTTGATGGACCGCAGTACGATAATTTTGCTTCTCCTAGAATGGCCTGTGCAATCGCGGTGGAAACGTTGAGATCCAGGACCTAAGCCGGTCACACTAGCTAGCGGTAAGATCGGACACACTCATGGCCGCCAGATTAACCTTAAAATGCAAGTTGCCAGTGCACCCGCTTGCCTTGGGTGCCGAAGTTAATGGATATTGGCAAATATTATTGTGGGAATGGAGTTTTTAGCGTCTGCCGGTGGCCCACATAGATCGCGAGAAGCGGAGGTCACCTTCAACGCCGCTTAATGGAGCACGTGGACGATAAAAGGTGATTCATTACACCGCCATGCAAGCCAATGTCAAGAAAAAAGACTAGAAAAGCTATGCACGCAGGAATGACCTCCTTTTGCCTCATTAAACTTGCTTCCATTGAGTCGGACTCCAAACAAAGAAGAAGTAATCGACGCTTTTACCATCGACATTGCTACCCTTCTTCGAGAATTTAGCGATCTCTTTCCGGATGAGATCCACAAGCTTCCTCCTTTAGAGGGGTGGAATGTGAGATAACTCTTGAACTGTGGTACTAAGCCTACCAAAGAAAGCCCCCTGCATCAATGAGTCCTCCTGAGTTAGCGAGCTTAAGAAACAAACTACAAGAGTTCTTGAATTTGGGGTTTATTCGACCCGGTGTTTCACCATTTGGCGCCCTATTCTTTTTTGTCAAGAAGAAAGATGGTTCCTTAAGGATGTGTATTGATTATAGGCAACTCAATAAGCATACCATCAAGAATCGCCTATGCTTTTGCCTAGGCGAGATGATCTTATGGACCGCCATAAGGAGCAAAATATTTCTCAAAGATTGACTTTGCGCCCGTACCATCGATAAGGATTAAGGAGGAGGACATTCATAAGTCTGCTTTTCGCGACTGTGATATGGGCATTATGAATTTACCGCCATGCCTTTTGATTGACCAATGCCCCCAAGAACGCTTATTCGTTGATGAATGACATCTTCCCGCCAATATTTGGATGACTTTGTTGTCATTTTCTTTGATGACATTCTCATCTATAGTAAAACTTTGCAAAGAACATGAACAACATCTTCGGGATTAGCTTTGCAAAAGCTCAGCGCCATCGCCTCTTTGCCAAGTTCTCTAAATGCAAGTTCGCCACTTTCGAGGGTAGACTATTTGGGGCATATTATCTCAAAGTAAGGAATTGCTACGTGACCAGCTAAGATAGAAGCAAAGAAGGATTGGCCCATTCCAAATTTAATGTTTCGCTAGAGGTCCTGAAAGTTTCGACTCGCAGATATTATCTGGAATTTCCATAGTTAAGGATTTTGGTAAATAATTGTCAGTGACCTCTTACTAATCTCACAAGGCATGAGAAAGTAAAGGATTGATGGAACATTGGAAACAAAGTCCAAGTTGGTTTTCAGGAAACTCAAGGATGCTTTAACATCTCTGCGACCACCTACCTTGCCCGATCCTAAAAGGATAGACCCAGAGCCACCGGCGCTAGTAAGATAGCTACTCTGCGGAGTCTTTAACACGCGTGAGGGAGAGTTGTTAAGCTACGATTCAAAGAAGATGAACGATGCAGAGTACCGAGATCCTACCCATGATCGTGAGTTGCTAGTGCTGTACGCGCTCTCCGTGATTGGAGACACTACCTTCGTAGAAGATTTCAAATTGATACATCACCCGAGTCTCCGGCCATCTATCCACCCGCCCAAATCCGGACCTCCGGCCAAATAAGATGGATGGAATTCTCGAGAATAATGACTTCAGATTGTATACAAGCCGAAAGCACAATGTGGTTATGGATGCTTTGTCACGCCATCCCTTCATAACCCGCACTCCATTGTATCGCCATTTCCACACTCACCAAATGAAGTTTGGGGAAGTAGATAGAATCAGACCTTGGCCACTGCATCCCAAGTTCTCAGAATATTTGGGAAAGTTTGGGTAAGGAAGTCTGTACCGACAGAGAACGGATGCATTCCGCTCATATGCTATGAGGCAATTTATTATATATTACAAAGATAAGTTGTGTGTTCCAAATGACTTCAGTGGGTGCGTAAAAGTCGCATTCTCCATGACACACACAATGTTCTATAGCGTGATACGCGTTTTATGAAACTTACTTAAGATCCGCTTCCAGCTATTTTCGCCTTCCATGAAGAAGATATTGCTAGGTACATCAAATGCTGTCAGTTTGTCAACAAACCAAGGCTGAGCAATTAAGAGTTCCCGGAGTTGCAACCTTGATGTGCCCAACGCCGCGGGAAGTCATAACCATGGATTTCATTGTGGGCTTCCAATGCATCTCGCGGGTATGATGCCTTAATGGTCGCGGGTCGACAACCATCAAAGATGGCTCACTTCCCCCGCCATGTCGCACCATCGATTACCGCTTTCATAATCGCTTTGCTCTTGCAAAGGAAATTTTCAAAGTTGCACGGATGCCGAGTAATTGTATCTGATAGGGATCCTAAGTTTGTCAAGCAGACTGAAGGATTTCTTCGCCACTATCCGCACTCAAGCTTGCCATGAAAGGTCGTGCCCTACCATCCTCGCATTGTGATGGTCAAACGTAACGCAGGTCAATCGATATCAAGATATGCTAAGAAGCTATGTATGGAGTAAATACAATGGGCTGATTATATTTACTTGGTGGAATCTCGCTTACAACAAGCATAAAGCGGTGAGTCTTCTAGAATGTCTCCTTCATGATAAATTATGGCTATCAATGTCTTACCTGCATATTACGGCATAATCCCCTGCTTCTAAAGTGGAGGTCTCAACAACTCCTTCTAGAAATGCGTGCTCTGGGTGGAAGAAGTTCGTAATACTTATTACGTGACGCAGTCAGCCGAAGAGTCTAGCGATAAGCACCTAACCCCACCTAATCTTTCCAGTGGTATTTAAGATCAAAGTAAAAACAAGCCGTTTAAAATTGGTAACTGTGAAGAAGTTGGCACCTGCATGGGTCAATACCATGATTAATGAACGCTGGGAGAACAGTATATCAGCTGACTTCAAGCACCGCTTGAAGATCCACAAAGTCTTTCACGTGAGTCTGGCAACACACCCCCGGACCCGAAGAGGAGGTTTTGGATACCCCTTTACCTCCTAGAAATGACTCAAGAGCAAATTGAAATAAGGCTCCTCAAGCTCTTCGGATCGAAAGCTACAAACGGCACTGTATGACTCAAATGTTGCAATACTTAGTCAAATGGAAGCACCCTACCGCTTGAAGATGCTACCCGGTAATGAAGATAGACCTTGAGAAGCACTATCCCACTTCATGCGCGCGAATCTCAAGGTCGCGACCATCAATCCATGCTATCAACCCGCTTCCCTACGGTAAGCTTGAAGACTTGATCGATCGGAGAATCATGTTTTAGAGGGTAGACGATCGGGGTGAAATGATAATAATAACCCATGATGAGATCACCTTCGTTCTCTAGACGCGGTGTATTGTTGATATTGACATGACCGCTAATTACCAGGAAGGCATCTAGTAAATAGATCATGCTCATTCCTACTATACCGGAACTCCACCATTCCTTATGCCACAATGAATCGCAGTCGCACACATGATAGATTCCCTTTCTAGATATTTTTTTCTTTTATTTGTAGGGGTGGTCCCTTCAACCACAACTTAATCATATTATTAACCCACGTATATGGCGTGTGCGTACAAAGAACAAGTCGCCACCGCTTCTCAGATAGAGGGTTGCCGATGACCCAACTTTTCCGTGACGGTTTTGTCTACATGTGCGATTTTTCCCGGCTTAATGTTTTGTAATGGGACTTCGGGTCCTAAACTCCCTTGACTATAAGTTTGTACTCCGCAATCTTGGTGTCGTACCAATATTTTAATTTCACCGTATTACCGTCAATACTTTCATAATTTCAACGTATTAATGTTATATTCTTAACTTCATTTTCTAATCTCGCTTACGTGATATGTATTCAATTACAACCCTACCGCCGAGGACAAGATTATTGTTAAGGAGGGGAGAATGATGCCCAACGTGATTTATATGTTCTACTATACGTGATACATACAAATACGAAAGCATCGCCACTCCCTAAAGGTACGCTTACCATGGGGGTATGGGAACTTAATGGCAACCTAGGGGGTTACCTTAAAGGATTTAATTAGCTATGCTAATTAACACATTAATAATAATAACCTATAACCTAGAAATTAGGGCTAATTACCATTTGGGAAGGCCACCGCCCAATCGACAGTAGCATGGGATTGCCAAGTTTGATGCCAACTTGACCCTATCCCCGATTGACTCAAGATCTACTGCGAAGGCCAGTGAGCCGGGCTTCATCGACACTGCGTAAGATCACCATAAATACTGCCCCTCGCGGAAGTAACAGCCTGAATTCTCAACTCCCCGTAAGATGGAGGGCGCCTACGGAAACTTAATCCAAACTTTAATCCGTAGGTGGCTGGGCGTAAATTCTAGTTAACACTTGGTTGTGTCCTCGGCTCTCTGTTTCCTTTGTGAATCCATCATAGAAACTAACCCTTGATTGTACAAACAAGTTCTCTTTATATTCACTCGCTCTACTCAAAGGATGGATTGTTAGTTCTTTGTTTAACTGACTAAACTGGGGATTACGGGGTAGAGGCCTCGAACCGTATTGCAAGATGCTCCTGTGATAAATACCAGAGTCCTATTAAATGCGTCAAGGCACAAGAACCCACCGGTCCTAGATGCTATGGTCCGCTAGCACCGCATAAGGAAACACAAGTAGACATGAGGGTGGGGTTCTCGTGATGAGCATACAAGGCTCCCGAGACTCCTACGCCAAAGGGCTAGGCTCCCCATAAATGGCCACGCTGAGGGCCTGCATGGGTCCGACACTCCCCTCGGGTGTAGTGGTGTGATCCGTATGGAGCACCACATGCACTTTAAGTAGATTTAGGGGTGAGTAAGCCTGCACGGAGCGCAAGGCCGATGCGCATCGTATTCTCTAGCTCACCCATGGAACCAATCAGGATTCCGGGAAGGGGACGCCCCGACCCTCGCCTTCATCTGGACCAAAGGCCATGAACCCTCGAGTAGGCCTCGTGAGGGTGATGCCCCTCGAAGCCTATAAGGCTCTCCTGAAGGCTATAGCAAAGCCATAGCATGAATTGACCCATCCGCAAAGTGTGCACGTGAGGGGCTGATGGAGTGGACAACCCTAGCCATCAATGCTCTATGCCGCCTAATGCCACGCCAAGACTCCTACCACGGGATTCTTGAGGCTCACCACTACCGATCTCACTGAGTCCTGAATGGGTAGAACCTGGTTCGGGTGTTTTCTTAGGATTAGATGGCTATTCTATGCCGCTGTATATTATATGGATTCGCCACCCTTCAGGTGGTTATTTATGTATATTCATGCCGCGGTGCTAACCCTTGTATTCATGCTTCAAGTAACGTAGGAGTCCCATTGAAGGCGCGGCCGAATGACCCCTTCGTCCTTCTTTCTGCCTCATTTCATAGATGGTCAAATAGACTCGAGTGGGCCCCGCCATGGTGAGATGATTGCCAAGGAGGGAAAAGTCCCCGTGATGTATACGCCCCATGTCGATATATTCCGGGAGCGCCACATAGGTTTACTCCCTAACGCTAACACGTATGTTAACACATATAGTAAGCCCATTGATGGATATTGCAAATAAAGCCTCGGACATGCCGCTTAAACTCAAAAGGAAAGGTTTTGTTCACCAAAATGTCAAGTAACCTATACCACTTTGATTAACTACTGAGTTCGTGACAAATTAATTTGCAAGAAGAATGTTTAATAAGATGAATAATAAAGCCAGAGACATTTATACATATAATGTGTTACTTTGAAAGGTCTCAAGGTGGCCATGAACATTGTGAGTGCCCGCACGCAGGATGGTCCCGGTTTTCGTGGGATCGCTCAAGTAAAAATTTGAAGACTCATCTCGCATTACAACAATAAGTTGCTTACCAATAACACTATGTGCGCATGAGTTTGATCTAAGAATAGCTAAGTAATCCAACATCCCCAATCTTCACCTTCCTAAATCAAGATGAATTATAGGTGGATCATGGTCGTAAGTGTATAAAGCAAGCCCTACGTAATTTGCTTCACCGCTTTTTATGGTTTTATATCAACATGTTTGTGTTTTGTGGTACCTTAACATGGCAAAACTGAATTCTAAGAACCCCTATGCAAGTACCGAGAACAATAAAGGATAAGATCATAAATGCAAGAATAACTTCTTCGCTATTAGGTGCAAACAAAAAGGTCAGGTCACTTAATGGCCAATGTTCCCGGATAAATATTTCGTGATGAAATTAACATTCCTATTCTGCATCCACTCATGAGTTGTAGTTGATAATGTTTTTGTGCTTACTAGTTCTTTAAAATGAACCTCCTCGAATATAACCTAAGTATTTATGGATTTTAAGCACATATAATTGATTTGAAAACAAGACCTCGTTTCAAGGTAAAAGAATATTCTATTTGTTTGAAACAAGATCCCTAATGCATATGTTGGGATGTAAGGAGAGCTGGACCCGCTTTGACGGTGCTACGTATTGCTATGTTCCCGAGCGTAAATATTTCGCGATGAACAACATTCCTATTCTTGGCATCCACTCATGAGTTGTAGTTGATAATGTTTTTTGTGCTTAATAGTCTTCAAGAATGAACCTCGAATATAACTGTAAGTATTTATGGATTTTAAGCAATATATAATTGATTGAACAAGACTCGCTTTCAAGCGTAAAGAATATTCTATTTGTTCTGAAACAAGATCCCTAATGCATATGTTGGGATAGAAGGAGAGCTCGGACCGCTTGTGTTCTTAATACTACGTATTACGAATTGTTATAAAACCAAGTTCAAAGTAACCAAAAGCTATTAAAACATGAAGCGATCACATATTAAAGCCGGTCTCATCGCTCAATTTACCATCTTCCTTGCACTGTGAGGTCGCATTGTTCGCATCATGGACTCTATGGCCAGTCGAGAGAAAGTTGTTATATACACCACGGCAATTGTATATCCTTTGCATAAACAATATTTACCCTAAAAGTGGGAGTGTCGAACAACACCATAGGAGCATCTATATTCCATATGGCATTATTGTAGTTCTGAGAATTGAACAGTCTGGCGCATCCTGTTGACCACGCTAGCACACATACCATTTTACATAACTACAGACCACGCTTTGGAGTTCGTCCGAGGAGTACACTATACATTTCTACTGGGCCCTTCAATTGTGCTATCTTTTGTTTGAGGTGAGGTAATTTCACATGATTTGCAAGGGCATGTGAGAAAGAAACCTGGTCCAAACACCTAGCCACCTTCTACTAATGGCAACTTTAATAAATCATGAGTGTTTCTACCACACATAACCCGCTCCAAATAAAGCATATTATTAGCAAATCTTAGTTAATATAGAAGACCACCACCCCTTTGTGATTTAAAACCGTATGTAGATGCTGAAAATGCAAAGTAGTTTTATGTTAGTCTCAATGGAAATGGGCTTAAAAATACATGTTGCAAATTACATAAAAAATAATAGGAAATAATTCATTTTGTCCAAAATGTTCAATTCAACAGCTATAATTATATTGACATGAGCTGCGTGATGCTTTGGGCAATCGATGACACAAAAAGAAAGGGAATCACTATGGAGCAAATAGAATAGCTTATTGCATCTTCAATATTGCTCAACAAAGATCGAGCATCCTTCGGTGATTGCATTGTCGGATTGTATCTTAAGCTTCCCATGTCACCGGGCCGCGTCATAAGATAATGCGGATTTTCTCATGCAATCAGGTTAGCATAACTCCTCATTTTGACTAATAATGCGGGAAAATGGATAAATACGCAGAAAATAGAAGATCGCTTGGATGGTAAATGACTTCATTACGAAGCTTTCAATCGCTAATCGGTCATCGAGTCAGCAAAGCATGACCACTGATTAAGAACCCAAAATTGTGAGCAAAGGAAAAGAAGGTGGAAGGTCATGTACCGCCAATGCAGGACATTAGGCCACTGACATTACAATGCAAAGTAAAGAAAACTCACTATGTCACATACGGACACAAGAACATGGACACACTTTTGTCCCGATCGGCGCTCCGAATGGAGCAAGGCAAGAATGGGTATAACAAATAAGAAAATAATCCCCCTAAAAGAAAACAAAGCTTACTCTGGGGACCATGAGATCTAACAATAGGATGGGATCTCAACTTGATGAGGGCAATGGCACGAGACCTGATCGTGAAACAACCATAGTAAGCAAATACATCTCGCCAATATTTTTGTTCTTGTGGTGGAAAGCTTAATCGCCGTGAATGTTATGTACCTCAATGAGTAACGCTCTACATGCTCAAAAAATTTGGAATCACAAACCTATGAGCAGCCTTTTAGACCCTCTCTCTGCGATAACACAAAGTCATATGCACCAATTTAAAATACTTAAAAATATGATCTATAGGAAATCAATCATCAACAAATAGTTAATACCTAATATTATTTAATGGAATACTTACTGCAATAAAGTATGCATTCTAGAGAGGGGAGAGACTTTTAAACCTTTTAACCAGATTTATTTAAAGATTCTATAATATAAATAAGAATAGAATAGAATAGAATATGATTTTATCGTCCACGGAGACCAACTCGCCTATGGACCTTAAGTATTAAAGAGAGAGTAAAGCAGTATATACTACCGTGATTAAAACTCCTCACCGGTTGGTTTTGGGAAAACCTTAGGTAGCAATAAGGATGCGTCACATACCTACGCTATATAAGAGAGATGAACATTAATGCAAAGGAAAAGACAAAGAATCGATCTAAGAACCACGAGAAGCAATTTCAATGGTCGCTTCTAGATTCTGTTTAATCTCTAACAATAAATACCATCCTTAAAGCTTATATCTCCTCCCGCCAAACGTAAATCATCACAAAAGAGTGTTGCTCAATCGACGGAAAACCAAACCCATTAATGTCATATTTTAATGCTCATGATTGTGATCCCTTCACCAAGTTGCCATGATGCTACGCTTCGGGTCTCTCGCGCCGTCCTTTCTCAGCACCATGTTTGTGTTTTTGCCTCACCAAGTATTTTATTTATTTGAAAATCGCTATGATCGGTTCCGGCGACGCGATGTTATTAAACACAAGTGGGTCTATAAAACAAACTTCAAGTCAGATTGTACGATGCCGGGTACAAGGCCAAAGTATGACATTAGTTGGTACACAAGATATGACTTTTTCTCCACCCAAATACTGGAGTCAGCCAGGGAGTCGAAAGCACGCCCATACCTTTAGAGAATGAGAATGAGAATGATTTTTTATCGTCCACTAAGGCCAATCGGCATGGACCCATATGAGCGCGAACAAACTTATTACCGCCCCGTTAAAACCCTACTGGCGGTTTTTGAGAAACTGCGGCGTAATAAGAATGTTGCCAAATCATATACATCAATATATATACATAGCAGGTGCCCGAGGACATAGCTGATTCGCATGTCCATAACTTCCGAAGATATGATCCCAGCACTGTATCGATGTTGTGCTCACGTCACATGTAACGGCTCTACTGTGCTTGGACCAACTCATCATAGCGTGTCCGACTTGATCATAAGGCCGGGTAAATTGAAGGGTATGAGATTCATCCTCACAACTCCCATTTGGCAGCATTTCCGACAGAAATTGCCCCGGCGTATATTCACCAATCCATCCGCCCATCCCCACCGAAGATGATGCTCGGTGGCGTATCGAGGTAATGAGCCCGCTTTTCATGGGCAAGTGGGTACGCAGGTAGCATTGCGTGCCCTGCCCAATGTGGGATTTTATGTGGCGTTTGTGTGTTGTCTTGGCCTCAGCCTGGGCATTGACATTCCAAAGCCTATCGCAGCTGCTGCCAGATATTGTTTTTCCTGCTATGGCGATCACTGCTTGCACATGTATATGTGCACCTGCTCCGTGACATTCCATCTAGCCAACCATTGATTTTTCCTCCAGTTGTGCCTTGAGGGCGTCAAGGCCCCATTGCCATGATATAAGCTGTTTAGGGAGATGAGCATCGTCCATATTGGACCACCTTCTGAAAATGGACAATGTGGCTATCAAGGGTCAAGAGGCAAGAACTCCGCCTCCACAAAGAGAATTCTGATATGGACCCGTGGACCACCCCCAGTGCTCGCATCAAGAAGGCTTTCCGACCGCCCAAGTCATTCCAAGTAGCAAGTGATACTACCGGCCCCCATACTTCCACCCCGTGATAAAAAGGACAAAGCTCCACTCAAGACCTTGAACAGGGCAGGACTGATGGGTCCAATCATACACCCGGCCATGACTATTGTTTTGCACTGCATATAGTGCCTTTCCACCGCTGCCACTGTAGCTTCCATGGGATGTGTCCCAAGCAGCATAGTAGAAGGAAACTCACTCCCAAATATTTGTATGTGGATGCAACTTCCATTCGCCTTTGGTAATCAAGGAGGGACCCTGACCACGCGGAAGATGATATGAAAACTACCTTAGTCTTGGGCCGTAGACTACATAACATTCTCGCTTGGCGTAATGTCCGTGGTATCGAGATGTCGCTGTACGTCCGCCAGTGTTGAAGTCCACATCATCGCAAAGATATATTAACCGCCCGATGATCCTCGAGCAGAGAAGGGGTGAGCTCCATCGCCTCATTATCGCAGTCACCAATTGATCAATGCAAAGTTCGCAAACAATGTTGGGGAGAGGGCTCCCATCGCAACCCATACTACTATCAAATGGTTACTTGTTCGGCCGAATGACCGGCATCTTTCGTATAGCTCGCATTAATCGTGATTCTGAAATCTGGCTGTGAAACCCTACCAAGGTGCCTTTGCCTTATAGTTTTTCTCGAGGTACGCGGTCAAACGCTTCGCGAAAAATCCACAAAGCAACAATATAGATCCCATTTCCAAGGCTCTCGGCCGCTTTCAATCGAGTTCGTAACGAAGATGTGGTCAATGAAGAGGCCGGATCAACTCGTCTGGTGAGGCCCGCACTGTGTTTCGCTTCAGCCTTTCTGTTAGAATCGCTGTTTCGAGAATTCCCAAGTAGTATTTGCAAACACCAACTGACTATGATTGTTCGTAGATTGGCCTTTGGGGTCACCCGCCTTATAGATGGGAACAACTCTCGCTATTGATCCATCGCGGCTGAAACCTTTTCCTATAATGCCTTTGTTGAACAAGGCGGTCAAGACCGGTGGTTATGGACGGCCCCTCGCCCACTTAAGCAATTCTGCCCGCATACCATCCAAGTCCGGGCTTTCCCATTGGCAAGACGCTGCCAGGCCTTGCCCATCATTCAAATCGGGTGGATTTCAAAGACTGGCCTTCTTTTGCAAGGGTAATGCAGTATTGCCTCCAATCGCCGGAGTGATATTCCGGGTCAGATCGGTTAAGAACCCTTCGCCGGTTGTCCTAGGATGACGCTCGAGGTAAACATTTCCTTTTGATGCGCCGGTGAATGTAAATTCGTTTTCTTTTAGCTTTTTAAGGAAGATAAGCATCGTTCGACCGCATGTGGGCGAAAGGAAACCGGTGGACTTGGTGAGCTTTCGCCGCTTGTGTTCTTGTAATCGTGATCAATATCCCAAAGCACCTTCTCCGCCAGAAGTCTCTAAGTAATATCGGCCACCGCCTGCTCGCTGTTTCTAGTGTAGATATTGCAAAATTTCTCGCCAAATATCTATAAGCATCCGCATAAGCCCCTCAGATGTTGACTTATGAGCTACCGCTTGTGTTCCTTTGCACTCGTGACCAAACCATTGATTACGTGGAAGGTTGTGTTCCCGAGGTCCGTCATGTGGGCGGCTTAATATCCTAAAGCACCTTCTCGTCAAGTAGCCCTGGCACATCACCGTCAATTCAAGGTTTCAGTGGATATTGCAAAATTTCTGCCTAGTCATCTATAAGCATCTCGGCATAAGCCCCTCGCATGTTCATAATCCAATCAGAAGCCGTAGGCATGTGAGAGGAGTTGTTAAACGGGGTTCTGACAACCGCCAAGCCAACTTCAAGTAAAGTGGTGGGTGGTCCGAGCTTCCATCTCTTCATCCCTATTAGCTATTCCCACTGGAAGTGTTTCGACGACATGCATATCCCTCGCACCAAAGACATAGTCCACCACACTAGATCCGCCTCCTCGGTTTTCCCCGCCTACAAGTACTCTTTTTTGGCGGGTGTAGCCACCGCCGCCCATTGCGTGACATCAGGGCAAAGATACCGCAGAAGCAAAAGCAACCTGGGTCGTAATCATACGCTGCGGACCTCGACATATCCGATGTCCGTACAAGCTCCTTCAAGTAGATGCAAATCAGAATATATCATCGGGCCATAGATCAAATTCATGGGTTGTTCTATCCCAGGCGCTGCATTGAAGTTCTGCGAGTATGATGATCGCCTAACCGCTATGTCATTGTATGTCATCATATAGATCGCAACATAGGGTCCGTACCATCCACATCCCAGCGGGTGCGGAGATGAAGTTAAGCCGCATGGAAAGTGCAGCGCTACCAAAGAAGTCCGCTATCGGGTAGCTTTTGCACACACGCGACCCACACCGGTTGTGCTTGTCTGCCTTGAACAAGGAGATTGATTGTGCTAAGGTTGTTCGACAGTGCAGCAACCCCCCATGCCCCCGCTTCCCCGGCAATCATTGAAGATTGAGTAGTGTTGGTATCCCGGCAAGTCAGTATCCCGTGGTCCCGGTGATGTCCCATGTTTCCATGAGGGAAGATGAGATCCATGTCCGGGCGAACCGAAGTTGAGACTATTCCCTTCGCCACGGGAAGCCTCGACAATTCCGTAAGACCACGCGGAGGCACACCCTATTTGCTGGCGGTGGGCAAAGTGGGGATTCGCGGCGATGCCAGAAAGGGGGTGGGTGGCGGAAGTGTACGAGATGTGCGAAAGCAAATGGTAAGGTGAGGTAACTTGAGCGTGGGCATGTGGTCAGAGGCAGCGGCGCAAAAGTTCGCCGAGATCGCCGGAGGTTAGCAAGCATTCTGTGAAGCATTTGGCGCCTCGAAAATTTCGTGATCTGCCCTCAATCACCCCGCAGCCTCCCGCTCACAATGCTTTTAACTTTGGCCAACTCGCGGCTCACATCTTCTTGGTGGTGGTTGGGTCAGTCGTCTCTGGCCATACAGGCGCTTCCCTTAGTCATTTCACCGGGCGTGAGGATGGCTACTTTCACTTGGCGATCCTCAGACAGGAACGTGACCACCGGGCGGTCTGGTGTCGGACGCCACATGCCTTCACCCTAATAATGTTTACCCAAGCATGGGAATGCCGGTCTTGCGCAAGAATCAACATTTGGAGTCGGCGACGAGGTCCTCCCCTTCTTTCCGTCGTGCCATGTACCACCACATTGTGGTTTCTCCGCCTCAGCTCCCAGTTCCCTTGACTCTGGTTTCAACCTGCCTACAGAAGCCAAGCTTGTCGCTCTACGGGCATAGGTTGTGGCCTATGTTGGGGCGGGGTGGCATGGGAGCGGACTTGGGGTGTAGACGGCCTGGCACATGCCTTGCGTAATTTTGGGCAGGTGGACTGCCGCGGGCGGTGTATAGTGGTCTCCTCTCAAGCCGGGAGCTTAGCTCCCGTTGAAATTGTTGCTGCTTTGTCAATTCACGATGCAAGATTGCAATTGTTCATGAGCATCTGCATTGAGGCCCTTGCCTTGTTCAAGAATGGCCGCCTCAAATGAGAGATCTTATGATCTGGGTCATGGAGCTTATGCCCGCCGCAAAGCGAGTCCAAAGATAGGGTTCATTGTGATGAGGCCACTTCTTGTGTCTCGACCCTACCTTTGAAGGGAAGGCTTCACTGTGACTGGCTCTCAAAAGCAACTCGGACTTTTGTATCACAAGAGGCAGCCTCCTCACCGATCGCGCGGGAGATGGTTACCATTGTCTCCTCGCTTCAACACGTTGTTTGTCCCAGGTCATGGTTTCCATGGCTGTGGCAAGGAATCTATGCGGCCCGCATGTCGCCAAGACTTTTCTTATCCTTCCGCTTTTCAGAGTGCACTACGCTAAGGCCATCTTCCGTGTGTCAGATGCGGGTTCCATGCTAGAAACATTGCTTTTTCAAGAGCTACCGCTTCTTGAGCAATTTGGGGCGGAGGTTCGCGATTTCTCGCCAAGCAAGCAATTCGGAGCTCATGTTCTCTCGGCCATTGCTTGAACTTGTTTCCAAAGGTGTTCTCAACCACCTCGGGTTTGTGGTGGTGAAGCACCTGATACGCTTTTGCCGCTAAGCTAGAGTATCCGGGTCATATGCCGCCGAAAGGCGTTTGTTGCATTTGTGACTTTGCCCGCTTCTTTGCATTATAAAAAGAGGTTGATACATTATGTGATGATGAATCTTGCGTAAAAGATATCCCGAAGCTTTACTTCATAGGCTAACCGCAGCTTGCCTATATCCTTAGAACTCCTTTGCCGGTTTTACCGCATTATTCAAGTCTTTGCTCGCTATATCATGGAAATATATTCATGGAAATATGTTTGTGCTGGATTCTCAAAAATAGCATAATCTACTGCTGGTCTGATACTACTCATTACATACAGTCTATTTAGAGCCCTACTTAAAAGGGAGCTTTATTAATTCCCTTTGTATGCCAATCAATGCAAATTCTCATATTTGTGTCTGTAGCTTCTAATTTATCATTAATGGAGGGACCGTGGGTTTCAACAAAGAATTATAGAACCTACCATTATCTCAGAAACTATATTCATGGAACAATAGCATGAAAATATATTCATGGAAATATATTCATGCCGGATTTTCAAAAAAAAATAGCATAATCCATCGCTGGTCTGATACTACTCATTACATACAGTCTATTTAGAGCCCTACTTAAAAGGGAGCTTTAATTCCCTTGTATGCCAATCAATGCAAATTCTCAGATAGTTCTGCAATTCTAAGTTATCATTAATGGAATGGAACTGTAAATACAAAAATACTTTTTCTACAACCACGTTTCTCCTCAAACACACGATACGCTTTGATAAAAGACATATGTAGAATGAAACTTCATAGCTTGCTTTGAATAATCTTCTAACCTAGAAACGCCTCCTCAGATAGATCCTACTACAATTAGATACTTTTGACATTTTGACATTTTGCAGGACAAACCGAGGTTCTTGAATCACTCCATTTTCATTATTAGACGCTATCGAGAGGGTGATATCAGACATCATGTGGGCAAGACAACCATTAATTCCAAAATCAATCCAAAGACAAATTTCATCTTTCATGCCGAGAAGCTCATCCATTTGTGTTATTCACCTTTATTTTTCAACTTCTAGCATATTATATGCAAATCTAATTTTGCATTTGAAATTCATATATCTCCACAGCACTACATTGATAGCCATAAATATATTGTCCGTATGATTCAAGATCACGGTGTATCCCCATGATGCCCCGCTAAAAACTTTATTCTTCATCCAATGGAGCTTTTTTGCAGCCTTTCAACTGATGGGGAAAAAAAACAGAGGGAAAAGAAAACCTAAAACAACTCCTAATGCAAGAAAATCGCAGAGAATTTGAGGAGATTTCCCACAAACCATTCTTATATGAACGGATTTCTTTGCAAAAGCTATCTCAAATCAAGGAGTATATGCTTTCGCCTCTGGATATATTCAAGAATATCAAGCTCCATTGGAATGAAGCCTTTAGTTCGAGGACATGTTCGAGGATTTGAAGCCCTTTCCTTCGGGGATTACTAGAAAGTATCTCTCATGGGATAGAATTTTTGGTGAAGGTACAAAACATCTTCATATGTTCACTAACTTGTGGGCTATAATGGTAAAATAGCATTTGTAGATACCGATGGCACTATTCATGCACACCATTTGAGCTATGTTCCTATTCCAAAAAAGAGGGAGAATTTATGTGCCCTTGACGGAATGAGTTTCCCGAAGATAGTGGCTCACTTTGCAGATCCAATTCGCATTGCTAGATCTTTTATAGATGTTGTATTGGAAGTAATTTGCCGAGGTTTGCGATGTGAGTGATGTGTTTATTGCTATGAGTTTTTTTAATCCATCCGTGATATCCTTCAATGGTGTGGATAGAGATAAGCAAACTACGTAATGGCTGGAAACTTTACTTTTGACGCTTGTTTCAAAGGTTGATCTGGCCACGATGTTTAAGTGAGAGGAGAAGACTTTGTTGGGACGCTTTATAGGGTCAGGAAGAATTAAAGTATGACGGTGGCTTGGTCTATTTGTAGAGATGAAAATGGAACTTGTGATAGCTGGTCCGCCCTAATGAATTTATGGCGATGTTGCATGGTCTCCCCGAAGCACAACAAGTTGCGAAGCAGGTATTTTGGCCAAAATGCTATCAAAAGTGGTAACTCAGATGAACCTAGAGACACTTGATGCAACAATGTTGGTCTCATTGAGTAATGAACCATTTGAATCTATAGATTGGCAAGCTTGTTTTAAGGATTGGTATATAACAAAAGGCGTGAGAGCAATGCCACTTAGTTCATCCATTTATGTACTTTTCTTGAGTTATAATGCAAGTAACAAATGGTTTTTTTTTTTTTTTTTTGACTAAAAACTTGATTGAGAACTTTTCGTCATGTCATGCTAAAGGCATAAAATTATTTTGCCCACATTAGAAAACCGCCAAATTTTAAACTCTGACCACCATAAATAAAAAATACTTAGTTAGGATTAGGAATGCAATACTTAGTTAGGTTACTATAATAATTAATTATGGGTCGCCAAATTTAACTCGCGCATGTAATGCAATTTGCCCGCCAACTATTGAGTATATCCAACAAAATCAAAAACTTGTATTCTTTTTGTCAGATACACGGGTTTTTGGGCGGGGAAATTTGGAAATTTGGGAAATAGCCGAAAGCACCGTGGTCGCCAAATCGATTCGTATTGCTGAGACCGTAGAATATTTCGATAAAAAACCCATCGATTGCAGCCAGATTCAATGTCTTGCATGCATGGATGTTCCAAAGCAGTCGAAGATATACAGCAGCAAATGCATTTTGGAAGACTTACTGCCAAAGGGCCTAAGATTAAAACGCACAGAGGGATTTATACAGTGAGCCAAGAAAATGATTTTGTTGCATGAAACCAAATCAGAAATTAGCCAAGAGAACAATTTTGCATGAAACCAAATCAGAAGTTCTTTCATCTAGTGGGCTTAGGTTTCTTCATCCCATGATTCTCTGCACACAAACATTCTAAGGGAAAACCCTGGTATGTATTTTAGTTCGCTTGTAACAGAAAATTGCTTATGTTTCAGATTTTTTAACAAAAGCATAAGTTTTATATTCATGTTCGTAGCTTTTATTCAAATGCATCAGTTTGTATTTGCCAATGGGATTGTGGAGAGATCGGTGATCAAATAAAATAGTATCCTTCATTTGAAGCTTGATGGAAGACGCACCAGGTAGGTATCTAGAGCTTCCTTAAATTCATAATTATCTCATATGTTCCTTTTTCTTATTTCTGTCATTTTCATTCATCGGAGTAGGTTCATCCAAGAGGAAAAAGAGAAGGAAAGCAGATCATTGCAGGTCTATGCTCTCCTTTTATAAATTGACTCAAACTTCAATTGTTAGTTCAACTCCTCTACATAAACACCATCAGCAGAGAAGAGTTGTTGAGATCAAATGAATATGTAATAGAAATTGTAGAGGGGTCTACTAGTATTGGAACGGATACGCCTTCTATTGTTAGTTCTTCTTCCATTAACAAGAAAAGAAGATGGAGAAATGAGTGGACCAAGATTCACAAAATGGGCTTTCAGGGTAAAAAGTGCAAAACGATGGAGATCGCAAAGTGTAGTCGGTGTATTGACACCAAGAAGGATAATACTTACACCAGGGAAGGATCCAAAGTGATGCGCTTATCAGCTATAAATGATTATGCAAAAAATCAAAGGATCATAAACTTGCAGCCGCTAAACATATGCTTAAATTGAAAGGTGAAAATGCAAAAGGCCCAATTGAACATCAAATTGATGCGACTCACCTTCGTAAATATCCAGATTATTGCGTGCATTTAAAATGTACATTTTATGGCTCAATGTACCTTTCTATTGCAATAGATTTTATGATCTTTCTCTTCATGGCGGCGCCTACGAACACCTGATATTCCTATGGCGCGTACACCAATAACATCACGAGAGTTTCTTTTAAGTATACGCAATATTTTCAGGGCCAAGTTGTTTGATGAGGTGAGCTTCTCCCCTTACTTTTCCATTCTCATTGATGAGTCTACAGATCGGACGCTTAAAAGACATCTTATTTTTTATATGCAATATCTGACTGAAAATGGGAAGGGCGAACCCAAATGCACGTTTGTAAGGCTTTTATCGCTTCGAAATGGTACTGTTGAAGCTGCTTATGATGTTGTCCAAGCATTATTGATAACTATGGATTTGAATGAAGATAAAATTGTTGCCATTGCCACTGATGGCGCATCTACTATGTTAGGATGTCGCACAGGATGGATAACTAGATTTCAAGCAAGGAATCCAGAAATTAAAGGTGTCCATTGCATAGCCCATAGAGAAGCACTAGCAAGAAGGATGCATTGACATCGGGTCAAATGCTTTTGTTTTTATTTTATTGACAAGTGGCTAATAAAGTGTACTCTTGGTTGGGAAAGTCATCAAACCGCATGAAGAGTTCAATAATTTACTAGAATTGTATGATGAGCATCACTTGAATGTTCTACAAATACATGGTGTGTGATGGTTGTCTAGAGGGCTAGTAATAGAGAGATTGGTTTGTCTCATGCCCGCTATTCTAGATCAATGCAAGATGAATGACAAAATTTTTTTATGAGATCGCCACTATTTTTCGTGTACAATTTACTATCCATTTCTTATATTTGTAACCTTTTTATTTTTCATAAGTTAATTAAAAGTTCACGCCTTTTCGTGTACAATTCATGATACATTTCTTGGCATATGTCTTTATTGAGTTGAATAAGTTAAATTCAGAATTTCAAAGGGAAGGACTTGATGTCACAAAGATAAGCTTATGGTTGATTGAGTGAAGGAGAAGATTACTAGGAAGTATCTCTCGTGGGATAGAATATTTGGTGAAGGTACAAAACATCTTCATATGTTCATGACTTGTTGCCATGATGGTAAAATAGCATTTGTAGATCTTGATGGCACTATTCATGAACACCATTTGAGGTATGTTCCTATTCCGTAAAAAAGGGAGAATGTGCTTTTGACTTGAATGACATTCAATCCGCATTGCTAGATCTTTTATAGATGTTGTATTGCTAGATCTTTATAGATGTTAGGTTACTATCTATCTTGTTAAATTGGGATTTTCCGTTATGGTGGAAAATTTTTTTTTTTTTTTTTTTGGTGTGATTTCTAAGATTGTTAAGGTTTTGGTGATCGGAAAATATTAACGCTTCTTTCAAAAATCGATCACATTTTTTTTCGTATGTCTTGGAGGCGTGGGGTTTTTGGACCATCTATTATATCGGCATGCATGCCATGCCTTAATGCCGAAGACCGTAGGGCGGCTTTGGTTGATTTTTTTATCCTATTCCATGCCTTGCCCTCATTGTGGATTCCGGATTGTAGCCACATATGCATCTGAGCGACATCCTCAATTGCATTCCGGAGCATGAGCCTGCGATAATCTGCAGCTTTTTATGTCCTTTGCCAAAACTGGTTATGGCATCTCGATCTTGCAAATATCTCCTCTGCTTTGGTGGCTCGGAGTTTCATTCCGCTTTAATCATCAGATTTGTTTCTTGGTTTGATTGGTAGGCACTCGGTTTCTTGACTCGCATAAGATTATCTCTATCCCTAGCCTACATCTTCTTGCAAGATTTTATAGTTTTGGAAGGTAAAACTTCATGGTTCCCGGTTGTGATTTTTGTGGTTGAATTTCTAGCATTATACATGTTGAAGGTGGCATAGGTCAGAAGAATAAATGTTCGAATTTGTAAGTATTTTATCTAATGGATTTGTATAGATCGCTTTCTACTAATGAGGAAGGGTAATGTACCATGGTGCAAAGCATACCGCGGAAGTTTTCTTCACCATCGAGTCTCGAAAACTTTGCCCGGCAAATCTTTTTCTATATAATATTTATATAGATCTATGACAAGTAATGCCTTGATTTCTTTTGTTGGCCTGATTTTCTTTTTCCATTCTAGCTAATATCGAGGTGCTATCTCGCATATTAGAAGCAAATAAATCACTTCCATTGACCTATAAAACCTACTACCTGGTCGTGTTTGGATCACTATCTTAATAAAGAGCTTAGATGCATGCAGTTCCATGATCTAGGATTATGAATCAAGTTTTCTATGTTCACGGCCCCAGTCGAATCTCCTTAGCGAGGGAATTCGTGAGGCATTATGGCAACAAGTCAGACCGCATCGTTATGAATACTTACCTATATTCTACTCCCAACGCTTCTTAGTTGTAATGATCTCCGGTTCAGCAAAAACAGCAATGTACCTTTTGTAAATGCTAGAGGCAAATCAATTTAGGTAAGACTTTTACTTGAGGCAATGCAACAGTCTCTTGATGGTGATGAACAATGCCCCATCCATAAGCGAGATAGGATCGAGGAGCCGGAGACTTCTTGAACTCCTATTTCTAAGGCATTCACATCTTACATTTAAAAGAAAATGTACAGATCTACCAAATTCACTGGATCTACCGAATTCACTAGATACTCTTGCTTAGCCTTCAGACCTGCACCTGAAGTAATTGTAAGTCTAAATCACTCCTGCAGTAGACAGTCTTTTGTGAAACATTGTTGAATCCTTGATTGTTATTGCTGGACAGTTACCATGAGCCATAATTTTTTTCAAGTTCATTGTTTGTACTTTTTCTTCACGCAAGGTGTAATTTTTCGTGTAATTTTTCGGTTCATAGCTCCCAGCTCATCGGTTCATAGCTCCAGTTCTCATCTAGGCCAATATGACTTTTTTGTTGTGTCAAATGGGAAATGTAAGTTAATTATCCCATTACCTCAGATATAGTTAAAATTTTAGAAATTTAGAGGCATTTGCCATGCTAAATATTTTGCTAGGCAAGTACACAATTCTTTTAGATATCTGAAAATCACTTGCTTAGGACATTAAAAAATTGCCTAATCTCTTCAATATCCTTAAGTGCTACTATAAAATGTTTTCAAAGGGTATGCATGTCTGATTGAGCTTGCATCTGGCTGGAAGATCTAGGTTCAGATTGAAGCATCTCATGAACTATTGAACAACCTAAGAAGGAACAACTGGGAAACACCTAAGTTTAGCTGGCGGAACATTTTTATGTGATTTGGGGTTTTTGGATTTCCAGGGCATACTAGATGATGCCACATAGAATATGCATGGATTTCAGTGGGATCTATAAGGATGTTTTTAGAGGATTTGCAGGCCACGCGGTGGTTGTTGCTTTATCCTCATTTTCTTTGATAACTGGTTTTGTGTGAATTTGCATGGTAGGGATTTTTCACAGTCTGAGAAAAAATAGAGTTTTGAGTTTTTTTCAACAAGTTTTATCCCGCATGTGCTCCGCATCAGATTCTATATGTAGACAAGTCAGGCATGGCATGGCAGACTTATGGTATAAAAAATGGCCAGATTATATGGTGGTCAACTAATTGTTTTCTTCCTCAGCCATACTATCTCTCCACGAATTGGATGAATGAAGCAGAAAGAATTAAAGAAGCTGAGGTAAATTAAGGTGGTCCACATTGTAACACTCATCTGCCCACATTAACTGTGACATTCATGTTAAACATTTTTTCATCTGAACTGTGACATGCATGTGCCCACACATGCACCGTCTCATTTAGGTGCCACATGAACTGTGACATTGGCAATGTTTCTTCATTGGGTATATCGTGTATAAACAAGCATGTGAACTAGACATGAACCCTATGTGCAAAATCCGGTAAATTTGCTTTATATAAGCTGCTGAAATGCAGAATATTCATTTTGAAAGTGGCGTTGGATCTTGATTCTAATTATTATCAATGGAGCAAGTCACAGATGTGCATGAATATTAATAGACAGTTCCAAGTATAATTTAAGAGGCATTTATTTCTGAAGGGCGCCAACATATTTGTCAGAAATACCTTATTCCATAAAGTGCTACAATTGTATGAAGCTAGGAACATGTGTTTGAATCAGATGCCATGACAAAGAATGCACATCTATATAGGAGGAATAGTGCACCATGGTCCAATTGTGGATTAGACAAAAATAGATAAGATTCTCCAATAGTAGATCAGGCCATAATTATTATATCAATCTAAACCACTAAGGTTGAAAAGAATAGACATTCTTAACCATTAAACCTTAAACCACTAAAGTTGAAAAGAATAGACATTCTTAACCATTAAACCTTGATCCACAATCGGGGCTTTAGACCGTGCCATAATTTATTATATCAATCTAAACCAATGAAGTTGAAAAAATAGACCTATTCGTAACCATTAAACCTTGATCCATAATTGGGGCTTTCAATGAGTTCTTTCTATTTTTAGATGGTAAAACATATCTACATTTTTTGAAAAAAAATTTGCAAAATACTTAGAACCACGATCTTCTTAGCTATGCAACTTAATTCACAAAAATCCTCCACCAAAAAAAAAAAAAAGGGAAGGTGGTGAATACGAGATCTCCTTTAAAACTATAGGTTTAAACCAAAATGTTCGATTTGTATAAACGACAATGTCCAATTGTATAGGCTTATAGGATGGGATGTCGACGTAAAACTATAGGCTTATAGGATGGGATGTCAAAGCATAAACCAAAATGTCCAATAGTAAACTCTTGCTTGCACCACCATCTGTTTACCTAGAGATCAGTATACAAACCTTCTCATTGTAGCATTTAGACTAAGCACCGTCAAATCAATACAAGTTCTTTCCAACATGCACCAATGCATGTGCTCAACCAAATCGCAATAAGCATTGTACATGCATATATGAAAATAATATCATGAAAAACCAACCTTCTCTTTCCATACTAGAGAATATCTAATATACAAAGTTCATACATCTTCATCCACAAACAACTATTACGTGGCACTATCCCATCTTATAAACCCTCAGACTTTAAATATACAAGAAATTTATCGCGGCGGCCAAGGCCGCCGCGAACATTTCTCTTGCCCAACTCGTGGCAAGGTAGATTTTTGTATCAAGTCAAAAAGGATCTCAGTTATGGGCTTGCAAAATTGAACTATATGTGTCTAAGTTGGAGAACTGTAATCTTCAAATTATTTCCCAAAAAACTCAAAAGCCATGCTTTTGGCCGCCGCAACCATTTGTTTTGTTCTATCCCACTTGCAAACGAAAAATGACAGTACATAAGATATTTTAGATATTACCAGCCTTGGATACAATAACTAGACTTCAACTAAATCAACAGGAAAACATGCAGGAGTTGAACCTATATTCTTGCCTTATGTTTCAGTGCCCATGGGATAAAAAGTTGTTGCTTTTAACTATGGAGCCCCCACTTGCTTACTCTCCTCCCCATCACCTTTATTTTGTTTCTGTTTTTTTATTCCACCTGGCGGCTGTCAATGGATTTTGAGCTTCGATGGGGGACACCCTAGTTCGATAGTCTAACCATTAGGGGTTACATTAGGTCATTGAGATTAAACATCTTACAAACATCATTTTTTTTTTTTGTTTACAAACTTTAGATCTGAGATGGACACATAAGAGCAATTGCTCTTGAAAATAGAATGTGGTCTGATCTCAAGAAAGAGACAAAACAGTAGGGAGATAGTGATGGCAATAAAAATGCGGCTTAGTATAAGAATCATCTTCTTGATATTCTTCTCTCCTATTCTGTACTACATGGATCTACGATGTGGCTTCTCATGTTATACATAAGACCAGTTCTTGGTAATAAATAGATTTGTTTTGACCCTAATTGGATGACATCAAAATGTCTAGTTTATCAATAGAGGGAGAAAAACACCTGAAGGAGTGAAAAGAATAGAATAGAATAGAATAGAATAGAATAGAACAAATGTCCATGAAATGGAAAGCCTGGCCTCTTATCTAAGAAAAAAGAAAGAATAATAGCACTGAAGAACAAAATACAAAGCGGGAAAAAATAAAACGGAAACAACATACCTAAACTAACGGGAAAACGCAACACCTAAAATTCAAACCCTCTCTGGCATCTAGAAAGTAAACGAACAAAGAAATAGAACTCCAAGCTAAAACAACATCCGCCGAATATACAGATTTAAGAGCTCAAAATCCTTGGCCATTCACAAGGTAACAATAAGGCCATGCTGGGATTGACGATCAGATTAAAGAAAGTAATGTTTGAATTTATTGGTAACTTACGGATGACATCCATATGACCTGAGCAATTGCAATTCTTGGATTACATTTGCTAACCTTGAGTATGAGCTAGTTTGTAGATCGGCCAATAAATGTTTGTAAAGCAAGTGCTCGGTTTTGCTCTCAACATGTGAGTACTTGTGACATTTTTGAGTTCGATGCAAAACCATTCATATGCTTTAAATAGAGGCTTAGGTATCAAGAATTACCTGTGCTTGCTATGTTCAATCACTGAGCTAACAACTTGACACATGAAAACCCCATAGCTAACGAGCTTCAAATAAAAACTACAAATGGCAAAATCTGTACCAAAGGGAGGGCAGAAGGTGGAAGATATGGCGACTTAAATCCACCGTCACAGAATCTCCAACTTTTGATATGGTTGCCATCCCTTAGCATTATCTTGGATATCATGATGTTTCTATGTTTATCTTCTCTATTAATCGTTCTTAAGCCTTTATCTTGGATATCATGATGTTTCTATGCTTACCTTCTCTTTTAATTGTTCTTACATATACGGGATGATTTATCACTTGTTTCATGAATGAAAAATTTCCTCCCTTGTTTTTTTACCGTAAAACTTTATTTGTATCCAAGGTAACCAAGTCAAAGACATCTGCAGCTCTTTAAGCCCATGACAAAAAGGCAACACATAACAATACAGGCCATACAACAATCTCCAAATCCTGATCGATGTAGATGTTAAAAACAAACTTCTTGCAATCTACAAAGTGTTGAGTCATTTCAGGTTTAATTTGAAACTGTTATGCAATCTTGGAAGTGGGTGATGGTGTTTTTGAGGCTATCAACTTCAGGAGACAATCATTTGGGAGAGATACGATTTTGACAAAATATGATTATCAAGTTAGCATGGCATTTGCTCCTGCATTTCTAACTCTTAATGAGCACGGCTTAATTATTTGCTGCAACGTTTCTATGCAATCATGGAATTTTATGCGCCTAGTATAGTCAAATGAGCTTGAAATTGGGTTTTGGCCATTCTCAGGTGAGTGGCCACATTAGGAAGCAAGTGGATCATTCTATAGCCAGTAGAAGTTGTGGACACACAAAGAGGAACTGGAAGCAAGTGGATCATTCTATAGAAGCTAGGTAGGTAAAGGCTTTGCTTAAACTAGGGATGCGGCTTTGCTCTGGTATGCTGTTGAGACACGGGATGGTCCTATTGCACAAAGGAGTTGTAGCAAATTACCTGTAACGTTGGAGGATGTCGACAGAGGCGAAAACAACAGATGAACAGGAAGGCAAGGCGGGAAAGAGAGACCGAGAAGAAGAAGGCGTCTGCTATGGCCATATTTGCCATAGCCATTACCCTCTTTTTCACTGGCCCCGAGTAAGTCGGATGTGCCCTTCAGTTAAAGCCATAGCTCGTCGCCTGCATGCCAGGTCCTGCAGCATTACATTTTCAGCCTTTTTCTTTTCTCCCTAAACTACATCAATCCAGAAGGGTGAGCACCCCTAAAATCGGGGGCCACATGAACGTGGTTGAGCCACGGCTCTGAGGCACAGGAGCTGCTCTGAGGCACAGGAGCTGCACAGGGCAGTAGGCCGGATGGATTCCTGGCAGAAGCATCTGCCTGAGATTTAAAAGGGGCGGCCCCGAATCATGAATATATGGGCTGTGCAGAAGGAAAAGGGCATGCTGGGCAATGGCTAGATGATGAGCGGAAAGGCCCAAATCCAACGTCGGAACCGGCCCTCTGGCACATTTGGGCTCGTGCGTTTCTAAAAAGAGGCGGTGGATGCTACAGGCGGAAAGGCAAAAGTCGAAAGAGAAAGAATGAAGGCAGGATTCAAGTAAGTAATTCAAGGAAGAGGCGAATAAATACCATTCTTAAGGTCAAATCGTGATGATATTCAAGCATCAAGAGGCACTATCAGGCATCTTCGGAGCCACAGAATTGTGTAGAACAGGCCAGTCCATTTCATACAGTAACTAGTAATTGTGTAGGACCAAAGAAAAGCAGGAAAATTCACAGGAGAAAGAGAGAAGCCGATCTGGCTATGCATTTATGGGCGGCCGTTTTGACGCCACAGCATTCTCGGAGGACACCATAGCCAGCAGATTTTTGCTTTACCTTGGAATGCAACGTGTCAAAAAAAATTATATAGAAGTGTTGCGCACGAAAAAACCTAACGTGTCGTGCCATAAGAATCGCCCTCCAATAATTATATATGTTAAGAAAAGTTCACTACACATAGCCCAATCCCATTTTATAAACCATCAACTTAAAATATAAGGTTCATTACACATAGCCCAACGTTCTCTCTCTATATTACGTACTATCTAATATTATGTTATGGCAAATTCTAACTCTCAAACGGAATCAAAAGTTTCCAACATCTAATTTGTCCATTTTGTTTGGCATCGCATAATAGCATCCAACTAAATAGCTCACATTAGCTCTATAAGTTATTGACCTCCTCCTCCTCATCATTAGCTAATATCACATTGTGACATCCATGTTCAACTTTAACAATTGATGGTCTATTTACAATCTACTTCCACTCACTTACAGTACATGCATAGAAATATTTTTCGGTGCCACTACTTTTAAGTACAAAAGCTATAACTTCGAGGGACAACCACCAAACCATCATCCAATTAAATTGGGATTATGTCAACTCCAAAAATCATGCCAACCGCTATTGTCTTCTAGGGGTTTTGTTTTTTTAACCTTTTTTTGGACTTCAAAAATAACATAAGGTTGCGATTCGTGTGACTTTTCATATCGAATTGAAATATGCAGAAATGAAGAGCAAGTTGCTAACATAGATGAGACCAAAATTGCTTGCTCGATAGATGATAATATTAGGTTTGATAACAACAGTTGCATTATTTGCGAGGCAATTCAGCACTCGAAATTATCGATACATGGCACAAATATCATACAAAAATATCATATATTCCAATAAAACATTAAGGGATCAATCCATGTTTTTCCACGTGTTTAACAAGGTGTGGTTCCATGTCACCCGTTCTATCCGATTGGTAGTACGAATCTAACACTTCACCCAAGTCTTCCCCATAGCCAAATTATGCATAATAGACACAAACTTCACCGGAAAATCATATGAAAGTTTTTGGATCGTAAGATGGTGATGTGGACTGCGTTTGATTGTAGAAGCATTTGAGAGCATCATCATCCACTATGATTATATCATCCTTATTCTCGATACCAAGTTCGTCCCATCATGTTACTCAAGTGTTTGATGAAGATAGGCTTGCCCGTTGGATCCTTGGGATTAGTGAACTTCACACATTTGTTCCGATCCCAAAGGGTCAACCAATGTCTCTGCCGGATAGATCCACTTGGTGTTTGATTCTACTGGTGTCACGATGAAACTGTACTCTAGCCACTTTATTTTAAGGAAAAGTCTTGCAAAGGACTTCCGTTTAGGTCGAACACCACAACCTTCTTAGAAACATAATGGAAGCTGAAACATCAAACATGTATCCGGTCAGCAAGATACGATAACACAACAATACAAACGCTAAGCCAAAGCGTGATTTGAAAATAGTCATAACCAAAAACGTTCGGTGATTTAGTTGACAACAAAAAAATAATCAAAAGCACGCTTGGCGATTTAATTCAAAGGTAATACAAATTAAATCACGCGTGGCGCTTATTTCGTGGGCAAGGCCATACCTATCATCTTCGGTTTTGCCACATCATCGGCGCTCATTCTCTTCGCCACCCTTAATCTTCGTCTTCTTCGATTTGTTAGAATTGTTATTTTCTATTAGTTCCATTGCGTCCTTCTGGCCCGACATTATTTTACTATTGATTTGGCAAACACGGAATCACTAGAGCGCCTTTCGTTGCCTTCATTTTCGGTTTCCCTATCAATTACTTCATTGTTAACTTTTATTGAATCTACTACATTGTTGCTTGCATCACCCGCAATGTGGGCAAAAATATTCCCTAAGTTCGCCGCCATCCACAAGTACTTTGGCGGCCAGTTTAGCGGCTATTTGTTCATTCCGCTTTCCTTATCGCCGCTAGATTACTAGGTCCCTCACGAAGCAACGTCCACTTTCAATTGGACAAGTCTACTTAGACTTTTGATTCTTCGATGATTTTGGTTGCCATAAGGGCCTTTGGGAGACTTGGCAAGCACATGCATGAGGAATGGTTCAAGAAAGTCTTTGGCCCGCTCATCACTCACAAAGCAAAGGACATCTTCTTGCACCCATAAGAGCTCTCTAAGGCAATATAACCTCCAACATGAAGCTCCAAGCGGGTTGTATCAATTGGAGCAAATGCCTCTGACGCAGGTAAGCAGCCATAGATCTGGAAATCCATTTTTATTTAAGGGGCCCTTCTCCTTAGTTTGTAGCAAGACTTGATTTCCCCCACTTAGGAGGGGGTCCCGATCCTCATCCTCTTCCGACTCATCGTTTACGACTGATCCCGATCCGTATGAAAGAATATAGTTCTTAAGTCCGGATCATCTAGAAGAAAACATTCCCATGCACCGCTATTGTCACCCTTTGGCCTTAGCAATATCATATCCGTCGTCGATAGCATGGCTATCATAATGAAGATCACATGTGCCATCTTTCGTGTTGTTCGCAGACTCATTATCCTTAACATCATATATTAGGCATCCTCCCTAATAACTTTGAGGCACTCCGGATCATGAGCGGATAGTGCATGCAGATGTGACTCAAGAAGGACAAACGATGACAATGGTGGAAGGACCTCTCGGTTGTCAATCCCTATACTGGTAAAGAAATATATTGTAGTCCTTTCGGGTTCATGCCCATATCTCCTCTCCCAATTACGGTGTCCAACACAAAGAGTGATATATTTTTTAAGGCCGAAGTTGATTCGGCAAGAGACCTTTGTACCCAATTTATTTAATAACCGGACGTCGTCTTCTATTAATCTTCTTCACAAAGGGCCACTTTTCTTCTCAACTCAGCCCGATTACCACCTTAGGGGTAGAGTCTCCTTATGTTTTGTATTTTTAGCCTTCCAATTCTTTAGGAAGTCCTTTGACCGTAACCTAAACTTCTTGATGTCATCATTCCATGACCTTGTATTTGTCCAAGAATCCAATTTCGGATAATGCCACATCCCCCCGATAGCCTTTGTAACTTCGGCTCCCTCCCGTGACTTCATTGTCACATTACATCCTTTACATGGTAAAAGACTCAATGAAGGACATCCTATCCTTGGTGAAAGCACCCTTCTTGTATAAGACTTCCTTCTTTAAGCACCGGTCTAAAACCCAAATGGTCTCCCGTCTTTTCTCATCCCTCGTCACATTCAAGTCAAATATGCTTACATCAACAGAGGCACCCTACCCATAGTGTCCGCGCCTTCCCTTGTGCATAAGCGCCCCGCATTCATTCCACTTGAGCCATACCGCCTCCTTACAAAACACAATCTTAATGAAGTCCTGTTGGTCCCCGACTGCCGGGCTTTCGAATGATCTGCAATGTCATCACCACCTTTTTTCTTTTGATTTTCTTGCAGTCTTCTTCTTCTCCTCAGATAATTGTTCATGATGTAGTCCGCTCAACCAGCCTTGAATGCTCTGACTTTGACCACATGCGGTGGGCAATGGGCAGCCATATTCCACCCATCGTTGGCGGGCATGGCGCAGCTTGTTCAACGTATGGACCGCAATAATACGCACATTGAATCAATATCATAGAATAGAAACACGAGGCGCATTTGAATAGAATTGATCAAGAGAAAAATCACCGGGCGTGAAATGAATAAAGTTACTAATCGCAATCCGCCCGGGCATGCTTTAAAATCAAATCAATTCACGCCAGGCGTTTTCAAATCAATCGAATTCACGCCCGCGTGTTTTGATCAATTGGTTGACTTGAAAACACGCCGGCGTGAATTGATTGATTTGAAAACACCGGGCGTGAATTGGTTTGATTTGAAAACACGCTGGCGTGAATACAATTTATGAAACGGTAGATTTGAAAACACTGGCGCGGAATTGATTGATTTGAAAACACGCTTTGGCGTGAATATTAAAATGCATTGGAATAGATGCGTTAGTTACCTTTTGTATAGAAATGTTTTCCCCATTTCATTCAAAGTTGCGCTAATCTAACCTAAAACGGCAGTGAAGTATTGGCATCCAAGATCGACACCTCCTATACGATAGTGATTGTAGAACGCGTTTTTGGCCTTTTTTCGCCGCCGATGAGGGCCTTCGTGCCTCAACAGAATCTTTGCCCGTCGATGACGATTTAATTTAATATTTTCATTTAACATTAACTCGGAAGTTCGTCCCACAACAGGCTTGTTTGAGATCATATCCCAAGGTAACACATCCGGCCGGGCATAGGCATTTGACTGGATTACTAATCATGCTCAACAATCTCCATGGCATGTTTGGATCATATCTTCTCGCTAACATAAATGGAGCTTGGTGAACGGATGAGGGACTTCACATGGATAAAAAAGTTTCCTTAAGACCCAATGGATAATGGTCAAAGTATTTATTCAAATTTTGTTCATCGCCTCTCGGCTTGCGCCCTCGTTTTCATTCTAAAAACGTAAGCCTCCATGCCTTCGACAACCGCAGGTTGAACATCCTTCCCTAGATCTAGGACCCTCTTAGAAGCTTTCAAGTCAGCCTAATTCCCTAGCTTGTCGTAAATAGTGACTTGTGCTCGGTTTAGTGAACATGCCTCTCTTACGCATATTTGTAACCCCTTGGCAAATAGATATTGGCGAATCGCTACATTGGTTGGCCAACCATACTTAAAACATGTCTCACCGATTTCACATCCGTCTTCATGAACGTATCCTTGTATGCGGTAGCTCTACTGGGTGAATAAGTCCGGCGGCATCTTTCTTCCGGGCTTCGTGTAATCTCCAAGAGCAATTTGCGGTTGGTGTCATCCTCTTCCTCACAAGAGATTAGGATCCCTTGTTTGGCCATCTTGTTCCGCTTCCTTTTTCCTCGAAGAGAGTTAAGTCAAGCTTGCCATTTGTCTTGGCAAGGTCAACGCACCACTCGGCACCCTCGCCCATTTCCTCTTCGTACGTGGTGGTTAGGTGGTTGCTATAAGAATCGCCCTTCATCATCTAAGGTGAGATCATATGGTATGCGGATCCGGTCGCCTTGCTTTCTTGACAGATTAGAACCGAATTATTAGGGTTTTCTTCCTCTTGAGCACCGCAAAGAAGATGAGCACTTTTAGAGTACTTTTCGTAACAAGAGATCATTATTGCATTTAAACCTAAATTAGTACAAATCACGCCATGCGGTTGGTAGCTCCTATTATTGACCATGCTATCGTGATTTTGAAACTAAATTATTTTGCATCCACATTTTAAGCTACATACCCTTCATGAATCCATATTTCACACTATTTATCCTCATTGAACATTGCTATCTCCAACTGTCTAACACCGCTATATTCTATATATAAAACAGAGCAAAATTATGTTCTACTGATGTTAATACTTAAAATTCATGCAAAGCATAATAACTCAAACTCATGCAAAGCATATTAAGTGAAAGGAAATATCTCAAATTCATGCAAGCATAATACTCTCCAATAAAGTGTGTATTACGGTGGCAAATTAAATACCTTGAATAGGGTTCTGCGGTATTCGTGGTATTCGATCAACGCCCTCAAGCTTGAGAAGTGAAGCTTTTGGGATTCCTCTTCCACCGCTTCCTGCCTCGTCGCCTCGACCTCGATTCTGTTTTAGAAGACATCTCCTGAGTCGCCTAGTAACAGAGTCGGGCCGGTCATTTCGGAAGCTGCTCGAGAAATAGCTGGCAAGAAATAGCTTTTTCTACCTGTACGAGAAATAGAGAAATTTGAATTTCAAGAAAACACAAAATGCAGTTTCGAAATATTCTTGACACATACAAATAATAATGACGAAGACCCGTCCGCCGACTTCTTTCATTAAGTTTTTAAAAACCAATCTATCCAAAAAGTATCCCGCCAAATTTATCCCGCCTAAACGTAGTTAACCTAATCTTTCTTCTAATTCGAATTTTCCCAATCCGCCATGGAAGTTTCCATAGTGCCTTCACTTCTCCAAATCAGCTTCAGAGACTCAAATCAGCTTCTCAAGAATGGCTACAGAATTCTGGTACTCATCTCATTCCAATAGCTTGAACATTAATTTCCAATAGTAGGTGTCTGAATAGCAATTTTCTGCAGTGTCGAAGATGAATGTTTCATGTTAACTACAAATCAGAAAAGGAAAGTAGGATTATGCAAGATCGACTCCATCGATCCGGACAGAATCGTCATGGAATTCTTTCGGGGATAAGTATGTCCGAAAGTTACGTTGATTAATCTTCTGCGCTATGGATGAAGCTTTACCTCGCAGACACCCCCGATGGGGATACGGTTGGAGAAAGTGTTGGAACATTTGTTGCATGGCCAAGAAACCGCTTAAAAAAAGGTATGTAACATGTATTACATTGTAGAAATATAGAAGTAGACAAAATTTGTTGTATTCATTGGAAAAGATTACAATTGTATATAATCGGATAAACTGGATAAACCGGAAAAATCCGGACCTCATCGTTTCAAGCCAGTCCAAGCTCCATTGGTTGAACCTCCAATGCATCAGAGAAGCTGCGGTAGTGGTTCCATTGGTTGAGCCATCTCCATTGCATCGTATACCACGTGGTAGTGGTTCGTGTTGGGGCATGGGGCATAGAGGCTAACCACTAAGAAACGCACTCCTCATTTTGAATCTCGAGCCGACGGATGCGAGATTCACTCTCGATCAATGCATGTACCGCATTCTCGGCGATTAGATAAGAGGGCCAGCCTCCGTGCGATTGCAAGGGCCCCGTGAGCCCGATCTATCATTGCCTCGCGCTCTCGCCGCCATCATCATTACTTGATCCAAGTACTCCGGGGTTGCAAGACCGGTGCTCCACCGGACCGGTGTTCTTCCGGTTCAACCGACCGGAGATTGGAGCCAAACCGAGCCGGGCCGCGGTGATTGCTGGCCCAAATGTAATTCCAATGCATCTTCGCCACCAAGGGTGATTAATGTAACTTGGCATCTATCAATAGGAAGTGAGCTGAGTATCAAGTATTCACCGGGCGTGTTATATTTATTTATTTATAAACTTAGAAACTAAGAGACACGCGGGCGTGTTTTAGCGTAAAAGTTGAAAGTAGGGATACAATTGTTTTACCGCCTTCAGTGTAAACCGCTATATAGGAAAAACTAGACGCCGGCGTGCATTAGTTCAGAGGGAGAAAAAAAGATGCGGATAGATAGTAAATAGATAAAGGCCAGGCAATTATTAAGCGTGTAAATAATTGCCTGGCCTTTATCTATTTACTTATCTATCTGTACAGTTTTTTTTTTCTCCCTCTCTGCTGAGTGCACGCCGAGCGTGTATTCATGTTGAAGGCTAAGGTTAGCATAAAACACGCTTAGCGTGTTTCAAATATTATCTTTCAGATTTTTCTATTGCTTTCTACTACACTTATTCATAATAGAAACTTGCATGCAATAGCATGATTAATTCAGGAAGAGAAACTCAAGAATTTACTCGAAACAAAAAGAAGCAGATGAAGTTTATAAAAAACTATTCTGGTTTTCATAAACATCATCACGCTTCCCGCCTCGAAAGCAAATGCAAAAGCTTGTCTTCTTGGATTAAACCTGCCATTGAGATGCAACTTAAAACTAAATGAAAACTAATCTTGAGTCCTGAGGCTGGAAGGATTCGAAGAACGGAGGACTATGCTTGTCGTTTTAATTCCGAGGCTTTTCGATTCGCAGACCTTAGTCCTCTGCTACAGATGCTACAGAACTAAAAGGCGGAGTCTTTTAGTAAGTTAGGAATTGCCGAAACCAAACATCTAACATTGCTGAATATAAATCTGCTCACCAAGATTTCAGGAGGGCGGATCCATGGAATAAATTACTACTCCTATATTTTAGTGTAGCCAAAATAGGTTAAGCTAAACTACCTTCAAATTGGGGCTAGAAGTTTCTAACACTTGGCTAAATTAAATGGTTTTTCTCCATCAAAGTTTCTTGCTTTTGGCTAAACTTTCACAAAAGAGAAAGGCAAATATTAGCCATCACGCTATAATGATTTAAAAAAATCCAAGCATTCCGGCAAAGATGTTGAATTTATTGTAAATACATAAATCAAGACATGAACATATATGAACATGTTCAAAAACCTAAAAAAAGGGGACGACATTGTTCCTTTTCCTCTAATGCTTTAACTTTGTACTTGCAACCAGAAAGAAAGTGAAAAAAAAAAGAAACATAAACCCTATTTGAAATTTCTTAAAGTTAGTACATAAATTGGTGTTGAAGTTTGGGCTAATCTATCCATTTTTCCAAGCCCACTCTATCTTAGGTTTAGCTAATCGATGTCCCGATGGATATGTCTGGAGGTAAAGGTTTGGCTATTCAACCTAAAAACTCACTTGGGCGGCAAAAAAATTGGGCTAAAATTTTCTTTTTTTTGGGCATTTTTCCCATTTACTTTAGCCGTTTTTCTTGGCAAAACTGCTACAAAATAGCCATTTGGCTAATCTTAGCCGTTATTTTATTCCATGGGCGGATCCAAACACAGCAGAAGCGCAACCGGCAAATCGTATGAAGGAAGGAAGAAAATGTAGGAACTTTGAGAGCGTAAAATGGATTTATATAGGCATAATTAGAAATAAGTTAGCGTGAATAATTGATTGTTTGAATTAACACGCCTGGCGTACGGTCTTCCCGCCAGACATGACATGTATATGGTATATATGGAGAATATTGCATTTCATGCAATAAATGCTCACGGCATTTTATTCCATTTATTGCATTCGAAAAAATAGAATTTAGAAATTTTATATAGGCTAACTTAAAAATGATTTTAAAGGCAAAGTTATCAAGGCTAAAAAATGACTTGTAAGGTTGGGGAATTGTTTTAGGTCGATAGGAAAATTTCCCTGTGGTTCTGTGGATGCATCGAGAGATTTCTAATGTGGTTGATTTATAGTGTGTTCGGAGACTTTGTTGAGACAAAGTTTCTTGATACAAAATTTTAGAGAGACAAAATTTGCAGAGAGACAAAATTTTAGAGAAAACAAACTTGGAGCCAAAATAATTGGAGAATACAGGTTTGATTTTATTCAAAAAAATTTTATGTACAGAAAAACTGTTTGAAGAAAACATGTTTGAAGACAAAGTTTATGAAGAAAACTGTTTGATTTCATTAAAAACAGTTGTATGTCTTAATGCCCCGGCTTGGAAGCAGATTGCCAAAGGTTTTTAGCACAATTCTGAAAAAAAATGCCGGAGGCGTGTCCAAAACTTCGTAAGAATGGAAACAAAAATGGGCGCCGGGATCGCATCACTCTTCTTCCCACGCAACAAAGAAGAAAGAAAGGTGTTAGAAAAAGAAAGAAAACAAAAAAAAAAAAAAAAAAAAAATCACATGCAACCACTCCAAAAACGGGTGGTTCATCCTCTCAACCACTCCCTCCTCCTCCGGGTCCCTCCTCCTCCTCCTCCTCCTTCCTCATCCTCCTCCTCCTCCTCCTCCTCCTCCTCCTCCTCCTCCTCCTCCTCCTCCTCCTCATCCTCCTCCTCCTTTCCTCCTGGTCCAAGCCAACGGGGGGTCAAGCCAGCAGATCCATGTGCTCTTGGGAGGACATCTCCTCCTCTTCCTCCAACTCCTCCTCTTCCTCCTCTTCCTCCTCTTCAGAATCAGAGGAATCAGAGGAGCTCAACTCCTCCTCTTCCATTTCTCCAAATCGGAATCATCCTCCGAATCTGAATCGAGGAGAATTGGGCAAGAAAATCTATGGGGAAGAGAGACTCTTCAACCCGACGTCTCTTTGACGAGACCTCGGGGTTCTTCATGAAGTTCGAGCTACCGAGGCTAAACGCTTCATGGGGGCAGGAAAAAAAATTGGGACAGAATGGTCTTGAGAGCGTGAACCGGATTTATATAGGGTTAATTAGCTCTTAGCGTGAATAATTTATTGCCTCAAATAACACGCCAGCGCATTTAAATTCATTTTGACTATATTATCTAGGGTATATTATTATGGATAATAAATTCTCACGCCTATTAGTTATATGTCTTTTCAGAATCATATATCCAAATTTTCGATAATTAAAATTTGGATATATTTATATAAATGTCATTTCCTTGTTGTTGCCATGAAAATTCTTGTTTTAAAATGATTTCGTTTTACCATTGTTATTATTATATTAAACCTATTTCCAAGGAATTTCTTGCTTTTAAAAAAATTTGATTTACCTCTACATATTCCATAAATGTAACGCATTTTTTTATCTTATGGTGTAATAATTTTTCTTACTCATTGACTAAAAAGGGTGCAATTTGCCTAGGTCAATGGTGCCTCTCCAACTCAAGATGGTGTGCAACATATTGAAAAGAGCAATATCAATGAAAACCAACTCCTAGCAAGAATGTTGAAGAAAACAATTAGTCCTCTATAGTAGGGTGCAATGGAGGAACAAGAAGGTGAGAATCATGCACAAGTGCAACAAGGAAATAGTAGGCCAAGGAGTCATTGTGCTAGCGAGATCCTCGGTCAAGTTGTTAATGATGAAAGGCTAGGGGAAGACAATATTGGTATTGCAATTTCGATGTTGGAAGACAACCGGAAAGGTAAAGGTTTGGGTGACAAGGAATGTTTTGGTTGTGTCAAGCAATTGGAGGTTCCTTGCATCATGGCATGGCCTATAAGTAGTGTTCAATTTGTGGAGGATTATATTTTTCCGAGCCCGAGGTTGTTGGGGACAATGATTGTCTTGATATTGATCCATTGGCGTTGGAACTCTAAACCTAGGCAAAAGGGGAGAAGTATCAGTTGCCGACATTATCCTAGCAAAAGAGCCAAGTTGATTAGTGACACCAAACGGAGACAATGGTGAAGGTTAGGGGCTCGTGATTGTTGTTGAGTGATTGTATGCAATTCTTCACAATAGAACAATTGGTGGAAGCAAGAGCCACTTTTCAAGAGTACAATCGTTGATGAGAGGAGGACCTACATGTACACAATCTTCGAGCATGCACTTCAAGATGAAAGAAACCCAAACAGAAAAAAGATACCCTTTGCTAGGCAAATGGATATGTGCAAAAGCATGGCGGAGTATCCATGCAATTCCAACTTCTTCATGGCATAATTGGCAAAAAAGCAGTGAGGGGAACATGATTGCTTTACATGGAAATAATGGTTTGTTGAGACCAACAAACTAGGACCTTGGGCGCCGTGGAGATATTTGAAAAATATATTGATTTCAATGCGTAGTCTATGCCACACAAAAAGCGAAGGGATGAAAAGGGAAGAGCAGCTTGTTGAGAAAAAGGTTGCCATCACATTGTACTCAAAAGAGTATTTTGGAAGAAGTGAATTCCCTACTTCGAGAATTGGGAATTCTTCCAATATCCCAACCTAGCTTTAGTAGGTTATGGAAGAAACATTTCAATCATGTCACCATAGCAACTTCAAACAACTTTGCAAAGTGCAATTTATGTGCTAAGTTGAAGGAGACTCTTGATAAGCGTGCAACCTAGTCAAAGGGCTAGGATAAGGGAGCATATGAAGGACCATATGACTGACCAACTATCATGTAAATCATGTTATTGGATGTGGAGGACTTTATCTACATTGGAACCCAATAACTATTTATGTATTATACATGACAAGATGGACCAAACAAAAGACTTGTCTTCCACAATTCAAGTACATACCAAAGTCATGTGGAAGATCATACCCTTTACAGATCTCAATGATGGGGCAATCTTGCATGGGCGTAATCAAACCTACTATGGCCATTTTAGTTTGGAGTTGTGGAGTGATGGTCCAGATTTTCATATTGGGAGTATCATGAGGTGTTTGAGAAACTATGAAAATGGATACAATGGTCACCTCCAGGACCTTACAGCTAGCCAGGCACTACATAGAGCATTGTTAGATGGAAACCCTAACAATATTGAAAAGTTCAGCAAGGCAAGGTTTAGGAAGCATGGGTCTAATGAACATGTTGGAGCTTCAACTTCATCGTGCTAAACCTCAAGATCTACCCAAAAGGTTTCTCTTGCAACTTGATAATTGTGTTGGCCAAAATAAGAACAGTGGATGTTTTCTTTCCTATCCTACTTAATGTTGTGGGGATATTTGAAAGAGTTAATTTAGGGTTTCTTATGCCGGGCATACCCATGAGGATGTGGATGCATTATTTGGCAAATATAGTTGTATCTCGGAAGCAGCAAACAAAGGACCAACTTTCCTAGGCTAATGGAAATCTTGCATGAATGCACTACTCCAAACCCTATAGCTTCTCTCATAGAAGAAGTGCCCGATTGGAAGAGCTTTGTGGATGGTTATACATTGGATCTTGAAGGTCATTCCGTGCCTCTGCAGATTCACTTTTTGGGTGAGAGATGGGATTCCAATCTTCCAATGGAAGATGAGACCTTCAGAGGATGAGTGGAGAGGAGGGAGGAAAATATGCGTAGAGATGAGAATGGCAAGCCTATGATACCTCTAGGTCAACCAAAAGCTTTAAAACCCATGAAGAAGTGAAGCAATTGGGATTGACTAAGGAAGGAATCCAAGACTATATAAAGCATTGGCAAACCAATCCAGATGACACCAACCGTGCCTTGGTGGCTTACCGGAAGAAGGTGATTAAATGTTGGGGAGATAGACACATCCTCGGATGAATTGAAAGCGAAGGGTGGTTGCCTAAAACTAGGTGGAAGACCTTAAAGGTCTACGAGGATTTTGATGACACCGTAAGTAGCATTCGCCAAGCAATATGCTCCTCCTCCTTCCGACAAACACTATGTTGGTCCTAAGAACAATAGGCCAAAGTTTCTAGGCATGGATGCTTATGAACCTTCCACCGACTTGGAATGCCACCAATTTGTGGTAGTAAAGTCATCGATTTAGATACATATCCAAAGGTGGTTGGGGTTCACTATCTCGAGCATTTGCAAAGAAGAAGGTAATATTAACTTCAACCATGTGCGGGTGGAATGGTGGTGTCCAAAGGCATCGGTTGACCAACGACGGATAAAGAAAGGTACTCGATTGTTGGACAAAGAAATGGAGGAGAAACTGAAAGTGATCCCGATCTTTTATTAGACTATGAAAGTGTTTTGTACTCATGGACTCCAAACACTATTCCAAAGCCTAGAAATGCGAGAATTACAATACCTCGGGATGTCGGGAAGAAGGCTATGATATCATTGGGGGTGCTTGAAGAAAGTTGAATAACTATGTAAATTTTTGTTATCGTTTTTTATGATATGGTGCTATATTGTGAAATATTGACTATTTTGTAAATAACATGATATTACGTTTTCATAATTTTGAGGTGAAATGTGTGAATTTGAATATGCTACTAAAAACATGCAATATGAAATTTGTCCCAAAATTAAGACATAAACCCAATTTAATTGAATGATGGTTACCATGCTTACAGAAAAAGAACTACCAACATCCAATTTACTTAAGCCCGGCCACGCCAGGCAATGTTATTGTAGTCTTCTAAATCCACTTTTAGGCTATATGGTTTGATTCACACACTACTTACGCCATCACAAAGCTATACAGAACTGCATGTGAGCAAAGAAAGAGCCTTGTATTTTTTAAAAGCAAATCTCTTCCCCATCTAGCAATTTCTAAATGGTGAGATCACTTTACTTATCGACATCTTTTAAAATTGTTACTAAGCCCGGCAACGCCGGGCAACCATAACTAGTAATAATTAATTATGGGTCGTCAAATTTAACTCGTGGCCAATGCAATTTGCCTGCCAACCATTAAGTATATCCAACGAAATCGAAAACTTCTTGTATTCTTTTCTGATGTATACACGAAATCTTTTTATTTTTCAAGTTAATTAATAGTTCACGTCGTTTAGGTACAATTCATGACATATTTCTTGGCAGACGTCCTTATTGAGTTGAATAAGTTAAATTCAGAATTTCAAAGGGAAGGACTTGATGTCACAAAGATAAGCTTATGATTGGGTTTAGTGAAGAAGAAGTTTACTAGGAAGTATCTCTCACGGGATAGAATATTTGGTGAAGGTGCAAAACATCTTCATATGTCCATGACTTGTTGCCATGATGGTAAAATAGTATTTGTAGATACTGATGGCACTATTCATGAACACCATTTGAGGTATGTTCCTATTCTAGAAAAGAGGGAGAATTTGCTCTTGACCTGAATGAGTTTCCTGAAGACAGTGGCTCACTTGCGAATTCAATTCGCATTGCTAGATCTTTTATAGATGTTGTATTGGAAGCACTTGCCAGGAGGTTTGTAGATGTGAGTGATGTGTTTATTGCTATGAGTTTTTTTAATCCATCTGCATATCCTTCGAATGATGTGGATAGAGATAAACAAACTACAGAATGGTTGGAAACTTTATTTTTGAACTTTGCTTCAAAGGTTGATCGGCTACGATGTTTAAGCGAGAGAGAATTTTTTGTTGGGACAATTTATAGGGCTGTGAAGAATAAAGGTATGACGGTGGCTTGGTCTATTTGTAGAGATTAAAACGGAACTTGTGATAGCTGGTGGAATAGTTTTTCGGCCTTAATGAGTTTATGGCAATGTTGCATGTTCATTCCTGGAAGCACGACAAGTTGCGAGTGAGGTTTTTCTCGCCAAAATGCTATCAAAAGTGCTACGAGAACTCGTATGAACCTAGAGACACTTGATGCAACAATGTTGGTCTCATTGAGTGATGAACCATTTGAATCTATAGATTGGCAAGCGTGTTTTAAGGATTGGTATGCAACAAAAGACATGAGAGCAATGCCACTCGTTAGTTGATCCATTTATGTACTCTTTTTTGAGTTATAATGCAAAGTAATACAAATGGGTATTTTTAGGTTGCCCCTAAGAGGGTAAACCCTCGTTCATGTGTGTTTTTGGCACATTCTAGGTATATGCCAGTACATGCCCAGAATAAGCCTATGACTGCTCCAAACCCGTTATTGGGTGTAAATTGGCGGTGGCTTCTGTTGCTGTGCAGTCACTCTCGAGGCGAACTGGAGACTGGCTAACAAGGGAAACTGACTAACTGCTTCTTTCCTTTTGAAGCTCGTGCATTCGGCCTGGTCGGCCCCAACCAAGCCTGTAGACATGGAGATTTCGGCTTCTTGTCTGCTTATTTACTTGTTAAAGAGACCAGGCATGGAAATGCATCTTGTGAATCTTGGCCATAGTCAGATTCAGTGCATTGCCGTATCGGATCTTGCAGTCGGTGCATTGCCATAGTCGCATTCAGTGCATTGCCATAGTCGCCCATAGTCACATTCGGTGATATTGCAGTCGAAACAGGGGAGTAAAATAGAAGCCTGAAGCAGGGGACTTTTGTGCAGAGAAATATGAAGACTCCATTTCTGTGTCCCGCCGCTTGGCTTTGGCTCTTTTGGCTGGCAGTTTCATCGCCTGAAGCAAGATTTCCCCTGCCTCTGCAGCCTACGGTAAAGCACGTAACTTGTCAATTTGCTACTTTTGTTAGCTGTGATCCGATATGTTGTAATTGATATAGCACAAAAGCGTTTGAAGCAAAAGCTTTGCTTTTTGAAGTGAAGCTATCTATCTGTGGCCAGATGATGATTGGTTATCTTCCTCTTAAATCTTATTCCTGTTTCTGAGATGTGAGCATGCCGGAATTGCCATGGAGAGGCAATCCTTGACACGGTGGTCTAGCTCTTCTGGCAGGGCAGACATGGACATTCCGGCCAATATCAGGGTTCTTTAGGCCGCACCTGTGCATCAGCTTCAAAGTATGGAAAGACCCACAGGCATCTACAACATAAAATAGCATTGTGACCTCTTCAGAGCTTATGGCTTTCATTCTTGAGTGCATGATTCAGGGCATTCTCGACTCTAATCGGTTCAGTGACTCTAATCAGTTCAAGATCACCGCCTTTTGTGCCTGGAATGCCCCCTTTGCATCCCTTGGAGCTTCCTTTTGCCTGTAGAATGAAGCACCTCATAAATTCACATCTCTGCAAAGCATATGCTTGGCTACATGAAGCAGATTTTATTCTGGTTAACTCCATCTCTGAGCTTGGAAAAGATGGCGTTGACGCAATGAAAAACATTGCAGGAAACTATATGCCAATTGGTCCAGTTCTGCCTATAGTTTATACTGACTCTAAACCCAAGCCATTGCCCTCTGAACAAACCAAGTGTCCAGAATGGCTAGATAAGCAAGAAGCAAACTTCGTTCTGTATGTTTCATTTGGCTCCATAGCCTGCCTGTCAAAGCTACAAATTGAGCAGCTTTTGCTGGGGTTAAAGGCAACAAAGCAACCCTTTTTGTTAGTGCATATAAATATTCACACAGTCCAAACACTAAAGAATCCCTCAGGGATTCTTTAGTGTTTGGACTGTGTGAAGATTTATACGCAGAGTTTTTGGATGTAACAAAGGACTATGGCTATATAACACCTTGGGCACCTCAGATGGAGGTTCTAGGGCACTCTGTTGTAGGGGGGTTTTTGAGCCATTGTGGATGGAATTCTACATTGGAAAGCATTTATAATGGAGTGTCAGTGCTTGGATGGCCCTGCATGGCAGAGCAGAATCTAAACTGCATGCTACTTGTGAAAAAATGGAAGGTTGCATGGGATTCAAGGAAAGAGAAGATGGTATGATAGATCAGAAGGAAGTGCAAGAGAAAGTGGGGATATTAATGCAGCAAGAAGAGGAGCAAGAACTCGAGAATAAAATGTTGGAATTGAGAGACAAGATGAGATTGGTAATCAAAGAAGGGGGGTCCTCCAGATCAAATCTAGAGTCTTTTGCTATGGCAGTAAAAGAGAATTTGAAAACAAAATCTATTAAGCAGGCTAATGAAGACGATCTGCAGTGTGATGCCTACCATCCAATTCCTATCCCTGTTAGGTTCTAGGCGGCCTCATTTGTCAAGGCATGAGGAGCTGTTATTGTATTTTACTATACATTTATTTATGTCAATATGAACTTTCGTGGCATACCATAAAAAAAAAGGTTATCCTGATCTTTTTGTGGCCTATCCACATCACTTATTGTGACCAGGCACATGCACCTTCTTAGCTTTCTGAAATATTTTCATCTCTTCGTCTGTGTGTATAAAGTGAATATAGTTGAGGATGTAAATATGCCAGATGAGTAGATATTTTACTAAATGTGGCTTTTTAAGACATCGGTGATCATATCGAATCAATTTTTTGCCAGTAGTTTACCAAGTAATTTTTCTAAAATAGTTGTTTTATCAGGTTACTGAATGCCACAGCTCCATATCCAGTCCGTATGGGTTAACTGTGCAATGTGATGGGTGCTATTTTGGGACGACCATCATGGCTTCCAGTACCAAAAGTTGCATTGAACTAGTTCTAGCAGAAGGCACTAGTTTGGTATGTCCAGGTGCATCCTAGTCATTTTTCCAATATTTCCAATTATTTCGTTTCAAGTTTATACCTATTTTTCCTTAGGTTCCTGATGGCCAAAAGGTGGTCCCAAAAAGGTTACAGGATTTGAATTTCTCGTTCAAGTATCCAGTTATAACGATTGCTCTTCAAGATATTCTTTCTTGAGGATGTGACGTACATAAAGAATGTATTCTGCTTTCAAACATGCCTTTCTGTCATTGCAAGGCATATTAATCACCTTGATTACTTTAATAGTGTAGTACTTGTAAAATGGTTTGAGTCAATGGCATTATTAATGGCTTGTCTCACAAGTACATTACTTATGATACCTCTTTGTGGCATAATGCAATAATTTCTAGTGTGCCTACTGCCTAACAGAACGTTGATAGCTTGAGGACTGATTTTGAAGCCAAACCTAAATGAGGTTCATTGATTAATATATATTATTATCATGGATGCGAAAAATACGACAAGAAGATGAGAATGACCTTAAGCCATGAAATTAAAACATAGTGGGATGTAAGACTCTTTAATTTATGATACCTTTTTGAATATTTTCATTATACATGGACCCGATGTTTGGATCATTATCTTTATGGTTATTTGTCCTTGAAATTAGCTGTAAATTCCTTGTTTCCTTCAATTGTTTTCGCCAAACTTCTAATTTAATTCTTTAATTTATAGGCGTACAACATCCACCTGACACAAGCATTTTAAAGAACAATTATTAAGTTGCAGTTACAATCTCGCAAAAGAAGATGTCGCCTCTAATTAGCACATTATGTACGAACACAATATAATACATATAAAAGTTCTGTTGTGCCACCTATGAGTAAGAAGCTATGGCCAGTCCATCGGGCTATATGCATAGACAAAATCACTGGATTCGTGTTTTGAATGTATTACATATGCCAATGTCAAAACCCTATGCCATATACTCTATCTTTCAGAGTTGTAAGCATATAGATTGCTTTTAGAATGCTCTACATATATGCACTTGGGAAATTACAATACAGTTAGAACTCCAAAAAATTGCATTATGACAATGGCTGCTGAATGAGTGCATTAAATCCAAATTTACTTATAAAGGTTCACTTTAGGATGTCAAAATTATTCATCTTAGTAAGAGTTTTATTCTTGATCTTTTGTGCGAGTTTATGCAAATTCTTAATTCTAATTGCCATTGTTTGCAAAACCTTTCTTATGGTTTTCAATCCAATATTTAGCTTTGCAAAGCCATAAAGCCACACTGAAGTTATGCTTCAATTTTGGTATGCCAGATTTTGGAATCGGTGGACAATTTTCAGAACAACATATGCATGCTTTTTAATATGTTTTTTCTGTTGCAGTGTGCACTAATGCGTAGATCTAGAGGGTGCATATGCTAGGCAATGATTTTCTGGCTGATTTTAATGGTTAGCACCCTGTTTTTTTTTTTTTTTTTTTTTTTTTTGACGTATACACTTGGAATTCTTAAGGCTTCTTTCTAGCATGTAGAATCGAGGTAGCCAATTTAGAGTTGAAGTTGCAGTATGCTGACTCTTCTTCTTCTCCTTCTTCTTTTGTTTTTATCACCATAGCAGATGTCACTGCTTGTGTGCTTTGCATGGCGCGAGTGCCAAGCAAACAACGAGAGGTTGTGCAGACGATTGAAAATTTAAACATAAAGTATGGTATTGAAAAATCTCTGGGTACACTAAACAATGCAATTGGAATGGTATATGTGGCTTTGCCATTGAGGCATTTCAGGCATAAGGAACAAAAGCAGGTATTGCCATAATCATGGCTATTGTCGGTTATTGAATTATATTCCTACGTATCATTGAAGTCAGCTCTCTCTAATCAGATGCAACCCAGAAACAGATGGATTTGGGGCTCTTTCATGGTTGCAGCATATTCAAGTAATTAGTTCCTTGTGCGTGAACTATTTTCTTAGGCATATAACAGTTTTGATGCAAAAAAGACCAAGTTTCTCTGTAAACAGAATTCATGTGCAAGGAGATGAGGCTCCATTTCTAGCTATGATACCAGTTCTGCTTGACACAATGATCTACGTGTACCTCATATAGCTCATAAGAGGAGGTAGATTATAGGTTTTACTCTGGTACCAAAGGTATTAGGTTAAGTAAGGCAACAACTCCGGCATCCTTCAGTCTATTTCTCTTAGTCTACTTTAATTTAAATATAGATTGTGAAAACATGAATCACAAATTGATTTAGGCCACTTCACCCCAAAAAAGGAAGGCAACCCCTGCGGTGCAAAGATCTTGTTTCTATATTCCTTTGAAAAAAACTTAGATTCTATCATTCTAAATTTTTGTCCCAAGCATTTGAAAGGTTGGAATTTGAGAACTTTCTATCATGCGAAAAGTATGAAAATTATTTTGCCTGTCATTAAAAAATCGTCAAATTTTAACACTGACCACCATAAATAAAAATACTTAGTTAGGATTAGGAATGCAATACTTAGTTAGGTTACTATAATAATTAATTATGGGTCGTCAAATTTAACTCGTGGCCAATGCAATTTGCCTGCCAACCATTAAGTATATCCAACGAAATCGAAAACTTCTTGTATTCTTTTTCTCACAGTATATTTAAATCTTTTTATTTTTCAACTTAATTAATACTTCACGTCGTTTAGGTACAATTCATGACATATTTCTTGGCAGACGTCCTTATTGAGTTGAATAAGTTAAATTCAGAATTTCAAAGGGAAGGACTTGATGTCACAAAGATAAGCTTATGATTGGGTTTAGTGAAGAAGAAGTTTACTAGGAAGTATCTCTCACGGGATAGAATATTTGGTGAAGGTGCAAAACATCTTCATATGTTCATGACTTGTTGCCATGATGGTAAAATAGTATTTGTAGATACGGATGGCACTATTCATGAACACCATTTGAGGTATGTTCCTATTCTAGAAAAGAGGGAGAATTTGCTCTTGACTTGAATGAGTTTTCTGAAGATAGTGGCTCACTTGCACATTCAATTCGCATTGCTAGATCTTTTATAGATGTTGTATTGGAAGCACTTGCCAGGAGGTTTGCAGATGTGAGTGATGTGTTTATTGCTATGAGTTTTTTTAATCCATCTGCATATCCTTCGAATGATGTGGATAGAGATAAACAAACTGCAAAAAGGCTGGAAACTTTACTTTTGAAGTGTGCTTCAAAGGTTTATCGGTTACGATGTTTAAGTGAGAGAGAAGACTTTGTTGGGACAATTTATAGGGTTGTGAAGAATAAAGGTATGACGGTGGCTTGGTCTATTTGTAGAGATGAAAATGGAACTTGTGATAGCTTGTGGAATAGTTTTCCGGCCCTAATGAATTTATGGCAATGTTGCATGGTCATTCCTGGAAGTACAGCAAGTTGCGAGCGATGTTTTTCTTGCCAAAATGCTATCAAAAGTGCTACGAGAACTCGTATGAACCTAAAGTGGTCTCATTGAGTGATGAACCATTTGAATCTATAGATTGGCAAAAGTGTTTTACGGATTGGTATACAACAAAAGACAGGAGAGCAATGCCACTCGTTAGTTGATCCATTTACGTACTCTCTTTTGAGTTATAATGCAAGTAATACAAAATGGGTATTTTTTCTATATTTTTTGACGAAAAACTTAATTTTTGTCCGTCATTTTGAAGGTTGGAATTTGAGAACTTTTTGTGATGCGAAATGCATAAAATTATTTTGTCTGTCATTAGAAAACTGTCAAATTTTAACAGTGGAAGCCGTATTAAAGCATTATCGGTTTCAAATACGTTTTTGTGGCACAAGTTCATCCTCGTTCATTGAGAAAAATAATTGATAGTGTGATGCAAGAACATCAAAGTTTTGCATTAATTTCAAAGATCTATTTATGGCATTGCCTATGAATAATTGTGTGACATGATTGGTAATGTTCTAAATTTACTGAACACGCATCTTTGCATGTGGGATCCTCATGGTCTAAAGCTCGATGACATCTCACGAGAGGCTAAAATTCAAAAAGAAAAGTGTTAGGTTTGTCTACTTCCTTTTTCTCGTCCATAATTTAAGGGGATAACATAGAATCTCAACAAGGAAAGAGCAGTTTGGTGGAATTGTGTTGGTCGTTACGTCAGTAGCTAGTAGTGGGAAGGCGATGGTTCACGTGAAATAATGTTGTCAGGGTACTTGAGGGTATGGTGCTAAGCTGATGGACCAGGGCATACAATGAAGGTATTGGAGGGTATGGTGCTAAGGTGGAGGGGATGGTGCTAAGCTGATGGACGAGGGCATATAATGTTGTTGAAGTACTGGGGAGGGTGGTGCTCCACTGAAGACGACGAGGGGGGGTGGTAGTGGGGCACAACCTACTATCAGTGACAAATGGACCCATATAGCATCTGGACAAAATTCAAACATGGATGAACAGAAATAACATAACAAGCATGCAAGCAAGGACGCCAAGCCAAAAGGCACAAGAATTGTCATCCATATCCTGCCAAGAGAAAAGGGCCCAAAGGGGTCCTTTGGCAACCGACCACATCGAGAAAACAGCCACAAGGGGCGAAAAAGTATTTGACACATTAAACGGTTAGGATTAGGTCCAACAATCTAGGACTCATGGGTTTTTCTCCTGCCCATCCGACGGTTAAGATTCGTTCCAAGGATCTAGGACTCGTGGGTTTATTTCTTACTTCCTCCTCCATTTTTATCCGTTCTAAAGGCTTCCAGGCGACCGTTTTAGATGCTGGATCGACGCAGAGGAAGTAGTAGTTGCGACCTACTTCATATTTTTGATCTGAAAGAGAGCCCAAGTGCTGCATGTCATCTGATTTGCTACTGAATCTCATGATTCTTTGTAGCCAAGTGGAAAATCCTGGTTTTTTTGTGTTTACAGAGCATGTGCCATTGATTGACAGATTAATCCGTGAAGTAGTCAGGTGAGACAAGGAAGGGACATGGCCCTCTGATCAAGCTCCTCGTTTCTGCCCTGTTAGGTGTAAGCGTGTTTTCTTATCCAGAACCAGACAAGCTTCACATGCTCTGCTATATAAACTCTTTCATACTTTGATATCTTGTGATCAGGTCCCAATATCTAGCGATTTGGGAACCAATCTTGGCGCATTCATCATCTCAGCCTATAAATCTTACTTTTCTGCTTCAATCCCTTCATATTTTGCTTCTTCAATTATGGCACCCCTGCCTCCTCAAGTTCATACCGTTTTATCTGTTCTGTGGAACCACCCAATACTGTCCTGTTCTGTTCTGCTGCTATTCAGCCCTCCATTTTACAATATTCTGATGTTTTTCTCGCCCCTTTTGATATCCACTGCTCTGTTTGTGGTTGCCCTTGTGGGTATGGGGCCTCATTTTGAAGAAACCAAGGATTGCAGTGCAAAAGAGGTAGATGATAACGTGAAGGATCTATCCTCCAAGACAAACAGCACCTGGATGGATTGGGCCAAAGAAATCCAGGACAAGGCTAAGTCATGGTTAGAAAACAAGTTCAATGGTGATCACAAGAGTGATATGGATGAGAAGCGTTCTGCTTTTATCATCAGCGAAGAAACTTTCATGGTTCCTGCTTCAGAATACACTCCAGCCTCTGACGATAAGGCTCCTGAAGTGGAAAATGAACAGTCAGAGGTTGCCAAAGAGGATAAGGTCTTAGAAGAAAAAACAGCCGAGAACTTATTGGAAGAAATTGCAGATGAAGGGATTCCAAAGGTTAGAGCTGTAGAGGTTTATAGCAATGGAGTCTCAGCAATTCAGCCTACTAATTCTGAAGTATCTGAATCTGAGGAGATGGATAACAAGAATTCTGGATCTGATCGAGTAGATAAACAGGAACAACAAGTGGAAAAAGGAGCAGAGGCAGAGGCACAAGCAGAAATTTCTTCCTCTGATAAGAAACAGTATACATGGGCACGCCGATCTTCGGTGCCAATTCAATCTGCTGGCCTATCTGAAATTGAAGAAGAGGAGGATGCTGCCTCTCAGACCTCCTCCATCACAAAGGAGATCGGATCAAACGATCCTTCTTCAATTTAACTGCAGAGCATTCATCTGAAAACTGTGGCAATAGTAAGGATTACTCAACTCTGCCACATGTATAAGTTAAATTCCTTGCACTGCACATAGATGCAAGTATGATCTATAACTTTGTACTTGGCAATTTTGCTGTAAATTTGAGTACTTAGAAATTCTGCTGCAGTTTATCAGAGATACTCTGCCTGGCTGAAGCTTTTTCTACAAGAGGATTTTCTTCCCTTTGCAGGGTTTCCCTTACCACGGACTAGAATTGATACTACAAAATATAGTACAACATTCACGTCCATGTTCTGGTTTAATTTCCTCAAACGACGTTCATCTAAAGACTTGAATCATCTACAATGCTCAAATTATTCTTCCTTAAAATCATCTATGTTACAGTAGTCTTGATTTGAAATTTAGCATGTTTATTAACCATCACAGTATCAGCTGCAACCCCGACAGCATAAAATAAAATATATAAGCTTGATAGTTGATCGATGTATAATTTACCGAGTCCACATCTCAAAAGTTCGGGAATTCAATCCTTTGAGATGCTTGAACATGTGTTTCTGAAAGAGATATATATGTCAGGATCCGCCATATTTCCTCTTTTAAGTTTAACAGTATCTGTTATATCATATGTCAGCAAATGCAAAACGGCAGAATAAACTAAAAAAAGCTTAACTGCATCATAATCAACCACCAGATTTTCATAATTTGGACAAATTATTTTACTCTATCTATAGTACTACAGCACTAACCTAAAAAGTTTAACTGCATAATGACAATGAAGCTGTGTAATAATACCTGGTAGTGATCCGTCCATCATCCATCTCCAGAAACTGTTTTATGCATTAAAAAATTGTTGAAGTCCATTGATTCTCCACAAACGCCACCAGATAAATGAGTGAATGTGTTATTATTTTGAAGCATGCGCCCAAACCCTACCCTATCAGATGAGCATGGTTTTTAAGCATGAGGTACTTATTGAATAACAAATTAAATAAGATCAATCAAATCAAACATAAAAACTGGACTGCCGTAGTTGCAGAAGAGAGGACTGGAAAAAAGCTACTTAACTGCGCAAGCGGCCAACGGGCGTCCTCGAGTCAGAGAAGCTCGTTCCCGCCATGGCATTACGACAGGGGGAGTAACCTTTGGACCGAGAGGTCGCCTATGGACCATCGGTCCGAAGGGTGGGGGCCCATTGGGTCGAACCAAGGTCTTGTGCCTGATGGGTACACTAAATAATTGTTAGATTGATGGTCATGTGCTTGCAAAACCAAGGAACATGGCCTCTTACGTCATCCATTTTTGTTGTTACATCCTCTTATGATCAAACACGTTCAAAAAGTCCTCCTTTGGTCAATCCTGAATGAGTAAATAAACAATGCTCGTCAAACTCTTATATACTACACACTTCTCAAAAAAGTATCACAATCTCACCATTGGCAACCACCTCATGAATTTGGGTTAGAATGCAGAATAAATTGGCATGGAAGATTCTCGTGATAACCCCACTCCAGATTACTGTCAATCTCCCATGCAGATCTCACCGTTGATATTTGGATCATGCGGCACTAAGGCACTGCGAATCTGTGCTTGTCATATGTTCTGTCATTCATGATGTGGAGTAGACTGAGAAGTGACAATAAAGAAATGGTTCCAAAAAACTTCTCTGCCCTTGATATTCTCATGTGCAAAACTGGAAACTGATGGATCTGGTTTTGCCTTTGAAATAGAAGATTTGCTACTAGGATAAGCGATAAATTTCTAGACTTGGGTCAACCCTCCCCCCTCATGGGTTCCGCATATAACCACTTGACCTAATGGCCTTGTGGTTACTTTGCATACCAATCCCTTTTAGTAAACAGAAAGGAAGAAAGGATAATCAACCTCATAGACAATGCTTGCCAATCTCTGAATGTGGCACAATAACCGTGTGTTTGCGTGTGCGTGTGCGTGTATGTGTGTCCTCCTTTTGATTTGGGAAGGGGGGGGGGATGTGTGTCTTGGGAATAGAATGAGTTCTTATTGTCCAGTGAGACCAATTAACCTATGGGACCTAAACAAAGAGAACATCAAACATATTACTGTCAAGACTAAAAAACCCCCTCCCTGAAGGTTTTCGACGGAAATACCTTTGCAGTAATAGGTACAATGCAAAACTGTACAATGAGAAACCAGGGTAGAATTCGTTACCACCTCGGAGGACATATCTTATGGGTGTATCCAAGACGTCTTGAAGATATGATCCCAATAAGCACACCGAGGGCGTGTCTAATAACACATGCAACAGCTGGTTGGGCTAGACAAACTAAACATATAGTGTCTGGATTTGATCAAATGTTGGATAGGTCAGAAGGGCATGGCATTCATCCTCAATATCTCCTAGTTGGCAATACTGACAGATCATGTCCTCGCATGCCTCCCGAGCCCATCTGCCTATCCAAATGCAGAGTCGATGCATACCGTGCAACTGGGAGCTATCACCCTACGCTTCTTTATGGGCAATGAAACATGTAGGTAGCATTGTGCGCCTCATGTGAGCATAGAATTAATTTACTGGTGGTAATGTGTTGTCTTGTGTTCACGCTAGTGTACCCGTATCCCAGAGTTTGCTAAGGAAGCATCAAGGTACTGCTGCAAGTGATTGTAATCCTCCTCAGATTCGACACGGATGCACCTGTGTGCTTGGACATTCCCTATAGAACCACTGAGTTCATTTTTCCTTCCAGCTGACTTTACGGCGCTGTGGCCCCAGTGCCACGATATAAGCAAGGTTGGGGAGACGAACATTACCCATACGCCCACTTTATTGGCTCTAAAACTAACTTTGTCAGCCGTATCTGCCCGCTAGGGCTAACCCCAGCGAACCCAAGAAGGGACGGGCGGACCGCCGCTGGCTCATTCGCTATGCGGGTCGGTGGCCGCCGGGTTCGCTTTGGGCTTAACCCAAACCGCAAGCCAACCGAGGGGTTTCGCGAGATGCCTGATGTCCCATGTCGATGTCGGGCTGTTGGTAAAGAAATTCCGCTACGCTCGCTTTGGCTTAACCCACCTCCGGCCGCTGGGGCCTGATCGATGACGCGCTAGTGGTCAGCCGCCGGCAGAGGCGGCCTTCCAGAACCCCACCGGGTTCACCCGGGCGAACCCCAGGTCAGATCGGCCAGTCGGGTACAGGTCGGTGGCAGGTCGTCGGCGGCGTTTTAACGCAGGGTCACGGCCGGGTTCGCTTTGGGCGAACCCGCGGCATGGCGGGGCGGACTGACTCTTGGGCATAGCGATAGGGTCTGGGGTCACGGGCGTGAAACCGCGGACCGCCCAGCCAGATGGAGGGTTCGATTGGGCGAACCCTCCATTTAAGCGCCCGAAACCAATATTTTTCACTTCTTCAAGCGAAGCGGAAGGAACTCCTGCGCCATCAAAAATTTCCTAGCTCGTTTGAAGAAGAATTTCCTAGCTCGTTTGAAGATAGCTTTAAACTTCGTTCAAGTAAGGTTTTTACTTCTAGTTTTTACTATGTGTTAATATGACTTTATTTGTTGACTGAGATATGGGCAGCATTGGCTAAAGCAGCGTTGGCTCGGGGGGGGGAGGCATGTTAAGTCTTTCACTAGGGGTTGCTCTTGAGTTGCATGGGTGATGTTCTTGGATTGTATTCTGAGGCTTTTGGATTAGGTTACTTGGTAATGGTGTTGTTTGATGGATGCATAAGAAGATGAATCATGTTGGATGTTAATAGATAAAATGGACATAGCTGACAACATCAAACTAATGATAAAATGTACCAAAAGCTAAGGAAATCATATGATGTACTACTGTTGAATGCTACTTTTCCATAGGAATAAGGGCTTTGAGAAGCTTATTAGGACATGGCTATGTTAAGGAGGCATTGTGCGACTAATAAAATGCATGAGGTAGAAAATATTTAATCAATTGGAGAAACATATTGAATAGATAATAGATTCAATAGATGAGATGTTGCATCCCTTATGCGGGAATGAGATATTGTATGTGATGATTTATCATATACACCTTTTAAACCAAGTGCATAACAATATGGACTTCCCCCTTGTATATGGCAAATTGAATGATAATATGTGGTAGAGTATTTTCTTTGCAAATGATATAAGGACTTTGAATTTCACTTTCTCTATTCTTCATATTACACTAGTGTAGACCTCATCACTATCCAAGTTTTATATGATATTTTGCATAATTTAGATCTTATACAAAACCCAAGTGGGGACATAAAAGAAGTGGGGACACCTAGTCTACAAAATAATCTGAAGCATTTGCCACTAAAGTGAGATTGGTGTTTATGCCTTCCATGGCATCTCAAAATTATAATAGGAAAAAATTGAGAGAGAGCAAGTAAAGAGTTAATAATTTAATTTCAAGTCCAAATATACAATATGGAACTAGAAACTCCAACAATGCTATAAAATGTAGTAATGCCCAATGCTTCAATAGGTTTGTACTCAGGTATTGCCCAATGCCCAATACCTTTCAATAGGTTGTTATCGTGACCGATGCAAACATATATATTTTCTTAGTCTTTTATAACCTTGATCCTAGTCAGCTCGACATTAAAATGTGGCTTGTGTTCATGTTCACCTATAACTCAAATATCTATTCGAGACCGTCAGCGACCATGTCTTACTCAGATGCAGTTCCACCACTTGGCATGGAGGAGCGTCCCCTGCCGTTTGTCCTGCAGAGCGGCGCCGGTCTTCCTGGACGCATCGGCAGCATCGTCGAATGGTATGCCAATTTGCATTGTCTTAACCAACTAGGTCTGTTGTGTGTGCCTGTTAACTGTATTTGTTTTGTTGCAGGGAATACCACGGCATTTGGTGCCTTGTAAGAAGGGTGACGTCGGTTGAAAGCGGCCTGGCCCCTACCGTTGCCCAGCGGTGAATTTGCACTGCACCTGGGTGCACTCACTATGTCGACAGGATACGTCGTGACCCTGGATTTCCGGGTCTGACGCGTGACGGAGCATGGGGCCACCACCAGAGCCACCACCCAGATCTATGGTGGCCCACCAACAGACATTCCGAGCCACGGTCCGCGACACCGCGAATTGCAGATAGAGTGGTGTCCGAGCGGGAGAGGGCAGCTCGACGACGAGAAGATCCTGCCAAAGCCGCACGTATGTTGGAGGCTGCCGCCAGACACAGAGAAGCGAGGAGGCAAGGCGCAACAACAATGCGCCTACAGCATGTCCTAACCCCAGAGGCCGCTTTGAATGCCTTTCCAGAGGGTCCGGACGCCATGTTCCACGAGGCCAGCACACAGCACAGGCGGGAGCGCGAGAGGATGCAGCCCTTTTATGAAGGTTGCATTAGAGCCAGAGCTAGTGCCACAGGTGGCATCTGGCAGGAAGACTAGACCGCACATGCTCTTCTCAATGACTGGCCATTGCACAGAGGATGGGTGGCCATTTGCCCACAGAGAGGAGCTGCTAGCTGAGCTCCTCAGGATACGGGAGTCTCAGCCAGGTTATGATGCGGGTCCATCTTCGCCACCAGTTTCTGTAGCTGGCAGCGTCCACACTCCTACTGATCCCTCCTTCGCCCGAGAGGATTATGAATTGCAGGCCGACATGGACGAGTTCCAGTCAGAGGTAGGGGCCAGGTCAGACACAGGCTCCTCTCATGGGACAGGTCCGCTGCCGGCTGATCTCCATATGGCCACCCCTCCTTCCATAGGGCGCTTGCGCGGTGACAGGGCTGACCCGCCTAGGGGCCGCCAGGTCTTCGACGACATTGTGAGGACCGCAATGGCAGGCACGGGTATGGCACACACTTTGACCTCGCCATTTCCGCCTGATCGCAGTGTCGAGGGAACTGAGGCATGGATGAGAGGCCTGATTGTGCCCATTCGTTCAAACACAAGACGTAGTGCTATCTTCAGGGCATGTCGCTGGTGCCCCTCGTCGGCCTCTACGCTGCAGAGCATGTAAAAGACTGGGAACCCCACACCCCCGGCAATCGGTATAATGGCTCCGTACAGCGGAAACTTCCACAGATTTGTACAGAAGGTTGAATCCATGGCTCAACCACCGCCGGCGCTCCACCTTACAGCAGCCTCCAACATCCTGTCATCTTGGATGACTAGGATCCATGGCCGGTCCAACGGGTTCTAAACATTAGGATTCGGGGCTGGTGAAAAATCACCTTCCGGAGGCTTTCCAATCGTCAATCCGGCTCTCGAGGCTTTTCCCGGTCCGGTACCCGGACTGCCGCCTACGAGGTGCAATGTGGTGAGATTGAATGACAAAATATTTTCGATTGTGCTCTTATTGAAACAAAAGTATGGACAACATCATTGAAACAAAATTATGGACAGCATCACAGTGTGGAGTCTACGACAACATCACTGCTCCATGGGATCTTAATTTTTAGGGATCTTACCGAGTATTCTCTCACGGTATGCCCGGTTGCCACACATCCTCTGCGCCATCGCGGAAATCCGGTATATGACTTCGCTCAACCGGGCTTGCGCCATCGTATTTTGCGGTCCCCGCGTTTTCTTGCGAAGTCCCACGCAGCACGGGTCATTCCAATACTTCTAAGCTCTTGTGCGGCAGCCGCAAGCACAGGATGCACAGGCATGGACCAATCCTCTGCATTTGTGAAAGGGTCATGGCCAGTGTGTTCTATGCGCCGCGTATATTCGGTACCTTGGCGCCGATCGACACCATTTCCATCTACTTTCACCGTGCGCAAGCGAAACAAGCATCCCTGCAGTCGCGGCCGTCGATTTGCCTATCCCCCGGGTCCCCTCTGGCGTGGTTGTCTCCATCGCTGGTGGCAGGCATAGTCATCCACAACCTCTCACCGTTGCAACCCACACGCGATGATGCCCATGGACCAAACGGACACGATGAGTAGTTTGAAGCTCAATCACCCTTTGCTCGAGGCGGTCCATGGTGGTCTCTTCACAGTAGTTGAAGTCACTGTTCTTCATGGTGCGGCCACCTCTGCACGTGCACACTTCCATGCACGCCATTACGTATTCTTGCGGGACGCCATGCCGGTGTAGGCCGATTTCCCAATCCTCTGAAATATTTTGAAAAGTGGCAGTGGGGGAGCGATGGGTGCTTCCATTCAGGTGACCCATAGCAACTAGCTGCCTCCAGAACTCCACGTAAGGGACTAACTTGTGAGGCCTGGTTACGCGCCGGTACAACCAACCACTGGATTCACTGGAGTCATCGTCAACTGCAAGCTCCTCACAATATGCAGCCCATCGGTGCATCAGCCGAACATGGTTCTCGACGGGTGCCCTCCGCTTCTCCTTGGGGACCTGGGGTAGGCGGGGATCAGAAGACTTATTGGGGACGGATGGGGAACATAGTGTTCTTTGTAGGCACAACCTCATCAACCCATACGGTTTCGTTGAATGCGTAACCACCACCCCGAGGAGCACCACGAAGCCATTGTACTGGGTCCGGGTAGAGACCGGCCAATTCGTGAACAAGTTCTTGGGGATCTTGGGTGGGAGTAACTTGTGAAGTGGATAGGCCAGGCGGGTTCCACCCATCGTCCGTATCATCCCCGGTTTCCTCCTCCGACATTGTGTCATCCTCGGTGTCATGAAGGTCATAATCACTATCATTTTCATCTGAATTCTGACTCACTGCCATTCTCGTGCACTCTACTTGGAAGACAAATATAAACTATTACAAAGACGAACACAAGCATCTGCCGTGATGGTCGCGGAGAGAATCTGCCTGATGCTTTGTTTCAATGAATGATTAGATTTTGTATTACAAAACATTATCTATAATCCAATTGAAGAAACAACGGAGCCTTGATTGAAGAAACACCATTAAAATTTACCTATGGTAAATACAAAAAAAGTAGCCTATGGTAAATCCCTATGGTAAAAAAATAGTCTATGGTAAAAAAAAAAGCCTATGGTAAAAATAGCCTATGGTAAATGCCTATGGCAAAAATAGCCTATGGTAAAAAATAGCCTATGGTAAAAAAAAATAGCATATGGTAAAAAAAAAAAAAAATAGTAAAATAATAAAAATAGCCTATGGTAAAAAATAGCATATGGTAAAAAAAATTAGCCTATGGTAAAAAAAATAGCCTATGGTAAAAATAGCCTATGGTAAAAAAATAGCCTATGGTAAATGCCTATGGTAAAAAAAAATAGCCTATGGTAAAAAAAATAGCCTAAGGTTAAAAAAATAGCCCATGGTAAAAAAAATGGCCTATGGTAAAAATATCCTATGGTAAATGCCTATGGTAAAAATAGCCTATGGTAAATGCAAAAAAAAAAAAATAGCCTATGCTCAATATTGAGAATGCAAAGGAACATGAGAGAGATAGGGAGTGCACCTACTCTAGCACCAGCGCCTGCTATAGCACCCCAACTCGATCTACCACCTGCGCCCTCCCAAACGATATGAGAAGGCTACAACGGCTGCACGCCCATAAATAGCCCTTAGGCTTCAAGCGGAAGGATTAGCCCAGCGAATCTTTCCATCGGCCGAAGATATTTAGGTGCTATGGCTGGTTCGGCCTTCACTAACTCCCGAAGTAAAGTGGCCGGTTCCACGTGGTATGGCTCCACGTCTACCGGGCGCACCGACACAAAATCCCACCGATGGCCACCGAATCGGGTTGAGATGGGCTAACCGAAACGGGCAGCCTACCCTTCATTATGATCGCCGAATCGTAAAAATTCCACCGATGGGGCCGAAGCGACTTAGCCCCTCACGGGTTCCCATGGACCCTTAACCCCAGGCTCATAAACGCACGCACTAATCTAATCCAATATCCAACCCAATATCCGATCAGGGTAGCCCCCACACGGGTTCGGCTGTAACGAATCTAGGGGTAATAAAGCTCTGCGATCAATGAAGGATGCTACCGATCGAGTGTAGGCCCCGCCGATGAAAAGTTCGCTTAAATAACCCCTAGGGGGTAATAAATGCCATCGTATCGACATCGAGACGGCATAACCCCGCTTCAGGAAGTTCGCTTACAACCCGTAGGTATTGCCACGCAGATGCCACGTCAAGATAGCGGGTTCGCCTGGGCGAATCCCACTTGCTCGCCCGGGCAATTCTTTTCGGGTTCAAGGCTTAACCCTACCGGCCTCGAGTTAATTCCGAGCCATTGAAGCACCGCTACTCCATACCTACCACATTCTCGAAGTGATAAGTGAGAGTCGTCCAAGATCCCGCATCATTTGAGCGAAATAACCGGTTAGTTTCCCAATCTAGCTTCATCTTCTAGCAGTTCAGCAGGATGGTCGAGTTCAGGGCAGGAGGAGCGAGCCAAGGACCAGGTATTTAGTCAATTTAATAGCCTAAACCGTCTTCCATTCATTGAATCAGTAGGTTTAGCCTATTAAATTGCCCATAGCAGCCATTTAGATCCTCAGATACCAAGCTCTAAGTAAAGAACCTAGCTCTGTGATTTAGATTAGATCTTGTTCTTTAGTTCTTCTGTGATATGTATCATGATGTATCTCTGTGAACTCATTGTATTGGGAAGGGGGGGTAGAGACCCTAAGGCCTGGTAGTTGATGCTCCTAGCTAGCCTCTTTAGCACACTGTAAATTCGGCCTGTGTACAAGAGCCACACCTGGTTGTGGGTGAAGGGGCCAGACTGGCTTACAAGGAGGTTCGTGTTCAGACTCTTGAACGATCCCCCTGGTGTGTAAAGTCTACCGGGGATCACTGTGGACTAGGTCTAATGGCTTGCCACTGAGTGTGGGTAAGGCATGGGCTCGACACCCGTGGAGTGATGCGTCACTCTCCATTGGGTTCAAGTCGAATAAGGGCAGTGGCCCTCTAGTCACCTTGAGTCAGCATGTAGATCTCTGGAGGGAGTGATCCCTACCTGCCCCATCGGAACTGGGGAGATGTAACCCAGGAATAGCCCCTCTGGCTATGCATCCGGTGGGCTACAGTCAGGTCCCAATACTCTTCAACCTACTCTGCAAAGTGTGCACAGGAGGGGCGGATGGAGTGGACCCTAAGCCATGTTCTCATGCCAGCCAAATCCATTGCCATGAATTCGCGCAATGAACTCTCGGAGACCCAAGCCGCCGGGCCATTCCTTGAGTCCCGAGCCTTGGGTAGGATTCCCATGTGATGTAATCGATCTTTGTCTATGCAGATATGTGATGAGCCATCCTTCAAGATGGTTATGTGATGTTGATGTTGTACATCGACATGTATGTTTTACGCTCAAGCAGCCTAGGTAGGCCCCGAGGAAGACGGGTGGTAAATGACCCTTCATTCTTCCCACTGGAACTCATCAAGGTTGCAGTGATACGTGGAGGGCAATGTATCAGTATGGAGCTGGTATGGGGGATGAACTCTTGTTTGTATACGGTGCGGGCACCGTATATGAGTAGGGGACGTCACAGGTCCTTTTTCAAGCTCCCTCAGTGGAACGAGTATTTTTACACAAGAAAGAGTGCAAACCATCTTGAAGTAAATTGGCTGCAAAGAGTCTGATTCAAGGAAAGCGCTTCTGATTGCAATATTTAAATGGACAACTGGAACTGACAGTTGAAATCATGCAGTGAAATCAATCCAAATATTTAAATGCACAATATCATAGGGAGCTCTTGAAATATTCTTGCCAAATTCTAAGTTGCTCCATCGTTTTTTTTTTTTTGAAGGACGACAAACTCTTATTCAAAATTCCAGAAGAAGTACACACATAGATGCAAAGACAGGAATAAAATCTCAGCAGACAAAGATAATCCACTGAGTGCAGCCACCTGTCTATGCATAAGATAAGATACCCAAATATTCCTCAAAAATCAAACGTTTTTTCTCAGGAGCAAGCTGAGAACATAAGTATGCCTTCACCAATCTATCTTGCGCCTCGTGAAGAAGTTGGTCCACAGTAATTGATATGCCCTTGAAGATATACATTCGTCTTCTTTTCCAAATAGACCACAACAATCAGCCTGAAGCTAAGTGGAAAGCCTGTTGCTGCAAGCTGTTCCAAGTGGTAGGATAAATGGCGAGAAGCACCTGCTGGCTAGTCAAGACCACATGGAAGAGAGATAGTAACTATGACCAAACTGGCTGAACTTGGTCACATAGAAAAAAGCAGTGCTCGATACTCTCAATTTGCCGCTTACACAGTGGTGCACAAACCACACAAAGAAAGAATAAGTTTGCACTGCAAAAGAAGTAGAAGAATGCTTCGAAAGGATTTGGGAGATGAATACAAAGGATTGAGACCAAAATGTTGCTGAAATGAAGCTAGTTTAAAGGGTAAACGAGAGCTCTAACCTCTTCCTCCTCTGTTATCTACTGCTTCAGAATGCACGGAGCTTCTGCTATGGCCGAGCAGGGATGCGACATGAACAATTCTTTGTTGATCCAGCTGAAAACGTACTGGCATCTGAGTTCTGGCTGTGGCAATCTCTTGGCTAAGCTTAGCAATGAAAATGTTTTTTGCACTTACATTTTTCACTGTTACCAGATGCAAAAAAAAAAAAATCTACAGATGCAAAAAAGTCTGGTCTGGCTTGGGTATCATAGTTGCATCTAGACTCGTCTCTATCTCACCGCTTCTTTGCTAAGCTCAGGAACTACAAAAAAGGAGAACGGAGCCTGGCATCTTCACTTATTTACAACATAAACCACTAATCTATACACATCAAAGCCCTGTTTGCATCGAGTTTCTGTACAGTATGCTTGAAATTCACAAATATTTCCTTCTTGATCATCCGTGTCACATGTAAGGATTAAACTCAAAACCTGGCAGTGCATAGGCTACATTTATGCCCTCAACAGAGTTTAACGAGCCCCATGGCAAAGAAGGGAGCGTGGAACCCAACAATGAACTGGATAATCTTTAAGAAGAAAAGGAAAATTTGTGAGAAGAATACTCTGTTACAGAAGATTTAATCCTGCTGCAAAGAGAAGTAATATAGATCCTCTAATAGATCCTGTAACTTTGTCTATTAACTTGGCTCCTTCTTGCCTGCATTCTTTTGCCGCCCATTTCATTCCATCTACCAGATTCATAACACATTTTACAAAGAACTTAGATTAATATCTAAAAACATTGGATTTCAAGATGCTACTTCACAAACAAGGTGCTGCACACGGAGGGTTGCCCTTCATGGCCGGAGAGTGAAATGGCTTAAATCATAGTTCAAAGTCATATTTTGACAGCCAATTTAAATTGCTACTTCTAGACAATAGAATACTTGAACAACGTACTGAATAGCTACCTCTGGCTCAAGATAAAAAAGCTTGCAAACATCCTTTGCCACATCCAAAACACGCCTCTCCTTCTTGGTACCAATGTTATAAACATGGCCAACTTCTCCTTTGTGAAGAACAACATCAAAAGCTTCAGCAACATCTTCACAGACAAGATAACTCCTTACATTGCTGCATCTCCATGGATCGAAAGAGGTCTGCCCTGCATTGCAAGAAGGGTTAGCTTAGGTATCAGCTTCTCAGGAAATTGATTGGGGCCATAAACTGATTCACCAAAGAGGCATAAATCTGGTTGGGATCACCATTATTTTGCAGAAACAGATCATTATCTGTCATCTTCAATCTGGCCATGTCCAGGCCATATTTAAATAGGCCGGATAAGCCAACGCTGTGGACGACGATCAGACATGCGCTGGCCAGTTAGATGGTTTGCACAGCCGCCGCCCAACAACAAGGGCGACTGCCAGTTTACAGCCGATAGGGAATTTGGAGCAGTTTTCAGCATATTCCAGATATACACTAGCATATACCCAGAACATGCCAAAAACCCACATAACCAAGGGATTGCCGCCCTAGGGGCAACCCAAAAATTGCAACAAGACGCCCAACGAATTCATTGGAAAACCTACTTGAAGACGTACGGAACTACATCACTTGGCATGAAGGATGTAGGTCTGACGATCAACATGTTGAGCTGGGTGTTCACTGTTAAATGTAGTAACAGTTAGTTGCAGTACTTAAGATGTCATAAACGATCTAGGTCCCTTTTGATCTGGCATTTTATCTTGCATTTGTTCATGAAGGTGCTACGATTTTATTGAAACTCAAAAGCTAGAGAAACGTTTGAATTTTCGGGAAACCTTTTGCCATAGCTTCACCTGAGTTTTTGAAGCTAATCTACTCCCAAGTCCAACTAGAAAACCCTATTTTAGCAACAGAAGGACATATAAAATTCTGAGATGTGCACATCCTGTAAGCGCAGAAGCATGTCATTTATCAGCATTTAAAATGTCCATCCTCCCATACTTTACCATATTCAGGAATCCATACTACCACTCTAAAATCTTATTTCTTAAAGATAATGCAGCATGAAGCTCTGGAAAACAGAATCTGGTTATAGGTCCATAATGGTCACACTTAGACAGCTTCTCTCAAACAAGAACAAAGAACAATTAAAAACACCGCATCATTTTGGACCATTCAAGAGCAAAATATAGCACTGATTATTGCATTACTCTACAGATGGCTTCAATAAAATTTGCTACATGAGAGAGAAACAACACTGATCTGCAATTGTTAGCATTTGCACTTTGTCATCTCATTTCCAGGTTAAGGAATTAGTTTTTCATTCTAGCCACATGTTTGCATGTGGAGATGCCTTTGTTAATGTGATTACCTTATATAGTTGGGAAAAAATAATAGTCAGTACATAACTTTGTGCTGCAGAACTTGAATGATGTGAGCAATACAACATATGTCAGACCTTTCTGCTTTCTTTCCTTGCACTACATTTGAGATAGCCACCCGAAGCAAAACATCTGCACTACATATGGCATATAACCAGATAGCTTATGAACCATGACGATCTTGATGTAAAGGTCATACCTGCTAGGCTCCATTCTGACAATACTGGAGCAATTCAGCATGCCAAAGATGCACATGTTTATTTTTGCCAAAAGACAACTTCCATTAGCCTCATTAGGTAGTGGTAATGTTCCTGCATATGTAAGGGTCTGGAAAAGCCCGTTAAGGCGAGCCAAAGATGATTAACTTATAGAAATGTAATGGAACGCCAATTCCAGCAGTTGGCTACGATTTCTTGCCAAGAACCAGGTACTTGTTGTCATCCACTTGGTAATACAAACGCAGCATATCAAAGCTTTAGACTAGTACATAAAAGCTATCAACCAATTGACAAAGCAAAAACCTGGAAAAGTTTCAAAGAATCATGAACCTGTAGTGTCAGGGAAAGAAAATTGGCGACCTAAGACCATTTTAGCAAAGGACCTTTCCCCCATAAGAGCAACTGGAGTCAGATTCAGTTCATTTTCTTACGTTCCAATGGCCCAAAGAATACTGGCCCATCTGCATCCTTTGCTACCTCATCTGAATTGGTTAGGACGTGCACAACAAGAGTCACGTAAAAGCAACTTACCTTCAATTTAGGCCCCTCTGCCAATCAGGTAACAAAAGGTGGACAGAGTCCTTTCTCTAAATTTCAGAAGTTCATCACAGTTAGAATTCAACTTTACATTCCGGAGATTTACCCAATGATTCTGCAAGATTTAGGGTACATTCTGCTGAATTTACCTTATATTCTTGAAGATTTATCTCCCTGAAAAAAAGGTAAGTTGCCTCCATGTAACAAGAATGCTTGTTTAGGTATAGTTTCCCCAACCAGAATGCTAAGCATTCTCTTATACAAAGGTTCAAAGACGTGCCAATTACCTACATAGTAGTTAATTTGGAATATGCACAGTTCAATTCGCAGCTTCCTATTTATTCAAGGGAACACTTGCCTGCTAAACCTTTATCTATTGCCTTAGTCCTAATGGAGTATGTACAAATAAAGAAGAGTACAGTACCACTGCCTATAATCAGCACTTACTTCTCTGCTCAGAGGTAGCTGTATAGTGGATGTCCTCCATCTGCTAAGAAAATAACACAAAATAATAACACAAAACAAAACTCGTAAAGCATAATCATCAGAACAATCTCAGCACAAAGAAGACCACAACACAGATTGAGAATGATAAATCTATGAATATAGCACTTAACAAGCAAATTTAAATACCAATCTTATAACATGGTTTAAAAATAAGAATGCAATGCAGAACAATGCCAATAAAAAGTGCAAATAGGATTTTGAAAGGAAAAAAATTAACTTCTGGACACATGCGCAAGATACATGTGCTTAGATCGCAACAAATGCACATGATCAAGCCAAAGGATGGACATTCTAGTTTCCAATGCAGCTGCAACGAGAACCTACCCTCTAAGACTATCAGGATATGCCAGGGACAAGGCGCATAGGCAGACTGAATATCTATGGTGTATTCCTAGAGACAATCTCAAAGATCCTTCCCTACGCTGTTGCATATTTTTTCCAGATTCTGAACTATCTCCATTTTCACAAACCACAGATTATGGCCCCCTGATCGATGGATTAGTATCTGTTATAGGAACTAGCAAGGTGATGCCTGATAAAGATATTTAGAAAGGAGATCTGTCAGTGCAATGAGTCTTAGAATTATATTGACCAGATTAGATTTGGCTATTGCTACAAACGATTACCCATCCAATTGGAATGTATGATGTCAATGGTTTTTGTATGAGTTTCTCTGGAGAAGAGCATGAGCATAAATAATTGCATTCCATGAATAACGATCTGGATTTGAAAGCATGTTTAATGTATTATTCGCTTCAATCCATTAAAAGACGAATGAGATGGTTGGCTAAGAAGGGAGCAGAATCACGACAGTTTTGAATCATCCAGCTTACCTGAATTCAACTCTTTCTGATGGGTGCAGTCATGCACCAGCCGATAAGCCAAGTTTGGAGATAAATTCTTCCAATTCCCCCCTTCTTCCAACACCAGTTCCCACACCAGCTTATAGACCTCGCTCTAATGCTTGGCGGTGCCGGTTAACCAGTTCCCACACCAGCCGCACAGCAACAATGGCGACCGAGAGTTTACAGGTAAGAGTAGGTTTGGAGCAGTCACAGCATATCCTAGGTATATTTCAGCATATACCTAGGATATGCCAAAAGCCCACATAAACAAGGGTTTGCCCCCCTAGGGGCAACCCAAAAACCTATCAGCAGAGGCAGAGGCAGAGGCTGAATGCCGGATTCGAAGCTAAGGCTTTAAATATCTGGATGGTCCTTGCAGCGGCCTCGCTCCCAACATGGGATTGATTGCAGGGTAACAAATATGAAGATCAATCGATTTCTCGCAGAGCAAGAAAAGGGGTCTTCAAACCAATGAAGTGCAAATGAAAATGAGACGTGCAAATGAAAAGTTGAGTTGCATATACGTGTCAGCACCAGGATGCTTCAAACAAATTAGCTTCAAATAAATCGTGTCAAACAAAAAATGAGACTGAATTATATACGAGTGATAGTTATCCATCACAGTTCTTTATGGTAGTTTGTTTATTTGGTCCTTTATGGTAGTTTTTTTATTTGGTTTATTGCTATGTTTTAGGTATGGGGAAGGAAGGAAGGAAGGAAGGTATTTTTATCGTCCACGGAGACCAATCGGTCTATGGGACCCAATACAAAAAGCCAAAGCGAAAGTACTACCGGATTAAAAACCCCGCCAGAAGGGTTTTCGAGGAAAAACCTGTGGCAACAATCGGGCCTATTTGACAAAGCTGTTCCAATATACAAAATGCAAAAACACACAAATATATACACTCATGTACCGTATCCGTAGTGCCTGATCAGCGGGCAGCCAGGCGGGGGCAAAGGTGGGCTCGCAGATCCAGTACCTCACGAATATGCGACCCCGAGCACGTCTCTTGTGTGTGTTCATCGGCAAATGTAGGGGCAAGTCCTACCGTACTAGGGAACGATCCGCCCGGATCGGTCAATGCTAGGCAACTCTAGAAAGTGTGAGACTCATCCTCAATGGCACCCGCTTGATTAAAGCCCGGACAGAGCCAGGCCCCGGGCGGGGCTCCCCAATCCACCGCCTGCCTCGAGCGGGAGGAAGATGGTGGGCACTGCGGCGAATGAAGGCAATGAGTGCGCTTTTTGGGGGTAGGAACGCAGGTAGAGCTGCGGGCCCGGTGCCAACGGGGTTGATGTGCTCCTTGTAATGGGCCGCTTTGACTGCTCTAGAGCGCCGGGTCCCCGAGCTTGCCAAAGGAAGCAAGCGTTCGGTGCTCTATGTCCACCGCGACGCGACTGCAGGCTCTAGACGCGTTCCATCCGGGCGAACCACCCGATCTCTCTTACCCCTCCAACAGGCCCTGAGCCGCTGCGTGCCCATTGCCACAGCGTAAGCCAGGTGGGGAGTCATAGACCACTAATAATTTTTGCTTTAGTTTTTTGTGCAATTTAGTGTGGTTTTTTATGAAGTTGTCTACTATTTTTCATATGAACCATACAAGAAAATGTTTGAACTTCTTGTTACAAAATCTTAGGTAATTGCTAATGGTTGTCATCAAGACAACCGTAATTTGGAAGGAAAAGTAATTTCGAATATTATTGAATGCTACTGGTTTTGTCGTCAAGATAGTAAGGATAAAGATGTTTTTGGACAATGCAATTGGTATTGGTTTTTTTATAAAGTAGGACATACTCAATTTGGAAATTATTGATGCTTTATTCCACTAATCGGATGGGTTCATAAAAAAAAAAAATTCTAAAAAGCTAACAGCCGTTGGATAACAAATTTCCCCATATAGCATCATGCACATGAGCCTGCTCACCGTACACGTGGCAGAACTTAAATTAGAAGGACAGCCAGGGCAGGCCAAGGCCCTTTTTTCTTCGAATCCTGCATGTGTTTGCTCCAGATCAGAGCAATGGAGAGCAATCGAAGCACAAACCCAAGCAATCCAAGCACAAACCCATGACGAACCTTATCTAAATGGCACGCTTATCAAAATGGCAGATCCAATTGCTTCGTTTTCAAGGCAACCTAATTTACGAATTCCATTAAACAACATGGATGACGCAGCGGTGGAATTTTGTTCAGATTTCGGCTGAGAGCACCAGAGTGCAGCCACAATTTTCATGTTGCTCCACGATTTTCAGAGCACGAATATCACAGTGCACCTCCACAGCAGTGTGTAATCTCGATCCAGCAACCTTTGTCATCTAAAAAAAAACCAGAGGAAGACATCCCACCCTCTCTGTCATCGCTGCCCTCCTCTTCTAGTAGTAGCAACACCCACCCGGAAATCCAAACTCGCCACAACGCAGGAGCAAATCCGGAGAAAATCTGAAGATCCGCTGCAGAACTCCACGCACTGGCATGGACTAGGCCGTCACCAACTATAGGGCTACGAAAAAAACAGAGGACAGGCATTGCAAAAAATGGACGGCCACGGCTTTTTTGGAATTCCAAAATTAAACCAGACATCCAAAAACAATTGCAGAACTCTAATCGGCACTCGAATTGGTATTGGTTCATAGAACATATGAATAAATGTTTGTTGAACGTTCCCGTGTTATACTGAAATTATATGCGAGTTTTTATTGAAACATTCAAAATATGTGTTTAGAAGTAACATGGAACAAAAAGTAATGTGGAATATTTAACAAACCATTGTTAACAATCTATGCATGTCAATCTAAAGGCCCAGGGATTTGAACCCGAGTATTTCCAATTCTTCCCAATGCTACGGCTAGCATTACTTACAATACTTACAATTGACTTTTGGATGGAGATAATGACTGGTGGCTTTTCAGGCACGAAGATTTCCAGCTAATATTTTTACCTGCTAAACAAAATCCGGCAGCTGTATGCAGACTTTCAATAATGCCATCCTCCTTCCAACTTATTGAGAATTCACATTTGTCTTGCAATATTTTGCGATATGTGAAGATGCCCATGCATTCATGAGGCATTTTGCATGCAATTTTGGTGACAAACACAGATCCATTTTGTTGCCTGCCAAACAAAGACCCAGCCTAAATTAAATATCTTTACTGAAATTCCATTATGAATTATTACCTAAGGTACAAATGACAAATGAAAAATGTCATATGAATAATGAACACACCTTCAAGGACGGATTCATGAGACAGTACGCATTACTTAGGCAAGGCATACCTTTGATATTGTGGCGTCCTGATGCCAAAATCAACGTTCTTCCAGAAATGATTCCATCCTTCCCTTTGTCGCAGATTTTTTCCCTACAGTAAGAAGGGAATCCTCATAATTCCGTAGGCACCAGAAAGGAATCTGAATAAAGTTAATATTGCTCAACACATGTAGAACTGCACAATCTTTGTCAAATGCCTACAATATGTAAAATATTGCATATTTATAATATTTGGGTAACAAGAATGATAGTTTAAGCTACCTGGTCTGCGATGTCAGAACATGCCAAATTGATCAAAAATTGGCTTGTAGATTTATATGGCATAGATGGAGTGATTTGATAAAGCTTCGGCACTCCGATCACTTAAAACAGATAACCAATCATATCTCACCCCTCTACCATGATAACAAAAAAATTAGAGCACCAACTGAACTTCTTTTCGAACGCAAAATCAGTCTGCAATCTTCGCAGATTCTTTTTTGCATCAACACCATTCAGTCCAGCTAAGATTTTAGGACAAAGATAATGGAAAATGAAAAATACCTGTGGATGTTCTTTTAGAATCGTAGCCATGTGTCTGAAAATAGACAAAACAAATAAATTCAGTGCAAAACCAAAACAAAAAATAATAAAAAATAATACACTCCAGAACTTGCGTACTGGAGTTCTCACACTTGCAGTTTCAGATTCAAAACATACTCGTTTCTTTTTTATTTTTTCACCAAGTGTGAGTTGTAAATTACTCGTACTCCAACTCGACAAAACGCATCTTTCAAACACTTAAAAAGCGACACAAACCTGCCTGTATAAGATGTTGCATCTGCAATCAGAAAAAAGAACGGCAAAAGAACCCATTTATGTTGTATGAGAATAAACTGAAGCTGCAAGCTTGACGGAAATCCCTAGCAATGTATCTGGTTGGCTACAATTGTAACACCAATGATTACAAGAATTTCCATCTGGGAAATCCGGAGCTTTGACAAAATGACAGATGCCTTCAGAAAGCTCCATACTTGTTCCGATCCGATACTGGGATAAGCTCTTGTGGCCGAAAATCCATCTGCTACATTGTTTCCTTCAGCTTCAGTACTAAACAGGATCTGAATCTTTGCCGCCTCTCTGAACTCGAAATGCCTACCCTAACCCTAACGGTAAAGAATTGCCCTTTTCGAAAATGTGATATATTTTTGCCATCTCATCTTATTAGGCAGTAAAACATGACCAGGCGACTAAAATATCTCTGTTTCAAAATTTTTGACTTATATTATTTCAAAAAATTTGCATGCAATTTTACTTGAGTTCTGCCAATGCGTGCCATGCTTATCTAGAATTGCATGATATGGAGCCAAAACATGGCTCATGGATTTCAAGGTGCCATTAAATTAGGAGTTATGTATATAGGAAAGCCCATTTAGTGGGCTTTCCTGCTGTGGAAACAGGACGACGCGGCCTAAAGGGAGCCCCTGTTGACACAAGCGAGAAAGCCCACTAAATGGGCTTCCCTATAACGTGGAAATCGGTTAGGAGACACTCTGCAGCTCGGAATGGCCTGGAATGCAAGTAGAAAGCTTCGAAGTGCATAAAATTTGTGGTAAATTTGGTTACAGAAGTGCATCGCCGGAACGCAGAGTCTCTTAAGCTTCCTGGTTTTGAAACAGGGCCAAAAAGTGCCACATGGCACGATATAAGTGGACGATGGGGCAGAGTGGCTCCTAACCGGTTTTTACGTTTTTACGATTGACTCGGAAAAAGGCATTAATGTGATCCAACATGCACACCACTTGCCATCGCCCCCAAAAAAAAAATGTTTTAACCAAATTTAGAAACTAAAATGTACAATGCCATAAATTAATTGTATTTACAAATCAATATGCCACAATATCTTGATGCATGTGATGGTGGAGCATTTGGAAGGAGATAGATTGTAAATGGATAAATTGTTGTATGAGGATATTGTTGGTTATAGAGTAATGATATATTTGGGACCTTGGAATATATACACAAAGGTTAAATTCTTTACCTAAGTATGCATGAATTACTTTCTTAGGTTTCTAGGTTTAAATAGGCCAAACGGTCGAGATTGATGGAATTTCCAGTTACCAAGGGGTTAACTGGCCAGACCCGTCTCTCTCTTCGTCCCTCCATCCCTCCCTCCCTCGCAATGTTGTATCCGTACGGGTACGGTAACTTTCAAGTACTTAGCGTACCATACCAGAGGTACGGTACGTACGGAATAAAAAAAAAGCCTCAATGAGTGCCTATCCGCCATGAAGACAATAGACGGTGGCAGCCGTGTTTGGGTTGGTTCCTACCAGGACCCCCAGCCAAAAGTGCTTCTACCTCTAGAGTGCGAGAGTTGCAAAGTCTTGTCTTGCTAATGTATGTTGCCAGAGACGCCGCGGCTTCGCCATCTCTAGATGAATTAAATATTTGCTTTGCCAATTCCAACCATCCTAAGAAATATGCTAAATTTCCCAAGCATTTGCGAGAAAAGCAGGACATCGAAAAGAATTTGCCTGATCATGAGTGTGCAGCAGGTATACATTTCAAATTGGGTGCCCACCGAATTTCGTTGTAGACTACGAATGTTTCTAACATTTGTTTTCCCTGCAGCTTATTGGCTATATCGTCCCTGGTGCGATAAGGGTGCAGCAGGTGGCGGAGGAGTTCTCGTCCAGAATCAGTTAGACTGTAGGACGTGCGCCTATCTAATACAGAAGTTGATGTTGGAAGGTTGCACTGTTCTCGACTTCTTTTCTGGTGGTGCTTTTAGCCGTGCTGCATTGTGCGAGGGCTATAAATCGTTGTCTTTTGAGACAGACGAGAAGCTGTAAATTAAGCTTGTACAGATATTCGAGCAACTCGATGTCATGTTAGACGAGAAAAAATCAAGAACTCGAGCACTACAAAAGATCAAAGAAGGAAAGAAGAAGGTCTCTACTTCCAAAAATGTTCCTCAGCCTCAGCTTCCTGTTCCTGAGACACCTTGTCCGTTCTCCTCTACAACCATAAACGAAGTGCAATCCATTCTAAGACAGGACAAGAGCTCGATTCAGGAAGAGCTCAAAAAAGCAGCAGCCCTTGGCTCTCAGGATTTGCAAGTGTTTAGGAGAAGAAAAGATACCATCAATGCATTGGCAGGGACCACGCTGGTGAATACTCAGGACATGATTGAGGGGACCTCAAGGTTCGAAAAACAGGTTGCTAGGAATCCTGAGTCTGTGGACGTCATGGAAACTCAGGAAGGGGAGGAAGAGGTCCGCAATACATTAGACAATCAGGATGGAGAGGAAGAGGTCCCGAACACATTAGACAATCAGGCTGCGGATGAGGAGAATGAGGAACTGGAGTCTGAAGATTTCGTGTTGAGGATAGAAAAAATCAAGGAGGCAGCACAACAACCTCCGCCCCAGTCTGAAGAACCCAGAGAGGAGCATTTAGAAGAGGTGCCTCCAGACGCATGAGGGACCTGTGATTACAACCATGAACAGATTGGAAAACATTGTAATTATTTTTTTCTAACGAATGATAATTTTTCCTTCAGTTCCTTGTCTTAAAGTTCCATAGTTTCCTTTGCTAGCCAAATTGGGCGGACGCCCAATTTGGTTAACGTAGAAGCTAGAACCTATAATTAAATTTATTTGACGCCCAACCTAGTTGCTGTCAACTTGAGACCTTCATTGTCCTCCGGCGGAAATTGGGCGGGCGCCCAATTTAGTAGCTATCAGTGCCAGCAGTTCGATACATCAAATAATATTCACTATCAACACCTGCTGAGGTGATGGCATTCAGCTCATAGATCTCCTGATCAGGAAGCCAAATACGGTGGATCACAACACGAGTGAGCTCGAGGCAACGAATCTCAGGACCAGGAGCTTTGGATTGCAGATAGGGATCAAGTTTGACACCCTTTCTCACGCATTCACCAAGATCATTGTAGCTCATGGAGCACTTGATGGTTTGGATGTGCTCCGGACGAGGAGGCAAGGAAGCCATGGGAGATGAATGACCACTACCACCGAATGGAGCTGCTTTTATAGTGAAGTAAAATTATTGATGTGAATTATTGGTGTAGATTGTAGCGCCATTATTGAGCGTGTACAAGTATCATGTACACGTACGAGTATAATGCATAATTCGTATGGATATGTGTATCATGTGACCTCATGTATCTTGGGCTCAAGAAGTAGGTGAAAGTATTGGTGCTTGAGCAAATTAGCTGTGCTTGAAATTCTCAAAATTGCGTTATTCTCTCCAATTAATGAAATCACGCTTTTGTGATATATGTTTGGCCTTGGTTCTGCTCGGGAAATTGGGCAGCCGCCCATTTTGAAGCGGAGCCATTCACTTCGAATTTTTGAAGACAAGTTGGAATAAAGCATATATTCGACAGAACTATGCATTCCAACGCAAACTGGGCGGGCGCCCAATTTCAGCGCCAGGAATGGATATCAATATTGTTTCACAGGAGTCATATACAAGACAAGTTGGACTAATAGTTTATCTCAGAGAACTGTGTATTACAAAAGCATGTGTGATTGCATTGGATACTAACACAATATGATTACAACAAGATGACAAGTATTGATTTAGGGGGACTCTTCTGAGTCATCGTCACCAGCCACCCCAGTGATCTTTTCTATCATGAACATTTCATGCTCTCTATTCCATATCAGATGGATGATAACATCGAAGGGATCAGGATAATGGCGAGGATTGAGAGCGACAGTGGTCATCCAGTCTTCCATGGGTATATCTCGCTCGCGGCACTGTTTGAAGTTTTCGTGATTCATCTTGCAGGTAATGGAATCACGTTCAGGACCAGAATGAGACCACATGGCTAGACGGAGGCCAAATTTAATGGACAAAATTGGTTTGATATATATTTATACCCACCAAAATTATTCATGGTATTGTACACAAAAATTATTGGATATATATACTACGTATGAGGCTCGTATATACACCCAATAATGTTGCTACAGTGGTCATCAATAATTCCATGGCTATACGTATAGCCGCATTCGAGTGCATAGCACATTCCTTTGCCTCGCCGTCCTGCTAGAGTTCTTCATAGGTCGCAATTGCCTCTATTGTTTTTGTGTCAAATTTTGGTAGTTTTCAACACAAGTACGGTAAGTATTTTATAGGTACGGTACGTATTTTATAGGTATTTTAAAGATATTGTAAGTATTTATAAGTATTTTATAGGTACGGTACGTATTTTATAGGTACGGTAACAACACTTTTTAACGTACTTGTTTTTTTTCAGTATGTTAAAAACTCAGAGGTACGTTACGAGGTATGATACGTAAAATACTTACAGTATCGTACATGTACGGTAAGTACGTAACAACATTGCTCCCTGGCGTAGCACTTGTCACTTCTGGATAGGCTCCAATTGGCTCTTTTATTGGATGTGCCTATTTTTTCTTCTTGGTGTAGCTTTGTGGCTTCTAGGGTCTTCTTCTTCCAAAGTTTCTCTTCTCAGTGTAGCTTTGTGGCTTCCGAGCTCCTGGTTGGATGTTTTTTTCTTTTTTAATATTCTAATTTCCTCAATCTTCTTTCTCAACTTTGTCCTTGCCATTGAAATTTTATTCGATCTTTCATATATCTTCCATTTGAGCTTTTTTCTTCAAGTCGGCACTTCGTAAATGGCTGATTGTTTATAACTCTAACACTTTGACAGTTGGCGTGGTTGATGGAGCGATAGTCAATTGGATTTTGACATATGGTTTGGGGTTGTGTGTTGGGGGGTTCGTTGGGTTTCTTTGAATTGACACTCGTGCGCGTGGGTACATCTTCAACGATTTTTTCGTCAATAACTGCTCTTTGAATCGGTTATTTATCATTAAGGTTTTCCTCGAAAACCCGAGAGGGCGGAAGTAAAGTGGTGTTCCATTGAGCTGAATGAAAAAATGATTACAATGACCCATAGGGAAACAAATTGATGAACCCCAAAATGAGTGAAGAGAGGAACAAAATGATGAACCCCAAATGAGTAAAACAATAAACATAACCCTGGATTAGACCACTCGATATATAAAATAATTGTATACAATGACTTCAGGCCCCCACATAGAACATCCAGAATGTCGTTATACTATAATGCTTTCAAATTACAACAACTGCAATAGTCAGATCGCGCCACCATCCAAGCAGTGACAAATCTGTCTCGTTAAGATACCGTTTCATGTGTCCCTCCTGGGCACTCGTATAAAAAGCAACCTTATGCACATCAGAGAGCTCCAAATCTTGTGATTGTCAAATATGTCAGGAGCCATCAATGGGTCAACAGTCAACAAGCTACAAAGTTGGACTAGAAATACAAGAGCACAATATCAAAATGAAAAAAAAAAATGATCCATGAGGATCCTCGAAAATCAGGGGCTACGCCGAGATAGAAAAATGTAGGCTCGACCCAGAGGCATATTAAAGCAGCCCCATGCACATCAGTGAGCCCCAAACTGCAAGACCTAACTATATGTGACTGTCAAATGTGTTAGGAGCACGGGCCAAGAGTCAGCAAGCTATAAAGTTGGACTAGAAATACACGAGCACAATATCAAAAATTGAAGAGATGGTCCATGAAGATCCTCGGAAGCCACGAGGCTATGCCGAGATAGGAAAAATATAGGCTCAACCCAAGGGGCTTCCCCTTGTTGCCCTCTAGAAGCGCCACGTGCTACGCTGGGAAAAATGCAGAAGTCCATTGGCCAACACTAAACGAAAAGTAGAACCCATATAGCAGAGTAAGAGGTAGGAGAGGGGGAACTCTGTACAACAACAAGATTCAGCTCAAGGAAACATCGATGAGGAATGCATGAAGACACAAGGCTTTTATGGGAGAAAAGGGCCAAAGAAAGCCTACGCTATAGCAGGCTTGTGCCAAAGAAAGCTTGGGTCCAAAAGGAGAGCTGCCGCCAAAACTGGCATCCCTTTCCCTAGGATGATGGGCATTCTAGGGAAAGGTCCTTATACATAAATATCATCATCCGACATAAAGAGGAACCTCCCTCAAACCCTATCGTAGATTGAGACTATGAGAGTGTAAGGCGCACGCCAATGCCCGAAAAAATGTAACGATCACGAGATGAGGCGGGATGCCAATACAAATAGAGGGGAAGAAGCTCAAGAAACCCCGGGACAACTGGACTGCATAAGGCAAAGAAAGCACGAAAATTGAATACAAACAACAACTATGGCCACCACCAAAGCACATGAAATCAAAACTGTAAAACCAATGTATCAACAAACTACAGAGAATACCTAATGACAAGATCCTATGGAGTAAGAACAAAAATACCTAACCTATATCGTTCATGCATAACGAACTCAAGCGATCTTTTATGAAGACAATGCAAACCCCATAATAACAAACAAGAAAAACCAACAACGTGCACCATGAAATGCAAGACATGAAGACCAGACATAGTTAACAAGCTAACAAAGAGCATCTGGAACCAAAATTGAAGAATCAACATACCAGCAGCAAACTACAGTGAATATTATAACAACAAAACACTATGACAAATAGGGACTAAAACCTAAACATATACCCTATATGCATAACCAGTCCAAGCAAACTTTCAAAAATAGAAACAACATAACCCACAGGAACAAGAAAATAGGGACCCCGAGATACAAGAACAAAAAGGTCTCATTAAGGGACAGAACAATTATCCAATTGAGAACACCGGTAGACGATGCCACAGAGTCGGCGAGGATGAGGTCAATGCCAAGACGAGGAATGGATGAAGAAAACTGAGTGCAACCTGAAACAAAAAAAAAAAAAAAAAGACCATATATGAATACAAGACAACTAACCACAGGAACCACTAGAACATGCACAAATGTGCGATGATGCAACCACATTTTGAAATTTAAAATGTAGGTCAAAATGGGGAACGTCGTGTGAATATAATGCAGGATGGATGTACACCAAACAACTCTTCCACTTCATAAGGGGTCAACACAGAAAAGGCATGACGACTGGACCAACAAGGCAAGAAGAACGATGTTCCCATTTCTCAATCTATTTCATTTGCTTCTGTTTCCTATTTCTCTAAGATACTTGAGCTTTATTTTTAGGTTATGGATAGGTAGGTAAATGCCCAGTTCTTCTCATGGATGCCCTTATGAGGGCCTATACTCTCTCTGTTATTATACATTCTTAGTATCTTGTGAATGCCCTTGAGGGCTTTTTAGACATTTGTATTTGTGACCTTAGCTCCTTTGTCCCAATTTGCTTAGTTCCTCTATTCCCGATGCCTTATTCCATCCATTTCATTATAATCTCCTATTCCTCACTTTTTTCATCTTGCATTTTGTCCCTTTCCTCTTTATTCGTTCATTTTATCCCTTGAAACGTCTTTGCTCTTCTATTGTCTTGACTCCCTCCTTTGTCCGCCTCTTGACTCATTGTAGTTCTTTTTTTGCCTAGATGGTGTCCGGTCATCATGTCGTTTTACTGTGTTGACCCCAGTTGTTTCATCTTGCTTAGACTTTTCTTTATTCTTATTGGTCTTAGTTGCTGGATTTACCCTCATCAACCAGATTTGCACTTTCTCCATTTGGTCCGTTTTGCCCTATTCTCCTAGTGGTTCTCGTTTGCCTCACTCTTTTTGAGTTCATTTTTCTCTTACTCTATGCATTCCTTACCATAATGCTCCGATGAGTGATTTTTTATTTATTTACCCATGGAAAAGAGTTTGTTTGGTGTTCGTCTGCATGATATTCACACACATTCCTCTTTTCATCCTGCATTTTGAATTTCCAAATGTTGTTGCATCGTTTTGCATTTGTACATGTTGTAGTGGTTCCTATTTTCGATTGTCTTGCATTCTTATATGGTTTTGTTCTTGTTTCAGAGTGCACTCCATTTTTTCATGGATTCCTCATCTTAGCATTGACCCCATCCTCGGTGACTCTGTTGCGTAGTCTACCTGCTTTCTCAATCGCCTCCTCTCCACCTTGCCTTTTTGGCAGTCTTTCTGTTCCTCCCTGCAAATGCTACGTTGGAATCAATTTCGCTATCGTTTGGCCTGGCTTGACAATAGACATGCCAACCCCTTCTTTTGCTAGTAATCATTCGTCCTATTTGCTCACTTCATTTTCACTCGTTCCGCCGTCTCGGACCTCCTTCTCACGCGTGCCGCCTCCATTGTGCCCTCTCGCCCGTTCTTCTGTTCCCCTTTAGGGTGATTTCCTAATACATTTGAAATAAATATATAGATGCGATGGGTATATTTTCCACCAAAAAAAAAATGCTTGTAGAAGTATGGTATGGGTGCAAAATTTATTACAATACAAGAAATTTATCGCGGCGGCCAAGGCCGTCGCGAACATTTCTCTCGTTCAAACCTACGCAGTTGGACCTACTATTAACGTACAACATTAAACAACGCAGTATCTACTTCGAAAAGTGGATATCAAGTTTACAACGAAGCACATTCATTATTCAAACAAAGGTAGAGAGCTTTCATTTGAGTCCTTAACCGACGGTTTGGTGCCGTGTAAAAGACAGGTCTAACTGAAGCTGGATCCTCAATACATCAAATTACATCAAATCACATGGTTGATTTCTAGAGATTTTTAGTTATTTCATCTAGTAGCTGTGCCATGTAGAAATAGTTGTTGTCTTTTATTTGGCAAAAGAAATTGGCAAGTGTGCCATTGCATTATTTCCAGTGTAGTACAATCCTGTTATCCATTTTAAGCCATCTACAATTGAGCACATGTCCTATCTTCTTAGTGCTAGTAGAGCATGTGTCTAACGTGGCTACGCTTTTGCAATCCTCGACGTGTAATTTGTCATGCATAGAGCCATTTTTGTTTTTGCCACAAGCGCCTTTAAAATTTGAAGCACACTTCTGGATATTATGCATCTCACTTACAATGTTCTTTACCATCACTTGTACTTCTACTAAATCAATAAAAGATGCTCCAAATTCTTGAAATGAAAATTGTTGTGATGAAGAATATTACATCTTTCAATATAATAATATAATCTGCACATATCAAGAGCGACAAAGTCATTTATTAACATAAGATCCTGGTAGCATTCATGTCCATTTGAATCATACGAAAAATGAATGGTAGCAATCCACAGACTAAGTAATCATTAAGGCAAGTGCATTTTGTGGAATACAAAATACTGGAGGGGTATTTGGTGAAAATCATATTTGTACTGGATTGAGTACTTTGACCAAGGCATCTAAAGGGTAGATGGTAAGATAGTGCAAAACTTAAGCAATGAAGCTGCTGAACCAACCTAATCAGCTTAGCTATGGGTCAACCACTTGGGCTCTAAGCTATCGATCAGGATGACGCGCTCGTTTCGAAGCATTCAAAATTTGCAGATCCTTCTTGTTCCTATCATCACATAATTGAGAACCTACTAACAATAAATCGAAATAACGTGGTAACAAGATCACACACTCTGATCACCTTTGTTTGGAATTATAAAAAGATAAGGCCATGTATTCTGCAATCATGATCTGTCTATTTAAATAATCAGACCCTTCAAGAACATAGAAGTTAACACACTGGAAGTATATCATACAACGCAAAGGAACATGCATAGGACATGGTAGATTATGTAATATCAACGCCATATCAATTAAGCCCATAGAAGTACAAACATGAGACAAGGACACAATGATTTATGTGCCCACTGATAAGCCTAGCCCTCAAGCCCATATACAATCGCTGCTAAACAATATGCTCCCAATCGTGATGCTGCCATACCTCACAATGAAGACATGCACAAGAATTTTCCAGTGCAACTTAGGCCCAAAGAACCTAATGCAGCTTAGGCCCAAAGATCCTAATGCCTTTATTTTAAAAGGAACTTCCAGATAGCCTGCAACTTGCCCAGGGCCCAGAACAAGATCTCTCAACCTCTTGCTTGCTTGCAAAGGTGGTGACCTGAAAATATTACTACTCTTCAATTATCCTTCATGCAATAACCTCTGAAGAAAACTAGTACCTATACAAAGCAAACTAAAGATACACATATCATACCTATGAGGCAGAGGTCTCTTTTGGGCAATCAGAGAATGGGGCCTGAGTCTCAAACACCTTAGCGCAACTTCAGCTGCCTGCTTGTTTGCAAAGTAGTGCAACTAACTCAAAACTTAAGCTCAGGTGCAGATTATAATAGAGATGCATAAAGCCCAGTAAAACAGGCATCAAATATTTTGGTTCACAAGGAAACTTTTATTCTAATAGATAGTTAGAAACTCCAAAACTGATAAAACTGTATGCTTATATTCTAAAATGAATCAGATACTGTTGAATTTAAATTTCCATGTCTATGAGCCGTATTTGGTTTCTAAGAGACAGCTACATACTTCAATTATCCTTCATGCAATAACCTCTGAAGAAAACTAGTACCTATACAAAGCAATCTAAAGATACACATATCATACCTATGAGGCAGAGGTCTCTTTTGGGCAATCATAGAATGGGGCCCGAGTCTCAAACACCTTAGCGCATCTTCAGCTGCCTGCTTGTTTGCAAAGTAGTGCAACTAACTCAAAACTTAAGCTCAGGTGCAGATTATAATAGAGATGCATAAAGGCCAGTAAAACAGGCATCAAATATTTTGGTTCACAAGGAAACTTTTATTCTAATAGATAGTTAGAAACTCCAAAACTGATAAAACTGTATGCTTATGTTCTAAAATGAATCAAATACCGTTGAATTTAAATTTCCATGTCTATGAGCTGTATTTGGTCCCTAAGAGATGCAGCTACATATGACCCTAACAATGTGCAACTGGATTTTAACCAACCTCTTGTTCTGCAGCTTTCCATGTTATGCCCTTGCCTTTCCCCATTAGCTGCCTTGCAACCTCTACCTGCTTCAGGACAGATATATTAGAATATGATCCGGATCAGCCACTAATATTTAAGCATCCGAATTTATCAACATACAACCAACATTATATGTCTGGATTCCTACCTCACAGATGTAAGTCATCATACGTGCAGTCTGAACAGATTTATTCTGGAATATGACATTCAATTGTTCTATTGACTGCATAACAATAGAAACCCATGCTCAGTGCAACATGCAAGCATCATACTATTTGGATGTGGTCGAATTTGGACCACAATCAAGATCTGCAATTGGGATAAAGCCTATAAATGAGCTATCATAACTAGCATTAATTGCAACAGAACAAAAGTTTAAAGAGCATTACCTGAACTTGTGAATCCAGAACAACAATAGATTAGAAGAAACCTTCGCCCAAGCATCCAAAATAGCAATCTATCTATTAACCGGCAGTGCTGCACTTATATATATATGAATTTCATGCAGCCGGATTCTGCCATCTGGGTATGTCTTAGACCTGATTGAAGCCGCGTTGTCGTGGTCACGACCACAAGCGATGGCAGTGGAATGCTTCGATGCCTATCGACCACAAGTTTTGTCGGTGGATGCCTATCTACCAAAGCGAAGAGATGGCATAATGCTTCGATGCCTATCTAATCCAGGTAAGTCCGCTTGCTTGCAGCCGAAGAAAACCAAAAGGTCCATACGTGTCGAGTTCGCGTGAGGCAGAACACAGAAATATTAGCTATCAAAAAAATAAAAATTCGAAATTTGATGTATCATTATATATGGTTTGATAAGGCCTTATGGAGGGGGGTTTTCTACAAGGTATTTGCCCGTATAATCTCTGCATATATGGCATATACTCTGCATGTATGGTATTTTGGGTGTGTTATTCCAAATAAAAAATTAAACAATTTAGACAATTCAAAGTTTTTCCCACCCTCCGGGAAATGGCATGATTCCCAATTCGTGCTCCCCAAGAGGTGAAGCCCCATTCGCGGATGGCCAGGGGTAAGAAACGTGCACCAAATATTTCTTTTGTTGGGCGCTCATTGAACCTTATACAAAATAAAAATAAAACTAAAAGAATTTAACATTATAATCCTTCCCGACCGCCTAAATCATCGAGAAGGGGAGGGATGGAGATGGATCGGAGTATGCACATGACGCCCCAAAAGCGGCGGAAGGCGTCAACACCGCCTTTTTCCCTGGCGCTTCAAAAATGTAAGAAACCTTTTCAAGAGGAAATAGAAGCATATATGGAGAGCGGATGGGCGGTATAAGCGGGGAGCAAACAAGCAAAAGATAGGATAGCGAAGGTGGATTGGGGGTATAAGCGGGGCGAACAAGTAGAAGATATGATAATTCAAGTCGGGAAGAAGTCCATTGTCTACATGTGGGCTCTAATATTTGAAATTTACCGGTTGCCCACCCGGTTTCCCTTGGTTGAGTATCCATGTCCTCGGTTGCTTCATTATATCCTCAAATCGTCGCTATCCACAAAGAGGACTGCCATACCCCCTCCATACGGTACCCCCAAAAGGCCCTTCTTTTTGATGGAATTTTTCTAACTCTTCTTCTTGGATGCAAACTTCTTCTTCTTTTTCTAACTCTTCAAAATATGGATCTTCTTCAAATCGCCTTTTCTTGACCAAAATCCACCCGGTCACGAGTTTCTTCGCATCAGTTTACTTCTCGTATGCCATGCCCTCAAATTTAAATAGATAGTTTATGCTTCTCAGAAGGCATTTTTATGCTTCTCCAATGTTGCCTCTCCGCCCTCCACGACACGAGTTTATGCATGGCTTCTCCTTTAGGTTCATCGATTCTAAGCCCTCTTCAAAAGCCCAAAACATCAATGGACCTCCTTTCTTCTTTGGTTTTTCTTGACCTTTCTTCATGAGCTTTTTTCCTATGAGCTTTTTCCTTCTTCGTGTGCCTTTCCTTATTTCTTTATATGAGGTAAACCGGATCCGCGGGATTATATAGATCTGCTTCAATAAGTGCCATCAAGATTTGATTGTCATTCCCTTTTCCGATTGGGCATTGTAAAATCTAGCAAATGGCAGTGGTTTCTCCATTCCAAGTGGTACAAGAAGGATTTGCGGCACAAAGGTGTGTACCAAATTTCAAAATTCAAATATTGGGGGAAAAAAAGCGGGGTATAAAAAACAATTAAATAAGTATTGAAAATAGGCCATGTAAAGTGCTTGAAGTTGTCATAATATAATATTTATATAGTGCAATATTAGTTGTAAACATAAGTAAGTAGATAGGGTAATTATTTTTCAGTTGTTATAATGTGCATTATAGGTGCATATGGTATCCATTACATAATACATGGGAAGGGTCTATTTATCATAGAAAATACATAGGAATTTTATGGGGAGAGTATTCTTTCATAGAAAATACATAGGATATTGTGTTTATAGAAAAATACATAGTATAATATAGTGTCTTATTAGAAAATACATTGTATATAATGTGCTATCTTTTTTTTTTTTTTTTTTTTGAAGAAAAAAAGGCTATCTTTGAATAAAGCTATGGGTAAACATTGACATAATAAAAAAACATATATTGCTTTGTATGGACCGTGTGCTAGTATGCTAATGCGTGTATTATGAAATTGTGGTAGTATAAAGTACTAATGTGTGCTAATTGCTAATGTGTGCTAATACTAATGTGTGCTAGTATAAAAACAATTGTTAAATATTAATGTGTGCTCTTGTTAAATACTAATGTGTGCTCTCTGACCCTTGAAATTGCCTTTTTCCAAAAATAGATCTTTAGAACTCCAAGTCGAGAAGGCCCTCAAACGGACTCCTTTTTATTTATGTTTTGTCGCCTTTTTTGTTTGCGAGTCGAATTTATTATTTGACCCCTAAAACTGTGTTTTTTTGGAACTGCCTTTCTCATGTTTCGTGAGTTGAGAAAGGCCTTTCCACCCATAAAACCTGCATTTTTAAATTTTTGTTTGCCTTTCTCGATTTCGCTGAAGTCGAGAAAGGCCTTGCATCTCCCATAAACTTTTGTTTTAAACTTTGGTACGCCTTTTGATCTCGGATGTCGAAAAAACTATCTCGTATCTATCTTCCTAAAACTGCGTTTTTGGCTTTGGTACCCTTCGAGTTATTGGGTTAGATAAGGCCCAACCCTGTGTTTTTCCCTCATTTGCCTTCTCTCCTCCCTTGAGTCGAAAAGCAATTCCGCCCGTATTTTCAAAAATGGCCCTAAGAATCAATTGTTTTTTTTTTTATTTTCTGTAGCATCACTTCTTGACTAACTTGATTTTGTCTTTTGCGGTCCTTAAGCGGCGGATAGTACATGCTTGGGAGCAATGAAAAGATGTTTGGTTCATTGAAGAAAGGTGTGTGAAGAGGGTGGTGACATCAGTTGGACATACAAGCACGTGGCCCATGAAGTTACTCCTCATACAAATTTCTATCGTCTGTAAGTTGCTCATGATTTTTGGAGAGCTCCGCGCCGTTTGCACTAGGTGGTTCATGTGTGAAGAGGGTGTAATCATTGTGATAATACGACCACTATGGTCTCTTCACCCACTGTAATATATATTGTAATGAGCCCATTTATAAATATAAGGTATCTCAAAACTAGTATTTTTTGGTGATTAAGTAAACAATTTGCTTAATTTTTGTTGGAATTTGTGATCTCTTGTCTACCCACCTAAGAAAATAGAGCCAAAATTTTCAACTAAGAATCTTTTTCAACTAGAACTTTGGTTTCAATCTGTAATGAAATTCCTATGTTTGAGTTGCATTGTTCTTGTTTTCGACTCGCTATCCAAGAAAACTGGAAGAAAGCTTGGATGCACACTAACAGACAAAAATTCGAATTAGTTTTCGGGTCGGGGTGCTCCTTTTTGTGTAAAATAATAGGGTTCCGCAAAAAAGTGGGAATGGAATGAGTCCCACTTTAATTAAATACGACTTTTATGTCGTTCTGAAAGCATCATGCAAAGGAAAATACTATCGTCTTGGCTAGTATACCTCTTGATTCTGCCTTCTTTGCATATTTCAGCCCCTTAGATACCCAAATCGATCCATTTCAGGTGGCTTTTCATGATTTCTCATTCACTATACTTCATCAACATCATGCCGTTCAACGGCAGCATGCAATAGGAGATATTGCTACTTTGCTGGTTTTTGCTTAACAATTTAATCTTAATCTATTCTTTAAGAATTCTAGCTAATATAAGCCATCTCAGCTTCTTCTATCTCAAATTGAAATTATTAACATGGTAGAGAATATTAGATCGGTTAATATGCTCGCTATCCATTAACCATGCATGCCTATTTATGACCATGCTCATATGATTTAACTCCAAGTTTATGCTACGTTCAGAGCAATCATTATTAAATCAACACAACTATACAAACACTAGAAAACCCCAGGTGTAAGGCTTGATCCCCACCTGGAATCCCGCTTGCTTCCTCTGCACTCCAACACGCTCCCAGAGTATTGCTCACACCCTGCTCCTTCAGCAATCCGACTGCAATCTATCGCCTTCCAAAATATTCCACCATCACAAAAAATACTTCTTCCCATGGAAAACTCCTCCCCCAAGAAATCAAGAATAATATTATTGCGCTTATATAGCCTAGCAATGCCCTTGCATGCATGGACACATTGCATGCATGTATTCCTAGCACATAATCATTTATTTTACCATTGAAAATGCACTCTTATATAATGGCAACGTTACTTACATCTTAATGTTGGTGCTAGATTGCTAGGTCTGTTACACCATTTGGCCTTTCATGGTTTTTACGAATGCTCCGCCAGACGAGGCGGCGCAAGGGCGGTGCCTCGTCCACACCAGAATGGGGGACCAATAGCCATGCCCCCATACGGCGCGATTAACGTCGTCGACCATATTCCCAGTTGTGCGGCCTGGCCATGTCAGGTCTTTTGTTGGGAGCATGGCCTTGTCGGCAAGTCAGGTCAGTCCATGCCTTTGTGTGGGGCCCAGACTAGTATTCTATCCATAGTAATGCCTACACCATACCCGTATCCTACAAAACTACATACATATACGTATCAGTATGCTTATTATCCCGCCCTTTGTTTCGCCAGAGTAATTTTTAGTAGCAGTTGCGTGCTCGGAGGTGGGCTCCATATCTGCTCCTCTGTATTTTGTTCTGCTCCTTATATTTGTTGGCTAGAGCTTGGATCAGATGGATCAGCAATCAAAACTCGGCGAGCAGGCATTTTCCGCAGTGCCATCATCAGCCCCCCAAAATCATAAGTTATCCTTTTTTCTTCAATCCAAAACGGCCTTGCTGCAGCGGCATAATCGCCCAGTTGTAACCCACCTCCTTCTGCTCGTTTTTCCCTTGTCAATTACGCTCTCCCCCTGTTGTTGGCTTTTCTGGGATTCTGGAAGATTGGATTCTATTGTTAGAAGGATAAGTGTGGGCAGAGTAAGTAGTGAGAGTTATGATATGAAGAAAGAGGGTTTTCAATTCCTCACAGCTTGTTTCTCGTAGGTGGTTTTTTAATAGTTTCTTCTTTGAAGCTTGTTCGAATCTTCAAAAAAAACTCTATTGGATTTGTAAAACTACGCAAAAACTCTGCTTCCTTTGATCAATCTTAAATGACTAAATAAATAATGCTCGTCAAACTCTTACTATACTACACATTTCTCAAAAGTTATCACAACATTAGCAACTACCTCATGAAATTGAGTTAAGATGCAAAATTAATTGGCATGGAAGATTCTTGCGATAACCCCATTTTAGATTAATGTCAATCTCCCACGCAGATCTCGACATTGATCTTTGTATCATGTGGCATGAAGGCATTATGAATCTCTACTTGTCATATATTCTGTCAGTCATGATGTGCATTATACAGAGAAGTCAATGGTTCCAAAAACTTAGATTTTTTTTTATTTATTTTTTTTGAAGGTAAGAAGATAAGCTTTATTGATTGAAAATATTTTTACAAAGCTTTGTAAGAACCCTCCATAGATCAGAGGGTATCTAGCAGCCAACATGAGAGCAGTTTACATTAAAAATGTAGTACTTGGTTGGAACCGATTCAACCTCTTCCAAAATAGCTAGTACTATGGGGGCCATAGCCACTACCTCTTCCCAACTAGTAAGTACTATGGAAAAAGGTTCTGCCCTTTTCTGCAAAATGTTTCTGTAAATGCTAACATGCCTCTGCCTCCAAAAAAAAGGGCAGCCTCAAGATATAAAGTTTAAAATTGAACTTTAGTAAAATGCTTCAATTAAATAGTCTACTAAGCATGCCGGTGATTTGCTCCTGAACTTAATACCAAAATTCCCTTGAAGCTCCTCCTATAAAAGTAGCATGGATTCAAACATTTCAAGAACTTGCTTCCAACCGCGCGAGGTTGGAGCTCCCTATTTTGTAAGGACCCAAAGCTATAAGAATAAAGAGACCAAGACCATGCCATCTTCATCTAATCCCATTTAGCCTTGTCATCTCATCCGATCAAGTGCACAATAATCAGGAGCCTCCCGTCTCCTGCTCATGCATGTAGCATTACTTACCACACCATCAATGTAGTTTCTCCTGATTGAGATAGGAGATCGCGGCCACTAAGAACTCATGTTTCAAAAGTATCTCTTACACAGCATACATAAAATGTAGATAACCTAAAGTCTAACATTTTAAAATAAAGCAGCTTATTACTCCCACAGTTCCATCAAGATGGAGATGCCCTCTAACAAAGACATCAGCACTGAGGTCTACAAAACAATCCATAGGTGCCGGCTTAATAAATCTATGTATTACTAAAAGACCATACTGTTGTGTCAAAATAAGAATAGCATACACCAATCTAAGAGCTTCAGGTAGAACTAACTCCTAAGCCTCAGATGAATAGACAACAAGAGACTATACTCATAGCACTGCATAAATATTTATGGAATGACTGAGTCTAATAAGCTCGCAACGCTGCAACATCAACACAGAAGCCCCTATTTTCAACCTATAATGGTGGTGACTGCTATCCAATATGCAGGAACCTCTATTGTGGCCCCTGCTCATACATGATTAAGCTCTAGAGATAAAGAGGCAGGGTCTGCACTACAGCAAAGGCCTACTCCACTGCAGAAAATAGGGGCCACCGAGAAGTGCTCCACACACCACCCTTTTGTATCTGCTCAAAACATGTTTTACCCTGCCCTGGGTGCATCCAACATCTCTGCCACGGTCGCTTCTACAAGAGCAACAGGGCACCGGCTGCCATAGCCAGCCGCCCAGTCAAACCTCAATTGGATATTCTCATGTGCAAAACTTGAAACTGTTGAATCTGTTTTGCAAAGGAAGGGAGGGAGAGAGAGGTATGAGGAGAGGAACTAGTGGGCAATATATGTAACCCAATAACTTGGAGGGTCTTAGGGAAAATTGATTTAGTTTTATGAAGATAGATACATAGATAGTTTTTTCACATCCTGTAGATCAAATTCGCCATCGGGCCCAAACAAAAAGGGGAGTATAGATGCAAGTGAACACAAAATACAATAACAAATAAAAATTAAAATTATGCAAGTGAGAATATGATGCTACTTAGATTATTCTAAACATGGGGAGTTCCAATCTAAAATCATTACATGGTGCTGAATAATAAATTGAACAAAAAATTCCCAAACAAAAAAGAAAAAACAAAACATAAATAAAAAGGAGTCCGCTAGAACAATAGGATATAACAGACCAAGTTCTAATGGATCTATTTTTGGAAAAATAAGAACCTGAATTTGGAGTCGTAGATACACATAAATGTATTCTAATCTTACAAATTTTGATGTGGACATAATTAGAAGTGCTTTTATTAAAAAGAATGTAAGCCTAATTAACAATCCAATAGTGAAAGTTTTAAGTTAAGCTTCAGAATAATCTGTATTTTTCAAGAAGAGAATCTACAGTCTCTAAAAATACATCATTAGGACTATGTTTAATAAATAGAATTGTTTCATCATTGAAATATAAAATCACACGAAAAAATGTTGTCAAATACCCATTTTACAAGTAATAAAGTTACCAGATACCAGTCTATAACCCAAGACTTTTAGACTCTAGGATCATATAAATCTAATATATCCAAGACCTTAAGTATTGGATACCATTGCAAGTTTTTCTTCCAAATGGTGCAGAGTTCCAGAATACCTTCTCTTCTCATGATCTAATGGGGTGTTATGCCTGCAATGTTGAGTTTTAGTTGCATTTATCATGTAGCATAATACGGATAATAGTTCGTCAAATATCACTTGTCAGTGTAACAAGAGACTTTGCCTATGCTGGAATGCGGTACCGAATATGGTTATCCCGGCCACATGTCCAGGCTAACTACTTCTTTATTAGGATTAACCACTATTTTTTGCTAGATTTACCATGCCATGAACTGAGCGTGATACTGTGTTCTTGAAGTTGATCTTGGATTAGATCTTGTAATCAACTCCTTGAATGGTTTAATCCGGTTAAAACACCATTAGAATCTCCTTCTTAGCCCCTTAAAAACCTCAGTCACTCAAGAGAGGATGAGTTTTGAGTATTGATCAAGAAAGATGTAGAAACCATTGTCTTCTGTGCTTGAAACAGAGCAACAGTGGATAATATGAACCTATGGCCCAGGATGCCACTTGCGAGGGTAAGTTTATGGTCGTCCTTTTTCAACATTATATCATAAAAATGCCTTCAAACGTTCACATATATCTATTTAAAATTTGACAACATACTATATAGTAAGATGATGTCGAACTACTGTTTGTACTAGATGAAGATAAACAATTAGCAAATTGAGGAATGATCCATATTTTGCACCTATGGTTGTACTTGGCCGAGTTTGCATACAATAACAGTTATCAAGATTCCATCAAAATGAGTCCTTTTGAGGCAATGTATGGTACGGAGTGTCGTAGTCCTCTTAATTGGAGAGATTCTCAATGCAATGTTGAAGCAGCTAATGAGACAGCTGAGGACATGGATACTCAACTAAGGAGACTTCGTCAGAACTTGGCTGTGGCACAAAATAGACAAAAACAATATGTAGACAACAGACGTAGACTACTTGAATTGTAGAAGGGGGACTATGTGTTCTCGAGAATTAATCCCAAGCAGAGTTCACTGGCATGTAAAAGTGCAGGTAAATGGAGCCCTAGGTATGCGGGTCCATATGAGATTTTGGAACGCATTGAAAAGGTGGCTTACAGGTTGGAGTTACCTTCGCACTTAAGAGTACATAACGTCTTCCACGTGAGTAACTTGAGGAAGTATATTTTTTATCCTTCCCATATGTTGGGGAACGATGATTTAGTAAGCAAGGAGAACTTTTTGTACCTCCGACCAGAGCATATTTTGCGAGAGGAGACCCATCGCTTAAGGAGGCAAACAATACTATATTTTTGGTTCAATGGGCGGGTTGCCCTGGGGAAGATGCCACCTGGGGAGACGCGAATTGGATTCTTCGTGAATTTCCAGAGATGTGCCCATGAGGACATGGGTTTGGAGTTAATTAATTATATTATTTAGGCTATCTAATTAATCCTTTTATTTTTTCGAATTTTTTTTTTTAACCTGCCCCTCCCCCTCTTCTTTGCCCTTCCCCCCCCCTTCCCAAGAGAGACCAGCACCTCCCCTCTCCTTTGCCCTTCCCCCCCCCTTCCCCAGAGACCCTCCCCCCCCTTTGCCCTCCCCCTCCTCTCCTTCCCAAGAGACCCCGCCCCTTCCCTCCCCTTTGCCCTTCCCCTTCTCCACTTCCCCTCCCCTCCCCATTTGCTCGGCCCCTCCTCTTTGCCCTTTTGCCCTCCTCGTGCTCCTTTGCCTTTCCCTCCCTCCCTCCCTCCCTCCTGTCTCCCCTTCCTTCCTACTCTTCTTTCTCTACCACCCCCCTTCATCTTCTCGGATTGTCGTGTGTAAATGTTATTCTTATTTTATCAAGGAAAAATCTAATACTGATTCAATTGCAACTTACTTTTTTTTTGCATGAGTCCCATTTTCAGTCCGAGTCCCAAAATTCGAGATTTGTCTTACTTTAATTAAATACAACTTATAATCTTGCCGATATGGATGCTTGGAAAACATGGAAATTGCTCTGAAACTGACCGATTTGTACTATAGTGAGGTCGAATTGGCATAAGCAAGCAGGAATTGAGGGATTCGAGGCAGGATCTGGCAGTAAGAACTGGGTTTTGGTGGCCAAGAAATGACCCAAAACCTGGCGGATTGGGGCCACAAACTGGCCGAAATGGCTTGGAATCCTTCTTGCTAGCAAAATCGGGAGAAGCCACAATGTTTTAGCGTTGATCCGATGGCCTGGAGGCCAGATCCGGCAGCTGCAGGCTGAGGTCGCGCCCTCTATAATGCACGCCAGGGTTAGGAAATAAAGAAAAAAGTTAATATTTAGTTAGTAAGGTAATAATAAACTATAAAGTTAAGGAAAAGCTAAGGTTATGGGTTTAAAATAAAATATTAAGGGTTAGTTTGGATCAAGGAATTGGGCTAGTGATTTATTTAGGATTAAAGGCTAAGTTAAGGAGGGGTATACTACTGGATAAGTATTTATGATTACGGGATGTGTAGTTTAATAAGGTAGCTAGTTGTATATCTAAACCCTTGGAAATAACTAAATTAGCAAAGGGAAAATATATGCTAGGGGTATTACTAGCTGGGAATGGGTGCAGGAATTAATAAACTAGTTAGCAGGGTTATGGAAGCCACCGTCATTAAGGTTATAAGTAGTAATTTGAAGGAAGTTGATCTAGTTAAAAGTAATAAGATATTAGTGAAGGTTGTATTTTGCTTAAGCACTGGGCATTGCATGTTGCATGGTAGAGATAGTAATGTTTATACGAGCGTATAACGGGATTTCCTTTGTTGCATGAGGTGTAAATTATGGAATTTCAAGGTGCATGGTATATAATGCCTATGATATTCAAGGAAAGTTCATCTCACCATATCGGATGAATAAGATTCTTGATGTGATGTTAGGTGCATCCTTTTGAAGATTAAATTGAGAAAACCAGGTAGCATCCATATATTGATATCCAGTGGTAAAATAACAATAGGTTGCTAAGTTGATAGCATTCAGGCTATGGTTGGATAACGTTACAACACGGTAAGACAAATTTTGAGAATGCTTAGATATGGTTATAAAATAAGATTGGCGTGATAGTCAGATTGAAGCTCATGTGTAAATAGCAGATGTATGACGTAGAAGGAAATGTCATGATTACATCATGGTCCTACTTGAGGTCTATAAAGTTGTTGACCCTAGGGTTGTGGCTAGAATAGTCGGTGATAGCCTTGAAAAAGTTCTTGGCCTTGAAAAAATTCTTGGAGTATAAGAAAGCACTTAATGGAACAAAGTGGTCAGGTTACGCATTTATATTTAGAGAATGATATCCACTTAAATTATGGCAGATTGAAGAATTGATTGGCCAAGATTGAACAATGTTTTTTTTTTTTTTTTTTGAAGAACTGTGTCATCAATATATTAAAAGAATGGTAATGTTACAAAGCAAGTGAGGAGGAAGGAGAACTGCCCCAAAGAGACAGCGATACCTCGACACTCCACAACAAACTCATAGAAAAACTGCAACTCTACTGCTGTACAAACCGACCATCACCATCTACAATACCCAAGAAGTCCCGCCAAATGGCAAACTTCCGCTCTACTACTCCTAGGAACACCAGAAAGCTTTGAAATAGCTTGTACCTGAGTCGAGGAATCAGAGAGGTTGGTTGCAGTCAATCCCCCGAAGATCCACAACCGCCGCCCAAATCAACCACACCAACCAAGCCCGACTGATGCAAGGCTTGTTGCCGCAAGAGCGGCCAAGCACCAGATACACATGAAGCGAAAGAATCGGCGGGCTAGTCAATCTCACCAAAACAGAGCCTAACCCAATCCCAAAAGTACCGCAAGTGAGGGCATAAAACCAGACAATGCTCCACAGTCTCACGATGAAGGCCACAACAAGGGCAGAGAGGGCTCACACCCGGCCTAAACCGACTCACAAGGGCATTCACCCTGAAGATTGAACAATGTTATCCATCTTATGGATAAGGAAGAAGAAGACGATGAATAGAGGAATAACATATTTAATCGTGGTAGTAGGTAAACCATGAAGTTGAACGAAAGTGTTGTCAGATAAAGCCCAGACATGAGTTAAAGGCAGAGGGGGAAGTGCCATTTTTTGAAAATCTTAGAATGTAATAGAAGAGTTGTAAGCACATCTATTAATGGTACTTTCATGTATCGTAATTATTTGGCATGCTAGAAGTGATTGTAGATTAAAGGAAGGATGGAGATTGCATTAGTTGACTAAGGATATAGTCAAAGGATTGAAGTTGTGAACGAAATACATGAATTAAGAGCTTCATTGAAATTAACAGCAATTGATGCCTATAAAATCTTGTTGAAAGACTAACCAGTGTGATGGGGTAATATGTATAGAAGTAGGCTAGATATAGAGGTCAAGTGTATAGCCTAGGATACTTCAATGTCATTGGATGAACTTGTAGAGGAATTCTCTGCCATGGGCTATATGTATCAACTTAAGTATATTACCTAGCTATAAGATACCTAGACTGGGGGACTTGATTATGCATTTTGCTTGTTACTTTTTGGATTTGGCCACCCAAGAAGTCTCGAGAGATTACATATCTAGTTCGACTTGAGTATCTCTTTGGAATGGTTGGGGGTTTTTTTTTTCTATGGCACGTACCTTCTTTATGAAAAGTTGCATTAATTGCATTATGTTTATTATATTGAATTGGATATGTATGTTCCTTTTTCTGATGCATAGAGTATACTCATAATATTTGAGTTAGTTCTAGACTCGGCGATATGTTAAATTGAATATTAGAAGGGTCGTGCATTGGAGCTATCTAATATGTATCTTTCCTTTATGAAGCTAGCTTTGAACTTTCAAGTTTGGAGAGGCATCATCTTGGATTGGAAGGCTAAGCAATTGTGTTTGACAAGGATGGGTCAGTTCTAAGGGACAAAATTGTATTCATCTGGGAGTATGTTGAATTGAGGATTAAGATGTGAAAGCATAAAGGGAAGAGACCCGAGGAATTAAGGAGGCAGACTATAAAAAAAAAAAAATTGGGTTGGGTTTGTTCCAAGGAAGATGTCACAAAGGGAGATACAAACTAGATTTTTCATGAGTGCTCTAAGATGCATCCATGAGGACATGGGTTGAATTTTTGGAGGAGAGACTGTAACGGACCTAGCAATCTAGCACCAACATTAAGATGTAAGTAACGTTGCCATTATATAAGAGTGCATTTTCAATGGTAAAATAAATGATTATGTGCTAGGAATACATGCATGCAATGTGTCCATGCATACAGTGTGTGCATGCATGCATGCAAGGGCATTGCTAGGTTATATAAGCGCAACAATATTATTCTTGATTTCTTAGGGGAGGAGTTTTCCATGGGAAAGAAGTCTTTTTTGTGATGGTGGAATATTTTGGAAGGCGATAGATTGCAGCCGGATTGCTGAAGGAGCAGGGTGTGAGCAATACTCTGGGAGCGTGTTGGAGTGCAGAGGAAGGCAAGCAAGCGGGATTCCAGGTGGGGATCAAGCCTTACACCTGGGGTTTTCTAGTGTTTGTATAGCTGTGTTGATTTAATAATGATTGCTCTGAACGTAGCATAAACTTGGAGTTAAATCATATTAGCATGGTCATGAATAGGCATGCATGGTTAATGGATAGCGAGCATATTAACCGATCTAATATTCTCTACCATGTTAATAATTTCAAGGAGATAGAAGAAGCTGAGATGGCTTAGATTAGCTAGAATTCTTAAAGGATAGATTAAGATTAAATTGTTAAGCAAAATCCAGCAAAGTAGCAATATATCCTATTGCATGCTGCCGTTGAACGGCCTGATGTTGATGAAGTAAAGTGATGAGAAATCATGAAAAGCCACCTGAAATGGATCGATTTGGGTATCTAAGGGGCCGAAATATGCAAAGAAGGCAGAATCAAGGGGTATACTAGCCAAGACGGCAGTATTTTCCTTTGCATGATGCTGGCAGAACGGCATAATCTTGCCGATTTGGATGCTTGGAAAGCATGGAAATTGCTCTGAAACTGACAGATTTGTACTATAGTGAGGTCGAATTGGCATAAGCAAGCAGGAATTGAGGGATTCGAGGCAGGATCTGGCAGTAAGAACTGGGTTTTGGTGGCCAAGAACTGACCCAAAACTGCCGGATTAGGGCCACAAACTGGCCGAAATGGCTTGGAATCCTCCTTGCCAGCAAAATCAAGAGAAGCCACAGTGTTTTAGCATTGATCCGATGGCCTGGAGGCCAGATCCGGCAGTTGCAGGCTGAGGTCGCGCCCTCTGTAATGCACGCCAGGGTTAGGAAATAAAGAAAAAAGTTAATATTTAGTTAGTAAGGTAATAATAAAGTATAAAGTTAAGGAAAAGCTAAGGTTATGGGGTTAAAATAAAATATTAAGGGTTAGTTTGGATCAAGGAATTGGGCTAGTGATTTATTTAGGATTAAAGGCTAAGTTAAGGAGGGGTATGCTACTGGATAAGTATTTATGATTACGGGATGTGTAATTTAACAAGGTAGCTAGTTGTATATCTAAACCCTTGGAAATAACTAAATTAGCAAAGGGAAAATATATGCTAGGGGTATTACTAGCTGGGAATGGGTGCAGGAATTAATAAACTAGTTAGCAGGGTTATGGAAGCCACCGTCATTAAGGTTATAAGTAGTAATTTGAAGGAAGTTGATCTAGTTAAAAGTAATAAGATATTAGTGAAGGTTGTATTTTGCTTAAGCACTGGGCATTGCATGTTGCATGGTAGAGATAGTAATGTTTATACGAGCGTATAACTGGATTTTCTTTGTTGCATGAGGTGTAAATTATGGAATTTCTACGATAAATTTGATATGGAAATGTGCCTAGTTGATATTGGGTGGATTTCATAGTATTGTGATCTATGTGTAGTATAATTCTTTGATATAGACGTCTGGGGCCGGAGTCTAGGTGCGATGGTCTAGACTCGCGGTTATTGCACAGTGCTATGTAAATGGTATTATTTGAACATTGGGCGTTGGTACCGTATGGTACAACATCATGCACAGTTAAGTGGTCCTCCAATGCTAGACGCAGCGTGGATGGGTGTGTACACACGTGGTTACTCCGCCTCTATGTCACTGGCCTGACCAGTCGAGTTGACCTTGCTCAGACCCAGAGGAATATTGGTTGCAATGTTGATGCTATGATTGCTTGGTTATTATATATGTGGTCTTCTTTGTTGGAATTAAGTTGCATTGGTCATGCTTCTTTGGACTAGTGACTTGGATTAGGGCGAGGCTACGGTAAGGTTAGGTCATTTGTTGCGGGTTAATGCTTTGTATTGTTGATGCTAGACATCCTAGATCCCCGATCCCCACTTAGTCCGTGTGACTAACCCCGTGGTTGATAGTGTAAGCAGAGGTGCGAGATGCTCCGGAAAGTAGCCAAGCTTCGAAAAGGCGAGAGTAGAAGTGTGTGATTGCTATTCAATAAACTTGATTATTATTACCATTATTATTATATGTGGGCTTGAAGCTATAACTATCAAGAACATTCATTGTGTGGGGGGATATTGCTGAGTAATGGGCAAGTATATCTTTGGGACCTTAGAATATGTATAAAGATTAAATTCTTTACCTAAGTATGCATGTATCAATTTCTTGAGTCCCAGAGGTTAAGTAGATCCAACGGTAGAGATCGATGGGATCTCCAGTTACCGAGAGGTTAACTGGCCAGGCCCGTCACAGTAATGTAACATTCCTAACCGGCATGCCCTTAACCAACTGGGCAAAACCGTCTAGACGTTTATGAGTAGTCGCTTCTACCCATTTATGCCGGTGTCTCGGGAATGCCCCACAGACACATTCAAGGATCGAATACTCGAGCGGTCTACCATGGGCCAGTTACAGTCTCTCCCACTAGAACTATGCTCGTCCTCGAGCATCCAAGGCTATACCATGTCTATGTCATACCATGTCACAATGATTACCAAGTCTTTGCAAATTATCCATGCATATAGGCACCCATGGAGACTCGAACTCGAGACCTGCTCTGTTACCAAATGTAACGTTCCTAACCGACATGCCCTTAACCAACTGGGCAAAACCGTCTAGACGTTTATGAGTAGTCGCTTCTACCCATTTATGCCGGTGTCTCGAGAACGCCCCACAGGCACATTCAAGGATCAAGTACTCGAGCAGTCTACCATGGGCCCGTTACAAATGGCCACAACATAGCCAGCTTTCACATATAACAAGTTATCCTTGTCCACCAGTAAAATCGGCTAGAACTGCCGATTTTACGAGGACGATAAAATATTTATCTTATCTTTATAGATGCCCTTTCAGGCTTTTGAATTAGAGTAGAATTGCAAAAATAGTTTGAGACAACATAAGCCATACATTTCGTGCCTATTTGGGACACAACACAATGAATCAAACAGCTCTGTCGGCTACTTCCAAGAGCAAATGCATTAATTCTAAAATAGAACAAGTCAGAGTTATAGATTCACAGAGCGGAGCCAAGAGCGTGTTTTCTGGATATTACCAGTAGCTTCGACATGTTTTGTTATTCAAATCTTCTGAAAAAGCGCCCATTAGGCCTGCTTAGCAGTACCGGAGATCAAGTTAAGGTCACCATATTGTTCTATCGCCTATGCTTAAGGTAACGACTAGAGCATCTGTAGCTGACCAAGCCAAACCGAGACAAATTTTGTTGCCATGTAGTAAAGGTAACAAACAGTGAAATCGGTACTGGCAGTCTATAAATCTTTGTTTGAAACAAGATTTTTACCTGTTTTTTCGATCTCATTTCCATCTGTATCCTTTTGAAGTAGCCACCATTGTGGCGGGATTAGCAACGACCAAGTCGCAACTACATGCCATATGGCGGCCTAAATCGATTTCTATATGGCACCCTAAATCGACTTATGTATCCTAAATCAATTTCCATTACAGACCATGAAAATCTTCCAAAGTCATCAGCTTTTATTTCGTATTTCTTATTTTTGTTGCCACTATTGTAGCCCTTACCATCAAATATCAAATGAAATATTGTATTTCCAGACATAGGAAGTGCTTATACTCAGAAAGGTGCCTCTAGATAGCCTTGCCATATCCCCATTATATTCCTCAATTTATGTCGTGCAAGCGGGCAAATTATGCCCTGCTTCTGATGCCGAAATGTTAAGTTACATAATTTTCCTCTTTTCCTCGGTTTTCAAAGCATTTCTAGACTGTATTAAGAACACAAAAATTTTAGATTATCCGGCTCATATTCTAGACTGTCAAGTCAAAATTGTTAGTTGATCTGCCTGAAATTTACAAGACCCACATCAAACTTGCATACTTTTGATCATGCAGTTGGATTGTAGGGCAGCCACATTAGGATTTTAGATGATCCACATTTAGGTTGATGTATATACGTTTTTGTGTCGAGCAAAGATGGACAAATTTACTACCAGGTTCTTGAATTGAAAAGAGAGCCATAGATTGGTGGTTTAGAATTTTTTTCTCGTGAAGCTTCAGCATACAGAATTGAGAGCCCTTTCGCCTGCTTTAAAAATTTTGAGTGTATACAAAAGGTTGGGAAAGAGAAACGTTCGCGGCGGCCTTGGCCGCCATGATAAGTTTCTTGTCTACACATATATAATCTATTATGTCCGATAAGGACGCCCACGTGGCAGCAAGCCATGCATTCTAACGTTAACGCATGTTTTTCCCGGACATTTTTTCAAGAAGAAAAGAAAAGAGAAAATGATGCTCCGGTTCCTGAGGCCTGCACCGTTTGGCTATGGCGGCAATCCTCAGACAGATAGCAAGCCAAGGAGTCCCGTAGGCGCCGCATAAGCTCCCAGTTCGAGCTTTGCACCTTCAGATCGCCCGCCTTGCTAGCCGCCGGAATACGACCCTTTTTTCCTTGCCTCCAAGCCTAAACTACACAGGCTTTTTGCCCTCCGATCCCGGACCATGAGTTCTTTCAGTTAGTCCAGATCCATGAACTGGGTATTTTCAAAAGAAAAGTTTGGATTATGCCCTTCCCCTCAGAAATGGGCGTACCACATTGTGCCTAGATATGAAATGGCGCTTCGGTTTATGGAGACATGGAATGTCGGAATTTCGGAGTAGCGATGATTTAAATCATGTATGTGTGTTGTTTTGTGTTGTTCATTATGGCTTCAGAGCTCTTTCTAATTTTAACATGTAACGTTGCTTGCTCAGCAAATAGAATTATCTTACTTGCACAGCAAAGAAGATTAACATAAAAGAGTTAAATGGGTTCCTAAGACCGATAAGTTTCTGTAAATTTAAGCTTGAGTTGAGATACAATTACTTAAATTTCATGGTTACATATGACTGATTCCATCCAATATCTATGCAGTTTGTGGCAGCATGCAGCAAGGTGTCTGTTAATAACAGAGTATGCCAGGAGGAAGCTTGAGGGCTTTTCTGCATAAGAATGACCCCGGACCTTGCCATTGACGAGGCTAATGAAAATGGCGCTTGATCTTGCTGAGGGGATGGAATATGTGCATTCCCAAGGTATTACTCATGCAGATCTCAAGTCAGAAAACCTGGTCTTAGATGACGACCTCTCCATTAAGATTACCGATTTTGGAACTGCTAGATTGGAGTCTGAGACAGAAGAACGAGTCCAGGATGTGGGAACATATCGTTGGATGGCTCCGGAGATGATTAGGCACAAACCAAGTTCAAGAAAGGTCGATGTTTTTAGCTTTGGGATCATACTCTGGGAACTGGTAACTGGAATGGTTCCTTTTCACCAGTTATCAGCTATGCAATCTGCCTATGCCATTGTCCACAAGGTACTTCCCTCTTCTGCTTGTTTTAGAGTTTATTTGTTCCTATTGAATTTGATTATATATTTGGTGAGGATTGAGTAGAGACAGCTGCTTTGGGTTTTTGCATATCCAAACATCGTTGTTACTTGTTTGGTAGTGATTTTTTGCAGTTTTGGCTGTTTCTGGGCATGCTGAATTGCTTGCTTGATAAGGCATTTGTAACAGATCTGCCTTGCTCCATAACGGAATTAGTTGAATTGGGCAGTTTCTCTGCTTGCACATCTAATTGGGTAGCATCACAGTTTGCCTGGCGACTGTCGTCGATTTGTGTCAGACTTGCCTCTTCCCGATTCCCTTTTTTGTGTTGCTTCTATTGTGTTATGCTAAAAGCAGTTTTACTGTCGAACTATATTGGAAGTTTTGCCACATATAATATGCTGCTTATTTGGTTACTGGATAAGTTAAATATTCATAAAGCTATGTTGCCTGTTTTGAATGTCAGTGTTCTGTCTGTTTCCGGAATTTTGTTTCTATGCAGTGTTGATGCGCATACTCATGGGTTAAATCTTGATTGGGTTTAATACAGAATGCCAGGCCTGAAGTGCCTACATACTGCCCCCCTGAATTGAAGCAGCTGATGAAAAGGTGCTGGGACAGGAACCCTAATAGACGACCTGAATTCAGCCACATAAGAAGAATTCTGCAAGAATACACAGCTCTTCTGAATGAAAAGGGGTATGCATCATCTGGTTGGCCTGCTGTTGATCCAAAAAATTATGTACGAAAACATAACATCACCCATTTTCCAAAATGGAGAACCATTTGCACCAGTTTGACAGATTTATGACAGAAACGTGTGTATAGATCACCTTTGATAAGAAGCTTGCCACACCTTTGTACAGCATTTTTACGGGAAATAAAAGGCTAACAGGAAAAAATGGCACGGGGGGCATAAGAGTACCAATATAATATAGCCCCTTTGGTTGCTTTGTTTTGTATTACATTAAGTAATTGCACTAAAGGACTGCTGGTTATAAAGATTCTGCTGGGAAAGCTATTCTAGAGTCTGTCAAATTAGGGGCAGAGTCTTCTGATTCATCCCTTGGAAAAAATCTGAAGAAGATAGATGTGGAGAATCTGGTAAAGAAGGCCTCCAGTTCTAAGCCATTATCTGGAGGAACAAATGCTCTGTATCTACTCCTCACTTCTGATGATGTGAATGTAGAAGGCTTTTGTGTGCAAACATGCGCTTCGCATTCTTCAATAAAAATGGGCAAAACGCAAGCGATTCCGTATGCTTGGGTCAGAAACTCTGCAACCCAGTGTCCTGGGAAATGCGCATGGCCGTTCGCCAAGAATTACTTTGGGCCTGATACAAAGCCATTGACTGCTCCGAATGGAGATGTGGGCATTGACGAAATGATCATAGACATTGCTACCATGGTTGCTGGTGCTGCGACAAATTCGTTTATTGATGGCTATTATCAAGGAGATGCTAAAGTGCCATTAGAAGCCGCTACAGCTTGCACAAGTATATTTGGAAAGGGTGCTTACTCTGGATATCCTGGAGAGCTGGTGATGGATCAAAAGAGCGGAACCAGTTTCAATGCTTATGGCGCTGGAAGCAGAGCATTCCTGATGCCTGTCTTGTGGGGTCCGTCTACCAGCATATGTGCTTATCCATAGCCCTTTGTATGAGACAATGTACATAGCATAGAATGTAGATACAGCGGATCCTGTGTAGCGAAGAGTGTACATATAGCAATTTTTTACAAGCCTACTCTTACTTCTTGAATATCAGTTATTTGTTCTAAGTAATTCCATTTTTTTAACATTGTTTTTCTGTATTGATTCCATTTGGTCAAGGAGAAAGAGCAATATCAGAGTGAAGAAGCAAATTTTCATAATAGTTGTTGCTTAATGACACCATTGGAGTTCAGTCCAAACCTTTATGTATAGGGGGATGCCCACCGGTCGCACTTTCCGATGTAGCTGGTGACCCGCTCCTAGACCATTCCAACAATATACGAATCTGCCCTTACAGAAGTAAGCCGAGGAAGAGAAATGTTCGCGGCGGCCTTGGCCGCCGCGATAAATTTCTTGTGCTAGGGAACCGCCTGGTACGAGGGGTTTCCGGCGGGAACCCGCCGGAAACCCCGAGAACCAGGCGGCTCCCTCACGTAAGCCACCGGAAAGCGAAATTCCGGTGACGAAAGAGAAAATAGTATTTTTTTCCAGCTGTACTTTTTCTTTCTTTCTCTCTGCGTCCGGCTATGGCGGAGCTCCGAAGCTTCGCCCATGGCGCTCTCCATGCTCGCCGAAGCGCTTGATCTCTTGGCGAGTTTTTGGAGGATTTGATAGTTGAGGCTACATGTCTGGCGACTTTTCTTTTGAAATGGAGCAGTTTTGGAGGTCAGTGATGTATCTTTTCTTGTTTTTCGAGTTCATTCCCTGTGTAGGGATCCTGATGCCGTCATTTTTCTTAAAATGGAGAAGCTTCTAATGATTTTTTTGATGTTTTACAGGTTCTTGAGTTCCGGTGGCAGTATAGCATCAAGGTTTTACTGCCTTGAGAAAAGAACTATTTTCCGGGCTTCAAGGTGTCACTATGGGCGGACTTTCGTACTCTATGGGCTCAGCTTTTAAAGAAGAAGACGGGGAGCTATGCTTTTTTTATAGGGAATCGAGCTTCTCATCATGTTGCTTCTTGGGTTTCTCTTCCTCCTACCTTGTTTCCTTGAGTCTCCACGCCTCCTTAGTTGGGCCCATTCTTTTTCATGCTTCTTTGCGGGCCTCTTTTACCTCGGCGTCGGCTTTCGTTTCTTCTTTGACTCGTTTGGGTTGCGGGGAGCCTTCACCGGGGTTGGGTCGACTTCACGATTACTTGTGTTTGCGGCTTATTCTTCATCTGTTGATCTTGCTCGATTTTGTTCTTGATCATGTTCTTCATTTTGATCTTGATCATGTTCTGATTTTTCTTACGCATTAAGGTGTTCATACTCCCACTCTCCTCAGCCGGCCGGCGTTGTGCAGGCGGTCTATTTCAGCCATGCTTGGTATCAATGCGATCGTCTCAGGAGCATATATTAAATCTGTGTAAAATCTGTATTGAATCTATATTAAATCTGTGTAAAATCTGTGTAAAGCAGTGTTAAATCAACTGTAAATAAACTTGTGGCGGCGCTCTAAGCGGCGCCGCCGAGAAACCCCAAGGCAAAAATTACCTGTTTTAAACAAACACGAAAAAAGTGAGGAATTTCGCTTTCCGGTGGTTTACGTAATAATAAACGAGCATAACAAAATATATATAAGAACTATATTTGGTTATTCAACACATTAACCCACTTAGTGATATTAATTTATTATAGTAGTTTTATATAAACATTATTGTGAAAAACTGATAACAATTTTTTTTGGGGACCTTGTGTTATCGCCATGTGTAAAAAACAACGATGTCAAGCCTTGGTCTGATGGGATAGAGTAGTAATTGGGAAGACGAAGATACGGGACAGTGAGGCTATACCTCCAATCGTACACTAGGATAGCAAGGGCACGACCCATCAACTGGTGTCTCTTGCGCCACCTCCAAACTGAATCAGATTAGCCCAAGGGAGAAAATACAAGGTTTCCAATAAAGAATGGGATCAATCAAACATTAAAAAAGAGGAAATATAGAGTCGGGTTAAAGAGGGTCACCTCCTATCCGAACAATAGGGGCATCGAAAAGATACCCATTCCTCAACAATAAGGACACACCCCAAGCTATGGAAAATTGCAAGATACAGTTTGAGCATGAGTACCAGATGGCAGTGACTATAATTAGAAGATATGCAGGAATGCACAAATTCAAATTTGAAATTGATATCCATTCGGGAGAGGGTGCGACTGATACAAAATACTAAGAGACATGTAGAAGGAGCCTCTAACATAGCCAGAGGGAAGCGGCCATGGAAGGAAGAAGACACACGCACGAATCATAGAGATTCCAAATCAATCTAACAGCGGGGGTCAGGTACCAAGCATTATGCAGCCTGCAAACAGGACCTGAAAGATTTCTTGGTGCAATGGGAAGTGCAATTGGAATCGAGGGTGCCAAGGATGGATGCCCTCAACACCTTGGTCGACAATGCCCAACAAAATAAGGAGAGACTGGTTAGAATTGAGGGAAGAGTACAAATTATAGAGAAGACGGAGGACAAAATACAGATTACGATAGATGAGGTCAAAAAGGAAAAATAGGGCCTATATGTAGGCTGGCTGAGCTTCTCATTGTCCCGAACTTGTGCGGCATGATGGTTTGATCTCTTTGTAATGTTCTCTGTGTTTCATGCTTATGTACTATATTCTCTTTATGCTCTTTATGTACTGTATTCTCTTTGTTGTCATTGTTTAGCTTTGCACCATAGGATATTGTGTCTTCATATTGCGAGGACAGTGATTCCTCTAGATATTGTTACATCTGGTAATGATTATATTACGATTGTGAGGCAACTTGCTAGATCTGGTCGTGGCTCATGGTTGCACATCACGCTCTATCTTCATCGTTGTTCTTTGCTTGACGCCGTGGAAGGCGAACAAGTCGCCAATTCCTGCCGGGGGCCCGCAACAGCCGTGAATAGGCAGCAGGAGGAGCATTGACCTTATCCGCCAATGTGATGCAGCAGCATTTTCTTTTGGTGGATTTCTCCTTGACCGGATGCCGGAGGTAGCCTGCTGCAGCCCGTGGCCCTCGTGCCAGGAATAGGCTCCTTGTTAGCCTTCCACATAACATAATGATACCATTACATAAGAGGGGGTGGCGGAATGAACCAAGCAACTAATGTAATTGTCGGCCATTTAGTTAGGTAGGTTACCTGACGGTTAGGTTTCCTTGCCTTTTACATACCCGTTTTTTTGTCCGTCCTTTTCTTCATCAGTGCTTGTCTTCATCCCTTTCTTACTCTAAGCCCTGTGGAGTTTTTCCTTGGCCCTTTTCTTGTTGTGTTTTCTTCCGGTTTCTTTTTCTTCTGCTATTTGCCCCTTTTTGCATCTCTGGTGCGACGTCTGTGGATGATCCATTTTTAAGCGCCTAAATTGCCTTTCGGCCATAACGGGCTTTTTCTGCGATCATTTTATTTTGGCCTTCTATTCTGTCTGCGGAGCGATTCAGTCCTAAGGGGCGGTCAACAAAATCAAATGTGAGTAACGGTTCTTACCTCAAAGCCCATCAGTTTTGTCCCTGCGTTGCATTCGGATCAATTCTACAGAGATTTCTTAGTGGGCGGCAGCACCAATTTGCAATCAGAGTAGAATCTGCAGAGTTTCTTTGTGGCCGATTGATTGATAGCTCCAATTATTCATATTTGAAGTAGAAAGACGACTTTGTCCTTGGCAGATCAAGCCCCTAAGAATCTGCCCTAATCCCGCAGCCTGCTTGCTTTTGGCCTGTGCAAGCTCTTACTCTGAATTTTGTTCTACCTAATTGCTTTTGTTGGGTGCCCTGAGGCCGAGATTGAACAAGTTTTTGTGATGAACTTGGATGTACTTAGCCAAGGACTTAATAGATGGCCGAATCATGTTAAATTGTTGCTTCGTACGTTACAACAATTAGACTTGTGACTTTGCAGAAGTGGCAAATTATTTGGAGATGTATATATGAGCAATATTTTCTATTCTGTTTATCAAACATTTTTGCGCCTTGCTTGGCTCCTTGACCTCATCTGAGGTTGTCTAATTGTGTTACATATTTTTAAGATGCTTGGCATGCTTATTGGTTGTGGACATTTATGGTTGTTGTGCGCTTCGAACTTTGATGTTGAGAGAGAAGTTAGAATAGGTCTTCTGAAGTTGCACTTATGGCTATGTCTAGATCTATCTATAGTTTTTTAGTCATAGAGTTTTTAGGCCTTCAACCTTACAATTGCAATTTTGGCCCTTTATGCAACTCTACCTTACTTGATTCTACTTAAATTGCTACTGTAAAATGAGTCTTCTTGGATAGAGCATGTTGTTTGAATTTGATAGGTTGCCAAATCTTGTGCACTTTTAAGGAATCTTAGAGTACCATTTGGTTTGGTTCAGTGATTTGCCCTATGCTAGCAATATTTGCCTAATTCGTGCTCCTTATTGTGGCTTGTGATTTATGAGAGTCTTTAATACTACAAAAGTCTTTTTTATGTAATCCTTCTGTTAAATTTCCCCATAAACCATTTTGCCCTTGGATGCTACTATTTCTCTCAACTTTCTTATATGTTTTTAATTTAATTTTTGTCATTGTTTGTACAGGAACGCTGGATAACTAGAGGAGTTGAACCACAATGTCTTCTATCTGCCAGTTTTTCTTCTATTTGCATTGTCTGTAACAGTCTTGGGAAGTTAGGGACCAGTATTGTACAAGGTATCCTATATAATAAAATTATCATGTGTGTCTTCGATGGAGCCCTAGATTGGGCGGCTAGGATTTATTCTAGTTTGTACATAAATACATGAAGATACATGTATGGCATAGATGCATATGAACAAGGGTTTAGAAAAGGCTTTTTGGGGCTTTTTGAAGACGTGAAGCTCTTCGCAAGAAAAGGCCATTTGGAGCATCAAGGCAGAGAAGCATCGGAGCTTGTCGGAGACGGAGACTGAGACTGCATCAAATCTTTTACTTTCAGGTGGGGTTTCATGTTGATTTTCAGGGTTGTCTATGCTGCAGCTATGATTAGATTTCTGCATGCTTTCTATGCCATGTCCTCTTCATCCGAAGTTGTATTGGGTTTATTTGAAGCAAAACTTGTGTAAAAAGAGTCAATATGCGAAGGCGATTTGAATGTAATTTGGATGTAAAAGCTTACAGCAGAAGCTGGGCATGTTTCGTGCTGCCAGATTTGATCCATATTTCTTGCTTGCTTCTCTGAACAAATTAGGTAAAAAAAAAATTAGGAGCAAATTCAAATCTCAACGTACGCCTATTTTGTGCTTTCTATTTATACTTCCTATTGCAGTTTCTTCCTCGATCCCTGGCTTTTTCTTTCATATTTTCGTGCTGCAAATATGCTCCTTGGATTCGTTATGGAGACTTTGATTCAGATTTCCTGCTTGCTTCTCTAAAACAATTAGATAAAAAAGTCAGAAGCAAATTCAAATTCAAGCTTACACCTATTTTGTGCTTTCTATTACAGTTTCTTCATCGATCCTTGGCTTTTTCTTTCGCCCTTTCATGCTGTAGATATGCTCCTTGGATTTGTTATGAAGACTTTGATTGATTTTTTCAGCTTGTTTCTTTGAAAAACTAGATTCAAAGTGCATTGAGTAGATTTGAACCCCTAAATATAGAAGCCCAAAAGATGTGCCCAATTTTGTGCTTTCTGCTCCAGTTTCCTGCTCGATCCCTTGTTGCATCTGATGCCAAATGTGATAGAAGAAGCAGAATAGAGGTCGATGGCATGGAGAGGGCGAATAGCTTTGCCTCTTTAGTTTGTGAAATACACTCTGGCAAAGCATAGGAGTGGTTTAAGATCATGCATGGATAGATTCTGTGGGAGGCATGGACAGATTGCAGCTACTTCCCTAAAGCTTTTTGGCGATAAGCAGCATCCTCGATGTTGTTAACGATTTACAGATATGGCCAGAAGAGCTTCAGCATGTTCATGGATTAATATTTGGTTGCAGGTAGCCTACCATTGCAGAAGGAGAGAACGACATGTTTTTTTTGTAGAGTTCCTCCATCAAAAGACAGAAGGTAGATAGATGTCCATAAAGAGTTCCATGGTGAAGGCATCAGAAGACGGTAGTGGGTTTTTCCACGGTAAAAGCTGTAGGTTCTTCCACGGTGATAACAATTTTGTTGCAGAGAGCTCCAAAGTCGCCCATGCTTGAGGTTAGCAATTTTTTTAATAAGTATAAGAGTCTTTTAGCATTTTTTAGAACATAGGAGGGTCTAGGGCGATTTGTAGCAAGAAGCCCAAAGAAAAAGAAATCTAAAACATACTAAGCGTGATTTCAAATCCACGCTTGAGGTTAGCAATTTTTGAATAAGCATTTTAGAAAATATAAGTCTTTTAGCACCTTTTTAGAACCAATGGGTTGGGTTGCATAGGAGGGCCTAGGGCGATTTGTAGCAAAAAGTTCAAAGAAAAAGAATTCAAAACACGCTAAGCGTGATTTCAAACCAATGGGTTGGGTTGCATGGGAGGGATCTAGCACAATTTGCACCCAAAAAGTTAGAGAAAGAGAATCTAAAACACATTAAACGTGTTTATAAAGGAGTAAATACTTTCATTTGATTGGCCATGTGCTCTTTTCTAACTCATATAATTGCTATTGGCAAATGCTTTTCTACCTCGGTAATGACACGTCTACTTTTTCGCATATTCTGTGTTTCGGAAGGGAAAAAATAGCATATTTTTCCAAAGAAAAAAAAGATCAAAATCTCTGCCCTGGTGTGAGCCGAGCAACAGGGCAAGATCAGGCGATGGCTTTTCTTCCAGCACCATAGTCGTGCCAGAGTCATGCCAGGAATCGTGTACTCTGTCTTATACGCAACATTCCGCCCTACTATGCCGGCAACAGGTCGCGTACGAACAAAAAAATTGGAGCAGAACTCAAGTTCTGTGCGGTACATGCTGCTAAAGCTCGCGCTCTGCTTGGCCATCTCTCTGCCATATTGCTAAGGCTCGCGCTCTGCTAAGGCAAAATCCGAGCTGGGAGCTGTGATCGGATTTAAGAGCTGGGAGACTGGATTTAAGAGCTGGGAGCTTGGTTCATATCAGGGAGGCAGAGAACTTTTTGCGAAAGTCCACCATTTACTAAAGAAGAAGCTGCCCAGATTGATAGTGCTTAAGGTTTTCGAATGGGGGTTGGGATTGCGACCTTCCATGTCACAAGTCTACTATCTTCCGGTCTGTGAATCTTTCCTTTCATTCTACCTCAAGTTTTGACTCTGGCTTGGAAGAAGTTTTGGCGAGGAAGAAGTTTTGGTTGGCTCTGGCTATGGCGGATTCTAATCAGCCTTTAAATCTTGCTCTGAATATGAGGAACAAGGAAATGCCCATGTCCCCTTTTTGGATCTATTTTTCTTTACTACACTTTGCTCTGTAAAGATTCGGCTATTTCGCCGAAACAAAAATTGCTTGAAATCTCTGTAACCCAGATGGTAGAAACCGATGGAAAAAGGCAGAGCGAAGCATCAGCGTTGCTGAGTTTAATAGGCGATTCTAGATAAGAGTAGAAAAGAAAAAAACCAGAACTGAGCCATTCCCCTGTTTTATAATCGTATTAGGCCGGGTAAACTCAGAATCTGGCCATGGCTGCACCGATGATACTGATTTGTGAGAAGGAAAATGTTGCAGAAGAAAACTCTGATAAAAACAATGCATTATTAAAAGCGGGTTGGGAGCCATGACTTTCAAGATCAAAACTAAGGCCGAGAATGAATTTGCAAATCTGAATTCCCTCCTATGAGAAGGACTGGACCACATGATGGTTGAATATTGCTCGTCGCACGCAGCAAACTCACCTTCGCTGCCTATAATCATTCTACATGAAAATTGGATAGGAATTGTACAGGAAGGTTACCACTGCATTCTTACCTCAAAAGAAAGCATGCTCTAACGTTCTTGACTAAGTGGCAATTGATGACATGTCTTCTTAGTATTTGCAATATCTACAACAATGTAGAGGTTGCAAGGGGATGCTTTGAGCAAATGGTTCTTTTTAAATCCATTGTGTACTTATGGCTATGTGCTAATGACAATCATTTATGCAGGCATCCATAAGATCAACCTCCATATTTGGAGTTGATAATGGGTTCAACTTTTAGAATTTTTGAACTAACACCAAGCATAACATTCACATCATTTCAAACTCGCATGGAGTCGATAAAGAGAAATGTTTGCGGCGGCCTTGGCCGCCGCAATAAATTTCTTGTAGCCCTTATTATCATTGGTCTATTTTATCCCTTTTTCTAGCTTTAATATGTGCCTTTTACTTCCTAATCATTGACCTAGAGAATATTTTGTTCTAAATATGTTGTATAATTTAAATATGTTGTTCAAATAATGTTTCCTTTTGGCATCCCTCTTCTTGTTTTTTTAGCAACCTTAAACTGTGGCCCTTAGTTTCACTTGTATTAAATGTTCCTTATTTGTTATGATTATTAACATTATTATTTGTTTGTTCCTTGTCTAACATCATCCATGTTGCATACCAGGACTACACAACTGAAGGTTCATCTTGGTATGAAATTGAAGTATAATGCTTGCAAGTTGCATATTCATTAAAAATTTAGAATTTCATTTCATGTGTGCATTGCCATTAGATTTGAAATCACGCTTCGTGTGATTTACTGTGACCTTATATATCAATTTTTCTGCTGGTCCTTTACATTTGTAGGTTCAAAAGCGCTATGCATTTAGTTCTAGTGGAACACCTTTGAAACTTCTTGTTGCTTTTATTTAGCTTTTATATGCAACATAATGAACATTTTATTTTCTTCTTTACTCTTATATATTTACATACACGCATAATTATTATGTATCCATGTATATCATTGGCATATGTACAAATCTGAGCCATTATTCAAGGAAGTTAAAGGGCTTTCGAAGTGGCAATTATTTTAGCAATTATCATTTTTAATCATCATTCTTAGCTCTATTGTTGTATCAAATTTATATATTACAAGAAATTTATCGCGGCGGCCTAACCCTATAAAGTTTGCCCGAGTCTAAGTTCTAGTCTTGTTTAGTTATGGATTTATCATAGTTCGCATTTGCGCAAAAGGCTTTCTTGAATATATGGGATGCGCTTCCTTATCGTAAGATAGACCAGATAATTTTAGAATCTTGCTCAAAATTTAAATGCTACCTGCATGGTACTAAGTAGTTGATCCTCGTTGCACAAAATTTAAATGCTACATGCCATGCATTTGGTTGCAATTGTCCATCTCTTTATGCTAATACTTAACACAATCTTGTTCTAAAGAACACATATGTCAAGAGGAGACTTTTCCTTAAGTACTCGTAGGTGCATATTCTTCTACGATGTAGTATTCGAACGATTTCCTTTCAACCAAGCCTTGCATCAAAATCAAGTGTTGGAACAAACATGTGAGAAGTAACTAAAACAATGCAATAAGAATGATACGCCTAGTAATTATATATGAAATCTATCACAATACATGTTATTAGTATCCAACAAATTCAAGTTATCCTTTAATTACAGGTAAGAAGGCATGGCAAAGACCAGATTTCGCTTGACTTAAAAATTTATGTTTTCTTATTCAGCATCTGTATCCTGAACCTAGAGTACTCTTATTCATATTCCTAAAACTGTGCCTAGGCCATCATGCCAAATCTTTAAAAGAAACTGTGGCTTTGTCTTTGCAAAAGCATGTCATCTCACATGCAAAAATCAAGAAACAACAGAGTTCATTTTTAACACAAAGTTTACCTTGCGATGAAGCTGTGCTGAAGTTACCTATATAACTATGCCTGCCCATATGGTTCTCAAGCATCTTCGCTGGCCTGGAGTTCTCCCCATCCCCCTAACTTGGCCATTTTAAATCCCATGGCAACCCCAACTTCCATTTGTTAATGCTTTTAAATGGGACTCCATGTTTTATTCTTAACCTTATTCCTAATAAAACCTTTTCGTCTCGGTCAGAACCAGAGCAAGAGCCTGATGAAGGATCCGTCAAGGAAAATTTTAGAAATGGTCTCGGTTTGTTGGTTCCTGGTTCTGAAACTACAGGATTATATAGGATCATGTCTGCAGAGAAGAACTGCCATAATAATCGCCTGAATCATCAGAGACTGCTCAGATCTGGCTACGTGTCTCTAGAATCGATCAGAGAAAGAACAGAGAAAGAACGTGCCGCTCAGTATTTTTTTTTTGCCTTTTTGTTTTTAAACAGCGCTATTTTTTGCCCCCCGAAACACAGAATATGTCAAAGCATCTTGCCAATAATAATTACATGAGTTAGATATTTTCATCTTAATGCTCCAGAATTATGTCATAAATTTGAAAAACTTGCTTATTTCTTTTACATATTTCAAGTTCTATGTAAAAAAACAGATAATTTTCTGTGAAGTTTATGTCTATTTTGAATAATTTGGCTATGGGGATGACAGTGCATGAAGGGTTAAATTCACACCCAGAACTAGATAGAACGGCTGACATGGAACCACACCTTGTTAAATACGTGGAAAAATATGGATTGATCCCTCAATGTTTTATTGGAATATATGATATTTTTATATGATATTTGTGTCATGTATCCATAATTTTGGGTCTCCAAACTCGCAAATAATATAATCTGTTATTATCTAACCTATTATTTTCATCTCAATGCTCTTCAATTTTGGTGTCATCTATCTTAGCAACTTGCCCTATTTCAATTCACATCTGGAACAACACATGGGAATTGCAACCTTATGTTATTTATCAAGTCCAAAAAAAAGATTGAAAAAAACAAAAATCCCCCAGAAAACAACAACAGGTTAGCGTGATTTTGGAGTTGACATAATCCCAATTTAATTGGATGATGGTTGGAAGTTGAATAACCCATCTTCATCTGCTAGGGTGTCACCTATTAGAGGTTGAATACAATTCCAAAAATGATGCAACCAGGCGCAGGTGAAAACACGAGTCGAGATTTCAACTGCCCTACAACCTAACAGACATAATTTAGAGACCTCCTATTTATATTGAGCTATATTCATTTGTCTCTTGTTGAGTATATATATACATTTTTCAGTGGCAAGATATATTGATTTTATTAATAAAAAATTGGTATACAACCTTATTTATAAGCCTCTCAACAGGATAGATAGGAAATATTTGCACCACATCCAAGAGAAAGGGAAGGTGAGGCACTAGTACTAAAATCAAGACACCTCTACATCTTCTCTACTATAACTGGTACTACAGCGGACTCTTCAAGCACCCTCCCATGATCTATAGGTTTTAGCAACACCAATCAATTAGGATATCAATGATTTAGAGCAATGTATGCACGTCTGGCCATTTTCTGGCAAGTGTGACCTGAGCACCATTATATATTCCACTGTCCTGGCCTAATGCCAAGAGACTACTCCCATGCAACATGCTGAAACACTCAAATGGTTATGCAGTCAAAGAAGTGCCAAGAAGAAGTAATTAAGCTACCATTTTTGGTACTCAAAAGATAAGGGATTGCCCATCCACCATGCATTTGCTCTGCTTCTGCCTTGATATTTATACCATATTCAGCTCATGGCTGCCTTTGAATCATCCTCTAAGTGACATCAATAAGCAATAATCTGAAGGCTCTAACATTTGTTAGCCGCAAATATTTGACTGAATAATCACTTAGCAAGAGATGGAAATGCTCATGCCTCATAAAGGATAGGGGCATAAAGAGGGGCATATGATTATAATAAACGACATAAGGAGAGGAGCACTGCTCCACATCCACATCCACATTTGCAATCTAAATTAATAACTGCCTCACAATCCTTACCCACAACATGTCGTCCATGCTTACTACAACAGGAATAAGGGGGTGCCCATATCTACAGCTTTTTAACTTGAGAGTTACAACATCCGATTTATAACAAAGGGCAAACTTGCTGTCATGCGATAATCACGCGAGCAGCTCTTAGTAGAGCTAGGGCTGTCATGCAGAGGAACATAAGAAGATATGATATGCTTTGGCGCTCTCATATGAAGAGACACCTAAACAAAACTACTGGCTTTGGTTGATCTGTCGATAACGTGTTTTGATTTATGTTTTTCGTTTGTTGTTTTTTTGGCTGGCACTTGTGGTGGCGAGGTGATGGCGCCATCACACTTGTTGTTGATATATTGTATTCCGTATCATGAAGAACTCTTATGTTTTTATGACACCGTTAATATAAGATTATTGACCTATAAACGATGTAGGATTTGTGGTTTTGCTGTGTATACGCAGGTGGCACTAGATCACGATGATCAAACTTTGGAGCATCGAGCTAAGATGCCAAGTGCTGGCAACACTTGGTTTCGATTCCCAAGGAGTTTATTCAACTCCACTCCTTTGTGTAGAGTAAGACTCAAGTTCATACAAAGTGTTAAATAGTAACTGATTGCAATTGCGTAGGACAAGATGTTAGATAGCAATTGATGTCTTAGGAATCTGTTAGTGTGTTCGTGTTTGCATTTATATTCAATTCAGAGTGTACTATATGAAGAAGGTACATGCAAGTGTACTACATGAGCATATCCATCATGTATTCGTGTATTAATTTAGTTGAACCATTGTGTAATCATATCATAAGTTTGTTTTTTTTGGCATATTTTTATATTGTTGGTATTCTGGATTTAAGGTTTCCATGACAGTGGCTAGGATTTGGTTTCAGGAGGAATATGTCAGTTTGGTGCTGAGCCACGATTTAGCCATAAGGATTTAATAAAGTTGTTAGTCGTGGTTTGAAAATGAAATACGAAGCAACAAAATCGAGAAAGGACCATTAAGTCAAAATTAAATGGACAAAGCCAAGGCAGATTTTGATAAAAGATTTGAGTCCTTGATATTCTTGTCACTATTACCACCTGTTTATGTAGATGCAAAAATAAAATGATATTTGCAAATTGGATAAACCCAAAGCAATATCATACTTTGCCATTATAACCATTCTAATATGAAATATGAAGGTTCTTGAGTGTTATATTCGGTTTTAATATTGTTATTTTTGTTAATTTGTTGTGTTGAAAACCATTTTAAGGAGTTAGCATATAACAAAATGGCTTAAACCGAAAGGATTTAAGTTTAAAATATTGCCCTTAAAAAACAAAGGGGACAACATGTAAATTTAACCCTAGATTGTCATGACATTTCTGTCTACATAACTAAGCCCAAACACAAAATATATGAGATGACCTTTGCAGTAACATTGTAGAAACATTTCCGAGTCTATGTGCTTGTTTGTTTTCTTTCATTTCGAGTCTACGGTTGTTTGTTTTCTTTCACTTCTCTTTTTGAAAGGCTTATGGGCATTGAGAGTTCAATACCAATCAACCGTTTTTTGTGCTACGTTTAGGTTTGCGTTTGACTCCTCTAAACCGCCCATTTTCAAAATTTGCCCGAGCAACGAGGCTTTCCAACATCAGCATCTCACTTGAACTTTCTCTGCTTTCTATGGCTCTGAGGAACAAGGGGAAAAATCATGACAGCATGAGCTAATTTTTTTGAAAAAGAAACACATGCTCCTGTAGTGGTTGGTTACCTTTGCAGCAAATCTTCCAGTATTTGTCTCTGAGCAGGGGTAACATAGTAAATGCAGTTTCTTGGACACTGGCCTACAGCAAGCTGAACATGATAGACATCCCCTTGTCCTGCAGCATTATCATCATTGGTTTGATCATAAGCCCCAGCCCTCTTTTGCTTGAAATATTTTTTTGTTTTAGCCTTTGTATCCAATCAACTTCTATACAAGTATCAAATCTTGCCTTGCATGATGGCGCGTGCACTATCTGTGTCTTCAGAAAACTCAAAAACAAGTGGTGCTCTAGCAACACATGAGTATGGGCATCCTGCAATTGATAGCAACAAAAAAATAGGCTGAATGGGCTGAGAGAACTGTTAACATCATGGGTATAATACCTTTGTGGCAACGAAGGCAACAACAACAGGAATTCTTCTAAGCAATAAAAGAATACTTATTGAAGTTGATGTCTAATATTTCTTGTCACTACCTGAATTTTTTTTATGACAGCAGTCATGTTCTTGGAAAAGCCTTACCGATCAGATTGAAAAGTAGTACAATGTTGTTAAATCTAAATTGAGATTCAAAATTTACTGTACCAATGTCTTGTCTCTTGTATGTAATGGACAGCTAACTGGCAATACGGCCAATTACTTTGTTCTGCTTATATTACTATAAGGTCGGTAATGTAGGCACACTAGAAAAAAGACTACCTTTCCCTATACAAAGCAGCTCATGAACAAAAATGTCCTCGGCCTCAGTTTCTGGTTCTTCAAAAGGGTCAAACTTTTTCCTGCAAAGTCCAGATTCTCTTAGCAAAACTATAAATGAGTGTTCCTTTAGGACATGTGTAGTCTTGAGTTCCAGCCTATAAAGCAAATGGGGAAATAAACTCTGAAAACGTTTTCCTAACCTTGGAATTACTCTCTTTTTCGAATTTTCCATCAGTAACTAGGGTAACAAAAAACTTTTTATCATTCAAATAGCAGATAAATAATAAACAGAGATGGAGAAAATCAAACCTCGTAAGCATTTATAAGGCACTGGGTAATAGCTTCAGCATTTTCAGAGCCTTTGTAAACATCAGGATGATAATTTTTGACCTGAGATGAGGACCATAATGTCAGGCCAACTACAAGAAAAACTTCGGGAAACAGAACACCAAACATAAATAATTAGGGTCTAAGGAGCATACATACCTTAGCTCTGAAAGCCGACTTGATATCTTCTGCTGTACAATTTTCTGATAACCCTAGGATGTCCAGGGGATCCGCTTTCATCATCCATTCCAGCAATCCGGCGCTAGTGGGGTATTGGCCAGCAGCAAAAGCGATAGTACTATGCTGGTTTGTAAAGGCAGAGGGGAAAAAATGGCAGGGCAAAGCGCCATAGCTGTGCATTTCGGAGCAGCAGCTTTAGATTTTGCTCGCCATAACCGAGCTTTCATCAATGGAAATTTTTTGTGCTTTTTTTCTGTGCCCCGAAGCATGCCCCATCAGCACGATGTTGACTTGACCAATAGGCCTGGTCAATGGGACTCCATAAGATACAAGACAAGGTGTGTGTGGTGTAGAAAAACAATGGATATTAGTAGAATACAAGGTGCTTAATCTGAGGGTAATTTACGCGGGTTGTCTAGGCACATGGCGTCACATCATAAACACTGGCAAGCCTTCTTTCAAGGACCATCTAAACCGTTCTTAAGCCATGGCTAGAAGTTCCTCCCCTAAAAATCTGCCCGCTTCTTTTAAATTTCCAAAAAATTTCCAGCAATTTTCTGGCAAAAAAATCAAAATTTTTGGCAAAATACACTAGAAGATGCATTAACATATATTTTTCTGGTAGCCTCAAATACCAAACAACATTTTTTCTGGTTAGACATATTGCTATTTTCGAGCATTGCTAAGGCAAGTTTTGAAGTGCCCATGTCCACATTCATGTCATTCTATAGCCATGACACCCAAGATCTATGTGCCCATTTATCCTTCCATGAAACGGTAGTAACTGATTACAAGCATATATTTTAGAATTTGTCAACTCTAGGCGCAAACCTTGGCCAGGATATATCACAAAGCCAAAATCCAGTACAATGATCAATGTCGCTGAAAGTTACAACAAATTCACGTAAAAAAACTCAAGGTATCTTGGAAGTGCAGTATTTTAAGGTTTCCTGGAAGTGCCAACTCCACATAAATGGGAGATGCGAACATAATTTAAATAATGAAGAACAAACTACAGAAGCGCATATTTAACATTAATTAAAGAATAGGGGTTGCCTCCTTTGATGTAGGTATAAGGAGTATTTAAAGAATAGGGGTTGCCTCCTATAAGTATTTTGATGCAGGTATAAGGAGTGCTTTGATGCAAAGAGGAGGAGCCCATGTTTGTTGGGGTTTGAGATTAGTGAGCATTGGCACATGATTTAGAAGGGGGTGTTGATTTATTTAAACTTGTGCTATAACTTTTGTAAATTCACACATGAAGAATAAGTAATTATTACTGGTCAAAAAAAATTATCTTATTTAAGTAAATCACAGCAATCCTTGTCAAGTCTATGACCCAAATAGGCTATGTTTTTGGTATGCAATGATAAACCCATGCATGATGTGGAAAAAAAGCCAACTTCTTTTGGTTTGAAATTAATTGAATTCAATACAAACACTGGTTCGAAATCGAACTAAGACAATGCAATGCAACGCACTGTTTCTTTTTTCATACACTCAACTTTACATTTGTTCCGGCTTCATTGTTCGCGAATTCAACAAGAGCTTGAGCGGTCCGATCAGAGCCTAACGCTTAGGTTGTAAAGAGCCATTGGGAAACCACTTGATGGTAGGGAATCCATAGACCTCATATTTTTGCAAATGCTTTTGTGATGATCACAATCGACTTTGGCTATGAGGACGCTTTAGTGTTCCGAAAGGCAGAGGCAAGCTTCTCATATTCTGGGGCCAACTTTATACAAGGCCCACACCAGGGCGCATAAAACTCCACTAAAACCTCCGGATCCTTAACATTCTGCTCAAATATATCTGGGGTGAGCACTAAAACATCTGAAACAGCTTCTGAATATGCAAAGAATGAAAGCATCACAGCAAAAATGGTCAATACAAGCATGGCGCTCTGAGATTTTGCCATCTCTGTGTATTTCAACTTGCCTGCTGTATCCAAATCCTTTATCTTTTATATTGAAGCTCTTTACCGCTTGCAGTGCTACACTTCATATCATTTACACGCTTATATAACCTTAGCCCCCAGCCTTTTGCCTCAACCTTTTAGAAACTACCTTTTCAAAATGGCATGACGTGAAAACATGTGTTACCACTTCTTTAACGTAAATATCATTGAGCTCAATCTGTTCACCAAAGCAAGCAGAATCCTCGCACTCACCTTGTTGCAGCCCAGATAGCAGTAACAGAGCACAGTATATGTAGTTTTACTAATTGTTGGATGGATTTCGTATTGTTTTCTGTGCTTGTGCAATGAGAGCATTTAATGCTTACCTCGTATCTAGTTGTTGCTACATTAGCAATGTTTTGGTGACTTTGATACATGCGTTAAGACACGAACTCAAAGGTTATTAGAATTATTGCGTGATAGGGAAAGAGTGCAATTCCAATTACTTGATGTTACTAAAGATTACGAGTACACTGAACTGCAAGCATATGGCGGTTACCTCGTGTGCAGTTGTTGCTACATTAGCAGTGCCTTTGTTTGAATGAAAGTCTACTGTCGCAATTGGTGATACAATCGACAATTGTTTCCTGCCCTTTATTCGTGATAGCATTACATACAATAGACCTAGCGTGAACTCTCTTCTCACGACCATTATTGCGTTGCCTTTGCACTCCAGGAAATAATAGCCAACATCAAACAAAAACAGAAAATGAGGCTAGAAACTTAACAAATAGATGATAAACGCATAGGAAAAGTGGGGGAAATAGGTCGTGAGAACACTACATTGTTCTGCAACATGGTTCTATACTTTGCAACACATGCTTATGGCTCCATAATTTGATTTGGAATTTGCCCTATTGCATGTTCAGTGCATGTTTCTTCCTGACAGTTGCTTAATAGTATAAGCAAAAGTGAGAAAGAAGATCCACAACAAATGTTTTAATCTAGTCAAACACATGAATTTTTGGGCAGTTTTGCTAGCTGAACTTTGGAGCATCATATCTTGGTGACCAAAGATCATCTTCATGTGATTTTTACATTTTTTTTTGAAAGGTTTTGAATGAGGTTTCAGATTGGATCGATCGGGGCCAAAATTCATCTAGGTCTAGAAGATATCGTAGAAAGAGTGATGATGGGTCAGAATTGAATGCACTATGTATCTTCTTGTATAGTTTGATTCCTAGAGCTAAGAGATGAAAGGAAGGGCATTTTAGAAGGAAAACAATTGCAAGATGGCACGGAAGCATTCTAGAAGCAATTCTCAGGTGAGTGGTTAAGTCTTACACTAGGGGTTGTTCTTGAATTGCTCGAGTGATGTTCTTTGATTGTATTGGAAGCCTTTTGGGATTATGTTACTTGATTTTGATGGTGATTAAATTGAAGAATCAACGATGCATAAGAGAATGAATCATGTTGGATGTTAATAAATAGAATAGATGCATCTTAGATACATTGAATTAGTAGATACAAATCAAAGCTAAGTATATCATATGACATAGTCATATGGGATGCTAGTTCTCTATGAAAAGAAGGCTTTGGGAAACTTATGGGGGCTTCAAAGGACATGGCCATGGCATGGAGCCATTGTGGGACTAATAGATGTACAGTATGAGAGTTTGTGACGTCCATATGGGTATTATACTCGTATGTACAAAGATGGTTGTCGCACGGATACAAAAGAGGGCTCAATGCCCTGATAAGTTCAGCCGAAGCTAAAAAATAAAACCAATTTGTACCATAATAATGGGCTAAGGGGATGAATCTCGTGTTGTCCAAGCTTGCATGAAAAGCTGGGCACTCAAAATTGCACTGCTATCAAACTTGCCCTTTTGCTGGATCTGTTGTTAACATTCTTATAAATGTTTGCTACGTTTGATTTGCTTAGTTTTTAGTCTTTGGCTCTGTTTTCCTTTTTACAGTCGTTGTATCATACTTTCTTGCACCATTTTTTCGGATTTCCCTACCCTAAAAGAGTCTCGTCTTTCGCGATAAACACAGTAGCAATTTTGGATGACCTTATGTCGTGATATATTATTTAGTAGATATTTCTAGCTAAACAGAATATTCACCCCTAACAGAAATAAATCCTTGCGTTAACACAACCTGCTTGCTTTTGTCTTGATATATTATTTGGAGATATTTCTGTCTAAGCAAAATATTTATCCTTGGGAACAACGGCTTGTTGTGTTAACACAACATCAATCCAATCCATACTCTAGGTTGTGTTACAATATAAATTAGGGCATAAGGTTGAGGTGTGAATTACCAATCCTTGGATTCTCTCCCACCCTCCCCCCCCCCCCCCCCCTTTTTTTACTCTAAATGTGATAGAATTTCCAACAAACTTTGACTCATTCCCAAACATATGGGAGTGTTTTCTTTTTACTCCAAATGTGTTAGAATTTACAACAACCTTTGATTCATTTCCTAAACATGTGGGAATTAAATGGCCACCAATTTCTTGCTATCAATAAGCCAAAACTTAGACCTAAGTACTGCCAGCGAGTTTGAAATTTGAAATCATGCTTGGCTTCCTTGCTCGATGCTCCAGAGACCCGCCTTGTGATAAAAAGCATACAGGAATTTCCCATCCCCAAGCCCATCCAATTTTATTGTTTCTATCTCCATCCTCCACATGCTTTTTTTCCAGGTCATTAATAACTTATTTATAGCACCACAAAAACATAACAGTTTACCCTCACAAGTACTACATGACAGAAAGCACAAGCATGGTAGCGTCATCACTTCGCCACTACAAGTTCAAAAGGATCACCAAATTGTGGTGGTGCCATCACCTCGCCACCACAATTTACAATTTGAAAACATCAAGTTAAACATAAAAGTTGACACACAACAACAAAATCAAACTGTGTTTTCATGTCAGTTCAAGTGCCCATCATCCGAGAGGGCCAAGCATGTCATAGCTCCTTATGTTCCTGTGCATGAGAGCTCTAGCCCTACTAAGAGCTGCCCTCATAACTGACTGATAGATGGCCTTCTTCGGCTCACATCCACACATGCGAGCTAGAGGTCTATGCAACAATTTATATTGCTCATCGTATCGGACAGTTGGCCAACAAAAGCAAATAATCTGCCACAGAGACCATCCACATTCAGCAGTTCTTCAATCTCCAATATGCACACATCTGACTCCAGAATATCATGCACAGGATTGGAAGTATCAAGTGGCTGAGTGGAAGGCACAGCGAAACCAACATCAACAGGGTTAACTAGCCTAGCAGAAAGCATAGGGGATTCTTCCAAAGGAAAACCATGTACAAGCAAGAACTATGAAAAACGTCATTGGCACCAGACAAAACGGATAAGAGCTTACCAGAATAGCTACTCCACAAACCCTGGGTTAGATGCCACGATCCACCCAAGCCTGCGCTTCCATTGCCAAAAGAAATGCCCCCAGCCCATCCAAGCGGAATACAGACCATACAAATTTGCCTTAGTTTTCAATCCAAAATACTCAATAGTATTTTGCTCGAAAAAACCATATATCTTCCCCATACAGTTTGCAAACCATTGCGAAACAGACGGTTTTGGCATACGTGTAATCTCACAACATAAAACAAAAACATGCAAATACACTCTCGAGTCATTGAACGACAACCCTTTGGGCGCAGCACCTTATTAGCCACTCCTCTGTGCGCAGCACCTTGTTATTTAAGGATTAAATACATAAGATACGGCACCAGAAATCCCAAGTTCCGTATGCACAGATTGCCTAGCTGATTTTTTAGCGATCCAATGTGCTTCATGTTTAGCGATCCAATGTGCTTCATGTTTATGCTGATCCGAGGATTAGTCAAATTAGATAATCCATGAGAACTAGTAGTTAATTCATTTTCTAAGCGTTATGCACATTGCACCAACTTTTAGCCTTATATCTTGCTACTGAGCGCGTTCAGAAGAAACAAACCGTATAGCCATGCTTAGGAGGAAAGACACAAAAATAAGCAAACTCCAAGCTACGGCTAAATTTTTCCGTTAAGGATTATCATCATAAGGAGGGCAACTGTAGAATCTGTTTTCAAGGTACTTCTTGTTGGAAATGACAAAATTATGTGTCATGTGATATTCTAATCTATGAGAAGCAGTGGCAGTAGATTAGAGTTGTTAAATGGTGTCATGTTATTCAAAGTTAAGCAGTTGAATGGGGGAGACCTATGAGAAGCAGTAAGAGTAGGTCAAAGTCAAAGTCAAAGTCAAAGTCAAAGTCAAAGGTGGCGGGCACACCCTACCCGGGTGTTGCTGGGCTCGCTAGAAACACACAGACACCCCCTGCCCGCCACTTAAAGTTTTGGGTAGACTGGTCAACGGGTCAAAGTCAACGACAGCTGGAAGATAAGGACAGCAGGGCATCCTATTATTTAGGCAAGTTGAAAAACTTTCTATATGAAGGGCATGCACGATTTGACAAGTGGATATATCCAGGTTGATGAGAAAATATATATATGACTGATTGTCATAGAAAATATGTGGCTGAGTGCAGATACAGGTGTGTGTATGCAAATAAAGGTGCGGGAGGGGTTTGAAGGAGACAGAGTCTTGGCATACTTGGGTTCGAATCCCAAGCTCTGATTCTAACATTGGTATCAGAGCTAACTAAATCCCCGCCCCAATGATAATGACAACCAGATTCGGGGCAAATCTATTGAACTCTATTGAAGTTTTTAAAGCAGATGGAGGATTTCAAATCTGGAAGGAGAGTATTAGAGTTGTACTGGAGTTTGAAAAATTGTGGTATTTGTTTGATGGTAGTCCAAGAGGGGTGCAACTAGCTCGGTGATTCAAGTCCTGGCCGCTAGTAGTAGTAATGCTCAACAGTGTGGGGAACTTGGTGTGAAGGTGTGTCTCTTTGGAAGGGCAACTTCTCTCGAAGTTCGAGCGTAAGATGAAGCTAAGATTATGGAGGCCCATGCCATAATCATGTGTAAGGTAGGCACCGCCTTAAAACTGAAGTTTTTTCCGAGGCATGAAGCCTAAGGAAATGTGGGATTATTTGATAAAGCACTATGAACAAAAAAGTTCTTCACAAATAAATGTGCTAGAAAAACAGTTAAGGAAGATGAAATTGTTTGAGAAAGATAACTTGACCTGACTTTTGGAGAGATTTGATTCCATTATTGCGATCTTGAGGGAGCTGGAAATATCTTGAATGAACAAGATCAAATACTAGCTTTGGCAAGAGCAAGATCTCATAATAGTCACTTGGCAACTTTACCTTAAATGTAGCCACTTCAAGGAGCATGCTATCGAATGATACGCATTTAGAATTTGAACGATCTACTATTACTCGGGGAGGAAATGATCAGTCCTCGAGATCTTGTATGCAGGTAAGACTAAAAGAGGTGGTTTTTCAAGAGGAAAAGTAGGACCTTGTTATGCATGTAATCAATTTGGTCATCTAAAGAGTGAGTGTCCAAACAATAGTGAGAAGGAATTTAGATGTTTCAATTGTGAAGGCAAAGGTCATTTTGTTTTTCGATTGCCCAAGCCCCAAAAAAGGGAAGAGGTCGAGGGAGATTTTGGAACTTATAGAGGTGGCGGGGGCAAGGGAAAATTCAAAGGAGGCTCAAGTATTAATGTGGTAGAAAAACAAGATAGTAGTGAAGGTAAACTTGAGGATGACACCTTGGAGGTAAGGAAGAATTTAACTTGCAATGTTTCAGAGTTTCCAAGGAAAAGCAATAACCAATTTGTTGTTATAGATTCGGGAGCGAGAAAAAAGTGTGATGTGTGATTTGCATATGCTTAAGGAGGGAAAAAAAAAAAGAAGGACATGTGCAACTTGGTGATGGGGGTTTGAAGAAAATAGAAGATACTAGAGTTTTAGAGTTGTTTGACTTAAATGGCAAAATTGTAAAATTGAGAGATGTTTTGTGTGTGCTTGATCTTGTTAGAAATCTCATATCAAGTATGCCCGGTGGTGGATTTGGGATATAAAGTCTTTGTTTTGAACAGATCCATTGTAAAGTGTTTCTTAATGGTGAATTAAAGTTTATTGGCAAAAGAGTTGGTAATCTTTTTGGATTGAATATGGAGCATCTTCATGAAATTAATCTTGTGGAATATTCGGATGTGAAAGTATGGCATAACAGATTATGTCATGTAAATCTTTTGCAATAATTAAAAGGCTTGGGGAAAAGGGGTTAATATCTGCCAAGGTACAAAATGAAAAGTTTTTATGTGGAGGCTGCCAACTTGGAAAGCAATCAAGATTGCCATTTAAAAGGTCACACAAAAGAGCAAAGGGCATTTTGGATTTGGTACATACAGATTTATGTGGTCCTATAAATGTTACTAGTTTGAGTGGGCATAAATATTTCATGAGCTTTATTGATGATTTCAAAGAGAAAAACCAAGTGTTATATTTTGAAAACAAAAGACCAAGCTAGTGATGCTTTGAAGTTATTTACTGCTGAAACCGAGCTAGAAACTGGAAGAAAGATAAAGTGCATAAGGTCAGACAGGGGAGGTGAATATATCTCTGATGAATTTAAAGCTTTTTGTGTAAACAGGGGAATCAAGAGGCAATTGACATGCAGATACTCACCACAACAAAATGGAGTTGCAGAAAGGAAAAATAGAACCTTGCTTGATCTTTGTGAGATCCATGTTGAAGTATTCTGGTTTACCAAATTATTTATGGGATGAAACTGTGAAGATAGCTGTCTACATTCAAAACTTGTTACCTTCATCAAGTATTAAAGGTGCAATTCCAGAAATGCTTTGGTCTGGTAAGTCACCTTCTTATGATAGATTAAAAGCATATGGGTGTTTATGCTTTGTACATGTTCCTGAAGAACTGAGGAAAAAGTTGGATGATAGAGCATACATATCTTATCTAGTAGGGTATGATTCTAACTCAAAAGCATTCGGGATTATATGACCCTGCTAGAAGAAAAATTATAGTAAGTAGAGATGTGGTCTTCAATGAAAACGAATTTTATAGGAAAATTCCTAAGATAAATACTGAAGATCCATGTGAAAGTGAAAGGAAAGATAGTATTGAGGAAACAAATCAGTCAATAAGTGAAGAAGAAAAAACTCAAGGATTGGAGCAGGTAGATTTGAGTGACTCTGATAGTGAGTCGAAATGATTCAAGTAATGTTGTTGAGCGGAAGTGGAATCGGTGTTGAGCAAGAGATTGAACACCAAGAGGAAGAAGTGGATAAAATTGATAGACCAAAAAGAAACCTGCATTTAACGAAGCTCAAATGTTGGCGTAAGAAGCCAAACATGATTTAGAGTCTTATGGTAGAACCGAACTTGGAAAAAGTAAAAGACTTAGATCTCGGGTAGGAGAAATTAATAATTCAGATTTGACATTTTGATACTTGAAACAGACAAGATTCCACAAAATTATATGGAGGCAGTTCAAGATATGAATGGAAAGAACTGGAAATGTGCTATGGAAGATATCCACTACTTATACAGTAGTGGATATTCCTTCTGATAAGAATATAGTTGGAAGTAAGTGGATCTATAGAATAAAACCAGGAGTAGACAAAAATACAAAGAAATTTAAAGCCAGGCTTGTTGCACAAGGCTTTACACAGAAAAAAGGAGAAGATTTTGATGAAACATTCTCACCATTGGTAAAGATAAATAGTTTGAGAATGTTATTAGCTATTGCTAATGCTTGTGACCTTGAAATCCATCATATGGATGTAAGTACAGCATTCTTGAATGCTAAGTTAGAGGAGGAAATTTATTTAAGACCACACTGGATTTGAAGAGGAAAAAGGAAAAATTTGGAAGTTGAATAGAGCAGTTTATGGTCTTAAACAATCTCCTAGGGAATGGTATAAATGTATGGATGGATATCTTGTAGAGCAAGGTTTTGAGAAGCTCAATTATGATGGTAATATCTATAGGTTCAAAATGGGAGATGCCGGTGCATTATTGCTTTATATGTTGATGACAATATTATGATATCAAAGGGAACTCAAGTACTAAATCATTGCAAAGATATCTTAAGGAAACGATTCCAAATGAGTGATCTTGGAGAGTTAAAGAGGTTTCGGGCATAGATGTTTACAGGGGACAGAAATCACAAGATATTAGCTTTTGAGTCAACAAGGGCATATTCAAAACATGTTGAAGAAATTTCATATGGAAGATTGCAATATGGCATATACTCCTATGGTTCCCGGGTCACGTAGAATCTCTGCAGATATGAGTCCAAAAAACGTAAGTTTAAAACCAAACAAATGGAGAAAATACCTTCTGAAGTTTGATTGGTTGTTTATCCTATGTAGCACTTAGGCCGGACATTGCATTTTGCAGTTAATATTCTCAAAGAGGTACAATGACGGGGCTGGTAAAGGACTTTGGATTGCAGCAAAAAGGATCCTCAAATACTTAAAAGGTACAATGCATTTTGGTATAGTATTTAATGAAACCAACTTACAATTGCAGGCTTATTGTGATCTTTGATTGGGAGGAGATTTAGACAAACGAAAATCAACTTCAGGGTATGTTGTTTTATTAGGTGGAGCCCCAGTTGCTTGGAAGTGCAAGAAGCAAAGCAGCATTGCTTTATCTAGTCTCAAGTCGAGTACAACTCAGCCAGACCACGATTGACTAAGGAACTTATTTGGGAAAGAAGGCTTATGGCGAGAATTTGGATTTGCTCAAAGAGGACCAACAATCATTTATTGTGATAATACTAGTTGTATTGCCATGACAAAAATCCGGTTTTGCATTTAAAGGTCAAAACACATTGAAATGGAAGTTCATTTTATCAGAGATATGGTCAAAATAAATCAAGTGCATTTGACCTATGTTAGTACAGCTGATCAAAGAGCAGATATTCTTACAAAGGCTCTACCTTTATCCAGATTCCAGGAAATAAGGAAATTGTTACAATGTGATGACAGGGAATATCACATGAAGGGGGAATGTTGGAAATGACAAAATTATGTGTCATGTGATATTCTAATCTATGAGAAGCAGTGGCAGTAGATTAGAGTTGTTAAATGGTGTCATGTTATTCAAAGTTAAGCAGTTGAATGGGGGAGACCTATGAGAAGCAGTGGGAGTAGGTCAAAGTCAAAGTCAAAGTCAAAGGTGGCGGGCACACCCTACCCGGGTGTTGCTGGGCTCGTTAGAAACACACAGACACCCCCTGCCCGCCACTTAGGGTTTTGGGTTGACTGGTCAACGGGTCAAAGTCAACGACAGCTGGAAGATAAGGACAGCAGGGCATCATATTATTTAGGCAAGTTGAAAAACTTTCTATATGAAGAGCATGCACGATTTGACAAGTGGATATATCCAGGTTGATGAGAAAATATATATATGACTGATTGTCATAGAAAATATGTGGCTGAGTGCAGATACAGGTGTGTGTATGCAAATAAAGGTGCGGGAGGGGTTTGAAGGAGACAGAGTCTTGGCATACTTGGGTTCGAATTCCAAGCTCTGATTCTAACACTTATCACTCTCTAAATGGTGTGATGCTTTAAACGCCTCCTGAAGGCACAAATATCTAGCATTATCACAGGGGGGCTTTTTTGTGGTTTTATACTTTTTTTTGCATGGTTTTACTATGATTCTGGGCCTGTATTCGTTCATGCATACTATTTGGTATTTCTAGAGTGTCCCTTATCTGCACCGTCCATCTAGTCCATCTCAAATGATTGTACGGTTGTGGTTTAAGCTTTTTGCATGGATTATCTTGATATGCATTCAAATTAGGCAAACGTACTTTGCTTCTGTCTTCTTCAAAATCTAGCAAGCAGCCTATTGGTAGTGTGAGGGCGTGGTGCTGGAGTTTCAACTAAAATTTTAGAGGTAAGAAGTGTTGTTTTTCCGTCTCTTGATTTGATTGTCTTCACGTGGATTAAACCACGAAGAGCATGCCATTTTCCCTTAAGTAATCTATTCTATTGCTGTGCGGAGAATGCTTGCAGCTCGCACATCGATGCATGCATGGAAAGCTGTAAAAGTGATGTTTTGAGCGTAACGAAGTTCGATTTGGAGTATATGCTTGCGGACCCATATCTTTGGGCTGTGATGCATGCGAAGCTCAAAAGCCATGTTTCCGGACCGCCATGATCTCGATGCAGCAAACACTTTTCTGCTCCTTGCTTCAAAACGTTTCGTTCCTCAAAATTCCTATGCTATTATTGTTCTCGATGCAGCAAACACATTCCACACAGATCCCTGTTGTCAGATCCCGAACCCATTCCACACAGCCCTAGTTTCAGTTTCCCTGTTTGCCCTAGTTCGCAGCTGATGCTATTATTGTGCCCATTTCACACAAGGACAAATACCTATTGTTGTTAAATAAAATATCAAGTATAGCAAATATTAATGCTTGCATTCCTCTAACTGTGTGCAGGCGAAAATGAGGAGAATGGCACGCAACAGACGCAACCCACCACGTGCAGCACGGGCAGGAGTGATTCAAGGCGAAGGAATAACATATGAGATTAATCACCCCGCAAGAGGATGCCGTCGCGGCTCAAGAAGCCGAAATCAATGAGCATGTCGAGGTATTCTGTAATGCATTACATGTAGATAGAACTCTAAGACAGCAAGACCCTGGACCGTCTAGCCCTGTTAGAGATCCTAGCCCAGTGAGAAGATTAAGAAAAGGGAAGCAGACAATTGTTGAGAATTCTGATGATGATGAACTGATTAGCATACATACGTCCAGTCCAAGTGACACAGATAATTCTGAAACCAACAAGAAGAAATGGAAAAAAAGAAAAAAGAAAGGCCAAAGCAAGCGGGTTTCAGTAAAACAAAAAGGGCCGGTTGGTGGTGATATTTCCATAACAATAGGCATTGGTGGCACAGATGTGGATCCTAAAATGATAGATAACATTTTAGAATTTTTCATGGACCATTGTTATGCAGGACTAGTTGCAACAGAGCGAGGATCAAACCTAGATCACTTGCACTTCCAAGGCACAGCTAAACTCAAAACAGTTGGAGTACGAGGTGCTGCAGCATTATTGAAAGCAGCCATGAGATGGGACACTTCAAAGCCAGGCGGAGCAAAAATAATGTGCAGGACACTTAAGGACACCAAGTTGCATTGCTTTGAAGGCATGTTGGGTTACTGTATGAAAGATTTTGGTAAACCCCATTTCAGTGTTCGTATGCATAATGTGTCATCTGCTGAATTGATGAGAGGAAAAGAGAGATATGCACTTTACGGAGCAGGAGAGATCAAAGATGAGATTTGTTTGGATCCCAAAAACCTTCTTAAAAAGGTCCAGCATTTTGCAAATTATAGCATGCACAATCGTCGCAAGCCACCTCTAACATATGCAATTACAGAGATGATTAGAACAGGCAAATTTTATCTAAGTGCACAATGGGCTATACCTACAAATGGGCAGAATCTAGACCAAAGAAGAGTTGAAACAGCATATGACTTGATGATGAATCCAGCCTAGGCTACTCGTGAGAAAGTTTCTTTAGTTTTATGGGGACCGCCACCAACAAACACAGCACAAGGCACAGTCCTCAAGAGCTCGTAGCAGTAATCCATTTGCTAATCCACCAAGGTATTTTGACGAGCCTCAACCCGTAAACGAAGACCCAGATGAAATTATTGAGGCACATGTTGCAGACCGAGTTCAAAATACAATTGTAGTTGGTGATGCAAAGCGATGATGAAATCTACCTAACAAACCGAACTCATCCTTTGTAGCGGTTTAATGCTTTCTAGTATCACAATGCTAGATATTTTTGTTTAATGTCACATTTGCAATAAAGGAAACCATAGCAACTATTTCTATTCCATCTCTCATTCCTATGTTTGTTGTACAATTGTTATTGTAATACTTTCTTTCAACCGCAATTAACCTCTTTTTCGCACATTCATGCGGGATATTGATCACCCCAACATGACACCTATACATAATGCACCACTTGCTCTCAAGTCAACAATGACAATGAAGCGTAAATTATTATAGTCCCCCGAGCCCATCGAGTGAAAACGAACCTCAATTAGTTCCTCCAGCATCAGCACAGCCACCACCTCCATATGGTGAAGACCCCATTGACGTGATTTCATTATGGCTAGTCGGATATATCAATGAAATGAGGTCATCCATGCAAAAAACCAAACGCATTAAACTCCATTGAAGCCTTTATACATGATGCACATGTTGGGTTGGGCGTTGATCAAGAAAGGCAGCTATGTGCACTCAAATCAACAGCTCCATGCTATTTGTGAGACTATTCCTTAGACAAATCAACCAAGATGTCTCCCGCATTATAGGACACATTTGATTTTAAGGTATACAAACACCATAATATATGTTTTGCATCACACATTGACATTCTATGTCATTTCTACACATTATTCAATAATATTGTAGTTCTAATGCTTTATAATTTTTTCTTTCATATTTTAGCTTTTTTTTTAAAATTTACATTCTATTGCAATTATTTCCAACATTCAATTGTTACCCTAACATAAACCATTGCATTATTAAAAAACATATGAAAATCCCCCTAAGACCCCCTTTGGTTTGGGTGCATATTCACACGGGGGGTCACGTAGGGCAGCGAGAGCCCTTAAATTATATTATATACGTATGAAATTGACACCATATAGTACATTAAGTGAAATCTTATAGTATTTCGCACACTTGCACATACCGTATACAAAAATTTGTACAAGGATACCCCACAAACGAGGAACGCTATCTACGGTGCACATCAAGGAATATAAGGCACAATTAAATGTAGTTCTGGCCAGAATCCCATCATATATGAAAATTGAAATATCCTTACATAGAAAAGTAGACATTCTTGATGTCCACTCTCAACCTCCAATTCGATGTATAACAGATAAAAGTTGTTCATGACTCAAGGGTCATGTTGATGTTGCTCTTCTGATGCTACATCAGTATCCTTTGGAATCTTTGCAACAATGAGAGGATAGGACTACGATGAGATAGATAATCACTTACACTTCCAAGGAAAGTCCTGGCATATAAAAAAATTCAATTAAGATTGAGTTGAAGTGATGCCACTAATTTAAGCATTCTAATCCGTTTAATACCTTGCAATGGTACCCCGGTTATGGGAACCAACAATAACGATGTCCGCCTTTAGTGAAGACAATCCTTCGCATACTTTAGCCTCTGTTGGTCCTGTTACCACCATGCCTTCACAGGTAATCTGCATAAGCCACTAGCTACTTGAATCATGCTTCAACGGGGCTGAAAGGAAGGGCTTAATCGATAGATGGAGAGGTGAGCAGTGATGGACAATAGACGATGGTCCGTCTTTGAAGGCCTATAAGTTTGGTTGTGGCCACCCGATTGACAAGTTTTTATTTCTTTCAACATATCAGGTTGCAGGCTTTCCAAAACCGTGGTTTTCCTTTTGTTTTGATTAAAAGAGGAAAGGGGGAGGGGGGGGCAGGACTCGATTGTGTTCACACTGTAAGTGCATGATTTATGGCCTTACAATGCACTTTTGTCAAAATAGGAATAGGGCTTGTCTATTAAGGAACAGACAACACAGTAAAGTATATTTCGTGCTATGAAGGGAAAGGAGATCAAACCATTTCTAGTGCCGACCAAGCAACAACAAACAAATTATTAACTGCATTGAAGTACCTTCCCTAATGGTAGAGCCCTGCATTAACCAAAAATGCTTATCATGTTAAATATTACCCATGTCATATGGAGGATACAAACATTCTGTCTACTCTAGATTTGAATTAATGAAAGCAACTATTTATGACAAAAAAAAAAAAAAATTTATAAACTCGCAATACATGATGAAATATATGACTTATCTGTCCTGATACAATCTAGTACACCCTATATATTCTAAATGAGGTGCATCTTGGACTACCTCAGTTGTCGGATCCGTTCATCCTATGACCCAGGCTGCACGTTGAGGCCGCTAGGCGCCTCTTGTTTCGCTTATGGTCATTTATGATTGGAGGCGCCTATGATTTTGAAATATGAAATATGAGTTCGCCTAAGGTTTTGACAGAATATAGAACCTCTATATGGCTTCACCTAAGGGTTTAGAATATGATGTACAAGAGCTCGAACCTCTACTAAAATAACTCAATGTTCTAATAAGACTGCTTTGACCAATATAACTAGTAAACTAAAGTGTAGTAAGCCACGAATGATCATGGTTTCGTCATTATCCGTCCAGACATTGTTCCTATATGACTTTGATTTTTGGCAGAGATGATGTTAATGGTTATAGCAGGTAAGGAGCCGATTTGGAGATGGAGTTCCACGATGCTCTATATTTGCCTGGCCCCTGTTCTAAGGAAGACGCCGTAATCGTTGAAATGGCTGGAGGTAAGCAGATACGACTTATATTTTCTCTAAAGAATTAGCCTTCTTTTTCTAATTTTGATTTTACATGCTGGACATCCCAAGATTATTTTAGATTACAGGTTTTCGGCTTCAAAACAATTTGGCAAACATCCCCTTTCAGCTTGCCGCATGCATGACACAATTCCTCTGAAGTATCTTCTCACCACTCAGAGTTGCTGGAAACTCTTATCTTATTTCTGATTATCAAAAAATCGAGTTTTCTTTTTCCTATGATTTTGAAACTCGTAATTTTGTTATTCATCCAGTTTTTGGCATGTAGGCCAAGCGTTTCTTTGTAATCCAAGTTAAGGCAATGATGATGCCAATGACATCGAAGGCACGTGCTTAGGTTAATTCTCTATGATCAATGGTTTTTTTGGAGGGAATCATGTTTGCTTCAGCGATATACCATGTTTCGGAGCACTGGATTCGAGGATGATGTAAAGGTGAGCTAGCTTTTGCTGCATATTGACTTGATAGGTATTACTACTGCCGGATTACATGCCCTTGCCAAATTAGATAGCCATGGCACTGGCCCTGTCAAAATTAGATGACCTGCCCTACTTGATGCCCTTGCTACTACCTATACGATGTTCCTAGACCTGATTACATTCCTTAGTAGATTATATCTTAGCTGTAATTTTGGATTAGATTATGTATGTGGTCTATTTGGCTAGAAAGGGGATCCATTGTGGTAATGTTATTTGTATTTGCAATTAGTTATTCTTAAAAGGATGCTCTGCTTTTAGTTTGTTTCAGTCTTTATGAATATTCATACTGTCTGGGAGTTCTATAATTAATATGGTGCATTGCAGGGTATGCCTCTTCTGCCATTTCATAAATCAAAGGCAGGCATTCTCTTTACTGAAATTTGTGGATTAATATGCATCAAGCGGTTTCAAATATTTCATTTTGTCAATAATTGCTCTGAGTCATTGGGTCGGCAGATGATAGTTTTTTTTAAGGAAGGCTGGGGATCTTTAATGGCCTCAGTGTAGAAGTATTTGGTAATTCAAATGCTTTATATTCACTAGAAATCTCTGTATAGATTGCAACTCATTTTAATGGATGTACTACTTGCAGGTTAGTGCTCAAGTCAAAAGGATTACGTTCTTCTTCTCTTCCTCTTGGATATGCTTATGGTTTGACAAGTCTCATTTACCTTCGTTTGCAACGAATAGAAGGTAAATGGACTTCTAGAGCTAAGGGACACGTGTCCCGGGCAGTTATCAACTGCCAGCCCCTCGTTCTATTTGTAGTTTGGCTTAGATGTTTCTCCCATCAGCGCTGTTGTGCGCATCTCCACGCTAGAATTCTTTCGAGGCCTCTTACAATCGGTCTTTTTGGGATAGGTTTCCCTTTCCTATTGCATCCATTCCATCGACATTTCTTCTCGTATCTCGGGTTGTTGCTCCGTTCTCTGCCATCGTTTCTTTCTCTCAATCTTAGGGAGCTCTTTGGTTGCAAGGAATGGCACCTCGAAGCGATTCTATGGCCTGCCGTTCATGGATTTGCTTTCTCATCTGCAGCTCTTAATGGTGCCTCTGGAGAGCCTCAATCTGATTTGCAAGCCCCAGCCTGGGCTCAGGAAATTATGAAATTGGCCTCTGATAGAGCAGACCAATTGTCTTCTTTGGAGGCAAGGATCGTGGCTCAATTACAGTCGCAGCTTAAGACAGAGGATTTGACGGCACTTGAGTCCAAGATTACAGCATTACAGGAGGAGATAGAGCGCAAAAGCAAGAAATCGATAACTCCAATGCTCAAATATCCAAGCAATATCAAGCTGTGGGACAGTCTCAACAACATTGAGGATGCTTTTTCTGATTTAGAGAGCCATCTCCGTTTGTCCAAGATCCTGGATCCGATAGCCAAGGCGAAAATTGATAAAGGTATGTCTGTTGTTTCTGAACAAAAGAATTTAATTTGGATAAGGGATAGGGAGGGCCCAACTGTTGCAGAATGTCCTGAGTTTGGCGATCTTAGTCCGGGTGATGGTGATAAGAAACTTAGGGAAGCTAGAAGGATGGTTATGGAGTTGAAGGAACTTAGGCAGCAAGAAGCAGCTTAATTGTTTTATTTGCCCAACATGTGTTCTGTTTATGGAGATGCTCACAAGGGCCATTTTGTCCACCTTGTCACTATAGCTCTAGAAGAGGAAAAATTCTAGAAGAAAACCTTTATGCATATACTCCTTGTGAACAACAACATGTGTCTCTATAAAGATGAAGTTATGCTCTCTTTGGAACAATATAATGGACTTGTCAAGAGTACAAAATGGTGTTATCCGTTATGTAACATGTTGCATGTATTTAGTTAAGGATAGATAGATAAATACATAGAATGTAGCTAAGAGATCTTATTTGCTAATCTTCTACCACATATGAATTGATTATTGGCATACCACTGATTTGATCAAAAATTGTTGCTGAGTTTTAGAAGGATGTGCAGGGCAACCAGTTTTTGAAAGAGAGCATTGTACCATCTATGGATATTCTATTGCAAGTTCAAGTTTACTGCTACAACTACCATATGCAAAAGATTGCATTAGGACTTTCTATTTGTATTTTGAAGACAATTGGGAAAGCCATGTTGTTCTTTTCAGACACTCAAGCTTCAACTAAAAGGTAAGGCTTATTAGTCATATAGGTCCAAAATTAAGAGCCCTTTTAATGCTGGATGTGAAGTCGTAGAAGGCTTCAGTGCTATTTTTGGGTTGCCCCTAGGGGGGAAAACCCTCGCTTATGTGGGTTAGTGGCATATCCGGGTATATGCTGGTGACTGCTCCAAACTGGCTGTTGCCAGTAAATTGGCGGTCAGCCCTGTTGCCGGTTGGTGTTGTTCGAACGGCGTTCTTCTTACCGTGTAACTGGTAGTCGGAATAGGATGTCGACCCTCTCTTCTAATGCAAGAATTGCATTCCAGATCAACATTCCTTTTGTCCTAGTGTCGATCTTGGAGGCAGGTCACATGGCTCTGCAAGTTTAAATGCTGCACGTTTGAAAAAATTGACGGATCAAAAAGGGAGACGATCTAAAGGAGCTGGATATGTTTGTGTGGAGCTCTGTCGGATCTCCCATTTCTGATGTGTTCGGAAGTGCAAAATATGTTGTAGGCAATACTTCCAGGCCTGATTTTGATAAGGATGTTCGTCTTAATATTGTGCTCCATGACGAACCTATTTCTCATTCAGGTTAGTCTTTTTTATCTGCTTTGTCGTTTCTCGCATTTGCCTCCAAAAATCTTCCTGTTTCTATCTAAAGTCTGGCCTCTAATCATTATAATTTAGCAAGCTTTGGAAGATCTGGTCCAGACTATCAAGAAACAACTCCATTTTTTAATCCTTCTATAGTTCTCAGTGCGTTCAGATCCATACATATTTATGAAATTCTCTTCTAAGAAATGACCCTTCTTGCAGCAGCAATTTGTGAAAATCTACTCACAGAAATGCTCAGATACAGTCCTGATTTTACTCATTTTGACTTTGATACCATGTTGGTGATATAAGTCCTGGGGGATGGAGAGATGCACAAAAGGAGACAACAGATCAATCTTGACAGCATAAAGTAATTTGATTTATTGGAAGAAAGACATCTTAATTACAACAATAAAGTCCCCTTATCTTCATCTTGGTCTGGTAGGCGCTGGTCCTTGGTTTGAACATGCTCTGGCCCTTTGACATGTGACATTATTACTTTCCATATGGGGCAAATAGGTGTAACTAATACATGGTATTGCAACAATAAGTGACTGTTACATCTAATTCTAGGCCTTAATGCATTCTATGTGCAGATTTGACGTCTGCTTTTACTCGTTAAACTCATTTTATATATGATGATGTCAATACAGCTCCCACATATGCTACCATCAGAGTCCACTTTCGCTGCTGCAGTATCAGCACTTGAGATTCAAAATACTGATAATGTTGTCATATATGATGGAAATGGTATTTTTGATGCAGCACGTGCATGGTGTTGAGTCACCTAATCAAGTTTTTAGTTGTTTATGTGATGCAAGTCTAGCTGAATGTATGTGTGATTGACAGGATATTCAAGGCTTTTGGCCATAAAAAGGTGTGGTTTCTAGATGGAGGTCTTCCAAAATGGAAATCATCTGGATATCAGCTTGATGCTACGTTGCCGAAGGGACGCTTGAGAAAATACATGAATCCTCAAATGCTGTAAAAGCTGTAAATGCTGGACAACAGGTAGTTGTGAAGGATTTGTGATTTTTTCATATGTTTTAGATACATGAATTCTTTGTCTCAGCATTTTAGCCATTATTGATTTAACAGGTTGCAACTGGCTTCAAAGCTTCATTTCAGCTTCACCTGGTTTATGAGTTACCATGGCAAGTTTGATGAGTTACCATGGCAAGTTTATTTGTCTTAGTGAGGTAGTATATGCCTAGCACAACGAATAGGGATGATATAAATAAGAGAGCAGTTTATAGGAACATGTTTTAGGCAAGAGGCATTTTTTTTTTAGTGAGACATTGTGCCATACAAATATTACAATTCCAGCATCATTTGGAACATATACAGGGGGGTTGAGTGAGCCTTTGCAAGGAACAAAATGCATCCTGTCAATAGAGATCTCGCATGTGCAACAGCTTTTCTAACACTTCATCAGATTCACTGTTTGAAGCATTTGCTGGTTACATAACCATGGTTCAGTGTTAACTTTCTGCACTACAGTATGGTAGCTTAGATTTGTTATGATTGACAACATTCATCTAATATTTCCTTGAAAGATTTTGCTGGGGGCTTTAGGTGAAGAAAAATTTGGAAGAGAAAAAATACCAGTTGATGCCAGAAGCAAACCCAAGTAATAATGATCATAGTAGATTCGATATTTACTTGAAATTTAATGGATATGTTTTGCTTATAACTAGATTTGATGGTATTGCTCCTGAACCATATAAAGGAATCAGATCAAGGCATATCCCTGGAGCAAATGTAGTCCGTTCAATGAGGTCCATGTTATCTTCACTTTAGTCTCATGTTGTGGAGTGCAAGGATAAGCTTCTAGGTTAAATCATTTGCTGCAACCCATGGCCAGCCCCTGGATGACCTTCTGGCTGATTCAAAAAGTCCCAAGTGGGCATTGATTTCAAAGGAGTTTTGTGGAGGTAAGTCGAATGCCTTGGGGATAAGCCTTCTAACCAGACATGTAATTTTGCAACTTTCCCACAACAAATTATAGATAAGCATTTGTTATTCTTCCTTGCTTTTCATGCTCTATTTTAGTGGCACTACATCTTCTGGCCTTCTTCTAGATCTTCAAAACAGTCATGATTTTATTTCACCTTCGGAAAAGCTCCAGATGTGATACTCTGCATCTTGAAAGGAGGTTTTGGACCATTTCACTAAGGTTTTCACAAAGTAAAAGTTCCAGGTGGTCTGTCCTACTAGCTCCAAGCATGTTTTCTCATGTCTCTGTGATTGCTTCAGTGTTAATGCAAAGATGGATTTATCCAATACAATCTTAGATTGAAGATTCGACAGATAGAGGCACTCCCCAGATTTTGGTTATGTAATGTTTATATTCAAGCATAACTCTATCTTTTGAAGGACCATCCAAAAGCAATAAATCATCTAGCATTTAACGGTTATCCTTCCTCTATAAGATACTTTCCTCTATAAGATACATGATACTACAAGCCTGTTACCTTTAAGAACAGTTGTAGATCATCTGTTTTCTTGTATCCTAGAATTGACTAACTTTATTAGTTCACCACAAGATTTCCGTAATTAAATACAACAGTTAATCAGCTAATCATTGGCATATTTGACATGTATCCCCAAAGCTAAACTATGTAACAAACTGCTACTTACTAGGGTAAAATCACCGCAGTAATTAGAAGGGTTGTGTGCACTATCTGTAACCCATATAGTGTATCCATTAGAGGCAAGCTGAAAACCTCTGTGGTTGAACCCAAGTACTGCTTCCACATCTACCTTCCCTGGTGCTTATGTGATCTTGCAATCATTTCCAAAACATCTGTTTTCTGCCTTTTTTTTTTGTTTCCAAACATGCACCCAGAGCCATGTGTGGGCACGAGGATTGCTCTTTGCATTTGATTTTACAGGTGCTGGCACCAAAAGAGATGTGATAATTAGCAAGTCTGAGTGCCTAGTATATTTGTGTTTCATGGCATATGGATCAACGCATTGAACACTGTATATGCAAAAGGACCAAACAGGGTTGCATCGTATGACCATCCAGGTATGTAAAAGCAGTGTCTACCATGCCTGTGGAGTGTTCAATATATCATTGGACTACCACTTTGAAAACAGAAGCATAGGGATTTGATATGTCAAAGTACCACTGGTTGATATTCTAAGAAATATTCCTATGTCAATTGGAATTAACTCTGGATAGTAATCTGCCAGAAGATGTTTTCAATGCTTGCAAATACCTCTTGATGCCATCAAACAAAAGCTACAATTTCTGTAGCAAATTTCTAATCATGCAATATGAAGAGCAAGGTTCATATTTAATTGTTGTAGAAATATGTAAATAATTCCAGTATCTATACTAATGTTATATCCTAGAGGTTCAGGCCTGAGAGAAGGCATGCAAGCTCTCAGATTATCATGCTCAACCATATGTGACTTGTACAGTAGATTTCTAAATGTAAGTAGTTGCAGTAGTTAGTTCTGAAAGCATCAAATTTTCATTACTATTCATGTAAGCTCTGCACACTCAAAGTGCCCTTGACGAAACGAGTTGGCATAGATTGTAATTAATAGAACCTATTTGTCATACTTGTATTTCATATGCCTTTGGAGGCTCATGCTCATGGTCGGCTAATTGAGCACCTTGTCACAACCATACGAATAGAATAGAATACGACAACAATGGCCTTGTTATAACTTGTTAGGATGCTCATGTGCTTCCTAGAGGATGTGTCACACCTCCTGACAATGCGAGCATATTATTTTTTACTTTTCGGTCTTCCAAGCTTCACCAAATGGCAATTGCTCTCAGGACTGTTTTGCCATGCTCATTGTTTTGAGTTTAAGTAAACAATATATGGGCAAGAAGTTGAGAGAGAAGATCTACATTTGGACAAACACATCGTAAAAGAATTTCTTTTCTTTTTCACCAAACGGCGGGAGACAAATGGAAAGTATAATTTGAGCGCAGGCAAAGGCAGGTTAAGATTGTTGAGATTCTGGCCCCGCATGTAACTGTGAGAATATAATATGTGGTATTAGCAACATTGGTTTCAGCTTGGAGAGAGTGCATATCATGTTATCCTTGTCCCAAGATAGTCTGTATCATGTTCGTTTACAATGATGGAATGGTGCAGGGCTGAGAGCCAAGGACATAGCCTCAAGCACACAACCTTTATTTCTAAGCTTTTTTAATCCAATGCAAAGTGGATAGAATAATCGCATTTTCTGAAATGCACGGCAGTCCTATCTTGTTGTATATAGATAAGCAATTTGAAATGATGACCATGATATACCGAAATTGTTTCAACAATAAAACTTATGTACTTGCTTAGAGCAAATAGTCCTTATTGACTATTTGCGATTTTGGAGGACCCTAAAATTTTGTTTTAATGTTCATATAACATAATTTTGCCAACGTGTGTTGTTGTATAGGAAACCAGTAGAACATAATATATGGGTTAATATATTGATCCTTCACAAGACATGAATATATAATGCACATTAGCTATATTTTATTTCATTTGAAGACACACCAAGTTCTATCTACAATAGAAATTCTAAAACCCATGTCCCCAAAAGGTAGCAATCTAGAAGCCATCAATCATATTCATGCTAGAGTACCAATCTGATGTATAGTGGAAGACAATGGCATAGACATATTTTGTTTGGTCAAATAAAAAGCATAATGGTAGGGTGGTTTCGCCATTATTATGCATGCAAAAAAGTTTCCTATGAAACATGTAGATTGAAACATGTGCAATAACCATTCCTAAAGTAGTTTACGACGTGATATCCAAACAAGCTCTTGGTATAATGATGTAATTCTATTTAACTAGCAGTTCATCCAAGCAAGCTCTTGGTTTAGTGATATAATTTTTTCTAAATAACCTATCAAACATTCATTTTATGAAATAAGAGGGCTCGGATAAAAATCTATACAATTCAATTGCCCCGACCTCCAATTTTCTTCTCTCTCCTGCCTCTTTAAAATCCTAAGCCTGCCCTACTGCTAGTTTTTGGGTTGCCCCTAGGGGGCAAACCCTGTTTTATGTGGGTTTGTGGCATATCCAAGTATATGCCAGCATATGCCTAGGATATGTTGGTGATACCAAACCGGGCCGCATTTGCCCAAAGTAAAGTAATGATAATGAAGTGGCACTGCCATGGCCAATCGAGAAGCTGCATGCTGCAGCGGCGGTCCCTTCTGCCCATGCCAATGCAAGGGCACATCAATCCGATGCGCGGCCTCGCCAAGCTCCTGGCATCGCAAGGATTCCACGTTTTTTTAATAAATGTACAATCTTTTTGCCTTCCCTCCGCTTTCTCAAACCCCCAAATCGGCCGGGTCCCGCATCATTTGATCTTCTCCCCCCGCAAGGCCAGCCCCTTCCACAATGCCAATATATGATGGAAACCATTATGGACGCCATTGAAAAGATGCGCTCCCCCTTTGAGCGCCTTCTGGCAGATCTTACCCTTGATTTAGGCTACTCTATCTCCTGCATTGTGGTGGATTCCTTTGTTTCTTGGGCTGAAGATGTGGCCGATCAATTCTGGGTCCCCAGAGTTCCATTTCGGACCTCTTGCGCTGCGTGTGAGGTCGTCTTTTGCTACCTTCCTCGCCTTATTTCTGAAGGATATATTCCTCTTGAGTTTAAAGAGCACGGAGAGGATGATTTGATACCATTTATGAACGGAATGTTTTCATTGAGTCCAAAGGACCTGCCAGTATCACTACACATGGCAAATCCCCTCATAGAGTATCTAAGGGACATGTACTCAAGGGCGTCAGAGGCGGCATTCAGCCTGGTAAACAGTGTAGAAGAGTATGAGCCTCAAGCAGTTGCCTCAATGTCCAAATTTGTAGGCAACTACATGGCAGTAGGACCCCTGCATTCCCAAGAGCCAAGGAAACTAGGCAAAGAATTTCAGATATGTCTAGAATGGCTAGACACAAAGGAAGACAATTCAATCCTCTACATAGCCTTTGGAACAATCACAAATCTAACTCTTTCAGAATTTGAAGCCCTGAGAAGATGTTTGTATATGTACTCATATTCATGCTATTCAGCCTCTCTGGAAGGCTCAGCCTCTCTAGAAGGCTAATTGGAAGAAATGCAATTGTTTGACTATTATATATGAGAAGTTCAACTTGCACACTTTGTACACAATGACTGTAAAAAATGGTGCATGCAGCTTTAATGTTGATGCGTTGCAAGCAGATCTTCCGAGAATACAAATACGAAACCAGATTCATATATCAAATTCATGGCCAACATGGAAGAGCACGAAATGGAGACGATTCTGATTTATAATACAATGAAACATATGTTTTTGGAGTAACAACATATGACTATATGACTACAGCCACATGATAATTGCCCTGACGAGGGTCATTTTGTCCAGTAAGGCTCTAGGCAAGCAGGCCCATGCACCGCCAAGTCTGGAGCCATGAGTGTGCCGCCGAGTGTGGTGGCATTACTGGTGCCTTTATTGGCAAAATGCCCGATTCAACGCAATTACACGATGTAATGATCATAGGGTTCATATTACAAACAAAAGTGTCGAGTCCAAAGAAGAAGAAGAAGAAGAAGACAACCTGCGTTCATATCATTTACACGACTCCACACAAAACAAACAAGATCCAACACAAAAAACGAAAAATGAAAACACACTTTCGGGCCACCGAAGGGCAACCCCTCGTGCGCAGCACCTTTGTTTTTTTATCATCCACATTAGACAGAAGCTGGAAGAGTTTACTACACATGACTGTACAAATAGCAATGGCATAAAGGCACTAGCAACTAACACAAAAAATGAAGGTTTTAAACACAAAGCGAAACCCTTCTATCTTTACAATGATAAACATGAGAAGTCTGACTGCCACTTGAGATCTTTTCCATCGCACATTTGTTATTGACATATTGCAAAACGTGCTATATATCCAGATTTCTGCCTGAATATACACTTGTTCAACCTCACCATTAGTTATGAGTTTAAGATCCAAAAAAGAAAACTGGAAAGCCATGTGTGATTACTTACCTTCCCTCAACGACCCAAGAAATACTGATGTTGGGAACAAATACATGTTGTCTTGCATTGTTAGCTGCAGTTGGGTGAAAGAAGAGAAGAAGAGCCTAGGAAAAAAATAACTTCCCACAAATTTAGCCCCTGTTCTTGCTTAACTTGTGCAACACATGGCAAAATAGAAAATATTCCAATTGTGAGCTATTATGGCCAAGAACAAAACAAGATGATGAAGAATCATAAGGGGGATACTTGAAATCTTGGCAAAGATCAAACGAGCTATATCAAAAAGCTTTTTCATCTGAACCAAAAATTGCTCGACTACAAGAAAGCCACCAGAGCAAGATAGCAAATTTTTAAGAATGCAGGAAAGGTAAAAGGGAGCAGTCTCTAGTAGTTGTCCTCGTGGCTGGATGAAACATTGTTCCAAAACAAAAAAGATCAGAAATTTTCACGGCCTAAATCTGGTGATTCTCATTCTAAAAATATAAAGTTTAAAAATCAATTCTTTATAAGCCTAAGGCCGAAAAAGAAAATGATTAGGACGAAATGAGTTCTAATCATCGAAAAAAATATTTGGCATCCAAAAAGCCAAAAACCTTAGGTCCATATTTATAGAGAAAATACAAAAATCTTTTTCACTGCCATAAAAGCAATCAGTAATAATGGCCATCAGATCATAAGTTATGCCTACAATATGCCTTAAGATACCCAAATCCACCCTCCTCCTAACGAATTGCCCCTTAAAAGAAGGCAATCCAAAAAAAAAAATTTCACAATGAACATTCATGATTCATAACTACTCAAATATAAACATATCTACCTACCATTACAAATTCATAATAATAGAACGTTCATTGTTCACATTTACTTGAATATAAACTTATTTACGCATTGACATTGCATAGGAAACGTGCAAGAACATATGGGAAATTTTGCAGAATGCATTGTAAGCTAAACTTTTGGGTGATATTTTCATTGAAACACATTTAGAACAAAGTTCTCGGCAACACTACATAGTACCCAACATCCAAATGTTGCAACCATCAACAAGACACATGGCAATAAGCAGGCAACAATACATAGTACCCAACATCCAAATGTTGCAACCATCAACAAGACACATGGCAATAAGCAACCATTACATGTGCTCTCTAAGCTCAAACCTACTAGCAACCCTACGAGAAAGGAGCAAGAACAATGTAATGTTTGGCTCAAGTTATGCCCATTTTCTACCATTACCAAGTGCAATTGCCAAATAGTAGAAGATGTGGTGCAATTTGAGCCAAAACATGACATTACACTTGATAATTTTTAAGGAGGGGCTGCCAGACTTGGCATTGTGAGTGGCCGTATGTAATGTTCGAAAGGAAAGCGATTACAACCTATTATATGCTTGGATTACTTCCAATAACATCCCCCACGACATCGTCCATTGCCCCATCTCCCAGATCAAGCAACCTGCCTGGTATCCACAATTTGACGGCTATAATCGCATCCTCCCTTCCCAGTACATTAGCTAATGTGCCTAGAGAGGCCATTACGTGAGCATGCGTAGTGGCCTCTACAGGCACATGACCTCTAACATAAGAACAAACACGCCCCTAAACTTCTATCTCATTTAGAATCACTAGGTGTTTACCTTTAGGGTTTTGGAGGGTAGTAGGACGAATCTTTTGTGAGGGGAGGGAATATTTGAGCACAATTATAGACAAAGAATAAAAAACAAAGGGCCAGAAGCAATGGAGCATAAAGGGATTAGGCTATGTGGAAGGATGATGACGTGGATGCCACGTGGACGAGGTGTCCGTAAACGTGGAGGAACAAAAGGACATGATAGAGAAAAAGAGAGAGAGAAAGGGGGAACGGGAGGGGGGCACAGATCCAAAGACTAGACTGCGAAGAAGAAGAACAGGGGAATCAGCAGAATAGGGGATTTGCTCCATAGCCGCCGCATTGCCTGATTAAACGCTCGATCTGGACCCTCCCCATCGGCCATGAAGAAATAGCTTTGGATATGGGGCAAATAGGAGCCTAGCTCTCACAATGGGTATCGGTTTTAGCTTTGTTTTCGGTTATCGGATTTGCTTCTTCTTTGCTCGCCGGAGCTGAGGGTTAATCAAGCACAAAGTTGTGGGCTTTCTTCCCGCAAGATGGTGGGAGGGGCGCTGCTATGCATGTAATGCGTCGTTTGAAGAGTATTGCCTCTGGGCGATCTTCGATCTCCGACTGCCCCTCCGCGTCTGTACGTTTAACTGCTCTGTTTTCCTTCTTTCGTGCCGTTTTGTTTTGATGCATAATACTATTCATTTCTTTGTCCTAAGAAAACAAGTTCCCAGTATAATGACATTGAGGTGCCATATAAGAACAGTTTTGTGTGTTTTCGGTCTAAAGGATATATTTTTGTACTTTCACAAGCAGTTTGCTAGCTTTGTATGTCTAAATGGTTTTCTTCATGATCCACAAGCAATACCCTACTTCTTTGCTTACACTGTTCTACAGATGGAAAAAGAAATGTTTGTTGCTACTTTGGAAATGGTCACCTGCTGTCTGGTCACTTTTGGATTGTTTGAAACAGCTAGGAGATACAGGCACCAAGAGGGCCAAGCTAGAGGAAGGTGGCCAGCAAGACAGCAAGGAAACATTGGCAGGTAATATTGGAGCAGGGGAAAATTTTATGGCATCAGCCAGCGTTGCTTTAGCCACAAATCTAGGAGGAAGTGGTGGTATGGTTGCAGCCCCTAAGATAGGAAACAGTGGTGTTGACCAGCTTCCCAAAGAGATGCACGACATGAAAATCCGAGATGATAAGGCGGATCATGGGGATGACAAGGTATGTTTTTTATCCATATGGCTGCAAACTTTTCTTTGCATAAACTGATAATTTCTCATTAGCAGGAACTTGAAGCCACCATTGTGGATGGGAATGGGACTGAGACAGGCCATATAATTGCAACTACAATTGGCGGTCGTAATGGCCAACCAAAACAGGTCTTTTGGCTCACTGCAGATATGTGTGTTAACATTTGAAACATGCATCCTAACAGCATCTTTTTGCTTTCAGACAATCAGTTATGTTGCAGAACGTGTTGTGGGTACTGGATCCTTTGGGGTTGTTTTCCAGGTATTGCTCCATTGCGTTTTGACTGGCTGCATAGTCTATATAAACCCTCCTTAATATGCATTGGAAAATTGCAGGCCAAATGCTTGGAGAATGGAGAAACTGTAGCCATTAAAAAGGTTCTACAAGATAAGAGATATAAGAATCGTGAATTACAAATAATGCGTCTTCTTGACCATCCCAACATTGTTGCGTTGAAGCACTGCTTCTTTTCTACAACTGATAAAGACGAACTTTACCTAAATTTGGTTCTGGAATTTGTGCCTGAGACAGTTTACCGCATAGCCAAGCATCACAACAGAATGAGCCAACGAATGCCTCTTATATATGTTAAGCTTTACACTTATCAGGTCTGGCACCTCATGAATTTAATTGGCCATTTGTTCCATTGTTCTCACTGACACCTCTAACAATTATGCCAGATTTGTCGTTCCCTTGCTTACATTCATGGTGGCATAGGCGTATGTCATCGAGATATCAAGCCTCAAAATCTTCTGGTATGCATGATTTGCCTATTGTTGTGGTCGTCATTTTTGACCATGTGATCACTTATATCAAATATTTTTTTTCTTTCAGGTGAATCCGCACACACACCAACTAAAGCTATGTGATTTTGGAAGTGCGAAGGTTCTGGTATGGTCTATCGTCGTGTTTATGTATCCGTTTATTCATGCAACATATTTGGACAGAACACCTTATTCAGCTGTTCCTTTCTGCAGATGAAAGGGGAACCTAATATTTCATACATATGTTCTCGGTATTATCGGGCGCCTGAGCTTATCTTTGGTGCAACTGAATATACCACTGCTATTGACATCTGGTCTGTGGGTTGTGTTTTGGCTGAGCTACTCCTTGGACAGGTATTTTATCCTCTGTTTTTGTTTGTTTTTCTGTGCAATTGTGTCTGAGATATTACAATAATAAACTGTTGCAGCCATTATTCCCCGGTGAAAGTGGAGTGGATCAATTAGTGGAGATAATTAAGGTATTGAATAACTTGCAGTCTTTAGAAGTTTAAACGATTTGATAGTGGACAATGTTCTAAGTTAAGCATTGGCGGATAGGTTCTCGGAACACCAACTCGGGAGGAAATAAAGTGCATGAACCCAAACTACACAGAGTTCAAATTCCCACAAATAAAAGCACACCCATGGCATAAAGTAAGATGTGATCTTGCGTGATAATTGCATATGATATTTGCTTCTTACAATGACACATATGGTTCCTTTGTCCTTGCAGGTGTTCCATAAGAGAATGCCTCCTGAGGCAGTTGATCTTGTCTCTAGGTTGCTTCAGTACTCACCAAACTTGCGCTTATACTGCGGTAGGGCCCTGTTTCAAGCTCGTTGGTATGTTTGATTGGGTAGCTTCCATTGCAGTTACTTAGATATCATGTATTTTGCAGCTCGAGGCCCTAGTTCATCCATTCTTTGACGAGCTACGGATCCAAATGCCCGGTTACCAAATGGACGTCCATTGCCACCTCTCTTCAACTTTAAACCTTTAGGTAGGATTCTAGTCTATCTTCATCTGTACCAAATCCTTTGTGTGACATTGAGATGATTGATTACTATTTACAGAACTAAAGGGTGCGACACCAGAACTACTTCAACGATTAATACCGACCATGCAAGAAAACAGGTGCATCTTTTGAGTTGAATCTTTTAAGATGAAGACAAGCATGGGTGTAAGGTGCTAAATGGCGGAACGCCGAAGCCTGCAATGTATATGGGCGCTTGCTGATGAGCTTGTCACTATAAAGATAATAGAGCGGCCATGGCGTTCATGTAATATCACTGAAGGGAGGCCTCTGCGCACCCTACATGTATTAGCTTTCGTACATGTATTAGTTAGCCAACGAAGTTATTAGTCGATGTATATCTGCAGATAAATTCTGGCAGCTTTTTGAGTACATGTGGCATGAAAATGCAGCTCGCCTAAGGCAGTTGGAAAGTATGTCTGCAGCGTGAGAAAGAACTCAAATTTTCTGTTTTGCGTCTTGTTGTATCGTGAGCTAGCTCTAACATATATTTTTAACTATTTTGGTGGAGCTTGCCATGTCCACAATTCTGAGCATACTATTTGTAACTTGTCACAACGCTAGGCCAAAGAAATAAGGTGCAATAATGGGCAATTTAGACAAGAAAATGATGGGAAATTGACGTATGCAGTTAAAAATTTAGTCGTCTATTGAACGCTGCCTTGCACATCGACAGTCAGATAAGCAATGCATTATTTTGTATCAAATGCGAATCAAAACATATAGGGATCTCCAAGTTTATGCATGATAGTAGGATTTTGCTTGCCAAAATGCCAAAATTCCTGCTGGAAACTTAGTGAGATGAAATCCAAACAAAATTTTCTCCTGGTATGCTGCTAAATAACGTCATTCCAAATCTGACTGTCAATTACAACAAATGTTGGAAGCAGTTTGCTTGGTCATTCTTTGAGAACTAAGCTAATTCATCTTGTTTTGCTATACAGACACCAGTGTAAAACAAACAATAATCTACATATAGCCATAATCGATAGCATGGCTAGCTCGGCATTTATAGGAATACATGCACTTTTCTGTGAAAAAATTTCAGATGAATGAGCTGATCAGAAAAAAAACTGAGAGATCTTTGTGTCAAGCTCCTAGTTGATATTCCATATTTGAAGCCCTCCAGATCATTCAAGGATGATAAGGGCATAATTACCCTCGGGATGAAAAGGAAACCCTGAAATTTTCTGGCATATCTGGAATGCTCAATTAGAAACTGAATGAAAAATCATCATTTTTCTCTGTTTGTGCATCAGAGTCTTCCTGAAGAGTGTTTTGACCATTCGTATCACCCTCATATACTTTCTGCCCACTGCTATAAGAACCAGAGCTTCTTGTAGCAGAGCTAGCTCCAATCCCATCCTCAGAATCAGAATCTGTTGGTTCGTGAGCTTCATACTTCTTGCCAGGTTGCCTCTTGTTTGGAGAAGTTCTGCCACTGCCAGATCCTGTATTGCGCCTCGCCAGATGTGGATTACAACTATAATAATTCAGGAGCAAAGCATCATCCCATATGATTACAGAAAGCTGAACAGGCCGACGTGCCTCCCGATATTGGATAAATAACTCGCTAATAGAATGTGTATCAAGTGACCTGATCTTTCCTGTTGATGACACCATCCAAGGAGTGATTTTTCTACCAGCCACACGTGAAATTACAAGTTTCTTCTGACATTCACAAGCAGCTCTGAACATTTGGCCAAGTCCAGATCGATCAGCGGGAGTCCTAGGCTCCACAGACTGCACAAAACAGAAACCCTGCAGGAAAGAGGGCTCTTCAATTACACAATATTTTCCATCAACATATGTCTAAAAATTTGAGACAGTGCATCTAAAAATATACATCAATCTGTAAACTACCAGCCAGCATTTCAAAACATACAGGAAAATGTGTGTAGCATGCCTAGATTACAGTGTTGAAGATTTCTCCAGGTTAAAGAGCCAACTCCCGGACAGGATACAAGAAACAAAGCAGAAGCTTACAGTATATCCAAACATGATTCAGCATACAAGTACCAACCAGTCAGGATTTACAATGCTGAGAGGGTCACTTCCAGCAAAACGCACATTTCCATAAATAAATACCGTACCTCTTCTGTTCGTGTTATTACAACCCCAAGGCGCGTTTCACCTTGCGCTGGCATCAATTCAATGGGCACTTCAGCTACTGCAGGACTATACCATAGACGAACTGCCCTTATTATTTCAATGTCTGCAGCCCGCCAATCATGTAAAGCATAATTACCACTATTTGCCACAATTTCTGGAGCTTCCTGTGCTGTAGATCCCCCAAAATAGGTTGAACTGGCACCCTGACATATATATAAAAATCTTCCTTATCATTTACAGCATACACTAAAGAAGAAAAAAATGAAATGTGGATAAGAGACCAACCTGTCGAAGAATAGGCTCTGTTTGAATGTTGAGAAAATGAACAGGAACACCAGATCTTTGTGCAGCAGATAACCAGGCCATAGCCCTTGCTGATGTTTCCTCAACACAATTGTATTCCGTGACAAGCTGGTTGGGCTGAAAGGGCATGAGAAGCAACGAAAAAACAGTGTTCGAACTTGGACCACTAAGAAATTGTTGCATTTTTTCAACCCATCTATACTGAAGAGTGCAGTCCTTCAGTTCACTTTTTTGCAAAGCAGATTTGGTTTGTGCCTCTACCCGCTTCCGAGTTTGGTCTGCATAAAACATAATGAACAGTATATAGGGCAGGCATAAGGAAGGAACTTAGCATAGTGTTGAAGCAATTTTAGAACTGTCATGATTTAACACATACCTTGTAAAGCAAAGCACTCCTCCTCTGTTGCATCCATAAGGGTTACAATCCGGTTGGGGTTATCAGCTTCAGCTATAGTGTAGTGCTTTGAAAACATTGATTCTTCTGCCACTACAGATGCACGAACCTCAACCCTATGGGGACCTCGTCTGACCCTTACCATCAACTTATCTTCAGAACTTTGGAGTTTTTTAAGCTCGTGCTGAAGCCCACTCTTGCCCCGTGAGAAAGGGGCACTTGTAATAGACCCAGGTTTGGTGTCCCATCTAAGATGCTCCACAACATCGCCGGGGAGGAAAGACTCGTAATTGTATTCATCTTTGCCTGCTGCAACGGATTTCACTATAACTAAAGTCTTATTATGTCCCATGCCTCAGATCGGATCTATCCTAAAACCAATCCTTCTTAAAGCTTGAAGAACGTCGCTGTGGATCCTCTGTTAAGGTCTGCTATAATGTGCTTAAGTAACAGAGCTCCAGTTTATGAGATCGCAGGCTGCTTACACTCTCGAAAAGTCCAAAACGAGATGCAGAATTTAAATATGCAAAACCAAACCAGAATTCTTGCATGATTCACCTGTTTGATCCGAAAAACCTACAAGCAATCCGGAAGCGCCGGATTTGGAGAAGGAGCTGCCGAAGCAAAATGTATAAAGAGTATTAACTCTAACTACCGGATATAGGCAATGGTATTATCCAAAACCGGCAGTAATTGGGGTCTAGAAATCTCCCAAATGTTATTTATTTTATTCTTTTTCTTCTTTGGTGTATGACGTGTGACCCACAATGGCCCTTCCTAGAACTTGGGTTCACACAATATATATTCTTATGTTGAAACATACACCCCCCAATTTCACAATATTCTTGTGATAGGTAGCCTCATCCTATGCAAGTGCGTTGAGAATCCCTAAAGTTGTTGTCAACTGACAACAACAGAGAACCCAAACTCGTGAAGACTATATTAGAAGCAGCAGCTCAGAGCATCCTGCCATCAACTCTCACCCTCCCAGTTCCTTCAAAGGAAACGAGAAAAATAAAAAGCTTGTGTAATGACTATTGTATCGATATGCTATACTGACTTGGGAGTCTACAAACATGTTGCATATGTCTTTTATTTTTGACAACTGAGAACCCAATCTCGAAAAGACTACATGGCTCAAAAGGTCACTAGGAAGCACCTTCCATGAACTCCCAAGTTCCTTGGTCTTGAAGAAACTTCATTGCACTCCTTCTATAGGGGGGTGAACTTCGAAGTTGATAGTGGCGAATAATTTTCTCTTTGATCAATTATTATTCTAGCACAACCTTTTGTCCTAAACATTATAGGCCCAAACGAACTTTTAAGCATATATGTGCTCTTTGTCCCACTTAGGGACCCATGTTCTATCTAACCTTTATGAGGATGTGATATGGAAAAGAGGGAGGGCATTCTTGGCCAACCCCTGACCTATAGAATCCAGGAGAGTGGTTGAGGTGCGGCCGGATTCTACAAGCCAGGGGAGGGGGATGGCAAGGATGCATGATCCTGCAACTACTCTACTCATATTGTACATAATTTTCCTACGTTAATATATACATATATCCTAAAGAAAAAGGAAGATGCATGACCCCTTTCCTTTAAGACGAGATATATAGATTCTACAAGTTTTTAGAGGCAATTTATCATTCTTGATAAGAATGATCCTAGAATCTGCAAAAAGGCATACTAAGTTACTTGATGTCTATAAAATTTTGTTTTAACTCCACCGATCCATGCTTTACATGTGTAAAGCATAGTTTTATTTTTCTTTAGGTGAAGAATAGGAATCTAAAAGTAGCATTATCTATTGTAGGAACTTCATCTCTTAACGCTTTTACCTTTTTGTTGTCGTGGTGGAAACATGTAGTTGGACATACATTTTATATGGAGCCTAGGTAACCTGCTGCAAGAGTTCATGACAGAATGGTGCAGCGACTTTTCATTATGGGATAGAATGGTTGCCACATGGTTGTCCATCATTGGAGGATAAACAAGCACGATGACCAACTTTCCTTGATGTTATGTGGAATGGCAGGGGGGAGACCATTCCCTGTTTGGTAGGAGGCAGTTGGCTATAGCCAGTTGATCGGGAGCGCCGCGCCATGTAGGCAGGAATGGCTGCTAGCTGTGGCCCAGCAGCCCCTGCCATACAGGAATGGCCAACCACAACCATTCCGCAATGTCAAGGAAAGAAGGAAAGCTATGGCATCAAGGATTTTTTTTGATTAACAGGATTTCATTCAAGATTTTCTGTGAGGTCTTCAGTGGTGGTCCTTCAATAAGATCTTGGGAAGGCATTTCCAGCGATGGCACCAGCTCTTCAGGATAGGTGCTTTTGCAAGGTCTTGGAAAGGCATTTCCAGTAGGATTTTGGAACTTGCCATGGCACAAAGCTTCAGCATCTCCAAGTTCTTATGCCCGTCATTGCCATCTTCATAGCATCGCCATAGCCACAACATCTTTGTTATCATTTTCAAAACATAATTCGTGAAAAAATCCTCCGCCCTAGCAAAGGTATGGAGCTCAGGTAACCTGTTGCAAGAGGTCATGATAGAATCATTCTGGGATAAAATGGTTGCCACATGACATTACGTCATTGGAGGATAAACAAAATGATGACCAACTTATTCAACTCCACCAACCTATGACCTACATGTTGCCTAAATACAATCTGGCCCTAAATCAAATTTATATATGAAGAATAGGATTTTATAAATAGCATTACTTATTATAGAAACTTAATCTCTTAATACAAAAAATAAACATAAGGCTTTACCTTTTTGTTGTCATGGTGGAAAATATGTTTTTTTTTTTTTTTTTTGAAAGACATGAAACTTTATTAATCATCAGAAACGAGCAACAGAGATGGGGGACTGAAAACCCAGACATAATATCTTGAGCAAGCATATATAATGCAGTAAAGCATGGAATCAAGGCAGATCACACAAAGCTAATGTTGTGGAAGCCAATTCTTTCATGTGCTCCATGCTTTCTTCGTGCGAACACAAAAGCATTGCCATAACGACTAGCTTTTAGGCATATTGGCACTTTAATAAAGTTTGCCGCAATTCATATACTAGATATTTTTTCCATGCTTTTCTATCAAAAGTTGGACAAATACGACAAATTGAAAATGGTCACCTAGTGTAACTAGCCAAGCTATATTTTAGGCATGGCATATGATAGAGGGCTCCATTGAAGCTTGTGGATATCCTTACCAAGAACTGACTTATAGCAGAATGGCACAATGCAGAATGACTTATAGCAGAATGGCACAATGCCTTACACATTTTTTGGGTTGCTGAAATGAGCAAAACCTTGTTTGATGGTGTAATGTAAGGGGACTAGGAACATTTCTTAGATTCGCAGGTCATATGCATGGGTTTTTAAGAGAAATCGAACGAAATTTGTGATAACATGTGGGAACAAATTGGATCTAGGACAAATGATAAAATTGGGTTCAAAGTGGATAAAAATTTAGCCATTGCACTTCCTTGTGACAGAAAAAGGCATGCATAGTCAAATAATGATATCTCAACTGTTATTTAACATTTTTGGCTGATTTTTGAAATGATTGCCAGGGAAAATTTTTATTGGCTCATACATGTTCAAAATGGATAAATTTTTCTATTAGTGAAATGTAAAGAAAAAGCCAGCAAAAAGTTTTTTGTATCTTGATTTTGGTAAGGGTTTTTATTTCAACTATTACAAGTCTGAATCGGATTTGAGGTCATGTGCATGTGCTCAGAAAATGGAAACCTCCAAAATGTTTTTACCCAAAACTCTTTTACAGAAGACCATGGTGATGAACGGGTGACTTTTCCACTCCAGAACTGCAATGGGATCATAAATTCTAATGCATGCTACCAACTCTGATCGTACGACAAGTGTCACGTTCATGTCTTTCTCTGCAATTTCAGTTCTTGAATCCAATCTTAAAATCAGACAAGGCAATGGGTAGGAGATTGCAACTGTATTTCTTGTCATAGAGAAATATTCATCAGGCATGTAATATAGAGCAACAAATACTATGGACAATACCGGTAAGAGTTCCATTATTGCCCCATGGCTTTTCCATTGAACTTTCAGAGTACTTAATGGTAAGAACTTCCCGATTCTAGATGGATGTATGGAAATGATAAGAACTTCCAGATTACTTAAGATAATCACTCGTTTTTGAAAAACAATACTTATAAAATTGTTGCAGGTTGTAATTCTCAAATTTGAAAAAAAAAAACTAGCCAGATTCATATGCTTATAGCATTTTTGACGGTTGGGTTTTTGCAAAGAGGTCAATTAGCTCTTGAACTAGACAACCAGAAGTGATAGTGCCCAAGAGTAAGATAGTCTGGAAGCTAGGAGAAATTGTAGAATGAAATCAAGTAAAAGAAAGTTAATGCAAGTCAAATTGCGATAGATAGATGACTGTCCCACCTCATTGAGAATGGACTTTATCAATGAACTTGGAATGTCGATACTACCCTAAGGACCAAGTCCTATGGATAGAAGATCAACCCTTGATCAAGAAGCACCAAAGGACCTCATTTCTAACACACTTCTAGTCAATTGTCCTAGGTGGTGCCTATGAATACTATTTGATGCGGTGTCTGTATCCCGTTCTTTGAAAAAATTGACTGTATAACACCCAATTGGGCTGTCCTAAGCAAGAGAATTCCAGAGAAAAACTGAGTTTTGGAAAGAATTAGCTTAAGGTACAACCCAAATTAACATTAGAGCATCTGCTCTAACTACATCACAAATTTTAAGAGAAGAGTTAATGGTAAGATGGGCTTGAGCAGGATGTGAATTGTTCACCAGAAGAATTGATAAAGTCCTCTATCCAATTCCACATCAGGATCAATCACCACATATCTCATAAGGATATAATATCCGAAGAAAGGTGAGGAATAAACTAGGTTCAGGGGATCAATGGCAGACTTTGATCCTCCTGAATCAGACTGACCGAATTTGCAAATTATCGTCCCAGCTGTCGAATTTAATCATTGAAACTCTGCCGCAGATCGAGCTGTTGATGTCGAGTTACTCGCCGAGATGCTAGGATCTATCCCGATTTGCTGTTGCAGAAGGCCAATGTTCAAGAATGTTCGCTGCCGCCCATTTATATCAGAGGACAAACCTTTTCTAGAAGGCTTCGATGAACTTAAAGGCATTGCTTTTTATTAGATGTCTTATTTAAACCCTTAAGAATGTTAACTATAGGAATAATAGTTAAGATAGATGCTTGGCTATAAGGCTTTGCATACATATTCTGTCTTTCTCTTTCACTTGCTCCGGACAGCCATTGAGCACCACCATATCAATTCCTCCCCTTCTCGGGACTGATCGTCCTCGACCAAAAAAATTATATGGCAAATTTAACACAACCAAATCCATGGTTGCAACCTTAGTTGAGTCCACAACTAGAAATAATTAAGTCCAGCCCTTCAGGCTAAAAAGTTTCTTTATTATAATAATAATGGACAGCGAGATCAACGATTATGCTGCAGACATAATTGCTATCTTAAAACATACTGCAAACAAAATTATTCCTAGAAATTCACCTACCTCCTTCACGGAGCTACACACTTACTAACAACTTAACTAAAACTACTTTAAGTAGGCAATATGCAACTTCGAGCAGAATTTCTTCTATTTGAAACACGTGGGCGGGGAGTCTATTAGGGCGAGGATTTGGTCTATATTCTATTCTGCTTTGATCCCTTCACTCTCCTCGATTGCCTCGGTCATTTTGATCTCGTTTTACATTTATTTTCGGGCAGTCTACTTTAAGATGTGGCCCTCCACAATAAAAACGTCCGCTTATCTTTGACGAAGCTCGGTCAAATTGATTATCCCACTTGCTTTCTGAGCTTGGTCTTGATTATCACCCATGCTTGGTCTGGATCTCTTATTTCATTATGATAATTGGCAGTCAAGTTATAATCTTCGAAAGCTTTTCTAACAAATATGCAATCATACAATAATCTCCATATACAATCATGCATGCTTGTTTATGCCCACGCCCTTATAATTCAATTCTAAATCTATGCTAGGTTCCAGAAACAATCACTGATAAATCAAACACAGCTTTACTAACATTAGAAAACCCCAAGTGTAAGGCTTGATCCCCACTTGGAAATTCCTTGCATCCCTTAATAATATAAATTCCATAACATACTCACAGCAAGATCCTAGGTCCATTACAGATTCAAAGCATGCTGAGTGTGATTTGCCCTGACTGCTTTGCAATAAATGATTTGTTTGCTCTTGATTGATTGTTCTCTGGTTACATTGCACGGGCCTAAATCGCGCTCATCGTTTGCACCGAGTAATACTAGATAAATTTGTTTAAATGCCTCCTTCTTGTTTATTATCATTTGTTCCTTTTGTCTTGCGGGACTTTACCAGTTGAAGGCTATTCATTGTATGAAATGCAAGTATAATGTTTGCAAGATTAAGGAGCTTACTGAAATGTGCATGCTTCAAAGCAGATATTGCTGCATAGTTTGGAATGGTTATTTACCCATTTGTAAGCTCAAAGGGACCATTGAGGCGATTATTATTTGCGACTAAAATGGTTATAAATATCCATATAAATATCCACTTTTCTATGGGTGCATTGAAATATATAGGCTCGACAATCTATAATTTAAGCATATGTCAAATGTTATAAGCACAAAATACTTGAACTAACTAGTAGTTTCCAGCAGCCAAGTTTCTTATATTGCAGAGGGATTGATCCCTTAATGGTATAAATAAAACAAGGTGCTGCGCACGGAGGGTTGCCCTCCGTGGCCGGAGGTTGAGGTGGCTTAAATCATACTTGAAAGTTATGTTGTTATAATCAATCAAAATTGCTATTTTAGAACATTGTCATTTTGTGAAGGTGATGGTACCCATTTGCATCACTAACTCCTCACCAGTTGGCCCTTAATATTGACAACAGGTGCAAGCATTATAAGTGATACATTCTATCTTAAATCTTTTCTACCAATACTGCATTACTAAGTCACAAAATTCCCATGATTATATTTCTATCATCAACAATTCCCCATGTCTTTGCTGACGAGCCACATATTTTGCAATGGCTTATAGTTACTTGTTGAAAATTAGAATGTGAATCCTCTATTGCTTTATTCTCTGTGCCACCAACTTAAAAAACAACAAAGAAAGAAAATAAAGAATAACCGGGCAAAGGCACGTGCATAGGCATTACCATAATCGGTAAAACACGCATAAGGCCTACATATTTGAAGAATATAACCAACAACGTAAATGAAATCTCGTTTATGAGAAATATAAAACTGCTTTACACAAATAACAGATCAAATTTAGTGTTGGTCGCCATCTTAGAGCAGTTATTTGGCCACAACTAGAAAAAGAAATGGGACATTCGCTAGACAAGGCATCAAGCAGCGGGCATTCCTAACTCTAAGAATAGCAAGACGGATCTAAATCTTACTCGCTAGTTCCAAATATATGCTTGAGTGCATTGTTGAAACTGTTGTAATGACCATATCAGTTCAAGCTTCGCAAATACCACAAGCAAAAGTTAGTGCAAAGCCATGGTTTCTCCATTCATTTGCAGAAATAAAGGTTTCTCCCTTCATTTGCATAAATAAATCTTTGGTCTTTCGCCAGATCCTCTCGCTTTGATGCGATTCCGGTCATAGCATGCCCAAGTAATACATAAAGAATATATCTATCCACATTTTTCCTTATAAACGAGTAAAGAATTGCATGCACACTGAACATAGATATTCAATTCTAACCTAGTGTCAATTCTAACCTCTTATTGTGTGAGCCAATATTCCTTGATAACCCGAGAGTCCCGGCAGATTTAATGCTTCATAATAGCATCTAGAAACCGAATGATGGAATATAAGATGTAGAATTGTTGTCATGTAGAAAGTAGCATCCAGTTTTTGCTTGGACTCGGAATTCATTGCATATTGTCAATTTTATGCAATGCACGTTTATGAGGATGACAAATCTATATGTGAAGTCCCCGATATCAACAAATCTCATAAAACTATGTTACGCACTACCTTGCCCCCGACTAGGTCCGCAAGAACATACAATGTTACCTTGTGTTTTTCGACTCTCTCTACTTTATGATCTCTTGAAAAAAAGCGCATAAAGGTATAATGAAGAATCGATGAGAACATCTAAGCCTTTTGAGCAGGCCCTCGAAATGACATCTTTGGAGGATCTGAGACTTAGTATAAATACACAACACGCGTGTGTCCAATCTTGCAAATACCTCCAATTCAGCCAGAAAAAAATCACTTGAATGCTATTTCAACACCTCTAAGCGTAATTAGGGCTAAAGGTAATGGTGTCCATCTTGGGCATTGTAGTCAATCAATTCCATGGGCTACCATTTTGAAAATACCTTGAAGATTTACTTTATTTTAATATTCTTTTCATTCAATCTAGAATATACATCTAGACCACAGTCATGCTTGCTTAAACTAATCAATTGCATGAGATCAATGGATCCATCCAAGATTTCCGATGCATAACTGGAGACATCAAAGGTGGAGTCAAAGTCGACATTTAATTTGTACTAGAAATCAAGTAGAATGTTCGGGAGCAATGGAATCTAAAAAGAATCTTGATAGAATCTTAGGGCGTCTATGACAATATTGATAGAGAGACTCAAGAAATCTTAAGGGAATCTTGCGAATCTAATAGATATGTAGTTGAAATTGTCACTTTTCTTTTTATGTTTTGCATTTATTTTTAATAGGCAGTTTCGCATGGCAAACTATATTTTCTATGGTGCATATTGTCATTTTTTTATGTGTTGAATTTATTCTTATTAGGCAATTTCACGCGTGGCAAACTATATTTTCTATGGCGATGTTCCTCGAGCTATTTTTCTATGGTGCATACTCCTCTATACTAAGTTGAGTTAGCAACATTAGCCCAAACTTACAAACTCCTATATCGCATGTTGCAAAAGTAAATTGTCAAATCATTTCTTGGCAAGTTTTTATTTTGAAGGAAGGAACATACCATGCAGGGAAATTTGCATCTGTACTAACACAAACATCAATAATATTGTTCACGCACGTTGTGAACTTGTCTTAAAATCCTTGATTTCTGGAAGGAACTTTAGCATAGTGTCATTATTCTTTACTATTGAAGTCCCAAATTCTCACCTTTCCCATACGAAAAAACATTGACAAAACATTGTGTAATGGCAAAATGCATTACACAATTCAATTGTTCACAATTCAACTGTTCAACTTCGCAAGTTATTACACATAATACACTCAAGGGGTAGTTTTGAAAGCTGAAAGCAAAGCATCCCATTATTTCCTTAGCAACTTGACAGCATTGCTCTTCATGTGAAATGTCTTTCAAGGACCCATGCCCAATAGAACATTTTGTATCAAAAGTAGACAAAACATGTTCAAATGCATCTAAATTCACTAGACGATAGATCATAATGGTTCTATTCTATTCTAAATTTTTAAAATGTCCTATAAATAGCACATCATAATTCACTACCATATACATCTTCACATTGTAGTAGTGGCATCTCCGCACTTTTAAATCAACTAGGAATACATAATGATGTAAAAGCTTAAAGGTCGGTTGATGGCGCATCGCAATGCAAGCTAAATTGAATAAGCGTTCATCCTTCTTCAACCTGCTTCACTTACGTGTGAGGCATTTCTTTCCTCCCAAAAATGCTAAGTTTTTGCAACACCATAAATGGCTTTCGGAAACTAGAACAAATTTAAGTACAACCATATATCGCTCGAAGAAAATTCGAAGAGAATGAGTGAAAATAACCATTGTTAAACTACAAACTACAGACACAAACAATAATCTTGACAGTGATGTCCTCCTCATACTAAAAATGTTTAAATCAATGATGAGGTGAAGCTCATATTATTATTGTGGTTTATCTAATATTGACCTTCAAGGCAAGAGAAGCCACCAACAAATTCAATGTTGTGACAAATAAGAACATGAAAACATATGACAAACCATCACAAAAGACTGTCCCTGACCATAAATAATAAGGGTAAAATAGAAGTTAGCAAATTTGAATTATAAAATAGAGTTGTTCACTATGAAGTGGATTCCATGCAAAAGTTCCCTAATTTTCCCAAATTCTTAGTTGTATTAACACAAAGGCTCCAAGGTTCCATAAAGCCTCGTGTAGCGTGTATGTTCATTATTGTAGATGGGTTGCTCCTAAAAAAGACTCCAAAAAAGGCCAGATCATGTAAAAAAAATGTTCACTATTGTAGATGGGTTAAATTGAAAAACAATCTTGTCATCCTTGTAGTAATGAAATGTGTACGTCTCTTCATCCAACTTTACTTGGCTATTTTATGCAGATAATGCAGAGAAATTTGATTCATTGTAAAGGATGCAACAGGATAAAGTTTGCAATGGGTTATCAAAATTTTAAATTCTCTTTTTCCAGCAGGGAACTTGAAATAAGTTTAATTCTGGTTTTCCACAATTAACAGTAGGTTATTGATATGAATTATTTGAAATGCATAGACAGGCTCAGAGTTGCTTCTATTATTGTTGCCTTTCTTGAGCAGACTACCAAATCCTAGAGAAATATTTCCAGCTGGAGGAAGCTCGGCACAATATTTTAACAGTCTTACCTCTGGTAAGTTAAGAATGATAACAAATTGCAAAACACATTCTCTAATGACATGAGAAAGCACAGCCACAACAACAAAACTTGCCCACTGAATCTGAATACAGAGTAATCATCAAGCTGCAAAAGAGAAAGTACACATCAAACTTAAAAACGCTCCCTTCAATACATTGTTAGAAACATCTATCACAACAAATAACACCTGAAGAATCGTCCGTGTCCTCACCTAAAGAAATGTACCTTGAGGTCATATTCCAAAGTCTCACATGCTCATATCCAAAGATTGCATGATCTTGAGATAGATTTATTTTGCTCCAACTTGATGCAGACTTGTGAAAGAATTGTATGTTCAGATGGATTTAATTTTGAGAGCAACAAACATGCATGTACATCCAAATAATTAAATAAATGAAGGAAACATGAATATGCAATAAGCAGAAAGTAATTATCTGAAATATACTGAATACAATAAGCAAAAAGAAACTTTATCTTCTCAGCCATTGGTCCATGTCGAAGAGAGCCCTTTCCGCAGTTTGCAAAACAGACAAAGATGCGAACCACATACATTTCTTTTGTTCATTCATATACAAATGCAATATACATCTCTACTTCCTACAATTAACTGCAATTGAAGACTATAGAAAAACAAAGCATGAAATACCAAAATATTACTTATCATGAATTTAATCATCACACATCGAAGAACCATTTGTGCAACTCATTGTTTCAAAAAAGTTACAGAGCGCAGGTCATTGTTTTCAAACAAAGCACCTCCATATTTGCATGATAGCCTTGTTAACAAAGTATAACCTGCAGAATTTTCTAAATCCAGTCAATTGCATGTCCATTGCACAATAACAATATGCAATAACAATATGCCATAACAATATGCAATGCCCATTATGCAAGTTCGAGAGATTTTTTGAAGGCCAAGTTGGACCACAAAGATGCGATTTTGCTCATCAAGAAGCAAAATGGATCCGAGAAATGGTCGTTCCAAGCAGCTACATCAAAATATTTTGGAACTTGAGCAATAGAAAAAACTAGATTTGCACTTCCAAAATACAGAGATGGCACCGTCCATAGCTAGCCCCTACTTCATAGACAATTTCAGCAAATAATATGAAGACGTGTCCTGGGATAATTCCACCAGTGAAGCTGCTGACAACAGACATTAGGTTGCATTGAACGTAGGCATGCAAACTAGTTTTTTCCCAGGCACATGCCAATTGGTAACTACTGCACTTCCAATGCACAATCTGCCTCAGAGTTTATAGCCACACATCCACACAAAGAGTTTACCTAAAGCGGTGAGAAGCATTATCGTCAAAAATCTTCACACTTCCGTTTTGGTCGATGCTGGATCTGCAATGACACAGAAAACACAAATTAGGCAACAAATTTGTAGAAACACCAAGGAGTCTAAAGATCCAAAAGATACTGCCTACTTTGCTTGTTTCTTTTTTCTTTTGTCATGTGTGGCGCCAGGAACCCCATCCAGCATAAAAGTCGTGTGTTCTTCACAGAATGTCCAAAGATTACACAAAAGTTGAACTAAGTCGCTACTTGATATATTGAGCTAGTCCAATATATCCATCCTCGCCTTTGGGTAAAACTATATCTTTAAAAAGAATGAAATGATTGCTTCTTCATGAGTCATGGCTTGCTCAACATGCCATATCTGGCAATATTAGGAAATTAATACGTAGAGTAAAATGGGATAACGAAAAAAATGCAGGCTTTGGATTCGTTGTCCAATGATGCAGGCTAATCCTAGATCCACCATGTGCAATCAAGAGTGGATTAGACAAAGCAAGCCTGAACCAAGAAAACTCGGTTGAACAAAGCAAGATGGATCCCCTGCTTTTGCTCCAGAGCACAAATTAGCAGAATAACATCGTTTCTTATGGCTTGCAACCATCTCATAACCTAGGCCTGCTCCTGCATAAGACATATCTGATATGAGTGATTGGATATCTGATAGAACAAAAAATGGCAGAACTTACCTAATCCGGCTACTTCGAGACGTCTTCCCAAAATGTCTGGACATGAGATTTATCGCCAGGTTTTTGCAATGCCTAATTCCTTTGGCACTCACTTACCATCCACATTTTTGCCTCGCCACCGTGATAAACATTGGGTCGAATCCAGCAAATGCCCTCACTGCATGACGCCATGCCCAAAGCTTCGCGGTGTTGACGACTCCCCTTCCTACTCATCCTAATCCCGCAGATTCATCCGCTATTTCTCCTCCGCCGATATGTGCGGTTAACCCGGTTCCCACACCGGGTAGACATCAACAATGGCGACCTAACATTTACATGTGTAAGAGTAGGTTTTTAGCGATCCACAAAGATATCCTAGGTATATTCCAAAGATATACCTAGGATATGCCAAAAGCCCATTATAAAAACAAGGGTTTGCCCCCCTAGGGGCAACCCAAAAATCGAATGCTTAAAGTGGTTATTTATACTTGTATTTCCATATGATTTCCTCTTGGTAAATCCAAACAAAGAGATATTTTTCTTGTGCTTTTCGACTAAAACGTAAATAAATATAGATATGTGGAATAGAATAGAATAGAATCCACGGTTCCAGACTATCTCAAAAGCAGGGCAACTCAGAAGAGTATGGCTTTCATCTTCAATAACACGTGAATCGCAACAAAGCACATAGTCTCGCTTCGGGGCAACAGTGGGCCGCTCCCATCTAATTGCTGTCTCAATCCGTAGCCTGTGGGACCCCGTGCGAATTGATGCAATAGCTACAAGCTTGTTCCTGGACAATGAAGCAAGCAAATAAGCTTGGGGCCCTGGTGCCAAGGTGGGATTTATGTGTGCATGATAATGACCAGTTTTCACTTAGGCCAAAGTAGCTGCGTCCCATATCTTTTGAGAAAAACAACCATTGAGATATTGTTGCAAAAGCTCAGGATCAGAACTGGCAAGCATCAGGCAATGCTCTGGTTGCACAGCCCAACGGGCAAACCATGTAGTGCAATGCTCTTTCCAACATCGTTTCAAACGCTGAGGAGATTCAGCCATGGCTGTGGAGTGTATACTGTATTTGTATAACTAAGAAATAGGAGCTCCACAAGACGATATGGTTTTCAACCAGCTTAAGTGGCGTGATTTAGAGCAGATATAATCATGTTTCTGTTTGCATCAATGCAGTCAACTTCACCATGGTTTCTCAATAAAGTGAAAACAACAAGTAATATAATACCTTTACTACTACATTTTGAACGTTAAAAAAGAGGCACCACAACAACATAAGCTCTAAATATGCAACAAAATGGTGTGATTTTGGAATAGATATAATCCCAAAATAAATGAATGATGGTTATACGTCAAGCTACTTCGTCACCTTCAAACTAGTTATTGATATCTCTGTTTGAGTTTAGTCAGAAAACGTGCTACCACATTTGAGATGGCATGTTGTTATATGGACTTTTAAGGACGCCATCAATGATTTGCTCAGTGGGGAGCCTCGTTGGGGGGGATGAGACAAAGAGGTGGAACAACTGACCAGTTTCTCTTTCACAACATTATGGATATTATCTTCTATATTTGAAGAAAGGGTCAAGGTTGGTTTTGGCAAGTATGAGTGCCAAAACCATATATTGATGATTTGGTAATGTGGTTTTAAGCTTTCCATGGTTGCACAGTGAATTTCTTTGGCCTTTGGATTGGGATCGAGGTTTTTTTTGCAAGAGAGGAGATGTGGACGCGTGGAGGAGATGGTTTGGAGATAATGGCGGTTGCTGTAGAGCTGGGTGTGGCTCTATTCTTCACAGTGTACAGGTGCAAATAGGGCAGCATATTTGGCATAGCCATAGCCATTTCATGGGGGCTTAGGTAGAGAATAGAGGCCGATTCATGTGGTTTCATGGAGGACAGAGGGCTATTCATGTGATTTTACTTATGCTTAGAATGATGTTCCTTTTGGTATTGTTGTGGGTGTTTTATGTGCCGATAATGTAGTTTTATGCACGGCAAAGAGCTTTTACATGCAGAATGTCCACCCACACATGCCACTTTTTCCACAGATATTAATCAGTGTTTGCATCAAACTGGTCTTCGTCTAGGAGATGTGGACTCAATTGATTTTTGATTTGCATTCAGCATGTATTTAGGCAAGAACATACATTCCTGTGTCCTTTTCGGTTTGGAATGTTAACATTTGTTTCTTATGCTGTAATTATGATCCCCTCTTTCCATTTGGATGCATGGCAGGCACATGAACATTTTTGAAACTTGCAAATGCAATGAGATGATTGCTCAATGTATTGCTTTGTTATTTCAATTTGTCATGTTTCACATACATTCACTTTGTGCCAAAATTCCTGCCTATTTGCTGGGACGCTATGTGATAGTGCCTTGTTCTGGTGCCTATGTTCATATCTCCAAAAGCTCATGGATCTGGGGGCCAACCCTGTTCCCGGACATTCGCATGACTTGAATTTATCTCGTTCATGTGTATACTTGTGTAATTTGGCAACATTCTAATTACTGCCACGGTTTTTCCCTCAAAAACATTTCGAGACAAGATTTTTTTTTTTAACTTGGGTAGCAATACGTCTGTTGTGCTCTCCCTCCCTCCTCCCCCCTCTCGTCCTAATATGGTGGTGCTCGGGGGAGTGGCTGTGCGGAGCAAGTAAAAGTGAAAAAAAGACAGAAATATGTATGCAAAGCCTTGTAGGCGAGCATCTATCTTAAATGTTATTCCTATAGTTAGTATTCGTAAGGATTAAAACAAGACATCTAATAAAAGGCAATGTCTTTAAGTTCATTGAAGCCTTTTAGAAAAGGCTTGTCCTCTGATATAAATTGGCAGCAACGAACATTCTTGAATATCGGCATTCTGCAACAGCAAATCGGGATAGTTCGCAGCATCTCGGCTAGTAACTCGACATCAAGAGTTCGATCTATGGTAGGTGCTTCAGCAATCAAATCCGACAGTTGGGACGATACTCTGCAAATTCGGCCAGTCCGACTTAGGAGGGTCAAAGTCTGCCATTGATCCCCTGAACCTAATTTATTCTTCATCTTTCTTTGGATATTATATCTTTATGAGATCTGTGCTGATTGATCCTGGTGTGGAATTGGATAGAGGACTTTATCAATCCTTCTAATGAACAATTCACATCCTGCTCAAGCCCATCTTACCATTAACTCTTCTTTTAAAATCTGCTCTAATGTTAATTTGGGTTGTACCTTAAGTCAATCCTTTCCCAATTCAGTATTTCTCTGGAATTCTCTTGCTCAGAACCGCCCGGTTGGGTGGTGAGCTTAGCCTTGGAGCCTGGACTTTGTTGATTAATTTATCTTTTATTTTCTTATGCTTTCTCACTGATTGAAGTATTGCCATAATTTCTGTGTTCGTATCAATTTGGTATCAGAGCTTCTTGATCCTCAAACTAATCCTTTGGATGTCTACCAATGGCTTCGGCATACCAGATCAGCCATATAAAATGGACTCTTGACGTGGCGCTATCTCACCACCCAACCACGAGCCCTCAGCTAAGACACAGCTGCCCCAGAGCTCTCCCCCGAGCTACTATACAGCATGCACGCCCCTTTGGTCCTCCTTTGGACCAAAGGCCCTCTTTGGACCATAAGGCCCCTTTTGGACTAAAAGCCCTCTTTGGACCATAGGGCCCCTTTTGGACTAAAGGCCACGTCCTTGGCATATAGCATTCTCCCCCTCTTGACATTGTAGCAGTCCTCTGCTGCAAAAGGCTGTCTAAATACCTTTAGCCATCCGAGCATAATCCTTCCTTGGCCCTCGCTTAGGCCGACTAGTAGAAGCCTGTGCTTGGACTTCCTCTTGTCTCTCAGCTTCCTTAGCTTTCCGATCTTTATATTCCCTAAGAATATCCGGATAAGCTTCTAAAACATTGCCACGCACCCATGAAGCGTCCTCCAAAGGTTTGTGAGCGAACTTAACCAAATATTGTCTTGAACCACTAGTGGATTTATCCGCCAAAATTGTTTCCGGCTCTAGAATTTCGGAATCATCAATCAATTCTGGCTCAGTTAACCTCCCAAGTTGAGGTAACTCCTTACCATGATAAACCTTTAGGAATGACACATTCACTACATCATGCATTTTCCAACCTTGAGGCAATCTTAATTGATATGCATTCTCATTGACCACTTTAATAACTTGAAATGGTCCATGGAAACGGGGCGCCAACTTAAGATCCTTTTGCGCCAAGATCTTTCTTAAAGTGGCCTTTATGGATCCTCATCCATACCCAATCTCCTTCCTTAAAAACCATTGGTTGCCGCAACTTAGATGATTTATTTGCAAAAGATGCTTGAGCATCTCGAATACGAGCTTGAAGCAAGTCTATGAGATCCTTATGCTCAATAACCAAATCATCAGCAGCTGGAACATCCTCACACACTCGAAAGAGCGGCTCCCGCACAGGCTGACCATAGATTGCCTGAAGAGGGGTCATCTTTATGGTAGACTGATAGGTATTATTATACACAAATTCAGCAATAGGCAAATACTCTTCCCAATGACCTTGATGTTCATTGACAAACCCCCTTAAGATGGAACAAATAACTTTATTTACCACCTCGGATTGTCCATCAGTTTCTGGGTGAAAAGCAGTGGAGAACCTTAACTCTGTCCCCAATTGCATAAACAATGCCTTCCAGAATTTACTAGTAAAGTTTGTATCACGATCGGATACAATAACCTTTGGCAACCCATGTAGCCTAAATATCTCTTTGATAAAGAGCGTAGCCGCACTATAAGCCGTCAACTTATCCGAACAAGGAATAAAGTGAGCGTGCTTAGTTAAACAATCAACAATTGTCCAAATGACAGTGTTCTTGCGAGAACTGGGAGGAAGACCAACAATAAAATCCATAGTGATCTGTTCCCACTTTGCCTCCGGAATAGGCAAGGATAAAGGAATACCATGAGGTTTCTTGTTCGCTTTCTTTATCCGTTGACAAGTAACACAATGACGAATATGAACCAAGACATCTCTCCGCAATCCAGGCCAAATAAAGTATGGTTCAAGCTTTGCCAAAGTTGCCCCCACGCCACGATGGCCCGCAGTAGGTGCATCATGGACTTCTTTAAGAATAAGTGACCGAAAATTCCGCACAATGCATAGCTTTGGACCTTTATACAAGAACCCATTAACGATCTTATATCCATATGCATTGCCACTTTGAGCTAACAACCAAATATCCTTATAATCAGGGTCAGTGGCATACAATGGCTTCATTCCCTTCAAATGGTTGGATTGTGCTATAGAAAGAGAATAGAATAGAATAGAATATGATTTTATCGTCCACGGAGACCAACTGGCCTATGGGACCCAAGTACAAAGAGAGAGAGCAGCAGGCGTATTACTACCAGGATTAAAAAACCCCCGCCCCGAAGGGTTTTCGGGGGAAAAACCTTAGTAGCAATAAGGATGCTGACATACTGCACAGTTATATACATAATCACAAGTACGGTGAGGTTAATGTCGATGGACGGGGGCATAACCGAGTCCACAGATCCATTACCTCCCGGAGGTAACGATCCCAACAAGCCTACGAGAGGCGTGCTTTCGATTAGGCTCATGCAAGGCGATGGCGGGGGCACAACTAACCGAGCATACCGAGCCCGGATATGCTCGTGCACGGACAGGCCTGGAGGGCGTGACTTTCATCCTCAATGGCCTCGATTGACGCTGATCGACGGAGACTCTGTCCTCCTCACGCTCCCGAATCCATCTCCTGTCCCAATGCGGAGGTGGTGTGCACTGTCGCGAATGGAAGCAATCACCCCGCGCTTTTCATGGGTAGATGGGTGCGCAGGTAGTGGTGTGGGCCCCTCGTGAGCATGGGATTAACCTGGCCTGTCGATAATTTGCCACCTTGACATGTGATAGGGCCTCTGCATCCCAAAGCTTGGCCATGAAGCAAGCATCCAAGCATCGCTTCAAGGGCATGCGTTCTTCCCGGTGTGCACCGGTCCACATCGTATTGCCGCACATTCCATAGCGAGAACCACGGGCTTGCTTGTCTTTCCAAAGAAGCTTTGAGTCGCCATGCGTAGAACAAACTGCATAATGTCTACTTAAAGCATCAGCTACAACATTCTCTTTACCAGGACGATAATCCACTGAGAAATCATATTGCTACATAAAAGCAACCCATTTCAACTGCCTTTCCGATAATGTTTTCTGTGAAATAATGTGCCTAATGCTTTGGTGATCTGTCAAAATATGAACTGTTGACCCTATAAGATAGTGTCGCCACACTTTCAAAGCATGAATGACAGCCAGAAATTCCTTATCATAAACACTATATCTACTTTTCGTGTCAGAAAACTTCCGACTTTGATAAGCAATAGGATGACTATCCTGCATCAAAACCGCGCCCAAAGCCATACCACTTGCATCAACACATAACAAGAAAGGTAGACCAAACTTTGGCAAACGCAGAACAGGAGGATTAACCATGGCATCCTTTAAAACTTGGAAAGCAAACTGATGAGTATGATTCCATTGAAAAGGAACATCCTTTCGTAGCAACAAATATAAATCTGAAGCTAAACGAGCAAAATTCTATACAAACTTCCTATAATAACTGCATAAGCCCAAAAAGGAACGCAATGCAGCAACTGAAGTAGGTACTGGCCAATCCACAATTGCTTGTACCTTACTGGGATCAACTTTAAGACCCTCAGCGCAAACAATATGACCCAAATATTCAATTTCCGATTGGAAAAAGATACTTTTCTTAGGATTAAGAGTAACAGACTCCTCCCGTAACCGACAGAAAACCTTCCGCAAGTGCAAGTAATGATCTTCCTCGGACTTACTGAAAACTAATATGTCATCAAAGAACACGACAACATAAACGCCATGCACATCTTCAAATATTCGCCCCATTAGCCTCGCAAAAGAAGCTGGCGCATTTGTAAGTCCAAATGGCATGACCAAAAACTCATAATGTCCAAAGGTTGTCCTAAACGCAGTCTTATGAACATCTTCAGGCGCAACCTTAAGTTGCCAAAATCATCCGCCCTTGGTATAGGAAACCGATTCTTTATGGTTACTTTATTCAAAACGCGATAATCTATACACATGTGCCAGGAATTATCTTTTTTCTTAACCAACAAGACAGGAGCACCAAAAGGTGAAGAACTATGGCGGATCAATCCAGCTTGAAGTAACTCATCAAGCTGGCACCTAATCTCAACTTGTTGGCCATGCATTCTCCGATAAGGAGCTTGATTAGGAGGTTCTTTCCCAGGAAGAAGATCAATCCTGTGGTCCTCCAAATGTTGGGGTGGCAAAGTTTGTGGAATTTCATTTGAAAATACATCATCAAAATAATGCAAAAAGATTGTTTGACGCCCATTTAATGGGGATACATCAAACTTAGATCGCAAAACCACCAAATACACAATGATTTTTCATTGCCAAACGTTTAAACTGTACAACAGAAACTGTTGGAATAGGGGAAACAATATCATCCTTCACAAACTTGAAGGTCTTTTTACCCCCTTCCAAGGATAACATAACAATACCTGCTTTCCAATCTATAAGAGGATTAATAGCCTTATGCCATGGCATGCCTAGAATAATATCCATACCTCCAAGGTCAGAAACCATGAAAGAACGTTTACAGATATATCCTTGCAATTGAAATTCAACATTATTGACCATAAATGAAGAAGGCGGAGGGGCAACATTCAAGAAAGCAGAAGATAATTCTACATCACTTGATAAAGGAATAGAAGTTAATTTGAGTTCTTTTACCAAGCGAGCAGAAATAAAATCAAACTCACTGCCCGGATCGAATAAGACATGTACTTTTTGATCTTGAATAGTAGCCCAAAATCGTAAGAGACTACTATTCTCAACAGAAGCCATAACCAATTTTTCCCGGACCGTAGCAACCTTCTTCCCTTTTCCATCTCCGCGAACAGAAGCTACTTTCTTACTTTTATCCTCTTTCTTAGTCCCAGACTTAAGAATAGGTGTAGCGTCCTTCCTTTCCCCTTTCTTCTTTTCCAAATAAGTAGGGCATTCATAAAACTTATGATCGGTTGAATAACAAACAAAACACTTATTTTCCCGCATAAGCCGCTTCTTGCGTGCTTGATACGATTCCTTTGGCTCTTTGGCCCCAACAGGTTCATTATCTGCAACGTCTGTATGCGGCCGTTTGAATAACCCAGACCCTGGAGCAGATCCCATGGATTTATCCCGAAAACCAGTCGCCTCTTTCATAGAAACTTTGAGGCCACGTTGAGCATTAATGGCTTCCGTGAGGGCCAAACCTTCCTCCTCTACTTTCTCTGCCATCTTACAGAGTTCACCAAAAGAAAGATTGGCAACTTGCAGGTCGAGCTTCGCCCGTACCCAACGATGAACCCCACCCATGAGTTTTTCAGACTTCTCAGTATCATTTTTACTAAGCTGAAGTCCTTTCTTTAAAACTCGCGCGGCGAAGGATCGAACAATTTCCATGTTTTATTGGGTCAACTTATTCCATTCAGCGATAAGATCGCGCTCCCAATTATGACCCAAAACACGATTTTTGATTTGCTTTTCAAATTTTGCAAATGTAACAATAGGTTGATCGACTGGCTGGTTCTCCTGGATATCCAGCCACCAGTCCTTTGCAACCCCATCCAGATGACGCTCAGCAAAATATAACTGAGTGTCTTCGTCATCTTTAGTCTTAGCAAAATACGAATTCAAATCCCGGAGCCACGCGAAAAGTTCATCCGCATCACTAGTAGCAGCGGAATACTTTTTGAATTCAATTTTGACATTAGCACCTGTTTTGATGCCACTACGTGGACGCCCTGCAACTTGCTGCAACTGCACCACCTGCGCTCGCAGAGAATCCAATTCTTGCAGCTCCGCAATTCGAGCCTCGGCAGCTGCAAGTTTTTCTCTCATGAGCGAATTATCATGCTCTAACTCAAAAAGTTTTTCCTTGAGCTCTTCATCCTCAACGTTAGCATTGGGAGGAGAACCGGCCATCGAAACTTGTTGGTCCACCTCTGATACCACTAAAATGGACTCTTGACATGGCATGCTATCTCACCACCCAACCACGAGCCCTCAGCTAAGACACAGCTGCCCCAGAGCTCTCCCCCGAGCTACTATATAGCATGCACGCCCCCTTTGGTCCTCCTTTGTACCAAAGGCCCTCTTTGGACCATAAGGCCCCTTTTGGACTAAAAACCCTCTTTGGACCATAGGGCCCCTTTTGGACTAAAGGCCACGTCCTTGGCATATAGCACCATATAACCAAGCTATTAACAATGCCAGCTACACAGCAGACCAAATGGCTATCTCCGCCTCTTCTGCTCAAGCAAAACTCCAAAGACAGCTAGAATATTTGTGTTTAGCCTATAAATCTTTGCCTAAGATTCCTATGCAAACCAATGCACCATAGAATCCGCAGTAGCCTGAAGCACAGGTCAATGTACTGCAATCTTCAACTGGTGTAAATGGTTAGAAAAAGTTACAGGTCTACCCACTTTCTAACCTGTCTATAGTTTTCGGATTTATTTCCACATAGAAAAGCAGAAGCTTCAGGCTGTGGCTAATAAAAGATCTAATAATTTTTATGAAGCGGATCACTTAAAATCCATGATAGAAGAAGCTGCGATAGCTTAGAATAGTTAGAACTTTGAAGAATGGATTAAGATAAAATTGTTTCAGGAACCAGTTAAGACAACAATATTTCTTCCTGCATGCTGCCGTTTGAACGGCAGAATCTTGATGATTTGTAACGATTGGAAATCATGGGAACTGACCTGGAATGGATCGATTTGGGCATCTGAGAGGCCGAATTGAGCAAAGAATGCAGAATCAAGGAGCATCAGGTAAGATCTGGCAACTCATGACCCGATTTCTTTCAGGCAGAAGATGATGCAGAACCACCTGATTCGGGCCACGATCAGTTCGATTTGGGCCTAGAAACCCCTTAAAAGTTCAAATCGGCTAGACCCAAGGTGTTGTGGGCTGGATCCGATGGCCTGGAGGCCAGAATCGTGTGCAAAGGCCGTGTCCGGCATCTGTAATATGTTAGGTTTTAAACATAAAAAAGATAACAGTTAGTGCGAAACATAATATTAATAAATTTAGTTAAAGGCTAAGGGTATAAGGGTACCTTCGCACCGGTCGTTAAATTACAATTGGGTTAAGGTTTTAATGGTTTTTAGGTTCACACCGCAAGTTAGGTTAGTGTTCTGTTAAGTTATATAATTAGTATTTTGTTAATTTTTTAAACCTAAAATGCCTAACCCAAACTAACTTCACACCACTTTACATTAGGTTACGCATTTCAACGTAAAGTTGACTCAAATTTTAAAATGAATTGAAAATTGAAGTGACCTCCGTAGGTCATTTTAACGCTGGTTATCTCGAGCTCCAGCACGGCACGACAACATTGATTGCAGAGGTCGTTGGTCGCGGAGGGCGCTAGTCCTGGAGGCATTTGAACATTCTGATCAGTTCAGATTGTGCCCGTGATGTATTGGATAAATTGTAATTTTATGGGATCCATTGCACTTATGGGATGGAAATGCCGGAGATGTCGATAGAAGTCTACTTGGTAGGCTTTTTGAACAAGATCATTACTCAATAAGCCATACAAACAGAGCATTTGCAGGCCGTTTGCTCTTCCGAACAAGCATTGCCTTCGGTGCTGGAGTAGGTGTCGCTTCGGCTTACACTGATTGCTCTCATATATTGTGAGATGGAGCAGAACCCAAGGTTTCTATTGCGACTGATGTTTCTGGGATCTGCTTCTCAAGAATAAAAGTACAGAGTGCCCTTTTTTTATCCAGGCATTGTGGGGGCATGAATAATGCATGTGCCGTGTTGCTGTCTCTGCAGTCTCTTATATCTTTATGGCCACAATACCCTGTTGTTTTGCTTCGTTATCTAACTATATTTAGTTGGGTAGAAACGAAAATTATCAATACTAAATGGCAATCTTTCATTCTTTAACAATAATATTGTTGTTTAATTGTTTTTAAAGTCAAGGCTTAAAGGCCTCTACCTTTCTTGTACCCTGCATTAGATTAGAAGTGCATTTTAGTGGTTAACTGTCTGATTAGTCATCTGTTTTTCGTTGTTGGTGTTACTTTCCATGTCAAATTCCATAGCATTTCTATTGCCTGAACTATGGGATATTGTATGTAGTGCTAGTTACATTTGTTTGTAAATATCTTAGTCTGTGGGCTTTTATGAATCTGTGAGATATATGTCCAATTCTTTCAGTCACTTATGGAGTGTTGCATTGTTGTGAACAAGATATTATTTTCTAAAGCCTGCTGCAAGCTTTAGAATCAAACCAACTTTTTACATTTTGGGAACTTTGGAAACGTTAGGATACGAAATTTTAAGGTACTTCTATTAGGCGCTTACTTATATCCGCTAATCAATCGTATTTTTAACTATAACCGTCTTTCAAATTTTATGAGAATGAAGCTATTCTTACTGAAGTGAAACATGACATGCTAGTTGAAGGCCACACGGTCTAGAGCCACTTGTAATTCTGTTGTAGCAGTCACACCCCATTGATTGGACAGTGCCTAGTATGCAGATGATGAAGACATTGTTCAGGAGGAAGAGGAATGTGAGAATGAGAGGGAAAATGAAGACAGTGATGATGATGATGATGAAGATGAAGCAAGTGGCAGTGATGGCAACAATGAATCCCTGCCCACATAAAACTGGTTGAGCTTGATCTGTTTCATGCAATTTATTTTCCTTATTGTTCAATCTATGCAAATGCAATTCCAGATCAATATATCAGGATAGAAGTTGTATCAGATTTGTAAAGTCTGTGTATATAATAGGTCCTCTCATTTGAAGAATGCATCGCATCAAGTAAAGTTGAATGCAAAGTGCAAACAACATTATAAAAGAACTCAAGCAACTTGGTTGAACAGAAGTTTGATGAAGGGAAGAGATAAACGTGCTCTGCTGCTTGAACAAAGATGCAGAAACACTACACTTAGTAACACTTCCCTGATGCTTGCTCCTTTAAATTCATGCGCATATGAACCAGTGCCTGCAATGTCAGAGACTGATAGAAGATATTCATGATCATAAATCTAAATGTGGATGCTATGTTAGATTCACCTTCATATGAACAGCAGGCAAAACAACTGATTGTCTTTGGAGAAAGGGATTTACAGAGAGGGCCACGAGAGAGGCCACCTAGAAGAAGATAAGAAAGACTAGGTGGGGCACCAACCTAAGTGCAAGTCCAATGAAGATAGCTTTAGCTGCAAAAAATGCATATTTAGAATGTTCGAGACAGAACAAGCAAATCAAGATCAACTTACATGCCGCAAAAACTAGCGAAATACAAAAGAGACATCAGGAGCAATTTAAGACTCTCCTGAAAAGCAAGTCTTTTCAAAAGCTAAGAAAGATAGTGTCCTAACTTGCAGCAGGTCAGCGAGAACAAGTTTTGAGAGCCAAAAATTAAGCTAGCTATTGCTATGTGCGTGGAGGCACATTCCAAAACTCATGAAGGAATGTCATGCACGTTAGTCTTCTTCCTAGGCTCTTTACTTCATCTCTGTTCGTATAACCCAAACGGGAACAAATAACATGCTTAGTTTTCTGCTGTGTTATTCACAGACAAAGGACCACTGGTCCTCTGCCCTTCAGGGCTAGAAAAAGATGCACAGCAAGTAGTTCGAAAACAAACACTGCTTGCTTTTCAATTCAGAGTTTGGAAACGAATAGTCACATTTCTTTTCTGTCACAGAAGACTGTCCACTTTATGTACAATTGAAGACTTCGTTGATATTTTTCAATATATGTTGGGAAGTTGCATCTATCGTAGGACTATACACAAGCTTGGGATCATAGTCCCTCTGTCATTCATTCCATGCAACTACCATTTGAAGTTTCTAGACACTTTTTTGCAAATTGAGATTTTTGACCAAATCCTACTGCGTGATGGGTCTAATTCTCCTCCCATTTCTGGAGGGTTGTGCATTCAAAATGCAACAGATATCAAAGGCCTCTTCAATTGCGGTGTTGTTTAAATACATGGAAAGGACATTGGGCTCCTGCTAGACATCAATATGTTTTAATATTAAAGTGATAGCTGAATACGCAATAAAACAATGCTCAATGCAAACAATCATCAAAGAATTATTAGTTTATTTGCTGTAGACCTGCAGCCCATGGTGTTTTTACAACAATAAAAATAAGAAAGATAGAGCATGGTAGAAAAACATGCATCGAGACAAAAATGGAGCTAGTCAAATGTTAAACATACCTTTTTGAACTCACACAAATGTAAAAATGACCTCTTTGAAAATTAGAGTTTTAGTCAAATATCAAACATGACCTCTTTGAATTGACACAATTGTTAAACATGACCTTTTTGAACTAACACAAATCTATTATTAAGCATGTACTAGAAACGCATGCCCGGCGATGTCGGGCGTTAGTCATGGTGGGCGTGTGGGCTGGATAGACATAATGTTATTTGTAGGTGGAATAAAGAGTTATAAATGTAAGTGTGCCTTAGATGTAGTGGAGCCCAAGTGTGAAGGATTTTAGGTTTAGGGAGGCCGGGCATTAACTATGCTCAGTGGAATGTGTAGGAATAATAGAATGCATTGGGTGGAATAGGAGATGGCATAGTTTGCATACGGCTTAGAGTGTTATTTGGTGCTTATGATGATTTAAGATTGTTTGGAAGGTAGTAGATATCAAACCATATATAATGCATACACTTTGATTCTATTCTTCGAGATTCTTTGATGCTCTAGTGCATGCACGCCAAGTGTCGAAAAATATTTTTGAGGAACATTTTTTGTATTTTCCTAGTTAATATTTATTGAGGAGGAGCCACAGCCACGTGACTCCCCTTGCATGTGTGCACTTTGCATTTATTGCGGCCATTAATACACTCTAATAACTTGATGAGACATGTGTGCACTTTGCATTTATTGCGGCTATTAATACACTTTGTATTTATTGCGGCCATTAATACAGTTTGCATTTATTGCGGCCATTAATACACTTTGCATTTATTGCGGCCATTATTCCGACGTCCGCCATAGCCAGACCTGTGCTTGCCCCTGAAAAAACTTCGGCGCCATTGCAGTCCACAAGGCATTTCTGTGGATCAATGCGGCCATGCGAGCGATGATGAGACAACCCGGCAGATCCACTGCCATTCCATGCATACTTCAAACAAGGTGCGTGCTCTATATCTCTCATCCCATTCCCTTTCTGACCCATACGATAGATGGCATGTTGTTTGATTACCATGAGGTTCCCCACATCTATTCTTCAACAAATCAAACTAGAAACATTAAACAAATAAATTACATTAAACAAATGAGGCAGAGATAAAAAGATGCTCACCGCGTTGACGACCAAGTGGTTAAGCTAATGGTTATGGGAAACCCCGATTCGGGCTCAAAGCCCTTGCCCATCATCAGTAAAATGACTAAATAAACAAAAAGGTCCATCGCGTTGTTAGCCTAGTGGTCAGGCCATTGGTTCTGGGCATCACCCATCCAAGCTCAAAACCCACTGACTAGCAATGGATGGCGAGAAAGAGATAATGGCAACCGCGCTGTTAGCCTAGTGGTCAGGCCATTGGTTCTGGGCAGCACCCATCCAGGCTCAAACCCCATTGACTAGCATTGGGTGATAAAAAGGAGAGGATAAAAGAGAGAAAGGGATACCAGCATTGGGAATCTCATGGTCGTCTCGCAGCAACTATCTATCGTATGGGCAAGAGGACACAACGCAACAATGTGGGTTCAAATCCCGCCTGTTCGGCAATTCATAAATGCTACCACATGTGGTCTCACACCCTTGTGAATAGAAACCCATTATTAAGCATGCATTGCATTGACAGGTTGAACGTTAATAGTGGGTCAAACCTCAGCGGGTTGGAACTAGAGAAACGTTCGCGGCGGCCTTGGCCACCGCGATAAGTTTCTTGTATAATCAACACAATTACAATTGATGTGTTAATGGAATATTGGAGTGGGAAGTCAACCTTTTGAAATTGATTTAACTTGAAAAAGTAGATTTACTCGGAATAAATGTGGCCCCCTATTAGTACTCTCTATAAATGTGATACTCTTTATAGATCTATTTGTAAAATGGTCGCGCATGGACCTGAGGGTCTAATCTGACAAAAGAATAATACATTCCATTTCATTTCATTAGTTGCTATGCCTCTCAGATTTAAAGTAATAGATATGTGGTTCGTGGTTTATAGATAGCATGTAGACCATGCGAATTGCAAAATATGCAGGGGATGTGTCTCTAAATCAAAGGGAAATGTTTGGAGATCTTTCTGATGAATGTGTGCCATGTAATTCTGGTATATGTAACCTTATCTTTGATTGGCATATTATTGTTAAGGTTGTCTCATTGCTAGTTGAAACCTTGTGGTATCCTAACATTGCAATGAGTACTCTTATTGTTTTAAATTAAGTATACCTTTTTGGAGCTATTTCTAGAGTTGTCCATGTACTTATTGTAGACCCAAGATTTTCTGTAGAGAAACGTGATAGTCTATAAACCATAGTTATTAATAAGAAAGCTCATAATAAATCACCTTAAATGCTTTAGGTTTGAAACAAATCACAAATTTTGATTTGTTACTTTATAGCATTACAGCATGCACAGGGCCCTGCCAAGAAGATTAAGTACTATTTTTTACAGAAAGATAACAATTGGGGCATTGCCACATTCATTGATAATAAAAGACCAAATTAAAAGTCTTCGGCTACTTCTTTAGAAGACTGACCCTCTTCAAAATGGTTTGAACGCTTGCAATTATAAAGTGTAAGATGCATAATACCAGAATTACCTTCATAGGTGATGGTATTGCTTGCTGGTGTAGCAAATTGTGCAGCAGAGATTGAATGTTTGATATATCATCAAATGGAATTTTCAGCCAAGTCTAGTAATGATAAAAATCTTCAGAAATTTATCCATTTTAATGCTGCAGTGTCATGGAACCAGCAGTCTTGAGTTCAATCGCTTTAATTTGGTAAAAGTGAACAAACTATGAGAATACAGCCGCCGCTTCTATCTTAAGCATTGGTAGCATGAATAACATTAAATGAGAATATGGATATATCAGCATAGATGCAATAGTTGCAAACATATAGTTATATCCAGCTTATGCAAGTAACAAACTACTCTTAACTTGCCTGTTATTTCTTCCAAGAGCAATGCATAAGTGTGTGCTTTCACTATTTTAATAGCAATTGTATGTCAAGCTATCCTTCATTCCCAAATGCATGACATTTTGGAGAAGCCTGCCGCGTTATTTATTTACAAACCTGTAACATAAAATCTCAACCATAGAAACAGTACCAACATCAGTAAATAGCTCAAATGTACCTGGAGATAAGACTATGCAAATTAGTTCTCTTCTTTAATACAAACTCAGTATAACCTACTTAGAATGCAATGGGCACTACCAAAATGAAGTTGCAATGTAAAACAAATAAGAATAAGATATGATGAGCCTAAGTTGCAGCCAAACAAAATGCAACAAAAAACATTCAATTTTCCATGTACATGCATGTAAAAAATAATAAATATAGATAGATGGATGTACAGAGCACTCGACTATGGTAGTGGACCGAGTGGACCCTAATTTGCAATACATGAAGAATATCAAACACAACGTGACGTCTCGTCAACATCATGAGCATAAAAAGCAAATATCTTACACAAATACATGCTACTAAAGTTCCCCAAGGGGCATGAATAGGGCCTTTATCAACGAAAGAAGTAACATACCTACAAATCAATCCCAGCATATAATGTCCGTATATAAAGAGTCATGATATGAACTTACAATGATATCTCTGATATAAGGTAGGCTGATAATTCTCTAATTTATTCCCTGTTAATTTATAAGCCTGGTGCTAAAGCAAGAATGAGGATATACGATCATAAGGGATGAATAAGGAAGGACGATGGCAAAATGCAGGATGCTTATTCTCAATTGAATTGTCAATCCAAGTTCCTGAATCAATTACCTATAAATTGCAATCCCAAACAATGGTATTAGCGAAACTATGCAGTGTGATAACTTGGACACAAATCTACAGCCTTGAAGATGAAGTTCTTACCTCCTAATAGACCAGAATCAGATGTGCCATACATTCCTGATGGATCCATTAGTGCAGAGTTAGTAGGTAAGATTCTGCCACCAAGCTGTAGATCAGGCAGGCCAAAAGAAGAGCTGCTTGCAAGATCTAAGCCATGATCTGATAAAACACCTTTAAAAATGTGCCATCCAATCTTGACAGTAGTCTGATATGCATATTCATTCTCATTCTCATCAATGCCAGTAACTTTAACACATTTGAACAGGGTAGTGACCCTGATTTCTGCTCAAATTTTAGATGAATGCGCTCTCTTGCACTGTTCTTTTCCCAGATCTGTTACTCTCTATCGAATGCTCTGGATAGAAACATTCCCCTCCTAGGACGGCTGATATTTTCCAGCTACATGATCAGCCAGGGTAAAGGTTTCATACCGGCCCATTTAGATGTATATTTCCAAACAATCCAATACATGTTCACCGCATGGTCTTGAACAAAAACATGCAGCTTGTTGAAGACGTGGAGGGAAGATATATTGCTTAGAAAATGGGGGAAGTCAAGATAAATGGGGCATACAGCTCAAACTCATCACTGGAATGGATCTTAACACAAACAAAAAGAAGGAGTAGTGAAACATGCCTGGCAAAAACTCGCCAGTGCACAGCTTGCGTTACTTGGCGAGTAAAAGGTAGGAGAGTAATGACCTGAAGAATAAAACTTGATCAGATTTGAAGACAGCAATGGTCGGCTTCTATACTTTCTACCTTGAGAGCCAGAGATTGTTTTCCAGAAGAGCCAGAGATTAGTTTTCCAGAAGCTCGAATCTTCTATCCTGAAACATAACAACATTGCAATTAGTTTTGGTATGATGGAGCTTCGGATTTTTGCTGTCGTGCTTTGTTTCATGCTCACTTATGACGATGCCGCCCAGCTGAAGAGCTCCACAGCTCCAAGGATCCGGCCCCGCGCAAAAGCCAGAAACGCCAAATTGAGATTCGTATTGTGAGATTCGTAATGAGAGAAAGCTGGTCCAAAATTCGTAGTGCAAGAAAGGTCCAAGGAAATTCGTCGTCATTGAATGGGGTCGACTCGGCCAACTTCAAAAATCTGAATTAAATGCTGGCAACTGGGATGCCGCAAGGGGAACTCAGGCCAGAAGGGAACGCCGCATGCGTCTGCACTGCGGCGTTCCAGGCACAAAGTCCAACGCAGTACCATTTAAAAAAAGAAGATGTATTCTACTACGAAATGTTGGGCACTGGAATAAATTTCTTGTGGTTAACCATAATTGAGCTAAAAGAACTAACTTAGTGGACGCATGCCAAAAATTTGAGTTAAAAAAATTAACGGAGCCATGTGCGAATCATTTGTCGTTAGCATTAAGTTACCATTAACTTAACGAAAGACATGTGAAAGAATTGTCGTTAGCCTTAGGTTAGCACTAACTTAACTAACTCATGTGCGAACCTTTTTTTTTTTTGTTTGTCATTAAGTTAAGAAAGATAACATAACTTTTTTTTGGTGCAAAAGTATTTAACTAGTTTCCGTTAAGTTAAAGTCTTAACGGAAAGTTAACTTAATCTTGGTGTGAATGTAAAGATCGCTCATTAGTTTAACTAGACAGTTAAAAAATGTAACTTAATCCTAACTTAAAGGCGGGTGCGAAGGTACCCTAAGTTAGTAAGGTTAAGAAAAGAATAGTTAGGGACGAGCTAGACTAGGGGAATTAAGCGAGAAATATAAGGCAAAGGTGTTATGAGTGGGAAAAATCGGTACCGGAAGGCATGATACTCGCTAGTTAAGCTATAGAATAAACCGTTATTAAGGCCATAGATATAAACGAATAAACTCATTTAGTTGAATATTGGGATGGATGTTATATTTTAAATCTAATGGTGATGGTTGCATGTTGCATTACGGTGGTCGAAGGTTGGACTTTTCCTGGTTGCATGAAATGTGCTTGGAAATGTGTATACAGAATTTCCTGGATGTTGGACTTGCAATGGCATGTTTGATAATGGTAATGAGTTATATCTGGGGCCTGCGTCTACGTGTGGTGGTCTAGACTTGCAGTTTTTGCACAGTAAGAATGTAAATAGTACTATTTGAACATTGGGCATTGGTACCGTATGGTACAACGTCATGCGCAGTAAGTGGTCCTCCAATGCTGGACGCAACGTGGATGGGTGTGTACACATGTGGTTACCTCGCCTCTATGTCACTGGCCTGATCAGCTGAGTTGACCATGCTCAGACCCAGAGGACTATTGGTTGTGATCTATAATGCTATGGTTGCTTAGTTACTATTATTATGTTATTTTGAATGTTGTAATTGAGTTGCAATGGTTGTATTACATAGTAGATATTCGAGGATAAATTATGCATTGTTGACAAGTTTGTTTGGACTATTAACTTGAGTTTCAGGGGCGAGGCTACTGTAAGGCTAAGTATTGTTGCTGGATTGATGCATTATATTGTTGATGCTTAGGCATGTCCTAGAACCTCGATCCCCACTTAGTCCGTGTGACTAACCCCATGGTTGATGGTGTAAGCAGAAATGTGAGATGCTCCGGAGAGTAGCCAACTTCGGGAAGGCGAGAGTAGAGTGGGGAATTGTCAATTAAATAAACTTGATTATTATTACTATTATTATTATTTTTGCCTGAAGCTATGATTGTACAGGATATTTTTTTGGTTATGGGGTAATGATATATTTGGGACCTTGGAATATAAACACAAAGATTAAATTCTTTACCTAGGTATGCATGAGTAATTTTCCAAGTTCCTAGACTTAAATAGACCACACGGTCGATATTGATGGGATGTCCAGTTACCAGGAGTTTAACTGGCCAGGCCCGTCACAGAATCAGTTCCTCTATTGCAAATCAGTCAAGTCCAAATCATGCTGAACATGATTTAAGCCAGTGCAATAAGTTAAAGGCATATCAATCAGGGGCATATCAATTGTTTGTTGCAAGGCATTCAGTTGCAAATCACACTCGGCGTGATTTAGATCTATGCAAATCAATTTCTCTATTGCAAAGCAGTCAGGTTCAAATCACACTAAGTGTGATTTAGACCAACGCAAATTAGTCAATGGCATAGCAATCAGGGGCAAATCGTTCATTTGTTGCAAACAGTTAGTCTCAATTCACGCTCAGCGTGATTTAGATAGGTGCAAATCTTCCTTCAATGCAAAGCAATTAGGTGCAAATCAACTAGGGCAACGCAGTCATGGGCAAATCCTTAACGAACCCATGGGAGACCGCTCGAGTAGATCTGGGTATCACATTCCCAAAAAATCGCATAAATGGGTAGAAGCGACTAGTCATAAACGTCAAGACGATTTTGCCCAGTTGGTTACGGGCATGTCGATTAGAACGATACATTGATATCAGAGCATGGCTCAAGTTCGAGTCTCCATGGGGTCACAGTATGATCCAGAATACCGTTGGACGAAAGGTCATGACTTGTTCTTGGACACCATGGGGTGGTGTGGTCTATAGTATCGTAATGCCCGAGGATGAGCATAGTTCTAGTGGGAGAGATTGTAACGGACCCATGGGAGACCGCTCGAGTAGATCTGGGTGTTGGACACCATGGGGTGGTGTGGTCTATAGTATTGTGATGCCCAAGGACGAGCATAGTTCTAGTGGGAGAGATTGTAACGGATCCATGGGAGCTCGAGTAGATCTGGGTGTCGTATTCCCGAGACATCGGCATAAATGGGTAGAAGCGACTACTTATAAATGTCTAGACAGTTTTGCCCAGTTGGTTAAGGGCACGTCGGTTAGGAACGTTACAAAATCAGTTCTTTCTTGCAAAGCAGTAAGGTAATCAGGTAACATCGAATGAAAGCACTGAGATATGCATATAATTTATACTCAAGATTAAACTAGAACATTATTTGATGTGCAACAAAAGCGAAAAACTAACTTAAGAGTTCAACATATAGATAAAAAAAGCGGAATCTTGTACACATGAATTGTTACCCATAGACATTTGTAATAATTTTGTAGCCTCTTGGGACTCAAATATTTGAGCCATGATGACAAATCTCCAACATTCGTTCTTGCATCATATTGTGTGAAACTCGGAGGATTTGATAGTAGTAATGTCCACATTAAAATATCTGCACATAGATCATAGATCACCTTCTAACTAAATACGAATTGAGTTATCCCGCTCAAATGGTATTTAAATTATCCTGCCCAAAGCCATATCGCATTTAAACTGTCCCGCTCAAATCTAAACTCAATATTTCGCTCAACCTTACCGCTTCCAAGAAATCCGGTGGCCACAACGAAAACATTTATTTGCAAAGAAAATGTCTGTTGTAAAGAACATCAAAACATTCCGGCATCAAAGCATTCCGGCATGAGATTTTCAAATCTTTCTTCTTCCTAAAGTTTAGCATCTCGATAACTATTTAGGGAAAAAAAAATCGCAGCGATGAGATCATACCCTTTCTGATGCGACCTCAGTGCAGGGATATAAATGATCTAGAATCTCTAAAACTAGAATGCCAAAATGTTTTGTGCTGGGTTCACACAGACGATCTATTGAATCTAAAATTTTGATCCATTCAGAGATTTGTTGGCTGAATCCTTGGTGAATCCGTGGGCTCTCCCATTAAACCAGTGTAGCACAAAGTAAGTCAGCCAAAACGAACCATTTTGGCTTTTTTACCTTTTCCAATCATGCTCGTCTAACCAGAATCCCCAAATATTTTTGTGTTGGATTCACATGGATGAAACTCTAAATCTCTGTTGAATCCAAAACTTTCATCTATTTAGAGCACATTAAGAATCTGTTGGCCAAATCCTTGCTGAATATCTGGGCTCTTCAGCTAAACCATTGCAGTGTGCAAAATAAGTTCTCGGTTAACGTACCAATCTTGGTTTTTTTACTTTCAAATCATGTTCATCATTTTTTGTCCAATTTTTGGACCTCACGCCAGGCTCATATATTTGACTGGCCAACTAGCTTTTTGCGTTCACTCTCAGGGGTCATATTTAAAATCACGTTTGTCTCTTGGATGCATTTAAAATGTAATCTTATTCTCTCACACATATTACAGTCATGTGGCTTTTGAGCTTATATTTAAATTAACTCATCCCCTGGATGCATTTAGAATGTAATAGTGAAATGATATAGAGGACGGCGCAGTTGAGCTAGTGTCACTGGAGAATTTTTGCATCCTTGATCTCTTTGCTGGGGACCGGAAAGAGGACATCCTACGAAATGCCCCAAAAAGCTAAGCCGGCCATGTGCTCTACTACAAGGAGTTCATCTCAGTTGCTAGTTGCTGCATGCATAACAATTTGTTAAAAGACTGACTGATTCTGCCTGCGTCGGATGTGAAGAGGTTGTAAACCTCAGGACTAACACAGAAAGGAGGAAATCAACTCATGCATTGATAGGAAATGAGTGAGCTCAAATACAATGAAAGCCTCTCAGATGATCAAACGTATCATAAGAGTAGGTTTAAATAGAAAACTAAAGCAACTGAGATTTCTCCACAAAGGTAGGAGAGATTGAAGGAACCGCTTAAGTAACCGCTTGTGCATGCATTAGAGTTTTTTTGGGGTTACAAAATCACCTCATAAGGTTAAGCTGAGTCAGCATAGTTAGAGTAAGTTAAAGTTCAATTAATACATTTGCCCGGGGGTTATAGGGCAGGAGGAAAGCTGCCCACTATTTGTCTTTTATATTTAATTAGGTATGAGGTGTATTTTTTGTTTTTTTTTTTTTTTTTGGCTTTTAGTTAACTACTACGTAGAGAAATCGATTCGACCTAATTCGACCTAATAATGATGAGTCCGATGGCGCCATGGAGATTGGAGGCAGATGGAGATTTTCAAATTTGTGGATTGCCGCACATCCAAAAACGAACTTTGGAGGGGTTGATAGCAAAGTGTATCTCACTCCAACTCCCCTTCCCGATACAAAAATTCAATGAGTATTCTATGAGAAACACTCCAAGCACTGAAATTGGTTGCATGCTTGATTTATTTCTACAATTTCGGTTTTAGATCTGTAGTTTCAAATTCAGGTTTGTATTTTGATGTTAGTCTTTTGTGCAGAGCCTTTGAGGGAATGTAGCATGAACTTATGTACATTTCGTTTGCAAATATCTGAGAATTGCTTGCCGATTCATAATGAAAAGAAAGGAAAATTCAATCATGCTGTTGATGAGAATGCCTTGAGAGCAGAAGGGAAGACAAATATTGATTTATGGACAAGAGGGGAGTTGTATCCAAGAGATCCCATTCTAAACATCCACCCTCAATTCAATTCTCCAATGTGTCTGCTAAAAGTTTACTTCTAAAGGAAATCATGGCTTACTAGGTTATTGCGGGGAATTTGGTAAGTGGATTTTCTGATCCAAGTTTGAGAGCTGCTCTTTATCAAACACAAATGGGTAATTTTCAGCTTAAATATCAGCAGGATGCATTGCTTAGGCATAATGATGCTTTGGGCAAGCAAAATTCCTTATTGGTACATTCTTGCAACTCCTTGCAAACACAAATTCAAAAGATCCAAGAGGGAAATGCCCACTTGGAGCAGAGCCCGTGGCTTGAACGTAAAAGTCCAAGCGCTTGCTCGAAGAGAAGGAAAACTTAGAGCGAAGAATGAAGAGACTTAAAGCTACTCCATTGGGTGCAAGGGAGAGAAAGAAATCTATGAAACCAATTGATGTATTACGTCCTGGTGGTGGAACACAAAGAAGAGTGAGAGCTATAAAAACACTGATGGATCCATCCATGGAGAATAAGAGAAACAGAGGAGGCCATCTTGCTGGACTTCTAAAGAAAATTGTATGCAAGGATGACGTGTTGAACTTAATCAAACTGCCAGGTACTAATCTCTTGAAGAAAGCCGTAATTGAGAATGTCTTAACAGAATTAAATGAGGAGCAAGATGCAGACCAGGTCCAATATGCATGCGATAAATGCAGGTATTAGTAGAAATGCATACATCCAATTGTTCAAAGCGCTAAAGACGTCCACAACGATGAGCATCAAGAAAGCAGTTCTTCCGAAGATCTCTAAGATTTGGTCTTGCAGGAACTATAGGAATCTGAAAATCGAGAACTTTTTGGGGCCTATGACGATATTGATTCTACAATCGCGCGAAAAGATTTGGACCAAAATACTAGTAAAGGAAAAAGGTGCAGCAAGTAACAGAAAATAAGTTCATCCTTGATGCAAAGAACAATTGTTGGGTTGATATCGAGAACTTATTGAAACTCATGGTTAAATATTATGACATGAAAGTGGACGATTGTAATGGACGTCTAATTATTGCTATCAAATTAGATGAAATGGAGATGATTAAAGGTGAGAAGTATGAGCGTGTATCTCTAACTCTTATGAATAGGGCGATGGGAAGGTGCGATAAAGAGAAAGAAAACTTTTCCGGGTCCAACTAAGAGAACATTTGGTGGTTGGGGATATTCCAAGTGCCAAAGGAATCACATGTTGTTCTAAAGTGGGTTTTTGACCAAACACCTATACCTGCACTTATTGCTTCACATGGTGTTGGAGAAAAACTTGTAGTTCCAGGCTATGGAGCTTATGAAGTTGAATGGCACACATGGCGCCAGACTTGAAGACGATAAAATGCATGTTTAATATGAAGCATGGGGCATCAAAAGCTACGCAAGCATGCCCATATTGTTGTTTTATGCAAAGAGAAAAAAATGCAAATGAAAAGGGTAGTAGTCAAGAAATGCACGGTATCTAATAGCACATTGGACAAGCGATCAGAATTTTCCACCTTGTCGAAGAAGAGAAAGATAGTTCATTGGATCCAGTGTTCGCGAATTGATTAAGAAGAATTCACATATGTACACTTCACGCTTTTTGAGAATATGTGATAAGATGGTGTACATGAGCATATTGTTTGCATGGAATAAGACCCGGGCGCCTTCTAAAGATGCAAGTCTCTAAAGAATTGAGAAAGTGATGTCCGACATGGGTTTTCATGGAAGGAACTATAAAATTATTGCAGATCCCAAAAGGGGGTGGCAATGTGCCTTCCAAACCATCAATGGGAGGGGCAAAGGCAAAAAAGATTTCTGTTTAGTTTGGTTGCTGGAAAATCAGGAAAATGGGAGTGCTATAGAGACCTTTCTACGCTACTAAGATGATAGGACAGATCACGGGATGTCTTACCAAAGAAAAAATGAAGGCATGGCAAGCTTTTTTCCTCTTTAGTGGAACTCATGAGTAAGAAACATCTTCAAGCTACGGATGTGGATTCATTCAAGAGAGTGGTGATGATTTTACCAAAGCATTTGTAGCGGTGGGGGCTTAAGGGGAAGTGACACATTACATACATATCTTGTATGCGCATGGACCATGGTTTGCTCAAGAATATGGAAGTTTAGGTATATGGAACACGAAGGGATGGAGAAATCTCATAAGGTGCCAAGAATGCCTATTTCAGATTTACTCAGCATGGAGGTACAAGAAAACATTCTAACTCTTTGGAACAAATGTCTACTTGGTTTTATAGGAGAGTGGTTGCTAAACTAGAGAAAAGAGATATTGCTTCAAAAGAAACAACCTTAGCATGCATGTTGAAGAAGAAATTAAGGGCCAATAGATGGCACCGTTCCTCCGCATCTAGTACCCTTAGATGTTGGAGAGCGCAACGAGAAAGGCAAGGACGAAAGTACATTGTAGCAGCGACAGATCATACAACTGCAAATGATGGAGATAGGTACAATTTGAATATTTGTTATTTTTACTTCATATGCTACTTGTGCTTCATATGCTGCTTGCTTGTACTTCATTTGCTACATATCTGGGATGTTTGAAGATAAGTTAAAATGTTAAGCCTGTTATGTGTTTTTAATTTCAGTCACTGAATCATGTGAGGCAGCGAGAAGGTGAATGAAGAGGCCCAATGAGATTTTATATTTGTTTGGCGTGCTCGCTCCACACCATGAGGGCCTCTGCATGAAGGCTGCATGGTGATAAATGCACCCACTGAAACTATTAGGTCATCGTGGCCTTCTCTCGTGAGTGCAACGGATGTAATTTTTCCATCATAGGCCATGTGACTGTTTTAAGCAAGTATTCAGCCTGCATAACATGTAGATTCATTATTACCTTTTTTGAAGAATCAAAATAAACTATGTCCTGCTACAAAGAATGCTGCTCATTCCAAGAAAAGCAAATCAATCATTAAAAAAGAGAGCAAAACATGCAAGAGATAGCAAGCAATCTCAAGAAATTTAAATAAGACCTCTTGTGGAATATATTTCGCATTTATGCCTGAAGCTGCTCGCAACACAACCACAATACAAGCTTGTAATAAATTTAAGACAGTCTTTAGCATGCACTAAAGGTGAAATGCTTTTCCTTCTATCCTTAGTTTAAGAAAGCAAAAACATCATTAAGATGTGGAATAGAGATCCAAGAGGCAGAAAGCAATTTGTAATTTAAATAAGACACTTGTTTCTCCACATGCTTGATATGAGTATACAATCTCCTAAACAACCAGATCTTATTTTTCTCTCTTCTATATTCATGCAATCAACCTTCAAAACAACATCTCCATCTGGATTGCAATAACGAAGGCATGCAGCAGTCTTGCGTAAACATACTTCATGTAGATGCTACAAAAAAATTACCTGATTTCCAGAGAGAATGGTTATCTGGGGATGCTAATGCTTGACATAAATTTCCTGTGTTTATAAGCAAAAGCTCCACTGTATCAGATGATCAGAAAGTTTCAATGTATCAGATGGTAGGAATTGATGTGAAACCTGCACAATATTACCTTACATGTGAGAGGGATAAGCATCTCACACACTGCAAAAATTTGCAAAGGCATTCGTTTCTAGCCGATTCCTTGACCTAATCCTTGCACGAATGACAGATTCATTCGATTCCTCTCAAGAGTCCGAGCTTCCCACGAGAAAACGAGCTTCCCCCTTCCATTCAATTTTCGATTTTCGATTAGGCTACGGGAGGGAATTTCGAATTGGCATTCAGTAAGCCTAATTAAAAGCTCCCCTAATCAAAACGACCCTAATTAAAAGGTAGAAGATGCCAAAAAATTTTGGGCAAGGCGGGCTAAAAAGCGGGCAGATGAGATCCAATAATATCTAGCCACGTGGAAATTTTGAAAAACAAATGCCCACTCTAGTGTCATAACCTGCTTTTTTATTGGCTAGAAGCTTTCCTAGTTGGCAAAACTATATGGTGGGTTTGTAACCCCAAAATGTTTCTAATGCATGTGCCCGTTCCAGGTCACCACGTACACCATATCGGTCAACACTCCTGCTTGGTGGAGTGGGGATCCTGCTCACATTCTTGTTCTCCTGCTTGAGTGGATGCACAAGGAACCACATGGAGATTCTGACGATGGAGCTGAAATTTGTCACGAGGCAAAGGCTTGGTGAAGATATCTGCTACCATGGCAGCTGAAGCACAATGAGGGAGAATGATGTTTCCCTCGTGAATTTTTTCACGGAGGAACCTGACTTTGATATGCTTGCTTTTGTGATGAAATTTGGAGTCTTTGCTCAAGGCAATGGCGCTCATGTTGTCACAGAAGATGGTAATTGGTGGAGTTTGCTGAAGCGGGAGATCCTGGGTGACTTTGATAAGCCGTTCGGCTTCCTTGGCAGCTTCACATGCTGAAATGTACTCAGCCTCTGTGGTGGATTGGGCTGTTACAGGCTGCTTGCGAGAGCTCCATGAGATGGCACCACCGTTTAGAAAGAATACATAGCCACTTAGTGTCATCATCATCACCTGCGTAATCAGCATCAGAGTAGCCATAGAAGGTGTTGACGGGAAATTCTGTGGGCAGGCCATACAGTAGACCATAGTTGGAAGAGCCTTTGAGGTAGCGGATCACCCGTTTAAGTGCAGTCCAGTGAGTAAGACCGGGATTGCACATGAACCTGCTCAGAAAATTGACAGCAAATGTGAGGACTGGCCGGGTGGAAACCACAAGACGATTGAGGCAGCCAATGATGCTGCGGTATGGCTGAATGCTCATGGCCTGTTTATCCTCGGCAATGGTGGGGCAATGATCAGTGGAGAGATGAAGGTCTGATTCCATTGGGGTGACACAGCCATTGCATGATTGCATGTCAAACCTGTGAAGGATATCAAGAGCATATTTTTCCTGATCAATCCACATTAAGCGGTTGACACGATCTCGGGTGATCCGGAAACCGAGGCAACTGTTGATGTCTCCCAAATCATGCATCTTGAATTGCTGAGCTAAGATTGCTTTGACGGAATGGAGAAGCTTGAGAGAATTGCTTACAAGGATGGTGTCATCCATGTATAGACCCAAAAGAACAAAGCCGCTGTCAGTGACATAAATGTAAATGTTTGTATCGGAGTCACCACTGCGAAATCCTTTGGAGAGGAGGAAAGTATGCATCTTGAAGTACCAGTTCCGGGGAGCTTGCCGAAGCCCATAGAGAGCTTTGTGCAGCCTGCACACTAGTTGCTCAGATCCAGGGGAAATATAGCCCTCTGGTTGTTGCAAATACACTTCCTCTTCGAGGTCACCATAGAGGAATGCCGACTGGACGTCCATTTGGTGGATTTCATAGTTACCAGCTGTAGCAAAGGCGAGCAAGATTCTGATGGATGCGAGTTTGACCACAGGAGAATAGGTGTCTAGGAAATCCAAACATTCAATTTGTGAGAAACCTCGAGCAACAAAGCGTGCCTTGAATCTGTCCAATGTGCCATCAGCCTTGACTTTTGTTTTGTAGAGCCATTTGGAGGAGACAATGCGCCTGCCAGGAGGAAGAGGGACCAATGTCCAGGTGCCATTGCTGTGCAAGGCCTCAATTTCGAGGTCCATGGCAGTTTGCCAAGCCTGAGCTTGTGGGTGATCCATAGCTTCTTGAAAAATGGCAGGATCAGAGGTATCATGACGAGTGAAAGAAGCCTGGTGATGTTCCAATATGCGAAGAGTGGGTTTCCATCTGCGCATAGACCGTCGGTGCGGCATAGGTGGTGCAGGCAGATTGATGTCTCCTGCTACATATGAGTCCCCGGGCTCTGGTGATGGCACTAGGTTCCAGTGGCTCATGGGAAGGCAAATCAGCACTGCAATTAGGCTCCTGCTGGAGATGAGCATCCTCACGATCAGTGGCGGGTGGCACAAAAAAGGAGATCAATTCTGTCATACCAGGGATGGGATGCAGCAAGGAGGAACCTTTAAGATGTTCGAAGAATTGCACATCCCGACTGTAAAAGACCTTCTTTGTCTGAGGGTTGTAAAGTTTGTATCCTTTTTTGAGCAGTGAGTAACCAATGAAGATGGAAGGCGTGCTGCGAGAAGAGAAAGCCGCTCCTGCTGGATGTTTGAGGATGAGAGCGTGGGCCAGGCATCCAAAGACTCGAAGGTGACCCAAATCAGGCTGCTGCAAGGTCCAGAGCTCAAACGGGGTTTGCTTTTGTGGTGACCTCCGAGAGACAAGCCGATTGCGCAAGTACACGGCTGTATGAATGGCCTCTGCCCAGAATTGAATGGGCAATTGTGCTTCAATCAGCAAGCACCGTGCCATGTCCTTCAAAGTCCGGTTCATGCGTTCAGCAAGACCATTTTGTTGCGGATTTCCGGCAACTGTGGTTCTATGCTCGATCCCCTGTGCTGCACAAAATTGCACCATTTGATGGGAAGTGTACTCCCCTCCATTGTCACTCATTAAGCATTGAAGTGAAGCTCCTTCTTGGGTGTGGACCTGAGCCACATACTGCTGAAAAAATGAGAGAACTTCGTGCTTGAATTTCAGAAAGAATACCTGAGTATAGCGAGAATAATCGTCAATGAAGGTCAGGAAATAGAGAGAGCCACCAAGAGAACGTGGATGATGTCTTGAGATGTCAGAATGAACTCTTTGGCCTGCAAATGAGGCTCGATTATTCTCGCTTGGGAATGGAGCTTTGTGGTGCTTGCCCATGGTGCAGATCGTGCATTGAGAAGGAAGATCTAGCTTGTTATCAATTCCTGTTACTGCTTTGGAGCTCACAGTATATTGAATGCTTTCAGTTCCTGCATGGCCAAGGCGAGCATGCCACGGATTCAAGACTGCTGTGTGTAGCACTAAACCGGCTGTGAATGACGCCAGTTTATATAGATTCCCATGCCTGCTCCCTATGGCAACAACTTCTTTGGATTTGGTGCTTGTAAGAGTGGCCTCTTGGGCAGAGAAATACACTCCCACTCCTAAATCTGCAAACTGAGCTATGCAGAGGAGATTCTGATCGAGGCCAGGTACATATAACACATTGGAAACCACAAGAGATTTACCTTGATCCAAGATGATGGTAACGTCTCCCATTTGACTTGCTCGAAGCATATTCCCATTGCTGGCTTTGATAAGAAAGCAGGTTGATAATGGTTTGAGATGATGAAAATATCCTTTGATGCCTGTCATGTGCTGTGATGCCGTAGAATCAAGCCACCAGGTTCTCGCATCTCCTTGGGATGCAATGATGGTCATAAACGCTCCCTCAATCATAGAAGATGGTTGAACGATAGTGCAACCTGCGTGTCCAATTTCTGTTTTTTCTGGCTTGGCCTTTTCTGCCTTGTCTGCCCGGGCTCGATCTGTAGCAAGTTTCCAGCACTCTTCCTTAAGATGGCCTCTTCTCCTGCAATACGTGCAGTGTGGTTTGCGAGAGTCGGCTCCACTGCTATCAGCAACAGGACGTTTCTCCGTGCGAAGCTTGTTGGTGAAGAGAGCCACCTGAGGTTCATTGCTTTTCAGCCTGGCTTCTTCTTGTAGAACTTTAGCACTGACGTCTTCCCAAGTGAGGTTCCCAGGATGATTGGAGAGAACTACTACAAGGTTGCCATATGCTGGTGAAAGACTGGACAGGAGAGTAAGGCAATTATGCTGTTCCATGTATCCGGAGCAGTTACCACATAGTTTTATGCTGCCAGATTCTTCCAATTGATCCATGATATTCCGCATTTTTCCAATGTGGTCAGACATGGATTCTCCATCAGTGTATTTGGTGGCGTATAACTGGTTACTGAGCATGACTTGGGTGGCCACAGTTTTGCTTTCGCACATTCGGAGCAATTTTGCCCAGCACTCATGCGCGCTTTGAGAGATATTGAAAATGGTATGGTGCAGGCTGCAAATAAGCTGGGAGTGCGCCCTTGAATCCTTTGCCATCCACTTCTTTAGCTTCCCTGGATCTCCTACTGGTTTTATCTCAGTACCATTCACCACTGCCCATAATCCAGCAGCCTCAAAAAACGTCTTCATTTGATATTTCCACATGTGGAAATTTGTCCCTCTGAATCGCTCAATGCCATAATCCTTTAATCCTTTGGCAGGATCGAAGGTTTCAGGTGATGCAGGGGAAGACTCTGCTGCGGTAACTGAAGAGGCCGTCGAATCAATAGCCATCCTTTTCTGTCCTTCACGCTGGGCTCTGATACCATGTGAACCTCAGGACTAACACAGAAAGGAGGAAATCAACTCATGCATTGATAGGAAATGAGTGAGCTCAAATACAATGAAAGCCTCTCAGATGATCAAACGTATCATAAGAGTAGGTTTAAATAGAAAACTAAAGCAACTGAGATTTCTCCACAAAGGTAGGAGAGATTGAAGGAACCGCTTAAGTAACCGCTTGTGCATGCATGTGCCCGTTCCAGGTCACCACGTATACCATATCGGTCAACAGAGGTGTGCATATTCAAGAGGGCGTATGTGTTTGATTCTAGTTTTGTAGCATGTGGATTGCTGGAAGGTTCCTCGGCTTTGCTTTTTTATTGTTTGATGATTGAACGATTTCTTCCGAAGTCTCTTTCTTTGTGTTGGAGACGGTACAGGCAGAGCAATCTTTTGTGGTATCAATGAGCTTGCTTGAGAAATATGCTGGTTGTGGAGCACTATACCAATTGCCACACTGTGGGTAGAGACGTGGTTGATGGAGGGTCGAGGAGAATTGGAGGTATACAACTGCCCTCTAGTTTGATTGCAGCCTGTTCTGCGATCATTCTTTTGTATTTCTGGATGGCTGGGAAAGATGAGTTGTGCCTTTTGTTCCTTCTACCTTGTAACATAGTTTTGCAGCTCTGTGCGTTTCCTCTCTCCGTGATGCATGTGCTGTGGAGTTTTGCGAGTTGCAGGAGCAAGATTTGCCATGGTCCTGCTCCTTCATGTTATTGTTGCCCTCTGCTTGCTGTATGCTGGCTGTTACAGAGTCTGCACAGGTGCAGCTTTCTTGTTGTGTTGTAGTTGTGTATTTGTGGATAGTGACATGAGTACTACAGTTGCTTGTAAATGACATTACCTGTTGTTGATGTGGTAATATATGGAGCATCCTTTTTGTGCAATTGTGTTTCTGTGATCACTATTTCGTAATCGAATTCATTAGCTTACTTACGGCCACGGCCCTTGCATTGGGGCGTGCTCGCTGATCTGTGAATGTTTGATAGGGAAATTAAGTTTTCATGTCGACACCTTAGTTGGTATTCCTTTTTATGTGTTTCGTATTTCCATACGTACTTGTGGCATATAGGGAGCGTCCTGCTATGCGAGAGTGTGAGGTGTAAAATCCTTTGCCCTTGATTTGGCGTATTCATACCTTTATCGCTTATTTTGTCTTATGGACGTCTCATAAATATTCCATCTCTTATTCCAAATGGAGACACCATGGCCATCTGTTAACCCCTTGATGGGGTCAATGTGCCATTTCCATGTCAGCATATGATTTGGTACCAATGGTTTCCGAGTCAAGATACTGCCCTGCTCCACCGCCTCAACAAGTTGTGCTGCCTAGCAAGCCTGCACCAATTGAACCCCCTCCAAGAAATTGCCATATGGGAAAAACTTCTTCCAAGTGAATCCACTCTGTGAGGAAGCCCAAGCACAAATCTCACCAAGCATAGAATGTTCCTGGAGCTCAAATTCTAGCATCTCAAAATTTGCCTTGGGAAAATAGATAGTGGCCACTGGCAATTATCTGCACAAACAAAGAATACAATTTCAAATTCTAAACAAGAAAAGGACATCATAGGGAAATTCAGGATTCTTCAAACTTCAATCCCAGACATTTTGCTTCCAAATCATAGGCTAAGGCAGACACTACGGTAGACTGAAAGCCAATTCCAGGTTTTCATATGTTTGTCCCTTTCACAGCCCTGCATGAAAGATATCTATACATGGCAGATCCGGCTTTGTCCTCTCACAGCCCTTTTATAGTCGGAGTTGAAAAATATGGCTCTTCACAACCCCGCAGATGCATGTGAACAATAGACCATATGCAAATCCTAAACAAAATACCGGACCTCCACGTCTCCAGCAAGAAAAACAAGGAATTAATAGGCTCTGTGAAGAGGCTATGTCAACAAGCGACCTGTCAAATCCACCAACAAAACCAGCTCTTTCCATCTCACAACACTGTAAGTATTTGTCCTCCTCCATCGCCATACCTTCAGCCGTTCACATGAGAAAACCCTATTGGCCAAACCCTATCTACTAGAAACGTCTATTCCAGCTCCTTCATTCCTTCGACCAATATCTAGCTTCATCTCTACTTTCTCCCAAAAAACTAAGCTTATCTCCTCCTTGCAACCTTCGATGTATTGAAACCTATTTTCCACCGTCAGCAATCTACTAATTTATCTACGAATACACCTCCAATACCATTAGGAATATTATGTAAGAGAGTACATTTTCAACATTTCTTACGCTTTATGCTGGGATCGAATGGTCCTTATAACTTGAGCCATTAACACGGCCATTGTAGTTTTAGGCGGTATCCCGAAACTAGGTGGGATTATTTTCGGCAAAAAAGTTTCATAGTTCAAAAATTGAGCAGCTTGCTCAAAACCCTAAGGCGAAATAGCGGCTATGGCTGATGCTGCTGCTGCAAATCCCTAGTGTTAGCAGAAGTTGGGATATGGCGCATCAGGCTAACGATGAGGACATGGATGTAGATGCACCTGAAAATGTAGACGAGGAGGAGATTAAGCTGTTGGAAGCTGAAATTCGAAACCTGGAAGCAGCTGTGAAGGAAAGGAGGGAAAACGGGCCGCTTGAATACAGGGCACTAGTGGAGCAGCAGCTGCGCAATCTGAGACCGCAGAACTTTTCTTCCGCTTCGAATGAAGGTAAATACATTTTTTTTTCTTGTATTATAGCATATCGATGCAATATGCAAAAGATGTGGGATTAGGAACGTATCTAAAATATAAAAACTGCCATAGAATTGTCTTCAGTGAGAGGGTCTTCAAAATCTTGCTCCCTGTCTGATGTTTCAAGAACGTACCAATATTTTGCAATTGTATTATATTACTACTTTTTCTGCGGAGAGATAGATTTGCATCTCTTCAGGTCTATTCCCTCTTTTATAAGCATTCCATGAAAAGCTTGAAAACCAGCTTTTTGCATGTAGTAGCCTTTTTTCCATGATTTTGAGCTGTTGAATAGGGTCCTCCATGTTTTATAAGCCGTACGACAATATATGCATTTAAATTCAGTGTTAATTTTAAAATGATGGCTGCTATTCTCATTAACAAAATGCATAACAAACGCAATAAAACTTGTCAGTAGAAGGGTTTTTCTGCAAACACAAATTTCTGAAACGTTTTGTGTTCTTTTTTCTCCTCACTGGGTAGATAAATGGTGACACCTACAAATTATTTCTGTCATTTCAGTTGATGATTATGATAAAGAGATGGCTGATCTGAAGACTAGATTATCTGCAGCAATATTGGTCCTGCCTGCATTGAATCAGCGAATGATAAAGTCTAAAGCTGAATTGAGCAAGAGATTTCTCAGATCAAAAAAGGGGAAAGCCCTTCATGGGGCCTTTGAAAAGGAGTTAGTACAACCTGCAGAGATATTTCGGACCCTCACAAACTCTACAGGAGCACCTGCTTCTATGTAACTTACAATTTGTCAGTCAGTCCTAAATATTAAGAGTTACTAATGTGACAAATTTTTCTTTAACCTTAAGAAAATTCGAACTTTCACGAAGGAACTTTCTTATCTTGATTTTGTTCTTTAAACAGTTTTGATCACGAACTGCATTTCCACTGGAAAGAAAACTAGTAATTAATTGGCAGCTCCTTCCTCTCGTGCCATGCCCTTGGGCTAAATGTGTGCTCCAGGTTGCATAGAGTGCATACAATAGACATAACTTTATTGTTACTTGCTGTAGCCTTAGGTAATGTTTGAATCTTAAACAGCACAGCATGGCTACAAGCATTTATATTCATACAACAAATGATTCTCAAATTGCAACAAGGGATCAAGGATTGTAAGATCTGTGGTGTGGATTAGAACCAGAGATTCTGGAAGGTTCTCCTTTTGCAACAACGATTTGCTCTGGCCTGCGAACTTTATGGCTGTTAGACAATCATAGCATTGTTATCAATTGACGCCTTGCTGTTGTTGCTCCACAAATTCGTTTTTCTTCCTCTGTTTCTACAAGCAGGTAAGCTTACTCTTTTAATCTGCATTAACCTATTAACAGCAGAGTTCCCTGTTCAGATTTCTCGCAAGATCTTTCCTTAAATCCTTATCATATAATAACTTGATGGTATGAATAAAAATGGTCCGCAACCTCAAAAATTCTGGATTTTTTTGCTTACAAGAGATAGGAGGATTCATATAAATTGTTGAATGGTATATTTATATGTCGACTGTTATGTAGCATTATCTTTGCTGTAAAAATTTAAGCCGTTAGTTTGCCGTTTTCCTTAAGCGGCATGGGGAGAGCTCAGGATATTCAGCAGGCACAAAACATGAGCCCTATTATGCATTCAAAATGTGTTGCCTGTAGTGCTCAAGAGATTTGCATCTTATCTTATTTTGCAATGTGCAGGAGATTCAAGAATTCAATTAATCTTATCTCTTGCATTTTCAGAAGATTCGGGTCATTCTTTGGTCGGTGCAGAGCTTGATGCAGAGGTTTTGTGACCACTTTGGAGGAGCATAAGTACGTGAGCAGCCACATTTTTTAGGGTAGGCTTATGGTAAAGAGATTTCTAGCACCAGTTTGAAGACTTAGTGAAAATTCTGGGTTGCTTTGGTTTTCTTTGGTGCATAAATAAAACAAGTTGTTGTTCTCTTGCATGCAGCATCAGATATCTCGCACTGTAATTTTATGCTTTGTTTAATATATTCTCAATTTCCAAGGCTTTTCCTCGGCAATTTGCATCTTCTTTCACCTTCGGCAGTACCAAATTGAGATGCAGAATATCAACCACGATCATTAGGCATTTTGATTTCCAGAGGAATCGCTGGAGCGGGTACACCTAAACCATGTTTTATTTGCCATGCTTCTATTATCCCATCTAATGCCTATCTGGTGGAGAAGAGCAGAGATAATGGAATAAACTTCTTAGGCTGTAAACATTTTTTCTAAAGCAAGTTAACCTCTTTGAACTGGTCAATCAGTTAGGATGAGAGATTCAAGCCGTTGTTGTGAGCTCTTTACCCGGATGTGCGGCTTGATGTTTTGCTTTTCAACTCATTTTTTTTCCATGGAAAACCGCCATAATGTTACTCAAATCTAGTCAAAGAATTTATAAACTTCGTTTTGCAACCTTGCCCTCTGTATTCTCACAATTCTTTTCCTTTGTTTGGTCCTCTGCACAGCTGCTCTCCTTTGCAGCTTTGCACTGTTCATCCGTTTGCACAGATTCCAAATTGTTGTTTGAATTCCCAAAATACATAACTTTGAGGCGAGCCTTAAAGGTGATCAGAGGCATGCTGTGAGAGTCTTAAAGATTATTTATTGTTGAGTTCTTCCTCTTATAGCTATCTTTATTACAACACAAATATTGAGTTCTAGGATAAGACCTTCTTAGGAGAACTGGTTATTGCAGGTATTTGTTGCGAATGCAAACAAGCCATCATAAATAGTGAGCAATAGGAGCAAGCTGCTCCATTTCCTCAGAGATTCTAAGACACAAAATGGTAAAGGTAGATTTATTCCGAACATTAGTATTTCCTCAAGAAATAGCTCTTAATGAATGAGATTGCTAGTTTGGAGCCTAGGCCTGATATGTTGTATATTATAATGGTGGTTATTCTTTCTTCCAAAAATTCCAAATGAGCAATTTGTTGTTGCAGATGGCTATGGCCATAATGTCCTGATATATTCTATACATTTTAAATGTTATTTTGTCTAATGAACAATTAGTTTGACCCATCTTTGCCAATTACAGATTCCTTGGAGGAATGATCTATTCTCTGCTTTGTGGATTGTTTCAGTCTACATAGAGTATAGCAGAGTTTATATGAAGTATACAAAAAAGTCCCGACTGAAAACAGACCTTTTGCACATGTTTGTTTGAGCCACGGTTTATCATATGCTCTTTAGAATGGAGTTTTGTGATCAAATAGAGGTTGTTAGGAGCTGTGCTGCATTTGGCTTACTTTGGATAATATGTACTTGATCGAGATATACTCTAATCTACAAGCTTCAAGTTTATGGAGACTTGGTATTTCAAGGGTCTATTTCATGTATTTGATATTTCAGCTTTTCAGATATATGTTATTTTTTTTTTTTATGATTGACGATCGAAGGTTAACAACTTTGGAATGAAGATGGTAAAACATGCTAATTTCTTTGTGATTTTCGATATGATAATTAAAGGTTAAAGATACCTGAATATTTGGAGTAAAAATGGTTTTGCCTGTATGCGATTTGCCAGCACATCTCTTTGCTAAGTTTATATTAAAGGTTATTTAATCCATTGAACAATTAGTTTGGCCCAATTCTGCCAATTATAGATTCCTTGGAGGAATGACCTATTCTCTGCTTTGTGGATTGTTTCAGCCTACATAGAGTATAGGAAATCTATATGAAGTATACAAAAATTCTATACTGAAAAAAGTCCTTTTGCACATGTTTGTTTGAGACACGGTTTATCATATGCTCTTTAGAATGAACTTTTGTGATCAAGTTGAGGTTGTTAGGAGCTGAGCTGGATTTGGCTTACTTTGGATAATATGTACTTGATTGAGATATACTCTAATCTAAGTTTATGGAGACTTGGCATTTGAAGGGTTTATTTCATGTATTTGATATTTCTACTTATCAGATATATGTTGTTTCCTATTAAGGTTTAGGAGTAATTTCAATAATTGTGCACTTGAAGCTTTTGGCTGTTGACGACTACGTTAGATAATTGAAAGTTTATTCTTGCCAAGGCCAATTATGGAATCTTCTTTTTGCTACTTGGAACTACCGTAACGTAACGTTTTGTGTGCCTTATTTTTGTCGTCGTGCACATACGAATCATCCACCACCTGATGAACGTAGCATCTTTAGGAAAGCGTTTAAAATTTTGACATAAACGGAATAGCTAGTGCAAAAATTCTTCAAACTCTTACATAATAAGCATCCACTAAAAGAACAAACTAGCGGTAGCGACTTGCCACTGCAACAAATTCTTGTTTAAGTAATTTAGTTTGAAGTTTTGTTGTACGCTATGAGATCTTTACATGAACAAAAGAAATTCTTCTTCTTTAACCTTAAAAGCCTTAGCATTAACAAGTTGCAAACGCAACACAGGGTTGCCCTCTAAACAGAAGTGAAATCTTAGGGGTAATACTCCACAGAAGCATTTATGCATAAGCCGATAGGCGCCATTGCATTTGCAAAAAAAAATTTGTTGTCTCCACTAGATGTATTGTTGAATGGATACAGGATGTATTGTTGAATGGATACAACAATTTATAAAAAATCATCGTCTCTGATATGGGATTTGAGAAGAAGATAGGTTTTTAAAGTCTTTGCGCAATCTGTGGGGGATGATGCTTCGATCTCTGCTCTGATAGGTTTTTAAAGTCTTTGTGCAATCTGTGGGGGATGATGCTTCGATCCGCCATTGCAACAAGAATCAGGTTTCAACTATGGTGAGTAGCATTTTCAATACTTTCTTGAAAGCAAACGACAGAGATTCCCATGACAAATTACAGACCAATTAGATGTTAAGCAAAGGGGAGGATTTGAGAGGTTGGCGAATACTTAATCCCCAAAGAAAAGAAATTTTGATGTTGTAATACTGTTGCTCTCTGAAACATATTTGTTAATCATGTTTCGCATAATCTTTTATGATAAACTTTGCTTCTCAAATTAAATACACATGGATATTCACAATCCATTTCCACATTCTTTAGAAATTTTGTGGATGTTGTGGTGGACAATTGCTCAGTACTTCTGCTTCTACTGGTCATTCATTGAGTTGTGCTTTGTGCAATAATACAATTTATCCACGTTTGGTACGCATCTTTATGTCAGTATACAATTATCCAAGTTTTGTGCAGTACATCTTTCTTTATTGTTATGTCTACGGGTTAAAATAGCTAATAAGTTTTCTTGAATTTTTTAACACATTGATGACATATTCAACAAAACTTAGACTTATTCAGACTTAATAGATAACACTTCAAGGACTCCATTATAAGAATATATATATTATTTAATTGTTCTTGATTGCTATAATTTTAATAAGTTTTAATTATACAAGTTTATTTTTAAGTTAAGACCTTAATGGTTATAAAATTCAAAATTACTTTTTAGACTAATTTTCACTTGAATTTATTTAGAATTAGACATTTCAATAATATAAAATTTTAATTTTTAGTGATTTAACAAATTTAAAATTTGGCAATCCTGAAAATTCGCAAATGAAATCTGATGGTCCGATAAGTGATTGACATAAAATTATTATAAAGATTAATCCCCAAAAAAAAGAAATTTTGATGTAATACTGTTGCTCTCTAAAACATATTGTTAATCATGTTTCGCATAATCTTTTATGATAAACTTTGCTTCTCAAATTAAATACACATGGATATTCACAATCCCCAAAGAAAAGAAATTTTGCTGTTGTAATACTGTTGCTCTCTGAAACATATTTTTAATCATGTTTCGCATAATCTTTTATGATAAACTTTGTTTCTCAAATTATTTACACATGGATATTTTTTTTTTTTTTTACACATGGATATTTACAATCCATTTCCATATTCTTTAGAAATTTTGTGGATGTTGTGATGGACAATTGCTCAGTACTTCTGCTTCTACGGGTCATTTATTGAGTTGTGCTTCATGCAATAATACAATTTATCCACGTTTGGTACGCATCTTTATGTCAGTATACAATTATCCAAGTTTTGTGCAGTACATCTTTCTTTATTGTTATGTCTACAGGTTAAAATAATTAATAAGTTGTCTTGAATTTCGTAACACATTGATGACATATTCAACAAAACTTAGACTTATTCAGACTTAATAGATAACACTTCAAGGACTCCATTGTAAGAATATATATATATACAACTTACGCACCGATGGGGTGGTGCAAAGGGAGCAAGCACAAGTTCGGTGTTTTCATAATTATAGTTGTTAATTTTTTTGAAGTGTAAAATGAAGCAAAGTAAAGGACCCATGGGGTGGTCCAAAGTAATTGAAGCAATGTATTTCTTTTTGTTTGTTCCCCTTTTAATGCTATTAGGATAACATGAATTAAGCAGATCTATCATTACGCACTGATGGGGTGATGCAAAGGGGCAAGTGCAAGTCCGGTGTTTTCATAATGATTATCCTTTAATGTTTCTGTCAACCAACTTTGAATTGTAAAATGAAGCAAAGTAAAGGACCCATGGGGTGGTCCAAAGTGATGCATGTAAGAAACAAAATGAAGCAAAGTAAACGAGCGACATATTTCTTTTTGTTTATTTCTTTTTTTTTAATGCTATTAGGATGACATGAATTAAGCACATCTATCTAAGTAATATCGTACTACACATCCACAAACGTCATTGTGTGAAACAAAGGCAATAAAGCAATTGCTAATATTCATTCTTAGATCTGGGGTTGCAAAAGTTGGCGGACTACACTGTTGCATATTTAAATACAAAGGCCACAAAACAATTGCTAGTATCCATTGCTAGGTTTGAGTTGCAAAAGTTGAATGTTTACCGTGAAATAGAACAAGGAAAAGTATGTAAATGGTGCGCTCATGAAATTTAGTTTGGATAATGGTCGGGAAGTCATGAAACTTGCTTATATGGGAGTCTATTGATTATGCCAAGGTTACTTGTGGTGGTGACGTATAGACTTGCTAACATTGCTTGCTTCTAGGACATTATTGTATTTTATTTGTTAAAAGGCATGAAGATGCATTGTGTATTAGATATAATGTGATTTGTTTATTTGTGCGAACTGTGCATGAAATCAATCATGTCTCCATTGCAAATTGTATCTTTCAGAAGTGGAGAACCTCTCATCGTGACAAAGCTACATTGTAAAACACAAATGAGATATTTATTGCTGGCTGGACCAAATAGAGTCATGGAAATGAGCAGTTTGTTTGCGAAATAATTATCTTGGTGAAATGAAAGTCTTCTTGGATGATACTGACAAATATCATAGTCATGCATATTTAACACTAGCAAAAGATGGCCAGTTCCATGCTGACGAATGTAATACAGATTGTATTCCAGGTTGTAAGCTGCAAATAGTTCATTGGAATATGAGCTATGTGGCATGCTCCCTGGATCATTGTTACACTTCATGCCTCATGACATTCTAGGGATTACATCTCCGATGATATACATTGGCATGCTCTTCAGCTTCTTTGCATGGCATGTGGAAGATCATGACCTGCACAGCTTAGATTATTTACACTTGGGTGCACCTAAGACCTGGTACGTTGTACCTCCAGATGCAGCCCTTGCACTTCAAGAAATAGCGAGAACGTATGGGGGAAATATTGGTCCTCAAGCTGCTTTTGCACTTCTAGGAGAAAAAACAACAATCATGTCACTTGAAGTCCTTGTGGGCGCAGGCGTCCCATGTTGCAGACTTGCGCAGAATGCTGCAGAACACATTGTTACAATCCCAAGCACATATCATTTGGGCTTCAGCCATGGTTTCCATCTAGCACATGCTCGAAACTTAAAAGTTCAAGCTTGAAAGAGTTCCAAGCATCAAGACGAAGAAATTATCAAGGTAAAATTCAATGGCACAAAGAGCTCCATGCAGCAACAATAGTGTTAAGACGACGATGAGGCAAGCCACTATCTTCTATGTCCCTTAGTTGCCTCTATGCATACGGAAAAAAATTTATTGCTTCTTAAGTTTTAAAGAAATAACATTATCTCTTACACCTGAAATAGACTTGCATTCAAAACATGGAAGACATGGACATAATAAGGTAAACAACCAAGTCTCATATGCAGCTTATTACCATAGGTCCACAAGCATTGCGCATCAATAATACTCCCAATAGCAATTGAACTATAGGTGGGTTATCCACCGTGCAAATTCCTGCTTCATATCAGAACCATTACTTTATGGCCAGCATGATCATAATCGCTCCTGCAATTTTGAGAGGAAAACATGAAAAACTTAACAAATAATAAGCCTTCAACTAAAGTACTAAAGAAGAAAACCTTATCTAAACCTGGTGGATGCATATAGGGAAATCGCAGCGATGTGCCAAGCTCACCAGTCAGAAAAGTCCACAAAAGTAGTATTGGGCCACCTCTAAATACGAAAATACACTTATCGCACAACCCAAAAGTATCAGAAAAGAGCTGCCATTAAGGAGTTTATGCCAAAATCTCAACTATCTTCTTAAAGGATGGGCAAAGCTCTGATACGGCACAGAATAAGCGGATCAGCCACAGTTCCTGCAATGGAGAACATCTTTCTAAGAATCGAAACATAAAGTAAATAAAGGAGATACAAACCTTAAAGGTAGTTTAGAATCCCGCTCCCAACTCCAAGATTAGCTTGCAAATCATAAATTTTGATATTTCTGGAGCGAAAGAAAGTAGCTCCACTGTGGCCCCTGGTCAAGCAGCTCCGCTATAGCTGCACACAATGAATCAAACTCCGGGCAATGAAAACAAAAATCAGCTCTTCCAGACCACATCAATTAACTCAAGTCGAATTTAATTCATAATTTAATGAGCTGGCATCATGAAGTGCCATTTATGAGTTTGGACGGGAATACATTCCATTTTTTCAGATAAGACAACACATACTTTTGTTTTTATGAGTTTATGATCCTATAACGTGCTCTCGGCAAAGGCAACAGCTTTAGGCATGACCTGCATTCGCAAAAAATGTGAGAACCATCAGCAGCACAAAAAATACTAAGTAAACCTATGGCATCTTCAAATTCCTTCATGATATCAAGGAGTCTCTGACCCGAGGGTAAGGTAATGAATTTTTTGTAAAGCATGGTCTTGGATGCTAAAACTAAAGTCACTTTCTTGGTGTATTTTTGGACTGTGGCTTTTCCAACATAAAACTTTTGACCAACATGCAATGGCATCTCACCATGAGCAAGAAAGTAGAGTACCATAGCTACTGCTTTCCTAGGATCTACAGGGGCCTTCTGGCCTGGTTTGATCAGGTATGTCACAATAAGGCCAACCAGTTTCTCAACCCTCTCTTCATTCTGTAAAACTGATGCCACATATCATCTTCAAATGAGGGAAGGCAATTCCAAGCATGATTGTCAATGTTATCCCATTGAGTGGTCTGTCTCGGACAAACCCAGAATCTTCTCGGTGGCCTTCTTAATCGAGATATTGCAGCTAAGAGTAAGATGGAAGATGCACATGGAAAACTAGTGTTGTCTTCTTGAAAATCATCCTCATCCACTATTGCCATGGGATCCTCGAGCTCGTTTTCTTGGATGAGATCCAATCAAAATTTCTGCATTGCTAAACCTAGTACAATAGCCCTACGAAGCATTGCAATCATACCTAAAATGACCGGATCTATGCTTGAATGACGCTGTCGGTGATGATTTTCGGCCTCAATGGTGTAGGGAATGGATTTTTTACGAAAATCAGCTTGAAATGGGACGTGGGAAGTCTGTGTGGGCGAACTCGAAATATCCCATATCATTCATTTTGAAGATTGAACGAAGAAAGAATTACCCCATATGGGATGGCCAGCCAGAATCAAATTGGAGGGAAAAATCCGGCGGGGACGAAGAAAACTGCCTGTAACGGCCGCTGTTAAGGCTCGAGAGAAGCTCATCTCTGATCTTCTCTCGAGCTATACTGTATAATTTTTGTCTCTCGCCATATACGGCGAGAGACAAAAAAATTTTAAGCATGTGGCCGACCTGAGAGGGAGGGAGGGAGGGAGAGAATAGAATAGAATAGAATAGAATAGAATAGAATAGAATAGAATAGAATAGAATAGAATAGAATAGAATAGAATAGAATAGAATAGAATAGATTTTTTTATCGTCCACGGAGACCAATTGGCCTATGGGATCCAAACAAAAAGAGAGCAGCAAACGTATTACTGTCAGGACAAAAAAACCCCCGCCCCGAAGGTGTTTTGAGGGAAAAACCTTAGCAGTAATAAGTATGCTGATACACTGTACAATTATATAGGACAGTTCAATACTATCCCGGAGGACACAACTGAGTCCGTGCATCTATAACCTCTTGGAGGTATGACCCCAATAAGTCCACTGACGCCGTATTCAATAACTCATGCAACGGCTGGCCAGGCACTAGTAATCGAATATACCGCGCTCGGATATGGGCAAATGCTGGGCAGATCTGGAGGGCATGACATTCATCTTCAATGGCACCCTGATGGCAACACTGGCAAAGCCTGTCCTCCTGTGCTTCCCGAGCCCAACGTCCTGTCTCAATGCGGAGACGATGTGCACCCGTGCGGATGGAAGCTATAAGTCTACGCTTCTTCATGGGCAAATGGATGTACAAGTACTGGTGTGGGCCTCTCGTGAGCCTAGGATTGACTTGCTGCTGATAGTGTGCCAGCTTAACGTGCATCAGAGCATATGCATCCTAGAGCTTGCGAAGAAAAGTAGCATCTAGATACAGCTTAGGTGCCTTGTGATCCTTCTTTGTCCGTACCTGTACGCATCTGTTTGCTTGTACACCCCAACGTGAGAACCATTGAGCTTGCTTGTCCTTCCAACAGGCTTTGAGGCATTGGGGACCCATCGCTATGGCCAACGCAAGGTTGGGCAAGCGTGTATCACCCATAGCGACCACCTTCTGGAAGTAAATAATATGGCACTCCAATGCAGCCCGTTGAAGGGGTAAAAAACCTGTCTCATGGAGTAGGATCTGGTATGGAACTGTGGACTTTACCCCAAGGGTCCGTGCTAAGAAGGCTTTCTGCATCTGCTCAGGTCATTCCAGGTGTTGAGGGATATCACCGGACCCCAAACTTCTGCCCCATACAAGAGGACCGGCTCGACCAAGGCCCTAAATAAGTGTGGCTGGTGGCCCCAGGCATAAAACTTTGCCTTGTGGTTGTTGTTCTGCATAGCATATAGTGCTTTCCACCTGCCGTGACCCGTAACCTGATGGCAGCATCCCAGTGGGTGGTAGCAGAGAACTCGATCCCCAAGTACTTGTAGGTCAGAGACACCTCTACATCTTGCCCCTGGTAAGTGAATGAGGGAAGCCTTGGTTGACGGGATGAGAAAACTAACAGCACCCTAGTTTTGGCCAAGTTAACTCGCATGCCAATGAATCGGCAAAAAGTGTCAAGAGCATCCAGGTGACATTGCATGTCCTCTGGAGTATAGGCCAGGAGGTTGACATCGTCAGCATATATGAATTGCCAGATTGTGTGATGCATGAGATGGGCGCCCGCACCTCCATGCTCAGAAAGCCAATCTTCCAGCTGGTCAATGTATATGCCAAAGAGTGTGGGGGAGAGGGGGCAACCTTGACGTACTCCAATACTACTGATTACCGGTTGTCTTGATGATGTGATACGGTCTGAGCATGCCTCGTATAGCCTGTATATTGCATTCTGCAAGTCAAGTGGGTCCCCAGTTGCCGCAATCTGTCCTATAACTTGTCCCGGGCCACTGTGTCAAAAGCTTTTGCAAAATCCATGAAACAACAGTAGAGGTTCTATCAGCGATTCCTGCTATCCTCAATCAGGGTGTGCAGACTGAAGATATGATCAATGGTGGAATGCCTGGGACGAAAGCCTGCTTGTGTGAGAGCTCGCACATCTGCCTTCTCGGCCCATATTGTCAGCCGCTGCTCAAGGATGCCAGCCAATAGTTTTGCAAAGAGAGAGCTGACCATAATGGGCATTGAGGATCCCCTGCCTTGTATATGGGCACAACTCTACTAGTGGTCCACTGCGGAGGGAAGCCTTCTTACAGTGCTTTATTGAATAATGCCGCGAGGACAGGCACCAGTGGAGGCCCAGCCCATTTCAGAAGTTCCGCCTGCATGCCATCTAAATCTGCTGCCTTCCCATTAGCTAGGCGTTGCAGGCCCCTGATGACATCCCCCTCTGTGATGACCAGAGCCATGCCCGTCGATATCATAAGAATGGATTGGGCTGGCATAGGAACATGGCTGTGGGTAGTCCGCTCCATCCGCTTCTCCCAGTGTACACTTTGCAGAGTAGGGTAAAGAGTCTAGGGACTGGATCGTAGCCTGCCGGGTACGTAACCAAAAAGGCTACTACTGGATTTCATTTCCCCAGCCCCGATGAGGCAGGAAGGGAATCACTCCCCCTCCAGAGGCATGCATGCCCATCACAGGTAGCTAGAGGGCCACTGCCTGCCCTTATTCGACTTGAACCTCATTGAAAGTGGATCACCATCCAATAGGTGTCGAGCTCATGCCTTGCCCACACGCAATGGCAAACCATTAAGCCTAGCCCACTATGATCTCTGGTAGGCTTTACACACCAGAGGGATCAGGCAGTGATAAGACAAGTCCCCTTTATTCCACCGGTCGAGCCCCGCCACTCACAACCAAATGGGCTCTTTTACACGGGCCGCATTAATTGGGATTTAATTAGGCTTATCGAGAATCATCTGCTATTGAAGGTTTCAGGGCCTCTACCCCCCATTCCCACATACACTGGAGAGCATAGAATGGAACATCAATCAAAGAACTGAAATACTGAATAGAATCTAATCTTACCTAAACATACATGGTTAGGTTCATTCGTTAAGGCTGGTGATCTTTGGATCTATAAGGCTGCTAAGACTGATCTAACATACTATCCTAGCTCATTGCTGGGCTAAGAGTCGGCTTTGCACAATGGAATCACAGGTTACCTGATCCCTGGCTTGCTCCAGCTCCCCGAATCGCATCCATTCCTTCGTTCTTGCTAAAGATGGCTGCTCCTGAGAGAACTGTTGTGCAAATGCAGCTCGACGATGCCTGACAATGCGGAATAGCAGTTTGGCTTGGCCGGAATGACCCAGGAAGCCAAAATACGAAACTGGAAAGGGTTTAGGGTTTCCCCTTTTGTTCCTTTTACATGAACTTTTAGGTTTAGGTTAAAAGGGACCAATGGGGGTTTTGCCATTGGCAAAGGGGTTTAGTTGCATATGTTTAATGTACATGTGCAACATACGAGGTTGCCCCCAAGGCACAACCCTTTACGGCTCTCAAGTACCTATCATGATGACATGTACGCGTGACGTGGCAGTATAATATATGTATTGGGACCGTATGTTATGCTGGAACGTCACGATCTCCCCACCTTGAATTGATGCTGTCCTCAGCATCATGTTCTCGCCTTTTGGAACCTGCATGAACCTTGCAACATACTATAGTAAGGTGATCTCTCAACCCTTACATTATCATCAATTATTCATAAAATTTTATGGTTTGTACCATTATTATTAACAGAGTTTCAAAATTCCCTAATTAAAGGTTCCTTCGGTCTCCTTGCAACACATTATGACAAAACATGTGTTGCAAGTCTTCGCAGTGCAACCCTCCTGCCGCTAGACACTCCTATTGGCCTGTAGGTCCAATACTATGTTAGTACACGTTTAATTATTATAAAGTTGGTTATTAGGGAATCACCCATTTAATTACAATTTATATGGATGCAAGGCTAATCTCCCGGCGTAGGAAGATGATGTTTCTTCCATCTTGGCCGTGGAGATAGTGGCCTATTATGCCTAAGATGATCACTCATGCATACACCTTTAGTTGTCTTTGGCGTGAAGGATGGCGTCCTCCCCCGTAGTAGACATTGACTAGAGGTGCTTTCCTATCAATGCATGTCTAAATGACCTCTTATCTCTCAATTTGTCTACTTCAATGGCGACAGAAGTAGACTTCTTAATCTACCTCACGCTCACCTATCGGTTCGGCATCGACTACTTCGGTGACGAGCCGACCCTTGTATTGCTCCATGAATTGTGGATACTGCTTCTCTAGATCTGATTGTAGTACTCACATAGCGTCTTCCACAGGCAAGTGCGTCCATTTCACTAGGTATTGGAGAAATTGGGATCTTCTTGTTTTATTATAGGACCTGTCAAGAAGAACCTCTGGGACGATTTCAAGCTGGTCGTCCGTCATTTCCAGTAACTCTGTTGTCTCCAATACTTCCTCTGGATTAGGAGTGTGCTTCTTCAGGAGACTTATATGGAAGACCCTATGGATTTTGATATGTGCCGGCAGATCCAACTTGTAGGATTGGTTACCTACTCTTTTGATTATCTTAAACGGCCCAGCTCATCTTGGAGCAAGTTTCTTGCAGTTGTCGATGCGGAGCTTCGCTTGCTTGACTTTGATCTTCAGCCACACATTGTCCCCTACTTGGAACTTTCTTACTGTTCTGTGCTTATCGGCTACACTCTTTTGCCAGCTCCTTGCTGCTAGAAGATATTCTCTCACTTCTTCTACTAGCTGCTGCATCTCGCCTAGCATCTGCTGGGATACTTTTACCTTGGACACGGGATTGTGCCAAGTGTCTGGGGTCAAGTATTGATACCCATAATTGATCATGAAGGGGAACATCTGGAAAGATTCTTGCTTGGTGCTATTATAGGCAAAATCCACCAAGTGAATGAAATCCTCCCACTTAGATTGCTTGTTCCAGACATAGTTCCTCAACATATCTTTGAGTATCCTATTTGTGTGCTCCGTCTGCCCATCCGTCTGAGGATGATACGTCGTATTCATGGAGAGCTTCATCTGAATTGTTCTGAACAAGTCTTGCCAGAATGCTCTCATGAACTTTGAGTCTCTATCAGAGATTCTCTCTCTTGGCATCCCATGGAGTCTAAAGATTTCCTTCGTGAACAACACGACGGTATCCAAATCCGTATTCGTGGTCCTGCATGGCAAAAAATGTGCCATTTTCGACAATTTGTCCACGACTACCATTAAGGCGTCCTTGCCCCCTATGGTTCTTGAGAGCCCTGTTATGAAGTCCATGCTTATTACTTCCCATTTGGCATTTGGCACTGGCAATGGCTCTAAAGCCCCAGGGATTCGAAGTTGTTTCGCCTTCATCTGTTGGCATAGCTGGCACTCACGAATGTATCTGGCTATTTGCTTCTTCATGTCGGGCCAGAAGTAGCTACTTCTAATCTTGAAGTACGTCTTCATGAACCCCTCATGCCCGGTTATTGGGCTATTGTGTGTGTCATGGAGTATCAACTTCCTGACTCCTGATGACTCTAATACACACAATTTATTCTTATGGTACAATAGGTTGCCTTCCTTCTTAAAATGCTTGAAGGTTTCCCTCTCTTTGTCCGTTCTTGCCTCCTTAGAAAGGCTTCCCTATACTTCCTTGAAATCTTGGTCCGTTGGCAATATTTCTTCTATCTTCTTGCCAAACTTGCTGGTGAGTGTTGATATGGCATTGCAATGGACTCTCGTCGTCAAGGGGTGCCTTGAGAGCGCATCCGCAACCACATTGAGCTTGCCTGGCTTCTACATGATAATAAAGTCGTACTTCTCCAGGAACTCCATCCATCTCCTTTGTCTCAAGTTGAGATGCGGTTTGGGTGAAGACATATTGTAGGCTTTGATGATCCATATCTAATTGGAACTTCCTCAATAGATAATGTCTCCATATTCTCAATGCTCTCACTACTGCTAGCGCTCCCTGGTCGTGGGTTGGGTAACGCGTCTCGACGTCATTCATCTTTTCTTGAATGCGGTACCACCCTCTCCTCCGCATTAAGACCGCTCATGTTGCAATCTTGCTAGCATCTTTGCCACCAACTTATCTTTCTCGGATCGGGACAATACTAAGGCAGGCGGTCGTTAAAGCTTCCTTCAACATCTCAAACGTTGCATGGGCCTTCATGTTTGCCAATGACTCGCCCAATCTTTTATCTTCTCCGCTTTGGTGAGGTCCGTTAGTGGTCTTGCTACCTTTTGCAAAGTTCTCTCATTTTAATTTTTGTAATACCACCGCCAAGCCGAGGAAGCTCCTCACTTCATGGATGTTCTTTGGTGCGGCCAATCAATTACTACTTCAATCTTTCGAGGGTTGGTGGAAATCCCTTCCCGTGATCACATGCCCCAAGTACTCTACCCTATCTGTTGTGAAGGGCACTTGGATAGCTTTGCATAAAGCTGATGCCTCCTCAACTTTTCAAGTACTTTTATCAAGTGTTGGGCATGCTCTTCCAAAGATTTGCTGTAGACTAGAATGTCATCAAAGAAAACTATGATGAATGTACCTAGAAATTCGCAGAAAATATCGTTCATGAGCCTCATGAAAGTTGCTGGAGCATTGGACAATCCAAATGGCATCACTGTGAACTCATAATGGCCATATCTCGTCCTGAATGTTGTCTTATGGATGTTTTCTTCCTTGATTCTGATCTGGTGGTATCCCGACCTCAAATCTATCTTGGAGAAAACCTTCGCTTCCTGCAGTTGATCCATCAAGTCATCAGACCGAGGTAGTGCATACTTGTTCTTGATTGTTGACGATAGTCAATGCACATTCTGAGACTTCCATCTTTCTTCTTGACAAAAAAGATCGGTGCTCCAAAAGGAGAGACGCTAGGTTTTATAAACCCTGGGTCTAGCAACTCCTGCAATTGCTTCTTCAATCCCGTCAACTCCTGAGTTGATATTCTGTAGGGTGCCTTACTTGTTGGCTTCGTCCCTGGCTCAAGTGCTATCTCACACTCGACTCCTCTATAAGGTGGAAGTCACTTGATCTCATCAGGAAATAAATCATGAAATTCCTTCACTAGTTTTGCTATTGGCTTTGGAAACTTGCTCAATGCTTTTGCCTCCTTGTCTTCCTCTGATTCTGGCTCGTTAACTTCGAGCTTAAAGACATAGGCCACTTGCTCCTTTTTTATGCATCTAAGTAACTTCTTACTAGACATGCATTGCATGATTGGGGTGACTTCTTTACCACGTTATCTCAATTATCTTGCCATCAAGGCGTCGTTAAGGTACTTTTTCGCTTCCCACAATCAATTATCGCTCCAGCTGATCCAAGGTATTCCATACCTATGATTAAGTCGTACCTGCCGATGTTCATCACTTCTGCTCCCATTTCAACATTGACACCTGGCAAGTCTATGTTGAAGTTTATCCTCTTTCCCGCCGTGTGTCAGATTGCCCCACTTGCCAACACAACCAGCCTAGGTTTAGATTTGACAGACTTCAGCTTCAACATTTCTACCATCCTTGGTGAACCAAAGTTGTGGGTGCTCCCCGTGTCTATCAATACTAAGAAATACTTGGTTCTGACTTTTCCAATCGTTGAGATGACCTGATACTGGCTCTCAGCATTCTCAGAGTCAATGGCGGCAAAAATGTGGCACTCACTCTGGATGTAATCACGCGCCTCTTCTTCATCAATTTTTGGGGATGTCTCCCATCCTCTTAGCTTTGCTAGCGCGGCGTTGAAAGGGGCAATTGTGTGTCCAATGCCCTGGCTAGAAGCACCTGAAGCACAACTACTTTTCAATACATTCTTGCCTCTTCTCCTTGGGAATGAACTGTAAGAACTACTTTACTGCTTTGGAGTAGTTTGAACTAGCTACTTGCTCTTTGTCCCCGAAGCTGACTTGCTTCTTGTCCTGCTTGCCCAATGACTCGCTTTCCCTTGCATTCCCTTGCTTTCCATAGTTTGCATTGTACTGAGGTCTAGCAGCTGCCAAGCTTGTTGCTCTTGGGCTATAGCTTCCCGTGGCTTTCAGCTTCCCGTGGCTTTTCCCTTGTCCGGATAGTACTGTTGCCTCTGTCCGCCATCCTGGAGACCCGTTCCCTATAAGCTCACGGCCTTAGACTCTGCTTCCGATACTGTTTTGGGGTTTATGGCTCTCACAAGCTTCCTGATCTCGTCACTCAAGCCTTCAATGTACCCCTCTACTGCGTGTCTTTCGCTCAATTTTGACACATAGAGTCTCAACCTCATGAACTCTTCGGTGTACTTCTGGACGGTCTTATTGCCCTGCTCCCACCTGTAAAATTGTTGCATCATGTGGCACTTGTGTTCTCTTGGTACGTAATGACGCTTAAAAGACGTGGAGAACTTCTTGGATCTGCAGCTATCTCTGCTTAACCCATGGGCTTTGGAATAGCTTTTCCACCAAATTCTAGCTGCTCCCTTATCATACGATAAGCATTCCCGTACTCTTTCATTTCGTCCAACCAAGCCTCGGAATCCATTCCAGACCTGTTGTCTTCTAAGAACTATTCCAGCTTCCTTGCTCTTCCACACATTGCTCAGTGTGGAGTCGACTTTCTTCTGGTAGTCAGCTTCAATCCTTCACCTATGGTTGGGACCCTCTCGGTGATCTTGCCGATTGTTGTCCTGCTCCTCAAACTCGGAGTCGGAGTCAGTGCTAGAGTTGGAGGAATCTGTGCTAGGGAATCTCCTTCTTCGGTTCCTCTTCTTTGCCTTGTCTGTTTTGCCAGCAGGTGTTTCGGGTAAGTTGAACATTCTGGTCTAGTGCAATTGCTGCCCTCCCTGCCAGCAAGGCTCTTTTCTTGTGGATGTCTGATCTCATTTGCGATATCTCCTCTTCTGGGGTTGGTGCTTCGAACTCTTGGAACAGGTTCCTTGGCTGAAACTGTCTTGCGGGTGTCTGCTCGTCCTGAGGTTGTCGATCTTGTTCTACATTCCTGGGTGCTGTAACTGCATACAAAACTAAGAAGGAGAAATCGATGCTAAAATAATAGTGGGTTCCCTCGGCCTGCTCCAACTGATCTGCTCCAACTATATGCTCCACACTGGTTTGTTCCCACCTGTATGCTCCAACTGGTCTGCTCCAACTATCTCCTCCAACTAGCTGTCTCAAAAACTACTGCTCAAAGGTGCTTCGGCTGTGGCCCGACACCAATTTTTGTATAAAACAGTAAAATTATTGATATAAATACAAAGCTTTTTAGTGTGTGTTAGTAAGAGGGACTATGATCCCAGAATTGATGTATTAAGTATAGTCTAACATATTAGCGGGCAACTTATAATGTATGACTCGTATCGATTAGTGAAACACACAAACAATTAGTTGATGCACATGGATAGACACAATATGGTCATGAAGTATAGGTCATAACAATAATACGGGCATGTCTTAAACGATCTAACACGGAGAAAGAATATTCATAGGAGGAATACAATATGGCCATAGAATATAGAGTTAATATTTGATGGCCACTGAATAGATAGCTTTAACTAGAAAATGCAGAACAACTATGAAAAGGGATAAACATACTTAGAATGCTACTCGAAAATTAGAACACAAATATGAAAGGAGGGGTCAGCAGAAGGAGAGAAGGTAAATACATAAATGGGCAGACTGCTACACTGAAACGACAGGTTTATTAACTACATGGAGGAAGAACGAAGCCCACCAAGGGTTGGCTAAAATCCTTAGGTAAAGACGTCACCCGCATGGCCATGAAGACAAATGAAAAAGCAGGGTACCGGAAAATTAAAGAACATTTTAAATCTATAGGATGGCTACATATCCAAGTGTCACCCAGCTGGTAGTCATCTTGTATAAAGAGACTCGCGGGTATCACACAAGTTCGATGATCTGCCCAGTCTATTCTATTCTATATCCACTCTGGAGGATTCCATGCCCCACTTGATATCACCTTTTATTATGGAAAGGCTGGAACCCATATTTTTCCCCATTCAAGAGCTTGATCGATGTTTCTCTACATGGCTACAATGATCTGCGTCCACAACATTGTAAGTACAATAGTTATTGGAGTATCAATGTGATCATAGTGTACTGACTATCACGCAAAATCAAAGTGTTGTTATTGAGTTGATATCTCAATTAAGTCTGACACCTCCAACACCTTTATAGCATTTGAATGGGATCTACATCGGGCTTCTCTTAGCCAAGCTAGTATTAAGCAATTGGATTGAACATGTATGCAAATTTATGTGAAAACTGCTTTTATTGTAGGACTTGAAAATGTTAGAATGCTACAACTAACTACATATGACTATGACTCTCATATGCATACAATATGTTGTTGGATAGTTAACAAATTATGGCAAGCAAATTAGCAGATTCTCTAAGAAAAGACATTGACATTAATAATATTAAATACCTGATTTCTCGCAGCAAGTGTAAATGTAGCCCATAGCAGTTTTGTCATAAGATCAGCATCAAATGCATCCATTAAACTATCCCAAATAGATTTATTCCCAAAGGCAAATCCAAATGCTTATAGATGGAGGCATAAAATGCTAAGCATCTGCATATTACTTCACAAGTCGGTTTTAGCAAATATTTTCTGTTCATATGAGTATGTGATTGTTTTATTACTCAACTGCCTTTATTATTTGCTTTTTCTTGAGTGCCAACGCTTTTATAGGTACTAATTATTTTCAACTCATTTAGGACTGCATTTCGCTTTCGCCCAGTGGAGTCTCAGCCATGTGTAGTATCTGGAGGAAAAATTTCTCTATCCGTAATTCTTATCTAAACATAAATTATGTAGGTGCAGTTTTCCAAAAAAAGTTTTGTCTTTCCATTCTAATTTTCTTATTCTCATTTCGTAACACCAGATTGTGCTTACTTATTCTCATTTCGTATTTGGTGTTATTTTCTTTATTGTGGCTATTATATGCTACTTTAGAAGTAGTTTGAAGAGTATTAGTGGTGGAATGCACGATAGTATCTAGAATTCTATCCCTTGATATCATGTAGTAAATGTGTAGCCCTCCGAAAGCCTTGGAGGAAAGACAAAGGGGATTATTACAGCAGACACAAGAGGCATTCCTGTCATATGCACGATGTAGTAACACACTCTAAAGTGTTTATCAATGTGTGTGTTAGTAGAACAGGATCTGTGCATGATTTCAATCAGTTCAAGAAGAATCTATTGTATAAGAGGCTAGCATCAAAGCAGATTTTGCAGGAACCTACTGTCCAAATGACTGGAAAAAAGATTAACAGGAGTGGTGAAATACTGGATGCAGAGGTGACAGTTACTATTCCACCAATGCTTTTAGGGGATTCCGCATATCCAAGAAGAAGGTTCTTGATGAAGGTATTTCCAGATGGCACAGGGGCTTCTGGCAGATTCAACAAGAGGATTTGCAAGGGCAGAGTTTGTGTAGAGAATGGATTTGGCATAGTAAAAGAGAAGTTCAGGATCCTAAAGGCTTTGCCTATTTATGTTGGCAGGGCAGCCAAGATTATTCATGCAGCATGTGTTTTATGGAATTTCTGCATTATGGAGGACTTAGAATTGGAAATGTTGCCCTTGGAAGCAGAACTGCCAGATATAAACTATTATGAAACTGAAGACATGAACAAGAAATTGAAGAAGGAAGGAGACTTGATAAGATATGTCATCTTCCAAAATAGAGATGGCAAAAACTTAATTTGATTCTTTCATTCAAAAACTTATATCTGTACGGAATGTGAATGTTATTCCATTTGTTAACATTAATAGATATCCGACATCCCAATTCTGGTCCATTTTTGTGTTGAGTTCAGTGATGTCTTTTACATAATGCAGTTCAGATTTAAGATTTCAAAACAGAGCATAAGTTTTAAGTACCAAGTTTGTGAAGCTGTATGAACTAAACCATGAATGATTAATCAAACAATGAATTAGTTAATTCTGTCAATGAACAACTACAGCAGTTCAGATTTAAGATTGCAAAACATAGCATACGTTTTAAGTACCAAGTTATATGAACTAAACCATGAATGAATAACTAAACAATCAATGTGTTAATTCTCTCAATGAACAACTACAGCAGTTCAAATTTAAGATTGCAAAACATAGCATAAGTTTTAAGTACCAAGTTATATGAAATAAACCATGAATGAATAACTAAACAATGAATGTGTTAATTCTGTCAATGAACAACTACAGCAGTTCATATTATTTCCTTTCATTGTAATAACACTACAGTGCAGACATTAAACAACCATTAGAGATCACAGATTATTAGCATTACAGAGTAGAGAAGTACAAAAGATAATAAACAGATTATTTTTTATTAATATCAAATGTGTTACATGAACTCATTTCCAATAGAAGAGTACAAACTTCTTGACTAGAATCTGTCACAGAAATGCATGTGATCCCTGAAATGCTAAAGATTAAGATCTAAACATTGCATGTCGTCAAAACCTTCATCATTCTCGTCTTCTTAACCTGTAAGAATCATATTCAACAAAACATGAGAACCTAAACTACATTTTAGTTAAAAGGAAAGACAACTCAAGTCAGGATTATCCATTTCCGAGAAAGCAAAATGTATTCATATGTCAAGGTTTACAAAAAATACGATTTTTCATGGTGTACACAAAAGACCTGTGGCCGGTTCCATATCATACATTGCTAGAAAAAACCTTCAACAAACAAAAAAGAAAAATCGGCTGAGTTTTAGAGTAGGCACAAGGTAAATGGCTACTTCACATGAAAAAGCTATTCCGGGCAATTTTCACAGGTTACAGATGGGATTCAGACCTCCCAAAGACACCACCTTCCATGATGTTTCACGTGGATGAGCTCCACATGTGTTTCTACTGGAAAGGAGCTTGCTCAGCCCATGCAATCAACTCGAACTCCACAAAAACTTCCTCCATATATAGACATGTTCTTTGTCATTTGGCATATGCTTTCTGTCATTGTAGCCATTGATTGAGCAATCTTCAAAGTATTAGCTGATCTCATGGACTTCAACTCCCTGATCAATTCATGTTTTTTAACAGATTCTTCCTTCATGAAATCAAGCTTCCCTTTTTCATTCATTTCATTTCTCTATTGTACCTCCAATTTATCTCCCTATTGTTTGGATGCGTCTCATCTCAAACGAGTGAAATTAGAATACAATAAAGTGCTCCTATTTTTTCTTGTCTTCAATCTCGGTAGTCTCTTGCTTGATTTCGATAGAGATATTGTAAGCCTATTATGTTAGAAGCAGTCTCTACTTTCGTTATGTGTCTAAGTTCCATTTCAATCTTCAGGTTCATTGAGTGAAGCAACAATAAGCACTGAGAGTTGTAGCCAATTGATTTCGTTGAAAAGCAAAACCATGCAATTTGCAGAAGTTTAATTCGTACACAACAAAATCTAAATCTAAAAAAGCATCATCACTTTCTTCATTGCCTCTACTTCGCAGCCTTGAATTACCTTTTAACAAAATGCTACATGAGACAAATCTTTGGTACACACGCATCTTTTTTTAAAAAGGTAGATTTATGTTTTCTTATGTATGCCCTAAATGCTCCAACAACATAAGCTATTGCCTTAAACAATGTTATAACAATCTCGCAAGGATACACACATGCCTGAAAGGATATAAGTTCTTTCAAATTTAGTTATTAATGACAAGAACAAATATTTATCTGCAATATGTTGTGTTACATATTGCAATATCAAGTACATCAGTATCCATTACTGCAAGCATATTGTTCTGAAAGAAAAAAATATCATAATGGAAGTTTCAGTTCCATAATATTCTTAGATTTGAATTAGACATATTACAGGTTGTAGATTAGCTCATCACTATCTGGAGTTCTTTCGTACCAAATGAGAATTGATGTGTGAACGCCGAAGCCAAACATAATTGCGTTGAAAAGAAAAGAAATATTTATTGTACACAAGAAATACAAGAAGAAGGGCAGGTTCAAATGCATTAGTCGAAGACTAGCATTGAAGCAGAATGCTTTTGCAATATTGGAACTTCCCAATATATAGTACCCCTAGCTTGTTGATCACTTGGTTGTCATGCATAATGCTACAATAATTATTATAACGACGGTATCATGTTTATTGAAGTCTAGGATGTGCATCAAGGCGGTCATAGCTTTAAGTCCTCCAAGTGATGTATGACATCTCATATGATCATGACACCTATTCTATTATCACTTGGTTGTGATGCATAATGCTACAATAATTGTTATGATGATGGTAGCATGTTTATTGAAGCCTATGTGCATCAAGGCGGTCGTAGCTTTAATTCCTCCAAGTGATGTATGAGATCTCATATGATCATGACACCTATTCTATATATATGTAATCAAGATACCGACGATGAAAATTCTCAGTAGGTTCCCAAGCTTGATCACTGGGTATGTAACCCAACCAATCCATGAGATAATGTATTTTGTTATGCATGATCTTAGAATCCAAAATAGCTTCAACCTCATACTCTGAACCAGCAATGAGCAACTGCAAGTGGAGGATGAACAAATCAAGCTAAAATTGAGCTAGATGCATAGGGCTTCACAAATGAGGCATGAAGGACTGGATAAGAGCAATGTCATTTATTTGGGAAGAAATCACGAATGGGCCAAGATGTTGATGATCCAGCTTGTCATATGGCCTGGTTGAATTCACATCAGGCCGCAACAGGCATACACAATCTCCAACACAAAACTTAGGTACCTTTGAGAAAGAATCGAGTCAACGAAGATTTGCAGCCAGTTTGCTGATGCCTAGGCACTATGCAAATGGTGAGCAAGCTCGGCCTAAAGTCCTAGAAGTTGGACTAGATACTCTACTGCAAGTTTCCTAGAGACTTGGATTTTGGAAATATAGTCAAGCGAGGCAAAGAAGGAAGCATGCTCAATAGAAGAATGTGCCGCATTGTTGTAAGCAAACTCCACAAAATGCAAAAAGCCGACCAATCATCCTGTTGATTGAAGGCATTGCTCCAAAGTCTGGTTGATGCTCTTTGTTTGGCCATCACTCTTGGGATGATAGCTTGAGAAGAGCTTGCAAGAAATTTTGAACAACTTGAACAAGTGCTTCTAAAACTTCAAAACAAGATGTGACCCATGATCACTAATGATGTTATCTGGAAAATCATGATATTGTAAATACTTTGCGATTAACCAGATATGTTGTCTCCTTGCTGCTAATAGTTTTTGTGCATGGAACAAAGTGTGCCATCTTAGGGCTCCGATCATCCACCACAGTAAGAATGGCATCAAAACCTTGGATTATGGAAGATATATAATGAAGAGCAAAAGAAATGGATTTCAATGGATCTTCTGGAACCGGCAATGGCTAAGCAATCCATATGAGCAATGTCAAGGCCCTAGTGCGAACGAAATCCTCAAAGAAAACTACAAAGCTAAGGCCACCAATACTCCCGAACAACCAACTCGAAAGTTTTAAGGACTCCAAAATGTCCAACCATGTATGTGTCATGGCAGTACTGTTGGAGTAAGTTCATGTTAAGCAGTGCTAGCCTAAGAGTATATAGGGGAAGGCACCACAGAAATTCTGTGTTTGCGTGAGTTAAATTCTATACGGTGCCTGGTATAACCTATACTCTAAATATGGTTGTTAAACCATTGAAATGATTAAGGGGCATACAATATATATATATGGCAATAAGAAATTACACGAGTTGCCAATTAGGGTTGGAGCCAAATTGGCATTCAAACTGTCGGTCTGCCATAGCGGCCAGATCGATTGTAAATAAATCAAGAAGAACAGTTAAGGCTTGTATTCATCGATTGCAGAATGAATCATTGAAGCAGACTTCGATTCGGAAAGGTTTGAGCCATGCCATTTTGGATTTGGTCAACGGATAGTCAAAATATGGTCAATACCTTTTCTACAATGAAGTTACTGTAGCAGGCAATAGTCGAATTGTATTGTGAATAATGACCTTGTATTTTTGAAGCTTGAAATTCATACAATCATTGTCATTAAATATTGCTAGCATTGTTCTAATAAGTAAATATCTATAGTTTATTTTTCCTTCATTGGTATCGGAGCTCATGCTAATATGGCTGCACGTTTTGGAGCAAATCTTCTCAATGCTATAGATGTTTACAAAGGTGAAGGGGGATTCCAGATTTGGAAGCAAAGTATCAGACAAGTTCTTGAGGTTGAAAATTTATGGTATCTAATAGATGAAAATGGTGTTAGACGTGTCAGTACAAATGTTATTGCAAGGGGAACAAGTTCAAGTTCTACTGCTGAAGGTTCAACTACTGGTGGAGGTTCTGGGGGATCTGTGGCAACAACAATTACCTCAGAAATAAGTAATGAAAGTTTAAATATCATGGAAGCTCAGGCAATTATTACCTGCAAAGTTGGTTCAGTTATCAAGCTGAAGTTAAGAGGTATGTCACCAAAGGAGATGTGGGAATATATGGTAAGGAATTATGAGGTTAAAACATCCTCTCAGATTGATGTTCTAGAAAAACAGTTAAGAAAACTAAAGCTTCATGACAGGGATAATATAACAGAGTTCTTTGAAAAAATTGACTCTATCATTGCAGATTTAGAGGGTGCTGGTGTCATCTTAAATGAACAGTACCAACGCTTGGCCATATCCAGAGCTATTTCTCATAATACTCAGTTAGCCACACTGCTGAGAAATGTGGCAAAATCTAAGGAGCATGCCATACATGCGGGCTTGGGATCATGTGCGTGTGCTCTTCCAGCTAGATTATACCTCAGTTTATCACCACTCTTCTCCTTTCTTGTGGGTTCCTCTACCCCCTGCGCACTTGCCCTTGGCTGCCACCGTGCATGCTCGGACGCAGGCCCGTTGGAGGCGAGCTGCTGTGCTCACCTTGGAGGATTGGTATTGGGGTGGTCAGCTAGCTTCGTGGGAGTTCTTTTCGAGCTCGCCAGCCTTGAGGGGCGTGGAGGGCTATCCGGGAACAAGTGGCGGGAGTATTACGCTACACATACCTATAGTCCCTCGGGATGATGTGGTGGTGCGGGGTTTGAAAGGTTCATCCGGATGTTGTGTCTTCTTGTTTTTGTGCGGTCTTGTTACACAGTGCTGGCTATTCATGACACTTTGCCCTTTGCCGAGGCAAGTGGTCTCGCGGCTTAGGGTTCTCGATGGCGTTGGTTTGGGCGTGGACATGGAGCTCACTTCCTCCACCGGAAGGTTAGGGTGCTTCGGTGGCGGTGGTGCACCGCTATATCGGGGTGAATGCCCTTGTGAGTCGGGTTTAGGCGGGTGTGAGCCCTCTCGCCCTTGTTGTGGCCTTCATCGTGAGACTGTGGAGCATTATGCGGTTTTATGCCCTCATTTGCGGGCTGCCCGGGATTGGGTTAGGGCTTTGTTTTGGTGAGATTGACTAGCCGCCAGATTGCCGCCGCGGCGTATCCTGGTGCTTGGCCGCTCTTGCGGCAGCAGGCCTTGCATCTGTGCGTGGCTTGGTTGGTGTGGTTGATTTGGAAGCGGCGACGGTTGTGGATCTTTCAGGGGATTCAGCAGCCTGCAGCCTCTCTGATTCCTCGACTCAGATACAAGCTATTTCAAAGCTTTCTGGTGTTCCCAGGATTAGTAGAGTGGAAGTTTGCCATTTGGCGGGACTTCTTGGGTGTTGTAGATGGTGATGGTCAGTTTGTACAGTAGTAGAGTTGCAGTTTTTCTGTGAGTTTGTTGTGGAGTGTCGAGGTATCGCTGTCTCTTTGGGGCAGTTCTCCTTCCTCCTCACTTGCTTTGTAACATTACCATTCTTTTAATATATTGATGACACAGTTCTTCAAAAAAAAAAAAAAATTGTTAGAACTGAGTTTGAGCAGGGAGCCATGGGATAGGAGGAGGACGAACATACCACTGAAGTGCTTTTCATTGGAAAGTACAAAGGCAAGAAGAATAACAATAAAGATAAAATAGGGCCTTGCTATAATTGTAACAGTTATGGACATTTGAAAGCAGATTGTCCTAAGAATACAATGGAAATGGTGTGCTACAATTGTGAAGGAAAAGGCCATTTGGCCTCTAGTTGTCCTAGCCCCAGAGAACAAAATGCTAAAGACAGAGGCAGGGGTAAAGGATTCAGAGGGGGATATGCTGCAAGAGGCAGAGGAGCAGGAAGAGCAAATTCTTCAGTAAATATTTCACAAGAAGCAAAGGGAGAAGAGGATGAACTAAATGAGGATGCTGAGGTATGTCCATTTTAATTATGGGTGAATGCATGCTACGGTGTACCACTTTTGGAACCCTCAAAAGTATCTTCACTGGGTACTTTTAAAACTGGTACTTTCTGTTTTTTCTTCCCATTAAAATCAATTCAAAACTTTTGAATTGAAGGTCAATAACATGTCAATCTATAGTATTAGAGGATAACAATACTATTAGAGACTAAAATTAATGAATCAAATCTCAAGTTATTGTTTATTGAGACAATTATGCAAGTTCCCAGTACCCAGTGCTGGGTACTTTTTTGGGTAGTTTCGCACTCCCTAAAAAGAACTTTAGATGGTACACCCTAGCATGCTTTCACCCTTATGTACCTTAACTAAAGATAACAATAACTCTAAGCTTATGATTTTAGATTCAGGAGCTGAGAGGACAGTAACATGCTCATCTAAACTTCTCAAGAACTGCAAAGGAAGGAATGGAGGACATGTGCAAATGGGAAATGGAGTACTTCAAGAAATAAAAAATTCAGGGATGCTGGAACTTTATGATCTTGATGAAAAGTAATCAGACTAGAAGATGTCATGAGTGTTCCAGGATTAGTTAGGAATTTGATTTCAGTATGTCAGTTGGTTGACCTTGGTTATAAGGTGGTCTTTGAAAAACTTCATTGTAAAGTGTTCCTTGGCAATAAAATCATGTTTACAAGAAAAAGATTTGGAAATCTTTTTGAATTAAATGCTGAACATCTTTTGCCAAGTTTGAATCTTGTTACAGTTCCTACAATCAAAACATGGCATGAAAGACTCTGCCATGTAAATTCCAAAACAGTTGAACTATTAATAAGGAAAGGAATGATCAATGCTCAGCAATGCAATAATGCTGAATTTAAATGTGCAGGTTGTTTCCTTGGGAAGCATAGTAGGCTTCCATTTAAAAATCAAACAAACGAGCCAAGGGAGTGCTGGATTTGGTACATACTAACATGTGTGGCCCTTTGAATGTCACTAGTTTGTCAAAAAAAAGGTATTTTATGACATTCATAGATGATTTTAGCAGGAAGACTAAAGTCTACTGCTTGAAAACAAAAGACTCAGCCTTTGAGGCACTCAGAGAGTATGTAAATGTGATGGAAGTAGAAACTGGAAGAAAAGTTAAGTGTATACGCTCTAAGAGAGGAGGAGAATATGTATCAAATGAATTTAAAGAATATTGTAAGAATAAAGGGATTAGAAGACAATTGACCTGCAGGTTCTCCCCTCAACAAAATGGAATAGCAGAAAGGAAAAATCGTGCCATTCTAAATGTTGTTAGAAGCATGCTCAAGTACTCAGGGTTGCCAAACTTCCTTTTGGATGAAGCAGTTAAGGCAGCTGTGTTGGTATAGAATACACTGCTATCACTAAGTCTACAAGGCATAATTCCTAAAATGCTATGGTCAGGAAAAATGCCATCATATGATAAATTTAAAGCATATGGATGCTTGGCTTCTGTTCATGTGCCAGAGGAACTGAGTAAGAAGTTAGATGACAGAGCTTATATATCATACCTAATTGGTTATGATGAATCATTTAAGGCATATAGACTTTATGATCCTAAGAAAAGAAGAGTACTAATAAGCCGGGATGTTACCTTTGATGAAAGTCAATACTATAGAGCTATTCCAAAGGTAAATCTACAAGAAAAAAGCATTGAAAATATGGAAATTGAATCACAACAAGAAAAACCAATGGAGCACAAATTCAGTTTTGATATTGATGATAATGATGACCCTACAACTATTTCAGTTAATAGAAATAAAATATTGGATTCTAACCCGAGAGATAAGGTTGTGCAGAATGAAGCAGATGTTCAACCAAGGGAGGAGGAACAAGTTGTACAATCAAGAAGGAAAAGAAGAACTGAAGCACAAATGCTCAAGGAAGATATACGAATTGATGCTAATGCACATGGTCGAGATGATCAAGGGAGGAGCAGAAGACTTATGGAAGAAAAAGGTGAGATGCATAACCTTGTTGAGATTCTTATGCTTTCTGACCTAAGTGTACCTAAGAATTATGCTGAAGTATTAGTTGATCCAAACAAAGAAAATGGCTTAGAGCCATGCAAGATGAAATGGCAGGACTAACACATATGAGTTAGTTGACACTCTAGAAAATAAAAATATAGTTGGTAATAAATGGCTCTTCAAAATTAAAACAGGATCAGATGGAATCAGCCTTAAATATAAGGCACGATTAGTAAATATAAGGCACGATTAGTAGCTCAAGGGTTCTCTCAAAAAAGGGGTCAGGACTATGAAGAAACCTTCTCACCCTTGGTGAAAATGAATAGTATCAGAATGCTTTTAGCTATTGCAAATGCTTGCAATTTGGAAATTCATCATATGGATGTGAATACTGCATTCTTAAATGCAAAACTGGAAGAAGAAATATATATGAGACGACCACCTGGATTTGAAAAGGGGATTAACAAAGTTTGGAAGTTGAATAGGGCGGTTTATGGTTTGAAACAGTCACCAAGAGAGTGGTATAAATGTATGGATGGCTATCTCAGAGAACAAGGTTTCTTAAAACTCAAGAATGATGGTAATTTGTATAAAATTCATCTTGCAGGAGAATGATGCATAATTGCCCTCTATGTGGATGATAACATTATGATATCCAAAGGGATCAAAGTATTAGAGCATTGCAAACATCTGCTGAATAAGAGATTTCAAATGACAGATTTGGGAGAATTAAAGAAATTCTTGGGAATTGAGGTGCACAGGGATAGACAAAATAAAACCTTAAGGTTGACTCAAGAAGGGCAAATTATATCCATGTTGCAAAAGTTCAAAATGGAGGATTGTAAGATCAACAAAACATCTATTGTTCTAGATAAAATTTCTGACCAGATGTGCCCCAAAACTGAAAAAGAAAAAGAGGAAATGCAAAATATTCCATACAGTTTACTGGTTGGTTGCTTAGCCTATGTAGCAAATTGATCAAGGCCAGATATAGCATATGTTGTAAACATACTCAGCAGATATTTAATTAATCCTGGAAAGCAACACTAGATAGCAGCTAAAAGAGTTCTTAAATATCTCAAGGGCACAGCAAAGTTTGGAGTGACATATTGTACAAGTGAATTGGCTTTGAGAGCATATTATGATGCAGACTGGGGAGGAGACCTCGACCACATGAAGTCAACATTAGGATATTTAGCATTTTTGGGAGGAGCCCCTATAGCTTGGAAATGCAAAAAACAAACCTCCATTGCACTATCTAGTGCAGAAGCAGAATATGCTTCAGCCACTTTGGCAGCAAAAGAACTTGTTTGGGAAAGGAGATTAATTATAGAACTTGGATTTGGACAGTCAAATCCTACAGAAATGATGTGTGATAACACTAACTGCATTGCAATGTCTAAAGATCCAGTGTTGCATGAAAGATCCAAACATATAGAGCTGGAATTGCATTTTATCAGGGAAGTAGTACAGAAAGGTTTGATCAAATTGAGTTATGTAAATACTGAATATCAATCAGCTGATATACTGACAAAGGCTCTGCCAAAAGCAATGTTAAATAAAATGATTACAGTTCACTGCAGTTAACATGAAAGGGAAATGTTGGAGTAAGTTCATGTTAAGCAATGCTAGCCTAAGAGTATACAGGGGAAGGCACCACAGAAATTGTGTGTTTGCATGATTAAATTCTATATGGTGCATGGTATAACCTATACTCTAAATATGGTTGTTAAACCATTGAAATGATTAAGGGACATACAATATATATATATGGCAATAAGAAATTACACGAGTTGCCAATTAGCGTTGGAGCCAAATTGGCATTCAAACTGTCGGTCTGCCATAGCGGCCGGATCGACTGTAAATAAACCAAGAAGAACAGTTAAGGCTTGTATTCATCAATTGCAGAATGAATCATTGAAGCAGACTTCAATTTGGAAAGGTTTGAGCCATTTTGGATTTGGTCAATGGATAGTCAAAATATGATCAATACCTCTCTACAGTGAAGTTACTATAGCAGGCAATAGTCGAATTGTATTGTGAATAATGACCTTGTATTTTTGAAGCTTGAAATTCATACAATCATTGTCATTAAATATTGCTAGCATTGTTTAAACAAGTAAACATCTATAGTTTATTTTCCCTTCAAGTACTATAAGATTTGAAGATGAGTAGTGCCACCAGGAACATCTAGAGGACTGTTTTGAAAGAGCAACCCATTTTGCCGGTTGAACTGATCATCATCCGTTCAAGAATGTCTGGATCTCGAGCAAGAAGCATGTTCTGGAACAATATGATCTAAAACATCTTGTGCTAAAGCATCCGTTTGAACATTTGTATGTGATCAAGAATGATCGAATCTGCAGGTGCTTCGAAGACATTAGCTGCCATCAATCGTATCAGGACCCAAAAGGACTTTCTTCTTATGGTTGTATAAATATGATATTCACATCTGATTTATACAAGAACCTTGGTTTGGGGGTTGTTTTTAATATGGAGTGCTGAGGTGTCTTTGTCCCTTCGGGGCATTCTTTTTCCTCACTACTCGTCTTGTATCATTGCCATTCTTTTAATATAAGTGTCTCAGTTCTTCAAAAAAAAAAAAAAAAAAAAAAAAGGAACCTTGGGGGCACATGGTGTATTTTGTCATTTTGATTAAGGAATCTACAATTTTTGTACATCAGGTATTTGTTTTTTGGACTTCCATGGTAGACGTCTAGGATTGTATATTCTTGAGATTGTTCCGTATTATACTCTCGACCAACGTCCAAGATTTGGGTATTATGAGATTTGGCCAGATCTCGATATTAATATTTCTGTAGTTTACAAAATGGTTCAAGATAGATTATCTCACAAGGTATCTATCTTTTCACATGAACAACTTTGGCATTGCTCTTCTAGAGGCTTCCAAACATGGTGGATGATAGAAGAACATTGTTACAAGATCATGTGTGTGATAGAAGCTATACCATTGGATTATGGACTCGAGATTGCTTCTAGAGGCTTTCGAATTCCAACCTTTTGTTGATCTAGTGGTCCAATAGATGATAGAAGAACAATGTTACAAGATCATGCGTCCAATAGAAGTTATGCTATGGATTTATGGACGAGGCATTGATTGGATAAGACCCACTCACTAGATAAGGATGGAGCAACTTGATTGGTGGACTATGTAATTATTGAGATGGGATCCAACACAAGCATTTTTATATTAGTGACTCGTTGACAATTTCACAATATCAAGATAAGTGGGTGTGAGTCCCTATTTGTGCATTGATCATCCTTATCCAAAGTGGAAACTCGCTGGCAGAAAACCGGGAGAATCCAATCTCTTAACTTGACGTAGTGGAAACAGGACGGGGTTAGGCATTCTTGCCAGCCCCCTAACCTGTAGAATCCGACCGTGCCTCAATGGTGCTCCTAGATGGCGCTCCCAGATTCTATAGGTTAGGGGGCTGGCAAGAATGCCCTCCCTCCTTCCCGTCCCCCACATCACGTATTTGAAAAAAAGTTATATTTAGCTAATGTTCTCTTGGCAGAAAGTTGGTTTGGTATACTTGCATTCCGGCCGGTCTTATATCTAATCAGCCTTGTTTATTGTCTCTATTTTCCATTTGATCTTTGCGTATATCGAGTAAGAAATGGAAGAAAAGCAACTCTCCATGCACATCGTATAAAAGAGAAATTGGGTTTGCATCTTCATTGTGGTTCTGCCACGTGTCCCCTCCCTCAAACATGGAATCGAAGTCGGATCGACAATTCCACTTAGCCAGTGAAGACCAATTTGGTAACTAGTGCTCTACTTCTGTTAACCGGTAGTCTCGGGCTCTGCTTCAAATCTTCTACTTCTCTGCTTCAAACTAAAGGCTTTGCTTCAGATTGGTTCTTCTGCCAAGAATTGGTTCACAAATCAGTGCTCTTCTGCAAAACAAGAAGCTTCTAATCAAGAAGCTTCTAATCTGGTACTCTTATGCTCCAGGTTTGCTTCAATCAAGAGGCAAAAATGCATCCTCAACTTCTATTTTGTAGGGGAAAGAAAAATGGTCTCCCATTCTTTCACTGTAAGAGACCCGCTCCTGGATGCTACCAGTTAAGGGGCCTCTTCCTCCAAGCCCAAATGGGATTCCAATTTCCTTTCCCTTGTACATGGCGACATGCAAACATAAAGTGAATGTGTGTCTAAGATGCATACCAACACACCAACATTGCTTTATAATCATGCCTATTAAAAATATAGTAACTTGTACATTCTAAAAGAATGTAACATACGTATACGGACATACAATAACCTCACAACTTTTAAAGACATCTTCCCCTTTTTCTATATAAATTTTGTAACAAAAGAAAGTAAGTAAGATGGCGTGTGTTGGTGAGTAGATATAGCGTATGGGGTTTGAGGTGGCATCACAAGTCATCAACATATATTAGTCACTGCAAAAACCTCCCTATTAGATGGTGTAGGTGCATTGGGTTTGGACTGGGAAAACTAACGTCCCAACTTAGGTAGTTTTGTGCAATAATGTCCAAAACCAATGCAAAGTATTTTTTCAATTGGTGAGAAGTTGCATAGGAAAGTAAAGCTCATTCCTAATATTGGACAATCCTAGGGAGCTGTTGGACAACATTCCACAATGACACCCCAATGAATCACAGATGTCGACTCAAGGTCGGTATCACTTGTTGCAATTGGGCAGTGACAAGTCTCTTGCAATTAGCAGTTATCGGGCGAAAGTACTGTAGTAGAAGTGTTGCAATTGGAAATTATAGAGCCAAAATGTGGAGTAGAAAAACCATAGCAATTCACATGGTAAGCATGAGGGTGTTTGGAGTGGCCATGCTTGAGCCAACAAAAAAGCAAAAATCTTTTGAAATTCTGGTTAATATTGGTTGATATTTACAATTGTCCTGTTTGGCCACTAGGCATGTGGCTAAATTATACCACCGGCCAGTTTGACACGCTGGAAACTGGAGGCCACGATGCAGCCACGTGGCAGGCAATAACGTGCGGATCTTGTACGCGTCAGAGACGGGCGACAAAGCCGTCATTTGAAGGGCAGGGAAGAGTAATAATTCTTGCCTAGAAAAGATGGAGCGGGCCGCCGCTGCAGCACGGCCACAAATTTCCGGGGCGGCAGCAGTTCTGATTGCTTGATTTCGCCAGTTCTCATTGCTGATTTCGCCATAATTCATCCGTTTCTCTGCCTCGCCAGTGGCTCAACGGGTAAGATTCTTTGAACCTGCAAAGATTGTACCAGCAAATCGGCGAAATTTTGAGCGATTCTAGCTTGTTTGAGCGTTTTCCCCAAAGCCACGTTGAGTTCTGATCTTTGGAAGTTTTATTACTGGCCGTTTTGAGCATTCGTAGTCTTTCATTCAAGCTCGGCGAACGTTTTAAGGGTTCTTGATCTTGGAACCCTAAAGATTGGGGTATTTTGTTATGCTGCTCGGTTTCTGAATGCCAGAAAGATACACCCCTTTTGGGGATCAAGCCTCCAGGCTTCTCCGGCGTTCCCAGTTCTTTGCTGGACCCCCAATTCGTCGAATGGTCGGCGCTTTTCTTGAGAGCAGAGGTTCTTTCCTAAGACCCTGCCTCGACAGACCATTCGTCAAACCAGCTTACAGATTTTGCAAGTTCCAAAGAAGTGACATCTGCTGCTGAGCCCTGTAGAGGCTTCGCCATGGATTCTGGCAAGCAAAGAGTCCAAAAGGGTGGTTCCAGATCTCCCAAGGCCATGGCAAAGGGTCATTTTTCGCCCTCTGCCAGTGCCAATGATATTAAACGGAAGAAGAGGCCAGAGAATTCTTCCTCTGGAAGGATGACAAGGTCTGATAGCCAAGATCATTTGAATAAGAAAATTTCGACAAGGTCTGACAGCCAGGATCATTTGAATAAGAAAATTTCTTCGGGTCGATCGAGAACTTGGGATGCTTCTGATGGGCAGGCATTGCTGGACAAGGTTGCATCTCGTACCAGAGCTGTTTCTAATGCAAGAGAATCATATTCATGGAGCTCCAGTCAAGGCCGCTCTTTGGTTGACGAAGTCTCTGCCAGAGCTCTATCCTCTGCAGCTTCTGAGAAAGTATCTTCGAATTCAAAGGATTCTCCTTATCTTGGCCTGGTTCACCTTTTCAATCAATTCCAGGTAAATTCAAATTACTTTTTCGTAAGTGGAGCCTAATACTCCAATTAGATGAGACGTATTGTCATCCATCTCTTTTTCTAGAATTTGTCTGTTTCAAACTCCATTGTGATTTAGAACGTGTGTTAGGAAAAACCTTCAGATAAGAAGGCTTTAATTGAGTAAATTTTCCGTAGCCCATCAGATTTTAGGCAAGAACTTCTAGATAAGAAGGCTTTAGCTATCTAAAGAGGTCCCATCAGATCTTAGGAAATCAGAAAGCTTTAACTGATTCTGTCTTGTTTTTTTTTTTCTATAGCTTACGTGTCCCATCTGATTTTCTCTAGATAATCTGACATGATTTATGCGGAAGACCTTTTGTTTTTTCTAACTCGATTGGTAAACAGGTCCCATCTTACTTTTGGAATCATCTGTAGATAATCTGACATGATTTCTACTATTTATTTTTTTATCCCAATTGTCTGGCAATGAACGTATTATATATCAAAAATAAAACCCTTCATTTTTTTTTTCAGGGGATGCCATGCGTTGATTCAAACTCAAGCAAGGTATTGGTGACAGTGACAGTTTTGGGAAGCACAGGACCATTGAGGATGCTTGTGGCTGCAGAGGCCACGGTGAAAGATATTATAAATGCTGCCCTTTGTAAATATGCCCGAGAAGGAAGAGTGCCCTCTTTAGGCTCTAACTCAGACTACTTTGAACTGCATTGCTCACAGTTCAGCCATGAAGGTTAGTAACTACAATTGTTTTATGTTTTTTCTATTCTTTTACTCTTCAAGAACTTGTTTTGTTTGTTGGCAGTCCATAGTCTGCTTCTTCTAGCAATGTAGTAATATTTTGCATTATCTTCCAGCTCTGGGGCCTCATGAAGTTCTAGCTACTTTGGGCACCAGAAATTTCGTTCTTTGCCCGCGCGATCGGGCTACTTTGCTTTCTTCCTGTGGTGGTCGATCTGCACCAAAGACTTCTCACCATACTAGACCTTGGTGGAGCATCTTTACAGGGATCATGTCTGTTACTGTAAGCTAATTACAAAACCTGACGTTCACGAATTGTCAATTTTTTTATTTTGTTTATTACATTATCCGAGTCCTGGGGAAACGTGTGTTATCAAGTGATTATTTTGGAACTTGGAAGGGATTATTGTGTTGGAATTGTGCCTTGTCAAAGACGTGCGTGGATTGTGAATTGTAATTACACGCTTTGGCTTAATTGTGTTGTACAATTATATCAAGGGATTAAGATTGTATTTTTGTTATTATTGATGAAAGATATTATCATATAGTAAAGGTATGGTGGTCCTCTTTAATGGAGACTGGTATTTAACATTGTATTTTAGCCCAGGTTTGCTATAAAAAAGGAAATACTATCTTATAATTATCTAGCATTTTTTAATAGTCAGAGCATGGATATTATATAAAACATCCGTGAAAAGGAAACCCTAGAGACACATGTAGACACTAATATGGAAAATAAAAAGAACATTTCTTTTGCGAAGATGAAACCTTAAGCATGCAATTGGTATATGCTCTCAAGAAGTGAAACATAAAATGCACCTTAGGCACACAATTGGCACAGGAATTTGAAGGACGACTTTGTAGCTACTCCCTTTTTAAACTTGTGCAATAGGCAACTTTTGCTCAATATTAATACCATTGCAATAATGATGATACTAGAAAATCAGTATTCAATAAGCTATAAAAGAGGATTATAAAAGAGAATCGCACAACGGCTGATGGCTCAACAATTGAAGACGCGCATCTAGTACCTCGAGTATGTATAATGCCAAGTCCTGCACAACACTTTGAAAAGTTGTGGAATCGTAAAATGTAGCTAATTGTCAAAAACGATTCTTGATCATCACAAAAACAGGACATCTTAGAAGTGTATAGGGCCATTTCAAATCTAACGATTCTTGATCATCACAAAAACAGGACATCTTAGAAGTGTATAGGGCCACCTCAAATCTTCACAAGTGGCAAAGGATATCACTGGCCCCCATACTTCCATTCCGTATAAAAGATTCGGTTCCACCAAAACCGTAGACCATTAGAGGATATATGGGATCACTTAAGGGCCATAACTCCATGCCACATCAAAAAGCGTGTGGCGAATGGGGAAGCGAGTTTGTACATAACTTTTATAATACCGAGCCTCCTAAGTGCTTTCCAGGTGTCATTCATAGGTAGGTTCAGGCAATGCCCGTGTCTCTTGGTGTGGGCCAGATAGGACAAAAACAATAATCATGCTGCGCCCTCAATTCCAATAACGAGGGAGACCGATTCCGATAATGATGCTCCCGCCCTCAATTCCTGCCCAATTTTTTTCATTCCAAAACTTAAACCACAAATTTGTGCCAAGAGAACTCAAATCGATCATGTTCGGTTGAGGTAAATTTGATGAGCTCCTTCTATTAATACTTCATAATATGCATGTGTAGTAGAATCATGTATCATTTTGTTTCTTTATAATGGGTAAAAAAATATACAACATAGTTATTGATTTAAAAGTATCATTGCACACATACATGTGGTTGAAAATTGAAAGCTTAAATTTAAACAAAGCATTGCCATTTGGAAACAACAACTAGGGAGTATGTTAAGTTCGATTCTTTGCTTTGGCTCAACAGACTACGGAGTATGTTAAGTTCAATTCGTTGCTTTGGCGGGGGATTACATACAAGTATCAAGAAGGGAACTACAGGGCCTGAAGCCGTGGGTCTAAACCAATGATGTGTGTTTATAGAAGATAATACAAGGGTATTTAAACGTTCCTGCTTACAAATATGATTAGCTAACACAGTAACCACGGTGCGAATATGCTTCTCCCTCCTGGAATGAAGACGTACTTTTCGCACTGTAACTACTATTTATAGTTTTATATATTTTTCCCCTTTTTTTTTATGGATCAAAGACATTTCTGCTCAAAATCCGTCAAAACATGGTCTTTGATCTTCAACTATCCAAGAGCATCAGAAGTGGAGGCTAAAACTGTGAATGCAGAGCAACTAGCAATGGATTTAATCCAAGGTCGGGAAACCGAGGCAGTATTGGTTGGCCAGAAGGCAAGATCTACGATTTGAGAAGGGAACGTACTCTCTAGGGCAAACTTGCCATGACTAATTCTATTACGACGAGAGGCAAACCGAGTAAGAATATCATAGGTATTATAATGAAGGTATCCAAAAAGAGACGAAAGAGTGAACCAAATCCATTCTATTGATCATATATTTAGCATTCTTCACCTGCATGCATGTTGAAACTGCTAAAAAACTATTTACCATTAAGCTGCCTGAATGATATTGAGCTTATGAGCAAAAGGCCATGAATAAACGACAGGATCTACGAGTTCAGAAAGCCATGAGCAAATAGAGAGAGAGAGAGAGAGAGAGAGAGAGAGAGAGAGAGGGAGAGGGAGAGGAGAGGGAGAGGGGAGAGGGAGAGGGAGAGGGAGAGGGAGAGGAGAGGGGGGAGGGAGAGGGGAGGGAGGGGAGGGGGGGAGCGGGAGGGAGGGAGGGAGGAGAGAGAGATGCGTTGGCCACATGCAGGCCGAGAGACAAAATGAGAGATGGGGAGAGATGGGAGATGGCGAGAGATAGGGGGAGAGACAAAAATTTGCCTCTCCCCTTGAGAGACAATTTGGCCCTAATTGCTGTTAGGGGCGTTCCCATTAGGCATCCCGCAGCATTTATGGTTAGGGCCATAACGACCGGTTTTTTTTTTTACGCCCAAAAACTCACGCCGGCAATGGAGGCTCCAATTCCGACCGCTGTTCAAGAATTGATGCCCCACTTCTTGCTTTGATTTGCCTGACTCCCTTTAACAATTCCGATCTCAATTCCGCATACAAGCTTAAAGATCAGCCTTGCAAATCAAGATCCGTAGTTAATAAGAGTAAGTTTTCAACAATCTGGTCTGATACAGTTCTTGAGATTTTCTGATATAATATATGATGAAGATCTAATTCACATCTGATTTCTGCAGTAACAATCCTCAAATCATGACAAGAGCTACTCGATCTGCCTTACCAGTGGCTATTAAGCCATTTGTGCCTCCTAGATCAGAAAAATTGCCTTCAAAGAGGCCTAAGAAAATGACTGGAGAGCAGTTTCGGCCCCTGTTGAAATGGAGATTTCATCTCAACCTCAAGGTTATGGGTCAAGGGGAAGAGGAAGCTCATCAAGAGGAAGGAAAAGAAAAGGAACATCAAGAGTTGTGTAACTCAAGCGGTAGATACTGAGCAAAATTTTGAGAGAGAACAAGATGATCAAGAGATGAAACCATTTGTCCTATCAACTTGTGAAATTAATGATGTGTTTATAGTTGATAGTGGAGCTGAATGATCGGTAGTTAACTCTCCGAACCTTCTGTTTGTTTCAATAAAGATTTAAGCCATGTACAGTTAGGAAATGGACACTTGCAAGAGGTAATGGGAAAAGGGATGTTGCAATTATTTGATCTGCAAGGAAATGGTGTGAATATTTCTATTGTGTGTTCCTGGTTCTTTAAAAATCTTATATAGGTACGTCAACTGGTTGACCTTGGGTATGAGCTAAAGTTTGACAAAAGAGGGTGTAAGGTATTATGGGTAACAAGCTAAGGTCTTTTTGCAAAACATGTTGGGAATCTTTTTCAAATTTTAAATAAAGAGAGAAAAAGTATAAATATGCTAGGAGTTACTTCAATCTCAGTTTGGCATAATAGACTTGCTCATATACATGTGAATAATATTAGATATATGAGAAAGAAGGATTTTATTGATGGAGAGCATGATATACATGGAAAGTTCATTTGTCCAGGATGTATGTTATGCAAAATAGCAGGATGCCGTTTAGCAAATCAATGAAAAGAGCAAAAGGACCTCTTGACCTTGTGCATACAGATATTTGTGGACCATTAAATGTACAAGGGAGAACAGGTAAAAGATATTATATATCTTTTATTGATGATTTTAGTAGAAAGAAAAAATGTTATTTGTTGTCCTCCAAAGATAAAGCTCTAGATGCATTTAAGATATATGTAAGTGAGATGGAAAGCCAAACAGGGCGTAGACTTAAATGCATCAGATCTGATAGAGGTGGAAAATACCTCTCAAGAATGTTTAAACTTTTTTCTTGCAATCATGGAATAAAAAGACAATTTAATGTAGATATTCACCTCAACAAAATGGAGTTGCAGAAAGAAAAAATAGAACAGTCCTAGATGCTGCAAGGTCAATGATTAAGTTTGTACGTTTACCGAATTATCTTTGGGAGGAAGCAGTCAAAGCAATATTTTTCTTATAAAATAGGTTACTCTTAAGTAGCTTTAATAATAATATTCCTGAAGAAGTGTGGTCAAATTGTAAGCTAACTTGCTCGTATGATTTCTTTAGAGCTTATAGTTCTTTGACATATGTTCATGTTTTTGAGGACAAGACATAAGCTAAATGATAGTGCAAAAACTGTTTTCTGGTAGGATATGATGAGGATTCAAAAAGAAAATAATAATCAGCAGAGATGTTGTGTTTGATGAAAGTAAGTTCTATAAAAATAGAGATGGGATAGAACATCCAAAATTAAAGCTCAATGATCATATGAGCTCTAATAAGTCCAATGTTACAACTAACTTTGATTCTGATGATGATGGTAAAAGGGACGATGAGGAAATCAGCCAATGGAGCAGAACCTGCAATGCCTATGCCTAAAGTTGATATAAGACAAAAAAGAAGGTCTAAAGTGGAAAAGATTAAACATACATGTATAGACTATAATCCAAAAATGTTTGGTAGATATGGTATGGATAAAACTAAACTAGAAGAATAGGAAAACAACCAGTTAGGTATCCTTCTTTGATGGTTGTGTTTGAACCTGATGCTCCTACATCCTTTGAAGAAGCTCTAAGGCCAAATTGGGCAGCCTGGGGGCTTTAAAAATAAAATGCCATAGAGGGCTAAGGGGGGTTTTAGATGGAGACAGATTCTGCATGACTGTTACAGGAGGCGCCTTCCTCTCCAGCATGCACCAAGGCGAGTTCAAAAGGGTACCAATGATCTAGCATGCACTTATCAACGCAGCGAGTCTCAATGCATAAAAGGAATAAAATATTGAAGAACACAATACCTCCGTCTGCTTTAATAGAGCATGCTGCCATCAGAAAGTGATTAGACGACTTCGAGGTGCCAACAAAGAGTTAGAAGGCAACAACGAGTGGACAGATGGTGTGTTGGGCAAATGGACGCCTCGGTTGCAGTAGTGTAATGGGCATAGGAGATTGTTTGGCAAAAAAGGCTACGCATATATGCCAGAAGCCCTTTTAAAAAAGGGCCATGCAAGAAGACTTCGCACATGCTTGACAAGTGGCGGGCATTTGAATGAAGTGATCTTAAAATAACATGCAAATATATATGAGGCAGGAATGGGACAAGTCCCTCCCTGAAGTACGATGGTTCTACGGGTGGCTAGATGATCGTGGAGGCACAACTTGAAATACTCAGCTACTTAAGGATTGTTCAGGAAAGGTTTAATATCATAGCTAGAGTCAGTAAACATTATTCTATACTAGAGCCAGTAAATGTTATTCTATGCTAAAAATTTGACAATTTGAACTTGGACTCCTATTGCCCGTGGCATTTTGGCACAACTTTTTGAGATCTAGATAGAGGTGCAAATTATTATGTTATAGAGCAACGTTTTTTTGAGATAAAGAAACATGTTGCAAATTATTATGTTAAAACAACCTTTATATCAGCCATCATGTGAGAGACAAACTGCATGAGAGAGGCATCTTCTTCTTCTTTCTAATCAGAAGCTTGCCATATTTTCCAATGCCCAGTATGGCATATTTAACAAAATTTAGATGATATCATAATAAAATCAACAGTATTTTTAACTCTTATTGATTTTAACCTTTTGTTTTGTTTATCTTTAGATCAAAAGTATGAAGGTTACCAAAGTATAAAATTGCTTTCTAAATTAATTTTCACTTTGATTTATTTAGAATTATCTAAAATAAATATTATATAATTGAAATATTATTTTTTCAAAATAGGTAAAGAAAGTTTTAGATTTAGAATTAATTAAATGATTATGTTTATTTGTAAATACATTGAATAATTTATTATTGATTAAGTTTCAATATATTTTGTTTCATTAATAATAAATTATTTAATAGTTATTATTAAAATATTAACTTTACAATTTAATTGATTTTGATTTCGAAACTTTCTTAAACGTATTTTTAAAAATATAAAAGTTTGTAAATTCAAAAATTTTTATCACAATATTATGTCAGTCGCTTATCGGACCATCGGGTTTCATTTGCGAATTTTCAGGATTGCCAAATTTTAAATTTGTTAAATCACTAAAAATTAAAATTTTATATTCTTGAAATGTCTAATTCTAAATAAATTCAAGTGAAAATTAGTCTAAAAAGTAATTTTGAATTTTTATAACCATTAAGATCTTAACTTAAAAATAAACTTTTATAATTAAAACTTATTAAAATTATAACAATCAAGAAGAATTAAATAATATGTATATATTCTTATAATGGAGTCCTTGAAGTGTTATCTATTAAGTCTGAATAAGTCTAAGTTTTGTTGAATATGTCATCAATGTGTTACGAAATTCAAGACAAGTTATTAGCTATTTTAATCCGTAGACATAACAATAAAGAAAGATGTACTACACAAAACTTGGATAATTGTATACTTACATAAATATGCGTACCAAACATGGATAAATTGTATTATTGCATGAAGCACAACTCAATGAATGACCAGTAGAAGCAGAAGTACTGAGCAATTGTCCACCACAACATCCACAAAATTTCTAAAGAATATGGAAATGGATTGTGAATATCCATGTGTATTTAATTTGAGAAGCAAAGTTTATCATAAAAGATTATGCGAAACATGATTAACAAATATGTTTCAGAGAGCAACAGTATTACAACATCAAAATTTCTTTTCTTTGGGGATTAAGCATTCGCCAACCTCTCAAATCCTCCCTTTTGTTTAACATCTAATTGGTCTGTAATTTGTCATGAGAATCTCTGCCGTTTGCTTTCAAGAAAGTATTGAAAATGCTACTCACCATAGTTGAAACCTGATTCTTGTTGCACAGAGCAGAGATCGAAGCATCACCCCCCACAGATTGCACAAAGACTTTAAAAACCTATCTTCTCCTCAAATCCCATATCAGAGACTATGATTTTTTATAAATTGTTGTATCCATTCAGCAATACATCCTGTATCCATTCAGCAATACATCTAGTGGAGGCAACAAATTTTTTTTTCCAAATGCAATGGCGCTTATGGGCTTATGCATAAATGCTTCCATGGAGTATTACCCCTAAGATTTCACTTCAGTTTAGAGGGCAACCCTGTGTTGCGTTTGCAACTTGTTAAGGCTAAGGCTTTTAAGGTTAAAGAAGAAGAATTTCTTTTGCTCATGTAAAGATCTGATAGCATACAACAAAACTTCAAACTAAATTACTTAAATAATACATTCCACATATCTTACAATCCTTGATCCCTTGTTGCAATTTGAGCATCATTTGTTGTATGAAATGCTGTGCTGTTTAAGATTCAAACATTACCTAAGGCTACAAACAAATACTTGATAAAGTTATGTCTATTGTATGCACTCTATGCAACTTTGGAGCACACATTTAGCCTAAGGGCATGGCACGAGAGGAAGGGCTGCCAATTAATTACTAGTTTTTCTTTCCGATTGGAAATGCGGTTCGTGATCAAAACTGTTTAAAGAACAAAATCAAGATAAGAAAGTTCCTTCCGTGAAAGTTGAATTTTCTTAAGGTTAAATAAAAATTTGTCACATTAAGTAACTTAATATTTAGGACTGGCCTGACAAATTGTAAATTACATAGAAAGGAGGTGCTCTGTAGAGTTTGTGAGGGTCGAAATATCTCTGCGGGTTGTACTAACTCCTTTTCAAAGGCCCCATGAAGGGCTTTTCCCTTTTTTGATCCGAGAAATCTCTTGCTCAATTCAGCTTTAGACTTTATCATTATTTGATTCAATGTAGGCGGGGACCAATATTGCTGCAGAGATAATCTAGTCTTGGATCAGCCATCTCTTTATCATAATCATCTTCAAACTGAAATGGCCGAAATAATTTGTAGGTGTCACCATTTATCTACCCGGTGAGGAGAAAAAAAAAAAGAACACAAAACATTTCAGAAATTTGTGTTTTGAGAAAAGCCCTTCTACTAACAAGTTTTATTGCGTTTGTTATGCATTTTGTTAATGAGAATAGCAGCCATCATTTTAAATTTAACTGAATTTAAATGCATATATTGTCGCATCGACTTATAAAACATGAAGGACCCTATTTAACGACTCAAAATCATGGAAAAAAGGCTATTACATGCAAAAATTTGGTTTTCAAGCTTTTCATGGAATGCTTATAAAAAGGAAATAGATCTGAAGAGATGCAAATCTATCTCTCATGAAAAAGTAGTAATATAATACAATTGCAAAATATTGGTACGTTCTTGAAACATCAGACAAAGAGCAAGATTTTGAAAACCCTCTCACTGAAGACAATTCTATGGCAGTTTTTATATTTTAGATACGACTCCTAATCCCACATCTTTTGCATATTGCATCGATATGCTATAATACAAGTTCGAAGTGGAAGAAAAGTTCTCATGACCTCAGTTAGCATTTCTTTGCTTCACTAATGCCACGTATTCAAAGCGACCCGTTTTCCCTCCTTTCCTTCACAATTTGCTTCGGGTTTCTAATTTCAGCTTCCAACGGCTTAACTCCTCCTCATCTACATTTTCAGGTGCATCTACATCCATGTCCTCATCGTTAGCGATCGCCATATCCCAACCGATAACACGAGGGATTTTGCGGAAGCGACAGCCATAGCCGCTATTTCGCCTTAGGGTTTTGAGCAAGCTGCTCAATTTTTGAACTATGAAAGTTTTTATGCAATGCTCTATTTTTGCCGAAAATAATCCAACCTAGTTTCGGGATACCGCCTAAAACTACACAGGCCGTGTTAATGGCTCAAGTTGTAATATTTTTTGAGGACCATTGGATGCCAGCATAAAGTGTAAGAAATGTAGAAAATGTACTATTTTACATAATATTCCTATTGGTATTAGAGGTGTATTCGTAGATAAATTAGTAGATTGCTGATGGTGGAAAATAGGTTTCAATACATCGAAGGTTACAGGGAGGAGATAAGCTTAGTTTTTTGGGAGAAAGTAGAGACGAAGCTGGATATTGGTCGAAGGAATGAAGGAGCAGTAGATAGGGTTTGGCCAATAGGGTTTTCTCATGTGAGCGGCAAGAGGTAATGGGAAAAGGGATGTTGCAATTATTTGATCTGCAAGGAAATGGTGTGAATATTTCTATTGTGTGTTCGTGGTTCTTTAAAAATCTTATATAGGTACGTCAACTGGTTGACCTTGGGTATGAGCTAAAGTTTGACAAAAGAAGGTGTAAGGTATTATGGGTAACGAGCTAAGGTCTTTTTGCAAAACATGTTGGGAATTTTTTTCAATTTTTAAATAAAGAGAGAAAAAGTATAAATATGCTAGCAGTTACTTCAATCTCAGTTTGGCATAATAGACTTGCTCATATACATGTGAATAATATTAGATATATGATAAAGAAGGATTTTATTGATGGAGAGGATGATATACATGGAAAGTTCATTTGTCCAGGATGTATGTTATACAAAATAGCAGGCTGCCGTTTAGCAAATCAATGAAAAGAGAAAAGGACCTCTTGACCTTGTGCATACGGATATTTGTGGACCATTAAATGTACAAGGGAGAACAGGTAAAAGATATTATATATCTTTTATTGATGATTTTAGTAGAAAGGAAAAATGTTATTTGTTGTCCTCCAAAGATAAAGCTCTAGATGCATTTAAGATATATGTAAGTGAGATGGAAAGCCAAACAGGGCATAGACTTAAATGCATCAGATCTGATAGAGGTGGAAAATACCTCTCGATAATGTTTAAACTTATTATGTTAAAACAACCTTTATATCAGCCATCATGTGAGAGACAAACTGCATGAGAGAGGCGTCTTCTTCCTCTTTTTAATCAGAAGCTTGCCATATTTTCTAATGCCCACTATGGCATATTTAACAAAAGTTAGACTTATTCAAATCTAATAGATATATACTTCAAGGATGTCATAATAAAATCAACAGTTTATCCTTATTTGTTTTGTTTTGTTTATTTGGGTTACCAAAGTATAAAATTGCTTTCTAAATTAATTTTCACTTTGATTTATTTAGAATTATTTAAAATAAATGCTATATAATTGAAATGCTATTTTTTTTCAAAATAGGTAAAGGAAGTTTTAGATTTAGAATTAATTAAATGATTATGTTTATCTGTAAATACATTGAATAATTTATTATTGATTAAGTTTCAATATATTTTGTTTCATTAATAATAAATTATTCAATAGTTATTATTAAAATATTAACTTTACAATTTAATTGATTTTGATCTCAAAACTTTCTTAAACGTGTTTTTAAAAATATAAAAGTTTGTAAATTCAAAATTTTTTATAATAATTTTATATCAATCGCTTATCGGACCATCGGATTTCATTTGCGAATTTTCAGGATTGCCAAATTTTAAATTTGTTGAATCACTAAAAATTAAAATTTTATATTCTTGAAATGTCTAATCTAATTCTAAATAAATTCAAGTGAAAATTAGTCTAAAAAGTAATTTTGAATTTTTATAACTATTAAGGTCTTAACTTAAAAATAAACTTTTATAATTAAAACTTATTAAAATTATAACAATCAAGAAGAATTAAATAATGTATATATTCTTATAATGGAGTCCTTGAAGTGTTATCTATGAAGTCTGAGTAAGTCTAAGTTTTGTTGAATATGTCATCAATGTGTTACGAAATTCAAGAGAACTTATTAGCTATTTTAATCCGTAGACATAACAATAAAGAAAGATGTACTGCACAAAACTTGGATAATAATATTTCTATTATTATTCTATTGTATACTGACATAAAGATGCGTACCAAATGTGGATAAATTGTATTATTGCATGAAGCACAACACAATGAATAATCAGCACAACACAATGTATTTAATTTGAGAAGCAAAGTTTATCATAAAAAATTATGCGAAACATGATTAACAAATGGGTACAAAATTGCTAGTGGGGTACACTTTTTGGCGAAGCACATATTAAGCACGTAAATAAATGGACACTATGAGAAGACCTGGACCATTAGGACCGTCAAAATCAATCAACGGCTAAAATTTCTTGATATGAGCCCGATGCTTCGTAACAGCAGCGGCACTCCATTTGTGGCATTTGATCTACTTCACCAAATACAGCAAGCTATGGCTCATTGGAATCGGCATCCAAAACTAAGGATCCTTATGAAATTGCAGCTTCTACCTGTGCATATTTTGAGCACAATCATGAAAAATTCGATCAAGGTTGCCATAGAGTAGAAGTCAATATCTCATAAACTACTTGACGAAATGGATTGTCGTCAGTTCCTATGGATTCGTAGTACAAAAACGTTCTAGGACACCAAGTTTCAGGTAAATCCATTGAGTATTTTCACCGCAAGAGGCCAAAAAACGATTTCTGATATTTTACCGTAAAAGCCTAATATCTTACAAACTACAATACAGAATTTGATGCCGTCTGTTCCATTGGATTCGTAATGCAAAAACGTCTTTGGAGGACAAGATTCAGATCATTCTATAGAGGATTGATAGTGAAAAAAGCTAAAAAACGATTTCTGGTATCTATAAGGGAAAAGCTTATATCTCACAAATGGCTTCATAAAATCTAATGCCGTTTCTTCCATTAGATTGGAGATGCAAAAACGTATTAGGAGATCAAATTTGAGTCACTTTCGTGAAGAATTATTGTGAATCAACCAAAAAATATTTCATCAGGTGCTTGCACCGCACGTTAAATGCTTATTATGTGCTGAAAAATCGCTGCGTTTAAGCACTTTAAGCGACGTCCGGACGGTGATTTCTGCTACCCAGTATCAATTTTATGCCCAAATATGTTTCAGAGAGCAACAGTATTACAACATCAAAATTTCTTTTCTTTGGGGATTAATCTTTATAATAATTTTATGTCAATCGCTTATCGTATCATCGGATTTAATTTGCGAATTTTCAGGATTGCCAAATTTTAAATTTGTTAAATCACTAAAAATTAAAATTTTATATTCTTGAAATGTCTAATTCTAAATAAATTCAAGTGAAAATTAGTCTAAAAAGTAATTTTGAATTTTTATAACCATTAAGGTCTTAACTTAAAAATAAACTTTTATAATTAAAACTTATTAAAATTATAACAATCAAGAAGAATTAAATAATGTATATATTCTTATAATGGAGTCCTTGAAATGTTATCTATGAAGTCTGAATAAGTCTAAGTTTTGTTGAATATGTCATCAATGTGTTACGAAATTCAAGACAACTTATTAGCTATTTTAATCCGTAGACATAACAATAAAGAAATATGTACTGCACAAAACTTGGATAATTGTATACTGACATAAAGATGCGTACCAAACGTGGATAAATTGTATTATTTCATGAAGCACAACACAATGAATAATCAGCACAACACAATGTATTTAATTTGAGAAGCAAAGTTTATCATAAAAGATTATGCGAAACATGATTAACAAATATGTTTCAGAGAGCAACAGTATTACAACATCAAAATTTCTTTTCTTTGGGGATTAATCTTTATAATAATTTTATGTCAATCGCTTATCGGACCATCGGATTTCATTTGTGAATTTTCAGGATTGCCAAACTTTAAATTTGTTAAATCACTAAAAATTAAAATTTTATATTCTTGAAATGTCTAATTCTAAATAAATTCAAATGAAAATTAGTCTAAAAAGTAATTTTGAATTTTTATAACCATTAAGGTCTTAACCTAAAAATAAACTTTTATAATTAAAAAACAATCAAGAAGAATTAAATAATATCTTCCTTATATATATTCTTATAGGGCCCTGTCTGGATGGACGACCGTTTGTCGTTTGGGGCAATATGGGCCATTGATTTTGGCACGTGGCGGGATGTACGTCTGGAGTTGCTCGGGAGGACAAGGACATCGTTTGCGTTTGCGTATTGGCAGTGGAGCAGGAGTGTGGGCTTCGGATGTCTCGTGTTTTATGGCTTGATGCGGCAGGCCAAGGGATCGGTTTATTTCGAGTGGGTTCAATAACAGAGAAGCTTGAGCGTAAGGGTCGGGATTGGAGATTTGCAAATTTGGATGCTCTGGGAGCATAGGCATGTGCAACATCACTGGTTAGGGGCAAGCAAGGTGTATGTCGGGATTATGGCTGTGCAGACGTGGGCTTGCAATTGTGCAAGCCTAGTTGTATTTTTGTGCAGGTGAGTTCAACGGAGCTTTGTTGAAGTGGTTCTGATGGGCGGACGGTGGGACAAAGGAAGGGTTTCTGATTGCGGAATTCATTAAAGGAGGGTAAGCTGCAGTGGTTACAGTGGGCCGGAACAAGCTTGCAGACTGCCGAAATTTGTGAAAGGAGAGCAAGCAGGTAAGAATCAATTCCGAAGTAGCAGGGGCCAGCACCGGACTGCAGGATCGCAAAGAGGTGAGATGTTGCTGTGATTTTGATTTCTGGGTTTAGATAGTTGCAATTCCGTTTTTGATTGATGGGTTGTATGAGCAATTGAAATTAAAAAGAGTTTAAGCTCTTTTCCAGTATGTCAGGGTTCTAAGGTCAAGGACAAATGAAAAACAAGAAAGATGATGGTTTAGGGTATGGTCTTGGCTACCGAAGTAATACTTCTGGATATTTCATTCACTTTGTGGTTTAGGATAAAGGACACAGCTCAGAGCTTTCTTGGAGTAGCTTTACAAACATTAGATAAAGACTTGAGGAGGTACTTTTCCTTAAATATGTTGTGGTTGTGAAGAAATATGGAGCATTAATTGAGCCTGATTGTGGTAGTGAGAAAGAACCTGAGTTTGATGTGCAAACAATCTGAGTTGGAGCTGAGTTAAATGGATTCATAGCGGACTGATTACAGTGGGCCTCTGCCTTTATTTCTAACACTCATGTTGGTTTTGCGTTAGGTTTTCTGGCCCTGACATCATGAGCAGTCCATCAGTTAGAAGGGATTTAATCGGCCTATGCTTCATGGCTGCGCTTTTTAAATCAGCCTTGGATCATCCATCAGAGCTGTTGGTCGATGGCATTTCGTGTTTGAGAATGAACCTTCTTCGAAATATGCCAGGTATGTTCGAGTTTTCATCATTTTAGAATGGACGTGAAAGTATTTACTAGCATTCCCCGTTTCGTTTCTTGCTTCAGCTCTAGAAATTTTGTCTGGTTGCCTCAGAAGCTTTCCCTTTTTTGCTTTAGCATGCTCACATGAACTCTCATTGGCGTTAATGCATTTCTATCCTTATGTTTAGCATCTTAGTTGCAGGCTTTGGCATCTGGCATTGATGTAGCTTGCATACCAGGCAGTGCTATTGACTTTAGAGGCAAGTAGAATCTGAGCTACGTTGCTAGTGATTTGAGAAAGGTGCTGCCACCTTGTGGCAGCATGTAAGAGCAACTTCACAAGAAAACACAAGAAGATCGAGAGACACTAGCAAGGCATTTCTATTTGGAGCTCATTGTTTAGGTATGAAGACAAATCCTCACACCAAGTTGAAGACCAATGGAGAACATTCAAGGGAGCATTCAAGTTAAGTGAGCAAGACTTGAGTCAAAGGTTGGAGAGCAAGTCACAAAGAGAAGACCCCTAGTCAAAGATTGGAAGACCCCTAAAGAAGTATGTTAACTTGCCAACTTTTGAGATTTTGACACTACTTTAGAGTTATTGGCTAAAGAAGGCATTGCTCACCTCCACATACATCCCTCATGCTCATTCCTCATTCCATTCATCTCATTTCCATGGCTCAAAGTTTTTTCCCTAGGGCAAAATCTCACACATTCCACACATGTGCACCTTATACATCACATACACATCATGATCCATCACCACGCACTTGATAAGTCATTAGAAGCACACTCTCTCTCTAGGAAAAGAAAAAAGAAAGAGGAGAGAAGCTTCACTAGTCCAGTACATGATCAATTCAAGACCAAAGTATGAGTTAAGGATCAAATCCTAAAGATCCAAAGTTGATTAAGTCGAAAAACATCTATTGCCACCTCACCTTCAAAGGTCATGCACACATCATCCACATCATCACCAACTCACCCCCAACACGTGTCACTCACACCTTGTCACACTTCATCAAGATTTTACCTAGGGAAAATTTCTTTGACATCTTGCCTTCCACCTCACCATGCCACATCATCAGCATTTGCCTAGTCATCTCACATGTGCCACATCCCCTTATACACCATGAAAAAAGGCCCAAAATTGAAGTTGCTTATTTTCAAAATTTGTTTTTTCTATGTGAAAGCCCATAAAAAAACATGCAAGATGGTGTCAAAGATTCCTATTTTGACCACATCTAGCCCTAGTTTTGGGGTTTATTGGGATGCGCGCCACACCCTAGTTGCACCAATATTTTGGCTCAAAATACCCTCCAAAAACCATGTCATAACCCGACCAACCGCATTTAGCCACCTGGATTCGAACCTATTTTTCACCAAATGCCTGTGGGATATATCCGTTGCCATGAAGAACCCTAAAAGTTATTGCAAAATCCGAAGAATTAGCCCCACTAACTGGCCAAATCATGATTAAACCGGCCGGATTTAGCCCTTTAATGCCAAGAATCTCGCCAAAAGTTGTTAAAAACTCATTTAATAGTGTCAGACAATGGCAAGGCCACGATGAAGGGGATCATTCGAAAGGGGGACTCCACTTCAAAGAAGAAATCATTAGCATTACACCTCAACCGATTGACTTGCAGATCAAGAACTCATTTACGGGCAGAGGAGTTAAAAACCGAACTGTATCATCAAGAACTGGCCGAAAATTGCCGGATTTAAGAGGTCATTGAAGTTTCAAAGTTTTTTCGAGCACCCCAGCGCGTTGAGCGATCTAATCCAGCATACTTGTGTTGGGAATGACCTCTGTTTGCACTGCATTGCCTCCTTGTGTCAAACTTCTTGAAGGTTTGATGCAATAAAGTTCTTTATTATCTTTTGAAGACATGGATTACCTTTGTTTCCTTCTTTCTGCGAATTTCTCCATCATGAATTGTTGGGAAATTCCCTCATTGTAATTTCTTGAAAGCTCCTTTGAATGAAAATTTGAAGTTGGTGAAGATCTTGTTTGCAAATCCTGAAGATCCAGTCTTACTGGTTCAACTTAGGCTGTAGCAGCGCCTCTATCCCAACAAGTGACACAATGGTGGTTTGTATGAGTATTTCCTTAGTTTAAACTTTGGCCAGAGGTGTTTGTTCAATACTGTATTGTTAGGTCAGTCATAAGATTCTCAAAAAATCTAAAAAGGTCTATTCAAATTGCATTCTTTGCCAGTTGTTGATCATCAGGAACCCCTCCCTTGCTCCACATAGACTGCACCCATTACTCAAAGCTGAATAATCCTGTTAAATCGCGACTCCAAACATTTTCTTTAACTCTGTTACAGACTGTCACAAAGAAACCCATAAAAATTGCATTTGTATACACTACTGCATGTTCTTTGCTGTTTCCACCTGATGCACATGTCTTCTAGGCTAGAATAAGGGTCTCAGAGAAAGAAACTCAAAAAATATCCTCTGAATCCTCATTTGCAAATTCTTGCTCTCTGCCAGGGTCATTGACCAAAAATTGACCCAGTCGGGAAGCTGTTTCTCACATAGCTCTGGTCAACTTCTTGCCCCTGACTTTTGTAGGCTTCTTGAGGTTTCCCCTGGGCGTCCAGTGCAAGTGTTCCCAACATAAAGCAAGCATCCCTCTTCAATTGGCAAGCAATACTTGGCAGACTACTTTTTCTTGTTTAGGGACAAGTGTTTCACAAGCTAGTTTGAGTTGTTTTGTGCAGGGATTTGGCCTTAGATTGGTTGCCTTAAGCAACCTGGAGGTTCTCAGCCACTGAGTTGAAGGTTTACACCTTCAACATCTTGGAGGTTCTACCGAGATCACATCACCTGGATCCTGGAACTCATGGCTCCTAGGAGAATTGCTGATGCTTCTGAGCATACTGAATTGCCAGAAAACCCTGAATCATCATCAATACCACATGTCACATTGCCAAATGGTTCAAGCATGCTCTGCACATATTTTGAACTGAATATCCCTACTCCTGTCCCTACTTTTGATCCAAGCATCAATGCCAACAACTTTCTGAAAACCTTTAAAGAGTATTATCAAGAGTGTGGCCACAAAAAAGGGAGTAAGTTTGCTGAATTTAAGAAATGTTTTAAAAATGAGGAGGTTAGAGCTTGGTTAGAATATGTGGTTAGTGATGGTGCTAATACTTGGGAGGAAATTGTCAAAAAATTCTTGGCTAGGTTCGAAAAGCTTCTTGAGCCACAAGATCTAGTCTTTGAGCTGCAGAACTTTCACATCAAAAATGGTGAAACAATCCACCAATATGTTGAAAGATTTAATTGCTATCTTAACAAGTGCCAAGTGCACAAGGTACCTAACCATACTTTGCATTTGGTTGCCTCTTTTATGAGGGGATTGAGCAGCAGACCTCGAGTTTACAGAAAAATGCTAAAGCTGCAGAGGCAAGAAGGTTTTGACACCATACACAAAGCTTTCACAAGATCCATTGAAGCATCTGAAATGTTGGCCTACCTCCCTGATGACCTACAAACCTCGAATGACCCTTTTTTTCCTGATTATGATCAAGAATACATAGGATCTGCTCCTGTGCCTGTCTATGCCATTCAAAAAGAGAAGAAAAAGACTAAAAGTGATGATGCAAACTGCTCTGAGTCAGACATGAGAGCAGATCTCAACAATTGGCTGAAGTGACCAAACAACTTATGGAAATGAAGGCCAGCCAACCAGAAAGAAGAGTCTACCCAGCTTGTGCTCATTGCACCAGGAATACCCATTCCTCATATTATTGTTGGTATAGAACATGTCTCAAGTGTGGTAAGAAGGGGCACTATGGTAAGGAATACCCTCTTTGTACTTTCTGCAAAGCTATAGGACACTATGAAGATAAATGTAGTGTTAAATAATATTTTGCTAGACAAGAGAAGGCTAAGGCTGTTGAGCCAAGTACATCTGTCAAGTTTTTGCAGGATGAAAGATGTTTTTCAAGACCTGAGCCTAGTGCTTCCATAAGATATTTGCAGGAAGAAAGCAATTCATTGCACTTTGAGGGTGAAAACTTTCAAAAAGAAGAGGAGATCATGGCTGTGCACACAAGGGGAGCCCTAAATGCCAAGGGCAAAGAAGCAGGGCTCGATTCTCATAGACAAGAGGTGCAGAAACCAAAGCAAGCCGATAATCAGGTTGTACCCCCTCCTCCTTACCAAAAATTTCTAAAAAAGGACAATGATGAGTTTGAATATTTGCTCAAAAATGCCAAAGTAAGTGTAGATCTGCTGACCCTACTAAGAATTGCTCCTTCTTATAGAGAAAAGGTTGTAGATATGTCCAAAGAAAAGCAGGTGAACCTCACCAGAGAAGAGCAAGTGGTTTTTACCAACCATATAGCTGAGCAGATGCTAAGGCAAGAGGAACATTATCCTGGTGCCTTCACCTGCACGGCAAGAGTTGGAAGTCAGACCCTAGACAAGGTATTATTGCATGGGGGATCACCTTTGAACGTCATGCCACATCATATTATGAAGCTGAGTGGATTGGAAGTGGATAAAAAGGCCCCCATGATCCTGAAATCTTTCTCCAATTCAAAAATAAATCCTGTAGGCATGATAAGTGATGTAGCAATTGATATTGAAGGAATCAAGGTGGCTGCTAACTTTGTTGTAGTGGCATTTGAAGGAGCCAATGAAAGATCAGAAATTTATGACCTATTGTTAGGGAGAAGATGGCTATCAACTGTGGATGCAAGACCAGTTTGGTCAAAAGGAGAATGCACCATTTCGGATGGCAGGAGGACTGTTACACTTTACAACAAATTAGGTGAGTATGAATCTTACCACTTCATTCAAGAAGAGATGTTGGTTCCTAGACAAATTGGGGAGTATTTTATCAAGAGTAAGGGAGGAGAGGCACCCTATGACCCACAAGTAAATCTGGTAAAAGAAAATCTGCCTTTGGAAATGCACAAGGGTAAGCTCAAGGAAGTGAGTGCTTACATGTGGTTTGATGGAGGCGTGTCAAAAAGGCTAAGCATTGCCTCATCTGCTGCAATCATAAAGGACAAAGACAACAGATTGATGGCCAAAGTAGGAAGAATCTATCAGGATCTAACCTCAAACATGGCAGAATATAAGGCACTGATTGCATGTCTTCAAGAAGCTAACCATCTGGGTGTTACTAACCTTGTTATTTTTGGAGATTCACAACTCATATGCAGGCAGATTGAAGGGAAATATCAGACAAAGCATGAAGAAATGGTGAGACTCAAAGATCAAGCATTAGAGGCACTAGCAAAGTTCACAACCTGGGAAATGCAGCACATACCTAGAGAGCTTAACTCTGAAGCAGATTCCCTATGCAGAGATGTACTAATGGAGCACTTGGCTGAGGGAGCTATTAACACTAGAGTTGTCACATGATGTACCAGAAAAGGTGCATTTGCACTGTTCGCGTTAAAATTCATATAAAATCAGGGGTTCAATAATCAGTCAAACCCTTCTGAGGCGGCAGAATCATCCCTGAAGGCGGCAGAATTTTGATCGGTCATATCTCTCACATCCGATGTCAGATTTTCATGTGCTTGGGCTTGTTGGAAAGCTGGTTCAGAGATCTTTCTAACGGTGTATGGTACCTGCATGCTTGGCTTTGTTTCTGTGCTCAAATTGGCACTTTTCTGGGCTGTGTGCTAGGGTTTATGTGGCAGCCATTGTAGACACCGACGGATTTGTATCTCTCACATCCGATGTCAGATTTTCATGTGCTTGGGCTTGTTGGAAAGCGGGTTCAGAGAGCTTTCCAACGGTGTATGATACCTGCATGCTTGTCTTTGTTTCTGTGCTCAAATCTGCACTTTTCCGGGCTGTGTGCTAGGGTTTTTGTGGCAGCCCTTCTTCTTCCTTCTTTGAGAAGTATAGCCCTCGCCTGATGCCGTTGTTGGCCTTGGCCACGCGGTGTTGAAAGGTGTGTGTTGTACTCTTATTGAAGGTTACGAGAATGTTTTACTAATTCATACCCTAGTTCCTGATGGTGTTGTTGATGAAAGTCCGACACCAATATGGGGATTGGCGTATGTTTTAGTAAGTATTCGATTGGTCTCGTCTTGCGGCAGAATTTTGATCGGTCATATCTCTCACATCCGGTGTCAGATTTTCATGTGCTTGGGCTTGTTGGAAAGCTGGTTCAGAGATCTTTCCAAAGGTGTATACCTGCATGCTTGGCTTTGTTTCTGTGCTCAAATTAGCACTTTTCCGGGCTGTGTGCTAGGGTTTCTGTGGCAACCGGTAGACACTTTGATGGACTGTATCTCTCACATCCGGTGTCAGATTTTTGTGTGCTTGGGCTTGTTGGAAAGCTGGTTCAGAGAGCTTTCCAACGGTGTATGATACCTGCATGCTTGTCTTTGTTTCAGTGCTCAAATCTGCACTTTTCCGGGCTGTGTGCTAGGGTTTTTGTGGCAGCCGTACACACCAGATATCCAGGAGTCTATTAGCCACTTTCCTTTTGCCCCCTTTCAGCCCCTTTGCTCCCAACCCTAATTTGGGCAGTCAGAGCATACAAATTTCTACCTGACATTGCCATAGCCCAACCAACTGCCTCTTGGCCTTGCCTAGCCAGGGCCCACCCACCCTGACGACCGCCTAGCCTGCCCGGACTGATAAGCCCCTGCCATAGCCTACCGAAAACCCTGTTTGACCTGTCGTGGCCCAAGTCATACCCCAAGTCATGGCCACAGAGACAGTCCCGTGTGTGGACCCACACTTGGTTGGTGAGCTACCTCAGACCACACCAACCCATCCTGGGAAGGCCCAAACACACCAACCATCGGTTGACCCCCTTGGCAGAGCCCTCTGGGAAGACCATGAAGCGGGGCCACCAAGGAAGAGGCCTCGCAGAGGGAGAGAGGCGTCTTCCATGAAGAGGGAGGCCGAGCCAAGGCCCGGTCGACCGGACAGGGGCCACCACGAGCAATCCGAGGGTTGAGGCCAGCGGTGCGCCTTGCGGGCTTCCCGCGAGCAGGTGGGAGAACATAACATCTCCGGATGTTGCGCTTGGCGATTGGTGCGAAAAAACGGCGAATCACGGAATTGGAGGATCGCGTACGGCAGGCGGATGATAGCATCCACTTGCTACGATTTGACAGACAACAATACCAGCAGGAGCTTGCAGATATGAGGGGCGTGTAGACACCGTGTTGGTACTATGGAAGCCGGACGCAGGACGGGGAACCGGTAGAGCAGAGACACCGTAACCCGGTCCCCGGATCAGGTGCCCAGGTTGAGGAGGCTAAGGCCACGCGACGAGGAGCAATGTGCCGCCCCCTGCCGAGGTTGCGAGGCCGCCATCGGTGAGACAAAGGAGTCCAGCCGCTTTGGAAGCTAGCCGTGCGTAACGGAGCTCGCCGGAGTAAGGATTTAGCACGAGATGGGAGCTACAGAGGGAGCCAGGCGGCCGATTTGCCCGGCAAGGCAAGGGCCTCCGTGCCGAGGCACATGATCAACTCGCCATTGCACGCGGAGATGGCAAGACATGACAACGCCCCGCAGAGCCGAGCCCGGACGGGAGAACGAAACCCAAAGAAAGAACACACCAACCCTGCGCGAACCCACCAACCTACTGTAGCCAACACGCAACATCTGCTGGGACACATCAGATCACGCCCGGGTCAGTCACCACCCAGCGCCCGCCCCCCACCCTATGCCTCACCCACCTCAACCAACACACAGTGCGGCCCCGCCGAACTCGAGGAACAGACGCAGGAGCCGCAATGTGGTAGTGCGAGGCGGCGGAGGAGTCGGAGAACATCTCACTTCCCGACTCGCATTACGCATCTTGGACGGATGATGTTCCCAAAGACTGCGTGACCATTGGAAAGGCGAGTCGTCATGGAATTGGCCCCGACGCCCGGGATGGTCATCTTCACGGTTGAGAGCGTGCAGGCGGGTGGCCATCCCGCATCGGTAGGAAGTTGAAGGGGCGCCAGTCATGCGTTGACCGGGACTTGACCCGGCCTGACAAAGAGACCCGGCGTGAGCCGGCCAAAGTCGAGGGGCGCCGCGGACATGGAGGGGCGGCGGGGCTGGTCCGGGGAAGGATGCGGAATTGAGGCGACCAAACGGGGATCACGAGGCACTCCGGCCCCTCGAGTCCCCTCTCGAGGGGGCCCAACGGCCTGAGCATCCACATCTTCCGCTCCCTCTGGGACCACTACTACCCGGACCTGAAGTGGCGATGCATGCCACTAAATAGGGATCGTGTGCCTGGGGCGTGGTATCCTCGGAATTGCCGTGGCTTTCCATGGCGAAGGGGGGACAGTCTCAATTCGTCGCCATGGACATGGACCTTATCTTCCTCATGGAAACATGGGAACATGCCGTCCTGAGCTACGATTTGCCGGATACCAACGCTACTCCGTCTTCAATGAGTGCAGGAAAGCGAGGACGGAGGAATTGCGTGTCACTACCGGGCGACCTTGGCCCAATCGGTCTCCACATTGTAAGGCGAGGCGGGCACAACGGATACACTGTGGGTGCAGTGCGAAACGGCGATGGCAGCCCTCTCTTTGTGGCGGCTTGCTACTTCCACATCTTTGAGAGCAACTTTTACCACACGCACTTGGATGTGGGGGCGGGGAGCCCTATATCGATCTATATGATGACATACTGGCCAGCATGCACAATTGGGCAAGGTCATGTTGCTTGGAGATTTCAATGCGGCGCATACGAGGCGAGAGCAGATCCCAAAATTCGCACCTCTAGGCGAGGATGTGTTGCAAATGGACCCCTTGAGAGATGGTTTGGCCAAGGGCGTCCGGATGATGACCGATTGACCGCGGTATGGCGGCATTTCTTGGCATTGCCGGGCGGTATCTTTGACCGGTCATTTGCAATGGGCCGGCTTAAATGGCCGATCCTCCGGCCGCTTCACTTGTAGACGGGAGAACCAAAGGGGCGGCACCCGGTGTGGTGGATGCGTGCTAGCAGGCGAGCAATGCCTACACTTGATCACTGGCCTTTGCCGGGACGGTGGCGGGGCGAGGAAGTAGACTCCGACCATCAGCCCATTTGTTCTTGCAGATAGATTGGCAGGCCAACCAAGCACCCATTGCCCCAACACCCCATGTACCGCGGTTGCGTCTGGATTATGATCATGCGGCGGTCTATGCGAGGAGGCTTGAGTATGAGCTGCCGGGAGTGCTGCAGCTCCCCACACTTCAACGTGAGGCGGCCCGGTGAACCGGCTCCTTCCGAGGGTAGGGGACATATGCTTTGGGAGAGGCCGCTCTCGGCGATCCCGGGGCTGCAACCACCTTCCCCGCAATCACCGGTTCGATGGCCGAATGTCGGGGAGTTGAAAACGGCGGCTCCGCCAAGTCACCCGCCATCCCGTCAATACCGCTCCTTCCTCAAGACCAGCCGGTACCTTCGCGAACACCAAGAACAGATGTTTGGTCTTCTAGACCGCCACCCTAGGGCCTTCGGAGAAAGGTCTTGAGTAAGCACGCTGACGACCCATAGGAAATATTACCCGGAACAATGGGTGAGATACTTGCAAAGCGTTTGTATGACCCAATGGGAAGCCGGGCACCGGTACCTCTCCAGACAGGCCTAGTAATCGGTCATTACCGAAGGGGATGTCATAATGGGCCAGCGCGCCGCCGCGAAGGGAAGGCGGCAGATTTGGATGGTATGCGGCGAGCTTCACAAGTGGGCCGGGCCCCCAATGGTGCCGGTTCTCACAGCACTCTTCAACAGGGCATTGCAAGAAGGCTTCCCCCCGCACTGGACTACCAGTAGAGTTGTGCCCATATACAAAGCAGGGGACCCCCACAGCCCAGCCAACTATCGTACCATTATGGTCAGTTCTGTCTTTGCCAAGTTGCTTGCCGGGATTCTTGAGCGGCAACTGACACTTTGGGCAGAGGATGGAGAAGTGCGGGCTCTCACGCAGGCAGGCTTCCGCCCCGGCATTCTACTATTGACCATATCTTCACTCTGCGAACACTCATAGACTAAAGAAGATTCGATACAGAATCCAGGACAAAAATAGAACTAACGTGGTTTAACTAAACTCATATATAAGCTTTCTAAGGGCAATAAATGATGCACTCCATTCATTCCACTTATACATTCATAATAAAGAATTTTATGAACTTAAATATGGTGAATAACCATGTATTCTTTACATTTAGAAGTGGTTGCCACTACACAAAATTAGAGTTTAGCTAAGGTAATAATACAAAAAACTCATCTTTTATGGTAGGCAATATTTTTTATGAATGTCACCCTTCCTTGGCAACATAGATCTTGAATTTCATGTTAAAGTAACATATTATGTACAAGATTTGATTTAAAATAGACATGGACCATTTCTGGTTTGTACTTAGGCTTGCCATATTTTAAAGCAAGATAGCATTCTTTTTCAATTCATGATTGACGAAACATGTAATAGAAGTTTAAAATATAGTTTGTATCGTCTTAATGCAAAACACACGATGAAATCTTCTTATTTTTTACTATCATAAACTTAGTACACATGTTTGCTGCTTAAGAGTTCCTACTTTAGGTATAATAATAGTAACTTTAGCTTGTCTTTCATGATAGACTATAATTTTTATGGGTTCAAGCTTCATTGGCAACATAGATCTCCAATTTGATGTTAAAAATAACATACTACTATATGTAAGATTTGAATATAAATGGGCATGGACCATTATGGTCCACAATTAACGAATTGGGTATAGAATTAAATCTCTCTAATTATGATTACCAATTTTATTTATTGTTCATTTGTCACTTATACAATGATATGGTGATTTTCTACCTTCTCTAACATAATTTTTGGAAGGATGAGTGAAGATTCATATAGGTTCAGTTTTGCTTGTGCTTCAACTTTACCATTAAATAATGCAATTCTAGCAACCAACTAATTAAAATGAGGATGTTCTGGCTTCTTGAATGATCATAAGCCATGTGGACCAGCAATGGAAGGAAGGAAGGAAGGAAGAAAATTTTAACGTCCACGGAACCCAATTGGGTTATGGGAAACAGACATAGCAGTCTATCTTTATTTTTCATAGTTCTAGCTTTTTATATTTGTTTTTCATTCTTTTGCATTGCTTCCACAACTTGAGAAGATAAAAAATACAAGTTTTGAGTTCACCATTCAATACATAGGTTTATGAAATCCATGGAACGCGTACTCTAACAGATAACTTGGAATGAACACTAGAAAGTTTATGCTAAACCTCAAGATCAGGAGCATTGATTATTTTTAATGAATAGAGTAGCTCATGAGGTGCTTATATCCCGCAATTGAAACTGAAATTGATTAACATGAGGGAGTTCTTAATTTTAAAAAGAAGGTGGACCGGTAATGGTCTCAGGTAATACGAACCTTTCTTGATTTCTTGAAAACAAACGCTATGCTTTTTTTACGTGTTTGTTTTTGGGGTGATTCCATATCGTGGTAACCTTTCATAATGCGATTTTTTTGAGGATGACTTTGAATCATTTTACTCCTATAAGTTATCATTCACTTGTAATTGAAAAAATAAAAGAAATTCAAAACCTCATCATCAAGGCTAATGGACATTTTTCTTAGATAAAGCAAGTTGTCTAATACTTATATTCAAAATTTTGGGTCAAAATTCATTTTCCTACAAAAGTTAGAGATTTGATTTGGGAACAGCTTTCTGGAAACCAGTATTGGTTCACAGAAGACAAGCAGCAGTTTTGACCCTGTCATGTTCAAACAACCCTATCTCCCTTCTCAGACCTCGGATTGAGGTGCAGTTTTTTGTGTCTTACTCTCTAACTCGTGTAGAAAAATACAAAAATAATGAAAAAAATCATAAAAATTGTCTTGCCGAGACAGTTTTACTTTATCTAAACATGTAGCGAAACAGACCTGACCCCCTTGGGTTTACCTAAGTGTAACTCTCATGAATGGGGACCAATAGATTTTTAGGTATTTTTCCCATGCAACATGACTGCCATATATTAACATATAAGAATAGAATAGAATAGAATAGAATATGATTTTATCGTCCACGGAGACCAACTGGCCTATGGGACCCAAGTACAAAGAGAGAGCAGCAGGCGTATTACTACCAGGATTAAAAACCCCCACCAAGGGTTTTTGGGAAAAACCTTAGTAGCAATAAGGATGCTGACATCCGCGACATGATTATATACATAATCACAAGTACGGTGAGGTTAATGTGGGACAAAGGGGCATAAGCGAAGTCCCACAGATCCATTACCTCCCGGAGGTACGATCCCAACAAGCCTACAGAGGCCGTGCTCAGTAGCTCATGCAAGGCCTGATGGGGCACAACTAACCGAGCATACCGAGCCCGGATATGCTCAGACGGACGGGAGCCTGGAGGGCGTGACTTTCATCCTCAATGGCGCTGACGCTGGACGGCGGACTCTCGTCCTCACGCTGCTCCCAAATCCATCTCCCTGTCTCAATCGAGGTGGTGTGCCCCTGTCGCGAATGGAAGCAATCACCTGGCGCTTTTTCATGGGTAGATGGGTGCGCGGTAGTGGTGTGGGCCCCTCATGAGCATGGGATTAACACGCTTTGCCGATAATTTGCCATCTTGACATGTGACGGGGCCTCTGCATCCCAAAGCTTGGCCATGAAGCAAGCATCAAGCACCGCTTCAAGGTAGCGCGTTCCTTGAGTGTATGCGACCGGTCCACATCCGTATTGCCTGCACATTCCATAGCGAGAACCACTTGGGCTTGCTTGTCTTTCCAAGCGGGCTTTGAGTCATTTGCGGGCCCATCGCCATCGCCAAAGCAAGGTCGGGCAGCCGGGCTTCATCCATAGCCACCACCTTCCGGAAGTAAATAATGTGACGTTCAGTAGCAGACCCTCAGAATGGAAGGAAGCCTGTCTCCCTGGAGCAAGCTCGATATGGGACCGTGGATTTCACTCCCGGTGCAGGGGCCAAGAAGGCCTTCACACTGCTCTAGATCGTTCCAAGTGGTGAGGGATATCACCGCCCCCACACTTCTGCCCCATAGAGGAGGACCGGTTCCACCAAGGCCCCCGAACAAGTGTGCCCGGTGACCCCATGCATCTGGCTACGCCTTGTGATTTGTTGTTTTGCATTGCATCTGGGGCTTTCCGACCGCAGTGACCCGTAACGATGGATGCATCCCGGTGTGTGGTAGTAGAAAACTCAATGCCCAAATACTTATAAGATCGAGCCACCTCCACTACCTTACCGTAAGTGAATGAGGGAAGGCGTGGTGCCGGGATGATGGGACCCGTAGCACCTTTGTCTTGGCCAAATTAACTCTCATGTCGGTGAATTGGGCGAAAGTGTCCAAAGCATCCGGTGGCATTGCATGTCCTCGGGGTATATCGCGGCAGTGTCAACATCATCGGCATATATGAGTTGCGGATTATGTGGTGCATCAACGAAAGCCTCCCCGCTTTCGGCTAGCCATTCTTCTAGCTGGTCAATGTACAAGCCGAAGAGCGTCGGGGATAGAGGGCAGCCCTGGCGCACCCCAATGCTACTAACAACGGGCTCCCCCGACAGTGTGAGACGACCGGAGCAAGCCTCGTATAGTCTGTAGATAGCATTCTGCAAGTCGACGGGGGTCCCTAGCTGTCTCAATCTGTCCCACAACTTATCCCGAGGCACTGTGTCAAAAGCCTTTGCGAAATCCACAAAGCAACAGTACAGATTCTGGCGTTGATTCCGGCTATGAAAATTGAGATCAACATGACTTATAGACACTTCAAAAAATTACTGGACTATAGCTCTTAGAGTTGACAACTTATGGCCGCAAGTCTTACGTCAAAACTTGTTATAGTAAAGGAGAAACAATTCACAACCTCAAACAGCTTTTTTGAGCTAAAAATGGTTTGACGACTTCATATAATGCCATCTAATAGCAACGAAACATGAAAACATGCAAATCAACATGTTTTATCATAAAACGTCAATTACTTTCAATTTTAGAAACGTTTGGACCCCTTTATGCTAGAAAGTTTGAAGAATGCAGTTCTGGCCTGGCGTAAAAACTGCTGAATTCAATGAGGTTTGGGCAATCACCACAACATATCAGTAAATCTATTGGTCATGAAATTCTCCATGGCCATAAAGAATTGAGTGAAGATTCCAAAAGTGGTGGTATCTTGTGAAATGGAAATTTCTCTTGTTAGATACCTGGGTTTAAGTGGCAGAGGGTATGCTGGACCAATTCTGGTGGATGAACCCAGAATAGTTCCAGTAACAACTCTAGTGTTAAGGAGGAAGATCTGGAAGATGAGGAGCTACAACAACTCTATCCAATATTTGTAATCAATGCCAGCTCTGAAAAAGAGGTAAAGGAAATCAAGGTAAGAAAAAACAATGAAAAAGTCCTATATGTAGGAGACATGTTCAAGGAAGAGCAGAGGGAAGCATTTGTAAGTTCCTTTAATACTTGGAGTGATGTTTTTGCTTGGGATTATAGAGAATTGTTAGGTGTCGATAAGAATGTTTGTGAATTTGAGATCAAGATAAAAGAAAAATCAAAACCTGTTGTGCAAAAGCTTAGAAGAATTAACAACTCTTTGTTGGATCTTATTAGGGAAGAACTCTTCAAAATGAAAGATGTTGGAGTTATAAAGGAGATAATTAACCCTGACTGGCTGTCTTGCATTGTACCAGTTGAAAAGAAGAACAAAACTATAAGGATTTGCATTGACTACAGGGACTTGAACAAAGCAACAATAAAAGACTGCTATCCTTTACCTTTCCTTGAAGAAGTATTGCAGGCTGTTGCAGGAAAGGAGGTATACTCATTTTTGGATGGTTTCTCAGGATTTAACCAGATAAGCATCAAGGAAGAGGATCAAGCCAAGACATCCTTTGTCACGCCATGGGGAACTTTTGCCATGAAGAGAATGCCCTTTGGGCTCATGAATGCATCTGCCACATTTCAGAGGGCAATGGATACCATTTTCAAAGACATGGAGCCAAAGTCATTCAAAGTTTATCTGGATGATCTGTGTGTCAACACCAAACTAGAAGATCACATGACTTATCTCACACAACTGTGTTCTTTGTGCAGGAAAGGAGGAGTGAGTTTAAACCCCAAGAAATGTGTCTTCTTTTGCTCAAAGGGGAATCTACTTGGACATGAGGTCTCAAGTCAGGGGATTCAGGTGGCAGAAAGCAAGATCCAAGCTCTCAAAAACTTGACACTATCCAAGACTATCAAACAAGTCAAAAGCTTTCTGGGCATGACTAGCTTCTTAATACACTGACCCCAATTTTTGGTCCACAGTTGTTTTTTAGTTGTACGGAAGTGTTGTTTTATGCCAAAAACAACACCAAAATGGCCCCAAAAGTCCACGTGGCCCGTTTATCCGGATTTGCACAAAGAGACAGTGGTTTTTTGGCAAAAACATTCCACTGTGGTTTTTCTGGCAGCTTTTTGTTTTTGATCAACGTGTCCTTTTTTTTTCACTATTGTTTTTCACGAACTTTTGTCAACGTGTGGTTTTTTCTTGACTGTTGTTTTTTGGAGGAGCCACGCGTTGTTTGTATTCCAAAAAACACATGTAGGTTTGAATATTAATACGTGGAAAATTGAAAAAGAATAGTTTTTTTTTTTCCTTTTCAATGTGTGTTGTTTTGTTTTCTCCACTTGTAGTTCTTTAAATTAACATTGTTTTTACAAAAGAAAATACGTAGTATCTAAGAAATCCACATGTATTATTTTAGAATAATTGTTGTTTTCAAATGTTGTTTTACTACGACAATATGTAGTTATTAGATATATCTTTTTTTTCTATATGTATTATGTTTTTTCTTTACATGTTGGTTTTAAAAGTTATCATTGTTTTCTTAAAAAACAATACTTAGTTTTAAAGAAACCCACATATAGGGAATATTGTTTTCCTTGATTTGATATGTAGCTATTAAGAAGTAGACATGTTGTTTCTTAATGTAGCTGTTGTCTCAATGAAATAAAATATATGTGGCTTTTATTTAAATTTAGAGAAACAACCTGTTTGGTCCGCTCCGCTCTGGAACATCTGTCTAACCAATAAAATATTGACACGTGGCACTCAATTTTTCAAAAAAAAAACAATTATTTATTAGCTATTGATAATTTCAATCTACTAAAAGGAAAAAGACATCATGGAGCAAGCATCATTTGAATGCAAATAAAATGAATACAGCATTGTGAATTTCCACTAAACTCAAGTTTAAGTTTTGATCTTAATTGATTCCATATTTAAACTCAAGCTTGCCTCGAAACACAGATTACATTTTCACAAATTTATATATTGTATAAACTCAATTTTGCTTTATTCAAATTCTTGCCATGGAGCTGATTTGATACATAGTAAATGATATGCATATTCTTATTTTCATGGTACTGCCGCCTTGCAAACCTGTCTGTTTCCTTTCATTATGCCAAAATATTCTGAAGCAAAGAAAGATCCCTTTAACAACCTTTGACAAGTTCGCATGTTTCTTTACAAATGGAGGGCTGCCAAATGCATTTTCTGCAGTTTCTAATCCTCTCTCTATTCTATTCTATTCTATTCTATTCTTCTGCATAATAAAACACCGTGACAGTCACCCCCTTCATAGAAAAAGCCAGTGCCAATGCTCTTCCTGCAAAACAAACACAATAGAATATTGAGTGCTCAATTGATCTTATTTTGAAGTAGACAGAACAATCGTATGCTCAGTGCCAAATTTTGGACGGAACCCTTTATTCAAAAATTGGTTTAAAAAGACAACAATGTTCAAAAATTGGTTTAGAAAGACAACAATGTTAGTCCTTTTCCAGTTTCAAAGGCATATAAAAAACAATTAGCTTGCAGTATTCTTACTACGTTCTAGTTTCATATTCATAGAAACAGACCTTCTATGTAGTTTCTAGAAATACATCATGGGCATATGCAATCAGGGGAGGAAATAGAGAGTAAGATTTACCGATCCACGAGCCCCCTCCTGTGACAAGAGCTGCCAAGCCTTCTTCGATCCTCATTCCAGTCTACTCTGTTGGATTAAGTCATCTTTAAGGATCTGCAACGGAAGCTCCAGATGGGCGGACTAGGTCATCTGTGATTGAAAGAACAGATTAGATTTTTTACAAGATCAAGAGAGCAGACTGAATATGCTTTTTGCTGGAGTTACCTTGGAGTCCAAGCCACATCTTCTGCAGTCCTCTACTGCCATAGCCAGACCTCCAAACTCAGAACAATTAATTTCTTTGAGCACAAGGATATTCAGAATCTAGGCTGTCCAGATTGTCTTGTCCTGATTTATTGCAGCTCATGTCCATTTGACTACCCTTCTGCATCCAGAAGTGCGCTCAGAGCCATTTCCGGGCTCCCATCGATGGATCTATGTAATGACCTTGATGTTCTTGATATTTTTCTGGCCTTTTTTTACAGGACATTTTATACCAGTTGATGCAGCGACAGAGCACCTACATCAAGAAGAAGCTTTGCCATCGCCAGGCAAAGGAGCTCTGCCGGATTTGCCAACGCCAAGGGGCGCCATTGCCAAGGGGGAGAGAGGGAAAAAAAACAGGGACGAAAGCAGAGGGAGAGAGGAAAAACACAGGGAGGAGCTCTGCCGGATTCGCCATCGCCAAGGGGCGCCATAGCCAAGGGGTAGAGAGGAAAAAAACAGGAGGGAGAGAGGAAAAACATAGGGAGGAGCTCTGCCGGATTCGCCATCGCCATGCGGCGCCATAGTCAAGGGGGAGAGAGGAAAAACACAGAGAGGAAAGCACAGGGCGGCGGGAAACACATGGCGCAAGGCCAATCACATTAGAGGACTTGGATCAACATCTTAGCCGTTCATCGTGCTGTCAATCTCGACCATCAATTTCAAGGGCCAATATCTAACATAATAAAATGGGGATGAAGATCTCAACCGTCCATCTTGACGGTTTAATAAAATACTACTTGCATTTTCATGCATATTTTTTAAATATATATAATAGATTTTATCCCCCCCCTTTTTTTTCCTACTACAGGGGGCATTGTTCCCCACTCTTTTCTCTGCCGCCTTTTTATATACAACTCCGTACCCCTACCCTTGAGGTATGGCCAGTGCCCATATATTTCTTCGGGGTTGTCAGAGTAGCGACTGCCCTTGAAAACTATTTCTAGTCGATCCTTTAGGTGGATCTGGCTGCAATTGCCTGCAACTGGCTGCTTGGCAATGCACACAAGTTGGTTTTGCTTGATCTGGCTTACCAGCGGTTTTCCCAGGTTCTTAAGAAAGCAAAAAACATTCTCGAAATTTTAAATGATAAAAGGAAAAGGTTATATGCACACCCGAAATAAAACCCGCAATAGCAAAGGTCGAGATTGGTAAGAGCTTCAACAATCGAGAGGCCCTGCATGGTAGCACAGCTCCAGATAGCATAGGCAGTGCCAAAACTGTAGTTGCCGAGTGTTTAGAACTATTTCCATCCTAAAGTAATGTAAAGCAAGATAGATCTGCAGAAAAAATTCTGGAGAAGATTATATGGCTCGAAAATAATAGCTTGCGTGGAAAAAATTACTCCTCCTCACATTGGAAGCTTAGACCAAACTGTTTTCTTTGGATCTTCCAATCCTATGAAAACTAGCATTAAACTGGAGATAATATCGAAGTACCGGAACACAAAGCCAGAACATAAGTAGAAGAAAAAAAAAAAACATCTCGGATCTCAAAAATAGAACCAAAGGCGAGGCAAAGCAATTGGCTCTATAGGCGCATGCCCACGTGGCATGTTGGAGCCCACATGGCATGTTTGAGCCACGTTGGCATGTTTGAGCCTAGGTGGCATGTTAAAGCCAAGGTGGCATGTTGGAGTCTAGATGACATGTTTGAGCCATCTTGGCATGTTGGAGCCTAGGTGGCATGCTTGAGCCATCTTGGCATGTTTGAGCCTAGGTGGCATGTTGGAGCCTGCATGGCATGTTTGAGCCACCTTGGCATGTTGGAGCCTAGGTGGCATGTTGGATAAGTGGCATGTTGGAGCCAAGGTGGCATGTTTTGAGCCTAGGTGGCTTGTTTGAGCCATCTTGGCATGTTTGAGCCACCTTGGCATGTTTGAGCCTATGTGGCATGTTGGAGCACATGTGGCATGTTTGAGCCACTTTGGCATGTTTGAGCCTAGGTGGCATGTTGGAGCCTAGGTGGCATGCTTGAGCCTAGGTGGCATCTTAGAGCCCGCGTGGCATGTTTGAGGCACCTTGGCATCTTATGTGGCATGTTGGCCTAGGTGGCATGTTGGAGCCCTTGTGGCATGTTGGAGCCACCTTGGAATGTTTGAGCCAACTAGCTGGCATGTTGGAACCCATGTGGCATGTTTGGGCCACCTTGGCACGTTGGAGCCTAGGCGGCATGTCGGAGCCAACGTGGCATGTTTTAGCCACCTTGGCATATTTGGGCCTAGGTGGCATGTTGGAGCCTAGGTGGCACGTTGGAGACTATGTGGCATGTTGGAGCCTAGGTGGCATGTTCGAGACTATGTGGCATGTTGGAGACTAGGTGGCATGTTTTAGCCTAGGTGGCATGTTGGAGCCCACAGGCATGTTTGAGCATGTTGGAACCTAGGTGGCATATTTGAGCCACCTTGGCATGTTTTAGCCTAGGTGGCATGTTGGAGTCTCGGTGTCATGTTGGAGCCTAGGTGGCATGTTGGAGCCTAGGTGGCGTGTTTGAGCAATCTTGGGATGTTTGAGCCACCTTGACATGTTGGAGCCTAGGTGGCATGTTGGAGCCCACGTGGCATGTTTGAGCCACCTTGGCATATTTGGGCCTAGGTGGCATGTTGGAGCCTAGGTGGCACGTTGGAGACTATGTGGCATGTTGGAGCCTAGGTGGCATGTTCGAGACTATGTTGCATGTTGGAGACTAGGTGGCATGTTGGCGCCTAGGTGGCCTTGGGATGTTTGAGCCTAGGTGGAGTGTTGGGGCCCGCGTGGCATGTTTGAGCCACCTTGCACAGTTCGATGGCATGTTGGAACCTAGGTGGCATATTGGAGCCATCTTGGCATGTATGAGCCACCTTGGCATGTTGGAGCCTAGGTGGCATGTTGGAGCCCACGTGGCATGTTTGAGCCACCTTGGAATGTTTAAGGCTAGGTGGCATATTGGAGACTATGTGGCATGTTGGAGACTAGGTGGCATACGTGAGCCTAGGTGGCATGTTTGATCCACCTTGGCATGTTTGAGCCTAGGTGCCATTTTGGAGACCACGTGGCATGTTTGAGCCACCTTGGCATGTTAGGTGGCATGTTGAAGCCCATGTGGCACTTCAAGTGGTGACATGGCATGCCAAGAAAGCAAGGCCAAGTTTTGACTAGGCCAAAAATGAAAAGATGTCCATCTCTGGTCTTTTCATTGGGTGATGTTGGCAAATTTTGGATGACATGGCTAGATGGTGGTGACATGGACATGATGACTAGGACTTTATGCAAGAAATATGATGACCTTTGAAATTTTTGGTAGAGGAGTTTGGCAAGGAATAGAATAGAGGGATCTGAAGAACTTAAAGCGCTGACACACTTCCCCAACTCGAACCAGGCCAGGACTTTGCGCAATTTTCTCACTAGAGGGGAGAGGCCAGACCCCAGGAGATGGACCTCAGAAAGGTTGTCGAGGCAGCCTTTCCTATCAGCGCTCCTTTGGGAGGGCAAATGCCAATCCCCCTCCCCCCCCCTCCGGGAGCTCAATTTTCCTATCCGACCGTTGAATCCATCATTCAAGTAACCTGCTTCGAGCAGGCTCAAAAAAATCAAAGATCCATCCAAAAGAACTTATCACACCACGAAGCGTTCTGCGGGTTGACCGCATAGAAAACCAAGTGTTTTGTCGTTCGGGCAGTACAAAGGCTCTGGAATGGAGATTCGACTTCGCCATGTCGTCCGGAATGGCGAAATTACCCCAGGGACCAAGTTACATGGTCATTTTGGCAACGAAAGAAACACGAACCCTCTACATAGTGGTATTCTGCAGCCACCTCCTAGGCCAATTGACTACGAATGTGTTGGACATGAGCTACCTTGGTGCTTCTTGGAGAAGGGGTGGTCTTCTGCCCACGAAACTTGCTCCCTGGGGTAAAGTCGACATTTTGAGTCCATTGGCAGAGTCAGTTCACAGTTCCGGAGTGGGAAAGTTGCCCGTCCATGGCCAGGGTTCTTTGGGAGAGGACCTTTGGGGCGAACTGCCTCCGAAAGGTTTTGAAGGTCCATCTTATGGCGTCAACACCCTCCCTCTACGTGATGACATTGTGCAAGATTTTGGTCGAATCTGACTAGGATATAGCCTCCGAAACGTAAACTATGTGTGTTGCTAGGTTATTGAAGGGTTTACATTATGGGGGTCGAGTTTTAGTCAGTTGCACTTGGGTCATGGTTGAGAAGCTGCAATTGAGAACATGAAGCAATAGGAACTGATGGAATGGGGTTTGGAGTTATCCTCCTCCCAGTGTTGCAATTAGAAGCCAAAGCCTTTTCTTTGTAGCAAAATTGTTTGGGATCATTTGGGATGGCCAATAGATCCAAACTCTGTTATTCGATTGCCATGGCTCGCATGTGTGTTTAGCAAAAGCACCTAGCTATCAGAAAGCGACCGCGTTTTGGCCTCCGGCGTAAACCCTGTGTGTTGCTAGGTTATTGTAGGGTTTACGTTTCGGAGGCCAAAATATGATCGTTTTCTCGGATAGCTAGGTGCACCTTTGCTAAACACACATGCAGAGCCATGGCAACTGAAATAACAGAGTTTGGATCTATTGGCCATCCCGAATGATTCCAAACAATTTTGCAACTGCAAAAGGTGCTCTTGACTTCTAATTACCACACTGGGAGGAAGATAAATCCAAATCCCATTCCCTCAGCTCCTATTGCTTCACATTTTCAACTGCAGCTTCTTGACCATGTCCCAAGTGCAACCGACTAAAACTCGACCTCCATAACGCAAACCTTTCAATAACCTAGCAACACACAGGGTTTACATTTTGGAGGCCGTATCCTAGTCAGATTCGACCAGGATCTTGCACAATGTCATCACGTAGAGGGAGGGTGTTGATGCCAGAAGACGGACCCTTAAAACCTTCCGGAAGCAGTTCGCCCCAAAGGTCCTCTCGAAGGTCTGTCCCGGCCACCTGACGGCAACTCTCCCACTCCAAAACTGTGAACTGACTTTGCCAATGGACTCAAAATGTCGACTTTACCCTGGGGACCAAGTTTCGTGGGCAGAAGACCACCCCTTCTCCAAAAAGCACCAAAGTAGCTCATGTCCAACACGTTCGTAGTCAATTGGCCTAGGAGGTGGCTGCGGAATACCGCTATGTAGAGGGTTCGTGTTTCTTTCGTTGCAAAAAATGACCATGCAACTTGGTCCCTGGGGTAATTTCGCCATTCCGGACGACATGGCGAAGTCGAATCTCCATTCCAGAGCCTTTGTACTGCCCGAACGACAAAACACTTGGTTTTCTACGCGGTCAACTCGCAGAACGCTTTGTGGTTTGATAAGTTCTCCTGGACAGATCTTGGATTCTTTTGAGCCTGCTCGAAGTAGGTTACTTGAATGATGGATTCAACGGTCGGATAGGAAAATTGAGCTCCCGGAGGGGGGGATGGGGGGGGGAGGGGAATTGGCATTTTCCCTCCCAGAGGAGCGCTGATAGGAAAGGCTGCCTCGACAACCTTTCTGAGGTCCATCTCCAGGGGTCTGGCCTCTCCCCTCTGGTGAGAAAGCTGCGCAAAGTCCTGGCCTGGTTCGAGTTGGGGAAGTGTGTCAGCGCATTAAGTTCTTCAGATCCCTCTATTCTATTCCTTGCCAAACTCCTCTACCAAAAATTTCAAAGGTTATCATATTTCTTGCATAAAGTCCTAGTCATCATGTCCATGTCACCATCATCTAGCCATGTCACCTAAAATTTGCCAACATCACCCAATGGAAAGACCAAAGATGGACATCTTGGAGCCTTTTTGGCCTAGTCAAAACTTGACCTTGCTTACTTGGCATGCCATGTCACCACTTGGGGTGCCTAGGTGGCATGCTTGAGCCTAGGTGGCATGCCTGAGCCACCTTGGCATGTTTAAGCCTGGGTGGCATGTTGGAGCCTGCGTGGCATGCTTGAGCCACCTTGGCATGTTGGAGCCCACGTGGCATATTTGAGCCACCTTGGCAAGTTGGAGCATAGGTGGCATGTTAGAGCCCGCGTGGCATGTTTCAGCATGTTGGAGCCTAGTTGGCATGTTGGAGCCACCTTGGCATTTTTGAGCCTAGGTGGCATGTTTGAGCCACCTTGGCATGTTGGAGCCCACGTGGCATTATGGAGTCCACGTGGCATGTTTGAGCCTAGGTGGCATGTTGGAGCCTAGGTGGCATGTGGGAGCCACCTTGGCATGTTTGACCCTAGGTGGCATGTTTGAGCCACCTTGTCATGTTGGAGCCCACGTGGCATTATGGAGTCCACGTGGCATGTTTGAGCCTAGGTGGCATGTTGGAGCCTAGGTGGCATGTGGGAGCCACCTTGGCATGTTTGACCCTAGGTGGCATGTTTGAGCCACCTTCATGTTGGAGCCCACATGGCATGTTGGAGCCTATGTGGCATGTTGGAGCCCACGTGGCATGTTTGAGCCACCTTGGCATGTTTGAGCACGTTGGAGCCTAGGTGGCATGTTTGAGCCACCTTGGCATGTTGGAGCCACCTTGGCATGTTGGAGCCTAGGTGGCATGTTGGAGACCACGTGGCATGTTTGAGCCCACCTTGGCATGTTTGAGCCTAGGTGGCATGTTGGAGCCTAGGTGGCATGTTGGAGCCACCTTGGCATGTTTGAGCCTAGGTGGCATGTTTGAGCCACCTAGGAATGTTGGAGCCTAGGTGGCATGTTGGAGCCCACGTGGCATATTTGAGCCACCTTGGCAAGTTGGAGCATACGTGGCATGTTGGAGCCCGCGTGGCATGTTTGAGCATGTTGGAGCCTAGGTGGCATGTTTGAGCCATTTTGTCATGTTGGAGCCTAGGTGGCATGTTTGAGCCACCTTGGCATGTTTGAGCCTAGGTGGCACGTTGGAGCCACCTTGGCATGTTTGAGCCTAGGTGGCATGTTTGAGCCACCTTGGCATGTTGGAGCCCACATGGCATGTTGGAGCCTATGTGGCATGTTGGAGCCCACGTGGCATGTTTGAGCCACCTTGGCATGTTTGAGCACGTTGGAGCCTAGGTGGCATGTTTGAGCCACCTTGGCATGTTGGAGCCTAGGTGGCATGTTGGAGACCACGTGGCATGTTTGAGCCACCTTGGCATGTTAGAGCCTAGGTGGCATGTTGGAGCCTGCGAGGCATGCTTGAGCCACCTTGGCATGTTGGAGCATAGGTGGCATGTTGGAGCCCGCGTGGCATGTTTGAGCACGTTGGAGCCCTAGGTGGCATGTTTGAGCCATTTTGTCATGTTGGAGCCTAGGTGGAGCCCACGTGGCATGTTTGAGCCACCTTGGCATGTTGGAGCCTAGGTGGCATGTTGAAGCCCATGTGGCATGTTTGAGCCACCTTGTCATGTTGGAGCCTAGGTGGCATGTTTGAGCCACCTTGGCATGTTGGAGCCCACGTGGCATGTTTGAGCCACCTTGGCATGTTTGAGCCTAGGTGGCATGTTAGGGCCACGGTGGCATGTTGGAGCCTAGGTGGCATGTTTGAGCCAACTTGGCATATTTAAGCCGAGGTGGCATGTTGTGAGCCACCTTGGCATGTTGGAGCCTAGGTGGCATGGTGGAGCCCACGTGGCATGTTTGAGCCACCTTGGCATGTTGGAGCCTAGGTGGCATGTTGGAGCCTAGGTGGCATGTTTGAGCCCACCTTGGCATGTTTGAGCCACCTGGCATGTTTGAGCCTAGGTGGCATGTTGGAGCCTAGATGGCATGTTCGAGCCTAGGTGGCATGTTGGAGCCACCTTGGCATGTTGGAGCCTAAGTGAGCCTGCATGGCATGTTTTAGCCTATGTGGCATGTTTGAGCCACCTAGGAATGTTGGAGCCTAGGTGGCATGTTGGAGCCCACGTGGCATATTTGAGCCACCTTGGCAAGTTGAAGCATAGATGGCATGTTGGAGCCTGCGTGGCATGTTTGAGCATGTTGGATCCTAGGTGGCATGTTTGAGCCATTTTGTCATAGGTGGCATGTTGGAGCCACCTTGGCATGTTTGAGCCTAGGTGGCATGTAAGAGCCACCTTGGCATGTTGGAGCCCGCGTGGCATGTTTGAGCCACCTTGGCATGTTGGAGCCTAGGTGGCATGTTGAAGCCCATGTGGCATGTTTGAGCCACCTTGTCATGTTGGAGCCTAGGTGGCATGTTTGAGCCACCTTGGCATGTTGGAGCCTAGGTGGCATGTTGGAGCCAACGTGGCATGTTTGAGCCTAGGTGGCATGTTAGAGCCACGGTGGCATGTTGGAGCCTAGGTGGCATGTTTGAGCCAACTTGGCATATTTAAGCCTAGGTGGCATGTTTTGAGCCACCTTGGCATGTTGGAGCCTAGGTGGCATGGTGGAGCCCACGTGGCATGTTTGAGCCACCTTGGCATGTTGGAGCCTAGGTGGCATGTTTGAGCCCACCTTGGCATGTTTGAGCCACCTGGCATGTTTGAGCCTAGGTGGCATGTTGGAGCCTAGGTGGCATGTTTGAGCCACCTTGGCAAGTTTGAGCCTAGGTGGCATGTTGGAGCCACCTTGGCATGTTGGAGCCTAAGTGGGCCTGCATGGCATGTTTGAGCCTATGTGGCATGTTTGAGCCACCTAGGAATGTTGGAGCCTAGGTGGCATGTTGGAGCCCACGTGGCATATTTGAGCCACCTTGGCAAGTTGGAGCATAGGTGGCATGCTGGAGCCTGCGTGGCACGTTTGAGCACGTTGGAGCCTAGGTGGCATGTTTGAGCCATTTTGCATGTTGGAGCCACCTTGGAATGTTTGAGCCTATGTGGCATGTTAGAGCCACCTTGGCATGTTGGAGCCCACGTGGCATGTTGGAGCCCACGTGGCATGTTTGAGCCACCTTGGCATGTTGGAGCCTAGGTGGCATGTTGAAGCCCATGTGGCATGTTTGAGCCACCTTGTCATGTTGGAGCCTAGGTGGCATGTTTGAGCCACCTTGGCATGTTGGAGCCTAGGTGGCATGTTGGAGCCCACGTGGCATGTTTGAGCCACTTTGGCATGTTTGAGCCTAGGTGGCATGTTAGAGCTACGATGGCATCTTTGGAGCCTAGGTGGCATGTTTGAGCCAACTTGGCATATTTAAGCCTAGGTGACATGTTGTGAGCCACCTTGGCATGTTGGAGCCTAGGTGGCATGGTGGAGCCCACGTGGTATGTTTGCGCCATGTTGGCATATTGGAGCCTGCATGGCATGTTAGAGCCCGCGTGGCATGTTGGAGCCACCTTTGTGGCATGTTTGAGCCACCTTGTGTATGTTTGAGCCACCTTGGTGGCATGTTTGAGCCACCTTGGCATGTTTGAGCTGATTGGGACCTGAGATCATGTGCATATGCTAAAAAAATGGATTTGAGGCATAAAAAAGCAAAACTCTCTCTCTCTCTCTCTCTCTCTCTCTCTCTCTCTCTCTCTCTCTCTCTCTCTCTCTCTCTCTCTCTCTCTCTCTCTCTCTCTCTCTCTCTCTCTCTCTCTCTCTCTCTCTCTCTCTCTCTCTGACGGGATCGGGGATCGATAGACTTGTTGGTTCCCATGGATGTTAAAGTTAAATTCAGTTCAATTCAATTTTGAGATCTTCATATTCTATAAGCATGAGGGGTAAAGGGACAATAGATGAGATATTGTATTTTTGCACCGGTCCTGCACCCCCTCAAGGAATACAAATCAAATTCTTGATGGTTTTGTTATGCAAAAATAGGTGTTAAGTAATTGAAGTAGTTGAAGTAACTTGTCTTACATGGAATACTAGTATAAGGACATGTGATCGTGCACGTGCATCACATGTAGCAAATCAAGTACTCTGTCCTACCACTATAAAGACCCGTGATATGGAAGGATAGGACGTGTAGAGAATCAAGTAATCTTTCCTACTTCTATAAAGACATGTGACAATAGAAGTATTACACATGTCGTAATTCATGTATTCTTTCCTACAATGCCTTAGCAAATAAAGTACTATGTCCTACTACTATAAAGACATGTGACATGGAAGCATATGACATGTAGAGAATCAAGTATTCTTTCCTACTTCTATAAAGACATGTGACAATAGAAGTATTACACATGTCGTAATTCGTGTATTCTTTCCCACAATGCCTTAGCAAATAAAGTACTCTGTCCTACTACTATAAAGACATGTGAATGGAAGTATAGGACATGTAGAGAATCAAATATTCTTTCCTACATCTATAAAGACATGTGACAATAGAATTATTAGACATGTAGAAATTCAAGTATTCTTTCCTACAGTGGATTGTATTATAAAATGACATGTCACAATAGAAGAAACTACAAAACAACAGTGGATGTTTTAGTCCACTAAAAAAAGAACACCATTATCGAACAAAACCATACCTCCACAAATCCACATGTAGGATTCTTTGAAAACAGGACATGTAGACCTACCAAAACTGATGTTTTCAACAGTGGACCAAAAACCGGGGTGAGTGTGTAAGGATGTATGTGCCACATTTTTCTCATACAGTTCATCCCATCACAAACTTGACCAAGGGAAAGAAGTTCTCGAAAAAGGAAAGCAAATTCATACCTGTAGAGTGGACAGAAGCATGCCAAGCTTCTTTTGAAGCAATCATTGAGGCCATTTGCAAATCAACCTTGCTCAAGCCACCAAACATGTCTGAGCCTTTCCAAGCCTACTTTGATGCAGGGGGATGACATTGTAACTTTCTCCAGCAAAATATGGTCTGACACTGAAATGAGGTATGCTAGGCTTGAGAAAAGTGCAGCAGCTTTAATGTATTTGTTTGATAAACAGGGACATCTGATCCAAAGTAGCAAGACTCAAGTGTACATGAAGCAGAATCCACTGCCCTTGCTATTTGCAAAGAAGCCACAAAAAGCCAAGCTATGTAGATGGGCCTGCAGAGTGCAAGATTATGACATGGACATTCAGGTAACTCACAAATCTAAAGATCCTAGCAGTTATCTCACTGATGTTTTGTTTAAGCATGAAGACTTGGAGGATCTAGATGATGCTCATATGGAGTCTACAATTAATTTACTTGAGGAGGAAGACTGGCAGCAGGCAATTAGGGAGTACCTTGAAAGAGGAGAGCTGCCAAAGAATCAGAGCCCTAGCCAAAACAGGAGATTCAAGGATAAGGTAAAGAAATTCAGGCTAATTGGTGATGTTTTATGCAGAGTAAACGAAGAAGGTGTCTTGCTAAGGTGTGTGGACAAGTTTGAGGCAGAACTGGTCTTAAAAGCTTGTCATGAAGGTGTATGTGGAGGTCACTTTGCTGCAGATACAATTGCCAAAAAGATACTTAGGTCAGGTTACTATTGGCCATCAATCTTCAAGGACTGCTTTGAAAACATTAGGAGTTGCCACAAATGCCAGATATTTGGGAAGAGAATCCTCCAACCTGCTCCACTGATAGCCATAATATCTCCAGGACCCTTTCAAGTCTGGGGATTTGATTTTATAGGGCCCATAGATCCCCCTTCTTCTGCTCAACATGAGTTTATACTGGTGGCTACAGATTATTTCACAAAATGGGCAGAAGCAGTGCCATTGAGACAAGCAAATGCCATGACTACAGCCAGATTCCTTCATGATAACATCTGTGCTAGATTTGGCATTCCCTTGAAGCTAATATCAGATAGAGGTTCACAATTTGTCAATGAAGTGATCGAGCAGCTACTCTGCACCCTCAAGATCAAGCACACAAAGAGTTCAGCATATTATCCCCAAGGAAATGGTCAGGCAGAGTCAACAAACAAGGTACTTAAGTCAATTCTGCAAAAAACAGTGAGCATATCCAAGAAAGACTGGCATTTAAGATTAACTGATGCATTGTGGGCCTACAGAACCACTATAAAGCATGCTACTAAGCATACCCCATTTGGTTTGGTTTATGGTATTGAGGCTGTCTTACCTGTAGAATTAGAACTGCCTTCCTTAAGAATGGGGCAAAAGTATGCTGGTGGGTATCAAAAAAACGCGGCCCCAGCACTTAGATCAGCACCCTGGATGTACTATTCTATCATAGTATTCCACTTGTCATTCATTGGAGCTGTTACATATTTCTATTGATTACCTAATTACCATGTGCTAGTACCAGTAACACCCTAAACAAGCTGCCATATGGGGTGCTATATGAGTGCTGTCAGCATGCGTCCGGACGCATGCTTTTGATACCCACCAGCATACTTTTGCCCAATGGCACATGTTATTAACCTCAAGATGGAAGATGCCTTGCAAGACAGGTTTATTAGGTTGATGCAACTTGAGGAGCACAGGTATGATGCTGAAAATGCAATCTTGCTGAAAAAGGCTAAGGATGTGGCAGCATTCAAAGCTGCTCACAGGTTACAAGGCACTATGAAGATAGGAGAACTCGTGCTGAAATGGAACAAGGCCAGAGAGAAAGTAGCAGGGAAGTTTGAAAATTTGTGAGAAGGACCCTATGAAATCATTGGTGAGGCTGGCAAGGAGTCTTATTGGCTCAAGGATCTCACAGATGGCCAGGGGCTGCCAAATCCTTTCAATATCCTTCACTTAAAGAGGTACTGGCAACAGCATGTTGCCTTGAACCTATTTGAATAGTCCTGCTTGCAGAAGAACAAAATGATTGTAGGTTAGAATAGATTTGACTAGGCCTAGATTTACTTTGTTATGCAAACAGAACTTTCCTTACTTCCTAATCATATTTACTTCTCAGCAAAAGCAGCAGAAGGAGCTCCAAACATGCTTAAACCAATAGCAGGTCACACACATTGTCATGCAGGTCCACCCTTCAGAACACTCACAAGCACATAATCTGCTCAAAGTTGGCCAAAATCCATTACAAACCCTCACCCCATCTCCACCTCATTCATAACCAGGTCAAAAAACTGCCACCATACCTCCACATGGCAGTCAAAATGCTAACAGATTTATTATTCTGTCATGCAGGTTCATCATTTGATTCATTCATATTCATCTAAACACTCAAGCAGCCTACTTCCACTATCCTTGCTTCCCCCATGCACACAAGCCTTCTCCCTGAGTGCTGCCAACCATTCCACCACATTGGCAAGCTCATGTGAAGAACACCATATCCATTCCACACTCCCTCTGTTTGTTTAGCATGATGCTACCACCTTGTGGCAGCATGTAAGAGCAACTTCACAAGAAAACACAAGAAGATCGAGAGGAAGACCCCTAAAGAAGTATGTTAACTTGCCAACTTTTGAGATTTTGACACTACTTTAGAGTTATTGGCTAAAGAAGGCATTGCTCACCTCCACATACATCCCTCATGCTCATTCCTCATTCCATTCATCTCATTTCCATGGCTCAAAGTTTTTTCCCTAGGGCAAAATCTCACACATTCCACACATGTGCACCTTATACATCACATACACATCATGATCCATCACCACGCACTTGATAAGTCATTAGAAGCACACTCTCTCTCTAGGAAAAGAAAAAAGAAAGAGGAGAGAAGCTTCACTAGTCCATTACATGATCAATTCAAGACCAAAGTATGAGTTAAGGATCAAATCCTAAAGATCCAAAGTTGATTAGGTCAAAAAACATCTATTGCCACCTCACCTTCAAAGGTCATGCACACATCATCCACATCATCACCAACTCACCCAACACGTGTCACTCACACCTTGTCACACTTCATCAAGATTTTACCTAGGGAAAATTTCTTTGACATCTTGCCTTCCACCTCACCATGCCACATCATCAGCATTTGCCTAGTCATCTCACATGTGCCACATCCCCTTATACACCATGAAAAAAGGCCCAAAATTGAAGTTGCTTATTTTCAAAATTTGTTTTTTCTATGTGAAAGCCCATAAAAAAACATGCAAGATGGTGGTCAAAGATTCCTATTTTGACCACATCTAGCCCTAGTTTTGGGGTTTATTGGGATGCGCGCCACACCCTAGTTACACCAATATTTTGGCTCAAAATACCCTCCAAAAACCATGTCATAACCCGACCAACCGCATTTAGCCACCTGGATTCGAACCTATTTTTCACCAAATGCCTGTGGGATATATCCGTTGCCATCAAGATCTGAAGAATTAGCCCCACTAACTGGCCAAATCATGATTAAACCTGCCGGATTTAGCCCTTTAATGCCAAGAATCTCGCCAAAAGTTGTTAAAAACTCATTTAATAGTGTCAGACAATGGCAAGGCCACGATGAAGGGGATCATTCGAAAGGGGGACTCCACTTCAAAGAAGACATCATTAGCATTACACCTCAACCGATTGACTTGCAGATCAAGAACTCATTTACGGGCAGAGGAGGTAAAAACCGAACTGTATCATCAAGAACTGACCGGAAATTGCCGGATTTAAGAGGTCATTGAAGTTTCAAAGTTTTTTCGAGCACCCCAGCGCGTTGAGCGATCTAATCCAGCATATTTGTGTTGGGAATGACCTCTGTTTGCACTGCATTGCCTCCTTGTGTCAAACTTCTTGAAGGTTTGATGCAATAAAGTTCTTTATTATCTTTTGAAGACATGGATTACCTTTGTTTCCTTCTTTCTGCGAATTTCTCCATCATGAATTGTTGGGAAATTCCCTCATTGTAATTTCTTGAAAGCTCCTTTGAATGAAAATTTGAAGTTGGTGAAGATCTTGTTTGCAAATCCTGAAGATCCAATCTTACTGCAGTTCAACTTAGGCTGTAGCAGCGCCTCTATCCCCACAAGTGACACAATGGTGGTTTGTATGAGTATTTCCTTAGTTTAAACTTTGGCCAGAGGTGTTTGTTCAATACTGTATTGTTAGGTCAGTCATAAGATTCTCAAAAAATCTAAAAAGGTCTATTCAAATTGCATTCTTTGCCAGTTGTTGATCATCAGGAACCCCTCCCTTGCTCCACATAGGCTGCACCCATTACTCAAAGCTGAATAATCCTGTTAAATCACGACTCCAAACATTTTCTTTAACTCTGTTACAGACTGTCACAAAGAAACCCATAAAAATTGCATTTGTATATACTACTGCATGTTCCTTGCTGTTTCCACCTGATGCACATGTCTTCTAGGCTAGGATAAGGGTCTTAGAGAAAGAAACTCAAAAAATATCCTCGTGAATCCTCATTTGCAAATTCTTGCTCTCTGCCAGGGTCATTGACCAAAAATTGACCCAGTCAGGAAGCTGTTTCTCACATAGCTCTGGTCAACTTCTTGCCCCTGACTTTTGTAGGCTTCTTGAGGATTCCCCTGGGCGTCCAGTGCAAGTGTTCCCAACATAAAGCAAGCATCATCCTTGTACTTTTATTAGCCATATGCATGACTAGTGGCATGATTAGGGGCATGGTCTAGTGGCAGGACTTAATCATATTCTATTCTATTCTATTCTTAAACTGCCATATTTGAGGTCACGGGTTCAAGTATGTTCAACATCAGTCTAGTAATGGAGACCTTAAAATCCATTGCCCCGAGGTCATGGGTTCAAGCATAACCAATTGGTCCTGTAGTGGAGACCTTGAACCTGCCATATGTACTAGATAATCACATGCAAATCAGCTCCTAGCATGAGTTCCTATAGAGATTTTAAAGAAAAAGGAGGAACTATCTGGAAGGGCAACCAACTGTATTTTTATGGGTTATCCAACTAAACATAAAGGCTGGAAATTATATGATCGTAAGTGTCATCAAGTTTTTGTGTCGAGAAGTGTTTAGTTTGATGAACATGAAGAATATCACGATGATCATGGGGATGACCATAATGAGTTTGAACAAGAGCTTATTATTCAACTCTTTCAACATCTCGACTCTTCCATTTTGAGTACTATTTTTGCAGTAAATTCTTCTGTTGTTTCAGAGTCTCAAAACAGTTTAAAAAATGAGACTTCTACAAGTAGTTTCATTGTGTAACCTTTACCATTTATTCCTACATAAACAATTATTGTTGAGAATTTACCATTACAGTCTTCCATTAATTCTGGAGAGTCAAATGATCTCTTGGATGACGCTGATGGCTTGGATAATGTTTTGAACATTAGCCCATTCATTTACATGATGAATAATGATGAGTACATGCCTAATTCAAATTTGCAGCTCCAAATCTCATCGTACCTTTTGACATTCAGAAATCATTGCGAAGACTAAGAAGGTTAGTTGGTCTCCCTTATGAGGTTGCAAAATCTTGTGAATATAGTCATATGGCTACAACCTATGCTCATAATGATACTCAGACCTTCAAGAAAGCAGTAGGCCTACGACAATGGGATGATGCCATGAATAAAGAAGAGTTTTCTAATGCTTATGAAACAAGGTATCTAGGGATTAGTGCCTAAACTGAAGGATCAACATGTTATTGGAAATATAAATGGGTGTATAGGACCAAGTTTCATGCAAATGGCAGCATTGCTAAGCCTAAAGCCAAGTTAGTGACTAAAGGCTGCAATCTGAAGTTTGGTCTTGATTACACGAAAATCGTTGCACCAGTAGTTTGTATGTCCAGTGTAAGAGTGGTGATTGCTCTTGCAGCCAACAGGGATTGGCAATTGCATCAGCTTGATTTCAAAAGTGCTTTTCTTAATGGTGATCTAAATGACCTCATTTATATGCAACACCCAGCTGAGTTTTTCAAACAAGGAGATAGCATCTTATTTGCAAACTAAAAATAATATCCAAGACTTGAAACAAGCCCCAAGGTGTTGGCATGAGAAAATGAACTTATTTCTTCATGCTCAAGGATTCACTAGGTCCAGGTTGGTTTTAAATCTATATGTGGATGGCAATATCATTATAGGTAATGCACTTCATTTGATTGCTGAAATCAAAGAAGAGATGCAGTCTACCTTTGAAGTAACCAACTTAATCGACTTAGGAATGCTGCACATTTGCCTTGGAGTTGAGGTTTGGCAACATCCTATCTTCATTCAACTTACTCAAAGCAAATATGTCAAAGATCTGCTTGCTCATTTTTTCATGCAGGACTGTAAGCCTGCTATTACCGCTTGTGAGCATAGTCTCAAGTTGGTCTTGGATCCTAATGGCGAATTGTGTGATGCAACACTATATAGAGAGTTGGTTGGTTCTCTAATAAATCTAAGCATCACAAGGCTAGATCTAGCATTTATTGTTAGGCAAGTCAGCAGGTTTATGCAGATTCGTGCTCAGCTTCATTGGCGAGTAGCCAAAAGAATTCTGGCATACTTAAAGGGAACTATCATTGAAGATCTCATTTATCATAAGCATGATCATCTTACTCTTTCCTTTTACACTAATGCAGATCATGCGGGTAATGATCTTGATATCAGAAAATCTACAACAGGGTATGTTTCCTTCTTTGGCACTAGTTTAATCACTTAGATATCGTGGATACTGTCAGTTTAAGTACAATAAAAGGCTGAGCTTAAACCTCTGTAGATCGGTACACAAGAGATTGCTATGATGCATTTATTTTAGGATCTTCAGTTCCCTAACATCGGCCAAGATCTTTGTGGACAACTAGGTGCTATAGATTTGGTATAAAGACTACAAATATCATCCAAAAACCAAGCATTTACATCTGAAAGTATGCTTTGTTCAAGAACAATTGTAGTTGTCCATCTTAAACTTATAGTATTGTGAGACAGGCTAACACCTTGCGGATGGTATGACAAAGTCTCTTATTGGTACTTCATTCAGACAGATAAAGAGTTTGTTGGGTATTGAATCCCTCAAACAATGAGTACTCAATCATGTTCTCTTTTCTTAGTTAGAGTTCAATTTCAACAAGGGCATTGGAGTTAGAACCCTTCACTCAAACCTAACCCTAAATAATACTTGTGCCCTAAATAATACTTGGGTGGCTCAGATGATGCCAGGTCATCACCTGCCACATCATCAGTAATGACTATATAAGTCATTACACGTCTTGTTACCTTTACCTAGTTTTTCTCTCAAAAAACAATTAGGGTGATTTTCCACTAGAGTGGTGTCTCATATTTTAGCCATTTCTATTGGCCACATAAGCAAATAAGAAAGCAATAATTTTCTACTTTTAAAAATAAGACATGTCCTATTTAGGTTTGATATACCGGTTTCCCGGTATAAAATAAGACAGTGTCACATATTTTAAAAATATCATTAAAATAAGATGTCTTTTTTGGGTTGCCCCTACGGGGGCAAACCCTTGTTTATGTGGGTTTGTGGCATATTATAGGTATATGCCAGTATATGCTTGGAATATGCCTATGACTGCTCAAAACCCGTTATTGGCTGTAAACTCTCGGTGGTTTTCGTTGTTGGGCAGCCACTCTTGAAACTGGCTAACCGGAGAGGCCTGCTCTGGGCAACCTGAGTTGAAGAATCGTGATTGCTGCAGGCAGTTCTGAGCAAATGGCATCAGATTGTGAGTGCCATGAAGCACCGATTCAAAGAGCAGATGATTTGCGATATTTGGCTGTTACAAGTTTCGCAACCCAATATACAAAAGCAAGGTAAGTTCAACCATTCGAACTGAACACTGAGCAAGAACTGTTCTTAATGCTGATGTCATTTTCTCAGAGGGGTTATCACGTTTCTTGTAATAGCAAGCTCAGATGCAAGTTTGAGAATGCACGCGTTTGACCTTAAAAGCCAATCATGGTAATAACCTTTAACATATAGGCCATCTTGGCATTGTAAAAATTTTCGCATGATGTAAATTGATGTCCATGGAACTCCAGTTTTAGCACTGGAACACATAGTTATCCCTCCTCATATGTCAGGTATTTTACGGCATTTATTCTCAATTTTTTGAAATGTAGAAGCTGCACTTGGCTACAGAATTTAGTATGCTGCCATTTGGTAGACCATATGTTGCCTCTGACTTAACTGAATTAATAGGTGCAGCATTATCATTAATCTTCATAGCAAACTTCGTGTTAGCCACAGCTGGTCTATAAATATATGTAGATAGCCATTTTGAAGTTAGAAGGCTATTTATTTCAATATCGTTGCATTTCTCCAATGTTCTGAACGTCTCATTTTGCTGGAGACATGATTCAAGAAGCCAACATGTTGCAACTTCCTTCGCTCCTACAGAGAAGAGCAGGAACGCTGACGCTGATGGTTCATTGTGTAAAATGCTTGAGTTTAGACTGTTTCCAAAAGAATTAATCGAACAGCAAGCTAAAAGATCCTCCTGGAAACAGTATACTGTCTCCACCAATGCAAGTGCACGAACAGCTGATCCACCAACATGCTCATCAAGAGTCATTGTTACATTGAGTTTATCAGATAATGTGTCAAAATATCTATATGCAAAAACATCTTCGTCAGGTGGCAAGCCAGAGAAATGGTTGCTCAGATTTCTTATTTTCCATGTTAATAATTTACACGAAGGTAGTAAAGATTGCAAGCTTCCTCAGTAGGCTCAACAGAAATACCTGCTTATCATAACAGTTCCATCCTCTGCACCTGTAGCAATCCAACTAATATCATGATTTGAGCTACACTTATCTCTCACAGGGACAAAATAGACTGAGTTTATTTCTTTGCCATGAAATGGCTTGTGAATCGATCTAATATCTGGTAGTAAGGGACTCCTCTTTCTTTCCTCTATACACAGTTGTTCAAATTTTTTCCATTTGTGATATACACAGATCACTTGGTCCTGGGACGAAGTTTTGGAGATACAAACCTTTAAAAATGCAAAGCAGTATTGCAGCTCTGGATAGCGCCCAAGAAAATGTGAATGTGGTCTCCGCCATCCACCACACGGAAACCTCATCACCTGCATCAAGATAATTACTTTAAACAACACACCTAGCATATATACAGATTGCTTATACCTCAATCGCACTCTCTAAATCCCAAAATAAAATCCGATGAAGTGAAGCCAGTGGCGATAGTTTTAGAATAAGTGTCCCTCTCCGCTTCCGGAGTAGATTCGATCATAGTCAGTGTCTTTATCCTTTCTACACGTACACAAACCAGCATTTCCACAGGAGTACTACTGTCGTATAAAAACTTGCAAATGCAACCATCCCGCCCTGTCTGCACCAATTTGCAAAAAGGGTAATTTACTTCGTACTTACAAGTGGAGACAGGAAAGTTACTGAACTATACCTACAGATATTAATTGGCATTGTTTGCCTGGAATTGCGGCAGATAAAGCTACGCTAGCAACATCAGATATTCCATGGGCCTCTTTAAATGATACCACATTTACAATCCAGCTTGAAGCCATATCTTTTTGTCCTTCAAAAATGGTCCAAGGGCAATTGAATGCCACAATATTTCCACGTTGATCACCACAAACAATGAGCTGCAGCCAAGAAGTTATTCGGTCGTTATTCAAAAGAACTTTACTTAGCACTTATCAGCCCGCTACTTGAAGAAAAAACTAACAAATAAAATAAGGGAAAAACTATAGAATACCCTTATGTTTTGACATATTTTCCCACATACCCTTAACTTTTCAAAAATTTATGGAATGCCCCTGGTTAATGTACAATGTATTTTGTAGTTTTGATAATTGTTGAAATACCCTTATGTTTTGACATAATTCCTCAAATGCCCTTATGTTTCCTTCAAATTCACAAAATACCCTTGATACCTGATCTGTGGTAAATTCCTGATCTGTGGCAAATATCTGATCCTTACTGTGGCTGGAGCTTAAGAATCGATGATGGGTTAGCTGGGTTTGCAAGAATCGGATCCTTGTTCCAGTGGCTTCGCTACAAAAGGAATTGGCTGATGCGAAATAAGTGTCATGTTGCTGGTGCGAAATCAGAATTGGCTGATAAGCTCGAAATCAGAATTGCTGCTGCTGGTGCACCCTCCAATCGAACTCTGTGCCACTGAAAATTTGCTGGTCTGTAGAGGATTACCGAAAAAGCAACCACCAAACAAAAATTTGTTGGTCTGTAGCACCGAAAAAGCTTTTTCTAGAAAAAGGCAAGAGCGGAAACGAACTGCTTGCACAAGGGCATTCAATAAAATACGCAAAAATACGAGGGCATCATGTGATATACGAAATTATACAAGGCCAAATACATTGGCCAGGGGCATTCCATAAATTTTTGAAAAGTTAGGGGTATGTGGAAAAATATGTCAAAACATAAGGGTATTCTGTAGTTTTTCCCATAAAATAAATCCCAAGAAAGCAAGGAGCTCGCATTTGTAACCTGGAATTTGGGAGTTGGTTACCTCATGTTCCCAGCTTGCATCCAGGCAGACAATCCGGGAACGAAATGAAGATTCCAAAATTGCCAATAACTTTGGTTTGCACTCTTTGCTCGCAAAATCACAATCCCCGCATCCCTCAGGTATCTGATCCAAAAGCCAGATGTGTATCTTGCCTTCTGGATTTGCAGTAAAGACATACCTAAAGACCAAAACGATCAACATTGCCAGTAGGCCTCACATGAGCCTATGTCTATTATGGAAGGAATTGATACAATACCTGGGCCCTAAACTCTTACAACAGAAAACTCCTAGAAGTTGCCTTTCCTTTTCTGCAATCCACTAATAACTTTGAATCACTTTTACAATAGTTTGGCTGCGTTGCACCCTTACAACCATGACCTCCCCTTGCCCATTTCCACAGTCCTGAGTAGCTGCTACTAATACATCCTCCAAAGCCAGCAGATCCATGCACACAATGGGGCTATTATTGCTTCCATGCAAAAGCTCCGTCCACTCTCCTTTCCCTAGATTGAGTAAACTTACATGGTAAAGAAAGCCATGGTTGGTGGCAACATATAAGCACCATGGCCCTGCAAACTGCAGACATCGTATGTATTCACTCATGCTGTCCATTTGAAGAATAACAAATAATGCGGAGTTATAATACATATCAAAATAGCCAAACTCTTGATCAAAATTAAGAAACTAGGATGCATTCTATCCAGTAAGAAGAACACATGTTTAAGTACTCTTCGGATTTGGATGTAACATCATGGAGTGTAATATGGAAGAAGTTTGTATGAGTAGTTTTTCCATTTTCAATCACTTCTGGTTGCTTCCCCCAAGAAGCTAAGGAATGCACTTTGATTGAAGCATCAGCACCAGCACTGACAACCAATTCAGCTTCAGGATTGTAAACACAGCGCCATATATCACGGCCACTAGCAGAAAACAACAGAGTCAATATCAAAAATTAGATTAGGAGTTAACTTACAGGATACTTACCAATGCCCTTTCAATGTGCCCAAGTGCTTCCCATCTGATGACCATATACGACAGGTACAGTCTTCACTAGCAGTTGTCAACAGCTATAGACAACTTCAACCAGGGCCATTCATTATGCATGATCCAAAATGATGCAAACTTTTGGTACTAACCTTCTTATACATACGTAAACATGGGTAAAAGCTTGCAAGTCCAATGCGTTTGGAGGATTGTGAAATGCAATTTTAGCATTGAGGAGGGGTAGAAAACGGCAGAATGCTATTTCTTAGATTGGGTTTACTTTCAATGATAGCTATGCATGGGTAGATCATGGCAAATACTTAGCAAACATTGACAAATGTTACTTGCATATATGTTATGCAATCCTGGTTCGCAATGTTGAAAAATAGTTCTCGAAATATTAATAAGTGTTACGCATTATTTGAGAATCTAATGTATTGGTTCTTTGTAATGTTTAAAACATGCTGTTTTGGCGACGAATATTTAACTTAGAAAAACGTCTTGAACATGGTGCATGAATTTATTTCGTTTGGCAGGGAAAGGAATGCAGACGCTCTCATTGGCAGACCGTGCAACAATTGCCAATGATTTGCCCGTTGGAATATTGCGCTGAAAAAAGTACGCATTGCTAGTACTTAGCTCATATGATCCTTGTACTCAAAACAAATATTTCTATCCAGCATTAAGACATAACATTTCCACAGTTAAGATGTCGTACCATAAAACTCCACAAATTTCCCAACCACGCCATGCTTTCTTAGCATCTGTGTTACAGTAAGTACTAGATCTGTAGCTGTTACTCTTGTACGTAATTTCCCATCTAATTTGAACCCGACAACTTGTGGAAGAACCATACTCATAGGCTGGACAAATTAAAAAAGCGCCTTTGAAATTTCCCAAATCGTTGAATACAAGTAAGGATGGAAATTCCTCATCATGACGAAGAAAGAATTACCTGGCCAAGCATGGCAGTTTCTGCCTCAATACCTCCAACTCCCCATCCTGCAACTCCGAGCCCATCTATCATTGTAGTGTGGGAATCCGTTCCAACAACACTATCAGGATAGAGAAACCAAACACTACTCGGGATCAATGCATCTGGTTCTGATACTAGGAAAGAGGACATTGCAAAGTACTTGGCGAAAGGTTTGCCATCTGGGGCATCCAAGGAGTTTGATCTCACAGGAAATAGCAGCATATTAGTCAGGAGCCAAGTCTTATCTTTATGCAACCGAATGCAGTTTACATTGACAGGCAAGCTTGCTTACAACATGTCAAATGTCTTTCCACTCAATGCTTTATGGAAAGAAGATTCTAAATTAGAAGCTCCAGTGGATGGTGTAGATAGCCCTCCAACAAGGGAAATTACAAAAGAAAAACTTCTTTGAAGGTATCTTTGGTATGTTCTTCTTTGGGCAAGTCTTCGATCTTTTAGTCGCATGTGATACATGTATTGAATGTTATTATGACATTCTTCTTTCATTCTGATTTTTTTCTTGTAATTCAACCATGCGGCAAGATCTTCGGATGGCCCTGTTGGGAGTGGGAAAAGTCTTGCTCTTGCAATGATTGGATTGTGGGCAAGATCTCAAGGATGGGTTGTGTTTTATGAGTCTAGGGAGAAAATGTGGACGCATGAGAATATTTTTTCTTTTAACGAATTGGTGGCTTTTTGGGACACTCCATGGCAAGCGGAATCAGCTCTACAGGCATGTCATCTACAAAATTCGCTATTTCCTATGCTGTTTAAATATTATATCCAGGTTATGCCGTAATGGAATGGCTTGATTTCTGGCATGTTTGAAATTTTGATGGTGACTCGTGAACGGGTATTTATGTTGTTGAAGGGCATGAGAACTTTTCTTAAGAAATTCTCAGAACTTTTCTAATGGTAAAGGGTGGGACACAGACACTCAAGAATAATTTTGTATATGAAATGGAGTGGTTAAATGTACTAAACATCATCTATCCATTTTTTGGCAAAATAATGGAGAAGCTCGCTATAAAGCTTCCGCCTTTTCCATTTTCTTTTAGGTTCTCTTCTATAATACGTGTCTTGAAAATAATTGCAATCGTATTATTTTTGAAGTTCCCATCGAAAAGCGCATACATTCTGCGGGGGATGATGAAAGCATTGTATGTTGAACGCGGGTGCATTTTCAAGTTTTGGGTTGGCGATTGGTTTGCACAACAAATGAATAGTAAGGTGGGGGTGATCTTGAGAAAATCCGCACGGTATGAAGGTATATGATAGAAGTTTGGAAAGCGGTTGGTATGAACTTGGATAGCGTGGAATTTTTACGGCCCCAGTAGAAACTAACAATTAGGCTGCTGAATATTTTTGAACAAAGTACACTTTCACACATTCTAAAGTCCGCATTACGCTTTTTTACGTGTTTCAAGAGCATCTCGATGTAGGTTTTACCCCATGGTTCTTTGGAATGCGGTGATCATGCATTGCGGTGACACAAACAAACCACAAGAGTTGAATGTTGCAGCAAGAAGACAATGTGCAGATATTTTCTTATCATATGTGACTTCTATTATTTGTCAAGCGTCCTCTGTTGCCATTGGTAGCTCAGATGCTGCAAGGATGTGCTCAGCCTTCCTAGAGTCATACACAGTTTTTCCCATGTCCTAGGCAAAGGTTTACCATTTCCAATCTGTGATTGCACATTTACATGCATTGTTTCTTTCCATGAGATTATGTTGATGGTTCTTAAGGTCATCCTATGCAATCATGTTGATGCTTATCCAATGGGCACATATTATGAAATGTTGGTATTTCTATTTTGTGAAATGCCACTTGCTTCTTGCAGGTCGCGAATGTTTTCCACAGCATGTCCAGTTCAATGAACTCTTGCTAGCTCTTGCAGCATGTCCAGCACAATGAATCTATGACACTCTCAATATTGATAAAGTTCAGTTCCATAATTCAACAGAAGTTGACACGTTACTTTTCAGCGCACTGCATTGCCAAAGATGACCAGGCATCTTGCTTCAGTGAAAGCAGATGTCCTATTAACCAATATTTACGATCCAGTAAAATGTGTCTTATTAGATGTAAGTTGTAGGGTATTCTACTAGTATCTATGATATTTGGCCAACCCAAATTCTATTTCCAAGCAACAACATGCTCTTTCTAACCAACTAAAGGACGTAGAGTTTGCATTTCTTTCAGATGTTTTCAAGTCAAATATTTCTGAAGCCAGTAGAGTTTGCATTTCTTTCAGATGTTTTCAAGGCAAATATTTCTGAAGCCAGTATCCGATTATATGCATGCAAACACCTCTTGGCATGAGAATGAGGTGTAGTATTAGACAGTGTGATATGTGGTGCTTGCAGGCTGTAAACTCGTTAATTCTACCCATTCCACATGTTCAACAATCCCTATTTTGCTGATTCATTTATTATGTTATTTTGCATGCCAATGTTTAATTTGTATAACACTTCATCATGAGTACCCATCATCTATATACCCTTCTACGAAGCCAAAGGCCTACAAATAGATTAAAAAACATTAGAGAATCTTAAGTGAATCTAGAGGAACCTTAGAGAACCCAGTGAAATATTAAGGGGATCTAGGAGAATGTTAAGGGAATATTGAAGAGCCCGACGGATTCTTCATAGAATATCAAAGAATCTAGCAGATCTTTGTGGAACCTTAGGAACCTTAAGGGGATGTGGGAATCTAACGAGACCCTTATAGAATCCCAAGGAATCTATAGGAATCTTTGCACGAATGACTGTCATAGAAAGTCTATCAAAACCATGTTCACCTTTATGAAAAGTCGATGGATTTGCAAGGAATTTGCGGACTTTAATAAAATCTAGTGAAGTAGAAACAAGTTTCCAAAATCTTATGAAATCTCACACATACTCTTATGAATCTTAATGGGATTGGCTCATACAATCGACTAGCTACAATCCTGAAAACATGTACATTCAACTTCGTACAGGCCCTACATAGTACAAAGACTTGTAGTATATATAATATATGTACCAGTACCAGATATATAACATACAACCGCGCCCTGTGCACCCCTGCTAGTGGAGGATTGCATTATTAAAACAATTGATGCAATTTGTTGATGGTTCTCAACTTCCTTACCATCGACTGAATGGCAATAATAATAGATTAGCTAACATCTTTAATAGTTTCATGGCCTACCAATAACAATCATATTTACAATATCATGGCACATCTTCTAGTTGTTTCTTTGGTTCCTTTGGTGAAACCTACATACGTAAACATGGGTAAAAGCTTGCAAGTCCAATTCGTTTGGAGGATTGTGAAATGCAATTTTAGCATTGAGGAGGGGTAAAAAATGGCAGAATGCTATTTCTTAGATTGGGTTTACTTTCAATGATAGCTATGCATGGGTAGATCATGGCAAATACTTAGCAAACATTGACAAATGTTACTTGCATATATGTCATGCAATCCTGGTTCGCAATGTTGAAAAATAGTTCTCGAAATATTAATAAGTGTTACGCATTAAATATTGGGCAATTACTTGTTGTAAAAAATATAATGTCAAAGAAAATGTTCTACAAATATTAGCCAACATATGCAAAAAAATGATGGGAAAGTGTTAAGAATATATAAATGTTGGGCATATGATGGATATATGTTGGACAAAATTTTAAAAACGATATTTCTTTTATATTGGCTATGTAGTTATTTACTGGTTATATAGTTATGTACTTGACTACATAGAATGTGGGCCAGACCAAGAGAAAATTGATACAGGCATGTCTCATCACATAATATTTTGACAGATTAATGCACACAATGGAGACAACAAACACCCCGTTTTCTTCTAATGTGTACTCTTGGAGTAACAAGAGGGTAGGGAATGATAGGGGTTGTCAAACTGTTCCCAAGCCACTTCACCCTCCGGCCATGGAGGGCAACCTCCGTGCGCAGCACCTTGTTTTTTTTTTGTTTTCCACTAGCATTTTAATGGTGTCTTATTTTATGACACCTTATAGTGGAAAACCAACTTCAATTCTTTGTGTCGTATTTTTTTATTTGGAGTCATAAACGGTATCTCAATGTGAGTCTTATTTTATGACTATAGTGGAAAATCACCCTTAACCCAATTGGCGCACTCTCGTCTATTTCCAAGTCTTCCAAATTTGGTCAAGTACTCAGTATCTGCAGTATGAGCTACCTCATGAGCTACCTCTGTTCATGTGGCAACATGACAGGCCCATTGAGAGACATCAGACAGACTAGAGAAAGGACTTCCAGATACAAAAAATGGTGCCCAATACAATGGGTGTTCATACTTATCTTTTAAAGATATCATGGATTGTCGAAGAGCAGCGGCTACTGTCCAGCCATCTTTCATGTTGACGTAAAATTTATCCATGAGAGCTTTTGTTGCTTGATCATCCACTTTCCATAAGGAAGCCACAACAGTAGGAACCCCCGCTAAGTGGAAGGCCCTGGTCAAACCCAATGTTCCTTCTGCACATATTTGTCCAGTCCCAGAACTGCACGCGCCTAAAACTGTCACTACAGCACTTAGTTCTTCCCCTTCACATATCTGCTCTGCTGTCAACAGATCTTTCCTTCTTGTCTTACTAATTTGAGCTCCTTCTGCCCTGATATTGCAACCTTCTTTGGCAATTTGATTGTCTTCTGCTAGCTCTAGTGCTCCAAACTTGCAAACCATTTCAAATAGTTCACTTGATCTTGCTAGCTCTAGTGATCCACTTGGTATGCGATTAAAGACCGTATGGCAAGATATGTGAATCCAACAACTATTTGGTAACGTGTTTGACACTGCTCCAACCTTAACTTCGTCACCAGTCAAGCATTGGAGACTCATGCCAGCCTCTTCCAAAATCTTCGCCACAATTTTTCCTTCTTCCTCTGCATATTTTAAATTTTTCTTTGGATTTGCTACCACAAGAGCTCTCCTGTGCTCTCTTTTTTTTGTCAGGTACTGCCTCCTCATTTCACAATGCTTGAATAACCTCAGAAAACTAATAGTGCTTATTTCATATTTCTCAATAAGGTACTTACCATCACTACATCTAAGAGCCGCAAATGGTACCATAGACGTTTCCTGCAATGAGAGCAACCCCTGTTATATAATTAAAAAAATAAGGTAAGGACAGAACTCTGGAAGGTAGAATAAACATTTACCTCACTTGTAACAATGACAATGCTCTTGGCCTCAGCCCTTTCTAATGCTTCCTCCCAACATCCGATCAGGAGTTTGAATAAGTCTCGCATCACTTGATCCCATTTTTGCTTGATCTTAGAACCAGTGTCACTGATAGCTGATTTCATAGCCTCTGAAGTTGTTAGTGGCTTCATAGCCTCTGGCACTTTGGAGAAAGGACTTCCCTGATCTGCCAACCCCAAGTGAGGTAGCTTTCCATCCTGGATGAAGTAGGAGCAAAATTGCGAAAATAAAATAAATATTGTCTTGGCACCAGCAAGCTTTGATATTGAGCAAAGTTCAGATAGCGCCACCTCATCATTTTCATCAAATATAGATGAACTGTTAAGGTAATTTACACCAGGCCTGTTTTCTAGAGAATGCAAGAAATCGCGACCACGTTGGCGTTCAGGCCATAGTAGTGCTTTTGATTGTAGTTGACCTGATCCTTGTCCTTCGAACACAATCTTAGCTATGATTGACAACTCCATCTGCCGGAACTTATTTTTATTGTTATCAATGAAAGAAATGCGGTCTATGCTGGAATCAAATTTGCCAGGAGTTTTCATATCCATATCAAGAAGAGCCTCCAATTTCTCACTCGCCTCTTCGTACTTACCTGAGCTAAGATAGAAGTTAACCTCAAGCTCTAGCACAGACCGAAGAAGTATTGGGTATGAACGTCCCAACTCCTCTGCCTCAACAAAGTGATTTTCTATGTCTTCTGTGTTCCCAGATATAAGTGCAATATTTGCAAGATTAAGCAAAGCCTCATGACCTAATTCTAGACGGTGCTTGGCATCCTTCCATGAGATAGCCAATAATTTTAACCAAATTTCCTTTGCTTCCTCAACTTTTGATTTGTGCAAAAGCAACGATGCTTCAGACCTTAAGAAGATTATCTTATAATGCTCATGAGTAGAACTACCGGAAGGTATGCCTCTCAATGCAGTTTCTTCGAACCGTTTCATTCCACCTTCAAATTCCCCATCTTCCACCTTACCTAGCTGTAATTGGCATTGCACTATTTGACATATACAATCACAAAGTATTTGTGCAATGGCGTATCCTTTGATTGAATGTGCATTGAACTCCACTTTTTCAAGTTCCGTGATGGCATTTCTAAAAAGATCCACGCATTCTTCATACTTTCCTATTACTGATGAAATTTTCCCCTGGCAAAATAGACTTACACCATCTGCCAAAGGACCACCATACTTTTCTATTTGTCTTTGTAATTCTCTTGCCTTATCATATTGCCCCAGTCCAAAATACGTGCGGAAAAGATCATGCAATGAACAAATCTGGGCATGTGTCCACGTTGTAGTTCTTGCTGCTTCCAAGTTCTGCAAGCGGTATGTCAGTCGATCATCAGCTTTGCAAATATCTAAGTGATTAAGTTGATAGCTTGCCAAATACCTAAGGGTGGAGGAATTTCCCAGCACCAAGCTTTGCTTCAATAACTGTTCGTAGTCCTCACTGTCTTTCGAAAGAGCCATTGCATGGTAATATAAGACCCATGCTCTATTTTCTTCTGGTTCCATGTCGAAGTTTGCTTGCAAGTTACCAAGAATACGAGACTGAAATGACTTCGAGAATGCTTTGGGAATCATGTGGTTATCCTTAGAGCAGAAGGCATGCCATACATTATAAGCCTCAATAATGTGCTCATCGTTCCCACTAGCGACTGCATCCTGATGTTCTTTGATCAGTTCAATAAGTAGATCATTAAATCGTTGAAGACGCACTTGCACGACCTGTTTGGTTTTCCTTGCAATGGTTTCCATGTACTGGAATCCGTGCTGTGGAACCCATGCAGTAGAAGAAGGCTCTAGTTTTGCAAATATCGCAATTGCTTCATCAAACGCATCTGAGCACTCCTCCAGCTTATGCATCACATATGCGATCTGCCCATGACAATACATATACAGGCCTTTGCAAACAGGATCTTCATATCGCATGCTTTCTAGCTGTGCTAGAATCCAATCAGGAGAACCATTGAAGGCATGGCAAACATTCACTAGTGCAAGAAATTTCATGCTTGTGTGCTCTGCCACCTGAATTTGCAACTTCGAGCATCTGCTTATTTCATCAAACTTGCCTAACATGTAATAGCATTCTGCCAATCTCCAATATGCCAGACATTTAAGGCGAGATGATTTCGTTAACCTAGGGATGAGCTCCATTACAGATGTAACAATTGTCTTTACCAAATCATTGAGTGGCCATAGAAATGAAATGTAATACAGGGTCCACGCTGGAGTTGCTTCTTCCGCTATGTTGCAGAAGCTTGTTAAGCAACGATGAACCCTTTCACCAATATTTGGATTAATGTAGAAGCTGCCATAGTATGACTTTGCTGCATTTATGAATGAGGTGATATGGTCCTGCATCATTTCAATGTTCCCATCATGGACTGCACTTTGATGTAATATAATGGATTCCTCTAATTCATCATCTTCGTCCTTTTTTTGTTCTTTCCTTTCAACAAACCCGCGCTTCATTATCAAATTACCCAATACAGAGTGGTATAACTTTGTTAGTCTAGGGATGAGCTGCATTATGGAACTTAAAATTGTCTTTACTAAATCATTGGGGCGGCCACAGAAATGAAATGTAGTACAAGGTCCATGCTGGAGTTTCTTCTTCTTCTATGTTGCAGAAGCTTGTTAGGCAACGGTGAACCCTTTCACCAATTTTTGGATTAACATAGAAGCTGCCGTAGTGTAGCTTTGCTGCATTTATGAATGAGATGATATAATCTTCCAGCATTTCAATGTTTCCATCATGAACTGCTCTCTGGTGTAATACAATGAATTCCTCTATTTCACGACCTTCATCTTCTTTTGCTTTCCATACTGATGTGACATGGGGTATGGGACTGTTTGCAGCAAGCTCCATTACTTAAATTACAGTAGAATATCTATAATTGCACACATGTCACCAAAATTCATGGTTTGAAATGTTCCTAGATCTGTAGCCAGAAGAATGTTAAAAGAGTTAATATTCTTATTTAATTCGTGATCCTGTTCTAATCCACCAATATGATGCCTGCCTCATTATCAAATTACCAACTATCTCATTGCTTAAATTAAAGAATGGTTGCTGATAGTTGATGTTAAAAGGGGTGTCTCAACCTCCTCCTCAATATCACTTTAAAGCGGCTGCATAGATAGTACTAGCCATCTCATCACAAATTCTTCTTCATCATAACATGAAAGATGTTGAATATTTTCAGAAATGCAATGCATGGTGATTTCTCAAAAATGTAACTTGACTTGGACACTGAGAACTAGAAATAGTACATCTATGTGCCCTCTATTGTCCAAGGGAGATGCCAGAACAATGCAATCTTGCACAGCCTAATATAGAACAAGACAAGTGAATGCGAACTCTCTAAATGTTCCTATTTTATTTACCTGGCAATTCTTGGCTGAAAACACCAGGGTCACTTAAGCAATACAGCTATCACGCATCAACTGATGTTATAATGCAGCCTTGAAGTGGTGCATCTGCTTTTAAATGTCAACGAAACTCAGGGGCACAAACAACAATCATTTTCATTGCAACTGATTCATGTTGGATTCGCTAATAAAAGGCAAAGGGTCCGCCGTTAGAAGGTTGATCTGCCAGAAGACAAAGCCAGTTCGACTAGTGCTTTCCAGATGCCCCTCTTCAGTATCCGAGCCAAGGGTACCATCAGCGGCATTGGAGGTAATTGGAACGGCTATTCTGCTTCTGAGTTTGACATTTGCACAGTGACAGTAGAAACCTTTGGTCGCCTGTTTTCCATTATGCATTTTGGGGTTGCCACGTTACATGCCTCAATAATCAAAGCTTAAATTGCATAGCATTTGTCTCCCCTGTACAGACATGTCATGCTAATCAACTTTGATTTTGCTCCAGTTTAGCACGAGAATCGATCAAGTTTAAATTGCATCGCATTTTGTCTTTTCTGTACAGGCAATTCAAACTCAATGATGCCCACAGATGCTAGGTTGTGGACCTTCCATGTGTCTCTCATACCTAATGCCTCGTGCCCTTCTTCTGCAAAAAAAACTGTAAAAAACGATGAACCCTACTCTGCCTGGTGCGTACAAAAACTGATGAGCCCATAAGAACCCTAAACAGAACCCTAGATCGTGAAGCGTGTAGATCTGGCATGGATACTACATGGGATCGGCATCTGTTCAAGAAATACAATCTGGTGGCGTTAAATCCACTGGAAACCAATGTCCAGCTCTTCACCGTTCTGTGCAAGAAGCATCAAGAGGGAAAGCACCCAGTTCTCAACAGCATAGGCTCGCTTGCAGATATCCGTTCTGCAACACCGAGCAATTCTGAATGGGATGAGACAGCAGACAAGATAACATCCTACAGGAAGGGCAAGTTAAAAGAAGATGGGCTGGTGGAAAAGAGAATGAATGGACTGCTCAAATGTGACACATATCAGAGCTGTGGAGTGCTAGCCGGTCTCCTGAAGCTGTTTAAGATTGATGGGGCAGATCTAAACAGCTGATCTTCCAAGCCCATAACGTCCAAACTGAATCTATCGACTGTGAGCTTAAGGAGGAGCTCTTCCGCCATTCAGATCCTTTATGGGTTCCTGATATGAAACGCATACAACTGGAGAAGTCAATCAGGTGGGATTTTTAAAGCTTCATCTGTTTTGCTACCATATCTGCCAGATCTAACAAGTTGGGCTGGTTTTTCTAGCAAGGATGGGACCATAGTTCTTCAAGACAAAAAAAGCAAGGATGGGTCGATTGAGCTGTGGGTAGTTACTGAGATCAAATACTGCACTGATATGATGCTAGAATTACGAGACCAAGGCTCCGGAGGTAGCCATATAGGAGTTCCTGTGGAATTAACTGGAAATATTCCTGTTGATTTTAAGGTCGAGGTTACCAAAAAACAACGGTTTGAAGATTATTGCTAAGGGCGAACAGGTTCCAATAGGATTCAAGGCTATAAGACTGGTCTATGACTGCAATGGACAGTTGCAGGGCCGGGCTAATTCGTTGGGAACAGTCCAGCCCTATCTGAGAGCAGGTGAAGATGAATGTGATGAATTTGATCCAGACAATGATCCCTGCTACCACATGGCAGGTCTTTATGTTGATGCAAGCCAAGAACACTGCCTCGAAACCGAATGATCTGTGCTGTAATTCCTAGTTCCTAGTTTCTAAATAATAGGCCTATATCTGCAAATAAGTTTTTGAGCTTTTAGTTTAAATTCCAAACGATGGCTACCATAGTATAAAAGTTGCATAAGAGATGGACACGGAACGTGTAATGATCCCTTTGTAAAATACTTTCCACTAGCAATAGCAACCTCACATTCTGTTATAGATGGCAACAGGGTCGCATTTTTTGTCTGAAAATGGATCACAGGCTGCCACATGGCATATCCCTACAATCTGGAATTGAAAATGGGAAGCCAATTCCGTATATAAGAATGGCAGTTTACTGCCGATTCCCAGGGAGGAATCCCTGCCGACGCGCGGAGGGATTCCTCCCTGGGAATCGGCAGTAAACTGCCATTCTTATAACGTGGATGCAACTTAGGTTGCATTCTGCTCTGAATCGGGGGTAAAAACTTCAGAATCGGGGGTAGAAAGCTTCAGAATCGGGGGTAGATGGCCGGAACGAGAGGTAAATCGCCAGAATGAGAGGTAAATCCAAGTAATTTCAAGAACTGCCGGTGCTCTTGAGTTTCACAGAGGTTCCGGAAGAGAACCTTCGCCGATGGGCGAATGCCATTGGCGGATATGGCGTATCGCAACCTAAGTTGCATTTTACGTGAACGATAAAAGTTCAGGTGTTACTAGGTTAGATTTGAACCCACAAATAAATCCGGAAGTATCAAATGGCAAAAGTCGAACCCTGTGGCAAATATATCCTTAGCTTGCTTCCGTAGCACAGAACCTGAAGTGCTTCTTCTTGCTTCCAAAGCTACATGCAAGAATAAAAAAAGCTTGGAACCTGAAGCCTGAAGCATCCCAAGAAAAGTCTACCACATGACCTGTTGCAAAAAACCTATTGTAAGAACCTCAGATAATCCATACCTCCGCGGAAGGCACTAATCATTAAGCAAGATGAAGGAAAAGAAGTCTACTACTGCCAAAATCCAAAATGGCCGAAACAAAATCGATGGCAACTAAGAACAGAAACTAGCCGCAACAAAAAAACCAAGAAAACAAGAAAAGCTACTGGAACAAGAAAAAATGGATGGCAAGAAATGGGTCCAACTGGAAGAAACTGCTGTTTTGAAGACCCGTAAGCAGAAACCAAAAAAAAAAAATTTGAAGAATATGGCGAGCACCTTAAACAAAATAGAAAAAAAATAAACTGAAGAATAAGGCACTTTGACATAAGCTGTCATAGAAACAAAAACAAAGTGAAGAGCTAGAGCGAGGGCCAGGCCCACAGGCGAGTCGTCAGACCTCCTCCGCCCTCTTAAAAAAAAAATGCAAGTAGAAAATGCTCCCACTTTCCATGTTGTGGTGGCATGGCCACCGGTCCCACATTCCGGTGTGGCCGGTGACCTGCTCTCAACTGCTGCCACTCGCGCGGCCCCACCCATACATACTGGAATGTGGTCCCCGTGGCCATGCCACCATACATCCTAGTTGGACATTCCTCTGAAGAGTGGTGGCATGGTGTCTGAAAAGTGCTGGCAGAGACAAGGTAAACTGTGCCGCGAGCGTCCTGCCAACAATTTTCACGTCGTAAGTGAGACGTGGATGGCTAGGATGTTGCCTTTATGTATCGATACGTGTTTATGCTAAGAAATATTTAGCAACATTTAGCAGGCTTGCCTAACCTGAGGTACAATAGGTTTTTTTTATTATTGACGTACTCAAAAAATCATGTCGCAACATTCATGTTGGAGAGGAGTTGGATACCCTTCGTCGATTTTTTTGATGGCCCATCACATTTCTTCATGGATTACACCCGCCATAGCCACTCTTGGGCAGAAGATCAAGATTCATCAGAATCACTAACTTAGACCAAGTTAGCTATCCAGAATTCACATTTGCACCCCCCCATTTGATTATTAACATCATATTTTCTTACAGAAAAGCACCCCCACAGTGCTAGATGAGAAACCATTCTAGCTGCCTCTGCCAGGCAATCCCGGATTAACCAGTTCCTGCAGGCCTACAAAACCATCCCATGCATCTCACGGGTGCACAATTTCAAACAGCCTTGCAACCTCAGTTAATGCTGGCTACACGACACCCCTCTATAGTTGGCATTGGAATTGCGCCACATATAAAAATTCCTTCACGGACTTCCAATTTCTGCATTCGAAATATTTTTTCATCACACCTGGGCAATGCAAGGAAATTAAAATTAAGCAGCAAAGCATCCAAATCATCCAATGTATTTTGACTTACAAGTAACAACTAGTATCCCTCTTTGCACATGTCAGACAAATGCATGTTCACATAGATCATTGGATAAAGCAAAAAAGTGATCTTGTGCCAGATCCTCCTCATCTATCGAATGTGGCTGTCATCATCTACATCATTATTACATGCACCTTGAGCATAAAAGCTTGTGCACATTCAAACCTTTCTTTGATAGTAAAATAAGAGGTGACGACAAGGTCTTTCTTCATGGCTCATGAATGTACATTAATAGCAGATCATTTAGTACTTAATGCAATGCATCTAGAATGAGCGCATCAAAGACCTGTTTGAAATCAGTTGTTTTAAAGAGATAAAATAACAGTTGAATCCACAAGCTTGTTGTTACCTTCGTCATGAGCTTTATCATGATGGAGCTCACAAATAGCATATAGGCTATGAAATCCAGCTCCTTATAATATCATCATCCAATGATCCCCATTAACAAGAATAACTGCCAAGGGAGCAGCATCTGAAAATGGAGCCATGGAATTTGCATCTCGATTCTTGGTATCGGCTTTCGAAGCATTGGCATGTGCGCTTCAAAAAGTTCCAGAATTGTTGATATGACCATTGAGTGCTTTCAGCTTCGATGCAATCTAAAAAAAAAGCAAATCAAGCAAGCGAAGGGGTACAACAAATCGGCAACAAGACTTCAGTGCTCCTAGTTTTCACAAGACACATGGAGGCTGAAGTGGGAAGGTATGCGCACAGCGGAAAGGTCTGAAGGTGAAGTTTTTCGAGGATACTCTAAATTCAACTGGCTCGATGTGACCATGCGAGGCACCGACAAATTATACCACAACTACACCAAAAAAATATGTACAAGAAAAAACTATAGTGTAGACCATGCAAACCTAGTAAGACATGGATGTTTCTTGGCAGAGCTATAAGCGCCTGCGGCTAGCGATCGTGAGGGAGACACCGCCCCTCTCTCTCCATTTTTAGCACTTCTGCAGTAGATCTGAGGTCACAAAGAAGGTTTTTCAGTCGCTAGCATAGGATCTGGCATGCTTTTGAAGTCTTTTCTTGGTATTTATGGGATGCTTTTCTTGAAGCATCTTTTGTGGTGAATCTTCCTAGGTTTTGCCTCACGCTACTAACGTGGCTCTTCTACTCTTTGCTTCTAATAAAGCATAATGCTTTATGCTTCAAAAAAAGAAAAAGCAAGCAATTCCAGCAGCCCCATCCACAGATTCGTTCCTTCCCTTCATGTGCCTTTTGGAGATGCCAGTTTCATTCTTTTTCTGCAGAGGCACGCCGGAAGGGCGAATCATGGTCTATAAGGTGGAATAGATCATATGCAAATCTGGTAAGAGAAGCAATTTCTAATTTGAGCATCCAAATTCATTTTATCCAGGTTTTGTTCTATCCGGTTGCTATTTCCTTCTCCCATTCTTTCTTACTAGCAGAAAGGTACAGATTTTACAAAACATGATCAAAAATTTTCTTTGAAATCAGAAGGACCGTTGTGATAATTCTGGCAGCATTTGTGTTTGAAATGGAGTGGCATAACATGTATGGCAGGGAGAAAGCTTGTTATAATTTTTCATGGTGCTATCTCAAGTACATGCTTGAATAGCTGCTCAAGTACTGAGGCTTGAGTGGTACTAATAAGCCAAAATATAGATTACCATTCTAAGTACTAATATGCTTGGAATTGGTTCACTCGATACTTATATGTCGAATTAATTGGAATTTTATTCTATCTGGATGCAGTTTTACAGAATCCACTCTCATTACTTCTAGCTTCTTTGCTATGGTTGTTTAGGAACTGAAAAAATCTTTCGGGAGCCCCTTTTCAGAATCTGTTTTTTATCAGGAGGTCTTTGTGGAATTTTGGGATTATTTGAATGGATTTGAAGTGTAAGAAATGGGATCAATTTAGGGGCCGAGCTAGGGATATTATGTAAGCAGGAAGAAGTTTATATATCATGAACCGGACTTTTGGGAGGAGTCTTAACGGCTGGGCATGTGTTTCTAGCCCACTTAGGCTGACTGTTTTACATCCCGACAATGCAACAACTAAGTTGATCTCATATTATGATACTTCCTTCTCCATTCAGTATTTCCAAATTATCTGCTTTGGTTCTTCAATATGTAAAAGAAAGCTTCGGGAGCCTATTTTTCCTAGTATCGTTTTGTCTATTCTGGTTAACATATGGGAGATTACCATGCGCTTCATGTATATTAGCTTACAGAGCAGAGAATAAGTTTCTGCACATAAAGAACGAAGATGTTGAGGCTTCTCCTGTAGTAATCCTGCTGAGGCTTCAAAAAAAAGAAAAGAAAAAAAAAAAGAGAGAAGAAAATGGTACTTGCACAGCCCAGAAATACTATAACAATATAGATATATATACATGCCCCAAATCATATAGAAACCCCATTGTGAAAAAGTTGTACAAATGTACATTTTGCGCCATGAACCATTTTTTATGATATTTAAAAATAAGCAAGTTGTCTAAAGATACAATGTTTGTTCTTGCAGGGTAGTAAAGAAAAATTAGATACCGTGCTGCTATGGCTATGGCTATTCCTCTATTTTGCAACTTATGGCTACCATTTTTGCAAGCTCTTTCTTTATTTTTGCAAGCTATGACTATTCATCTATGAGTATTTTTGGCAGAGAGCTAGATGTGGCTGTTGTTGCATGCTATAGCTTGGATGTATGTTGCAACATGATGCTGAAAGTAATAGAAATCGAAAGAAAATCCGTCCAGAATATCCAGGAGTTGTGCGAATGCATGAGGATCTTGAGGAAAATTAATCATGTCCTCCTGCTTGCTTCCTATGGCCGCCACAAGTTCCTGGGGTAAACATAGAGGGGCGGATTCAAGCTATTTTTTGGTAGGGCAAATAAGAGGCAATGGGAAACAAATAGAACATAGCATTGTTCACATACCAAAAAACGGAGATGCGAAATGGTCAGCTTGAATGCCATTTTGCAATGACGGGGAATGTCACATGGCATCGCAATATTAACAGACAGATAAAAACATTGAACCAAATACCATATTGTGATGCCATGTGGCATTCTCCTTCGTTGAAGAATGGCATTTAAGTTATGGAGCAGGAAAGCCAAATTGAATGCTCCAGTGGATGGTGTAGATAGCCCTCCAACAAGGGAAATTACAAAAGAAAAACTTGCTGAAGGTATGCTGGTATGTTCTTGCTGGGCAAGTCTTCGTCTTTTAGTCGCATGTGATACATGTATTGAATGTTATTATGACATTCTTCTGTTCATTCTGATTTTTCTTGCAGTAATTCAACCATGCAGGCAGTATCTTCTGGATGGCCCTGTTGGGAGTGGGAAAAGTCTTGCTCTTGCAATGATTGGATTGTGGGCAAGATCTCAAGGATGGGTTGTGTTTTATGAGTCTAGGGAGAAAATGTGGACGCATGAGAATATTTTTTCTTTTAACGAATTGACTGGCGTTTGGGACACTCCATGGCAAGCGGAATCAGCTCTACAGGCATGTCATCTACAAAATTCGCTATTTCCTATGCTGTTTAAATATTATATCCAGGTTATGCCGTAATGGAATGGCTTGATTTCTGGCATGTTTGAAATTTTGATGGTGACTCGTGAACGGGTATTTATGTTGTTGAAGGGCATGAGAACTTTTCTTAAGAAATTCTCAGAACTTTTCTAATGGTAAAGGGTGGGACACAGACACTCAAGAATAATTTTGTATATGAAATGGAGTGGTTAAATGTACTAAACATCATCTATCCATTTTTTGGCAAAATAATGGAGAACTGCTATAAAGCTTCCGCCTTTTCCATTTTCTTTAGGTTCTCTTCTATAATACGTGTCTTGAAAATAATTCTGTCGTATTATTTTTGAAGTTTCCATCGAGTCATTATATCTCGAGTAGGGATGATGAAAGCATTGTATGTTGAACGCAGGCTGCATTTTCAAGTTTTGGGTTGGCGATTGGTTTGCACAACTGAATAGTAAGGTGGGGGTGATCTTGAGAAAATCCAGACAGTATGAAGGTATATGATAGAAGTTTGGAAAGCAGTTGGTATGAACTTAGATAACGTGGAATTTTTACGGTCTGTAGAAACTAACAATTAGCTGCTGAATATTGCTGAACAAAGTACACTTTCACACATTTCAAGTCTCGCATTCACGGTTTTACGTGTTTTCAAGAGCATCTCTCGATGTAGGTTTTACCCCATGGTTCTTTGGAATGCGGTGATCGCAGATTGCGCAACACAAACAAACCACAAGAGTTGAATGTTGCGGCAAAGAAGACAATGTGCAGATATTTTCTTATCATATGTGACTTCTATTATTTGTCAAAGCGCCCTCTGTTGCCATTGGTAGCTCGGATGTCGCAAGGATGTGCTCGGCCTTCCTAGAGTCATACACGCTTTTTCCCATGTCCTAGGCAAAGGTTTACCATTTCAATCTGTGATTGCACATTTACATGCATTGTTTCTTTCCATGAGATTATGTTGATGGTTCTTAAGGTCATCCTATGCAATCATGTTGATGCTTATCCAATGGGCACATATTATGAAATGTTGGTATTTCTATTTTGTGAAATGCCACTTGCTTCTTGCGTGTCGCGAATGTTTTCCACAAAGATGTCCGGGTTCAATGAACTCTTTGCAAAGCATGTCCAAGACAATGAATCTATGACACTCTCAATATTGATAAAGTTCGGTTCCATAATTCAACGTGGTTGACACGTTACTTTTCAAACAAGACCTTTGCATTGCCAAAGATGACCGTGCATCTTGCTTTGAAAGCAGATGTCCTATTAACCAATATTTACGATCCAGTAAAATGTGTCTTATTAGATGTAAGTTGTAGGGTATTCTACTAGTATCTATGATATTTGGCCAACCCAAATTCTATTTCCAAGCAACAACATGCTCTTTCTAACCAACTAAAGGACGTAGAGTTTGCATTTCTTTCAGATGTTTTCAAGTCAAATATTTCTGAAGCCAGTAGAGTTTGCATTTCTTTCAGATGTTTTCAAGGCAAATATTTCTGAAGCCAGTATCCGATTATATGCATGCAAACACCTCTTGGCATGAGAATGAGGTGTAGTATTAGACAGTGTGATATGTGGTGCTTGCAGGCTGTAAACTCGTTAATTCTACCCATTCCACATGTTCAACAATCCCTATTTTGCTGATTCATTTATTATGTTATTTTGCATGCCAATGTTTAATTTGTATAACACTTCATCATGAGTACCCATCATCTATATACCCTTCTACGAAGCCAAAGGCCTACAAATAGATTAAAAAACATTAGAGAATCTTAAGTGAATCTAGAGGAACCTTAGAGAACCCAGTGAAATATTAAGGGGATCTAGGAGAATGTTAAGGGAATATTGAAGAGCCCGACGGATTCTTCATAGAATATCAAAGAATCTAGCAGATCTTTGTGGAACCTTAGGAACCTTAAGGGGATGTAAGGGAATCTAACGAGACCCTTATAGAATCCCAAGGAATCTATAGGAATCTTTGCACGAATGACTGTCATAGAAAGTCTATCAAAACCATGTTCACCTTTATGAAAAGTCGATGGATTTGCAAGGAATTTGCGGACTTTAATAAAATCTAGTGAAGTAGAAACAAGTTTCCAAAATCTTATGAAATCTCACACATACTCTTATGAATCTTAATGGGATTGGCTCATACAATCGACTAGCTACAATCCTGAAAACATGTACATTCAACTTGCATGGGCCCTACATAGTACAAAGACTTGTAGTATATATAATATATGTACCAGTACCAGATATATAACATACAACCGCGCCCTGTGCACCCCTGCTAGTGGAGGATTGCATTATTAAAACAATTGATGCAATTTGTTGATGGTTCTCAACTTCCTTACCATCGACTGAATGGCAATAATAATAGATTAGCTAACATCTTTAATAGTTTCATGGCCTACCAATAACAATCATATTTACAATATCATGGCACATCTTCTAGTTGTTTCTTTGGTTCCTTTGGTGAAACCTACATACGTAAACATGGGTAAAAGCTTGCAAGTCCAATTCGTTTGGAGGATTGTGAAATGCAATTTTAGCATTGAGGAGGGGTAAAAAATGGCAGAATGCTATTTCTTAGATTGGGTTTACTTTCAATGATAGCTATGCATGGGTAGATCATGGCAAATACTTAGCAAACATTGACAAATGTTACTTGCATATATGTCATGCAACTCGGTTCGCAATGTTGAAAAATAGTTCTCGAAATATTAATAAGTGTTACGCATTAAATATTGGGCAATTACTTGTTGTAAAAAATATAATGTCAAAGAAAATGTTCTACAAATATTAGCCAACATATGCAAAAAAATGATGGGAAAGTGTTAAGAATATATAAATGTTGGGCATATGATGGATATATGTTGGACAAAATTTTAAAAACGATATTTCTTTTATATTGGCTATGTAGTTATTTACTGGTTATATAGTTATGTACTTGACTACATAGAATGTGGGCCAGACCAAGAGAAAATTGATACAGGCATGTCTCATCACATAATATTTTGACAGATTAATGCGCACAATGGAGACAACAAACACCCCGTCTTCTTCTAATGTGTACTCTTGGAGTAACAAGAGGGTAGGGAATGATAGGGGTTGTCAAACTGTTCCCAAGCCACTTCACCCTCCGGCCATGGAGGGCAACCCTCCGTGCGCAGCACCTTGTTTTTTTTGGGTTTTCCACTAGCATTTTAATGGTGTCTTATTTTATGACACCTTATAGTGGAAAACCAACTTCAATTCTTTGTGTCGTATTTTTTTATTTGGAGTCATAAACGGTATCTCAGGGTGTGTTCCCATTAGGCCAAAAAAGGCCGGTAACTGTGCCAGCTGGCAAGTTACAGGTGTGGTTCGTGCATTCCCGTTACATTCACCGTCACTTAATTTCGCTGACATGGCAAGGGCCTGGACTTCGAGTTCGGATGGATTGCGGAGCTTCTGAATTAACCAAACCGTCCCTTTGCTTTGTCGGGTAGCAGAAACACGTCATCATTCTTGTTAGGATTTGGGATGGCACTCCTCCACGAATTTGGCGCCAATAGAGAATGTATTTGGAGGTGCAAATTTCTTCAAAGAAGCATCAGGAGGAAGCAAAAATTTCTTCAAAGCAAAGAACCAGGAACTTTTTTTTGCTGCTCTTATCATGAGAGGCAACATTCGAAATCTTGGTTTTGGTAGGCAAATGCATGGTTTCAGATCTTTCTCTGCAAACCAGGTAAGATTTGTATTCTAGTTAAGATTTGTATTCTAGGTTGTGCTTCTTTCTTACATTTTGTGTTTCTTATAATATCTTAGTTCTTGAAGTACGTTTGTCTAAGCTAGTGGAAGAGAAATTGAAGTCTCGTGATACTTTAGAAAAATGCCGACGAGAACAATAAAATTGACATTTGGCTGAGAATTATGTAAAGACCAATCGTAATTATTTGTAAAGACAATTTATAATTTGGATGGATTGGGACAGATTGATCGACACATTTGTAATGATCTTGTAACTCATTACATTTACTGAGGATCCTCCTTTTCGAAAGCCGTTACATGATTGTGAAGAGGATGTTGTGTTTGAAACTCAAGGATTGGATAATGTGTGCAACGCCACACCCGCAAATGGCTAGCCCATGCCTCGGGGGCAACCCGGTGCATAAGATGCAACATCTTTGCCTCGGGGGCGCGGCTTCTCGCCATGGAACCAAGGCAATATGCCACAACGCATTGGACCGCATTACATGAACCGATGGTGCTTCAAGCCGCAAAGAAGGAAGATGAGGAGAGACGTTTATTTGGTGGCACAAGAGAGAAACACAAACGAAAAAAGATGTGAGATGGTGGAAATAGAGGACTTTTGTTGGCAAAGATGATGTGCGGAGGTCCGCAAGGCATGTTTAGCAAAGTGGGAGACATTGACACGGATTTCAAAAAATTCATGATTACATGAAGGAGATTCCAAGTGGGACGTGATGGCTCTTGGCGGATGACCGAGCGTAAGGATGTTGGATTACCGCTAAGTTTCTTTTCGGATGTATATGAAGCGATGGATTGCTGGTATAGCAAGAAGACCGGCCAATCCTTGGATTGGTGACTGAAGTCTTCAATTCTCGCTTCATTTTCTACTCCATTATCACGCGACGTGTTTGTAGATGTTATTATGCATTTTACTTTCCATGTCTCCTTACTTGAATAGTAACTTTTGTACATGAGCAGCGTGAGGTTACACTGTGAAGTCGAAGATGAGCATGACAGTCCTCCGGATGGTGCCGACATACGTATGCATGATGAGTGTAGTTCAACCGGATTATAGCACTGGAAAGAAAAGGCAGCGAGTACCACGTGGAACAGATGGTTTGGTTAGCATGCTGCAAAAGAGTGAGGAGTCTCAAAGAGAGTGGAGGGAACGGCAAAAGCTGAATTCCGAGCTTAATTTAAGAAACAAAGTTTGGAAATTGCAACTAATAACGCCTCAAAGACTTCAAGCTATAGCAACGGGATTTCTTATTTCGCACAAAACTCCAAAACCGCCACATAAGAGCTTCGGATGCAATTCGGTCTTCTTAATGTTGTTCATTTTCATTCATTCTTCTTTTTAGTTCAAATTCAAGTCTGCGGTTTCCATGGTACCCGCCAGTCTTGATCCATAATACCGGCAGAGACAGGCCGACTTTTGAATGCCCCCTGGGAACCAAGGCATGGATACTAGACTACCTTGTACAACAGCAGCAAGTTGATAAATTTGATAAGTTGATCATTATGCCATTTGATCGTGTGCAGAATAAACATGTTTGTAAATGACTGAAATAGCATGCATGGTTGTTTAAGAAGAGCATGTTATTACAATTGATGCTTTCCTGCAAACAATGGTGCTTCAAATTGATGGATTATTGAAAAATTGGCAATATGTAATTCATAAGCTCTTCCACCTTATATTTATGTCAATCTGCTAGTATAAGGAGATTCTGAACCTTTTTGTCATATCAGAAAGTTATAACCTGGATGTGGTCTGTATGCGCATGGGAAGGGCAGTTCAATGCATAAGCTTTTGCAAATGTGGGATCCCATTCCTCATTTTCGGTTATTTCTTTCCATATGGTCCCTGTTGTGCTTCTTCTGTTGTGCAATTGGAGAAGTTATAAGTGTCCAGAGAGGTTAGAAATGCATTTGAGACTTATATAATGTGGTTTGTGTTTGCTGTGTATATACTCCTCCTGCAAATTCTCAAAATATAAATTGGCATTATGTATTAGGCAACCTAACGAACCTTATCTTCCTGTAAGTTTCTGATATGTGGCATATACATGTGTACATTCAGTTGTCATCTGTTTCAAGCTTTCCCTACAATTCAGAAGAAAAATGCATTACATTATACAAACATGCCCATTAACAAACAAAAATGCCTAAAACATGAAATCTCTAATACTTCCAGACTGAAACAGTGATTGTTTCCTTCAAAGACCTGAGCTATTATAAATGTCAATGTATAAAGAGTTAACTTTAAAAAATTCAACACTTGAATTATCAATAAAAGCTTTCAACATGGCAAACATATTGCCAAAGAGTTGATTGCAGTGATGATTTGGAGACTCCAAAATCATGAAAGTACATGCAAAGTTCATCGACGCACCCACAAGTAATCGCATAGTGTCTCTCTTAATGCAGATCCCGTGTTTTGAGGCTGCCTACCCAATGGCATATCCTTATAGGGTGCTGCATGATTAAATTGTTCCAGACTATCAATCACCGCCAGCGTAATCGGTCACCCCTATCAATCATAATGTTATGCAGCAGGCAACAAGCAAGTATCATTCTAGACAATGCATGTTTATTTGGCTTGTAAATTTTTCTGTTCAATAGCTGCCATGACTTTTGACCAAATGCACGTTCGACGGTCATGCGAGTTGAAGAGTGCATGTAGTTAAACCTGTCAGTCCTTGGAGGTAATTTCGTGCCTGGATATGGCACGACCAACCATGACAATAGAGGATAGCCAGCATCTCCTATTATGTATTCTCGGACACTTTGGTTGCCAATTTGAATTGAAGAACCATTCAATCTATCTCCACTTTCAACCATACGAGCAAAGTTTGAGTTTCGAAGTAGACGCATATCATTAACACTGCCTGGATAACCTGCAACTACATCCGAAAACCTGGTACGACTGTCAACAATTGCTTGTACAAGCATGGAAAAGTTATTCTCTCTGTCATACCATTCTATCTCACTTTCATATGCAGGAAGTTCCATCAAAATATGAGTGGCATCTATAGCACCACAACAGTTTGGAAGACCATGAATTGATTGGAAGCCTCGCTTGACATCAGCCAATGCTTGACCAACTGGCCATTGAAGATGTTCATTTGCCTGCTTGAGTAAAGAATCTACAAACTTCATAGTTATCCTAGAAGCTGTGGAGGACCCAACTCCAAATAGTTCAGACAGAGTAATGAAACTATCTCCAGATGCAAATCTCTTCAATGCAATTGCAACCTGTTTTTCTACTGATACCACACGATTTGGAATATGTGAAAAACAAGGGGGAGTATTTGTGACCAAATCACAAGATACCTTTTGGCATATGTAGAAGAATGTGTCTTTGGAAACTCTAAAAATCTTTTTAAATCTTGGTGCATCAACCCGCATTACATAATCCTCAAAATGGTACCACCAATGTGTTGATCGTGGCCTTATATACCATTGACCATAACTAATTCCTGTCAAGGTTCCTCTGGGCAATGTGAGATCAGAGTTAAGCATTGAAAACAATAAAATTCTGGACACGGTATGAGCTTGGTTTCTTTCAAGGGAGGCTTGTTGAATATCTGTCTCATCATCTTCTAAAATGGCATTCACTCTTTCTAAATTATCCAGTGCAATTGTCAAAGCTTGCATAAGAACCATAAGAAGAAGAACCTGTTGTTGATCCATTGGAACAGTACGAGGAGGATCTTGCTTGTAAAACGTTCCACCAATCGTTGCAGAGCGCTATCAGATGAACAGAGACAGAGACGTTTTTCCTTTCCGACGGAGATGCTTCCCGTTGAACAATTCTGGGAGGTGATGACATGGAGAGGTCAAATGGGAATGGAACGTTGGAAAACCGGTAAAAGGGACCAGCAATTATCTGACGTGGCAAACTCAGAAACACAGGTCGGGTAGTAATGGGAATGCACCCTCAATGTGAGTCTTATTTTATGACTATAGTGGAAAATCACCCTTAACCCAATTGGCGCACTCTCGTCTATTTCCAAGTCTTCCAAATTTGGTCAAGTACTCAGTATCTGCAGTATGAGCTACCTCATGAGCTACCTCTGTTCATGTGGCAACATGACAGGCCCATTGAGAGACATCAGACAGACTAGAGAAAGGACTTCCAGATACAAAAAATGGTGCCCAATACAATGGGTGTTCATACTTATCTTTTAAAGATACCATGGATTGTCGAAGAGCAGCGGCTACTGTCCAGCCATCTTTCATGTTGACGTAAAATTTATCCATGAGAGCTTTTGTTGCTTGATCATCCACTTTCCATAAGGAAGCCACAACAGTAGGAACCCCCGCTAAGTGGAAGGCCCTGGTCAAACCCAATGTTCCTTCTGCACATATTTGTCCAGTCCCAGAACTGCACGCGCCTAAAACTGTCACTACAGCACTTAGTTCTTCCCCTTCACATATCTGCTCTGCTGTCAACAGATCTTTCCTTCTTGTCTTACTAATTTGAGCTCCTTCTGCCCTGATATTGCAACCTTCTTTGGCAATTTGATTGTCTTCTGCTAGCTCTAGTGCTCCAAACTTGCAAACCATTTCAAATAGTTCACTTGATCTTGCTAGCTCTAGTGATCCACTTGGTATGCGATTAAAGACCGTATGGCAAGATATGTGAATCCAACAACTATTTGGTAACGTGTTTGACACTGCTCCAACCTTAACTTCGTCACCAGTCAAGCATTGGAGACTCATGCCAGCCTCTTCCAAAATCTTCGCCACAATTTTTCCTTCTTCCTCTGCATATTTTAAATTTTTCTTTGGATTTGCTACCACAAGAGCTCTCCTGTGCTCTCTTTTTTTTGTCAGGTACTGCCTCCTCATTTCACAATGCTTGAATAACCTCAGAAAACTAATAGTGCTTATTTCATATTTCTCAATAAGGTACTTACCATCACTACATCTAAGAGCCGCAAATGGTACCATAGACGTTTCCTGCAATGAGAGCAACCCCTGTTATATAATTAAAAAAATAAGGTAAGGACAGAACTCTGGAAGGTAGAATAAACATTTACCTCACTTGTAACAATGACAATGCTCTTGGCCTCAGCCCTTTCTAATGCTTCCTCCCAACATCCGATCAGGAGTTTGAATAAGTCTCGCATCACTTGATCCCATTTTTGCTTGATCTTAGAACCAGTGTCACTGATAGCTGATTTCATAGCCTCTGAAGTTGTTAGTGGCTTCATAGCCTCTGGCACTTTGGAGAAAGGACTTCCCTGATCTGCCAACCCCAAGTGAGGTAGCTTTCCATCCTGGATGAAGTAGGAGCAAAATTGCGAAAATAAAATAAATATTGTCTTGGCACCAGCAAGCTTTGATATTGAGCAAAGTTCAGATAGCCACCTCATCATTTTCATCAAATATAGATTAACTGTTAAGGTAATTTACACCAGGCCTGTTTTCTAGAGAATGCAAGAAATCGCGACCACGTTGGCGTTCAGGCCATAGTAGTGCTTTTGATTGTAGTTGACCTGATCCTTGTCCTTCGAACACAATCTTAGCTATGATTGACAACTCCATCTGCCGGAACTTATTTTTATTGTTATCAATGAAAGAAATGCGGTCTATGCTGGAATCAAATTTGCCAGGAGTTTTCATATCCATATCAAGAAGAGCCTCCAATTTCTCTTTTCGCCTCTTCGTACTTACCTGAGCTAAGATAGAAGTTAACCTCAAGCTCTAGCACAGACCGAAGAAGTATTGGGTATGAACGTCCCAACTCCTCTGCCTCAACAAAGTGATTTTCTATGTCTTCTGTGTTCCCAGATATAAGTGCAATATTTGCAAGATTAAGCAAAGCCTCATGACCTAATTCTAGACGGTGCTTGGCATCCTTCCATGAGATAGCCAATAATTTTAACCAAATTTCCTTTGCTTCCTCAACTTTTTGATTTGTGCAAAAGCAACGATGCTTCAGACCTTAAGAAGATTATCTTATAATGCTCATGAGTAGAACTACGGAAGGTATGCCTCTCAATGCAGTTTCTTCGAACCGTTTCATTCCACCTTCAAATTCCCCATCTTCCACCTTACCTAGCTGTAATTGGCATTGCACTATTTGACATATACAATCACAAAGTATTTGTGCAATGGCGTATCCTTTGATTGAATGTGCATTGAACTCCACTTTTTCAAGTTCATTGATGGCATTTCTAAAAAGATCCACGCATTCTTCATACTTTCCTATTACTGATGAAATTTTCCCCTGGCAAAATAGACTTACACCATCTGCCAAAGGACCACCATACTTTTCTATTTGTCTTTGTAATTCTCTTGCCTTATCATATTGCCCCAGTCCAAAATACGTGCGGAAAAGATCATGCAATGAACAAATCTGGGCATGTGTCCACGTTGTAGTTCTTGCTGCTTCCAAGTTCTGCAAGCGGTATGTCAGTCGATCATCAGCTTTGCAAATATCTAAGTGATTAAGTTGATAGCTTGCCAAATACCTAAGGGTGGAGGAATTTCCCAGCACCAAGCTTTGCTTCAATAACTGTTCGTAGTCCTCACTGTCTTTCGAAAGAGCCATTGCATGGTAATATAAGACCCATGCTCTATTTTCTTCTGGTTCCATGTCGAAGTTTGCTTGCAAGTTACCAAGAATACGAGACTGAAATGACTTCGAGAATGCTTTGGGAATCATGTGGTTATCCTTAGAGCAGAAGGCATGCCATACATTATCAGCCTCAATAATGTGCTCATCGTTCCCACTAGCGACTGCATCCTGATGTTCTTTGATCAGTTCAATAAGTAGATCATTAAATCGTTGAAGACGACTTTGCACGACCTGTTTGGTTTTCCTTGCAATGGTTTCCATGTACTGGAATCCGTGCTGTGGAACCCATGCAGTAGAAGAAGGCTCTAGTTTTGCAAATATCGCAATTGCTTCATCAAACGCATCTGAGCACTCCTCCAGCTTATGCATCACATATGCGATCTGCCCATGACAATACATATACAGGCCTTTGCAAACAGGATCTTCATATCGCATGCTTTCTAGCTGTGCTAGAATCCAATCAGGAGAACCATTGAAGGCATGGCAAACATTCACTAGTGCAAGAAATTTCATGCTTGTGTGCTCTGCCACCTGAATTTGCAACTTCGAGCATCTGCTTATTTCATCAAACTTGCCTAACATGTAATAGCATTCTGCCAATCTCCAATATGCCAGACATTTAAGGCGAGATGATTTCGTTAACCTAGGGATGAGCTCCATTACAGATGTAACAATTGTCTTTACCAAATCATTGAGTGGCCATAGAAATGAAATGTAATACAGGGTCCACGCTGGAGTTGCTTCTTCCGCTATGTTGCAGAAGCTTGTTAAGCAACGATGAACCCTTTCACCAATGTTTGGATTAATGTAGAAGCTGCCATAGTATGACTTTGCTGCATTTATGAATGAGGTGATATGGTCCTGCATCATTTCAATGTTCCCATCATGGACTGCACTTTGATGTAATATAATGGATTCCTCTAATTCATCATCTTCGTCCTTTTTTTGTTCTTTCCTTTCAACAAACCCGCGCTTCATTATCAAATTACCCAATACAGAGTGGTATAACTTTGTTAGTCTAGGGATGAGCTGCATTATGGAACTTAAAATTGTCTTTACTAAATCATTGGGCGGCCACAGAAATGAAATGTAGTACAAGGTCCATGCTGGAGTTTCTTCTTCTTCTATGTTGCAGAAGCTTGTTAGGCAACGGTGAACCCTTTCACCAATTTTTGGATTAACATAGAAGCTGCCGTAGTGTAGCTTTGCTGCATTTATGAATGAGATGATATAATCTTCCAGCATTTCAATGTTTCCATCATGAACTGCTCTCTGGTGTAATACAATGAATTCCTCTATTTCACGACCTTCATCTTCTTTTGCTTTCCATACTGATGTGACATGGGGTATGGGACTGTTTGCAGCAAGCTCCATTACTTAAATTACAGTAGAATATCTATAATTGCACACATGTCACCAAAATTCATGGTTTGAAATGTTCCTAGATCTGTAGCCAGAAGAATGTTAAAAGAGTTAATATTCTTATTTAATTCGTGATCCTGTTCTAATCCACCAATATGATGCCTGCCTCATTATCAAATTACCAACTATCTCATTGCTTAAATTAAATAATGGTTGCTGATAGTTGATGTTAAAAGGGGTGTCTCAACCTCCTCCTCAATATCACTTTAAAGCGGCTGCATAGATAGTACTAGCCATCTCATCACAAATTCTTCTTCATCATAACATGAAAGATGTTGAATATTTTCAAAAATGCAATGCATGGTGATTTCTCAAAAATGTAACTTGACTTGGACACTGAGAACTAGAAATAGTACATCTATGTGCCCTCTATTGTCCAAGGGAGATGCCAGAACAATGCAATCTTGCACAGCCTAATATAGAACAAGACAAGTGAATGCGAACTCTCTAAATGTTCCTATTTTATTTACCTGGCAATTCTTGGCTGAAAACACCAGGGTCACTTAAGCAATACAGCTATCACGCATCAACTGATGTTATAATGCAGCCTTGAAGTGGTGCATCTGCTTTTAAATGTCAACGAAACTCAGGGGCACAAACAACAATCATTTTCATTGCAACTGATTCATGTTGGATTCGCTAATAAAAGGCAAAGGGTCCGCCGTTAGAAGGTTGATCTGCCAGAAGACAAAGCCAGTTCGACTAGTGCTTTCCAGATGCCCCTCTTCAGTATCCGAGCCAAGGGTACCATCAGCGGCATTGGAGGTAATTGGAACGGCTATTCTGCTTCTGAGTTTGACATTTGCACAGTGACAGTAGAAACCTTTGGTCGCCTGTTTTCCATTATGCATTTTGGGGTTGCCACGTTACATGCCTCAATAATCAAAGCTTAAATTGCATAGCATTTGTCTCCCCTGTACAGACATGTCATGCTAATCAACTTTGATTTTGCTCCAGTTTAGCACGAGAATCGATCAAGTTTAAATTGCATCGCATTTTGTCTTTTCTGTACAGGCAATTCAAACTCAATGATGCCCACAGATGCTAGGTTGTGGACCTTCCATGTGTCTCTCATACCTAATGCCTCGTGCCCTTCTTCTGCAAAAAAAAACTGTAAAAAACGATGAACCCTACTCTGCCTGGTGCGTACAAAAAACTGATGAGCCCATAAGAACCCTAAACAGAACCCTAGATCGTGAAGCGTGTAGATCTGGCATGGATACTACATGGGATCGGCATCTGTTCAAGAAATACAATCTGGTGGCGTTAAATCCACTGGAAACCAATGTCCAGCTCTTCACCGTTCTGTGCAAGAAGCATCAAGAGGGAAAGCACCCAGTTCTCAACAGCATAGGCTCGCTTGCAGATATCCGTTCTGCAACACCGAGCAATTCTGAATGGGATGAGACAGCAGACAAGATAACATCCTACAGGAAGGGCAAGTTAAAAGAAGATGGGCTGGTGGAAAAGAGAATGAATGGACTGCTCAAATGTGACACATATCAGAGCTGTGGAGTGCTAGCCGGTCTCCTGAAGCTGTTTAAGATTGATGGGGGCAGATCTAAACAGCTGATCTTCCAAGCCCATAACGTCCAAACTGAATCTATCGACTGTGAGCTTAAGGAGGAGCTCTTCCGCCATTCAGATCCTTTATGGGTTCCTGATATGAAACGCATACAACTGGAGAAGTCAATCAGGTGGGATTTTTAAAGCTTCATCTGTTTTGCTACCATATCTGCCAGATCTAACAAGTTGGGCTGGTTTTTCTAGCAAGGATGGGACCATAGTTCTTCAAGACAAAAAAAGCAAGGATGGGTCGATTGAGCTGTGGGTAGTTACTGAGATCAAATACTGCACTGATATGATGCTAGAATTACGAGACCAAGGCTCCGGAGGTAGCCATATAGGAGTTCCTGTGGAATTAACTGGAAATATTCCTGTTGATTTTAAGGTCGAGGTTACCAAAAACAACGGTTTGAAGATTATTGCTAAGGGCGAACAGGTTCCAATAGGATTCAAGGCTATAAGACTGGTCTATGACTGCAATGGACAGTTGCAGGGCCGGGCTAATTCGTTGGGAACAGTCCAGCCCTATCTGAGAGCAGGTGAAGATGAATGTGATGAATTTGATCCAGACAATGATCCCTGCTACCACATGGCAGGTCTTTATGTTGATGCAAGCCAAGAACACTGCCTCGAAACCGAATGATCTGTGCTGTAATTCCTAGTTCCTAGTTTCTAAATAATAGGCCTATATCTGCAAATAAGTTTTTGAGCTTTTAGTTTAAATTCCAAACGATGGCTACCATAGTATAAAAGTTGCATAAGAGATGGACACGGAACGTGTAATGATCCCTTTGTAAAATACTTTCCACTAGCAATAGCAACCTCACATTCTGTTATAGATGGCAACAGGGTCGCATTTTTTGTCTGAAAATGGATCACAGGCTGCCACATGGCATATCCCTACAATCTGGAATTGAAAATGGGAAGCCAATTCCGTATATAAGAATGGCAGTTTCTTCGCCGATTCGAGGAGGAATCCTCGCCCGCCGCGGAGGGATTCCTCCCTCGAATCGGCGAGAACCGCCATTCTTATAACGTGGATGCAACTTAGGTTGCATACGCTTTCTGAATGGGGGTAAAACTTGAATCGGGGTAGAAAGCTTCAGAATCGGGGGTAGATGGCCGGAACGAGAGGTAAATCGCCAGAATGAGAGGTAAATCCAAGTAATTTCAAGAACTGCCGGTGCTCTTGAGTTTCACAGAGGTTCCGGAAGAGAACCTTCGCCAGATGGCGCAATGCCATTGGCGGATATGGCAGAATGCAACCTAAGTTGCATTTACGTGAACAGTAAAAGTTCCAGGTTACAACCGGTTAGATTTGAACCCACAAATAAATCCGGAAGTATCAAATGGCAAAAGTCGAACCCTGTGGCAAATATATCCTTAGCTTGCTTCCGTAGCACAGAACCTGAAGTGCTTCTTCTTGCTTCCAAAGCTACATGCAAGAATAAAAAAAGCTTGGAACCTGAAGCCTGAAGCATCCCAAGAAAAGTCTACCACATGACCTGTTGCAAAAAACCTATTGTAAGAACCTGTATAATCCATACCTCTGTAGGCACTAATCATTAAGCAAGATGAAGGAAAAGAAGTCTACTACTGCCAAAATCCAAAATGGCCGAAACAAAATCGATGGCAACTAAGAACAGAAACTAGCCGCAACAAAAAAACCAAGAAAACAAGAAAAGCTACTGGAACAAGAAAAAATGGATGGCAAGAAATGGGTCCAACTGGAAGAAACTGCTGTTTTGAAGACCCGTAAGCAGAAACCAAAAAAAAAAAATTTGAAGAATATGGCGAGCACCTTAAACAAAATAGAAAAAAAATAAACTGAAGAATAAGGCACTTTGACATAAGCTGTCATAGAAACAAAAACAAAGTGAAGAGCTAGAGCGAGGGCCAGGCCCACAGGCGAGTCGTCAGACCTCCTCCGCCCTCTTAAAAAAAAAATGCAAGTAGAAAATGCTCCCACTTTCCATGTTGTGGTGGCATGGCCACCGGTCCCACATTCCGGTGTGGCCGGTGACCTGCTCTCAACTGCTGCCACTCGCGGGGCCCCACCCATACATACTGGAATGTGGTCCCCGTGGCCATGCCACCATACATCCTAGTTGGACATTCCTCTGAAGAGTGGTGGCATGGTGTCTGAAAAGTGCTGGCAGAGACAAGGTAAACTCTTCATGGATTACACCCGCCATAGCCACTCTTGGGCAGAAGATCAAGATTCATCAGAATCACTAACTTAGACCAAGTTAGCTATCCAGAATTCACATTTGCACCCCCCCATTTGATTATTAACATCATATTTTCTTACAGAAAAGCACCCCCACAGTGCTAGATGAGAAACCATTCTAGCTGCCTCTGCCAGGCAATCCCGGATTAACCAGTTCCTGCAGGCCTACAAAACCATCCCATGCATCTCACGGGTGCACAATTTCAAACAGCCTTGCAACCTCAGTTAATGCTGGCTACACGACACCCCTCTATAGTTGGCATTGGAATTGCGCCACATATAAAAATTCCTTCACGGACTTCCAATTTCTGCATTCGAAATATTTTTTCATCACACCTGGGCAATGCAAGGAAATTAAAATTAAGCAGCAAAGCATCCAAATCATCAATGTATTTTTGACTTACAAGTAACAACTAGTATCCCTCTTTGCACATGTCAGACAAATGCATGTTCACATAGATCATTGGATAAAGCAAAAAAGTGATCTTGTGCCAGATCCTCCTCATCTATCGAATGTGGCTGTCATCATCTACATCATTATTACATGCACCTTGAGCATAAAAGCTTGTGCACATTCAAACCTTTCTTTGATAGTAAAATAAGAGGTGACGACAAGGTCTTTCTTCATGGCTCATGAATGTACATTAATAGCAGATCATTTAGTACTTAATGCAATGCATCTAGAATGAGCGCATCAAAGACCTGTTTGAAATCAGTTGTTTTAAAGAGATAAAATAACAGTTGAATCCACAAGCTTGTTGTTACCTTCGTCATGAGCTTTATCATGATGGAGCTCACAAATAGCATATAGGCTATGAAATCCAGCTCCTTATAATATCATCATCCAATGATCCCCATTAACAAGAATAACTGCCAAGGGAGCAGCATCTGAAAATGGAGCCATGGAATTTGCATCTCGATTCTTGGTATCGGCTTTCGAAGCATTGGCATGTGCGCTTCAAAAAGTTCCAGAATTGTTGATATGACCATTGAGTGCTTTCAGCTTCGATGCAATCTAAAAAAAAAGCAAATCAAGCAAGCGAAGGGGTACAACAAATCGGCAACAAGACTTCAGTGCTCCTAGTTTTCACAAGACACATGGAGGCTGAAGTGGGAAGGTATGTGCACAGCGGAAAGGTCTGAAGGTGAAGTTTTTCGAGGATACTCTAAATTCAACTGGCTCGATGTGAGCATGCGAGGCACCGACAAATTATACCACAACTACACCAAAAAAATATGTACAAGAAAAAACTATAGTGTAGACCATGCAAACCTAGTAAGACATGGATGTTTCTTGGCAGAGCTATAAGCGCCTGCGGCTAGCGATCGTGAGGGAGACACCGCCCCTCTCTCTCCATTTTCAGCACTTCTGCAGTAGATCTGAGGTCACAAAGAAGGTTTTTCAGTCGCTAGCATAGGATCTGGCATGCTTTTGAAGTCTTTTCTTGGTATTTATGGGATGCTTTTCTTGAAGCATCTTTTGTGGTGAATCTTCCTAGGTTTTGCCTCACGCTACTAACGTGGCTCTTCTACTCTTTGCTTCTAATAAAGCATAATGCTTTATGCTTCAAAAAAAGAAAAAGCAAGCAATTCAGCCCCATCCACGTGATTCGTTCCTTCCCTTCATGTGCCTTTTGGAGATGCGGTTTCATTCTTTTTATGCGAGAGGCTTGCAGGAAGGGTGAATCATGGTCTATAAGGTGGAATAGATCATATGCAAATCTGGTAAGAGAAGCAATTTCTAATTTGAGCATCCAAATTCATTTTATCCAGGTTTTGTTCTATCCGGTTGCTATTTCCTTCTCCCATTCTTTCTTACTAGCAGAAAGGTACAGATTTTACAAAACATGATCAAAAATTTTCTTTGAAATCAGAAGGATCGTTGTGATAATTCTGGCAGCATTTGTGTTTGAAATGGAGTGGCATAACATGTATGGCAGGGAGAAAGCTTGTTATAATTTTTCATGGTGCTATCTCAAGTACATGCTTGAATAGCTGCTCAAGTACTGAGGCTTGAGTGAAATTTTGGTACTAATAAGCCAAAATATAGATTACCATTCTAAGTACTAATATGCTTGGAATTGGTTCACTCGATACTTATATGTCGAATTAATTGGAATTTTATTCTATCTGGATGCAGTTTTACAGAATCCACTCTCATTACTTCTAGCTTCTTTGCTATGGTTGTTTAGGAACTGAAAAAATCTTTCGGGAGCCCCTTTTCAGAATCTGTTTTTTATCAGGAGGTCTTTGTGGAATTTTGGGATTATTTGAATGGATTTGAAGTGTAAGAAATGGGATCAATTTAGGGGCCGAGCTAGGGATATTATGTAAGCAGGAAGAAGTTTATATATCATGAACCGGACTTTTGGGAGGAGTCTTAACGGCTGGGCATGTGTTTCTAGCCCACTTAGGCTGACTGTTTTACATCCCGACAATGCAGCAACTAAGTTGATCTCATATTATGATACTTCCTTCTCCATTCAGTATTTCCAAATTATCTGCTTTGGTTCTTCAATATGTAAAAGAAAGCTTCGGGAGCCTATTTTTCCTAGTATCGTTTTGTCTATTCTGGTTAACATATGGGAGATTACCATGCGCTTCATGTATATTAGCTTACAGAGCAGAGAATAAGTTTCTGCACATAAAGAACGAAGATGTTGAGGCTTCTCCTGTAGTAATCCTGCTGAGGCTTCAAAAAAAAGAAAAGAAAAAAAAAAAGAGAGAAGAAAATGGTACTTGCACAGCCCAGAAATACTATAACAATATAGATATATATACATGCCCCAAATCATATAGAAACCCCATTGTGAAAAAGTTGTACAAATGTACATTTTGCGCCATGAACCATTTTTTATGATATTTAAAAATAAGCAAGTTGTCTAAAGATACAATGTTTGTTCTTGCAGGGTAGTAAAGAAAAATTAGATACCGTGCTGCTATGGCTATGGCTATTCCTCTATTTTGCAACTTATGGCTACCATTTTTGCAAGCTCTTTCTTTATTTTTGCAAGCTATGACTATTCATCTATGAGTATTTTTGGCAGAGAGCTAGATGTGGCTGTTGTTGCATGCTATAGCTTGGATGTATGTTGCAACATGATGCTGAAAGTAATAGAAATCGAAAGAAAATCCGTCCAGAATATCCAGGAGCTGTGCGAATGCATGAGGATCTTGAGGAAAATTAATCATGTCCTCCTGCTTGCTTCCTATGGCCGCCACAAGTTCCTGGGGTAAACATAGAGGGGCGGATTCAAGCTATTTTTTGGTAGGGCAAATAAGAGGCAATGGGAAACAAATAGAACATAGCATTGTTCACATACCAAAAAACGGAGATGCGAAATGGTCAGCTTGAATGCCATTTTGCAATGACGGGGAATGTCACATGGCATCGCAATATTAACAGACAGATAAAAACATTGAACCAAATACCATATTGTGATGCCATGTGGCATTCTCCTTCGTTGAAGAATGGCATTTAAGTTATGGAGCAGGAAAGCCAAATTGAATGCCATGCTTGAACCAACAAAAAGTACTTATGTAGGAATTCTAGTTGCTGATATTTTTTATAACCAGTTATCCTGTTTTGCCATTTGGAATGTGGCTAAAGTACTAGTCAACTTAACATGCTAGAGACTGGAGGCCTGCTTTGAAAGGTTTTCCATATCCTCTCCAAGGTTGGTAATCTTACCATCTATCCAGCGAGGTTTATAACCTATCCCCTCTCCAGGGTTGGTAATCTGAGAGGTATAGTTATCTCTTCTCTAGGCTGGTAATCTTGCCGTCAATACATTTCAGAACAATGTAATTAGGATCTGGTTATGGCATTATATTACCAAGAAAAATCAGCAGATGTAGACAAGCCAACAAAAGCAACACCATTGAATGAATTTTGTTCCTCTGAAAAATAGTATGTTTACATTCAAACTATTTGGAACAACGAAGATAATATTTAGTAGGTTGATTTCATCTGCAATTTCTTCATCCCCTGCAAAATCCAAATAAATTAAGCATTGTAAGTCTTGTCTATTGTTGCCTGTTGTGATCTAAAGGTTACTGTACGTGATAAATGCTGACCACTGCTTAGTTTTGTAAAGGTAATTCTTTGCGATAACTTTCTGCAAAATGAGAACAATACTCCAAAAGTTATTTAGAATTGTTGACGAACCCTTGCATGCCCATCAGCACTCTATCAGCATCCATGGAAACAGAAACAAGGAATTCATTTTTCCACTCAAGAACTATATGTTCTTATCCAGAAAGGCTGAAACATCATAATTTTGAAGTGCAACATATGAATTGATTTTGGAAATTCCAATTCGAATTGGGCATTACCTTGATAATAAGCAGGTTTGGTGCTGGATTATTGAATGTCATTGATGTGTTCAAGATTGATTCTGGATTCCAAGTTTGGAAGGAGAAGGTAAGGCATGTCCTGCATGTTGAAGGTCTATCGGAACTAATTGAAGGGGATGAGTATGAGGAAAATTCCAGAGGTAGAGCTGTTACTATGGGACTCAGGGGAGCTCATCTTCAGATGATGAGCAAACTGTGGAAACTCAGACAAGAGAAGTTGTCATGACGTCTAGAGAAAGTACAATTGAACAAAATGCAAAAAATGAGAGAGGCTCAAGGCATTATAATGAGGACTCAGGGGAGCTCATCTTCAGATGATGAGCAAAATGTGGAAACTCAGACAAGAGAAGTTGTCATGACGTCTAGAGAAAGTACAATTGAACAAAATGCAAAAATGAGAGAGGCTCAAGGCATTATAATGAGCAAAGTTAGCTCAAGTATTGTACTGAAGCTTAGGGGTATGAATCCCAAATCGATGTGGAGGTATATGATGCTTACATATGAGGAAAAGACATTCTCTCAGATTGATGTGCTAGAAAATGAACTTAGGAGGCTAAAGTTTCATGAAAAGGATGATATAAATGATTTCTTTCAAACTTTTGATAATACTATTGCTGACTTGGAAGGTGCAAGAGTGTTTTACACACAACGACAGCAGGTAGTTGCAACCTCCAGGGCACTAGCAAGCCTTGGGAATGTATCTATATTTATTAGAACAATTGCAAGGACAAGGATTGATGCAGAAAGGATGTTAAAAACAGAAATCGAGCAAGCCAAAGTTATGCAAGATGAGGAGTCTTCACAAACCCTACTTGCAAGAGGAAAGGGGAAGTTTGATAATCGACGAGGAGGTAAAATAGGCCCTTGTTTTAATTGTAATAAATTGGGACATTAACAATGATGATGATCTTCTGATTTTAGATAGTGGAGCAGAAAAGTCAATTGCATGCACATCAAAAATCTTGAAAGAGTGCAAAGGAGCTAATGGGGACATGTACAAGTAGGCAATGGGGATTTACAGAAAATTAAAGATGTTGGAGTACTAGAACTCTTTGACTTGAGTGGAAGAAGTATGAATATGAAAAATGTACTATGTGTTCCAAGTTTGGTCGGGAATTTAATATCAATTTCTCAACTTGTTGACATGGGTTTTAGAGTGGTATTTGAGCAAATGGATTGCAAAATTTATGAAGGTAATGAACTAAAAGTTTTTGGAAGAAGAGTGGGAAATCTATTTGGCATAAGTGCAAATGGCCCTAGGAGTATAAACGTGATCACAAACCCTGATATTGAAATCTAGTTTGAAAGATTGGGTCATACCATTTTCAAAAATATTGAAATGATGATCAAACAAGGCTGGATCAAATCTGTAGTTAAGTTCAAAGAAAATTATGTGTGCAAAGGCTGTCAATTAGAAAACACTTAAGGCTTTCTTTTTCAAAGGCAAAGAAGGAAACAAAGGATATTTTTGAACTAATCTATACTGACTTATGTGGGCCATTAAACGTAACAGGGATTTTTGAAAAACGTTACTTCATAACTTTTGTGGATGACTACAGCCGAAGAACAAGAGTTTTTTATCTGAAAACAAAGTATTTGGCATTTGAAGCTTTCAAAACATTTGCTGCAGAGGCTGAATGTGGAACTGGCAAAAGAATATAATGTGTTCGTTTAGACCGTGGAGAGTATCTGTCCTCTAATTTTAAGAAGTATTGCATAAATAGGGGAATAAAAAGACAATTTACATGTATCTACACACCCGAACAAAATAGGGTTGCAGAAAGAAAGAACAAGTCAATTTTGAATGTTGTTAGATCTATGCTCAAGCATGCATGATTGCCAAATTATCTTTGGGAGGAAGCAATAAAGACTACGGTCTTGATACAGAATATACTGCCATCAAAAAGTCTACAAGGTGCTTGTCCAGAATTTTTATTGTCAGGAAACCTACCTAGCTTCGAAAAATACAGGGCATATGGTTGTTTAGGGTATACACACATTTCTAAGGAAAATAGACTGAAGTTGGATAGGGAAAGACAAAAGTGTAGAGATTGAAACAAGCTGTTTATGGTTTAAAGCATTTACCAAGACAATGATATATGTGCATTAATCAATACTAGTTATGGTGCCCGGCGTTACCGGGCTTTAGCAAATGTGGATTGTAGAATGGTTTTGCATTAGTAGGCTTTAGAGTACTTCGCATCTCGAATCTCGCAAGGATCTACTTCTTTTCTGTGGACGCTAAAAAATCTATTCTATTCTATACATGAAACCTCATTTGAGGTATGAACTCGATGTAGCAGAATTAAGTAGGAAAAGGGAGGATAGGGGTGCCTAAAATGAATGAACTACCTAACTATTTAGCAACATTTTTACAACCATTTAACTGAAGAAGAAAATTGGAAGTGATGACATGATTAAAAGCTTATAATATGGTCATGATAGTTTTCATATAAGTAGATAAATCGGATTTGTATGCCTTGGAAATGAGATTGTCTAGGATGTTGTGGATTTATGATGAGTATTTTGTGTATTATAAAAAATGGCTTAATCAATGAAGTGGTTTTGGGCGATTTGCAATTCAATTAGAAGTTGAAGTTTGAACATAATAATTGCTTGCAATATATGTTTTAGAACCTGTTTATGTGACTATTTAAGAACAAAAGCACCAATTCTTGAAATGTTTGAAGCAATAGTTGGTAATTGTATTGAGAGGGATGGTAGATGTGAAGGTCGATGACAAACATGTTGTAAGAACGGAAATAGATAAGCTTGATGGACAATATTATTTCTTGTTGGTAAGCAGAGTGCTAGTTTTGTTGTATAAGCTTAATAAAATGGCAGAACCCTAGCCAATTTGCTACACAGCTAATAGCAAGCAATCCTGATAAGATCTTCTGTAATAATTTAGTGCCTACACATGTTTCATTTATAACATAGACATTTAGTTTTGCCTATATGTTTGCTTGCATGCTTGCGATATACTTGTGTTGTTCGTCCAGTTCACAAAAGTTATACGCATTTGTAAAAGCACTACGAATGTCACGACAAATTCCTGCTTCTTCTCTATCTATCTTTCTTTCTTTAATATTATCATGGTGCTCCGTTAATGTGTTCTTTAGGGTAACTTGGATCTTGTACTTGCACCTTAAGCTCCAAATTAATGCATGAATCCTATGCATAGATGTTCACTTAGTTAGGGTTGGATTGCCTAGGTCTTGTACCTGGCACCCCATGCTTGAAATTGATACATGGACTTGCATAACTTTATTGAGTAGAGCCATTTTTATATTGAAATTAATACACAGAGGGCTTGCACAACTTTATTGCACAGAGGGCTTGCATATTACGCATAGGTGTTCACTTTGTTCTTGCCTGGATTGTTAAATATCATAGCAGAAGTAAAAAAACCTGACAACTATCAACTAAGTGTGCAGTAGAGACTACTTGAAGGACAACTATTCCTTCACTTGAAGATATGTTAGCTCATTTCTGCATGTACTACTACACAAATTGAGGAACAAAAAGATGCATTGACTGATTGATGACCTGCATTACTACGAAATGTTTCCCAAGCATATTTGTGGCAACTGTAGCTGGCTTTTAAGAATCTTGAGGAGGGTAAGAGTATAGATAGGATCTAAAAAAAAGCCATATTCTCATAAAGTTGACATGGCTTCAATTTTTTATTCATCGTATTGTAATAAACCAGAGGACTATAGAGCACACATCATAATAGGGTGATCCACCTTCCTTCATGAATTAGATATCCTGCACAAATAGACAGCAAGTGGTATGTTCATATCTGAAAGACAAAAAAAGCATCTGTTGTGTCTCATTATTTTTTCCTACATGTATTTTACATCATTAACTACAGCCCTGAGAGTGAAGGATAGGATGCTGAAAATGCGGAGGTCATTTATTTATCTAGTCTGAGCTAAAGTAGTCCATGCATGAGTATGCCTCCAACAAATGCATTTATTGTCCAGTTCATATTCCTCCACTGCTTCACATGTGTTCTATCACATTGAATTGCTTCTTTCCCATACCTTTAATGCAACAGAATATGGCAAACAACATGCATCAATTGACTTAAAATTCAAGGACAATCCCATAATGGCAAAGCTACATTTGCATTCGAGTGGTTATGCTACTGTGCTATGCGATCCGACTTGAAAGTGCAACATGGGACAGAGGCCAGGAAGCCAAATAAAAGCATACGTCAATCATCAGATCTTCGAGCAGCCTTAATCATGGAATCCAGTAAGGTATTTGGAGTGCAATCTTTGGAGGCTCTATCAATTTGTACATCTTCAAGCAGTGGCCATCTACTTGCTTAAAACAAACAAAAATGTGTCAAAAATAGTGGTGCAAATTGGCTCTATAAGGACTAATAAATATACGTAATCCAACTTGCATCCTCTACAATCAAATCATTCTTGCAAAACCACTGTAACAAAGCTGCCCACCTACCTCTCAAAGATGAGTTTCCCTATATGTTATGAAAGTCTACCGAAAAGAAAGATTCAGATCCCTCTGGAAAAAAGGAGAATGTTTTTCTTGTGGAGGGCTAAAGTATCTAGTGTAAGCCATCCTCACTTTTCCCTAATATGAAGGGCCAAAGAATCCAGTGTAAGTTATCCTCACTTGCCCCTAATACGGTCACAAACATGCCTAATTTGAGTAAAGCAAATAATTTATAGTTCCTGTACAACAGAAGCAATTGGGGAAAAGATTGTTTGATCTTAAACTCAAAGAAATAAACTTCCTTACATGCTAAATGAACCTATGGAAGGGTAGACTTTGTTTTGCAATTAAGTACTTGTTCCAGTACTACAATGAAGATTTATGTGTCGCATGCTCTGGGCCAGAATGATATGCCCTGAAAGTAAATTCTTCACTCCTCTTCCTGGATATAAGTCCAATGTTTTTAATGGGTAATGTCAGTTTAGATATTCATGACATGAAAATGCTTACTTTCTCTCATACGATGACAACCACTTTAAGTACGCTACCCCAAAATAAACGCTTTCAAAAGGCCTATAGAGCATTGATGCCGTCCAGTCAACAGTGTATGCCCTGCAACCCATATCTCTGGAAAAGGAAATTCAAACACTTTATTTAACAAACTTCCATAAACAGGCTACTAACTTACTATCCTGGCAGAAAAATAAAATACAGTGCAAACATGCATGTCAAAATTGAAATTACCTGGAAACAGGCTACTAACTTACTATCCTGGCAGAAAAATAAAATACAGTGCAAACATGCATGTCAAAATTGAAATTACCTGGAAATCCAATCAGCTCTAGACTTCGAAATTTGGATCAACCCGATACATTCTTCGTTCAACAGATCATATCGTTGGGTAAGTGGCTGTCTATCGCTTTCAATCTCAGCTATTGCACAAACCATAGCCTGCATAAGTACATTATCCAGCATATTTTAGTCTACTGACAGAGACACGTAGCATTCCATGCCAACATATGAATATCCTAAACAAATGTGTTCATTAAGCTTCCTTACCACATCTATCCGTTTCTTAAAATATTTGCTCGTAATAATTTCTGCAATAGCCTGTATGCATTGAGAACATTCATCATGAGATCATCATGCTGTTAACTATACTATATATTTCAGATCCCTCTGGAAAAAAGGAGAATGTTTTTCTTGTGGAGGGCTAAAGTATCTAGTGTAAGTCATCCTCACTTTTCCCTAATATGAAGGGCCAAAGAATCTAGCGTAAGTTATCCTCACTTGCCCCTAATACACAAACATGCCTAATTTGAGTAAAGCAAATAACTTATAGTTCATGTGACAGAAGCAATTGGGGAAAAGATAGTTTGATCTTAAACTCAAAGAAATAAACTTCCTTACATGCTAAACGAACCTATGGAAGGGTAGACTTTGTTTTGCAATTAAGTACTTGTTCCAGTACTGCAATGAAGATTTATGTGCCGCATACTCTGGGCCAGAATGATATGCCCTGAAAATAAATTCTTCACTCCTCTTCCTGGATATAAGTCCAAGGTTTTTAATGGTTAATGTCAGTTTAGATATTCATGATATGAAAATGCTTACTTTCTCTCATACGATGACAACCACTTTAAGTATGCTACCCCAAAATAAACGCTTTCAAAAGGCCTATAGAGCATTGATGCCATCCAGTCAACAGTGTATGCCATGTAACCCATATCTCTGGAAAAGGAAATTCAAACCCTTTATTTAACAAACTTCCATAAACAGGCTACTAACTTACTATCCTTGCAGAAAAATAAAATACAGTGCAAACATGCATGTCAAAATTGAAATTACCTGGAAATCCAATCAGCTCTAGACTTCGAAATTTGCATGAACCCGGTACATTATTCGTTCAACAGATCATATCGTTGGGTAAGTGGCTGTCTATCACTTTCAATCTCAGCTATTGCACAAACCATAGCCTGCATAAGTACATTATCCAGCATATTTTAGTCTACTGACAGAGACACGTAGCATTCCATGCCAACATATGAATATCCTAAACAAATGTGTTCAGTAAGCTTCCTTACCACATCTATCCATTTCTTAAAATATTTGCTCGTAATAATTTCTGCAATAGCCTGTAAGCATTGAGAACATTCATCATGCTGTTAAGTATACTATATATTAAAGAAAGCAGCAATATAACAAAGATAGCTCAAAGGAAACTTGCAACCACTTTAAGAAAACCCATGTAGACAGAAGTTAGGTTCACTATGCTAAATGAATGTTGCTTCTGCCAAGCTGATGTAGTGCAAAAGCAAATCATAAATGGCAATTGCTTCTAAGTAAATTCCTACATGATCCTAATTCTGCAGACGTCGACGTCGATGTTATACCTCTACAACCTTCATGCATGCCCAAATAGGCATCACTTTGCTAAAAGAAAATCACTTGCAGAAAGAAGCAGCTACCAAATATTTTCTTCCCAGTACCTTCTTTGATCAAAAGTATTTGGCTTTCTATAACGCATGAAACCTCCAGAATAATCTACAAAATGCTTTACTCGAGAACAAATGCAAATGCAAGGGCGCAACTTTAATTTTTTGAAATGCAACTTAGATGATTTACCACCTCTGTAGAATTGATTTGGCCCAGAATGATGATGGAAGCATAGTGACGGACTCTCAATAGCAACAATTCACACAAATGTGCAATCAACCATACTCTGTCTATATAAAATCAAATCGTGCAAACATCAAAGCGGTGCACTAACCATCAAAGAAATGGTCAGTCGTTTCAGATAAGCATAAGTTCGGGCAAATAAGACAGAAAAAGGGAGATCCTTATATGCAGCAGATAAGAAACCAGACAACCAACCCAATACACATTTAAACTCAAACAAGAGTTTAAGAAAGTCTGACCATTACAAAACCTTTGTATGAGCCTCGAACAGAACTGTTAAAAAGCTCCAAATAATGTGAGCATGATAATGCCAAAGCCAAAGTTTCCGGCACCTGGAACAAAAATACTGCATAAAGTTCAAGATAGATAAATGGTTCAAAGCGGAATTGCACAGAGGCAATCAGAAAAAAACTACTATTTTCTCTTCTCCACGCGTATCTCATGCAAATTACATGGGGAGACCCTCCTGCCTCCATATCCGGAAAACCCCAAATGCGCCCAGCCTTCAGCGGGCATTCGGGCAAAGTGCAAATGAAATCCTAATTAAAAAAAAAAAATCGCGATTTTTGGAAGTCGGATTTTTTTTTCAGGTGGTGAAAATCCCCAAAACCTTAAGGAAATGACGTTAAAAAAAAAACCAAAAAAGTTTTTATCAAACTGGAAAATCCGAATTTAAACAATAAGATTTGAAAGAACAGGGATATGAAAAACTTGCAAATGATGGGAATGTTTATATTTTGAAAGATGGAGATAAATTCTGTATCATGGCAATCTATGTTGATGATTGTATCTTAGCAGGAAATGGCATGGACATTCTGAAACTGTGCAAAGAGGCCCTTAAAATAAGATATAAAATGTCAGATCTGGGAGAACTCCCTAAATTTTTGGGAATTCAAGTTAAGAGATGTAGGGAAAGGAGTTTGACCACACTTTGTCAAAGTGAGTACATTGATACAGTGCTTGAGAAATTCAACATGCAAGATTGCAATCCTTGTCAAAAGATATGTGTCCTAAAACAGATCAGGAAAAGGAGCATATATTAAAAATTCCTTATAGACAACTAGTAGATTGCTTGCTTTTTATTGCAAACAAAACCAAACCTGATATATATAGTCTTTATTGTAAATGTTTTGAGCAGATACAATAATAATCCTGGACAAGGTCATTGGCATATTGCTAAAAAGGTACTAAGATTTTTAAAGGGTACATGAGACTTGCAAATGAAAGCATACAGTGATGCTGATTGGTGTGGAGATGTTGATGAGAGAAAATCAACTTCTGGTTATGTTTTAATCCTAGGTGGAGATCCAATTAGCTGGAGAAGCAAGAAGCAATCATCAATTGCTTTGTCAACTGCACAATCAGAATGTACCTCAACCACTCTAGCAGCAAAGGAGATAATATGGACAAGAAGATTTTTAGAAGAACTTGGAGTAAAACAAGAAGGAAGTACAGATTTATTCTGTGATAACCAAAGTTGCATAGCAATGACAAAAATCCGGTTTTACATGAAAGAACCAAACATATAGAGATGGAGATGCATTACGTAAGAGATATGTTGAGTAAAGGGAAAATCACATTAAAATATGTGTGTTCAGAAAACCAGGTGGCAGACATATTGACAAAAGCTTTAGGATACAAGAGAATTCAAAAATTATCTGAGATGATGAATTGTAAAGAAGTCATAAGATTATGATCTGAAAGGGAAATGTAGGACTTTGAAGTTCATATCATAATCTTAGAGTATGGTACAGAATAGAGATGCACATGGAAACAGATGGTACTTCTACAGGTCCTATTATAACCAAAAGATGATGCCGAAAAACCATGGTGATTCTTTTATTATTAGTGGTTTGAAAGACACTAATATATTAGGGATGATAAACATCACGACTTATTTATAGTCAGCATCCAAATATATAAAGTTTGATTATAGGGATATACAGTCCAATAGTTTTCGAGCCATTCCCTATTCAAATTCTTGGTCCAATGCACAGAAGACCGGATCGACTACAAGGGCATGACGGTGAGGCTTAACCGCCGGAACCAGATGCTAAAATATAACAAAAGATGTATAGAACATATATTGGGCATTGAAGAAGTTATTTGAATTCAAACAAAGGGAGGTCGGTACGATTATCCTATTGTTTAAATTTGGTTTTTCCGGAGTTCCGAAAACTTTTTGGAATTTTTTCTTAATTTGATTTCGTAAGGTTTGGAGTGTTTTGGTGGCCGGGAAAAGATTCAGGTTCACCAAAAATCAGGCATTTCGTTGTACTATGATTTCGAAATCGGCAATTTTGGGGTCGATGGTTATCCCAGTTTTCGTGGATTCTTATCTGGGATAGCTGATCATCGGCATGCCTGCCACGGTGCGGATGGAGTTGTGGAGATAAAACTATTAGTTATGGAGCATGATACGAGCATGGATTAAAATTTTCAAGGTATTGTGGGCTAAGTATTGTCCTCGATATGCACTGTACAGACGGCACATGCAGTCCATGGAAATGGTGGTATGAGAAAGCATTTCATATGGTTTTAATGGTTTCGATTTTAGCCGGATATAGGAAATTTTCTTCAGTGAAGCTTCGATCCATGCAGCATCCCTCAGGACATGCACCACGGCATGGAGCCCAACGATGTTATAGTTAGGGATCGTGATATTATGTTCCTGTTTTTTATTCATGGCCATAGCTTGCAGCAGGGGATGCATTCAAGCTGATAAAAATTGGGTTGCTATGATTTGATATTTTAAGATTTTGTGGCTTTGGGTTATCCATCCCCGATTTCTAATCCATCTTATTCTCTGCATGCATGCTTGCCACGATTGCTCACAATAAGTACTTATAAATCATTCAGGGTTTTGTCTGGTCGAAGGTTTGTGGTTTTCCGATTGCCGAGGCAGGTAACATATGTTGTCATATTTTTGTGCAACTTATTGTTCTTTTCTGAATATGGCAATTATACTGCCAGTTAACTGGATGGACTTCCATGGTTTATGTCAATATTATTGTAGAAGGTTGTGTGGCAACCTTTGCTGGCAAACTGGAGTAAAGGCATCTGAGATTTTCTACTCACATATATATGTGCATATGCTAATCCTTAAAGCTGAGTTCGCATATGCATGTGGGATTTCTTACTTCACAGCCTTACTTAGGATTTAGTCCTGCTTATTTCCAGAGTATACTAATCTTTAAAGCTGAGTTCATATATGCATATGGGATTTTTTACTTCACACCTTTAGTTACTATTTCTTACTATTTTCATGCAAGTTCGTTTTGGCCTACATTGGACAAGTGGTCTCATCTTCATCATCTGTCAAACCAGGTGAGATTGTTAAGCTCACGTCTCTTTTTCCTAGCACGTACACTGAATATATCATTTGTTGGCGTACTAGAGTTTAAATTGCAACTACCCTGCAGGGACTCTACTGTTCTGTTTTTATATGGTCCTGAGCACTCCTTATCAGAGTAAATTCTACGATACCTGAAGGAAATCAATTATGCTGAAAAAAAAAATATCCAATATTCGACATGATTTCTATATTTAATAGCAAACAAGCTTCTTGCGGTTTCTTGCAGGTTGCAGAATCATTGCAGCACGAAACTTCTACACACTATCCAAGAGCAATCAAGCGCAACTACCTCTGCGATTCTTCCTCAACAACCAGTTGTACTTACGATGATAGCATGCCCATATCACAGACGAGTTTGCAGACTGCAAAAATTCATCCATCCAGCTCAATTCTCAAGCACAGCTTCTGATCATACCTTCTTACCTCTATACTTCTAAATCGCTTCACTTACCTTCAAGTCAATACAGGTTCAGTCTACACCATCCTTGGTATTTCCCACGTTACCATTTCTATTCTGACTATAGAGGACATCTGATAACAGGACATGTAATGCATCGACTTAAACCATAACGCACTGTACATGTTCTTGAGTTTTCAACACAACCATGAAGAAAAGGCTCCGACATTTTCATATGTTCCTTTCCTATCCTCTGATACCCAGATATGATCCGATCCTCTCCATAAACGCTAAACAGCTCCCATGTTGATTCTTTCATAACTTAGGTAACGAGGTTTCCTATTATTCTAATCTACATTTGTTTACATTTCAATTCCAAAATGTCGTCTGCCCTGACATCTAAAACAATAGATTTCTTATTTTTGTAGGTATCCACCAAACACCCATAATATAGCACGGCTTCCCAGCCTCATCTTCACATTGAAGGTATGACACTATTCTTTGTTAATCAATAGCCTAATACTATGATACAATCGCTACTCTACGCATGCAAACGTGTTCTACACTTGAATTCAGCTATATCTCATGCTATATTCAATGAAACTCAAGTCTAACATCTTCTGTTTTTGTTCTAATATTAAAGCCTTTTCACCAGTGGTCTTCATAGCTTACAGTCTGGTCTAACCACCCACTACCCACGCTGAAAAGCACGAAGTCACAGAGTCTTAGAGACTGTGGAGTCACTACATGTCACTACACCATGACGTCGGCACAAATATATTTGGCTGCACATACATATATAGACATGCATATTCAACTTCTATCATGAATTCTGCCACCCGTTGCAAACAGCTTCACTGTCGGTACATGTTATTTAATTCATAAAGTTATGTAGTCATTCTGAACTTTTCAAATGTTTCTGTAGATCAGAACCATAATCCAGACTTGCAGGCCTCAATGAAAGCATATTTGTCACTTCCATAAATGTTACTTCCCAAAGCTCAAGAAGCACAACAAACCAGGGTACTTTTCAATTCTCAGCAGTAAATTAGGAGGATTTATGGCATATTATCTTTGTTGCTAACTATATCAACCTACTCAGTGGATTTATAATTTTTTTAATCGTGTTCATCAAGATACTGTCCAGATGTGCATCAAATTACTGTCATTTCAAAGTCGGATGCTCAATACTGAAAGAATCCCCCTAGCCCACTTTTAAGGATTCCACGTCTTATAAATCCAGTTGAGTCTAGAATATTGATCGAAATGTTTTAAGTATGGACTCCATAGGGCTATACCGCACCAAGAGCTTCACATTTAGGGAATGAAGGTTTAGTATTTTCATATAAACAGAAACACATTGCACTCATTCTGTTCTCTGATTCGAGAAAATTCCATAGCATTTTCTTTCGTGCAGTTTAAAATGAAATACAATGCATGGTTGAAAGGTCCTTTCACCATTGCAAGAATTGCATGAAACCTTCTTATTGATGAACATCGTGGTTCATGTTCCTCTTATTCTATAGCATTAGTTTTGGTGTTATGATCTCAAAGTGAAAGAATGGACCTTGATGTTGCATTTACACCAATTGTATTTAGCTTTATTGTCTTTGTGCAGGCCCCATAGATACGTAATTTGGTGCAGGGCTTTCAATCAAATAATTGGATGCACAAAGTTAATGCTGCAGCACATTGCAAAGCACCATTTGAGCATGCATGACACTATTTCCAGTAAGGGCAGACTATCTCATCTATTCATACATCACAATAGTGCTGCCATGAAAACTATTACCATTTATGGCATGGTACTTAAAATCGACAATTTCGTGCAGCATTTTAAATCGAATACGATGTTCTTCACTTAAATGGTTGCCTGCCATCATCTTAAGGCAGCACCTTGCAGAAAATTAGCTCTGACAGGCTACTTCATTCATCTATTTGTCTTAAAAGAAAGTTCGCATTAATCAGATCTTAATGGTGACCCATATACACATCAATGGGATCTCCTGGGATTTTATACTTCTATTATGTGAATACCAACTGATACAGATGGTTATAAAATAAATTAGAGATCTGGGATACTTTAAGCTAGGCATTAACCCCAATGTAAAACGCTAGGCATTAAGGCCAATGTAAAAACAGTGTTCTTAAGATATACGTGCAACAGACCATAGGAACATGTCAAAAGACATTCTAAGACCTTCAAACCGTGATTCATCAAATAACTTAATGGAGTTATCTTATTTGCTTCTTGCAATTCAATGCATACCATTACAGGTAAAAAGGGAAGTAAGAATGATGTATTCAATTTATGCCACATTGCAATAATCCAAACAACCAAAAAATATAAAAGAAAACCACGAAACATCTAAACACAAATAATCGATAAGCAATTTTCGTTATATACAACCAACTATATGTTCAACAACCCACAAACAAACTTACATTACTCAAATTCAAAGTTCAACTCATTCCCTCATGCTCCCAACATAATGCAAGATGCACAACATTAACAATGTCGTATTCAACATAGGCACCTAACAGTTGCATATTCAGGCTCCACATTAGGTATGCTCAATGAATCTTGCAATGTTCCTCTATATTACCCTTGCCCCCTCCAAGCAAAAACGCAATTCACATTCTCTTTCCAGTAGGAATTTCCCACAAACAACTATGCCACTTCAAAACTACATCATAGAATTGCTCAATATTCTTATCCCAACCACATTAACAACTTCATTACCTAAGATTACTAAATCATAACGTCACAAACTTCAATTCCACTCCACTACTTCCCACCACAAATCATATCGCCACAAATTTCAAATCTAATTCATCTCAACTACTTCCATATTAACCCAACCATCACACAACGACCTCTTCATATCTTGAAAAGCCCGGCAACGCCGGGCACCATAACTAGTATTGTGATAAGAATCAATATAGCTACAATGATATGATATTGTCTCAATGGTCGCTTGATTTCAAATCCATTTGTTCTTGGTTGCTTGTTTATAAATGCATGAAAGATGTATAAATGACCTGTGATAAAGATTTATTGACTATTGTTGAAGATCTTGTTTGATAGAGAAATAAGGAAAACTTAGAAGGAAGTATAAATATGGTGTTTCTCATAACTCATGAGCTCATGAGTTATGAGAAACACCATCCATAATTTTGTTATGCATCCATTTATACTTCCTTCTAAGTTTTCCTTCAAACAAGGCCTTCAGCAATGGTCAATAAATCTTTATCACAAACCGTTTACACATCTTTCATGCATTTATAAACAGCAACCAAGAACAAATGGATTTGAAATCAAGTGACCATTGAGACAATATTATATCATTGTAGCTATACTGATTCTTATCACAATATAATCATACCGACCTCTCTTTGTTTGAACTCAAATAATTTCTTCAATGCCCGATATATTTTCTATACATCTTTTGTTATATTTAAGCATCTGGTTCCGGCGGTTAAGCCTCATCGTCATGCCCTTGTAATTGATCCTGTCTTCTGTGCATTGGACCGAGAATTTGAATAGGGAATGACTCGAAAACTATTGGACCGTATATCCCTATAATCCAACTTTATATATTTGGATGATGACTATAAATAAGTCGCGATGTTTATCATCCCTAATATATTAGTGTCTTTTAGACCACTAATAATAAAAGAACCACCATGGTTTTTCAGCATCATCTTTTGGTTATAATAGGACCTGTAGAAATAGCATCTGTTTCCATGTGCATCTATATTCTGTACGATACTCTAAGATTATGATATGAACTTCAAACTCCTACATTTTCTTAGCTTTGGAATTGAAGTTATCACCGTGATGATTAGGCACCGAGTTTGAAGACCTTTAAGAAGGAGCAAAGGGGGCATAATCATCTGAGGTAATAGATTACAATTGAACCATTGGCATAGATTTAATAGATCCTAAACAATGTATGATGACACCAATCGTGGTCAACATGCAAAATTGAGGTCAAACCCCATTATGTTCTTGTACTTGATAATGTTTCATGTTTGTTTTTATTATTTGGAGCTTCACAAGAAGTGGGTATTCCTTGGAGGTTTCTCTTAAATCCTTCACGCTCCATACTCTTAATGCTTGACACAATCGTGAGCATGCAAAATTGGGATCAAACCCCATTATGTTCTTGAACTTAGTAATGTTTCATGTTTGTATTACTCAAAATCAAGGCTTTTATTATTTGGAGCATCTCGAGAAGTGGATATTTCTTGAAGGTTTATCTTAAATCCTTCACGCTCTATGTTATTAATGCACTTGACATAATGCTTTGTTTGTGTCTCATGGGCACAAGCTTGCAAAATGCAAAATGGCATGGCATGCCATTCTAGTAGATTTTGTTTGTTATTACAAACTAGTATCATTTCATGTTGTATGATCAGATTCCTAAGTAGTTATTGCAACGTCACCTTGGCCTCACACAAAATATCCTTTAGGCCCTCGAAGCAAAAAATAATTTGACCCATATACACCCTATTATTTACACACAGAACAACCCTAAGTCTCGAAGGCAATGGCCTCATCATCCACGACACTTTCACTATCTTCTGCATACTTAACCCTCTTGCTATTGCCACTACCACTTCCTTGCCTCCATTTTCTACTCCTATAGTTCAAATGTCTTGTTGAACTACCATTGCATAGCAATCATCCCCACATTTGAACATGCCTCTTCAGTCTTTTGGATCGCACTACAACAACCTTTCATTCATCGGCTTTATAGTTACCTCTCCTATAGAGTCAATTCCTAACAAACTCCTCCTTATCCAAGTTGGCGATCACATAATTGAAGTTGGCTTCTAATGGACGATAACTTGGACTATTGAACTATTGTAAGTTCTCTTAAATGCACATTATTAGCTCTAGTGTGTTCCTCTACTCTCTCCACTTGATGGGAGGCCGAGATTCTAAATTTTGCCTCGATGGATACAGATCACAAGAAGGAAGATAAGTTCGAAGTTTTTAATGACATTGGTACTGAGAAGTCACTCTGCTGGTTCTTCCCGATTTTGTCCGGACTTGGTTCCTACTGAGCCATCTTCTCTTATCTTCTCAAATAGGTTGTTCAATCGCTAGTTTGAAGGCTCCAGGCACTTCATTAGTTTGCAGGTGCCTTGCTTGTTTTTATGGCAAATCCTCAATCTACAATGAACTCCAAGTTAGTTGTTCTAGTTATTCGCTTATCTTTTTTATTTGTTAATATTCAACAATCTAGAGCTTTAAGGTGTAGACAGCCTGTAAAATAAATTGCAAGTTTTATCTCTATAATATCTAATTGCTGAAGTAGAGATTTAGTAAGATTCCTTAATTGCATGTAATTCTCTTTTGATATTCTCCATGCGCAGTAGAGATCAATTGCAATGCTAGCAGTTAATATGTTGAGACAGAGATCTAGTATTGATGCTTTCTTATGAATACCAAGTATGATCTTAGTTGAATTAAGGAAAGTTCGTAAATCATGAAAGGTGTGACGCTCCCCGAATCCATACGATGCTCCCATCCTATAAATACGAAAATTCCCCTCCCATGGCGATTCTATCACCATGGAAAGGCCCTCCGTATGACTCGGACCACTTGTGATGGGCAAGTGTCCTGGTGAAGGACACGGAGGTGTCATTCGTCCCACGCCTTCTATGGGAATCCTATATAGCGGAAGCATACATACATGTTAGCACCTGGCAACAATACAAATAAATAATATACCACCACGAAGGGTGGCCTATCATCATCACTATAGATATAACAGAATACCAACATAACAAAGGATATGCACCTTAAATGAGGCTTCTACCACAGGCTCAGACGCAAGGGGGTCGACTGATGGTCAAGGCCTCCAGATAACAACAGATGGAATCATGACAATGGCGTTGGCTGGCATAGAACAATGGCTAAGATAGTCCACTCCATCCGCCACTTCTGTGCACACTTTGCAGATAGGTTGAATCACGCTATGACATGGTTGTAGCCTTCCAGAGACATAAGATGGAAGTCCTTTCCAGAGCACGGTGCTTCCATGGTGGCTAGAGGATCGTAGTTCTGTCCAGCAACTACGCATCCGTACCCGACTTTAACCCACCAGAATCCATAGCCCGCCCCGGCACGCCAATCATGCCCAGGACATCCCTATGGGCACGTGTCTTGCGACCCATGAGATGTCAGTTCCATACCCGGCCCATACGCAATGACCAACTATAGACCTAGCCACAGTAGGGAGCCTTGTAGCCACGCTAAGCAAGGTCCCACCCCCATTCACCACCATGATCCTTGTCTGGTGCTCAGCAACACCATACCATCAACAGCCAGGAGGGCTCTTGTGCACATGCCGCATTTATTGGGATTTAATGGATTCTAGCTAGGAGCATCTCTACTTCTATATAATCTTTAGGTCTCTACCCCCTTTAATCCCCACAAACACAGAAGGAACATGAAGAAGAAGAAGAAGAAGAAGAAGAAGAAGAAGAAGAAGAAGAAGAAGAAGAAGAAGAAGAAGAAGAAGAAGAAGAAGAAGAAGAAGAAGAAGAAGAAGAAGAAGAAGAGAATATTCTCTTCAAGTCTTCATATCTTCAAATTTTGAGAACTTGCTTTTATTTGTGCTGATACTGCAAGTTATGGTGCCTAGGTTTGATGCAGAACATCAAAATGGATTGAATGCCTTTTGTAGATGGATCATACAATACAGCTGGTTATGTTGTAAAGGTTTGACAGATGCACTTGGCCCTAGTGCCTTTAAATTTGCAAAGCTCCTTTGGATGGGTGAGAACATGTACGAAGAAGAAGAATATACTCATAGATTCTTCTAATATCTTCTATATATTGCAAAATAATTCTAATGGAAGTAAGTTTTTGATACCAATGGTTAACATGAATAAATGACTATGGCAAAAATGCTATATGGTTAGGGGAATCTCACTAACTATTATATTTCTCTTTGGAATATAATTTTATGGGAGACTGATGAAAATTATTCCCTAAGGTGCAACATTATGGCAAGCTATGATGCCCAGGTTGGGGGTGTCTAGAGGTTCAAACCTTGCATATAAGAACATATGGGTGCACTACCAAATAGAACATTTTAATTTGTGTGGTGGAAGCACCATGCTAAAATGCAAAAATATATGTACACATGACGTTTAAAATTACTTGATGGTCTTTGAATTGTTAAATGATTGCATGATATTAAGTGATAAATAACTATATGTAAAAGGCATAAATACCAGGTGATTGAATATTCTTTGGTGTACACATGACACATTAGATGATGATTTTCATGAAATTGTACCATGTTCACTTTTTTGGCTTTAATGGCCCAATAGAAGTTTTTATTGAGGATAAGACATTCGATTGGTAACCTCATTGATGTGAAAATCGTGTGGAAGATCTAAAAGCAAAAAAGCTAAGACCTAAAAGCAAGAGTGTTAATGACTCTTGGGAAATATTTTTCATGTACGTGTTAATAAGGTTTTGTTACCTAACATATTTATGGTTATTTGACGGCTAGGGCTTGGAAAATTTGCCTCCTCTTACAGTCATTTGCATAGCGGCTGAGCGCTTTTGATTTTTCAAGGCATTGCTATATTATTGCTTGAAAAAATTGGTAGATTAAAGGGCATGGATAAATCGGGATGCCTATATTATAAGGCTCAAATCTTTCCGGGATTGTTTGTCTTAACGACTTCTTCAAATTCGTTGTGAAGTCTGCTTAAAATGCCGCTCTTGATGCTTCCTGGCGCACATCTGAATCCTGGATAAACCAAGTAAGCATATATGTTACTCGCAGTTTATAAAGTCTTGTAAGAATCGGATATCTGTGCAGGGGAAAACACGAAAATATAGCAAGCAAATCTGCTCTGATAGATGCCTGATGTTTGTAAACTAGTGGGGCAAAAAGTGCTGAGCTCATATGATCTTGAACTGGAAATAGTGTTGCAAATATCCAGAGGACATATTCTTAAGGAAACTGCTGGATTATATTGTCTCAATCCCTTTCTGAATCTCTGATAAGAAAATCGTATGTACAGGAGATCCATTGACTTCTTGGGCTTAACAAGCAAACTCTGTTACAAAAGTGCTAGAAGTGCTGATGCCATGATCGTTGAAGATGGCAGTGCAAAAACATGTAGGCATCATTGGCGACAACATAATATCAAAACAATCGAAGCTCTCTAAATCAGGTTTGGGTTGAGCTTTGTTTTATGTTGGCTCTAAAACATTTCTATGGTTTGTAAGTTTGGAAAAAGTAGCTATCTTGAGAATATTTGATAGTTATATTTGAGAATTTATATGCTCAAGAGTCTATGTTTGAGAATCTGTTCGTTCAAGAATCTATATGGAGTCCTATATCATGTGGTATAAATCTTAAGGTTGACATTGATACGAACTGGAAGACGTAATTGGATTTAATGCAAGAACAGTATCTGAGAAAATGAGGAAGTTTAAAATGTCAAATTGAGAAAGTTTAAGATGTTAAAATTTTATACTTAAAGCTGTGAGGAAATTATCATGATGTAGAACATGTTCTCAACATGACCATGACCAGCTAGATTTGGGGCTAAGAAATTAGTTCTCGTCTAATGGGAATGATTGGGATCAATTAGTACTATGCTAAATATGTTAAAATGATTGAGATCAATTGAGAAATTGCAATTATAATGCTAAATATGTTACTATTCCAGTCTTTTCTAGTTAAATGTCACCTCAGGGCAAAAGGATACAATTGGTGATCAGCGATGAGCTGAGAGACCCAATGTACCTTTTGGCCCTTGCACATTTACCATTATCATTGCTAATTGTGTATTGATTGGCTGCAGGTACGGGTTCTCTCCTCTAGTTGTCTCCATTTTGCTGTTAGAGTTGGCGTTAACGCGGAAGAGGATGGAATATGCTACATCAAGATTCAAAGTTTATTTTACACTTCATATTTTCAAATTCAAAGCTTCATAGTTGTAAGATTTAAGTTTATAGTTGTGAGATTGATTACCTTATACTTTCAAATTCAAAAACATTATGTACAAATTGGATATGCTAATATGGAAACGATGATATGAATTATAGTACTCAAGATTTTTATTTTTGGATATATTTTTCAATATAGTAAATTATATGGGCTAAGGTTTGTAGAGTGCCTGATGTGGCCTGGCCTAAAAAACCAGGGTGGATATTGGGATAAGTGATCTTGCCTTGAACAAGGTTCTTTTAATGTAATTGTTTGCATAACTGTGACTGTAGTCTTGGCAAGAATATGTACGAAGAAGAAGAAGAAGAAGAAGAAGAAGAAGAAGAAGAAGAAGAAGAAGAAGAAGAAGAAGAAGAAGAAGAAGAAGAAGAAGAAGAGGAGATTTTAACGTCACGCCACAAGGCAGCGTCCTATCCATTCATAGCTTTGATAGAATATAAAATAGAGATTAACCATACATCTATTCATACAAGGGTTAATCCTAGCTATCTTCTAAGCATACAAGGATTAATCCTATGACTATCAAGGAACCCAAGCTATCTACGTACTAACCAGAATTATAGCTAGATCCACACTTTCTCTGGTTCTACTCCATCCTTCTGGCTGGAACGGGGTTGAACAACAGCTCTCCTCCACCAGCCCCTCCCCAATTCAAATTGGGGCACATTGGGATGGAAGCCCTAATTTGGGTGTCCCAAATTAGCAAGCATGCCTTGCCCAATCGATTTGGGCCAGGTGGCAACTCTAGATTGGTTATTATTAACTAATTTAATATTTTAACCCCTTTTAATATTAGGTTAGCCCTAAATTTGAATTAGGGTTTAGGGTTAGGTTTCCACCTTAATAATTAATGATTAACATATCTACCCTTAGTTTATGAATAATTAATGCACCATTGATTATTCATAGTGACGTGTCATGTATTTATAGCCAAAAGGCATATAAATACGTGGAACGTCACACTCTCCCCACCTTGTAAATGATGTTGTCCTCAGCATCAAGACTATTCTTGCTCTAAGCCAACACATGACATATTGGAAACAAGTCTCCCCACCTAAAAGAGGTAACACGAAATTATAAGTCACACAAAAGTTGCCATGTTCAAGGTGATCAAGTTTGAAATGACGCGTAATGTGCAATTTATAACTCGGCAAAAGTTGAACGATAATTAATGGAACAATGTCATGTGGAAAGGGGACATAATGATTTATGTTGTCCTCAGCATTTGGTTTAGGTGGTTAACTTACAAGGAAAATTAAATTAAGAAAGGTGGACAGATTTAGGTAGGTGATATAAAAGAGACATATGTAGATCGTACACGATCATCATGTAGGACCGTAGTCCTGTCAAAAGTCAACACTCAAGATATAATACATAAGCAAGCACATTATTGGTCCTCGGTGGACCGTAGCCTATAGGGCCTGGCAATGCAAACAGAAAAGACATATCACAACAAGAACATACGCCCGGAGCGACCCTTAGAAGTACTATAGGTGCTAAGCTAAACGCTTTTGCCCTACAGAATTACAAGACATCAGTGTCTATAAATTAATTTATATGTTGTGGTAAGGGACCACCCCCTTTTGAAGAAGAAAAGGAAAAAAAGGGGAAGCCTATCATGCCTAAGGCTTGCCATCCGTCTCGGCGTAAGGAATGGCAATGTTCCCATTATAGCTGTAGATGAAGGCGTCCTATCATGCCTATATGCCCATTCCCATTCCTATGATGCATCTAGCCCTATCCCTGCATGAAGACTGGCCTGCATGATCCCTGTCGGATCTACGCCCGTCGAGATATCATCTGGTGGTCGTAGCACACACACCATGTTCCTTTGAAGCTGGCGTTGATGTCATTGTTGTTGATGCATGCGTGACATTGCCGTAGGAAATCCGGGTAAGCCGCATCAAAATCCCTCTTGAGGACTGATATTGGACCCACCTTCGGAAAGTGGTTCCACTTAGATAGGAGAGGTTATGAGTGTCCCTTGTCTGCTCGTACGTACGATCGAGAATAGCATGTGGAACTAATTCCACTTGCTTGCCCCTCATATCCAAGAGCGCCTGGAATCCATATATTACCTTAGGATCAAATGTATACTTCTCCAAAGGCTTACGTGAAAGACGTCATGGCCTTCAGATATATACCTGCTAGATTATCTAAAAGGTTCCGCCCATCGACGTGCCAGCAGCTTGCAATACCTAAACTTATACTGAGCCGGCTAAGAGTTAATCTTCAACCCGACGAAGTCTGCAACCTAAATCCTCAACAAAAACCTACATGTCAGTGAGCAATCTGGGGTCGAATTGCCGTAGTCATGATGATTTAGGTCTCCAGAATGGTTGGAACTCTTTTGAAATCCATCACTATTCACTTCTCCATTTCACTATATTGATCGATACGTATCTTCCATTACTACACTAGTCATTCATGTTATACTCTTAGAGATGTACATTACACTAACACTATATCATAATATACTCAATTTAGAAATCATTCTTTACTCACACACATTTAACTGATTATATATTATACACATGCATAGACAAAGACAACATCTATTTTCGCCTTTAATATAAGACACACTTATAATTCTAAAACTATATAGTACAAATTCATTGTAATAATATTAACTTCTTTTCATATCTCTATTACACGATCCATTGACTTTGCAATTTATTTTATTACACGCTGCCCTGAGTTTTATTTACTATCAAATGCTTTTCTTGTTTCTTACTCTCTCTGTTTTTTTCTTTTTTTCTTTTTTCTTTTTTTTTGACAAGTCATATATTGGTAACCTCATGTAATAGCCATATATATTCGACTATATCTCTCGTTGCTATATGTATACTTTAATTTTAAGTACACACACACGTGCTTCCTCATTTATCATTCATAATCTTTTTATAATCATAATGTAACTCTTCTTATTCCTCTATTATATTTATCACTGCATTCACGCTACATTTTATTATATCAATATTTTCTTTTCACTATGTTTTTAAATACCTTTCTCCTTTTGATTATCTTCTTTATTAAAATAGGATGGCTTTGATTTTCGAGCCGGAACGCCGCATGTGCAGACGCATGCGGTGTTCCCTTCTGCCACTTGTGGGTCGCAAATGCGAATTTTGAATCCCGCTGCCCCACATCTTTCAATGCTACCATCTCTCCATGTCTCTGCATTCGTATTCGAATTTCTGAAGCTCAAGGTTTTTGGTAGCTTAGGTGCTTCAGGATTTGGGCATTTCAGAATTGCTCACTCTCTCTGTGTGCCACAAATTCTTGAGATGGGCCCTGTTGTGTCGGATTTTGCATTTCGTTTATAAGGTGAGCCTATTCTGCTCTTTTGTTTCTCTTTGTTTATGGGATCTACCCTAAACTTGCAGAACCCGTTCATTTAACAACTTGAGCACGTTCGCCTTCTACTGAGAACAAGAACATCATAGTTGTAAGTATTTCTTGCCATTTGTTTTAAAAAATGCATCTAAATTCTAAGAGTTTTCGTGGTCATGGAATGCAGATTCATCACTCCCTTTGTTGGCATTCTTCTACAAATAGGAGCAATATGGAATGCGGACTCACCACTCTTTCTGTTGGCATTCTTCTATAAATAGGGGCAATTGGCCTTAGGTATTGCGTTTATGCAATGTGATTTATCCCTTTCTTTTTTCCCAGGATTCGGAGGTCCAGGCCAATGTATGTTCTGAGAAGCTTGGCTTTACCATAATGGTGCCATGTTTTTGCAGGCACTATTATTTTGTTTGCGCTGTCTGAAACTTTGCCTTCTTCTCAAAACCATTGCACTGGCTTAGGTAAGTCTATCATACATGGAAGATTTAGAATCATTTGTAATGTAATTCCCCCTTCTCCCAGGGTTTTGTTGTGCAGGCTCTGTAGACTATGAGTTTTAGATGGTCCCATTGGAGACCCCTTTAATTACGGCCCATGTGAGAGCTAACAAGTGTTCTGCCGCAGGGCAGTTATGAATACCTGATCGGAAATGGATCCTTAAGAGAACCCACATCGAAAATTATCTTCCATCCTGATTCTTAACTTTATATCACAAGGGTACGTTATTTTAGCATTCATTTACAAAGGCAAAATTATGAAGCTAAATTCTGAGTCTTGCAGGCAAGAGTTAGTTCTTCAAAAAATCTTTGACAGGGAAAGGACCCTTAGTGTGACCAAGGGATGCACCATTTTTAGTTTGCAATCCTGAACTCGATACACATAATATGGACGTAGGGTTTTCGTTTAAGAAGGATTCAGGGATAAGGTATACCATCTTCAGCAGCCCTGCTACTAATTTTGGACCAAAATTAAGAAGTAAGATATGTCATCTCTATCAGACCTGTTACTTTTTCTTGATTAAAACTCTGCTCCAGCTATTTTCTGACTACCAGTGATCATAAGATTAGAACCCATTCCTTGGTATGCCTTGGCTTGCCATTTTTGTAGGCCCGCCCTAGCTCAGCTCATGTGAGGATCTCCTTCAGGTGGAAGGACCAAGCAGCAGCCCAGCTAGCCAAGAGTACCTGACGTCGGCAGCAACAAGAACAGCGGATCGGATTCATCGCAAACTCCAGTTTCGGATTTCCCAGCATAAGCTCTCGGCAGCCTCCAGCCAGCTCGGACACAGCCTTTGGTTTTGAAGCACCGGGATTTGCATCAGATCGGTCTCGCTAAGAGGTCGATTATTGCAGCGGGGCAGGCTATTTGTGCATCTGCATCAAGGCAGGAGTTCGATCCAACTTTCCCAGCACTCAGACTTAAGGCTTGAGGTTCCGGTTCGGCCAGCACAATTGAATTTGCTTCTGTAGCCCAGCTCTGGTTTTGTCACCTGTCTCTTGTCTCTGCAACCTCCTATTGAAGGCCCTTGTCTCTGCAGCTCCTATCGAAGGCCCAGGTCTGCTTTGGTTGTCTTTGATTGATTTTTCTGCTCAACTATATTGCTCTCTATTCTCCTATCTGTTTCTGCTTGCCTTGGCCTGTTCCTATTTCAAATTCGTTACCCAATTCAGGTCCTGTCTGCTACAGTGTCAAAAAATGACCCATACGATCAAGCGCATGGCCAGCACCCGCAAAGCAAAGAATCTCATTAAGGTGCCCATGCCATCCTCTGATAAGCCTTATGACCCCACAATTGAACCCTACCTTCAGGCAGCCCCTTGTTTTGGGCCCCAGCGTCCTGTCCTCATGCAATCAGCTTCTACTCCATCTTCAGTTGCAGCCTTGGACAGAATTGCTGCTCGGATTCATTGCTTGCCCCCAGAACTGTTGATTAGGCTCCGCATGCTCCAATCTACCGTTACTTTTACTTTTACAGGGGATATCCGCTCGATTACCTTTAGATAGGCGGGTAGAGCTCTTAGAAATACCACATAGTCGGGTGAGAGCGCACCAAGACAAAGATAGCAATGTTCCATCGCGCTTTGTCCATGTGCATGCCATGCCCCAAGAGGATGATACAGTATCTAGGTCCACACAGCCGCCACCGGAGGATTGTTTGCCCATCGTACTGAGAGGTCCCGTGATTCAGAGCCCGGTCAAGCCCGAGCAAGCCACGAGCATACATGACCCCTCGAGCCTGATTGTAGGTCTTGAAGAGGTGAGTGACACTCTTGCTACAGCTGAGGTAGACCGGTTTTTCACTGAAGTGATGCACATACGTGCAGAGGGCATTCTTCAAAGACATCGAAGTTGGAGCAAAGACAACCCGATCGCCCCCGACACCTACTAGTTCGTTTTCGAGATGCCTTGTCCAGACTGCACTTGAAAGGAACCGCCTTCTCCGTCCAGGAAGACCTCACCCCCGCACAGCTCTGCAGACGAAAGGAAGAATTATGTCGGGTTCGTGAGGCTCGCCTACAACGGAAGTGGGCCGTATACAGAGGGGGCCAGGCTATCATCCGAGATCGTTGGCCACTTGATCCGTGGGCAATTTCTGTGTAGCCATGTGCTTTGCGGTTCCATTTTAGTTTCGGTTTTGGTTTGGCTTTCAGCTTCTCCTTTTATTGTCTATATTGTTGTTTGACCTGGGGCATAGCCCCCGAGTTCTGCTTGGGCTTATGCCCGCTGCTTTTGTTCTCAGTATGGTGATTTGTTAGGGGGCTCAGCCCCCGAGTTCTGTTGGGGCTCATGCCCTCTTCTTATGTTCTGGTCCCATAACCCGATTGGGTTCCGTGGACGTTAAAAATTTCTTTCTTTCTTACAGGTACATGATATTCCATCATATTTTTTTGTTTGGTTGTTCAATCCTTTATTCAGTTATCTCCTTGCAGGTCAAGAAATAGGGGTGACATAGACCTTGATACATAAGGCAATAGAAACAAAAATATCAAGAACTCCGTATATCATCTTCAAATGCTTTGAAGTGTCAAGTCAGATCTTTCTTTCTCAACTTTGCAATAGTATTGCCTTGCAATTTCAGAAAGAAGAAAATTCATAGCTGAGTTTCATTGTTTTGGCTTAGGTCTGTTGTACATAAAAATTATGGTATATGGAAAATCGTTCAATTGCAAGCAGACAACACTGAACTGCTTTGTTCTTTCAAGTATATGCTTGCAGTGGTGAGCTAATCATAGTAATCTCCTGTACTCTTCTGATATTGACTGTTCTTATCCGGATTGTTGCTTACAATAAACTAAAAAAAATCGTTTGAAGGTTGGAACCTACTATGTTTCATATTAAAAATGTATCAGAGATCACAAATGTTAATAGCAGTCACGAATGTAAAACCTTAGATGCACTTTCTTTATGGTGATATCTCCTATGCTATGCAAATCATCTATTCTTACTTGCTTGTTACAAGAAGCTAAACCGTGCTACTTCTTGCATGCACATCGTCATATTCCATGTACAAGCACCTTTTCTAGAAATACAATTAATAAGTGAAATACTTCATTAGAAAGGCAATTGCTCCCTAAAGATGATGTTTAACTTCTAACTTTAATTACCAGAACTTGCCACAAGGTATTCATGCTTGCCACACGTTTTTATGTAGTCTACCAGAATCTCAAGGGTAGTTTGAAAAATAGTTTGAGAATTTAAAAAATAGGTAAATGCTTCTTAGGCACTAACATTTGAAAATATGCAATTAGACATTGGCTATAGATTCTCGAGTTTTGTCTCAAAGTGAGGACCCTATAGGATGTGAATGCAATCACCCTTTATAAATACTAGCAATAAGGTTTCTATTTCAACTTAACGTGTAAAAAATCGGGCACCCGTTTACTTTCTTTTTTTCTTCTTTCATGTCCATATTTTTTGCCCATCACGCCTATGCAAATGCAATTTCTCTCTAAAGGTGCCTATTAACTTCAATTATCCCCAAGACAATAGGGAGGTTATTTAGAACCTTATGTGTCCACTTATGTGTCCAGCATTGCTTTTGGAAAACATATGACATGTGGATTTAGTTCTAGAAGCCTCATCAGTCTAGAAGTTCATGAGAGCCATTATGATACTTCATTGCAGGGCACAATTGCAACCTGCACTATAATAGAATTCCCGACCCAATATAGTTAAATAGCTTGCTCTTCTTCATTTGTCGTTTGCCCTTTGTTGTTGATCCATCTTAACACACGAGCACAAACATTACCTTTTTTAATAGGAAAATCAACTTTTATGGAGGGGAGCCATGGAAATCCAAAATAGGGCAACACTATTTCTTCTCCTCCTTCCAGCACCAGTAACATGGAAGACAAAAAAATCAGTTAACAACTACATGAGCTAATTATTGCAAAATAGCTTTAAAAGACAAAAAGCATTAGCACACACTAGCCATAATATAACACACATAAAGCTCTAGCTATGAGACACAAAAGGCACACAAAAGGCCATCAAATGCACACAAAACGCAATTCATACACTAGCATAACATACAAAAGTCAGTTAATGCCTGGCTAGCCATAAAGACAAAAGGCATTTATGCCCGGCATCGCCGGGCACACGTTTCTAGTCTTTAATATTTCCACACTCACACTCTCTATCGTAACCATACGTTATATCCACAACTGTACAGATTTTAAGTCATTATTTATGTCTATTCTCATTTACATACACTGATCACACATATAGACACTCCTATATTTACATTTTATACTACTCCTCTTCAACGTACTCCTCCGTTTGTCCTCACTGTTAGAATCCTATATATCGTGTGCTTTATATATGAAATTCATTCCATATTTATTCCTTTTTACTTACTTATATCTCACACATACACTTTAATTGGCACGGTTAAGCCGATGCCGCCGGGGATGAGTTGTGCAAAAGGCTTGATGGTCGCTGTGCGCCTCTGCTATGGTTATGGGGTCTACTTGTGTCACAGAAGGGTAGTTGTAACTATGGTGCCCTCGACAAAACATCAAAAAGATGCCTCATCCCTTCTAATCCTCTTATATAATGATGGTGGTGCAGGTCCTGGGTAACATGCTTCCTGCTTCCTGCACAAAGAGTGTCTTCCAACAGATTCTCCCCGAGTTAGAATGTAAAAGAGGATGGACAAGGCATATGTTGGAAGGATAGCATCGAAAAATGCATCTCCTTATGGAAGGACATATGTAAGAACCAAGAAGATAGCTTGTTTGCAAAGCAGTACACGGCAAGTGTTGAGTATTGGAACCAGCTGCTTGTCTCATTAAAAGATTTTACTCGTGGAATTCCTTGAAAGGATGCATTTTCACCTCAAACAAGACAAGATCCTCCAAATCAAATTGCATTTGTTTCAGAAGTCGATGAAGCTGCCTTGGTTACACAACCTTTACCTTCTTATTTTGGCATGTCAAATGGTCGTCCCATGATGCCTCTTGAAGAGTTTGATTCTCATGTACATGTTTTAAAGGGTATGTTTGTGTTTAGTCAGACCTGGAGATGATAACACCCCAACTTGGTTAGGATATGCAGAGGAGAATGTTGTTCTTGATCCAGAATCTAAAAATTATGGCCATATTTATATATCACGGTGGACGTCTAACTGGATTAGATAGCACAAACTGCTTAACTAAGTGTTCGCGGCGTAATCCTGCCGATCAAAGTACAAAAAATAAGATGATATTCATTATGCTTGGGATGTCAATGGCAAGAGGTGAAAAACTGTGCAAATTCCAAAATAGTGTATTCAAATGAGATGGATAATAACACGTAGAATCTGAGGTAATCTCCCTCACAACTCATAGCAATTTCCTCCAGCTAGGGATCAAGGAGTACACCTCTTTGGCGACATCTATATATATATCATTAAACCTCATAGAGCAAGTAATAGAGTCGATATTTTAAAGATGATGAGGCAAGGTAGCCTTCAAGGTAGACGAGGATGGACTTCGACACATAACAAATGCCTTCAACCTCAATGTTGTAATCACACCCGAGATCTCTGATTAGATTTAGCATGCAAAAGGTGACCATGACATGGTTCGCTGCAGCGTGATGGTGGCTGAGAGGATCAGGTGAAATTTGAAAGCCCTGTAAATCCTGAGACCTGAGCTGCACACATGATGCTGCTGCTTGATCAAATGGACGATCTTTAGAAATGAACCCTTTTATATATACCATGTAGGCTAATAAGTAACTTCATATCTACTTGCATTTGATTACGAGTGTTTTGTTTTTATTGTAGTGCCATTTTGTGAAAGAGTATTGTCAAAGGCATTTTCTAAATTCAACAATGTAATTGCCCTCGAGGCACTATGAATGAAAGAAGTTATTGCATTGCATTATTTGATCACACAACAAAGTTTTGTGGTTGTTTGCTATCATGGCTTTTTTGGCCATTAACAATATTACAGGACATCTAAGACTTCCAGGTTGGCGGAGCTGTCTACTATTCTTCTACAATCTCGTCCGAGTCATAACCATCCTGCATGAATTGATCATATTTAATAATAACCCATAGGGCTCTGTCCATCCAAACCATAGGCAAGGGATAGCATACCTTATCTGCAACATTCGTGTTCAAAGAGAGGGTTGGCGTTGCCTCTTGGACCTGCATAGGGTGGAGTGTTATCAAATGTTCTATTAAACGAGATGTATGATGAAAGGTGCACCTGCGCCATGTCTGCTCTCCAAGCCATGAAGAAACCCTCGTCCATGCCCCGCGTTGTAGCAAGAGCCTGGGCATCTACACCTATGTCAGCCATCTCCCTAATGTGCCTGGTCTTGTCAATTGTAGGCACATCTTCATTTCCTGGCCCTGTGTTGGCTGCAGCATAGTTAATCCAAACTTGTGTGTCCATCATCAAAGGGCGCACAAGAGGGCTGAATTGTCTTTGACTGCTGGCAAGATCCCATCTCTTCAAGGGGCTTCTAATGTTGCTTACCTAGATCTGACCAATAGAATACACTCTTTTATGCTAATTGAATAGGGGTTGACCTCGTCTCCCTCACATAAGTGAGTGTCTTCGAGACTACACTCTACATCTTGTGTTTGAATTTGGTTGAGTGCAGCTGCCATGACACATAGGCATACAGTCTGGTTGGCTGCTCGGTACATAGACCTGAGAATTATCCTCATCCATAGGTTTACTGCAATGAACAGGACTCTTGCCTTGTCTTCATCTCATCCTGAGCCTAGCAGCCAGCCTCCTTTGCTTTGCAGCCTCGTTCAATTGTCTCTGGCAACCAAATACAGCCAGCACTCTAGACTGGCCAGCTGGATACATGAATTCCCTCAACATCTTAGTGCTGGCCTCATACAAGGCCTCTGCTTGCTTTCTACTCTCCCTCTCTACTCTGTTTGCAACAGCCCTTCTGCTGGCCTCCTCCTTCTCAATCTTCCTCTTTGCTGCCTCAACCTTCTTGAGGGCTATCTGTTCCCTCTTAAGCCTTTCAGCCTCTTCCCTCCTTGTTTCTCTGCTGCAAGTGCTTGGCAGAACCCATCACTGCTGATATGAACTCTACCATGCAGATTAGGAGCAATGCCCCTCCTTCTCGAGGTTGTTCCTTGTGTATTTTGTTCTGCTTGGCCTTGTGAAGTTTGGCCACAATCCGGACCCATGCCCTGTTGTAGCAAGACCTGCTGCATGGTCCCATGTGTAGCCCCAACATGTTCACGTGATGTCTGGACGTGCTCCTCCCATTGTAGGTCCACTTCTTGCATGGTGTAACCCTCTACAACATGGGCGTCTATATCCAAGCCCTGCATACAGGCTTCAAATTGCTCCAGTGGTTCATGCATGACATTGGGTACAACATTCCCATGTTCTTCTCCAACCTCATTTGATGGTTGTCCAATGGGTGGTGCTGGCACGTACACGTCTTCCCTTGCAAACCTCAACCCTTCCCTTTCAGGAAACACCTTTGTTGTGAATGGCCATATTTAGTTGCCATGCAACCTGCCTTTATGTTGGATACTGTTAGACCAACTGCAATGGACTAGGAAATCAGTTCAGCTATGTCTTCCCTCTTTGGTCCCATGCTTCTTGACCATATAGTTTGCCCTAAGTCTTTTGAATGCATCTTTGAATGGTGCAAAGCAAGACACATCTAGTGATTGCAGCCTATGTGATGTTTGGGCAGGTAGTAAGACAAAATGTATGTCCATCTCTTTAGCAGTAAGGATGACATCCAGTTCCACATAGCTACCATGGCCATCCAGCAATATGAGATGAGGTCGACCAGGTGAGACCCCTCCAGGAACTCTAGACTGAAAATGGGACAGCCATGACAAAAACAATTCAGTGGTCATCTAAGATGATAATTGCTGCACTACTTGAATTGCTCCCTCTTCACACCTTGCTATGTTGTCTTGCCTCATCCTTGTACCTGTGAAAATATACAAGTTAGGTAGCATGAACCCTTCTGCATTGACACACACTAAAATAGTTACCCATTCCCTTATATTCATCACTAGTTCACTAACCCTATTCTCCTCTTTCCTGGCAATTATTCTCAAGCCCTTCACTTTCGCAGCTTGGATCCCTGTCTCGTCTGCATTCTAGATTCTTGGGGGATGGGAGAGGAGTTAAACTCATCATACACCTCTTTCAGCCCTGTGTAGAAGCTATCCAGGTTGGCTTGATTCATTGCCTGGGCACGTGACACCTCCAATGTTTCGGCTCGTAAGAGAAATCTCAGGGTGTCTTTGCTTGAAAAGCTTCCACCATTTGCTCCCTGCCACACCACCAAAGGTCGAATAACCTTCCTTTGCCAACTTGGCTGCACGCTCCTTCACAACGACTAGCGTCACACCCATCTCCTGCTCTGCCCTGCCTATTGCCCAATCAACCAATTCCTTTTCGTGGGCTAGTGTCAGGATCTGGGGGTGCCTAGTATTCTTTTTTGAAATCCGGCCATACAGCCAATCCCTGATGGACGACTCTGGTATGCCAGATCGTCTGGATGCCTCTCTAATTGAAATTCCATTTTCACTAACTGCATCAAGGGCGTTCGACATCTCTTCCTCCGTCCATTGCCCTCGCTTTGTTGGTCTCCTTGCCATTACAGGTGCAAATCCGCTTGCTGCTGGCCCTTTCTTCTTGGCTTTGGGTGCACAAATTTGTTTGCTAGCCATTGTCGTTGGTCTGCCGTTGCTTGGAGCTGTGGCATCGATCTGTGGTCGGGCCCTAGTCGATACCATCTCTCTCGTGTGCGGCGAAAACAGGGGAAGAGGTGGATTCTTGGCTGGATTGATCTATGTCTGATGGAATTGCTCGAGCCTGCTGTATAATCTCGATAATCCATCTCGTTCAAGGCAACTATGGCTGAAATTAGCCCGCCAATTCCAGCCTCCAGCATTGAATCATGCCTCGGAATGGCCATGGTAGGGGGTCTTTAGGTGCGCGATGGATGGGTCAATAGTACGGGCATCATGGCTTCAAGTTGGATGAACAAGCGACACTTGCCACACGTTGGGAGGGGGAATGGGACAGCGAGGAAACGGAGTTTGGTACAATAGGGTATGGTACATTCGCGAGAGCGGGCAACTCCACCCTAAGGGCATTTTGATCATATACGTAAGGGCATTTTCATGATTTGAACAAAATAAAAGGGCATTTTCATAGCTGCCCAATTATGATGTTTCGAAGGCGTGAGGTTACAAAATTTTGATTGGATAAAGCCACGATGGCACCGGCGAAGAGTGGATAAAGCAAATTGGTCGTTGAATGGAACTTTGTCGGAAGCTTGGCGATGGCGAATTGGGGGCTGGTCTTAGAGCTCATGAGATTGGCCGCTGCGGCTATGGAACTAGTTACCCGAGCCCTAGAACGTCTGCATGGTATAAGCCCTCTTTTTCCTTCTGCTTCCTCTTATTATTCTGCTTCTTCTGCTTCCTCCTCCTCCTTGCTTCTTCGTTGACATCGGCGCGTCCGTACAGGTTTATGGTTCTTTTTTTTAGTTCAATGAATCCCGTCTTATCTGCCTACATGGAGGATTTCATTCTGTACATAGCGAACAGATTTCATAAGGCACATGATCAAAAATTTCATCAGAAGGTTTTAGACCAAATTTACAGATAACTTTGCTATCATGATATTGAACAAAGTTTAGTGAAATTGGTACAATATCATCTCTCTGACAATTTAGCAAGCTTCAGAATGGCATGCTACTGCGCAAAAAAGTGACGGAAGATTGCCTTTGCAGGCTGAGTTTTTTATGCAGCTATACAAGAGCAGCGAAGACAGTTAACTTAAGTTATGGATGTTATCTGAAATATATTCACAGATGCTGTTTGTAATTTAAAAGGCCAGCACAGATATCATATGCCTGGTATGTTGGCTTCTTGCAGCGAAAATTGTGGACTTCTACCACGAACATCCACGTAATACCATCTATTTAACAAGATTCGTCTTCATTCTTCCTGTTGAAAATTTATGTCGTGTATGCATGTACCTTCGCATAATTTCACAATTTGCCATTGAATCAATCAAGAAATTATCTGCCAATATTACAAATTTAATTGTTAATATTACGACTTTGCTTTCTGGATACGCTAGTTTTCATCATCAAGGGCAACATCCCACGGTGTTAAGTCTGCATTAAGACGGGATAAAGTCTACATTTGTTTCCTTTTCATTTGCAACAATCTTCAGATCAACTGGTGAAGTTCATCTACAATGATTTACATAACTACAGCTGTTGCTTTGGGTGCAACACAGAATTTACAAAACTACAGCTCATTTACAAGGGTCGTAGCAAGTGTCATCTACAATCAGCAACTTTCATTGACTACAAAGCTTGTCATGGCCTAAATCTAAGGGCGGCGATTCTTTCTCCCAGCTCTGGCTGTCCTAATGCCCTTTGATTTTGTAGCACTCGCAGGTAAGGCTAAAACACTGCCATCTTGAACCTCAGTAGAGCTTGCAATTGTCTTTTGTGCTTCTACGAAAATGGTGAAGTCCCTTACCTGCCACATTAGACAAATACAAAATTAGCCAATCAAAGTTGCACATCACAGTTCACTGCATCGAGCAGCTTCTTGGATTCCTTAGACTGTAATCCAACTGTTTATTTACTAAGAGCCAGTTGATATAAAAGGTGAATGGATCTGTGAAAGGTTAGATGCCTTTATCTTCCTTTATCCAATGTTCATTCCTTGTAGCTCACCTACGTAATAAAAGTTATCATGATACTACCACCTCTTTGCTGGCATAAGTTAACTACTATAACTATGCTTTACTTCACTGGTTTGCTAGCATCTTCAAGTATTGCAACCAATTCTATGACAACTACCTGCTCAACAAGATCAGAAATTTGTTCATCTTTCTCCTTCAACACTGTATGCAGCCTGCAGAAGAATGCCATAAGTGAGATATGTTTTTTAAATAGAACATAAGATACGACTGCTAACATGAAAAATGCAGTACTGATCAATCTATATACCTTTCCTCGACCTCTTGGCATTTAATTTTCCATTCCCGCTGAGTACTACATAAAGACTGGTTTACCTGTAACCATTAATGTATTTACAAACTGAGAAATAATGCGCATTATTATTGTTACGTAATCTCATGATAGCTTACCTGCCTTAAGAATTTGTTCCGTTCTTCACATTTCTCCAGCCTCATGTTCACCTCTTGTGATTTTGCCTCTAGTGCCTTCTCTACAGCTTCTGATATACAGGCTCCCATTTTATCTTCAATATCCGCAAGCAATGACTCATAATACTGATGGAGAATGGCCATGTTAAGCTGCATGTAGGTTTACTATTGGTAGGAAACAGAGAAAAACTGGAAGGCAAGTAACACTACCTTTCTTTGGCTCTCGAGTTGAGTTGTCAACAGGTAATTATATTCATAATCCAGCTGCACAAACATCAAAACACTTAATTCATAAACTATAACTGAACATGTTTGCTTAGGCTTGTTCACTTACAGCTTCTAACTTACTCCTGAAAACAGCCTGAGCAACATCAGTACCATGAGTAAACTCACAACTGCTACCACCATCATTGCAGGAACTATCAAGTTCTACAAACTTTCCATCACTCCTTGACTGGATAAGGCGATGCACATACTTATCACCCACATAGTCCCAAACCTGCTGACTGCCTAGCTCGAGAGAATAACAATGTGCTGTTTCTTGCCAATGCTTGAATGCATGACGTTCCTGATATCTATAACAAATAAAGTCATTAGACATAGGCTATGTCCATTCTGCCATAATAGACCTCAACTCTCCATTCTGCAGTAATGCTTGTGCTATGGCATACACAAACAAGTATTCTCACAAATACAGACTATTCCTAACAGCAGCGAAATTTGCATCAGATCAGAAACTTTACAAATTACTTTATTCTTTTCCATCCATCATCAGAGAATTTGTCTTGAAAATAGAAGTGTTACAAAAAGTACCGAAAAAATATATGGGGTCTGGAATGAGTCAAATTGCATACAGGCAAAGCATCTTAACAACAATGAACAGCCATTAAAACATAATCAAGCACAGAACAATTAATGAATTTTAAAGTTGCTGTCTAATTTCGTCTAATATGAAAATGTTTACATACCTTCCACAACCAAGAAATCCACATATTAGACAAATCCAAAGATTCTCCGATGTTGAACATGCAGAGCAGGTATACATCTCAGACATGGTACAATGCCTGCAGGCCTGTCATCCAAGACAACTTAATTACTCAGGTATATGATTAAGGCCTAGTTAAAGCCTAAGCTTCTTTACAAGGAAAGTAGTATCCTAGATACGTATTGGCTTCCTTACAACAGACCCCAATTTGCAGGAGGAAAATGTTAAAAGCCTGTGTGTTACATCGTTCACAAACCCAACCACAAAAGTAACAATAAAGAAAGGGTCTAGTTTACATTCTTCTACGATATTGAAAGACAAAGAATCAGAAGTGGCTAAACATTCAACACTGAAATATAATGAACTTACAGAACATGACAAATCTGCCCACTTGGATGTGCAGGATGTATGGAAAGAATGGTCGCAGAGAGTGGTTTGTATTCCACTGATATGCTCATCAAGTCTCTCTGGAATAGACAAGGAAGACTAAGGAACATGCAAAATGTATGAAAGTGAACCCCAAACAAATGCCCCATTTATTTCCAACAACAAACGGAAAGACAAATGCGGCACCAGCAATAATCTGTGTGGGCTCAATTGTAGGAGGAATTAAAGGGCAGCCTAATGTAAATATCATGAAAATATAAGTGTCATAAATGACGGGACCATTATGACTAGATCAATAAAAACAAGAGATCTAAGCAAATGTTACACTCAAAATGCTTAGGGAGTGCAGCAAAAAAAATGAATCTTCAATTTTCTTCACAAACAGCATCACCACATAGCATTTTTGAAGTTCTATGTCCTTTTGGAATAAAAACAAGCCTGACGGTCACATCATTTCAAACTCACGGATGGGGAGACTCGCCCTTTTTTAATTTCCCGAAGAAGCATGCCTCAACACTCATGCACAGAGTAGCCCCAAGTCACAACCCACTAGAGACCATATGGAAATAGATAATTACCGAGACAAACTGGGCATGTAGGAAGCTCAGTCAGCCCGAGAGGAGCAACTCCTGCCTGCTTTTCAGAACTGAAGTACTGTATGTCTGCTATAAATAGTATATGACAGATTTCAGCCTGGTATGAAAACGTAGCTGTCAGTATATCTAGAAATCTCCTGCGATCCTTTTTACTGCCTACAATGGTCTCAACAATGGACGAACAAAAAAAACCCTTTTCAATCTTAACAATAATAAGCACCTTTTCAAGCCTATCTTAACAATAGTAAGCAGCTTCGTACGATAGGAAGCTTGCCTCCAATAATTATGGTTTGACCTGTTATCGCCAGAGGGTCATATCACCATTTTTTTCCAGTATTAATTTGTAAATGTCAACCCTCAGGTTTGTATGTAGCATCAACCAAGAAGTCAGCAGCACCTAGACTCCTAAGAGTTGGACAGTTTTGTGTCTGGTACTGTTAGTATAAGTAGCGTGAGAACGCGTGAGAACGAAATGAAACTTGTATGAAGACATGAAAAGTTGGAACTTTATACAAAACATTTTGCAAACCAAGTTCAAATTGCGAACTCAGATTACATTCAATATCTTAGAAGACCCTGGGGTTTAGGAGACAAAGCATACTATCAACTCAACATATGAGATGCACAAAAATTAGGTGAGCATCTCATATTTGTAGAAATCCAAAGATATCTGCTGCAAAACAGTGTATAGACTAGTCAGATAAATGGTACCTAGGTAACACTGCCAAACTGCATCATATGCTGGACTGTGAGAAAACAGTCATCCTCAATTTCCCAAGAAACATATACTTCACATACTCTTTAAAATTGCATGTCAATGCCCGCATTCGATCTATCATCCAGCAGTGCAGCAGTTGGCAGGCTGTCAGGGAGATATTGTTAAGCATGTATATGATCACAGGTTGATATCTCTTTGGTATTTCTCCACTCCTTGTGCATTTGTCCATATCTTATCAATCACTCCAACTCGTATCAGACTTCCAGTTGCTCTAACAAATTTTTCATGGAGATATCCAGGATTTGAGCCTAGTTACATACAAAAGATTTGGTGCTTTCCAATCTAACAATAGCATGCATATCTAGATTATAATAGTATTTCAAGTTTTATCCCTCGTTCTTCACAAGAAAACATTCCCGTACTGCTTCAATACCCTTGCCTTCCTTGTGTTCCTTCCCTTAAAAAGAAATGTAAGAAAATCAGGTCACCCTTTAGACCAGCCAGGGATTGAAAGCCAATATGGGAGTGACTTAATGCAATTTACTTTTTGGCCAGCTTTACTTAGCACACTGAAGGGATGAGGCTGTTCCTGAAGGATAAAGAATCTGATCTTCTTGTATGTCTCTCATAGACCATATCGATCTTTAGTAGATGTTAATGAAAATCTTTGGCATGCTCTATCACATAATTGAATCCTCGCATTGTACTAAATAAAGTCAATCTACTTTTTAGTAACTGCAACATCCAGAGGATATTATCTGATCCAAATAAACACCTTCTCTAATGCTTGATGTGCAAAATATGCCAAACACGATGCTCTTTGTTCTATCCATAAACTTACATATACAAGTCCTATATCAAAAATTATATCCTGTCAGCATGGTTCCATGGCATTAGCCAATGTTCCAACTCATCAATATAAATCTCAAAGAAAGGAGATCCCCAGTATCACATAATATTTGTTTGTCATGTTTCTCAAAATCTAAGCTGTGCCACATTGTTCATATAGCAAACTATTGCAATATGCAGTTCAGCTGGGAACATGGAGATCAACAAGTGTCTTAAGTGATTTAGTTTTGAGACTTTATCAAATACTGGCTTTTATTCCTTCTTACCGTCACTAAAAAGAGAACTATAATGTAATGCGGCAGGCTTTATTGGGAACACAAAATTTAGTTACGGGTCTCTAAAACAGATTGGAGATATATAAAATTATTAAAGGGGTTGAAAACTATTGGTAGCTTGGCAATCTCGTGCATTTTTTCCAAGCACGTATTTGTTTTCAAGAATAACTAATGTTGTAAATATGTACAAGGAAGTCTGAATTATTTTAACCAGGGTTCTTTTAATATGACCATCTATGTCACATTAAGACCTGCTGTCCTTAAATTAGAATAACTATCGTTTGCAACATGAGGTAAATGTCATGCCATAATGAGTGATTGTGAAATACCTGCAATGATGAGAAAGGTTTTCCATTACATTGACTGTAGAAGCCATTTGCTGAGCATTGACTGCTAAACTTCAAAAAGACAGTATAACGATCTTCGGCTTCATCATTCCTGATAAACAAACCATCTTTTGTATCGTTAAGTTATAGCTGATTCCAATTTGAAGGGATTGTCCTGTTTGAACAAGCCTTGCTCGGATACATAAAAGCAATTGTAACTTCACTTCTTGTAGAAGTTATTTTGGAACTAAATGGATCATATCTACATCGATTGACATTTATTATATCCACTTCCAAAGGTAGAGACACTATAAGAGTTTGTTTCGTATTTTTGTTGATTACTGTAATATCTCCAAGAAAAAAAAAACTTTTTACAAGAGTGTGTACGTGCGTACCGTAGTATTCGCATTTCGCTGATGTCATCAATAAATGATCCAGAAAATTGACAAAAATCAGATGGGGAGACATTTCGTGGGACAGCAAGCACGCACAATTGGCCATTATGGTCCTCCTGCAAGAAGAGATAAATTCAGCTAGCTCGTGACTTATATTTCGTCTAATTGATTAATTGTTTCTGTCAAATACTGGAACACCAGGTATCAGTTACCAGTACCTTGCTCATATTTCCAGAATTTAAAGAGACATTACGGAAGATATGCATAACTCCACGTAATGAATCAGCCTTGGGAACTTTCAAAGACTTATTACTGCCTTCATCAACAAAACCTTGTTGGAATCTACCGGTAGCAGAAGTCTTCCATTGGGACAAAACCGCTAGAATGGATCCCTCCTCTTGAGGCTCCTCGACAGTATGAATTTTGACGGTAAACATTGATCGCAGCTGTTTCTGATACTTGATAAGTAATCTTGCGGTGGTTTTCCCGGGCGAAATATTGTGCCCCTAGGGCAAAACTGGGGGCAAAAACTCTTGTTTGGTGTGTGGAGGTGAATATTCTGAATATACCATCGGTATCCGTAGCATTATTCTTTTCACCAGCTGGTTTTCCTTCTTGATTTTGTGTTTGTAATTTTTTGGGTTGCCCGTACGGGGTACGGGCAAAGCCATACGGGCAACCCTTGGGATGATAGGGGAGTGACGTATAAAAGGCCCAGATGTTAGATGTTAGAATAAGTTAAAATATTCTTTATGGACGGCTTTTTGGATTCTACTTAGAGTTAGTAACGGTTAGACGGTGTGGATTTTATAGGAGCCTGGTGGAAGGTGGAGACATAATCTTCGTTTTTTGGCGGCGCCGCGAGATAGCATGGCTAAGGCCCTTTTTCAACATCACTAATGTCTTATATTTCTCAAAATATGATTAGGCCAAATAAGCAATAAGACACGTTGGTTTTTCCACTGAAATTTTTAAGACATGTCGCATAGAGAAGTCGTACAACTCTAAAGTCTTATTTTCTTCCGGGGGAAATCCCCCGCCACAAAAAAAGACATCAAAGCCTATCCAATTAGAGACTACCTTTGCCGAAAACTTAGGATGTCGCAAAGAAAAGGAATGGAAAGGAATTGTTGGACTGTAATCGGTGGATTGGAATCGCCGGAACTGAAGAAAATAACACTATAGATTATTTTGACTAGACAATTCAAAGATAAAATTGAATGTCTACCCTTTACTTCATTCAAACATTCAAATATTAATGCAATGGTCTCAATAACTTATATCTCAACCATATAGTTTACCTTTAACATGCTACAGTAAAAACATTGTAGCAGAGGTATTGACCGATTCACTGTAGCAGGATTGACCCTTTCTTCGACAGCCCAAGCAGCAATCAAATCAATCTAAGCACACCTGCAAAGCTCAATCACAGAACCAATAATCAACATTAAATCCTTCTTCAGTATTTCTAGATCAAGATCCGGCCGCTATGGCGAGCCGATCGATCTGCTGCATTCTGAATAGAGTAACTTTCCTTTTTTCGAATATAAGGGTTCCCTCCACATTGATTTATCCCATATTAATAGAAGTCTTCAATGGTCATGTTTTTTCCTTTTTGAATATAACTATGCTCCATATAACTCTGAAGTTCGACCTTTAACCTTAGGTTAAATCCTTCTCAACCTAGATTTTATCTAGGTCATATCAACATGATTATAACATAATTAATTTCTACATTTCCCCCTTCATGTTATAATCAATGCACTGGATCTTCTTCTTTAATTCTGTAAACTTCCCCTCAGGTAGAGCTTTAATCAAGATGTCTGCCAACTGCCTTGAAGTATTTACATATATAAGCTTGACTGTATTCTTCTTCACAACTTCCCTAATAAAATGTAGTTCTAACTCTATATGCTTAGTTCTTTCATGAAGAACTAGATCTTTAGTCATAGCAATACAACTAGTACTATCATAGTATAATTCAATGGCCTTGAATTGATCATAACGTAGCTCAATCAGAAGTCTTCTCTCCCATATTAATTCTTTGGTAGTTAATGCAGCTGAGACATATTCAGCCTCAGCACTAGACATAGCAATTGCATTCTGTTTTTTGCATTTCCATGCAACTGGAGCCCCTCCTATAAAGGTTAAATAAGCTGAGGTAGATTTTCGTGTGTCAAGGTCTCCTCCCTAATCTGCATCACAATAAGCCTGCAATTGTAAGTTCTTTGTACTATATCTTATTCCATCATTCATTGTCCCCTTAAGGTATCTTAATACCCTTTTTGCTGCTATCCAATGATCCCTTCCTGGATCATTATTGTACCTGCTTAACATATTTACTGCATAGGATATGTCTGGTCGTGTGCAATTAGCTACATAAGATAGGCATCCTATCAATGACATATAAGGTATATTTTTCATTTCTTCTCGTTCCCTTTCTGTCTTTGAACTCATTTTGGCAGAGATCTTGCATCCTGGTATAATGGGAGTCTTAGAAATGTTACAGTCTCTCATTTTAAATTTATCAAGCATCCCTTCAATCTGACCCGTCTTGTTTATTCTATCCCTGTACACTTCAATTCCCAAGAATTTTCTCAACTCACCTAAGTCTGACATCTTAAATTTATTGTTCAGAATATTCTTGCAGTGCTCCAGAATCTTAACTCCCTTGGAGATCATTATGTTGTCATCTACATAAAGTGCTATTATGCACCATTCATCTCCAACTTTGTATTTATAGAGATTACCATCTGCAGCTTAATAAAACCATGTTCTCTAAGATAGGAATCTATACATTTGTACCATTCCCTTGGAGATTGCCTGAGACCAAACACTGCCCTTTTTAGCTTCCAAACTTTTCCAGTTCCTACTTCAAAGCCTGTTGATTGTTTCATATAAATTTTCTCCTCAAGTTTTGCATTTAAAAATGTTGTATTCACATCCATGTCATGTATCTCCATGTTTGATGCATTGCAATAGCTAGTAGCATTCTTATGCTATTCATTTTCACAAGAGGTGAAAAAGTTTCTTCATAGTTTTGACCATACTTCTGTGTTAAGCCTTGAGCTACTAGACGAGCCTTAAACTTTGGTGTTTTCCCATCTGCTCCTGTCTTTATTTTGAACAACCATTTACTTCCTACAATGTTGTTATCATTTGGTGTATCTACAAGTTCATATGTATCAGTTCTACTGAAGGAGCTCATTTCTTTTTGCATAGCTTTAACCATTGTTTGCTATCAGCTGAGACAATGGCTTCTCCATATGTTTTTGGAACAGAAACATCTAGATGCATCAATATTTCAAATAGACCAAGAATCTCACCTTCATTATCCTTGATTCTTTTGCTTTTGCCCAAGTCGTCTCTTCCAAACTTTTCATAATTGGCACTTTTCAATCCTCTTTACAAAGACTCCGGCATCCAATTTCTGATTCTCCCTACCAACAATCTGTGCATTATTGAAATACATGGGGTATGAATTCAAATTCATACAACATGTAACTTAAACACATTTATATAGGGTAGCGACTTCTTTATGTTTGGGCAACTAGCACTATATTTAATAAGAATCTAGCTAAAAATCGCAATTTGAACTACACATTATTATATATTTGGTTCAAAAATTGCCAATTGGCTTGCAGCCACATTAGAAAAAAAATAGGAAAAATGGCCAGTTTAGGCTACACTTTTGGGGGCATATTTTACAAGGAATGGCCAATTCATTATACTTATACAAAATTATAGGTCCCTTAAAATTTTCCCTGATTAGGTGCAGGGGAACTAGTTCCAGTTCAAATGGAGAAAGTTCTACAGTTGATGGAGGTGCAGGAATTGTTGAAGGGAGCAACAATACAGTGCAAGCAACATCTGCAACAAGTGTAGATGTGGATGAATAACTAAAAATCATGGAGGCAAAAGCAATCATTTGTTGCAAGGTTGGTCCTGTGATTAAGCTTAAACTAAGAGGATTAAGTCCTAGAGAGATGTGGCTATATATGATTAAAAATTATGAAGCTAAAACTTCTTCCCAAATAGATGTTTTAGAAAAACAATTAAAGAAGTTGAAGTTGCAAGACAGGGAAAACATAACAGAATTTCTTGAGAAATTTGATTCCATTATAGCTGACTTAGAAGGGGCAGGTGTCATTTTAAATGAACAATATCAGCTATTGGCTATCTCTAGAGCAGTTTCACACAATGCTTACCTTGCTACATTGTTAAGGAATGTTGCTAAATCTAAAGAGAATGCTATTCAAATGATAAGGACAGAGTTTGAGCAAAAGCAAATGGGACATGAAGATGCAGATCACTGAAATTCTTTATGCTGGAAAACATAAAGGAAAGAAAAACAGTAATAATAGTGACAAGGATAGGATTGGACCATGTTATAACTGCAACAACTATGGTCATTTGAAGGCTGACTGCCCTAAAACAAGAAAAGACACTATTTGCTACAATTGTGAAGGAAAGGGGCATCTTGCTTCCAATTGTTCTAGCTCTAGCGGTTTGAACTACAAAGGAAGAGGCAGAGGCAGGGGCAACTGTGGAGGATCTGCTACTAGAGGAAGAGGAACAGCTAAAACTAATCCATCTTTGGATCTGACTCATGAGACTCGAGGAGATGAAGACGAACAAAATGAAGATGATGAGGTAAAGTACCCTAAATTATGTCACTTGATGGATGATGTAAATAACCATGATATGATGATTATAGATTCAGGAGCTGAGAGGACAGTAACCTCTTCTGCACACTTGCTAAAGAATTGCAGAGAAGTCAAAGGAGGACATGTGTAGTTGGAAAATGGAGAATTACAAGAAATTAAAGACACTGGAATGTTGGAACTATTTGACTTAGAACGAAAGGCTGTCAAATTAGGAGAAGTACTCTGTGTACCAGGATTAGTTAGAAACTTAATCTCAATATGTCAATTAGTAGACCTTGGATTAATGTAAGGTGTTTTTTGATAATAAACTGAAGTTTGTTGGCAAGAGAGTTGGAAACTTATTTGGGTTGAACCTTGATCATTATGCTCAAAGTATAAATCTTGTGACCCGCTCAAATGATGAGAGAATGTGTCATGTGAATTCCAAAACAATAGAGCTCTTAATTAAAAGGGGCCTGATTGAAGCATCTGAAATTAAAAATGAAAAGTTCAAATGTGCAAGGTGTATCCTAGGCAAGCATACAAGGCTTCCTTCTGCTGCAGGAAACTGGATTCTTGCCGCTTCAGCGGGCAGCCCTTGATAGACACATCGTCTATTTTCAGAAAGTGGTTACTATGGGTGATGCTCGGCTCCCGCACCTGGCTTACACTGTGGCCATGAGTCCGCAGCGGCTTAGGGCCTGTTGGAGGGGTAAGAGAGATCAGTGGTTCGCCAGATGGAACGTGCTTGAGCACCTGATGCTTGTACCTGGCGGTAGCGTGCCGATCGTGATAGCCTCCGGGGAGTACCTAGATGCTTGTTTCTCGGCAAGCTCGGGACCCCATTGCTCTAGAGCAGTCAAAATGGCCCATTACAAGGAGCACATCAACCCCGTGTTAGCCGGGGCCCACAGCTCTACTGCGTTCCTGCTGCCCGAAAAGCGCGGACTCATTGCCTCCATCCGCCCGCGGTGCCCACCATCTTCGCATCGAGACGGGCAGGTGGATTGGGGAGCCCCGCCAGGACAGGCTCTGTCAGTGCTGTCAAACGGGTGCCATTGAGGATGAGTCTCACACTTTCCAGAGTTGCCCAGCGTTCACCGATCCGGCGGACACGCTCCCTTTAGTGCGGTACGACGCGTGCCCTTGCATTCTTCGATGAACACACCGGCCGTCGATGCGTGCCCGGGTCATACATCCAGAGGTAATCGGACTGCTTGCGAGGTCACCTTTGCCCCCTCGGCTGTCATTCACGACTAGGCACTACGGGGGTGGTGCATGACTGTATATATTGGGATGTTTCTGCATTTTATATGATTAGCACAGTTTGTCAGCAGGCTGATTGCTGCCACGGTTTTTCCCTCGAAAACCCTTCGGGGCGGGGGGTTTTTTAATCCGGGCAGTAATCCGCTTGCTGCGTTTTTGTATTGGGTCCCATAGACCGATTGGTCTCCGTGGACGATAAAAGTAACTTCCTTCCTTCCTTCCTTCCTTTCAAGAAATCCTTAAAAAGGGCAAAAGGAGTATTGGATTTAATTCACTCTGACTTATGTGGACCATTGAATGTGACCAGTCTCTCAGGGAAAAGATACTTTATAACATTTGTTGATGATTATAGCAGGATGGCCAAAGTTTATTGTCTGAGTACCAAGGATCTAGCTCTTCAAGCATTTAAACGTTAGATGCCTACGTACAGATAGGGGAGGTGAGTTCCTATCAAATGAATTTAAGTACTATTGCAATAAACTTGGCATCAAGAGGCAGTTGACTTGCAGATTCTCCCCTCAACAAAATGGAATTGCTGAGAGGAGGAATAGAACTATACTTAATGCAGTAAGAAGCATGCTCAAATATTCAGGATTACCAAATTTCCTCTGGGAAGAGGCTGTCAAGGCAGCAGTGTTTGTACAAAATTTATTGCCTTCTATAAGTATCAAAGGAGAGATTCCTTTGACACTATGGTCCTCGAAAACACCTAACTATGCAAGACTTAAAGCTTATGGCTGCTTAGCCTATGCTCATGTACCAGAAGAACTCAGAAAAAAACTTGATGATAGGGCTTACATAACCTACATGGTAGGGTATGATCAGCAATCTAAAGCCTATAGATTGTATGATCCAAGTAAGAGGAGAATCACAGTAAGTAGAGATGTGCTATTTGATGAGGAGCAATTTTACAAGATTCTATTAAGAATCAACAGTCATGAAAATCTAGCTGAATGCAAGAATATTAAAAGAGTACAATTTGAAAAAGATCTAGACAAACCTACAATGATTGTTGATACTGATGATGAAAAGGAGATAAATATTAAACAATTATTACCTGACTATGATGTTGATCCTGAGAATGTGAAGCATGAAGATCCAGCTGATCAACAAGGTGAAAATCAAATGAGCTACATTAGAAAGAAAAAAAGGACAGAAGCTAAATTTCTATTAATGTTGGCCCCCTATAAGTGACGAATTTATGAGGGGGCCTCTTAATGAGTTAAGATTTGGCAAACTTAAGGCATTACAAGATTTGGCCAAGTGGCCTAATTATAAATGGCCATTCCATAAGCATATCTAGTTCTCACTTAGGACTAAATTGGTCCCAAAGTCGATACCACTCAAATCAACAAACATCTAATTGGCCATTCCAATGTCGTAATAGGCAATAAAATGCCAGGAAATGGCGAATTTGCAGGTAGTCCGTAGTAAGGCATCCTACTCAAGCCGGCCGTCGCATTTTGCCTGAACCTGTAATTTATGGCCAAATGGCCCGCTGGGGCCACTAAAATTTTCGTTGAAGACATGTACACGTTTTCCATATTATTTCATCACATTGGTGAAGGAAAACAAGATCATCAAGACAGACGGTTTGCCCTGACAACTTTATTCAGTCGTATTCGCCTCAACACAAGTATCATGCAAGGATAATGCAAACTGTGTCTCTTCTCTTCTTACCATGAAAAGCAATAATAGTTTGATGATATTATGTTAATTAAGTGGAAGAAATCACTCACCATGGAAAATTGCCTATAAATAAGCACATCATTAGAATTTTGAAGAATAACCCTAACCTTCAATAACATGGTGCTGCCAGGAAAGAGATCCAGCCTCTTCATAGCCGATGGGTGAATCCCAGCAACCAAGTTATCATCATTCATAGCGTCATCAACAAGTAAAAGATTTGGTGCCCTCTTTTTCTCTAATATAGCAGTTGTATATTCCCTTTTTGTCGCGTGAAAATATTTTTACCCCGGTTATTGTGATTCCATCGCAAGATATTCCCTCCCGCGGAATCACAGACCCTCCGGGAACGAGATCCGTTCTGGAGGCCCCGTTTTCCGTGCGACAGCGTCAGGTGTACCTTCGATGGATCCCAAACCATCCGTCAGAGGGTCCATCCCGGCCGTCCGTTTTATACCTTCCCGGCTGAATCACATCCGCCAAATACCACCGGACGGAATCACCGCTCTGTTATTCCATGCGACGGAATCACCATCCAGAATATTCCGGTAAAAATTCAAATTTTTTTGACGTCCTATTCTTTATTCTTGTGGGAGGGGCTATGGCCGCTTGCTCCGGCGATGGTCGCTTCGGGCCGGATCCACGAAGATCTCAAGGGAAGAATACTCACTGGTTTTTTTAGCGGCTTAGGGAGATATTTCTTGAACGGTTTCTTGGAAATTCGTGCGGGGCTTGGAATTCCATGCGTGCTTCCCTTTTTCTTGCGATTCGATGGAGGGACTCTGACCCCTCGCCATCAACGGCTATGGCCATGGCGCACACCGCCGGAGATACATTTTTCGAGCTCACAGTCTCCGGCCGCGGAAGATCTAAAAGATGTGAGTCGAATCCGTTTGTGAAAAGATCCACACGGATCAAGAAGGCGGGCAAGGATCCCGTGTTGAACGACAAAGATGTCTTTACCGGTGGGACGAAGTTTGCTCAGATAGCCCTTATGCACGCCTCACGGTTAAATTTTGCTCGCGGATAGATTAAATAATGCAAGCGGGTGGCGAGATTGTGGTGGGCACGCGATGGTTGCCGTTGAGGGAAGTGGTCGCTATGGCGCCGCGGGGAATCGGCGAAGATCCGGTAATAACCTTGCTGTTTGTCGCCTTACGGCGAGCCGTTTTACGTGATTTCGCGGGGTTCTCTAGAGCCGTTTTCTCGCCTTGATTGCTTTTTCGGGCCGCTTAGGCGGGGAAAACCGACAAAGGTTAGAGGTCGACTCCAATTTTTCGCATTGACAAGAAAGACAAAAGCCTTGATCTCTGAATCCCAAGTCTTCTTCGAGTTCCTACAGGCCGGATCTAGAAGGTTTCAGCCAAGGGCCGGTTTGATGGAGCCGGATTCAGTAACAGGGAAGCTTGCAGAGGTCTTCTGCTTATCTGATCTGTGATTTCCGGCCTTCCTTATAGATAATCTACCCTGCTTTCTGATTAAAACATCTGCCCTCCCGGATCAGAGCCATCAGCCTTCATATATCCATTCGACCCTGTTTTATCGTGGGCTCACAATGCGGCCCAGATTCACTATTCCTGTTGAATCTAGAGAAATGGGTTACATTAGAAACGGGTTTTTTGTTCTTGCTTTAAAACAGGCATGTTTATTGTTTCTTGTTCTTGTTTGAAGCACCCCATGGCATTGCCGATAATGGCAAGGGGTTCAAATCCCCAACCAGAAGTGTTCTGGGCAGTGCAAGGGCTTGTTTTTTTCAACGATTGGTTTTATATTAATTTTCTTCATGATCTTCAAGTAACCATCCTCAACCATTTTTTATGGAATCATGCATGAATCATGCATGAACTTCTGCTGGGATTGAACCATCAGCCAATTTTTCCTCCCTGCTTGCAGTTATCACAAATTCAAAGTTCCCCAGGTGATTCCTTCCCGCGGAATGCATTCGTGGTGATTCCATCTCGAAGAATCTTACATTTGTGATTCCACCGGGCAGAATCGCATGGTTGTGATTCCATCTGGCGGAATAGCAATGTTGTGATTCTGTCTGGCGGGATACGTAAGTGGTGATTCCATCTCACGGAATCAGACGTTCGTGATTCCATCTGGCGGAATAGCATGGTTGTGATTCCGTCTGGCGGAATAACACGATTGTGATTCCGTCTCGCGGAATAAATAATACGGTTGTGATTCCGTCTGGTGGAATACATGAGCGGTGATTCCATCTCGAAGGATCGTAAATTGGTGATTCCATCTGGCGGAATAGCAAAGTTGTGATTCCGCCGGAAGGTATAAATGACCTGAAAGCGACCCTGTCAGGTACGGATAACGGGGGCTCTGGTACAGATAACGGGATCTCCGGCCTGGTGATTCCGCGGGATGGAATTTTTTGCGATGGAATCACAATAACCGGGGTAAAAATATTTTGTTCCCTTTTTGTCCCCCTTCTGCATGTCAAAGATGCTCTGAAAATGCATTGCATATATAGATAGATAGTATTTTAACGTCACGCTACTAGAATAAACTGCAAAAAGTCCCAACTTGCATTTTAATGCAATCTGCAAATGCAACCTCAAAACCTGAGATGCATTGTTCTTGCAAAAATGATAACTATGCATAGGTGCCATTTTGTTACAAATTGGGCATGCACATAGAATAAACACTGGCATGTGCATGATTCTAATGTACAAATCAATTGTAAACATAAACGCAATGTAGCTTTAACACTTGGAGAGCTCCACATTCCTTCCATAATAGCAGGCCGCAAATAAAAGTTGCAAGAATAATCACATCGCCTAAACACATCTAGTACAGACTGCTATAAGGACCTTGCATCATAAGTAATATGATGAAATAACAAACTCATGATTTGGCAAAGTAAGAAATACAATCATAACAGAAGTTTTATGAAGTAAAAAACAAAAGCTGGTGGAGATGTATCTAAGGGCTGTGCTGATAGCAAAGAGCAGGACAATTGGGAGGCCAAACAAGATATACAGATTTCCAGCCGTATGGAAAAAAAAATGGATGCACCATCAAATAAAACCTTACAATATCTTCATCTTCATTCGTGATAAATTTAGGCAACAGCTTCTGATGTAAAATGCGAATCAAGCTCCAAAAATGCGTGGCTTATGCGGAGAAAAGTTCACAATTTCAGCCATTGAAAATCACCAATGCTATTGAAGAAGACTTCTGTAGCTTCAAAAAAGTCCTGCAAACAAATAAACAGACAATGTCAATGCAAGTTACGTCCCTTGAACAAAAAAACAAAATAGGGTGCATCTACTCTTTTGAGTACCAAAGCTCTGACCTCTAATAGCATGTGGGTCGATCTTTGAGTCTGCAAGATCGACTCATGAGAGGAACAAAATTGGCTAAAGAAACCTTTCAGCTAACAATCTTCTCTTTGAAAATATAAAAAGATAATGGGTAGTACCAACTCTCCTCAACGAGCCGTCTTCGTAGTCCCTCTCAATGTTAATACTGCCAAAATGCATTGAAAAAGACCTTGCCACAACTGCATATGCTGGGCAATCGTGGCAAGCACGTTGAGCATAAGCCAGATCCATGTAAATTTCAAATGGATAAGCCAAAGCCATGAGATTTCAAAACTACAAATCATAGCAAATTAAAGTTCTATGATCCATCCAAGGGCCAGAAACCCATTTCTACCTATTTCTACGATGCTGCACTCAAAATATTTTATGTCCATTAAAAAACACACTGGAAAAATTCTTCTGCTCCTCTTGGGGTCCACCATAGCCCGACGCTCTGTCTATCTTGCCGGTTAAGCAGTTCAAACATGAGCAACCTGACCCACAATGCAGGTGACCGTGAGTTTACAGGGAACAATGGGTTTGGAGTAGTCACCAGTATATCCTAAGTATATTCTAACATATACCTAGGATATGCCACAAACGCACATAAGCGAGAGTTTGCCCCCCTAGGGGCAATCTAAAAATGACTTAGTTGTTGATCCAAATTGCCGTAGCCAAGAGAGACATGGATCTTTGTCCAAAGTACAAGGTTAAAGAGGAAATGCAAGCACCGGCAATATAGAAGATCCAAAGTACAAGGTTAAAGAGGAAATGCAAGCACCGGCAATATAGACAAAAAGAACGTGGATGGCAGGATGGCAAAGAGGAAATGCAAGCACCAGCAATATGGACAAAAGAACGTGGACGGCAGGATTCGAACCTGCGCGGGCAAAGCCCACATGATTTCTAGTCATGCCCGATAACCACTCCGGCACGTCCACAAGTGTTATTTCATTTGCATTTCGTGTTCAATATAAGAAGAAAACTAGAAATTCCAAATCTGCTCAGTTTCGCCGTGAGCTCTGACATGGCAGGGATCTAACCGGTGGAATCACTCAGTGATGCATTTTTTCCACTAATAACAGAAACTGGCGCCAACAACAAGTGATGGAAGCTCCATTCCGTCATATTCTTCTAGGACGACTTGGCCATCATGCACCCATAATACGGTTTGTTCCAGATTCGTAACAACGACTGAAGTGGTTGTGGGGATTTTGTTCCTATAACAGAAATCAGGCTGAAGCATGGAACAGGTAATTTATAACTATGCTGAGATTAATTTGTAAAACTTCTGTTGTTATCTGTCGCTAGTCCTTACATCTAAGTGTGCATTGTGCTTGGCCCTGCATGATGGGCGTCCCTGCATGATTGGGTAATCTGTCATTTCAAATATTTAAATGTTGTTACTAGGCATGTCTTTGTTTAAGGGAGTTAGTTGGCATGGTTCAGCTAAGTTGGCATGTAGCTTCTAGACTGGCACCATTCCTTTAAGTTGCAAGAAAAGAGTTTTTTTTTTTGTCATGGAACCCGTGACAGTCTGGTATTATCTTTGGGCATCTTCAAAGTGTGCAGTCCACCATCTTACATAGTTCTTTATATGAGACGCACCACGAAATAAGTAGCCGTCAATAACCTAAAGACCTATAAGATAGTGCCAAAACCCGAAATGTGTGCTAGATGAACACCGATATGCTTCTAATATCATAACTTGGTTCCTTGACTTGCCAAAATGAAGTAGAAAATTTTCCACTTATTTTTCACTCTACAAAAGGATACATGTCATTTCACACTTTGTAGGAATTCTATTCATCATAACTCCCATTAGAAAAATTTGCAGGCTAACTATTCCAGTTGCCTTTTAGGATGCTTAAATGATCTAGCTGTGGATGTAACTGTCTCAACATGCCAAAGGTTACTTTAAGGCATTAGAGGCTGATGTGTCTTTTAAGAATTACCACTTCAGGAAACATGGCGCTTTTGAAAACACAAAGTTGTTACAATAAGCAGGAATCCTTGATGGAGGCCCAATTTGTTGCTGGTTGCAGTATTATATACATCAACAAGCATAAAAAGCTGCGTTAAACTGCACTGAATTACTTCGATTACCAAAGTTATTACTGGTGATGGTGCCTAACAACTTCATGGAATACCCTTATGTTCTTGCAACTAAATTCTGGGGACACTTTCGTTTTACACCCCCTCCAGCTGACGTGGCACAGATCCAGGCATTCAATCTGAAAATCAAGACTTGGACCTATGCCACGTCAGATGGCGGGCTGTGATACGAAAATTAACCAAATTCTGATGTTTGCATTGCACTTAAGAGAAACTTTTTCCTGCATGATGGAGCCACCATCTGCCAAATTACATACTAGTGCCAATGCTAAGAAATGGTTAATGCGGTCCTACTAGGAGTCTGAGTCCAGAACCAATGATAGAGAATTGCCTTGAGGAACAAAGGCTTATCAGTTTTATCTTTTGCCAGAAACTTAATCCTGTATTCACAAGATGCAGAAAAGCGTTGGACCTAGGGTTTGGTTTTGAAGACAGCTGTAGCAGGGTTAATCATTATTCTGGAGGGATTCTAAATGGATCTGAGTTTTGGAGATATAAACAAGATCAAGGTGTTAAAAATTTGGCAAGCTGATTATGTGGACTATTTAGAACCAGTGTGAGGAGGTTCTGGTTGCGAATCTAGGATTGAAACTTAAAAATTAAAAATAATTGCTCTTTTGTGTGCGCGCTTTTCTCGGAAAGAAGTACGTAATTAGTGTTAAGTTTTTTGTTGTTTTCTTATTGGTCAAAGAAGAGAATTATATGTGGCAGGGTATCCGGACATTGTTGAAGAAGATCTATTGTTCCCAAACCCAGATTTGAGCAAGCATACAGAATTGTTAAAACTTACTATATAATTGAAACCAACAAGTTAGTTTGTACGCTACATTTAGCTTATAACAGGATTTGTGTAATCTTAGGAAAAGAGAATCCTTGTCCTTGGTTTAGACAACGCTGGAAAAACTACCCTGAGTTAGTAAGTGAAGATATATTGGCAGTCAATGCAGGTAGCTCTTCAGACTTTTCTTTGTTATGCTAATTAATAGACAAAATGAAGAGCCATGATGCAAAAACATTTATTTTGTCTAAGCTAAGCGTTTCTTAGAGTTGGCTTAAAAGCATGGTATTTTAAGGGAGAATCTATGCTGGAGCTTAGGGAGAGCTGTGTCGCAAACTTCTGTACTGTGTTTCCCAATGTATTTGCAACATTCAAGTAATCCCACTATTAATATATTTGCCGTCTTCATAGTACTTGTGTACACAGAGTCAGAGTACATGCTTTGGCATATCAAAAGTATTCCTATGCAAATAATTATGTCCATCTTTTTGTGCAACGTGAGCATATGGGTGCAAAATCGGTACTGGGTAGCAGAAATCACCGTCCGAACGCCGCTTACAAGTGCTTAAAATCGGCGTGTTTTAAACACGACGTGCGTGATTGATCAATTGACATGTAGGGTGCGCGCCCGTCAAAATGACAGGCTGAGAGAATCATGAGCTTGAATGGTGCCGGAAACATGAATGCCTGTAGCCCGCCATATTCGTGGATGGCGGGCTTACCCATATTGAATTCAAGCAAAATGGAGGGACTAATTGTTTCCAAGAATTGCCTGAACCAAATTCAACAATTTGCCCTCACCAATTTTGCAATACACAAAAATCCGGGATAGATGAAACCCAATTCCTCTCCCCGTTCACTTTACAAAGCCATTGATGCAGCAAGGAAGAGAGATCAGAGGCGGCGATTGTATGCAAAGAAGGTAGCAATGAAGAAGAATTCCCCTTCTAAAGATTCGCCTTCAAAGAAGAATAAGAAATTGAGACTGAGTGACCACAGAATAAGAGAAATTTCAGGAGAAATTTTTGAAGTATTCAACCGAATTAGTACAAATGTTGATGATAATGACAAAGGCCGTATCCTTGACAGTCTTCTTTGGAGGGCGAGGGATTTACCAATTGCTTCTATAAAGAAATCTAAGCAGGTTACTATGGCCGAGCAAATGGTGAAGAATTTGAAGGAAACAATGCAAGAACATAAGTATGAGAGGAATCATGACATGCTTCGCGGCAAGGAAGTCCACCCCGATAATGACAAAGAGTGGCGGTACAAATGGTGTCAAACCATTGAATCAAAGCGAAGTGGCCGATTGTTTCAAGATCCCCGGAAAAAACAATTTCAAATGCTTTTCAAAGAAGGGTGCAAGCTAACAAAGGGGAAGGACCTTACAAGAGGATGCCTGCTAGACGTCAGGTAAATCGTCAGAAAGCCTTCACAAATCGGACAACTTCCAGTCGGTCGACGTTTACTGACGATTAGCTCGACTCATATTATCGACGATTGTTCGCCGACGACGCGCCGTGAATCGTCACCAAGCGCCGATCATGCGTCGTGGTGCTCGTCGGGGATAATAGTCGAAATATTAGTCGAGAATCGTCAAAGATATTAGTCAAAGATGATGGTCACCTATTAGTCAAAGATATTAGTCAAAGATATTAAGCAGGTCCATTAGTCGATATTGGTTGACACATTAGTCGATAGTAGTCGGGTAGTTGGACCAAGACATAGAAGTAATGTGTGATGTTTATTTACCAAACAGGATTTGAACCCCGATATTCCAAATTTTGGTATAAAACTAGAGCGCATAAATTATACAACAAAATTGATTGAAGAATCTTAACAACACAAGATTCTAGCATAAATACAACTTGCTTGTAATAACAATAAATGACTTATAAACAATCGCATCGATCCGGAGACATCGGATCGACATTCTAGAAGGGGAGCATGCATGTCTTGCATGCATGCATGCGACGCATGCCCTCCTCGGTTAGGGTTTCGCTTATTTTAGGCGCGGTTTCTCGCATCAACGCCTCATCGGCGCTTCCTCTTTCTCGGCCAGCACCTTATTCTCTTTGAATTGTTTCGAGGCGGGGGAGGGGCTTCTTCCCGCTTGGTTTGGCCCATTTGGCGTTTCGTCATCTGCCGTGGCATGTCCTTTTTCGACCTCGGCCCTTCTTTAGCCTTCATCCCGCGGACCTTCGCCCCCTCGATTCTAGTTTGATAAGGAAGTTCTCTGGTAGTCGGGCGGTTTGTTGGTTTCATGCGAGCCCCATTCTAGAATCGCATCGATCCGAGACATCGGATCGACATTCTAGAAGGGGGCGAGCATGCATGTCTTGCATGCATGCATGCGACGCATGCCCTCTCGGTTAGGGTTTCGCTATTTTAGGCGCGGTTTCGCATCAACGCCTCATCGACGCTTCCTCTTCTCTCGCCAGTACCTTATTCTCTTTGAACCCACCCTCCCCCCCTTCTTTGTTTATTGTATTGTGCACAAATTTCTGTTTATCATGTTTTTCTTCCACCCGCTTGGGTGATGCTTTTTTTCCACCCCTGGGTGATGCTATCCTCTGGTATGTTTGTGTTGTCTCGTTTGTTGTGTTGGTGATGTGCGCGTACGGGTTGGCTTAGCGGCATCTATTTCGACTTCTCCATGCGGGGTTTTGGGAGCGATTTCTATGCCTTACGTTTGTCCAAGCCCCTTGCGAAGGCTTATCACTAGGGTTTTCCTCGAAAACCCGAAAAGGGCGGGTTTTTAATCCCGGTGATAAGCTTTCGGGCAGTACATCGACCATTCATCTATTAGCATTGTATTTTTGGGGTCCAAATGATATAATTGGATTTTCCCTTTATTTTTCGTGGGTAGTTCGCATGTGTGCGGCTACCCACTGTCCACCATTGTAGAAAATCTGCTGAGATGAATGAGAAGCCTATCTATCTCGGTTTGTTGGTTTCATGCGAGCCCCATTCTAGAATTGCAATTAGGGGTCAATGCTATGGAAAGCAGAAACAATTGCAAGTAGGGGTTATCCTCCAAGCAATATATAGCTTCCAGAAAGAAATCCAAGGAGCAATATCATTGTCCTCTACTTCAAGTTCTTCTGATAACGCTTATAAAAATTGTGCAAATTAAGTACTCACAACACTAAACGAAAATGGATAAAAAACTTTCAAATGCAATATAAACATTGATATGGAGCAGCCTTACTGGTCCCAAGGATGCACAATAACCTAAATTCATTGAGCAAAGAATCCATGGCATAAGGGATGCACCTTATTTTGCGCAGTTGCTCTTTTGCCATTGCACTGAATAGAGTGGATAAGGATGTTTTAGCATTTCTTCATGCAGTCCAGTTTGAGTCTGCACAGATTCTTGAAGTCTGAACCTGCACATACTATTGAAGTTCGATAATTATTGAAAGGCATTTGGAAGATCACAAATTGTTGTCATGGAAAATAAAAACAGAGGACTTTTCAAAGAATGTAGATAAGCTTTACTACATACTATGGTTTAAAACAATACAGCTTCAATGGTGGGATAAGATACCAAGTTTGTGTCTTTACTGCACTATTTCCTGCTCATGCACTTCTCAAATAATGTAGATAATAATGGCGGAAAGAGAACCACAACTTGCTTTGTCTTCCTGCTTGTTTTCAGAAGAGCTTAGGACCTGCATTTGGCCATGCATCATGGCTGAAATGTTGACCTCGGACTCGCTAGAACCTATTCTAGCAATCTCAAAAAATTTGAAAATAGATTCTCTTTTAAGAATCAACGCATGGAAAAAACCGAATACTCAAAGCAAGGGCTTACCCAGTGAGGGCTTCCATCCAGAAATGGCATATGCGATTCAACGGACTGCAAGCATCGTGTGTTAGCAAAAGGTTAACCCGCAAATATCTGGAAAATGGAAGCAACACCAACAAAGATAAATGATATTTCGTGTTTATATGGTGCCCAACTCAAGGAAAGTGACCAGAGCACAAATGCAAAGATACAAACATGACATTATTATTCACAATACCTGAATCGATTGGGGATCTTGCTGCATATGTCTGGCCATAATTTAGCTAAAGTTAGCAGATGTTTCTAAAGCTAGGCAAGGTCCAAACTTTACCTAACTTTCCCTCTACAGACTTGGTTCCTCCATGCATCGTATGATCCCTTGAAGTTGTGAATGCAGACCTTACAAAGTAAACCTTACAAAGCTTTGAAACCTTGCAAAGGCCATTGAAAAACTATCCGTGCTCCATGCACCACCAAGCAATCCGTGTTTACTGCAAATGAGCCATACAAATGTGTTAAACCAGATGTAGAAAAATAGTGATGTACTCCTTCTCGCTACAACATTACTTATTCGTTGACACCTATTCATACAACTCCAGCCCAAAGGCCATAGTTGGTGTGCCAAGAGCCTGAGCAGACTAACTCGCCCACATTTATCAGATTGATGGGTTCCAATGACGACTGCTCTCTCCCAAGAGATGACCTAATTGATGGAGCCTTGATTCAAACAAAAACATCTTGAAGCTTCTTTGAAATGCAAAATCAGATAAGCAATAAACTCCTGAAGCTTCTGTACCTTGCAAAATGAAGTTTGCAGGCAGAGTCGTTTCACCAGGTCGGATCATTTGCGACCAAATATGTTGCGACCAGATGTCGTCCCAACCGAATCGGACATTCGTATATACCGATCGGCACAAATAAATCCGGCAAGAGTCGCTCGAGCTAGCGGGCAACATGCCCTAAAAAGTTTTGCCCTACAGGCATTTTTTCAAAGACATAAAATGCAATGTATTAAAACGATTTACAGAATTTCCAATATAGTTCAACATAGTTAAATTTCGTGCAATTTTCAAGTCCTTACCAAATCTTGCCATAAGTGACCTTAAACCTAGGCCCTTATATTTTTAACTTTGTATTTCCTTAAATGTAGGCCAAATTGAACCATAGACCAAATTGAACTATATGTCAGATTGAAATTTATGAGGTCAATATAGTCCCCACTTGTCTATTGGTCATCAAGTCAATACGCTCAAGCATATTCACCATGCCAACTATCATGATCCAAAAGATGCCTCTAAATTCCAGTAAAAAGAAAACTAGAGTCTCAATCATTAAATCTTAACAAATAAATGTAATATACAATGTCACTTGCCCATGTCACCCCAGGTCCTAGGTGGCCACCCTATAAGTTGGAACATGTAGGCCTTCACTGAGTGTGCATCCCCTCATGCCATGACTAATACCTTTCTCGGCCATGACTAGTACTTTCACTGAGTGTGCATCCCCTCAGGCCGTATTGTCACGTATTGCTAATTCCCATAACTTAGCCCAAAATATTGTTTAAAGTGCAATGTCTAAGTGCACTTTGTTTGAAGTGCAATGTCTAATAACTAGATTCAAGGCCTCAAAAGGGAAAATGTGTGATGTTTTGTGCTTCTCATTAGTTCCTTGACGTAAAAGTTATTGTGTTTCATGCATGCCATTAAAGTGCTAATGATTCAAACAAAACATACAAGCCAAGCTTCGAATTCGAGGGAATGATTCTAGAACATAAGTATGACGAATAAATTGACTAATACTCTGACGAATATGCTGACTATTTGTCTGACGTTAGATAGTCAGATTAATAGTCAGTATATTCGTCAGACGTTCACGTCAGGATACTAGTCAACTTGCTTGTCAGACCTTTAGTCAGACCAATCGTCAGGCTGTTCGTCAGAGTTTTCGTCAGACTAATAGTCAGAAAATTTTGCATCAGGCTACTCGTCAGGATATGCATCAGACAGTTTTCGTCAGGTTATACGTCAGCCCAGTCGTCATTACAATTGTCACTATGCGCTTAAAAACCCACCTTGGACCGCCTGACGATTTTCCTTACGTCTAGCAGGCATTCTCTTGTAGTGTTGGTCAATGTTCAGGAGGAGGAAGCGGATGGATAGCATGTTAGATTACAATAGAGAAGCTATTCTCAAGTTCTGGACAGAGAATACAAGAGTTTCTCCATACAAGAAAGACGTGAGGAGGTATGTATCAGAGACAGGAATAAAGATGGAACATCCAATTCACCTTCTTAAAGTCAGCCAAGTAAGTATTCATCCTATATTGTAGGGTTCATTATATGTAGCATTTATTTGGCATTCACACGATTTCCCTGCAGTTGCAATTCTACCTCAGGTTTAGAGAGGAGAATCCTCATATCAAAATTGCATTGCAGACTTTTGAGAGGTTGAAACCGAGTTTTGTAAGGAGGATGCGTGAAAGGCATACATGCTGTTGCATCTACCACTTGAAATTTGAATACATCATGCAAGGATTGAACAGCCTGAGAAAATCGGGTGGAGTTCATGACAATTGCAACTGCCACTGTGATATTTGTGGCCCTGGCCCAGAATATGCAGCCAAGGAGCATACAATCAAGTGCATCAGTGATTTATGGAGACAAGTGGTCTGCAACAAAGGTGATGATGAGGAGTGGTTTGATCAAAACTGCTTGATGTTGGCGTGTAAAAAATGTGAGTTGGATAGAATTAGAAAATGTCCACAGGAAATGGATGGCACGGGTTCATTACTAGTTACTTGAAAGACATTTGAAAAGCAACCTGTGGACCAGGATAGAGAATTCAGGGATCCAAGAAAGGCTTTGAGTTACAAACCTATCTTAAGATTAGTACATAAGGAGAGAAGTCCCAAAGAGTTTCAAGAGGATATGAAGAAGGTAATATCAGATTTTGTTCCACACAATTACATAGCACATTGGAAGGCCAATCAGTTTAAACAGTGTGTGTCATCATTTCCAGAAGATACAAAATTGTATCTGTTATTGACTTTGCAAAAAAATTACAAAGATCAAAATCTAGAATGAGCCCCGGCCAATGACCGCATACGCACTCAAGTTTCTATACTTGTTCACATAACATATAGACATGATAAAAGTGTTGATATTCCTATTCCCTGCAAGTGCATTTAAAAGACCGGCCCAAAGAAGAAAAAAAAGAACAGAAGATTGGAGCAGATCAGGAATAGACTCAACAATGGTAGGAAGATCATAAAAGAGACTCACTTTTACATTTTCGATGATAAAGTGCATGACTCATTATTTGTGGAAATAAAGTGTATCCGTTATTGACTTTGCGTAAAATTACAAAGATCAAAATCTAGAATGAGCCCTACCAATGACCGCATACGCATTCAAGTTTCTATACTTGTTCACATAACATATAGACATGATAAAAGTGTTGATATTCCTATTCCTGTGCAGACAGAAGAAGACTGTCCAAAGAAGAAAAAAAAGAACAGAAGATTGGAGCAGATCAGGAATAGACTCAACAATGGTAGGAAGATCATAAAAGAGACTCACTTTTATATTTCTGATGATAAAGTGCATGACTTATTGCCTACAAAAGCATGCTGCATGGCTTAAGGAACAGGAAATAGAGTATGAGAAGCATTGGGTTTGGAGTGATGGCTGCTCATCACAATTCAAGTCAGCAAAACCTTTTTTTTTTCTTAGGCAGGTACTTCACAATGAATGACAAGGAAATAGTGTGGAACTACTTTGCCACTGCTCATGGTAAAGGTGAACATGATGGTGCAGGTGCTGTTATCAAAAGGCTGCTAAGTAAGGAACAACTCAAACCCAATGGTGTGCAACTGAGGCATGCTAAAGATATTGTAAAATTTCTGTGTACATATTTCAGCAGTCTACCAGTTGATGAAACAGATGAGATCAAAAGATATTTTTGGAAAATTGAACCTGCTGTTGTGGCAAACATGCAAGAATATGAAATTGAAACACTTAAAGGCACAAAAAAGATTCACTGTATCAGACCTGTCAGCAGGAGTAGACCAAACAGGCTTGCTCATAGATGTCTGTCATGTTTCTGCTTGTTTTGCATGGATCAGAATTGGGACTTCTGCATCAATACATGTAGATTTGGAAAGTGGGAGGTAACTGACTTAAAACCAGGAGTTGAGAAGAAAAAGGAGACTCTTGAACAAGCCAATGAATGGATCAGTAATTTGGTAGAGGTAGGTGACAATTTTGCAGTGAATGCTGAGGTAGACAATTCAGAGGGTGTGGACTTCTACATCCTCAAGTGCATAGAACCCAAATGCACACTTGAAGATTCATACAAAGATGGATGGGGGCAAAAATTTGGAGTGCATGAGGTTATCTTAAGTGGACTGTATTATCAATTCTTGGGTAATTTCAAGTACATGTTGCTCATTAAACAACCCGAAGCCTCCGTGCATAGCCACGTGGTAAGATATCCTAAAATTGATATGGACAAAATAGAAGGCACAGACATGTACAAAATTTCGCAGGAGACCCATGAAAAAATTATGGCCAATCTCCCAATAACATTGTAATTCTTTGACACTTAACCAAATTGATGTAATTCTTTGCAAGTGATTTGTTGTTCCAGCACCTAAGCACGTAAGCACATATTTGTATATATATTAATAATAGTGAGGATGCACAAGGGTGGTGTGCATGGACACGTACTTTGAAATGAAGATTGAATTGTTGTTTAAGAATGTACATTTGTGACATTGAATAACATTCAATTATTTATTTTGGTACCATCACTATCCCAACATTCTTGGCAAAAATATATTGTCAAGGCATTTCCTCGATGTGACATGTGTCAATTCCAATGGTCATACGAAATATTTAAGCTTGGTTACGAATTAATTGTTCTGGCGCGTGTGAGGTAGGATTTAAGCACTAGGCACCTAATCATAGGATTTAAGCGCTTCTTACAAGCTCACGCTTCCGCCCATTCTCCGCCAATTTTCGCTCAAATCCTTCGGCCAATCCTTCGCCATGAAACGCAGTTAGTGAGGAGCCGGAGGTGACCTCCAAGAGGCGCTTACTTGGCCTCGAAGAGGTGTTCCCTCCACTCTTCCCTCCACTGCCCACTCTTCTTGCCTCCTCTACTGTCCACTCTACTGCCTCCTCATTTTCTGATTCTTTCGATTCCTCATTTTCTGATTCTTGAAAATGAGGAATCGGAAGAACTTTCTGAGCAAGAGTATGCCACGGCCGTTCTTGAAGGGTGGGAAGGGTCTAGTGAAGACGAGTGGTCTAGTGAAGAAGAAGAAGCCGATAAAGAAGACGAAGCAGATGAAGAAATTGAAGACGAATCCGCCGAATTCGAGGAGTTCATGGTATTTGTTTTCTTAATCAATTTTTTGTTAATCAATTTTCTTAATCAATTAATTTTTTGTGTTGCAGATTAGGGCCTCCAGCTTGCCTCCAGCTTTTTTTTTTAATTGTTCTTGCCTCCAGCTTGCCTCCAGATTGCCTGCGGAATGTCACCTCCAGATTGCCTCCAGATTGCCTACGGGCTTTTTTGTTACCATATGAATGCAAGCCTCCGGGCTTTTTTATTGTGAATAGTTGAAGCCTCCGGGCATTTAATTTTCAAAAACTTTGTTATGATGTACAGCCAAACAGGCTTTGAAAATATTTTGAATGTAAAAAAGTTTTTGATTCTACTTCCATCTGAAAACGTTCTTACTTCTATTATCCATGCATGTGACAAAACATTGAATTCTTGTACAGTCCATTCAAATTTTGCTTGAATGTAACAGTGCTCTAGCTCAAACACTAAGCACTTTAATTAGTTTCAGCAGTGCTTGTGAGTAAGCACTAGTTAACACGAGCACTTATGCAATGAACAACTAGCTTTAAACAGTTATATAGCATAACAGTAAGCACTGCACCTTAACTGCATGACAATAAGCACTTGATGACATTAACACTTCTGCAATGGCTTTCTAGCGTTAAGCAACTACATACTTAGTAACTGTCACTGCATAATAGTAAGCAGTATCTGACATTAAGACTCGTACCAGACTAGCACTTGCAAGCAATTTTTTTTTAAGCACTTGATAAGTTTTAAGCACCCCTTGCAGTCAGCATTGAACTACATAAAAATTATAACAAAAACATTCTTAAATTAATATAAGATAAAGATGGTACATGAAAAGTGTAGGATTCCTTGGCCTAAATAAATGACAATCAGGCCAATAATCATAAATGTCTCAGGCTTAATCACAGTAATGAAGGATAACAATGTTCATCACCATAAACCTTCTTCAATTCCTCATTCACAAGGGTGCACAACTGCAATTGTTTTCCAGAAAGTCTTTCCAAGCATAGCTTCCTAATCTTTCTATCTGTCATAGGCCAGGGCATGCAATTGTGTGTGTTCTTCACCAGTAACTTCATTTTTTCCTCAGTCTTGGCCTGCAGTATTCCTTCTATCTTTGGGGTGAGTACTGTTAGCACTTCATCACAGACATCCATCTTGAATGCAGGTACTAGCAGAAGTTTCCAGGGGCTGCTAAGGTAAGACTTGTATAATGAATCATCAAGAAGCAAAGTCTTACCTTTGAATCTTGGGTATGACTCATATATTTTCCCAAGTGGATTCATCATGACTGGACAACCAGGTTTGTCAGGGTGGGGAAAACTGGTCTTCACACATTTTTCCTGTCCCCATACAAATAGAAATATGTCCCTCAAATCTGGACATGGTACTTGCAGCACATCTTCCACATTAGAGAGTTGCATTGATGACCATATAACAACACCTTCAGGAAGAACACTGCTTCTGGTCTGAATATCACTTTCTTTCTGCTAGTGTATGTCATTGTCAATCCTGATTCCAAGCGTATGTGTTCATTTGCACCAAACGTTTTTACCAACACACCATTTAAATCCAAGACAATGAGTTTATCTTTTGCTGCCAAATCAATATTAAGTACGTTGGAACATCCTGAATACCTACACAACAGGAATTACTACATGCATAAATAGATGAAGATGAAAATGAAAAATGGGTTGAATGTGGAAACCTTTCTGTATCAACAGCAGGATTCTTTGACCTAACAGAATCAACTGGTAATCCTACAGTGAATGCAACAAAAGAAAATCAATAATATTCAATGTTTTAAGCAACACTAAGTTGTGGCCTTGGCCAGCACTTCCCACACTGACTTTCCAGGGTTTGAAAGGGCATCAATCACTTGTTGAAGATCAGGCTCACCTGAAACTTGAGGGCCTGATTGTGTATTTTCTTCAGAAAACACTTTGATAGGTGTGGTGTCATGATTGAGACTGCTTACTGCATCTTTCACAGTGCTGCTTCTTGTTCTCTTTCTTGTAGCCTGAACAACTTCTTTGCTATCCTCCAGTTTACCCCTCTTTGTTCTTCTGCCCTTTCCTTTTGACAAAAATTCACCCAAGTTGCCCTCATCCAATGGAATTGGGTAAAAGCACGTTAGGGTGATAAAATATTGGGTCATTTTAATACATATACATTTTAAGAAATGTATAATAATTACCGTGAATTTTGGTTTTTTTTTCGACCGAAAATAGGCAATGGAAAATTCCCTCCAATTCTTTCTTCCCCGTTCTTGTTTCTTTGTCCTTTGATCTCTCTGCTTTTACCCTGCGATCCGGCACCTCGATCTCTTGCAAGCGACTAAAGCACGCTCTTCCGAAGTCGCTTGGTCATTCTCAACAAATCAAAGGTACAATCGTCTTCTTCCCTAGTTTTCTTCTTTCTGCTTTTAATTTATTACTTTAGGTTTTTGTTTACATGTGCAAGCTCAGATTGTTGCACCTTTAGGACAATTAAAAGATATTTGTTGTTGCATTGCAGGTATAGACAATGACAAAGACACCAAAGAAGAGTGCTGCCCCTGCATCAGTCCGAAAATCTCCCAGGGCTTCCAAAGCAACATATTTGAAGTCTGGAACTCCTGGCTGTAGCAAGGAGAACCGAAATGAGGACACAGTATTTTCTGCAAGGGATCTGGCGAATATGAAATTCAAGGAAAAATTTGCAGAGTACAACTCTTTAGTGACAGAAGTTTGGGGATCTAAGGAACCTACCAGGTACGGGTACAAGGATGAGCTGGTGAAGTTGGAAGATCAGGCAGAATTTTTCAAGTGGTACGAGTTTGCATTCGGTAGGAAAGATGTACAGAATCACTATGTTCCCCTGTATTTTGCTCGAGCATTTGCCTTACACTTAAAAGGTGAATCAGTTGATTGGGATGATGTGAAAAAAACAGCCACAGCTAAAAGCAAGGTCAAAGAATCCGGAGGTTTTTGGAAGTTGTAACGATTAAGTCGAAAGCAATGCCAAGGGCCACAAGTCCTATGATACTTTCTACAGAAAAGAGGATCTGGACAGTTTGAATGTATTTCTTGAGAGCAGATCCTCTTTGAAGGAAAGCATATGTAAGGAGATGCGAATTTCACAGGAGACGAGACTGCAGCTATATGAGACTTTGAAGCATAGGGAAGGGGAAAGGGCAGTATATTCTAAGCTAGTCCATGAGGCCGAGACTAATTACTTGAATCTGATGTCAGAGTTGCAGGCATTTCAACAGCAGATGGATGAAAGTGACGGTAGTGCTATGAAGTTTGAGCACATAAAATGGAAGGTGGAGGATGCAATTGCGCAGAAGAGCAAGCGGGGGCGGGATCTAGCTGAGCTTAGCAAGGAAGTGGAAGCAAAAGCATCTGAGTTGAGGCGGTTAGATTCGAACTCAATTTAAGGTCTTCAAAAAAAGAGAGCAATTGAGGGGGGGACACAAAGATTTTGGAGTTGAAGGAGTTCTTAGATCACTCCTCGGTCCTTAGCTTGCAGCCTCCTCCTCTTTCTTTGATTCGATTCTTGAGAGCGCCAAATGCTGATTTTCAGTCCTGCACAAATTGCGAGCAGTGTTTTGATTCCTCCCAGTGGTATTGGCATCTTGCAGACATCCTTACTGCCTATTATGTATCTCCTATCTTGCTAGCACAAGGAACAACTGCGCGGTACCAGGCTGCACATGGGATGTGAATCTACCTCGTGCATTGAGGCTGATTGGAAAAGGTAAGCATGCATAATCGATTTCTTTCATGTCTTTCTTTATTAGTTGGTAGATGGATATTAGTTAGAAGTTGTGCTTTGGTTGTGCATTAATTGTTCTGTAGTATATTAATTACATTTGGGTTTTAAAATGTAGGTTGAAGTGAAGATTTGTAAAACATCATGTTAGTACATGAATATTATTAATGTGCATGATGTACAGTGTTGCCAGATATTATTGAGGAGTTACTTTTATGTACTAAGAAAATAGGATAAGTAGGTAACTGCCTGTGTGTACATTTGTATAACATGTGGTCTTCTACTGGGGGACATTTTGATACATGCTGTACTCTATGATACATTTTAATGCAATTACAATTTTCCAGTAAGCTTTTCCAAAGTTGGCTCCAAATACATATATCTAATATATCTAATACAACTACATGGAATGCATTTATGAATTCTTTTTTCTAGGAAGCTTTCTACATTTGGATGTGGATACATAAAACTGTACATAGTTACGAATACGATACATGGAGTACATTTGGAATTGGATTGTACATTGCTTTTCGGATTGTACATTTCTTTTCAATCATCTAGTTACTATTGGTAATGCTTTCATTCTTGGTGACATGGGTAGTATAAAGAAGCCGAGAGAAAGGTATGTGATATGTGGTTATGGTCTCTTCATATGTATTTCAATTTCACCTCGTATGCATGATGCAAGAAGAGAGTAGATCCTCCCGCCGCAAAGACACTTGATTTTTCAAGTTGTGTAGATGATTATTATGGAGGGAAGCATGATAAGTCAACCCCGATCCACATCTAGGTCACCTCGAACACATTGAACACATTTGTAGCAGAGCATGAGAGACGAGGAAAAGGAACATCAAGTAAGTAATTAGTTTTAAATAAATTTTTTGGATTTTATAAGGAAGCAAATTGAGCTCATTTTTTTTAATAATAGAGACTGGTTGTCACAAGCAAAGCTACAATTGTAGCTTCATATGCACAACAAATTGAGCTCCGAAGCAAAAAATTTGAATGTGGCAACACAGTGTATGTCCATATTAGTTTAATTTCTACATTTTCTTCTTTGTTTATCTTCTTTGTTGACAATGAGTTATCTTGTAGTCTTTGGAACCAATGGCGAGGAGAACAATGAAGCCGTCTCGACACTCTAAAAAAAAAAAATATTATTGTAGAGGTCTTGACACTCCAAAGAAAAACAGTTGTAGACAAGGTGCAGAGAAGGTACCAATTCTAAAGCCAATGCCACATCATCGGACCGAACTTGAAATGTTGTTTTCAAATGGTAAGTCAAAAACTACTTATTGCATTTATTTATTGCATGTTCATACATTTTTTATTATTCGAGAAACAGAGGAAACTAGTGGATCTATGGCCTTAGTTGGAACTACAATCGAAAAGATTGAAGAATCATGTAAGACAGGAACATATACAACCGGGTAATCAAGAAATTTTAGTGGAGAATGTAGCTACGGATATGAAGCGGTGGTTGTGGTGAAGCAAGAGAAGGAGGAATCGAGGATAGAACGGTACGGATAGTGGTGTGAAGCGAGAAAGAGTCAAGAAAAAGAAAAGATACAAAGGTGTCATGGCCAGCTAAAAGAGAACTAGAAGCCGGACATCGGTTGAGCATAATTGGATTAGTAAATATGTGTTTTATGCTAGTTACCATTGATGCTTGGTTTTAAAGTGACATGGATAACCTTCGGACAATGGTTCCATTCTATCCGTTCAAAATTTGAACCTCTGATTAAGGTCACGAAATATTGTGTGGAGACATTGTTTAAAGATAGGCACATGTCTAACAGACATTTAGACATATTCGAAAGGTAAGTGAGCAGCACATTGACATCCAAATGGTGAGATGTCTTCTTTTTCTTCCCTTCAGAAAACTTTTTGACTTATCGGGCAGCATTTAAAAGATTAGCCCTGGATGCTAATAGTATGGGACAGTCAGGCAGGAGTGCAGTTGAGAAAGGGCTACAAGGCATTGTTGTTAGTAAATGCCAGTATATTATGGTTCCAGTTCAAGGTGAGGACCCCTCCCATCATGTTTTGGTGATTTTTATTTTAGAGTCTGCAAAAAATTGCAGTACCACCTCAATGGCTTCTCCTGTTGAACTCCATGACTGGTATAACAGTGGACAGCAAACTCCTAAATATGTGAGCATTTTCTTTCAGTATATGTACCACTGCTGCTTGCTTAAATCTTAGTTGCATGTTCTCATTTGTGTGTGCAGGCTTCATAGGGATGTCATCACATATCTAACCAACTCTAGCTCACGTAGAGTTGAATTATATGTGAAGAATGCAGTGAAGAAGGAAACTATTCCAGAGGTTCCACAACAACCAGATAATGTAAGCTGCGATCTTTATGTGATGGCCTTTATGCAAGCTTTTGTGGATGCCCAAGTGAATTCTAAAAGCATGGTGAGTTGTTCTTATATTTCACATAAATCCTTTGGGATGTTTTATTATAGCGGATCTTAATTCTTGTGTTTGTTGCAGTTTTCATCAACATGGTTCGACAAGGATTTTGCACTTGGCAGAAGAAATGTATTAATAAAAGCCATGATTGAATATGGTTTGAGAAGAAGAGATGAGACAAAACAAGTTGTCACTGGGCAGAAGAGTGGTAGTTAAACTCATTCCAACTTATGGAATTTAAAGCTAATTGACTATTGTACTTTGAAATTTATTTGAATAAGAAATTGTTTGCAACGCTTTAATTTCTATCAAGGGTTAAAAACTAGAATTAGTTTAGACTTTCTGTCTTATCCTTAGGCTTGGTCAGGTTAGATGTATGGCTAACCTAACTGCCCTGGATTACTTACAGGGCTTATTATATTTGATCTCCAAGGCATTTTGGGTTACTATTGTAAATCAGCACCCAGTGACTATAATGGCACTCAAGTGCCAATCCAATTACCTGATGGAGTCTTCTTTTGTCGTCCATTGTCGAAATCATTGTTGTACTGGTGTTCCAACCATTGGGATTTGGCTGTTTGGTCAGATCTTCCCTTGGATGTTCTGACAGCCATTGTAGACAAGTTGTATGAGCAAGGCATACCAAGATTTAAATTCATTTATGGTGGCAATAGATGTTGGACCCTCTTCTTAGAGGTCAATGATGGGATAGACATATTATTTTTTCCCTTTGGATATCCACTCCTCAAGTATCCGAATCACGGAAATAGATGTGTTATGATTCTTGACCTTCCTTTCAAATGTATCTTCAATGAGGGTTGCTCTTCGCATACCAAGATGGCATCGTGCCTTCGGTGAAGACAAAGATTTGTGTTGGCTATTTGACTGGTTTGTAGGCTTGAAGAATGCAAATGACTTTACCACTTATGTCTAAGAGCATCAATTTGATACTTCTCGTGCATACAATGACATAGTAGTGAAATGCATAAAATCTCAATATGGTGAAGACATTGATAGTTTATGGAGATTTTGCAATAGAGGTTGCTTGCTAATTAAGAAGCCTAGCATCACAGTGAAGAGATTCACAATAATAGAAGAATCTAGTGAAGATGATGAAGGTGGGGTACAAGATGAGTGTGCTGGTACATAAGATAGCAAACAAGTCGAGGACACGGGCACATCTTCGTGTATGTATCGAACTTAGGTAATACAATTATGCTTAGATGTTGTATGTTGTAGAGCTTTTGCAATACAGACTGTATGTACATAACTTAGGTAATACAGTTAAGCTTTCACATGATATACTAATAATTTTGTATGCATTGTAGATGTAAGGAATGATCTACAAAACAAATGTCAAATTCTTCAACCAGCTGAAGTAGATCTTCAACCAACTGATATAGAAGAAACAAATCTAAGTTCCCAATATCTTTGGCCGGGGACTAATCCAAGGTCGAATACCATGCTTTCGAGCTTTGGGAAATGGTTGAGAGGATCAGTGATTTAGATACTCGAAGCAATTTGCTAAATCTACTTGCAGTCCAAGGTTTACTACATAATCCTTGGGGGAGACCATCCTTTGCAGAAGTAGTTGATCAGCCAATAGGGTGGACCGGCCTTCCAATAGCCAGAGAATGCCCAACAGCAAGTGCTACTGCTGTAGCACATGTAAATCCTGAAATCCGTTGGAAGAAAGGCTTGCATGATGCAATAGTACTGAGATATTATGTTCCAAATGACATAGTGATTAGGCCTGCTTCTTAAGTTATTAAGTGTGTACACTTCGTACTATTTGCTTCGAAATATAATTATGTGTACCTTTTGCACTTGTCTACAATTTGAACTTCAACATGTTCCATGCTATATTTTACAAACCCGGTAGTTCACCTGCGGTACAAACCACTTTGCAAATTCAATTCAATTCAAAAAGTAACACAATACAAAGCACTGCAAATTCAAAGCCTTCACCTAATCCAAGGCATCCACCATTTCGGGAAGACTTCCTAGCAACATCTCATGCACATCATCAGACAATGCAAAAGCTGCACTAGCACCTTTAATCCTGTGATTTATCTTCTTCATGGAAAATTTAGCTCCAATAACAGACTCTACTAGTACCAATACTTCTCTATCATCCAACAGCTTATATTTGTTATGGCAACTTGGCAATTTCTGATAATAGTAAGCTGATATGACTGTGTCACCTGCATGATGCTCATTCTTGTAATCATCAATGACCGTTTGATCCAATACATGCTTTTCTCTAGTGCAAGCAAGAACATAGTATGGCACATCTTCCTCATTACCAAGAAGAGCAAAAGAAGCAAAATCACCAAACTGTATCACATCATGTAACTCCTCTACCTCATTTGCAAACATTGCAGTTTCTGATTCCAATTCTGTACCTTCAGCATGTGCACATGGGACTAGCTTCTTCAATGTCCACTTTCCACAGTGTTGAATAGACTCACATGCACGCCATTCAAAGTTTATGCGAGCCTTTGCAAAAACAAGATAGTGGTCTAACCATCAGTAAGGTTGGGTCCTCCGGACTTATGGAAGATACACAGTGCCAGCTTTGGACACTAGGAAGGGGTTGCACATCAAATGGCTTTGACCTGTCAATCTCAGCCTCCTTCACTTCCCAATACACTCTACGAACTTGAGATTTCTTGTTTCTCAAAACAACACAGGCATCATGAGCGCCCTTTATTTCAATCCCATGCTCTCTTCTTTGCTCACTGGCCAAGAGTTGCTTGGCCTTGGCAACATCTCCATCATGTTCCCCCTTCCCATGCCCTGATCCGAAGAAATTCCATTGTACACGAATGCCATGCTGACAATGGTACCTGCATATGAAGTAGAATGATCTTCTGGATTTGAACTGAGCAGCACAACCATCTGACCACACGAGATGATACCGCATGTGAGATCCTCCATTCTCTTTCAACCACTGAAGATGAAGTTGAAATGTATGTTGTACAAAATGTGTGTCATGACTTCTATCATCAGAAACATATAAGTGAACATTACCATTTACCTTGAAGAGAGTGATGTGTACCAAAATAGTGATCTAGTCTGCATTCCAATGTTCAGACTGCACTTCTTTGAAGGGCTGCAATGTGTAATTTTCTGCAAAGTCTACTACTGATATCACAGAATCATCTCTTAGACTCTGAATGCTTCTCCTAAATTCCTTGCTCTGCCAATGAGCTGCAAAGTTGTGATGCACAAACTTTTTCATGTGATCAAACATGGCAGATAGCATGAAAGGAGCATCTGTTTGCTTCTCCACCAATCTTAGTCTTCTAGAAGTGCCCTTCCTTGACTTCTCGTCCATATAACATGATAAGCACGCCATTTAACATCATCTTCATTATTCGTCGGTCTCTTTTTGGACATAAGGGAATCTTTTGCTTACCACATTTTTCACAATCCCCTTATGCGCCAGATTGTGCCATTCTTCCCTTTCCTCTTTTTGGCAAACCATTTCTCTCCAAAGAGTGCTAACATTACAAAATGTAAGCTTTTGTGCCTGACAAACCCCATCATGTGTACCAACAGCACATACATCACAATTGCAACTGCAATTTATGTGAAACTTCAGCCTCATAGAGTTGAAAGCTTTTCTGAAATTCTCTGCTTATTCATGCTTGACACAACAGCAAGTGTTTCTCTCCTTCAATTTCCTTATGCAACTTGGTTTCAGGTATTCGAACATTCTAATACCAACATCTGCATCTGGATTCTCCTCCATAAACTGCTCATACAGCTCAGCCTGCACATTGCAAAAGAAAATAGGTAAGTTAAAGAAGACTGTGAATTGAATACCTTACATATCCAGTACATAAGTAAGAAATACTATGTATACCAGTACATATCAGTTGTACATGTAAAAAGATTTGATTGAATCTATGTACAGTAGATTATGTATAGTATCACATCCTTACACTATGTACATATATATCACATAATATACATGAAATACTTCCAAGAGCAAGTAGATGACCCCATAAACCTCATTTACATGTATAATACATTAAGTAAAACAGACCGAAAAGGCTACATCAAAGCAAGTAAACTAAGATTGGCAAAGGAGTTCACTTCTGGCACATTTAATCTTACATCCTTACACTATGTACATATATATCACATAATATACATGAAATACTTCCAAGAGCAAGTAGATGACCCCATAAACCTCATTTACATGTATATCTGAAGAAGCAAAAAACAGGACCAAAAAGGCTACATCAAAGCAAGTAAACTAAGATTAGTAGAGGAGTTCACATATGTGCATGAAAATGTACATGAAAACAACAAAGAAACTGAAATGTAATAGTTTCTTTGACAAAAGCTTTAATATCGAGGAATGTCAAGATTTGGATTGCCTCGCTTCTTTTTTTTCCTCATCCCATCCCAGTACTTTGGTGAAACCTTGGTGTTGTTAAGCCAGAATGGATGACTTTTAGCTTGGTTTCTTCATCCAAGCGATCGGATCTAGCCTTCACGCCGCCGCTAATGCCCAAATGTTTGAACCAGCAATTGCCATTCTCTTTCTTCTGTTAGCAGCATATGAAAGATTTCGGGGATGGCATTTGAGCATCTTGCAAGCAATTCCCTTTTGCTTCAAATCACCATTTCCCCCCACAACCATTGATAAAACTGAGTGCTTGGCAGCCAATTTATCACCACTATTAGAGCATTTTACCTCTTCCAATCCATCTTTAAGGTTTTCTAAAATTGCATGCTTGACCACTGCTTGTGAAGGCAACCCAATCACAGGTTCAAAAAGCTCCAATAGCCTGTGATCTTGCAAGAATCTAGAAGCAAATAAGTACCTTTGATTAGGAGCCGGAGATTGACTTCTTTTCTCATAACAAGAACTTGACATTTTGCACACTTGGTCCTTATTTTTTGGTAACATACCTTGAGGATGTACTACCCTTTTCAATTTAAGCTATCATGCTCACGCCATCTTCTTTTTCCCTTTCTCATCTCTCCCACTTTCGAAATCACTGCATGCCACCTGTTGTTTACTCTTCACAATTTTGAATTCACCAGATGCCATCTGATGTTTGCCACATTCAGTTTCAAAATCACCAGATTGCATGTTTTCCTGATCGCCACATTCAGTTTCAAAATCACCAGATTGCATGTTTTCCGATCACGGAAAAAAATCAAATTGTGTTCTACTTTCTTGGTTCGATCTGGGAATTTTCTTGGAAGGAAATTTTTCTGGAGGGAACTTTCCTGGAGGAAATTGGAGGGAGGAATTTCCTCCAGGAGTTTCGCATCAACCGCCGGCCTCTACTCGTCATAATTACAAACAAACGGGAATTTTGCCCCTTTTTAAATATATAAGACAAAATTTATACATGAAATAAGCACATTTAAAATCCAGCAACCCGTTCAAAAGTTTACATGAATTGCCCCCTAATGTATGACACCCTAACGTGCTTTTACCCAATTACTCCCTCAACTTCCTTAAGTGCTTCAGTGTGTACACTCGGGTGCATGTTGTTTTTCCTGGCGGTGCTTTGTGTTTACAACCCGATCTTTGTGTTTACAACTTCTTCTATAGTTTCTTGGACAGCTTCTTGGACTGGTGGTGGTGGTTCTGCTGTTACATTCAAATCAGTCACAATTGACTGTACTCCTATAGGACTTTGCAGGTGTTGTGCATCTTCAAATGAAGCCAATGTCCTTCTTTGAACCATGTAGGGTGAGACCTCAATTGCAGGACGGATTAACACATCCTTTTTTGGTGTACTATTTGAAGCACCTGCAAGATGGCCAAAACCTAGCTCGTCAAATACACCCTTTGGCATCTTTCCAGGGCAACCATGAATACATTGTCCTCCTCTCAACAATGAACAACAAGCTATATAATACTCATGTTGGCAATTCGATTGCTAAACTTAACCTGTAAGCTTTAGTGAATTCCAGACCATATCTTTGCCTAACGTATAAAATGGATCTTGCACTAACAACTTATCTCGTATAATAGTAGAGATGCTAAATGTTGCAGGAGTATCCATTTTCAGCTTCCACAAATTATTTATGTAGAAATAATGCGGAAGTCCTTTGTTCTTCTTCGAGAACTTTTAACCCCTCCTCAAGTTTGATTTTACATTTGACACGCTCATTAACGGATGTAGGGTTCATTGCTTTTTGTACCTTGTTCCCGTGCCAAGTTTCCATCTGGACGATCGCTCCAAATCTTTAATTTTCGCCTCCAACTCACAGGTTTGGATTAAGCTTGAACTCCCTCTGTTTTGTAGCCAAATCATTTGTGGCATGTCTTAAAGCTGTTCTCAACCTCTTCCAACATCATTTTACGTACTTCAAAGGCCTTCTCATTGCCTTTCAACTCACTTCTTCTTGCTTCTAGATTCTTTGTGATAAGTAAAACTGATTTTCCAATCTCTGCATCTTTGCATTCTCTAAGGTTTTTATGTTTTCATCACATGCGCGATCTCATTTGATCCAAATTTTGCCACCTTTGTCTTTGCCTTCATTTCAGGTTTTTCTAACATGTGCTACATTACGCCTCTGTTTTTACTTGTCTATTGTTGTGGTATCTTTGGCATTGCACAACAAATGCAGCCCAGTTTACTTTGTTCCTCAGGTGCAACTATTGATCTAGTGCAATTTTCAAACGCAAAAGCAAGGGCCAGTTGCTTTCTTACTTCTTTGTTGTGACAGTTCTTGTAGATTTTTTGGCAAGTGTTTCCAACTTCTCTTGAAGATGCTCCTTTGCACAGTGCCATTTTATCTTTCCCTTGTTCAACTTCTTCGTCCAAACAGACTCCCAATCTCGATCCGTGACATTATTTTCCAACCAAGTTTCTTCCTCGTGGAGCTTCACCCCCGAATTGCACAGACCTCTGATGCTGTGGAAATCATCCGCGCTCCATGCCGCCATCATCAACAGTCAAATACTGATCTTAGTTTTCGCGCCCAGGGAAAAGGAGGAAGAAGGGTGTGACGGGCTTCGACGTCCATGAAGTTTCAAAGACTTAAAGTGCTTAAACGCTTCGCCAAAAGTTGTACCCCACTCGCGATTTTACACCCATATGTGGGTGATGCTCACCTAAAGGACTTGATTTTTTGAGAATTAACAAGAATCTAATCAATAGGTTTCCTCTGGAATAAGATTTGGTTCCTTGAATAAGGTTTTCCAATTTTAATGCTTCAGAACATATGTTTATTGAAGAAAGAAGAATGCTGCAAGTTATGGCAATAAAATTAGTTGCTTTTTCATTAATATGTAAACCATGACTCAAAACATGAATGTGTCAATGATGCGGGGTTCACGATTAAATCACTTAGTCGTAAACATGTAAATTTGAATATGCGGGATGTTGGTGGAGTATTATTGCTTTCTTGAGAATCAATAATATGTTGTCAACTAATTATTCAATATTCACTCACCTTTTGGTCAGCCCATTGATATGAAGTGCACTATCTCAAAGATGTGCTAGATTAAGTTAAATTGTTGTGCACTCGAACTATGCTTTTGAGCTATCCATATCCGTACATGCCCTGCGGAAGTCCCCAATATCTAATTCGACCAAGCAGACTGGAACTTTCAGTGCTAACTTTCAAGAAAGGCTCACATATATTTCATCGTCACTCCTGTGTGAGATGAGAAACGACTTTTTTTGCAGCTAGAGCATATTGAATAGCTTTTGCTCCAATGTGATTCCATTACCTACATATGTATAGCTAGCTTTAGCCTCTCAAACACTTGACTAGGCACGTTGTAGGCTTCCAAGATAGTCTTGCTAATACCGGCTTAGGCTCCTCCCAAGGTTGACCATCATGCTCCTAGATCACTTAACTTGGTCCTAGGTCTTCCAGGCTGAAGATTTGTCTGCACAAATCTTACTAGCTGTTACTTAGCCAAATCCCTAGCTCTACATGGTCGGGTCGGGATAGAAGATAACTGTCATCAATCGTCAAAATCTTCTCCATCATCATCCGTTTCCAATTCTGAGCCTCGAATAGATCTTTTATCTCTTCAGTTTTCTTTCTTATCACCACCTCGTGGACTCGAGTCCCCATCAGAACATGGTTTCTTGGCACCATGGGTACAATCCCGAGTGAAGTGCCCAGGTTTACCATAGTTATAGCAATCAAAAGATTGGAATTCCCACTTGCCCAAACAGTTAGAATTTGAATCTTGTTGTTTGGAATCCTTTGTAAACTTTGAAGTTGTTTGGAATCCTTTGTAAACTCAGCTTTTGAAGTCATCATCTGGGACTTGTATGGGACCTATATAGAGACTTTTGCGACCTTTTACGGAACTCGGATTGTGCTCAAGCGTTGTCAGTCTTATGAGCTAAAGCCATTCACTACCACCCCAATTCTGGGTCCACACCTAAAAATAACAGTAATAAGAAGACCACATGTCGTTGTTCCAAAAAATCTACACGTGGTTATGTGGAGGTGTAGTTTATTAAGGAGGCGGTGTAGTTTTTTTTACGGAGCTATAGTTTCTTTTTTTTTTGAAGGTGTGGTCTTTTTTTGAGGTGTCGTTTTTTTTAAAAGAAGTGTTGCTTTTTTTTTGAGGGGGTGTTGTTTTTTGAGGGGTAGTTTATAACTAGGTGTAGTTTTAAGTAGTTGTTTTTTTTATGGAAGTATAGTTTTTTGAAGTGTGGTTTATAAGGAGGTGTAGTTTTTAGGTGGTTGTTTTTAAATGAAGTATGGTTTTCTGAAGTGGTGTGATTTTTTTAATTGAGGTGTTGTTTTTGAGGTGTCATTTATAAGTGGGTGTAGTTTTTAAATAGCTACTAGTAAATGTGTGCCCGGCGTTGCCGGGCATATGTCTAGATGTGCCTTAAAGACTTTATGATATTAGGAAATATTAGAACTTATATCGATTCTATATATTGTTTCTAGAGTCGCTAATATTCATGATATTGAGTTGATAATTACAAATTGGCCTCCCACAATTAACCATGTAGCAAGTAGGAAGTGCAAAATGAGGATGGACAAACTTCAAGAAGCCTTTTTCTTAAAAAATATAAGTTGAAGTCAATCACAAAAAAAAATGCACATAGAAAAGGAAGTACAAATGAGGATGGGCAAGGTTCAAAATTGTTTTTGCTTGTAGCAATTGTAAGCTAAGAAATAAAGATCAAAACAATTGACTTTGTGCTGGAAATTCTAGAAGATTGACTTCAATTCCAAGGATGCATTTCCACATACGATTTGGTGAACAATGGCCAACACAATGATGGAGGTGTCCATGCTTGCTACCCCATGCACATTGCACATGAGAGTGGTATTTTCATTTCCAATGATACCATGCCCCTAGAGCGCACATAACAAAAGTAAGACTTCAAGACGTGATAAATCTTGTCACTCTTTAGGCATTTGGCGACTTTTGACTTACATGCATGACTTGAAATGCATGTGCCTGGCATTGCCAGACGTTAGTCGAGCAAATGTTATATTATTATTCTTGTGATATTATACTTCAATGTTGCATAATTATAGTCATATCGTTGTGCATGTAGTTATGCATCGCATTTAGCTTCAATGCATATCGTAAGTCTTGCCATATTAGATTGAGAGCACTAAAAGTTTGTAGTAAGAAATATGACTTCTAAAAAAAATTGTAAAGGGAATGGGAGGAGGGAAGGGCATGCTTAAAGATGCGATTAATCGGTGTATGTTGCATCTAAATTAATGTATGTATGTTGCATCCGGAATTAACGGTGAATGTTGCATTGACATTTGCATTGTATTACTATATCTACTTACCATAACTTAGTTTTAGTCAAAATGCTCCATACATGTTAAGGATGATATAGATGTATTTGAAGATAATGTTGGCAAATGAATTAATTTGCTTTTTCTTTTTCGTTTTTGCACAATATTCTAGCAAGCATGAATTACATTCTCTGTGTTATTTTGATGCCAGCAATTCTCTTTGTTGATGGTGAATTACATTTTTCATGGCCATAGAATCTCTTTGTTGATGTGTTTTTAGAAATTCCCATCATACTATATTTTCGTGATATTTCCATTTATTTAGCTCAGCTGAGCTCTATGCATAAATTTCCTTCACTCTTTGTGTTAGAATAAAAACTCTAAGCAATGCATTAACTTGTTTGCTTTGTAGCTCTGTTTGTAGCTCTGTTTATGCTTGGATGTGATGTCATTGCTGAAATTGTGCGTCACATTCATAAGGAAAATATCTAGATCTCATACAAACTTAGAAAATTCCAGAAAAATGTTAGAAAAAGCCCTCGGCACTTGATGTATTAGTTCCCAACTCCAGGATCAAAGACTTCTGGTTTTGTTGCAAGGGTTCTCTCTCCACTTTGAGTATATAAGGATCACTTAAAATAAGGATCACTTGGCATAGGTCACAATGCAAGATTTGTAGGACCTTTCTATGCTCACCTCCAGTACATCCCTTATGATAGTTTCTCCACCTCCAGCACTCAACCTATTGAAAAAAAAGTACAAATGAACACTTGATTCAACTGCAAAGGAGCTGATAGGTAAAGCAAATACTTTTCATGAAAAAACCCTGAAGGAAGTTGTAGAAACTCAGCTCTAGCTGCTCTCATCTTATGTCCCTTAACGTGGGCTCAAAAAATGTGCCTTAATAAGGTGTCTCATCATGATGCCTTGGAATTTGCAGAATATCACAACAAAAACTTTTAGCCGTGGAAACCTTACATTTTCGGGGAGATGCATGATTTTTAACTTTGCTTCTCAGATCTTACTCCTATACTCCACAATAAAAATAAAGTTGTGCTCAATCGGATCAGCTTATCAAACCCTAACCCTCAAAGGAACAAAAGTTACAAAGGGCAATAGAAGCTTTTAGGAGGAACAATAAGTTATCTTGCTAAAAGCATACCTTAACCTTGACAGGAACTTAGTTTGCTGCTACAAAATAGGTAGGATATCGTTTTGAGCAAATAATAGTCCCATTTTACACTCGGCAGAACCAAGCCGTTGATCTATGATTTAAATTTACAACATGCCTTCTTGCTTATCCTCCATTGTCTCAACGCCTTTAGGCTGCCTTAATTTTTCCTCTATCAAGCTAAGTTCTTCTAATATGGATTCAAACGGGGATAGGTCTCGTTGCTTTCTGATTTGCCAAGGCTATATCCTACCAAACTGAAAAGCATTTCAAAAAGCAGTTTTTTGCCTCATCCATATTACACAGGTTAGAAAGAATATATATCAATCTCTAAGTAGGTGAAGAAAAGCATCACTCTTTGTGTGGGGACGAAGCAAGCTAACGCGGCTCGTAGTAAAATTTAACTCAACAAAACTAAAGCCTCATGAATAATTACGACAACGGTTTACTTTACAAAGGCTATTGCATGCATCATATACCAGAAAAACATCCAAGGCCTCTTTCCTGTAAAACCAAAGTGCACGGAGCAAGACCTTTTGATGATTATCTTGATAAATAGAGCATGATGCATCATTCTTATTTTTAACGTGTTGCCACAGCAGACATGGTCAAAACACAATGCATTTAATAAATCTGAAACAAAAGTGAAACACTTAGAAGAAAGTTAACGCTTAGAGGTAGAAAACATACCATGAAAGTTAGGTATCTAAGACTGAGCTCGATTTAAAAATGGGGAAGAGCTCCATCATTATTGTTTGCTCAGAGGCAAGAAAATGTATACATGCAAAAAGAACAATTGGCTCACCTTGTCTCGGACTGCGTGAACTTGTTCCTTGCGCCCTATAATTTTGGGAGCCCATGTTTCTTAGAACCTACAAAATGCGTGATTATCAAAAGCGTCCCCTGTGTTAAAATTTAGACCCAAAACATTAAACTCGAGCATTAAACCTGGGAGCATACATAGATTTTGATTCGCATGTATCTGAACATGCATCCCCAGTAGCCAGCATTTAAAGAAGTTGAAGCTGGAGAAGTAAAATGTGCATCCTATCCTTCTGTTTGTAAAAGTGTTCCTCCTGTATCCTCTGTTTCATGCTTGAAAAAAAGTATCTTCAATTTATTTCTTTTGTCTGATGATCTTGTTGTCTGTTCTTGCCACAATCGGTTAACCATAATATATGCATTAGCCACAAAATGCATTCCCCAAATACTGAGTCTTGAGAGGAGCAAACATAGCAAATACCTTGGAAGATCGCTCCACCCAGAAGGCGTGGTTCTTCATGAAAATCTTATGCTCTCGCCATGCAATTTTGAAGCGGCCCGGATCTTTTTTTTCGTCGCCGTTTCCTTGCGGGCATCCAAAGCGACCCGATCGTCCTTACGGGCATCGAAAGGCGGAACTCAATCTATTTGCCCTTTTGTTGCACCGGATATTGATCAATGGATTTTTGCACCGGCTCCACCTTTGCATTTCTTATTTTTGTAGATTTCACGGTTCCCTTGCAAACCAGTGTCAAGATGCTTCTCAAATTTTTCAATTTTTAGCCATGGCCGTCGATGTCCTTTAATCCTTGTAAAAGAAGTGCTGCATTTGGGCTCTCGTCTACCCAGCCGCCTCTACATTTTTGATAGCTTTTGATCCTTACAGCACCGTCCAAAATAATTGCTGAAACGGCTGAAGCCCTAACCCCAAAAGTTACTCCCCGCCGGATTTTCAATTTTCTGATCACAAAATTTCGCTTTTTCGCCGGATTTCGATGTCCACCGGCGGCCGGAAAAAAGAGGACACCCCCTCAACACAATTTAAGTAAGTAGATTTTTTAAGTATGGTTTTTTGAAGTGTGGTTTATAAGCGAGTGTAGTTTTTAAGTGGTGGTTTTTTAATGAAGTATGGTTTTTTGAAGTGGTGTAGTTTATAACTAGATGTAGTTTTTAAGAAGCTATTTTTAAGGAAGTATGATTTTTTTAAGGTGTGGTTTATATAACTAGGTGTAGTTCTTAAGTACCTATTTTTTAAAGTAAGTATGGTTTTTTGAGGTGTGGTTTTTAAGTGGCTATTTTTTAAAGAAGTGTGGTTTTCTGAAGTGGTGTGGTTTATAGCTAGGTGTAGTTTTTACATAGCTATTTCTTAAGGAAGTACGGTTTTTTGAGGTTTTTTTGAGGCTATTTCTTAAGCAAAGCACCACCACCTAGAATATTGTTTGTGCGCTCAAATTTGGGAATGTATCGTATTGTTTTACATTCGTGAAATATATCTTCAACGGTTAGATCCAAGGTGGCTCAAACATGCCATGTGGGCTCCAACATGCCACCTAGGCTCCAACATGCCAAGGTGGCTCAAGCATACCACCTAGGCACCAACATGCCACCTAGGCTCAAACATGCCAAGGTGGCTCAAACATGCCATGCGAGCTCCTATATGCCACATATAGGCTCCAACATGCCACATGGGCTCCAATATGCCACCTAGGCTCCAACATGCCAACGTGCCTCAAACATGCCACCTAAGCTCCAACATGTCAATGTGGCTCAAACATGTCATGTGGGCTCCAACATGCCACCTAGGCTCCAACCTGCCAAGGTGGCTCAAGCATGCCGCCTAGGCACCAACATGCCACCAAGGCTCAAACATGCCAAGGTGGCTCAAACATGCCATGCGGGCTCCAACATGCCACCTAGGCTGCAACATGCCAAGGTGTCTCAAAACGTGGATTCCCAACATGCCATCTAGGCTCATGCCTAGGTGGCTCAAACATGCCACCTAGGCTCCAACATGCCACCTAGGCTCAAACATGCCAAGGTGTCTCAAACATGCCACGTGGGCTCCAATATGCTAAGGTGGCTCAAACATGCCACGCGGGCTCCTACATGCCAGGTGTGGTTTATAAGGAGGTGTAGTTTCTAAGTGGTTGTTTTTTAAGGAAGTATAGTTTTCTGAAGTAGTGTGATTTTTTTGATTGAGGTGTTGTTTTTTGAGGTGTGGTTTGTAAGTGGGTGTGGTTTTTAAATAGCTGTTTCTTAAAGAAGTATGATTTTTTGAAGTGTAGTTTATAAGTGGTGTAGTTTTTAAGTGGTTGTTTTTTAATGAAGTATGGTTTTCTGAAGTAGTGTAGTTTATAACTAGGTGTAGTTTTTAAGAAGCTATTTTTTAAGGAAGTATGATTTTTTTTAGGTGTGGTTTTTATAACTAGGTGTAGTTTTTAACTAGTTGTTTTCTAAAGTAAGTATGGTTTTTTGAGGTGTGGTTTATAAGTAGCTGTAATTTTTAAGTGGTTGTTTTTTAAAAAGGTGTGGTTTTTTGAAGTGGTGTGGTTTATAACTAGGTGTATTTTTTAAATAGCTATTTCTTAAGGAAGTATGGCTTTTTTGAGGTTTTTTTTAGGCTATTTCTTAAGCAAAGCACCACCACCTGGAATATTGTTTGTGTGCTTAAATTTGGGAATGTAGCATATTGTTATAAATTCATGAAAAATGTTAGATCCAAGGTGTTCAAACATGCCACGTGGGCTCCAACATGCCACCTAGGCTCCAACATGGCAAGGTGGCTCAAGCATGCCACCTAGGCACCAACATGCCACCCAAGCTCAAACATGCCAAGGTGGCTCAAACATGCCATGCGGGCTCCTACATGCCACATATAGGCTCCAACATGCCAAGGTGGCTCAAACATGCCACGTGGGCTCCAACATACCACCTAGGCTCCAACATGCCACCTAGGCTCAAACATTCCAAGTCGACTCAAACATGTCGCGGGCTCCTACATGCCACCTAGGCTCCAACATGCCAAGGTGGCTCAAACATGGCACGTCGACTCCAACATGCCACGTAGGCTCCAACATGCCAAGGTGGCTCAAACATGCCACCTAGGTTCCAACATGCCACCTAGGCTCAAACATGCCAAGGTGGCTCAAACATGCCACGCGGGCTCCAACATGCCATGTGGGCTTCAACATGCCACTTAGGCTCTAGCATGCAAAGGTGGCTCAAACCAAGGTGGCTCAAACATGCCACGCAGGCTCCAATATGCCACCTGGGCTCCAACATGCCACCTAGGCTCCAACATGCCACCTAGGCTCGAACATGCCAAGGTGGCTCAAACATGCCACATGGGCTCCAATATGCTACCTAGGTTCCAACATGCCAAGGTGGCTCAACATGCCACCTAGGCTCCAACATGCCAAGGTGGCTCAAACATGCCAAGGTGGCTCGAATATTCCGTGGGCTCCAACATGCCACCATGGCTCAAACATGCCAAGGTGGCTCAAACATGCCATGTGGGCTCCAACATGCCACCTAGGCTCCAACATGTCAATGTGGCTCAAACATGCCACGTGAGCTCCAATATGCCACCTAGACTCCAACATGCCAAGGTGGCTCAAACATGCCACCTAGGCTCCAAAATGTCATGCAGGCTCCAACGTGCCACCTAGGGTCCAACATGCCAAGGTGGCTCAAACATGCCACCTAGGCTCCAAAATGCCAAGGCGGCTCAAACATGCCACCTAGGCTCCAAAATGCCATCATGCTCCAACATGCCAAGGTGGCTCAAACATGCCACCTATGCTCCAACATGCTCCCTCCCTCCCTCCCTCCCTCCCTCCCTCCCTCCATGTCTCTCTCTAATTGGTTCTGATAGAAGCGTTGGCACCTTCCCCAAGTCAAAGAAGGCCGGGACTTTGCACGGCTGCATCACTAGAGGCGAGAGGCCAGACCCTATGAGACGAACCCCAGAAAGATTGTTGAGGCAGCCTTTCCTTGCATTGTTCCTCCTGGGAGGGCAGATGCATTTCCTCTTAGAGCTCGTTTTTCTATCCATCCATTAAATCCTCTATTCAAGGACCAAGCTTCGAGCAGGTTCAAAAAAATCCAAGATCAGTCCGGGAAAACTTATCAAACCGCGAAGCATCTTGCGAGCAACCGTGTAGAAAGCCAAGTGTTTTGTCATTCGGTAGTAATAAGGTTCAAATGGAGATTCAACTTTGCCACGATCGTCCGTAATGGTGAAACTACCCTAGGGACCAAGTTACATGGTCATTTTTTGCAAATTAAAGAGAGATCGAATGCTAACATGGCAATAACGCAACCACCTTCTGGGCCAATTGGCTACGAATGTGTTGGACATGAGCTACTTTGGCGCTTCTTGGAGAAGGGGTAATCTTCTGCTCACGAAACTCGGTGCCCATGGTAATGTCGATGTTTTGAGTCCATTGGCAGAGGCAGTTCACAATTCTGAAGTGGGAGAGTTGTCCATCCATGGCCAGGGGCCTTTGGGAGAGGACCTTTGAGGCGAACTACTTTTAGAAGGGTAAGGGTCCATCTTCTGGCGTCAACACCCTCCCTCTCCGTGCCTCTGAAACGTAAACCTTGTGTGTTGCTAGATTATTGAAGGGTTTATGTTATGGAGGTCGAGTTTTGGTCAGTTGCACCTGGGACATGCTCGAGAAGCTGCAATTGAAAACGCGAAGCAATAGGAACTGATAGAATGGGATTTGGATTTATTCTCCTCCCAGTGTGACAATTAGAAGTCAAGAGTGCCTTTTGCAGTAGCAAGATTGTTTGGGATTGTTCGGGATGGCCGATAGATCCAAACTCTGTTACTTCAGTTGCCATATCTCTGCATGCATGTTTAGAAATGGTGCAAGGATTCTAGAACACCTATGCCCCCTCCGGGAAGTCTATTGCTAGGTAGGCGAGTTGGTAACCTTCCCCGTGTTGAACGTAGTTAGAACTTTGCACTACCTAGACAATGTTGCAACTATTTAAAAAAATCATATTTCTCCATGGTGACATGGCATTTCTTTGGATGGTGGGGCATGTAACATGATGACTAAGCATTTTATGCACTTTAGATAGAAAATGACTAGGCCATTTTTTTGGAAAAAAAAAAGGTTTCTTGAGTGAGATAAGCAGGGAATAACGACCATGAGTTATCGACAAAGATATACCTAGAGAAGGTACAACTCAAACTCAACTAAAACCCAGGTTCAATAAATAACTCATCAATTTTAGCTACATATACGTCTGCAATATGAAGCCTAGACTTCAAGGGCTGCCCAACAACAAGCTATTGTCACAAAATTACATTCTTATAAAGTTTAGTTTTTTACTTATATGCATTACCTTCCTTCGCCTTTTGCCTTTTTGTTCATCTTTGCTAATGTGTGGCTTATGTTTACTTCACAAGTTTGATTATTTCACATTCATGCAAGGCACACATCATATGAATAAAATCCAACATGCAAAATCTAGAGCATTGTGTTGGTGCACACTTAAGTAACCTCCCCACAACCCAATATCTTTTGGAGAGAGAAGAATAAGAAAATAACCGAAAGAGGGAAAGAAATAGATTACGTCATGCAAATTAGAGCAGAGTGGCAATGCAGAGTAGAATAGTGGCACATACAGTGACATGGTAATGATATGGCACTAGAAATGATGAGGTGGCATTAAAAGAGCAAGCAAGCTTCCTTCTTTGCAAAAATTTTGGAAGATGATATGGCATCAGTATGATGAGGTGGTAAAGATGAGTGCTGAGGTAGCAAAAGATGAAGCGGCGGGAAAACAAAGAATTTGCCTAGACAACTTAAAAAAAAACATGTTTCTCCTTGGTGACATGGCATTCCTTTGGATGGTGTGCTATGTGGCATGATGACTAAGCATTTATGCAATTTAGATAGAAAATGACTAGGCCAATTAAAAGGAAAGGGAGATTTTCTGAGTGTGATAAGTAGGTAATAGTGGCACGCAAGATGACTCGCACCTGGAATGACGAGGTGTCATAAGAAAGAGAAACCAAACTTTCTTGAAAATGTGACTTTGAGAAATAATTATTAGTGATGATATGGCATGAGCATGAGATGGCAGCTATGAGTGATGACATGGCAAAAGATGAAAGGATAGAAAAATGAAGAATTTGCCTAGGCAATTTGCAACTTCTTAGAAGAAGCATATTCACCATAATGACATGGCGTTTGTTTGGAAGATGTGGCATGTCACATTATATGACTGATACATAAGTGCCTCCTATTCTTGGAACGATTGCACTGCACAGAGCTTCGGAATCAGATATGGTATTTATCACCCGCCAAGGTTTGCAAGTTTGAATTGATGGGTGGATACACGCCGACCGCAGTGACGGAAGCTCGATCTTGAGCTATCCTAGAAAATCATTCATCGGAAGTGCATGGGCCAAATTGCTATATGCATCAAACAATCTTAGCCCTCCATCCCGATCTTACCCGTTGATGTGGAATTTTTCCCTGCTTCCACATCACACTTGTTTGGGTCCACGTCACAACTATGTCTACAACATGTTTCCTAACAACATATTTTCATTACATAGAAGTGATATATAAGCATCACTATACTTTAAGTAAGAACAAGACATATGTTACAAGCCCATTTATAGTGTAAAGTAACAAAGCTTGGTTATAAAACCCAACTAAACCATTTAACATGATCATAAATCTATAGTTAATAAAAATCAACGGCCAAGATGACTCCAGAGATAAACGGATAAGATCGTGATCTTCGTCCTCGAATTTTATTGGCTGAAGTTTGAACTAGGCCTATTATTATTTGTTTCTAAAAGTCTGGCGCCTTCATGTTGCCGCCATCTCCACTTCGGCCAGATCAATTGCGGCCAGATCCATCTCCATTGCGGCCTCCATCTTTACTGCGGCCAGATCCATCTCCACTGCGGCCTCCATCTCCATTGCGGCCAGATCCTTCAGCCTCCAGATCCTTTCCACAATCTCTTCAAAAGCTTTGTGACGGATTTGGTGCTGCTTGTTTTACCTCCAAAGATTGTTTATCTCAAATGGCTTGTTCCCCTGTTTCAGCCTCCAAAGCTTCCCCTGTTTCGCTGCCAAATCTGTTACATGTGCATAGTCAGCCATTACATGAGAATGAATAGCAACAGCAATAATACTGCCTTTGCTCTGTTTGTCTCTGTTTTTTCTTCAAAAGATTGTTTTGTAGTTTTCTTTTACATTTTTCTTGATGTGGTAAGTTGCTCATTTGCAGGCCTTTGAACCCGATATTCCATTTCCCACTGGCAGAAGAGACAGCCTTTCACATGCCTCTTCAAGTGAAACTTTCGCAAATATCCCTTGTCCAGCCTTTGCAGTTTCTCAGCTTATTCAAATGTTCGACAGCCACGGCTTAAATGTGGAGGATATGATTGTATTATTGGGTACAATATTCCTTTATTTTATCTTGAAAATTTGATGCTCGAAATTTGTTCATGATCACAGCATATGCTACATTCCAATGGCAATTTATTTGATCAATGTAAATATCCTTTGGCAGGGGCTCATACAGTTGGCAGAGCACATTGCAACACTTTTAATAGCCGTCTGCGCCTTCTATTTGATGAACATTTAGACAGATCATATGCTCAATGATTGATAAATATTTGCCGAACAGATGATTATCTTGATGAGGAAACACCTCTGGCATTTGATAGCAAATATTTTGATCTTATAAAAAGATTTCTTTGCCTTTTTGAGCATGATGCTTGTCATCTTTTGTTTGTTTAGGTAGTAACTGTTTCTATCATGATTATTATGTCTAATCACAAAAAGTCCAGAAACATTGAAAGCTGGAACTCTATGGTTTAATAACTATATATAAGAACAAACATACATAATTGGAAGTCATAATATGCTTTAAGAACTACCATGCCTAATGGAATTATTTGGGTTCGATTCCCAAAAGGCAAGAAATTAACAATAGTTTGTAGCAGGGTTCATAAATAAATTAGCATAACAACATATTGCTTTTTTTTGTCAATATTATCTTTAAATGTATTTTTGGTAAAAAGAATGCGTTGTTTTTGTAAATTTTAAAACTGTGTGTGGGTGGTTTTTTTATTTTTCCCCAAAAACAACACTCGAAACAACAGCTATCCTTAAGAAATGACGTGTTAGTTTTTTGATAACTACACTCGAAAATTCTTATTTTTAAAAAGCCACATGTGGATTTTATGTAAAACAATACTAAAAAATAGCACCTAGTTTTGATTAACCACATTGTTTTTCTTAAAACCACATATCATTTTTTTGGAAAACCAACAACTGAAAACAATATAGTTAAAAAAAAAGTGCAGACAACTACGTGTAGTTTCTAGCAAAGTCGGACAAAATTCTCTATGTAGTTTTTCTACGACTACTTTTAAAAAACAACATGTTGAAACACATGTAATTCCTATGCGTAGATAATTTTGACAAAATTCTACGCGTAGAGTTTTTACAAAAAAACTATACGTATAAAAGTTTGACCAAAAACTACACGTTGTTTCTAGCAAATCCGGACAAAAAACAACACGTAGTTTTTTGGTGTTGTTTTTTAGCAAAAAAGACACTGAAAAACAACATGTGGACCCAGTTTTGTACGAGCTTGTTGTAAAGTTCTTGGATGCAAGAGCTTAATGGAAGAAAATTTCTGTTGCAATGCCGTAAGGAACCAAATTGGCCGATCATGAGAAGAGCTCCCCAGAAGAAGACTAAGCAAAGTGTTAAACCGACTCATAAAATCTTTTACTGATTCATCCCACATTGACGGAGAGTTTGCCACTGATGTTTTAGATCATCCTCAAAATCATCAGAAAGAAATTCCTGTTTGGGCAATTTTTGCATACGTCTCCAAGTAGCAACAGGATATCCCGCTTCACGTACTAACTTAAAAATAGTGGACCACCATAGAAGTGGACCACCACCGGCTCTCCTTCTAAACAGTGGACCACCATAAAATTGGTTCTCCTTCTAACTGACAACACGATTAATACAACTTCCTATCCTCCAAATGACCGTGTTCTTGGAAGAAATCATCCATCTTGGTTGACAACGCACCCAATACAATTTCCTTTCCTCCAAATGATCGTGTTCTTGGAAGAAATCATCCATTTTGGTTATCTTTATAGTGAAACACCATCCCGTTCGGCCGTAAAAAATGTAAGAACTTCCTTAGGATCTTCCAGAAATTTCTTTTTAGTAGCTTTCTTTTTATCCGTATGATGACTAGAATCATCAAAGTCATTCCCTCCATCGATTCCCACCAGGCGGAGAATCTCGAGCCTTTGAATCGTCGCTATTGGTTGGCTCACCATGTCGGGGTCATCGAGCCTTTGAATAGTCGCTACTGGTTGGCTCACCATGTCGGGGTCAACATGCTACCGTGCTACCTTATGATTGTTGAAATTTTGTACCCTCGAAAACCTTTCGATCGTTGAGCTTTTTAGTCTTGGATAACAATTCCCGCAGTCTAGAGACTTCCCTAATTGAAACACCATTTTCACATATCTCATCTAGAGCGTCCAACATCTCCTCCTCCATCCATTGGCCTCTTTTTGTTGGCTTCCTCGTCATTGTAGTTACAGGCCCGCTGGCTTGGAATCCCTTCTTCTTGGATTTGGGCGCACAAATCGGTTTGCTAGTGACTGATGTTGCCGTTTTGCTACTACTCGGCGTTGTAGCTTCGATCTCTGGACGGGCTCTTGTCCACACCATTCTCTCGTGTGATGCGAAAATAGGGATTTGATTGGGTTCTTGGCCGGAACAAAGGATCCCTGTGCGGATTTTTCAACCCCGAACAATTTCCAATATCATTCATCTTGCTTGCATGCATTGAGGCTAGAAATTGCGCGCAAATTCCAGCCCACAGCATTGATTCATGCCTCGAAATGGGCACGTTTGGTGGTTTGTATGCGTGCGATGGGTGGGTCTTTGGTACGGGCACCCTAGCTTCTAGACCCACGTAGCCGGGACACCTGCCTGTCGTTCAGGGGGGTTGCTGGGCCGCGTGAAGGCGACTTTTTGTACCATAGCACACTCACCCCGGTTTTTGGTCCACTGTTGAAAACATCAGTTTTGGTAGGTCTACATGTCCTGTTTTCAAAGAATCCTACATGTGGATTTGTGAAGGTATGGTTTTGTTCGATAATGGTGTTCTTTTTTCAGTGGACTAAAACATCCACTGTTGTTTTGTAGTTTCTTCTATTGTGACATGTCATTTTATAATACAATCCACTGTAGGAAAGAGTACTTGAATTTCTACATGTCTAATAATTCTATTGTCACATGTCTTTATAGATGTAGGAAAGAATATTTGATTCTCTACATGTCCTATACTTCCATTCACATGTCTTTATAGTAGTAGGGTTAGTACTTTTATTTGCTAAGGCATTGTAGGAAAGAATACATGAATTACGACGTGTGTAATACTTCTATTGTCACATGTCTTTATAGAAGTCGGAAAGAATACTTGATTCTCTACATGTCATATGCTTCCATGTCACATGTCTTTATAGTAGTAGGACCAGTACTTTATTTGCTAAGGCATTGTAGGAAAGAATACATGAATTACGACATGTGTAATACTTCTATTCTCACATGTCTTTATAGAAGTAGGAAAGAGTACTTGATTCTCTACATGTCCTATCCTTCCATATCACGGGTCTTTATAGTGGTAGGGCCAGTACTTGATTTGCTACATGTGATGCGTGCTGCACGATCACATGTTCTTATACTAGTATTCCATGTAACACAAGTTACTTCAACTACTTCAATTACTTAACACCTATTTTTGCATAACGTGGGCACCAACATGCCAAGGTGGCTCTAACATGCCACCTAGGCTCAAAACATGCCAAGGTGGCTCCAACATGCCACCTAGGCTCCAACATGACAAAATGGCTCAAACATGCCACCCAGGGCTCCAACGTGCTCAAACATGCCACGGGGCTCCAACATGCCACCTATGCTCCAACTTGCCAAGGTGGCTCAAATATGCCACGTGGGCTCCAACATGCCACCTAGGCTCCAACATTCCAAGGTGGCTCAAACATGCCACATAGGCTCAAACATGCCATGCGGGGCTCACTTAGGCTCAAAATGCCAAGGTGGCTCCAACATGCCACCTAGGCTCAAACATGCCAAGGTGGCTCAAACATGCCACCTAGGCTCCCAACATGCCACCTAGGCTCAAACATGCCAGGTGGCTCAAACATGCCAAGGTGGGCTCAAACATGCCACCTAGGCTCCAACATGCCACCTAGGCTCAAACATGCCAAGGTGGCTCAAACATGCCACGTGGGCTCCACCATGCCACCCAGCCTCCAACATGCCAAGGTGGCTCACAACATGCCACCTAGGCTTAAATATGCCAAGTTGGCTCAAACATGCCACCTAGGCTCCAACATGCCACCGCGGGCTCTAACCCGCCCACCTAGGCTCAAACATGCCACGGCTCCAACATGCCACGTGCCAAGGTGGCTCCAACATGCCACCTAGGCTCCAACGTTGCTCAAACATGCCACGCGGGCTCTAACATGCCACCTATGCTCCAACTTGCCAAGGTGGCTCAAATATGCCACGTGGGCTCCAACATGCCAAGGTGGCTCAAGCATGCCACACAGGCTCCAACATGCCACCTTGGCTCAAACATGCCACGTGGTCTCCAACATGCCACCTAGGCTCCAACATGCCAAGGTGGCTCCAACATGCCAAGGTGGCTCAAACATGCCACCCTAGGCTCCAACGTGCTCAAACATGCCAAGGTGGCTCAAACATGCCCGTGGGCTCCAACATGCCAAGGTGGCTCAAACATGCCACCTAGGCTCAAACATGCCAAGGTGGTTCCCACATGCCAAGGTGGCTCCAACATGCCACCTAGGCTCAAACATGCCAAGGTGGCTCAAACATGCCACCCAGGTCGCAACATGACAAAATGGCTCAAACATGCCACCTAGGCTCCAACGTGCTCAAACATGCCACGGGCTCCAACATACCACCTATGCTCCAACTTGCCAAGGTGGCTCAAATATGCCACGTGGGCTCCAACATGCCACCTAGGCTCCAACATTCCTAGGTGGCTCAAACATGCCATCTAGGCTCCAACATGCCACCCGGGCTCAAACATGCGGTGGCTCAAACATGCCAAGGTGGGCTCAAACATGCCACCTAGGCTCCAACATGCCAAGGTGGCTCAAACATGCCACGTGGACTCTATAATGCCACGTGGGCTCCAACATGCCAAGGTGGCTCCAACATGCCATCTGGGGCTCCAACATGCCAAGGTGGCTCGGGGCATGCCACCTAGTCTCAAGCATGCCACCTAGGCACCCCAAGTGGTGACATGGCATGCCAAGTAAGCAAGGTCAAGTTTTGACTAGGGCCAAAACCAAAGATGTCCATCTTTGGTCTTTTCATTGGGTGATGTTGGCAAATTTTAGGTGACATGGCTAGATGATGGTGACATGGACCTTGGATGTCTTTAAAACAGGCGCAAAAGCACCTCGGCCGCCCCTTTCTTGTGAAGGGGAGTCTCCGAAAGGTATATATGCTGGTGCATTTTTTCTTATGTATGCAGCGTCATCTTGCACATCCCGCCAAGATTTCACCTTTTTCGAGACCCGGATTTTTATCGTGCTTTTTCTTTGTGTTTATGCTCAGGAATTCATAATTAATGCATGGGGGGGGGAAAATCCTGGTTTTCAGCCAGCTGGCTTGCCAAGTGGCCCGAGAGTATAGGAAAATCGGTATTTCCGGATGAGTTATAGACCCTCGATTTTTATTGGGATGGCTGGCCCCCGACAAAGGTTTAGACCACGTTTTTGATTTTGGGGCATGGAGGAGGCCCCGGATTGGCGATCCGGACCTCGCCCGGCGTCGTCGAAGCGGCGAAATTACCCTAGGGGACAAGTTCCACGGGCGAGTTTTTCCTGAGGGGATCAATCACTTACCCCTCACTAGGAGGTATTCAAAGATTCAAAGATCCACCTCCATGCCAATTGACTACAAGTGTGTAGTAAACGACCTACTTTGGCGTTTCTTGGAGGGGGGTGGTCTTCTGCCCATGAAACTTGGTCCCCTAGGTAATGGGGATGTTTCGGGTCCATTGGCAGAGCCGGTTCTTGCTTCGAGTGGGGGTCCGGCCCCGCCCTCCTCGGCCCGGCTTGGACTAGCTGCGAGAACAAGATACACGGGGTTCACCCCGAGGCCCCGGGGTAGAAGATTGAAGTGAGAATAGCAAAGCACTAGGACTGCTAGGTGGTATACATGTGACCACGGAGAAGCAAAGCTAGCTCCACTACCTAGTAGGGCGTTACCGACCCGGTGGTCTCCTGGGAAGGGGGGTTGGCTCGAAGCTTCGTCTCATGCCTCTCGCTTGTGCTTCCATTGCGGTGCATTTTCTCTTGCGTGTGCGGTCATCGCACATCCCGCCAAGATTTTTTTTTTTTCGAGACCCAATTTTTATCTCGTGCTTTTCTTTGTGTTTATGCTCGGAAATTCATAATTAATGCATGGGGCGGGGAAAAATCCCGGGTTTTCAGCCGGCTGGCTTGCCAATTGGCCCCGAGAGTATAGGAAAATCCCCGGTATTTCCGGATGAGTTTTAGACCCTCGATTTTTGATTGGGATGGCCACCGCTATTGGCCTTGGCGGGGGGTTTAGACCACGTTTTCGATTTTGGGGCATGGAGGAGGCCCGATTGGCGATCCGACCTCTGCGTCGTCCGAAGCGGCGAAATTACCCTAGGGGACAAGTTCCCTACGAGTTTTTTTCCCGGGGGATCAATCACTTACCCCTCACTAGGAGGTATTCAAAGATCCACCTCCATGCCAATTGACTACAAGTGTGTAGTAAAACGACCTACTTTGGCATTTCTTGGAGAGGGGTGGTCTTACGCCTACTCAAACTTGGTCCCCTAGGTAATGGGATGTTCGGGGTCCATTGGCGGAGCCGGTTAGGAGTGGGGGTCCGGCCTCCTCGGCCCGGCTTGGATTAGCCTGCAAGAACAAGATACTTGGGGTTCACCCCGAGGCCCCAGTAGAAGATTGAAGTGACAATAGGAGCACTAGGGCTGCTAGGTGGTATACATGTGACCACGAGAAGAAAAAGCTAGCTCCACCGCTTCGAGGGGCGTACCGACCCGGTGGCCTAGGGGGAAGGGGTTGGCTCGGAAGCTCGTCTCATGCCTGCAGGCCATTGCTTCTATTGTCCGGTGCATTTTCTCTTTGCGTGTGCAGCGTCATGTTGCATATCCCGCCAAGATTTCACCTTTTTTCGAGACCGGGATTTTTATCGTGTTTTTTTTTTTTTGTGTTTATGCTCAGGAAATTCATAATTAATGCATAGGGGGGAAAAATCCTGATTTTCAGCCAGCTGGCTTGCCAAGTGCATGGCGAAAGATAAGAAAATCCCGGTATTTCCGGGTGAGCTTTAGACCCTCGATTTTTGATTGGGATGGCCACACCGATGGTCCTACCCGGCGGGGTTTAGACCACGTTTTTGATTTTGGGGCATGGAGGCCGGGATTGGCGATCCGACCTCTCCATGTCATCTGAACATGGGGAAATTACCCTAGGGGACAAGTTCCACGGCCCTCTTGATCGAGGGAGCATCCCGAATGTAAATCCTACCAAACCCTAGGGTTTGGTAGGGTTTACATCTCGCGATCAAGGCGGAGACCAACACATCCTAAACTTTGCATGGAGTTCTCTGTCGTATGCTCGGGGACCATGCCCGGAGATGGGTCGAATCCCCAAGGAAGATATTTTGGGGCATGCTTTTCTGCACTCCCCTTCTTTGGAAAGGGGGCTTGTGAAGGAGTCTCCCAAAGGTAAGGCCGCAGACGGAAATTTGGCTCTGTCTCCCGGTGCCATGAGGGTAATCCAAAGACGGGTATTCCACGCCGGATCACGGGCCCTACGGGTCATCCAGAGCATCCCAGAATGTAAACCCTATCAAACCCTAGGGTTTGCTAGGGTTTACATCTCGAAAGGCCAAGAGGAGACTCACACATCCGAAACTTTGCATGGAGTTCTCTCGTGTATGCTCGGGGACCATGCGGAGATGGGGTCGAATCCCCCCAAGCAACATGCTGATCCGCACTCCCCTTCACCGGAAAGGGGCTTGTGAGTTCTCCAAGATCCTTCTATTCTATCCCTTGCCAAACTCCTCTACAAAAATTTCAAAGGTTATCATATTTCTTGCATAAAGTCCTAGTCACGTCACCACCATCTAGCCATGTCACCCAAAATTTGCCAACATCACCCAATGAAAAGACCAAAGATGGACATCTTTTCATTTTTGGCCTAGTCAAAACTTGGCCTTGCTTACTTGACATGCCATGTCACCACTTGGAGTGCCTAGGTGGCATGCTTGAGCCTAGGTGGCATGCCTGAGCCACCTTTGCATGTTGGAACCTAGGTGGCATGTTGGAGCCTCCTTGGCATATGGAGCCACATTGACATGTTTGAGCCTAGGTGGCATGTTAGAGCTTAGGTGGCATGTTTGAGCCACCTTGGCATGTTAGAGCCCACGTGGCTCAAACATGCCACCTAGGCTCCAACATGACAAGGTGGCTCAAACATGCCACATGGGCTTCAACATGCCACCTAGGCTCCAACATGCCAAGGTGGCTCAAACATGCCACGTGGGCTCCAACATGCCACGTGGGCTCCAACATGCCAAGGTGGCTCTAACATGCCACCTAGGCTCAAACATGCCAAGGTGGCTCCAACATGCCACTTAGGCTCCAACATGCAAAATGGCTCAAACATGCCACCTAGGCTCCAACGTGCTCAAACATGCCACGCAGGCTCCAACATGCCACTGGACTCAAAACTGACTCTGCCAATGGACTCAAAACGTTGACATTACCCTGAAGACCAAGTTTCATGGGCAAAATTGTTTGGGATCATTCGGGATGGCCAATAGATCCAAACTCGGTTATTTCAGTTGCCATGGCTCAAGAATGCACGTTTAGAAAAAGACACACCTAGGCTCAAACATGCCAAATACGGCTCCAACATCCCAAATACGCTCCAACATGCCAAATACGCTCCAACATGCCAATGTGGGTCAGGCATGGCACCTAAGCTCAAGCATGCCATCTAGGCATTCCGAGTGGGGATATGGCACGTAAACCCTGTGCCTTGCTAGGTTATTGTAGGGTTTACGTTATGGAGGTCGGGCTTTGGTCCGTTGCACTTGGGACATGGTCGAAAGCAAAATACCGTTGAAAACACGAGGCAGTAGAAATTGCAAGAATGGGGTTTTGATTTATTCTCCTCCTAGTTTTGCAATTAAAAGTGTAGAGCGCCTTATGCAGTAGCAAAATTGTTTGGGGTCACTCGGATTGGCGACTAGATCGAAACTCTGTTATTTCAGTTCTCATGGCTCCCCATGCATGTTTAGAAATGGTCCACCTAGTTATCAAAGAAGTCGACCACGTTTTGGCCTCCAAAACGTAAACCCCAATGGGTTGCTAGGTTATTGTGGGGTTTACGTTATGGAGGTCCAGTTTATTGATTGCACTTGAGACATGGTCGAAGTCAGCAGATTGAAAACCGAAGCAATAGAAATTGACGAAATGGGGTTTGGATTTACCGAGGCGGGGCTTTCCTACCAGTGCTCCTCCGGGAGGGCAAATGCCGATGCCTCCCTTCCCGGAACCGGTTTCCTATCCCGGCCGCTGAATTCTCCATTCAACTAACTTGCTTTCGAAAGCAGCTCAAAAATTCAAGATCCTGTCCGGAGAGAACATATAAAACCCAAAGTGTCCCGCAATCGGACGGTGTAGAAAACCAAGTGTTTTGTCGTCGGGCAAGCATAAAGGCCCCTGAATGGAGATTTGACTTCGCCATGTCATCCCAAACAACGAAATTACCCTAGGGACCAAGTTACACCGGTCATTTTTTTGCAAAAGAAACACGAACCCTCTACATGGCGATTGATCGCACCCTTCGCTAAGGCCAATTCACTACTAACGTGTTGGACATGAGCTACTTTGACGCGTCCGGGGAGCGGTGGTCTTTCGCCACCGAAACTTGGTCTCTGTGGTAATGTCGATGTTTCAAGTCCGTTGGGCAGTCGGATCACAGTTCTGGGGTGGGAGAGTTGCCCGTCCGTGGCCAAGGACCTTCCAGAGAGGACCTTTGGGACGAACTTCTTCTGGAAGGTTTTAGGGCTCGCCATGCAGCGTCAACGCCTCCCACTACCTCATGACATTGTGCAAGATTCGGTCCACCGGCTAGCTGGGTATGGCCTCCAAAACGCAAACCCCGCAGGCCTTGCCCTGTGTTATTGTAGGGTTTACGTTATGGAGGCCAAAACGTGGTCAGTTGCACTTGGGACCTGGTGTACCTTTTTCGAACATGCATGCGGAGCCATGGCAACTGAAATAACAGACTTTGGATCTATTGGCGATCCCGACTCATTCCAAAAAAATTTGCTACTACAAAATGTGTTCTTGACTTCTAATTATGCGATCGGGAGGAGGATAAATCCAAACCCCATTTCGTCAGTTTCTATTGCTTCTGGTTTTCAACTGCAGCTTCTCGACCATGTCTCAAGTGCCACTGAATAAAACTCGACCTCCATAACGTAAACCCTACAATAACCTAGCAACCCACAGGGTTTACGTTTTGGAGGCCATACCCTGGTCAGATTGGACCAGGATTTTGCACTTGTCATGAGGTAGTGGGAGGGCGTTGAAGCCAGAAGATGAAGCCCTAAAACCTTCCAGAAGAAGTTCGTCCCAAAGGTCCTCTCTGGAAGGTCCTTGGCCAGGGACGGGCAACTCTCCCACCCCGGAACTGTGATCTGACTCTGCCAACGGACTTGAAACATCGACATTACCCTGGAGACCAAGTTTCGTGGGCAGAAGACCACCCCTGCTCCCGGACGCGCCAAAGTAGCTCATGTCCAACACGTTAAGTAGTGAATTGGCCTTAGCGAAGGGCGCGAATACCGCCATGTAGAGGGTTCGTGTTTCTTTTTTGCCAAAAAATGACCGTGTAACTTGGTCCCTAGGGTAATTTCCCATTTGTTCGGGACGACATGGCTAAGTCAAATCTCCATTAAAGGGGCCTTTGTCTTGCCTTAACGACAAAACACTTGGTTTTCTACATCGCCGACCGCAGGACACTTTGCGGTTTTATATGTTCTCCTGACGGATCTTGAATTTTTTGAGCACCGCTCGAAGCAAGTTACTTGAATGGAGAATTCAACGATTCGGATAGGGAAACCGGTTAGGAAGGGAGGCATCGACATTTTCCCTCCCGAGGAGGAGCACTGGTAGGAAAGCCTGCCTCGGTAAATCCAAACCCCATTTCGTCAGTTTCTATTGCTTCAGGTTTTCAACTGCAGCTTCTCGACCATGTCTCAAGTGCAACTGAATAAAACTCGACCTCCATAACGTAAACCCTACAATAACCTAGCAACCCACAGAGTTTACGTTTTGGAGGCCATACCCTGGTCAGATTGGACCAGGATCTTGCACAATGTCATGAGGTATGCTCACCAAGGTGGCTCAAATATGCCACCTACGCTCCAACATGCCACGTGGGCTCCAACATGCCACCTAGCATGCCACCTAGGCTCCAACATGCCACCCGGGCTGCCGCACCACGTGGAGCTCCAACATGCCAAGTTGGCTCCAACGTGCCACCTAGGCTCAAGCATGCCACCTAGGCTCCAACATGCCAAGGTGGCTCCAACATGCCACCGAGGCTCCAACATGCCACGTGAGCTCTAGCATGCCACCTAGGCTCCAATTTGCCACCTAGGCTACAACATGCCACGTGGGCTCCAACATGCCACCTAGCATGCCACCTAGGCTCCAACATGCCACCTTGGCTCCAACATGCCACGTGAGCTCCAACATGCCAAGTTGGCTCCAACGTGCCCCCTAGGCTCAAGCATGCCAAGGTGGCTCAAATATGCCACCCAGGCTCCAACATGCCACCCACGGGCTTCAACATGCCACGAGGGCTCCAACATGCCAACTAGGCTCCAACATGCCTCAGGAGGTCTAGCATGCCACCTAGGCTCCAACATGCCACGAGGCTCCAACATGCCACCTCGGCTCCGGTGGCTCCAACATGCCACCTAGGCTCAAAGCGTGCCAAGGTGGCTCAAACATGCCACCTAGGCTCCAACATGCCACGTAGGCTCCAACATGCCCGCCTAGGTTCCAACATGCCCCTCATGATGCGGCTCCAACATGCCCGTGGGCTCCAACATGCCACCTAGCATGCCACCAGGCTCCGGACATGCCACCGGGCTCAAGCGCGCACCACGTGAGCTCCAACATGCCAAGTTGGCTCCAACGTGCCACCTAGGGCTCAAGATGCCAAGGTGGCTCAAATATGCCACCCTCGGGCTCCAACATGCCACCAAGGCTTCAACATGCCACGTAGGCTCCAACATGCCAACTAGGCTCCAACATGCCACCCACGCCCAACATGCCACGTGGGCCCAACATGCCACCCAGCATGCCACCTAGGCTCCAACATGCCACCGGGCTCAAGCGCACCACGTGAGCTCCAACATGCCAAGTTGGCTCCAACGCCACCTAGCTTCAAGCATGCCAAGGTGGCTCAAATATGCCACCTAGGCTCCAACATGCCACCAAGGCTTCAACATGCCACGTAGGCTCCAACATGCCAACTAGGCTCCAACATGCCTCGTGAGCTCTAGCATGCCACCTAGGCTCCAACGTGCCACCTAGGCTCCAACATGCCACGTGGCTCCAACATGCCACCTAGCATGCCACCTAGGCTTCAACATGCCACCTAGGCTTCAACATGCCACCGGCTCCAACATGCCACGTGAGCTCCAACATGCCAAGTTGGCTCCAACGTGCCACCTAGGCTCAAGCATGCCAAGGTGGCTCAAATATGCCACCTTGGCTTCAACATGCCACGTAGGCTCCAACATGCCAACTAGGCTCCAACATGCCTCGTGAGTTCTAGCAGCATGCCACCTAGGCTCAAACATGCCAAGGTGGCTCAAACATGCCATGTGGGCTCCAACATGCCACGTGGGCATGCGCCTATAGAGCGGTGCTTGCCTGCCTTGGTTGTATTTTTTAGGTCTGAGATCTCTTTTTTCGCTTCTACTTGTGTTCTGGCTTTGCGGTTCGGGGCTCGATATTATCTCCTAATGCTAGTTTTCATCGCGAAGAAATAGGCTAGGGTTGGCAGATCTAGCACATAACAGTTGGTCGGGCTTCCAATGTGAGGAGGAGTAATTCCTTCCATGCAGGCTATTATTTTCAGGGCCATATAATCTTCTCCAGAATTTTGTTCTCGCATCTATACACTTTAGGATGGAAATAGTTCTAAATATTCGACAACTACGGTTTGGTAATCGCTTATGCTATCCTGGAGTGTGCTACCATGCGTGGCCTCTCGATATAATGAGAGTTGTTGAAGCTCTTAGCAATCTCGACCTTTGCTATTGTGGGTTTTATTTTGGGTGTGCATATAACCTTTTCCTTTCATCATTTAAAATTCCGAGAATGATTTTCGCTTTCTTAAGAACCTTGAAACCGCCGGTAACCGGATCAAGCAAAACCAACTCGCTGATCAGCCTAAGGGATCGACCTAGAAATAGTTTTCAAGGGTAGTCGCTACTCGACATCGAAAAAAAAATATATGGGCACCGCCGGTTTATCAAGGGTATGGAAAGGGTAGGGAGTTGTATCTAAAAAGGCGGCGGAGAAAAGAGTGGGGCACCATATGAGAAAATGTAGCCCCCGTAAGAAAAAAATAAAGATAAAAATAAAATCTATTATATATGCATGCAACTAGTATTTTATTAAACCATCAAGATGAGCGGTTGAGATCTTGATCTGTTCTATTATCTTATTGGCCCTTGAAATTGATTGTGATCGAGATTGACAAAGAAGATGGGCCCGGCTAAGATGTTGATCCAAGTCTTTTAATGTGATTGGTCAGTAAAAGTCCAGGAGGTTAGCGGCCATGTGTTTCCCTCATCCGCCTGCTGCTTCCCTCCCATTGCATGTCACGGGGCAAAGCTTATTCCGCCATAGCCTACTCGGTAGTGCGCCATCGCGCCATGCTCATATTCGACCCTAATCATTTGAATAAGACATTTTTTTTTTGCAAAAAAAAAGGCATGACTTAGCGGCTATATCAATTCATAAGTACGTGATGCTTTCCCATTCTTTGAAGTCGAAAGCAGAAAAATGGGACAATCAAGCTCTCTAAGAAGGTGAGGATTTGAGTTTCTATATCGGGATGAGAGTGCTTGGCTTTGATCTTTAGTAGGCTTGATCATAATACTGTCGATTCACATGCTCCTTGGTTTTGTAAAAGATGGTTCAGATTAGAAGCAAAAAGTAAGTAAAAATATTGTCACTTAACGCTTATGCGGATCACGGGTCCTCATTCATCAAGATTTTTGGTAGGTTTGAACATATTAGCAGGCTATGACACCCCTTGGCGTCGGGAATCCGTGAGCTCCTTTGCTTGGCGATGGCAAAGCTCCTTCGGGATGTAGGTGCTCTGTCCACGCATCAACAGGTATCGGCGGTAGCAACGGCATCAGCCAGGTTCAATCTTTTTTTTCGGTCTGCTCTCTTGATGGCGTCGGCGGGTTCAATCTATTTTTTCTTGCTCTCTTCATCTTGTAAACTATCTAATCTGTTCTTTCAATCGGAGATGACCTAGTCCGTCCGTCACGGATGTTCCGTTGCTGAGATCCTTAAAGATGCCTTAATCCAACTTCTTGGCCCGCTTTGCTCAAAATGAATCTTGAACAGAGTAGACTGGAATGAAGATCTAACAAGGCTTGGCAGCTCTTGTCACAGGAGGGGGTAGGTACCTGGATCTAACATTTGGCAGCTCTCCATTTGTAAAATTGCATTAAAGGAACATGCGAACTTTTAAAGGTTGTTAAAGGGACCTTCCTTTCTTCAGAATATTTTGGCACAATGAAAGGAAACAGACAGGTTTGCAAGGTGGCATTGCCATGAAAAGAAGAATATGCATATCATTTACTATTGTATCAAATCAGTTCCTTAAATCAGTTCCTTGGCAAGAATCTGAATAAAGCAAAATTGAGTTTATACAATATATAAATTTGTGAAAATGTAATCTGTGTTTCTAAGGCAAGCTTGATTGTAAATATAGAATCAATTAAGATCAAAATTTCAAGGCAAACTTAGAGTTCATTGGAAATTTACAATACTGTATTCATTTTATTTGCATTCAAATGATGCTTGCTCCATGATGCCTTTTTCCTTTAGATTAAAATTATCAATAGCCAAAAAATAAATGTTTGGGCGTTGTTTTTTTTAAAGATTAAATGCCACGTGTCAATATTTGATTGGTTAGACAAATGTTCCATAGTGGACCATACGGGTTGTTTCTCTAGCCACATATATTTTATTTCATTTTTTTTTGCAGAAACAATACTGAAGACAACATCTACATTAAGAAACAACGTGTCTACTTCTTAATAATCTTAATAGCTACATATCAAATCAAGAAAAACAATGTTTAAAAATAACAATTATTTTTAACCCTATATGTGGATTTCTTTAAAACTACGTATTATTTTTTAAGAAAACAATGATAACTTTTAAAACCAACATGTAAAGAAAAAACACATCACATATAGAAAAAAAAGATATATCTAATAACTACATATTGTCATAGTAAAACAACATTTGAAAACAACAATTATTCTAAAACAATACATGTGGATTTCTTGGATATTACGTGTTTTTTTTTATGAAAACAATGTTAACTTAAAAAACTACAAGTGGAGAAAACAAAACAACACATATTGAAAAGGAAAAAAAAACTATATTTTTTTTCAGTTTTTCATGTACTAATATTCAAACCTACGTGTGTTTTTTGGAAGACAAACAACGCGTAGATCCTCTGAAAAACAAATAAATAAGAAAAACCACACGTTGACAAAAGTTCGCAAAAACAATAGTGAAAAAAGGACACGTTGACCAAAAAAAAAAAGGTGCAAAAAAACCACGGTGGGATTTTTGCCAAAACCACTTGTCTCTTTTGTGCAAATCAGGATAAATCGGCACGTGGACTTTTTGGGGCCATTTGGTGTTGTTTTTGGCATAAAAACAACACTTGCCCGTACAAGTAAAAAACAAGCGTGGACCAAAATGGAGCCGGTGTCGGGTAGGCTATGGTGCGTTTGGCGTTGGAAGCAAACAACCCCACCTTGTCATTCGGGGGTTCTTTGGACCGCGTGAAGGCGACTTTTTGTACCACAGGGTATGGTACGTCAGCCGTGACGGTCAATCCCACCCTAGTATTCAAACTATTGTGCAACCCTCTTTCAAGGTCATCGTGACCATCGTCCTTTTCAGCAGAGATCATCCACATAAAATTCCCAAAGGAATGTTTCAAGCCCAACGAGGTCAACATTTGAATGTTAAGATTGTCCTTGCTTCATACATCATTTTCGTTCTCTTTGGATTATTTAATGCCACATGCTGCTTACTACCCACTTTCACCTATAGTCTAATTTAGAACCTCAATTGTAAGATCCCTTTTGTGGAACAAGTCCCATAGACCAATTGGTCTCCGTGGACGATAAAAGATCTATTCTAGTCTATTCTATTCTTTTGTGGAACAAGTCCTAGTTTCTATTATCATGATAGTGAAACCCACAGGACCTACATCCATATCATAAGACCCACATTCATAATTTCATAGACCTAATTAGAGTCATGTTAAAGGACATGTATCAACATTTATAATCCCATACATCCAATCAAGAGTATGTAATTTGTAATCTGCTTAATTTATTAAGTTGTACATGAATTTAAGGAATATATTTGCTAAAGGTTTAAGGGCCTCATTAAATAGCTGATAGACGGCTGGTCGCTTCTCTATAAAATTTACCAATGTTGGATATCTTATTTTATTTTCTGGTGGATTAAGCACTATGCTTAGGGCCTGTTAAGACACAAAGCCTTGCAAGTCATCGTTGTTCCCTTCTTTATAAAATTTACCAATGGCGTACCAATGTTGGAAGGGGAAACTTCCGCTCGCAGGAGGTTTCCTCTCTTTGGTGAACTATCCAACAAAATAATATAAAGACAAAAAAAATAATATAGACAATACCCATTCCCAATTAATGGAGTATGACAAAGAAGAAAATACAAAATGTGAACGGCCCACTAGTTCGGGCATATCATGTAAAACAAAAGTAACTTGCTTAGGTGGAAATATACATTATTTCAAATTGCTTCCTACTCATCTCTTTTAAGAAGCCCCTTTTGTAATCTCAATAAATCCCTAATGTAAAAAAACCACACAAGTTTTCTATTTGTGAAAACTACACTTGAAAACCAAAAACAACATATGAAAACCAAATTCTTGCATTTGAAGACCACGCTTAAGAAAATGCCACAAGTTTTCTATTTCTGAAAACTACACTTAAAAACCAAAAACAACATATGAATCAAATTCTTACCTTTAGAAACCACACTTTCAGAAAACCACACAAGTTTTCTATTTGTGAAAACTATACTTGAAAACCATGTCTGATTTAAAACCACACAGTTTTTTTTTATTTGTGAAAACTACATTTAAAACCACACTTGATTGAAAACCACACTTAAAAAAACCACACCAATGTTCTATGTCTGAAAACCATACTTGAAAACCATGTGTTGTTTCTAGCATTTTCGGAACAAAATAATGCATGTGCAGAAACAAGAATAAAAACTACACATTGAGTAGGTTGTAGGGGGGATGTATAGTGGTTTTAATATCTGATAATGTACGGTGGTTGATGGTGATGTGCAAAAGTTTAGAATTTAATGAATGTTGAAAGTTTTGAAAGTGACCTTAGAAAGTGGCATAGCATTTTTTTTGCAAAAAATATTAGTCGTTGATTTGGCATCATGCCCGGGATATGCTGGAGATCAGCACGGTTGCGTAAACTATAAAACTATAAGATTGGATTGCGAAAGTCATATTTTATGACGTTCGTGGAAAAAGGTTTGGATAAAGGTTTTGTTGACTAATAAGGGTGGTGTGATTTCATCCGGGTGGTGTTCATATATTGGATATGCAAATACAATCTTACTCTGTGGCTCTCATTCTGGTGTCTCTGATTCCTATTCTCGTTTACAATTAGGAATCATAATCCGGGCTTACTGTTGGGCAATATTGGATAAGGGAAAGGTCCCTTACTCGACTTTCTCTGTTGGAAAGTGTGCCACGTGTCACAAGGCGATTCGATACGGGAGCAGAATGCGAGCTAACATTCCTTTATGAATCCGGTGTCTCGTTTTGGGAGGCCAGTTTTGTGCAGCAGATATCAGCCACGTAGTGGATAAAGGCCAGATATCAGCCACATAGTGCAGAAAGGCTGTATAATGCATGTCTAATCTGATAGATGCATCTGATTGATATACTGGCATTAATGAGTTCCCCGGCAGTTTCTACGTCCCTTCCTCTGTACGTAAACAATGTTCTTTACTGCATGCCTCTCAAACTTTTTGTGGCTATAGAGAACACTTAGTTTCTAAAAACTACTCCTACTTAGTTTCTAAAAACCACTGTTTCCATGTTTGTTTGCCGCAGGCAATTTACTAAACCTTCGGTAAATCCGATTTGAACGATTTGAACATGGCTGAGTTTGAATTCAGCCATTTTACACTGATGGTATACTGATGGATTTATAAATATAGTCATGCTTTAGCTAGCAATTTTTTCTGAAATGACACGAATGAAAGCTTTAGTTACATTTGTTTTCTACTGCAATTTATTATGGCTGGCCCGCGTTTGACACTTCCACCTTGACTGTACATGTTAGGGAAGCTTGTTAGAAGCATGTTGGAGACGCATGTCGCTTATAGAACCTCTGTTTTTTCTATATTTCGATCTCCGAGCTGTGTGTGATTGTGTTGTTTCTTAGGTTCCATTTGTGGCGCAAATATGGCTAATGGTCCTCAGAGTCCAAATGAGGAAGATGGAACTAAAGGCCAGCGTCCTGTTTCCTATGGAAAGCCTGTAAAGCGTAAACCATCACAAAATAGAGACGAGTAAGGTTCCTTCCATGCCTTTGATTTTCTGTTTTTTAATACTGTTCTTTAATATTGTTTTGCCCCGTCCAGGATCTTTATCAACTTAACGTTGATTCTCGACCTTGAAATCCAGAATAGAAAAAGAATCAAGTCTTCTAGTGTCTAAAGCATTTTGCCATCAAAATTGTACATCAAGTCTATCGACTGTCTAGTGTCTATCAAATTCTAGTGTCTGAGGTCGAAGACCCTCCTAAATCAAGCTGTTTTGACAGATGTAGCTTGGAGTACACAGCACAAAAATTCAAGCTGTTTTAACAGATCTAGCTTGGATTACACAGCACAAAATCAAGCACAGATGTACCCTAAATCAAGCTGTTTTAACAGATCTAGCTTGGAGTACACAGCACAAAAATATGGCCTTTTACAACTCAAGTTGTCATTCCTCGTTATTTATCTGTCACTTTATTTTTTCTATTCTAACTTCCATGCTTATTTCCGGGCTCACGATTCCATTACAGGTTACAGCTCCGGCTGTCTGTGGCAGATCTTAGGCCCAGATTCCATTACGAGTCTGTCACTTTTTTTTTTATTCTAACTTCCATTCTTATTTCCGGACTCACAATTCCATTACAGCTCCGGCAGTCCTCGGCCTTAAATCCATGGATGTTTCATCGTCGACCTTAGAATCTCGTCGACCAATCTAATTAGATGGTTCGTTTTCGGCTGGTTTGTGTGGTCTGGATTTGTGCCACGTCAGAGAAATAGAAAAGTTAGATTCCAAATAGATTTCCACAGGGCTCCAAATTGGGGTTCCTCCCCAGAATTTTCGGTTAAAGTTGTTAAAATCCGGTTTCTAAAATAGCTGCCGGAATTCCCGTCAAAATTTTGTGAAATACTTAAGTCCGGCAAATTAGAGGATATTTTCTGAAATATCCGGTAAGTAGCAACAAAAAACGACATTTTGCCGGTTTAAGCAAAATCTAATCTGGAGGCCTGGGTCCAAATAGAAGTTTGAAAAGTTAAAGCCTCATGCTTGTGAAGCTAAATGACTCAAATGTACTAAGCTACTTGTCTCTTGTTATATTAAGTGCTTCTAGGAAAAGCATGGATCCGCAGACTCAGACCCAAAATAACAATTTGAAGCTAGATGCTAGCAGGTAAAATGTTCTTAGTGGGATTGTTTGTATCATGCATTTGGTTCTTTTCATGGTTCTAATTTATGAGTCTAGATGAAAAAGAATATACTTCATATATCATAAGACTAATTAATCAACGAGAAGTATATGTAGCGTCAGCTTATTGCTATGGATAGGCAGTTAAAAGTAGCTATTCTTTTTAGGGTTCCTTTTTTTTTTTGAAGTGTTATGGATGTGGTAAACTCCATTAAATACTATTTTTATTAGAAATGGTCGTCATACATGCATCCAAAAAGGGTTCTCACAAATATGCATAAACTAAATCCTGTAATGCATGCTTTTGATGCTAAATGCCTCTATGTGACGACTTGTCTCTTGTTATAGTAAGTTACTTGTTTTTGCTTCTAGACAAAGCCCCCAAGTGGAAACGCCTCCAAGTGAGAAAACGCCTCCAAGTGGAAAGACGGATGCACCTAACGAGTAAGATATTCTTTTTAAATATTGTGTACAAGATGCAATAGTTTCGCTATGTTTTTAGTATATGTTTCTAAACAAAGAAAAATGCACTTTATATACCCATACGGCAAATTGATCTAAAGGACTTTCTTTGACTTTATTACCCGTTATCAGCCATTTACACTTCGCAGTTTGAAGCCCAGAACCAACTGTTTTGGGGAACTTTTGGATCGATCCGGCTCTATCTCTCTCTCTTTTTTTTTTTTTTTTTTTTTTTTTTTTTTTTTTTTTTTTTTTTAAGGGCAAGGTGGGGTTTGTATTCATTTTACATGGAATACATCATGTCAGTCTCTTCCATACTTGGAAGATATATCTGTGTCTCAAACACTATTGTCCTTCCTTTGTGAAAAAACATAAGAAAGGAGATAAGCCATATAGCCTGCATACAGAAATATTAAGTCAGAGAAGACAGAAATTAGATATGCTAGTAGACAAAATCTAGCTTCATGCTACTGTCACTAGTTGGCTTTGAGCACATCTTGTACAGTAAGATCAGCCACAACAGATCTGCCAAAAATATTCAAGAGCTCATCTAGCTCCTCCACAGTGAAAGTGTGTAGTCCATCAACATAAGCACCCGAGCCTCCCGTTTCTGCTGCCACTTGTGAAATAGAGCTTGGAAAAAGGCTTCAAGCTGTTATATCTCCAAACTTCAGGTCGATCAAGCAGCTTCTTGATTGCCATAGAGTGAATCATTTCCTTTTTCAACAGAATGAAGTGTTGTTTGAGCTCCACCCTAGGAATGTAGAGATCCTCGTCCTCAGATTCTTCAGCCTCCTTTGCTGCTCTGTGTAGCACACCATCAAAATCAATTAGTATTAAAGAGAAGAAATTGTAAGTGTCCTTAAACTTCCCAATTCGATCCCATCCTTTATCATGTTTGGCTCCTCGGAGAGCCTTGTGCGCTGAGGCTGTTTGCTGAATAATGGTAAGCAGATTAGACTTAATCCATACAATATCAGGTCTTTTCCCCTCCATACAGACCCTATTCCTGTGCCTCCATACAGTCCAGCAGGTAAGAGTTCTATAGGTATTAGTAAGCCTTAACCCTGTGTTCAAGAAATGAAAAATATTACTTGGAGTTCCTAAATTCAGTTGGGAAGTCCATGTCCAAATTTCCTCTATAATTGGGCACAGGAATGTGTGATTGGAATCCTCATTCATCCCACATCCCAGAGGACATATATAACTAGAGGTACCAGGGTCATACTTGGCTCTCTTGGCATTAGAATGAAGGCTTTGATGCAGAGTTAGCCATCTGAATAGGGTAATTTTTGGTGCACCATAGTTCCTCCATCCCCTTGCACAATTTTTGGCCAAAGCATCCTCCTCACAATTCCATAATCCACATGCTCTGGAAGGTCTTTGTTGAATGAGAGCAGAGTAGATGTCTTTGACTATATCTCAATCTTTTTTGTTCCAGGGGGGCCACTTTTTGCATCACCTTATTAAAGATATCCCTGTCTAGAGCTGAACCTTTCAGCCTCGGTTCTAGACTCTTGCCATGTCATCCATCTATTTTCCTCCTCATTCCTTAAGTCTCCAAAGGTTCTAAAACCTGCCTGTAACCACTACATGTATTTTTGGGGGTGTTGGAAGGCCAAACATCCACAATGTTCTGGTGCTAAGTCAGGGTGCCAGAAGAAATTAATTTCCTTGCATCTGGCATCCAATACTAGAGGTCTGAAGCACAGAGCTGCTTGGTTCCAGGATTCCAGCATTCTTCTAACTATGGGAGAAGTGTTTGAGTCTGGAATTACTTGAAAATATTGAGTCAGGGAGAAGATGCTTGATGGTCTTGCTTCCCACAGGTAATGATTCTTCAACCCAATATTTGATCAACTTAAGAGCTGGGGAGGGTTTGAGAGTATGCACTGCTCTCCAAATTATCTTGGCAGCTAAGGCTTGGGCCTGGATGAAAAGGTCCTTGCATCCAAGGCCTCCCTGTTTCCTGGATTTGATCAGATCAGACCAAGCAACCTTGTGGGTTCCCTGCCAGATAAACTTTCTAATGGCAGTCTCAATCAGCTTATAAGAAGCTTTATCTGCAACAATGGCAGAAGAGAAGAAGACATGTGTGCTTGCTATCACAGCATTGGCAATTTCGATTCTGCCTGCTAAAGATAAGGTGGGAGGATACAATTGAAGCTTTCTCTTAATTCTAGATACAATTGGATCCCAAAGACCATGGATAGTGCTATTTATAGCCAGTGGGATCCCTAGAATTTTTGTTGCAGCAGACCTCCCAATAACATTTATGCCCAAGATCTCTTTATCTTGGGAATCCATGATGATTGCACACTTTGTTCTGTTAAGGCAAACTCCTGAGACTTTTCCAAATCTATCCATTGCCTCCAGAAAATTGGTCAGACTGTTATCCCCATGCTTGAGGAATACAAAGGCGTCATCAACATACTGCATGATGACGAACTTGCCCATATCCTTGGAAAGAGCCAAGCAATTTATCATTTTCTGGGTTTGGAGGTGCAGAGCCAACCTGGTTACAATCGCAGCAACAATAAGGAACAGATATGGTGGCACCCCTGCCTTACCCCCCCTTTGACATTGGAAGAGTTTAGTGGGGGTGCCATTACTGATCAAGGCAGATGAGGCAGAATTATTGAGACTCATTATCTTGTCAAAAAGAGGTCCCTGGAAAACCCAAATGGTGTAGGGCCTTTTGCACAAACCTTCAGCTAATGGTGTCATAAGCTCCCTTGAAGTCTAATTTCAGAAGCATACATCCTTGGCCAGAGAGCTTGTTCCAGTGTAAACCCTCTTCAGCTCCAAGATAATTGTCCAAGATACTCCTACTGTGGACGAAAGCTGACTGGCAGGGATTAATTATTTCTTGCAACCTTATCTTCAGCATGTTAGCCAAGATCTTGGCAAGCACTTTATAGATGGTATTTGTCAGGGAGATAGGCCTCCAGTCCCCTAAAGATTCTGGGTTGTCCACTTAAGGAATAAGCACTATCTGGACAGCATTAATTGCTGGGTTAATTTTACTTGTCTTCTCCCTTGGAAGAAAACAGTGAGGTCCTCCTTCATTATTTCCCATAATTCCACAAAGAATTCAGGGGGAAAGCCATCCGGGCCTGGGCTTTTACCATGTGCCATGGACTTTAATGTTTCCCAAATTTCCTTCTCCATTGGGATAGCCAGCAAATCTTCATCTGCATTTCTCAATTGGGTTGAAGGGGTGTCTTTGAAGAATTCCTGGAGGTCCTCCTCTTTAATATATTGTTCAGCAAAGAGTTTTGTATATTCCTTATAAAAATATCAATATCTTCTTGCTTACCAATATATTGGTCCACCTCAATCTTCACCTTGCTGATTCCATTATTACATACCCTATTCTTAGCTGCTCTGAAAAAATAAGCAGAGCTACCATTATCCATATAGTTTAGTTTATGTACTTGCATCTGCTCTTCATTGATAAAATTCTGGCCTCTTCTTCTTCAATCACCTTCACCTTATTTTCCAACACAGATTCCTGTTCCTGTAATGTTATCCTTGTCCTGAACTAGCATGGCTCTAATGTCTTTCATCTCTTTATATATTTCAAACTTATGCTTCTTATCTTGATACCACTTCTTACCCCATTGCTTAATCCAACACTTTAATTTTTTTAATCTTGTCAAGGAAGGAATTCATGGATCCTCTACTAGCAATCCTTGGAAAATTCGTATAGTATGATTTAGCGGCCTCACAAAAACATTTCATCTTAAGCAAATCAGTGTTGAATTTAAAAGGTACATTAGATCCTCCTTTTTTAGACGACCCCATTTTCTCCAGTCTTTGAGAAAAGTGATCAGATATTGAATTAGCAGTATCATTAGAGATGGTCACATTGTCCCAGGACTGAAGTTCTCTATTGCAAATATAGAACCTGTCTAATAAGCAATATGTTCTTTCAGCTCCTTTTCTTTTGTTGCTCCATGAATAAACATTTGAGGAAGAAGGCATTAGAGGAAATTTGAGATCTCATTTTATCCCCATAAGAATCCTCCAATGGAATGGCTACCCTCTATTAACTGCAATTAATGCAGCACCAACAACTTCATTGCTGTTGTTTTTTCCCCATAACTTTTGATCCACTTGTCAAAATGTTGCGGCATTTGTTGCATTAGATGCGGAATGAAAAGATCTTTCCAATGATATATGGTTATGATGTATTTCAATATGATCATATGCGTTAACCTTAAAAAAATATGATTTTTTGCTTATTTCTTATATATTTATATCGTAAAAGATGTATGAATGGGTTATCACTAGATAGATCTTGTGAAGACGAACCCATTGCTACAAAAAGTTTTTGAATCGGAGTTCTGGATCAAAAGTTATAATGAAAAAATGATACTACAGAAGTTAGTTGCAGCTGCATTAATTACAGGCTGCCACATAATACTGGAATGAGATATACTGGAGCTCTTCTCTTATTGGACAGTTTAAAAAGCTGACATGGCATTTTAAGCATCCCTTAATGGGACAAAATGTGATCTCATTTTTCCTCTAATGGGGAATATAGCAGAAATTGGACATGAGGAGGTCCCAGGAAGCCCTTTCCTTCTTATTCATGTTTAATTTTTCCCTAACTTTTGATCCCAGACTGGGGTATTATTGAAGTCTCCTGCCATTAGAAAATTCTGAATTTGGGTGTTTGAGCTGATCCACTGATGCATTTGAGTCCATTGGATCTCCCTTTCAGCAGGTTCAGTGGAAGCATATACATTCATGATCCCAAGTTTCTTACCCTCAACTTCCAAAACAGCAACTGTCCATCTACCAGATGGGTGACAGAATTTGAGCAAGCATTTAAAGCCTGACCAAACAGTACAGATTCCCCCCTCGAGTGCCATCAGTAGGGGCCCATATAGAGTCCCCATTGGGGTGTATCCAAGAGCCTAGATGAGATGATTTGAAGATTGGCAACCTATGCTCCTGAAGCAAAATTATACTTGGTTTCATCTCTTTGATTGCAATGAGGGCTCTTTTCCTTTTAAGAGGGCCCTTGATCCCTCTTAAGTTCCAAGTAATTACCTTCATGACCAGCTTTAAGCAGGACATTTGATTCTTTCCTTAACCCTAAGATTTAGGGCAGGGCTATTCTCAGAGAATGTGACTTTCTTGCCTTTCTTCTTATTCAGAGGAGTAAAGAAGGATTCTTCATTACCAGGACAAGCTTCCTGGTCATCTTTGACTTCGTCTTCGAGGGGGGTCTTAGGCACAACGGTGTTTGAAGTCAACTCCTCTAAGTCATCATTCACCTCCATAGGTGATTTAGTAAAAAATTTGAATTTACTCTCACCAATGTTGATGCCAGGGGTGGAGAAGACTTCATTATTTTCAATAACCTCCATTAATGCATCAAACAACTCTGATGTATTATTGGGAGGATCATTCCCGTCTCTGGAGTTAATTTCACTAGACTTAGAGCCCTCTCTTTTCAGACATACCACACCAGCTGAATCAGAGTCATAAGAATCCAAGAAGTGGGAGTCTCCAAATTTTCCTTAATGGGAAGCTTTTGTTTTTCTTAGTAGGCAGTGGACTGACCTCCTGATCCATGATCTCCTTCCCCTTTGAAAAATTCCTTCCCATTCCTTGGCCACAAGGACTTAAAGGTCTCTCAGAGTGCTCCCCGATTCCCTGGCCTTGTGGAGTTACAAGTCTGGAGTTGAATTAAGGCTTGGCCTCCTGGGCTCACAGATCTATCCTTTTCCTGGCCAGTTGGGCTTACAAGCACTTTAAATTGATTAGCCATTTTTAAATTCTGAGCTTTCCTCCTCCATTCCAATTTTTCGTTTTGTTTGCCCTTATTTTCTAGCTCCTGTTGCTGATCCTTGGCCTTTTGTTTTCTAGTCTTCCTTTTGGCACTCCCATTAGTGTTCCTTTTTTTAACTGGGCTTCAAGGTTCCCTATTGGTGGCAGGTATCACCTTCTGATGGTTTTTTAATGGAGGCTGAGAAGATGGGGGGTTTTTCATCCAAGTCCCTTTACATACCCCTCCCCATCCCCGGTCTCGAAATGTGATGAGATGTTACAAGGGAGGGGAAGGCCATACCAAACTAAGTGGAGGGTTTTAGTGTTCCCATAGTAATCCTTATAGTCAATGGAGTTTGGGATGGGTTTAAGAATATCCAGGTGCACCCATACTTTGGAAGCCCTCTCTGCAGTCGTTCCACATGAAATATACTGTCCAACTCCCTCAAAGAGCTTCTTAAATAGATCCTCATGCTAATACATTGGATTGAGGCCTTGCACCGAGGCCGAGGCTGGATGGAACAGTTGGTCTAGTTTTTGTGGGTCGAATTTGGGATTCCACTTCTTAAAGTAGAACTGAATGTTCGCCCTGTAGATCGTGCCTTGTTTTAACAGAAAGTTAACTGCTTTTGTGTTTCCGCACTCCACCACAAAGAAGGGGAACTCCAACCAGTACATTCCGGTAATCTCCACCTGTTTGTCGAGTTTCAAAAGTTCGTTTTTAAGATGGGATAATTTAACTTCTTCATGTCTTATACATCCGATGAGGGCTTTATTAATATTCTCCAGATCCTTTAGTCTAGAAGGGATAAAAGAGTGAGCCAGAACGGAAATACCTTTGAATTCCGGTTTGATTTTCTGTTCTCCTTGTTGCAGAAGCATCCTTTGATCCCGATTAATCTGATCCAGCATTGATGTAACAATTTGGGACTGCATCTCCACCTGTGAGGCTCCATTTTGAAGTCTCGTCCTCACACCTTCCTCCATTCTTCTTGCTCCGGAGCTGCTCGCCATCAGAACCAGCCAATCGCCTACTGTGAAGAAGCTCGGTTTGGAGCAATCCTTTTCGTCTCCCTCCCTATTAGAGATGATTCTGATAAGCCCAATCATTTCTAGGTGCATTGGCTCTGTCAAGCCTTTAAAAAATGCCATCCATTCCTCTGCCAAATTCCCCCTGCCGTACTTTCATTCCTTCAACTATCCCATCACTGCCCCTACTGTTTCCTAACTGATCCACAACCCCATGCCCTTGGCCCTATGGCCCCGGCCTAGATCCCTGTTTCTGTTCCATTACCTGTTACCTATTTCCTATTGTCTGTTTCACTCTCATGGCGCTCAACCTTAGCGCCCCCTCCGTTTTTCTCCACCTCTCCGCTTCCTCGTATTATACATCCTCGATCCGGCTCTATCTCAGCTTAAATCGCTTTCTCGCTTAGGCAGCCAAGGGGATTAGAAGGGCTTTTGAAGCGATTAAAGCCGCCCACAGAGCTGCACGAACGATCTGACCAAAGATCTCATCTCCACCGCACAGTTTTGCGCTTGGTTTTTGGCTAGAAATACCACTTTTTGGCTGGAAATACGATTTTTTTGCCCTGATATACCACCCTTTTTGGCTCGAAATACCACTTTGACTGATAACGTATGGTTAAAAATACCACCTGGCTGATAACTTGTGACCAAAAATACCACATATCCCGGACTCCATATACGTGGCAAGTATAAGTTAGATGTGGTAAGTATAAGTTACAACACGTGGCAAGTATAAGTTAGAGCAGCAGCAGATTTTTTGCCTTGTTTTTAGATCTTACCTTGCATTTCGTCGATCTGACTCTGCATTCAGTCACAGAATGAAGCCCAATGGATATTTTCCGTTGCGTCGGCCATCTTTCCCTACCAGAAAACAGCTAGCAGCGGGCCTTTCCCTTATACGAAATGGTTTTTATGATTATTCTGAAGTCCATTGGTTTGTGTAGTTTGGATTTGTGCCATGTCATAGGCCTTAAGGGAGTTGGTAAATAGAGAGTCTCCCAAATAGAGTCCAATTTGAGTGATAAGCGACTTAGTTTGTCTCTTGTTATAATAAGTTACTTGTTTTTGCTTCTAGAAAAAACACGTGTGTGAGAAAACCCGCACAAATGGAAATACAAAAGAAACAACCCATACAAGTGGAAATTACAGATGCAACAGTTTCTCTATGTTTTTAGTGTTTCTAAATAAACAAAGATGCACTTTATATATGCATACGGCAAATTGCTCTAAAGGACTTTCTTAGACTGTATTAAGGGACGTTTCACATCCTTGAGTCAAGAAGAAGATGATCTTGCAATGACACTGCACAGTTAGGAATATCATGTTTTAGTAAATTGTCATGAAATGCATTATGCACTCTTATAGATAGATAGATAGATAGATAGATAGATAGATAGATAGATAGATAGATAGATAGATAGATAGATAGATAGATAGATAGATAGATAGATAGATAGATAGATAGATAGATGTGACACTTATTATCCTTAGTTTCAAGTTATTGTAAGATCTTATCCAGATCGTTGTTGACTTGAACACCAGAAAACTTTATAGCTAAAGTTTTGTAAATTCATTCACGTGGAGGATTTTAATTGTGGTTGATTTTTACAGATCAATAAAACATCAGATTGAAAAAACTTCACCAGAGAAAAAAGGGCTAAGATGAGCTCAATATTTTAATAGTGCAAAAAAAACATATAAAATGCAAGATACAAAATCTCAGCTATTAGTTGTATAGTTTGTTGAAGTTTTATGAAAGGGAAATCATTAAGGTTTTCTCCTACTACAAGGGTTTTTCCTCCCATATTGGAGGTTTTTTCGTCCCAGTGGTAGAGATACATTGTATAGGGCTTTTGTGGTTTTCTTTTGTGTTTGGATACTATTTGATATATTGTATTGTGACCGTCTCATAGGCCAGTTGGCATCCGTGGACATTAAAATATACTTCCTTCCTTCCTAGACAAGCATTCAATCTAAACTAACAAGCTGTATGTAATTTATGTAATACGTTTCTTACTATTAAGCTTTTTACATTGGAGGATGGGGTTTTTTTAATCTTGATAGTGATGGATGTATTGCAATGTCTAGAGGCCATCTCGAACCAGTTCAATTCATAAACTATCTAGTTAGTATAGATGATACAGATAAATGGCAATCTAGAATATTTCTATTTTATCTATTTCTTGGAGGGCAAGGCCTTTTAACTTTATAACGCTACGAATATTCTTCCAGCTTGTCAATCCAATTGCTCACAGGAGAAAACCTTGCAGCATATTTTTCAGTGCCCTAAGATTGCTCAATTCTGGACGTGGTTTTTTGTGACGTTCCAGGGGAATATACGCTATATATACGTATATTCCTGGACCCGTCACCATACAAGGCTACTCAGTTGGAAAGTGGCAAGGAGTGCACATCTAAGTTAATTGTTTAACTTAGATAACCTTAGGATAAGACCCATTTCCACATGGCCTTATCCTATTGGGCAACCGCCACACGGCCTCATCCTAGTGGTGCCACGTGGCATCCCATCTGGACCCACACCTATATTAGCTCTAACCCTAACCCTAGACCTTTTTCCCTGACCTAGCACCTAAACCCTCATCCACGCGCTTGAAACTCCGTTTCGAGCATCGTTCGTCAGTAGCCTAGCACGAGGCGGCGGCCCACGGAAGGTGTGTATGATCTTAGAGGGAGCAAGTCTTTGAGCCACGTCAAGGAGCATGGAGGCGCCCGGGGATGGGAGGAAGCGCTTGGAGGAGGAGGTAGGTTGAGTAGAGTCCATGTTAGTTCATCCGGGAGTTAGCACTCGGATGGGTTAGTATTTAAGTAGCTAGAGTAGAGCCACCCTAGATCCTTTGTTGAACATCTTGAACCCTAATCAATGAACCCTAACTAATAGTTAGATATGTATGATTAGGTTAAGATGTTCATATGATATTGTTCATGATGATCATGGGATGGTGGTTGATCATGTGTGTTCCTCTTGTGTTGGGAAGGGGTAGAGACCTGGGGCCATATGTAGTATGTTCCTAGTATAGATCCCTTAGTTCCTATTAGATTGCGGCACGTGCATAGGAACCCACCCGGGGCTATGGAGGCTATGGTGTGACTCGGCCACTACACAAGCGGGGCTAGAGGCAATATGGAGGGAGGATCCCCGCCGAGTGGGGACTACGGGGGATCCCATAGTGGGCTAGGCTTATGGCGGTCACGCCGTGTGGGCGGGCATGGGTGGACACCTCTGGGGGCGAAGGTGTTGCCCCTGCCTCTCAAGAGTTGCAAGTGTCGGCTTGGCTCTTGTTTTGGGGGTTCGGTGGGGTGCGAATGGGTGTGTCGTCACGATTCTCTAGCCGCCTGGTGGAGCCTCTAGACCCCGAAGAAGGGGAGATGCAACCCTTCCTACCTCGGCCGGACCGGGGAGATGCAACCTGGGTAGTCCCGATGGGTGATGCCATGGGATTGCGATCAGGAAGGTTAGAGTCATGCAGAGCCTGATCTAGCCCATCCGCAAAGTATGCACAGGGGAGGGGCGGATGGAGTGGTCAACCCTAGCCATTTGTCTTATGCCGGCCCGCCATTGTTATGACTCGGTTCGCTCTATCTTGAGGCCTATCCGATTCGGTCGACTTCCTTATGTGTCGAGATCCACGGGTAGGAGCTCTCACGTTTTTATGGTATGTGGCTATGTTCTTTGCACCTTTGGATATGTGATGGACTACCCTTCGAGGTAGTATTTGTATTGTTGATGCTAGTTACGACATGTTTATCGCCATTTGTTATAGGAGCCCATAGGGGAAGGGGCCAAGACACCCGTGTCCCCCCCGCACTAGGGTCACCCTAGAGTGCTTGGGGTAGACGGAGGGCTTGTCAGCGATTTGTTGGCCAGGATGGGGGATTTCTGTAGGAAGTGTGCGGCCGAGTAGATATATTTAGCGAGGGGCGTCACAATGGTATCGAGCCATGTTCTTGGTTGACCGAGGAACTAGCACTCGACCATAACCTTGAAAGTAGTCTAACAAGCTTATAGGGGTGTGAAATAAAAATTTCCACCATCGAACCTCGAAAATAAAGGGAAAAATTTTTTTCTCTTAGGTAGTGGGTCGAAATTAGCTTAAGTGTTAGACGAAGAAATGAATCAGTCGAATTCATCCTCTAGTAAATTGGTGTGGAAATTATGTACCTGCATCAAATTTCACATAAAATGGGTCCGAAGAATCATGCCAATCGGAGACCGAGTGAAAATGGCCTTGAATCCATAATTAGCACATCAAACCATTAGGAAATTCGAAAATTTAAAGTATAATACAAAATTAATGCAAAGTTAATATATACATTAATAATTAAATAATTACTAAATATGGTGTAATTAATAAAGGAGGCCATAATAAATAGGGGTAATTATGGTGGGAGAATATTCCTAGGGACCCTCCTTTTTTAAATATCGACACCTCATTCTCTCTCTCAACCCTTCACCTTCACCTCTCTCTTGATCAGCCTTTACGTCACCCATTTCTTGAACCACAAGACATGGCACGCACCAAAGCAAACCTACATGAAGCGGCCATAGGCCCACCCTCTCCATGGCAGCAAGGCGGCAGGCGCGTCAAGAAGGTCCCCGAACACCTTCGGCCGGCCAAAGCGACGAGGAGTTCCCTAGCGGCAGAAGCCAGCCCGGCGGCAGCCGAGCTTCCATGATGCCGCAGGAGAGCCCGGCCAGACAGTTCAGTCATCGGGAGGCACGCAGAGAACGGATGAATCTACCGCCGCCGGGGCCTCGGACACCGAGGTGGAAGAACAGGTGGAAGAGCAAAGACCACCACTAAACGGGAGGGCGGGCCCTTGGTGCCCAAGAAGAAGGGTAAGGAAAAGGTCGGAGTGGTGGCCGGAGGAGAGGGCCGCCGAGGAAGAAGAGGGGCGGGAAAGGGAGTCGTTAAGAGCTTGAGGACAAAGAGAAGAAACTTAATCACCTCGCCTGCAAATGGTCCACGTTATTGAAGAGCCTGTAGAGGAGGAAGTGCAAGAGGAGGTGGTGGGGAGAAGAGGAGGAGGAGCCGCAGCAGACCCCGATGCGAGACCACCCTACTTTAAGTGGCGGAGCCACCTAAGGTGGTGAAGAAGCAAAGGTAGGGGAGGGCATTCGCCCGACAGACCGCCGAAGTTTAAGCGGAAGATGGCGGCGTACAAGGAGTACCTCGGCGCTGGACGAGGTACAACGATTGGTATTGCCGCCAAGAGGTGTGGCGGTCAGGAGGGCGGCAGTCAAGAAAATCAGCGAAGCCACCCCCACCTAGACCGAAACCCCAAAAGGGTTCACCACGGGCGAAAATTAATGCCGCGGTGTTTAGGGAGATCAAGCACTTCCAAATGTGCACAAATCTCCTCATAAGGAAGGCGCCCGCCGGCGTCTCCTTAGGGAAGTCATCGCGGGAGTTCGGACCGATTATAGGATCACTCCTCTAACGTCCGGGCCACCGCAAGAGGAAGGCTTGAGCTGGTGCAGCTCTTTGAGGAAGGAAATCTCTGTGCCATCCATGCTAAGAGAGTCACCCTTATGCCAAAGGACATTCACTTAGCACGGAGGATTCGCAGGGAGAGGCCCTAGGCCCTAATTTTGTAAATTTTGTTAGAAAGTTTAAATTTTCATGTACTATATTTTCTTATTAATATAAAAGTATTTCCCCTCTGTAATTAGAAAAATGTTGTATGCTTGAAATTTAGGAAATAGAACCCAATTGTAGTAGAATTCTTCATAGCACCCTCAGAAATATCCTAGAAATCATGACTACAACAAAATTTTGGCAAAAAAAATCATCAAAAAAGCAAAATTTGGCCCAACAAGGGTGAGACCCAGCGCAAGCAGCGTCTGCGTTCATGACGCCATGAGGCCATCCATATGACTCACCCGACTGCCCCCAAAAACATGCTTTTAGATGTCAGTTTTGCTCAAAATAAGTTGCTAGTTAGCTTAGAATCGGCCCAATTAGCCATGTTAGCATCTTGAAATTCCCAAAAATGACCAAAAATTGGCCCAAAATAGGCCAACCGGGTGAGACAGGCCAAGCAGCGTCTGGCGTCAGCGACGGCGGAGGCCATCCGTTGCGGACTCAGTCGGTCAGCCCATTTTGACCCAAATTAGCCAAATTCGACCAAACAAACTGCCATGTAGTGTTTCTTGCTTTGCTTTGCTTAGACTTGCACTTCATGGTAGCTCAATTGGACACCCAGAGCCGTAGAACCAAGGTCTTCCCCATCTAGGAACCTTTTGCACGCAATTCCGAGGTCAACCATAGTCTATAAAAGGGCCTCATTTGTCATTTTCCCTTCCACAGTAACTGCTCCGGCCACTTAGGCGATTTTCTAACTCCTCTCGATCCTTGCAAGTCATTTTCGCACCCTTCCTTGCTCAATGGCGCCCGGCAACTTTTTGAGAGATGGTACAATCTGCAAGCCATATCCATCGACTTCTGCTGACCAAGCCTTCTCGTGTTTGACCACTTGTTTGATCTTCATGCAACTCTGTCTAGAACACCATACTATCTGAGATATCATGTGCCAATATGACCAAGGTCCTACCTTGGGAAGTTAGACTACCCCTAGGGGAGGGTGGGTTTCTCTTGAGACACTCACCCAAGCCTTAGGTCGGAGAGATGGCAGGATCCAAAGGCAAGAAGCGACTATAGGATAGGACTAGGACCATGCAGATTACATGACCTGCAGACATAATAGGCATAGGTACCTTTCATCTCGGACAGCCCTTGCCCTCTTCATGCATTATAAGTCAATCAACAAAGTAGGGGAACCTTCCGTTCAGCCCTTAGACTTAGCTCCACTTCATGCCGTAGGGCCCGGGGATCAAATCCGAATATAGAGTCCTCCGCCTCACTAATACTATGGCACGACGCCGTGGGCACCATCTCTGCAGATCCATGAAGACTACGGCAGCTAGGGGAGCAAAACCCGAGTGGGAGAGCAGAGAGGCGACAAGAATGCAGAGGTACATGTCGAGGCCTTGCAGCGAATATCGAAGAGCCAAGAGCCACCGGCGGCATCACGGCTTCGTCGCCGATAGTCATCGGTGGAGAGGAGTACATTCTAGCAAGTGACATCCTCAACTTGTCATCTTGCCAGAAGCGGGGACTTGAATCGGCGAGCTTCTAGGCATGATAGCACATGGGGAAAAGCACGGACCTCATCGACTATTCATACCAGGAGATTCCAAGGGGAGGCGGAGAGACATTCTTATTTGGGGAGACAATGTCGACATAGCGGCCTATCAGCAGAGATAAGGGAAATCTATCGACAGCAGGAACCTGTCATTTCAGAGGAGGAGTTCCAGCAGATACAGAGCACACTGTACAAACCAGGGAGGGGCCCAAGCTCAAGCCGAACAGTTCGAGCCAGGAGCATGAGGGAAGGGTCCAGTAGCATCAACTTGGACAATGCAACCAGCATGTGGAGAGACCATGAAGACCTTATGGCGTGGAGATGCCCCTACGCGGGCGGCTCAAAGGAAAGGCACGGGATCGCGAGGCACAGGTAAGGGTATGGCACTACGCTACTATCTTCCAGCCCTCAGCCAAGGGCAAATGGTAGTCTTCCACAAGGAGTTCAGTCCAAGGGGGGAAGAATCAGTGGCACTTCTCATAGCACTCTCGGGCTTCGGGCTTTTCAAGAGGTCTGTAGCGCTCCATTGCCTCGACTTCGCTAGGGGCCACCTCAGGGATGCATCACTTTCTCAGAGTAGCAAAGAATCGCACGAGAACTCCGGAACCGAAATGGCGCTGCGAGCACTCGAGGGAAGATCGACAAGGAACATCTGCGCAACCCCGGCAAAGGCCTCCGATCAGAGAGATGTGAAGAATTTCTTTAGGCTTTCGGGGAGGCCATTGATCGGCTATAAGATTTCCTTTTAAGTTTTAAATTGTATTGAGTAATCTCTTTGATATTATCATGTAATGTACTTCTATATATTAATGACTTAGTATCATCTTGACTTGTAAGTGGAAATTTCACATGATTTCTTTTGTATCTAACAATGAATTAGTTGTAAACGGATATAATTGATATGTAAAACAAATAACAAGCATTGATGATCAATCCTTGCAAACAAGGAACACCGGCTCGGAGTTCCCAAGGCCGGGCCGCGGCATCGATGGATACCAAGGAACCTATTCCGGACGTGATCGGGATGACAACAACGAGGAAATGGCGAGGAGGCAATCAAGCGCAAAGGCTGGTACGGATGAGGAATCGGATGCATCAGCTGATCCATTGGGCCACCCCATTGATGAATGCCCAAGAATATGCACCACCTCCACCTCCACCACTACCTCGAGAAAGGCATTGAGGAAGGTCCACAGCGGGGAGGGGCAAGACAACCAGGGGAAATGTCGGAGGCGGGGAAGAGGAAAAGGAAAAGCGAAGATCTCAACACCACCTAGCTCCGGCTCATCGGACACTTGAGGCAGTCATGATAGTTCTAGCTCAGAAAGTGAGTCCGGCCTCCCACGGTGTAAGAGCCGGGCAAGGAAGGAAGATGATTATCAAAAAGAAAGTTGACAGCGCTATGAGCAATGTGTGGAAGACTAGGAAGTTGGGTCAGTTCTCAGGGAAGGACAGATCAGGTATGGAGGCAGAAGCCTGGCTTGACGAGATGGAAGAGTTCGGCAACTCTTATGGCATGAAGGATAAGGACATAGGGAAAGTTGCTACAGCAAACTTGATAGGAGCAGCTAGAATCTGGTGGAAAGGCTATGCGAAGTCTAACAAGCTCAAAAGGAACGGTTGCAGATTCAAGACCTTCAGCAAGGCTTTTCGCAGACATTATGTGCCTAGGTCACATACTAGCAGGCAGATCCAGCAGATTCTATAGATTGAACGCCAGTGGTACATTGTGGGTTGCAAAGTATACGAGGAATTTATCGCGACTTAGACTCCATGTTCCCGGAGTGTCGGAAAAAGTTTGGTCGAGACTTACATTGAGGGATTGAACAAGCAATATCAAAAAGGCTAGTCCGAGCAATCAACCCTAAGTCAGCAAGGTGTAATGAGGATAAAGCCATAAGTTTGGAAGAAGCTCCAGCAACGCCAGGTGAGAGACAATCGGCCTTCAAAGGAAGGTCAACGGGACAGTACCAAGGGCAGCCAACAGAGTAAGCAATCAGCAACCACGCCATCAGGAGGCCAGCAGCAAGGGAGAGCTCAGGGTAAGAACTTTGGGGACCGTAAGCCGCAGAATGCATCAGGGGGCAGCATGTTAAAGCGTATTCTGGATAGCCTGACGAAAGAGAAGAGACAGGAATGTATTGAGAAGAAGCTTTGTTTTGGTGCTTCCGGCCGGGCACGAACCCATGATTGCCCATTCATCATGCAAAGGCAGCCTTGGCGAGCTTATGGATTGGGATTCACCAACAGAAGCAGATGAAGACGACGACCAGCATGAGGCCCAGGACTTCATAGATGGTGAGTGCCACATATGTGCAAACATTGAGTCAGATGACATTGAAAGTCAGTCAACAGTCATTGCGGCTGAGGGGATCATAGATAGCAGTCCATATCTAGTATTGATAGATACAGGTAGCTCTCATAACTTTGCCTCTCCTAGGCTGGCTGCCCTAATGAAGAACAAGGTATTGAAGTCTAAGCCAAAGCCGGTTGCTATGGTAAAAACCGGGCCATTCGCACACTAGGGGGGAGGAGGATCACATTAGACATAGACCTTAGTGGAAGTAAGGGCCGATGGGGGCAGAGGTCATGGAGATTGGAAGGTATGACCTTATAGTAGGAATGGAGTTCCTAAAGCCAGACAAAAGCCATGATCGATTGCGGACCGCAATGAAGTCGCCATGATAGCACCGGACGGCACCAAATTCATAGTGAGAGGTAAGAAGACAGCTTCTTCTATGCAGTGTATTTCTTTGAAGCAGTTAAGGAAAAGTATAGAAAGAAATAAGGTGGATTACATCTTGAGATTGGAGGCAATTGAGTCCAATAAGCGAGGAGGGAAACGATCAAAAGGGAAAGCAATTGCCCAAGCCAAGTAGCTAGGCTTATTTGTAATTCAAGGATGTATTTCGGATGAGATCCAGCAGGCTACCACCTTATAGGGGTGTGGAGTGTGAGATCACATTAGCACCGGATGCTAAGCCTACCAGCAAGGCACCATACGGATGAGCACACGGAGTTGATTGAGCTCAAGAAGCAACTCGAGGAATTGCTTGAGCTCGGTTTTATTAGAGCAAGTGTGTCTCCTTTTGAGCACCCTACTCTTCGTGAAGAAGAAAGATGGCGATTTAAGAATGTGCATAGACTATCGCCCACTCAACAAGCGGCGATAAAGAACAAGTATGCTTTGCCAAGGGCAGATGATTTAATGGACCAGCTCCAAGGAGCAAAGGTATTCTCCAAGATTGACTTGAGGTCAGGGTACCACCAAATAAGAATAAAAGAAGAGGATATCCATAAGACCGCCTTGAGCTGGCGGTATGGTCACTTTGAGTTTCTGAATGTGCCCTTTGGATTGTCGAGCGGCTCCAGCAACTTTTTCGCCTCATGAGCGGCGTCTTCGGGATTTTCTAGATGAGTTTGTCATTGTTTTCTTCGACGACATTCTAGTCTACAGCAAGTCCATGGAAGATCATGATCAGCATTTGAGGAAAGTCTTGGAGAAGCTGAGACGCCATCGATTGTATGGCAAGCTCTCCAAATGCCACTTTGCTACCAAAAGAGTGGAGTACTTGGGCCATGTCATATCGGCGGAAGGAATCTCCACCGACCCCGCAAAGATCGAAGCGGTAGTAGATTGGCCAGCTCCAAAGAATGTGGCGGAAGTAAGAAGCTTTCTAGGTCTGGCAGCTTATTACAGAAAGTTCGTGAAGGACTTAAGCTAAGTGGGGCCCCTTTGGCCGGACCTCACTAAGAGTGTTAAGGTGAAAGATTGGAGAACACATTGGTTAGAAAATGTTCAAGCTTCATTTGAAAAGCTTAAGGAGGCCTTAACAACAGCACCAGTGCTAGTTCTACCAGATCCAGACAAGGACAAGATAGTAGCAACAGATGCAAGCAAGATAGCAACAGGTGGAGTCCTTATGCAAGAAGGAAGGGTAATAGCTTATGATTCCAAGAAGTTGAACGACACCGAGCAGCGCTATCCAACCCATGATCAGGAACTTCTAGCTATTGTCAGGGCTCTTCGTATTTGGAGGCATTATTTGCTTGGGAGGAAGTTTCGTTAGATATCGATCACCGAGCCTCCAATACATTTTACCCAACCACTCCTGAATCTGAGGCAAAGGAGGTGGATGGAATTCCTAGAAGAGTATGACTTTGAGATTGCTTATAAGCCAGGTAAGTCGAATGTGGTCGCCGATGCTCTTTCTAGAAGACCTCTTGAAACCAGAATTCATTGTAATGCTATATCAACTCTTTCGAGCGGGTATGGCAAGAGAATTGAGGAGACTTTACCATCCGATGGTGATTTCAAGGAGGTATGGGAAAGCCTTTCTAGAGAGGCTAGAACAGATAAGGAACGAGAAGCCTTCAAGCATTATAAGAAGGAAGGCAACTTGTTGTATCATAAGCATAAGTTGTGTGTGCCCGAATCATCGGGGGTAAGGAAGCTAATCCTCCATGACACACACAACAGCCCAATAGCAGGGCATGCAGGGTTTATGAAGACCTACTTCAAGATTCGAAGTAGCTACCGGCGAGGGAATGAAGAAGCAGATAGCAAGATATATTCAGCGAAAGTGTCGGTTGAAAGCAAACAAACCAAAGCGGAGCAGCTTCGAATTCCAGGTGCCTTGGAACCTCTAGCAGTGCCGAATGCGAAGTGGGAAGTGGTAAGTATGGATTTTATCACAGGACTCCCCAAGACTCTTCGAGGCAAGGATGCATTGATGGTCGTAGTAGACAAATTATCTAAGATGGCACATTTTGTGCCTTGTAGAACTACTGACACAGCATTAGATACTGCCAAGCTATTTGTGAAGGAGATTTTTAGGCTCCATGGCATGCCTCGGGGAGATAATATCCGATAGAGATTCCAAGTTTATGAGTGCTTTTTGGCGGGGATCTCTTCAAGCACCATTGGGCGAAGCTCTCCATGAGCACGACTTATCATCCCCAAGCGGATGGTGGGGCGGAGAGGACGAATCGAATCATTGAAGATATGCTTAGAAGCTTTGTGTGGAATAAGCAGTCCAAGTGGGAGGAGTACATCCACTTGGTGGAATTAAGCCAACAATAGTGCCAAACAGAGTCATCTCAGATGTCTCCTTTCATGGTAAATTACGGGTACAGTGCTTAACCCAGGACACTTGGCACAATCCGTGTTCAAAGGTTGAGGTGTCCCAACAAATGCTAGGAGATATCAAAAGTAGTTGGTGGAAGAAGTGAGGGGTTACCTCCTAGCAGCAAGAAAGCCGTGAAGAGTGTGTGGAGTGTAGCCAAGCACGAGGACCATAAGAGAGTTCAAAGTAGGCGATAAGCGTGTGGTTGAAGATCAAGGTCAAGCAAGCTAAGCGGATTGGGAGTTGCAAGAAGCTTGCCCCTAGGTGGGCTGGTCCGTTCAAGATTTTGGAGAGAGTGGGCTCCCAAGCCTACAAGTTGGATCTTAGGCCCATCTCAAAGTTCACAAGGTTTTCCACGTAAGTTTATTAAAAAGGCACAATCCTAACCCCGAGGAGGTTTTGGATACTCCAACTTTGTTGGAAATGACTAAGAGCAAGTGGAAATCGTGCTCGAAGTTACTTCTTGATAAGTCATTCAAGAAGACTAGGAGGTCTCAGTTCCTCCAGTATTTGGTCAAGTGGAAACACTTGCCAGTGGAAGACGCGACGTGGGTATTAAAGCAAGATTTGGAGAAGCAATACCCAGAGTTCATGAAGGAGTTTGATGGAAGTCGCCTCCCACCTGGCACAGTGGAGCCCCAACTTCGCCAGGAGGTTAGCTTAGTATGCTTCTTAGTTAACCTTAAGTTCTGGCTCATGTCCTCTAGTTGGTAGAATACATGTGCCAGAATCTTGGAACATGTGGGCGATGATGAGATAAGCCTTTAAGGTGTTCTCTAGGCCAACATGCACCAAGAGGTGCGCATGACCAATAGGGTCATGCGAGAGAGAGAAGGAAAGGCATGGTGCGCGATGATGGGACATCGGTCGGATGCTCCCTATGCCACGATGTGGGGGTCGCACACCTGGCCGTAGGGGGGTCATGGTGAAGGTCAAAGTGATCATGCGCGATGATGGGATCGTGAGACGTTCCCTAGCTTGAAACCCTTGGGGCATGATGCACTAGGGGTACTCGGCACCGGGTAACCGAGTACAAGGTAGCACTTGATCATGGGCGATGATGGGATCATCTTAAATGGTCCTTAAGCTCAAATCCGGAAGGGCCATGATCGAGTGCAAGGTATTGGTAAGGGGGGTGGTCCCCTAAAACCACAATTTTATTAATTAGACTAACGTAATGTGCTCCATGTGCAGGCAAGTGAGAAGGAGCATCGAGGTGGAGCGCATTACGAGAAGATGGGGGAACCATAATTTAGATTATGAACCCTAATAACTCTTATAATAATGTTTTGAATTATTGTAAGAAGTAACCTTGTCAAGGCTATATAATTTTGTATAAGTACAAATATAGCCTAAATTTTGACATTTAACTCTTTAATAACAAGTTGATCGTTGAATTTAAGTATATGTGTGTTGTTTTGCAGATCGAAGTAGCCCTCGTCACCTTAGCGCAATGCTGAGGACAGCATTGTTCTAAGGGGGGGAGAATGTGACGTTCCAGGGGAATATACGCTATATATACGTATATTCCTGGACCCGTCACCATACAAGGCTACTCAGTTGGAAAGTGGCAAGGGGTGCACATCTAAGTTAATTGTTTAACTTAGATAACCTTAGGATAAGACCCATTTCCACATGGCCTTATCCTATTGGGCAACCGCCACACGGCCTCATCCTAGTGGTGCCACGTGGCATCCCATGTGGACCCACACCTATATTAGCTCTAACCCTAACCCTAGACCTTTTTCCCACCCTCATCCACGCCACCAAACTCCGTTCGAGCATCGCTCGTCGTAGCCTAGCACGGGCAAAGCAGCCCCCGGAAGGTGTGTGTGATCGAGGGGAGCAAGTCTTCGAGCCACGCCAAGGAGCATGGAGACGCCCGGGGGATGGGAGGAAGCGCTCGGAGGAGGTAGGTTGAGTAGAGTCCATGTTAGTTCATCTGGGAGTTAGCACTCCAGATGGGTTAGTATTTCGTAGCTAGAGTAGAGCCACCCTAGATCCTTTGTTGAACATCTTGAACCCTAATCAATGAACCCTAACTAATAGTTAGATATGTATGATTAGGTTAAGATGTTCATATGATATTGTTCATGATGATCATGGGATGATGGTTGATCATGTGTGTTCCTCTTGTGTTGGGAAGGGGGGTAGAGACCTAGGGCCATATGTAGTATGTTCCTTGTATAGATCCCTTAGTTCCTATTAGATTGCGGCCTGTGCATAGGAACCCACCAGGCTATGGAGGCTATGGTGTGACTCAGCACTACACAACGGGGCTAGAGGCAATATGGAGGGAGGATCCCTGCCGAGTGGGGACTACGGGGGATCCCATAGTGGGCTAGGCTTATGGCCGGTCACTTCGTGTGGGCCGAGCATGGGTCCGACACCTCCTGGGGCGAAGGTGTTGCCCTGCCTCTCAAGAGTTGCAAGTGTCGGCTTGGCTCTTGTTTTGGGGGGTTCGATCAGTGCAATCGTGTGTCGTCCGCGATTCTCTAGCCGCCTGTGGAGCCTCTAGACCCGGGAAGGGGAGATGCAACCCTTCCTACCTCGGCCGGACCAGGGAGATGCAACCTGGAGTAGTCCCGATGGGTGATGCCATGGGATTATGTGATCCGGAAGGTTAGAGTCATGCCAGAGCCCCGATCTAGCCCATCCGCAAAGTATGCACGGGAGGGCGGATGGAGTGGTCAACCCTAGCCATTGTCTTATGCCAGCCCGCCATTGTTATGACTCGGCCCGCTCTATCTTGAGGCCTATCCACCGGTCGGTCGACTTCCTTATGTGTCGATCCACGGGTAGGAGCTCTCACGCGTTTTTATGGTATGTGGCTATGTTCTTTGCACCTTTGGATATGTGATGGACTACCCTTCGAGGTAGTATTTGTATTGTTGATGCTAGTTCTGACATGTTTATCGCTTCCGCTGTTATAGGAGCCCATAGGGGAAGGGCGCGCCAAGACACCTTCGTGTCCCCTCCCCGCACTAGGGTCACCCTAGAGTGTGGGGTAGACGGAGGGCCTGTGCGGCTGTTGAGCCGGATGGGGGATTTCCTGCCGAGTGTACGGCCGAGCGCCGTATATTTAGCAGGGAGCGTCACATTTTTTGCTTATCCAATGCCCCGACAACCTTCATGCGCCTAATGAATGATATCTTCCACGAATTCTTAGACGAATTTGTCATCGTATTCTTCGACGACATCTTAGTCTACAGCAAGTCCATAGAAGAGCATTGTCAGCACTTGAGAAAGGTTTTGGAGAAGCTAAGGTGCCATCGATTGTATGGCAAGCTTTCTAAGTGCCTCTTTGCAACAGGCCGAGTGGAATATTTGGACCATGAGGTGTCATCTGAAGGAATCTCCACCGATTCGGCAAAGATAGAAGCCATAGTGGATTGGCCAGCACCAAAAAATGTCTCGGAAGTAAGAAGTTTTCTTGGGTTAGCAGGTTACTACCGTAAATTTGTAAAGGACTTCGCTAAGTGGGCATCCTCATTGTCGGACCTCACTAAGTGCAATAAGGTAAAAGATTTGAGGGCACATTGGCTAGAGAATGTTCAAGCTTCATTCGAAAAGCTCAAAGAAGCCTTAACAACAGCACCAGTGCTAATCCTACCAGATCCAAATAAGGACAAGCTAGTAGCAACTGATGCAAGTAAGCTAGCGACAGGTGGACTCCTTATGCAAGAAGGAAGAGTGGTAGCCTACGATTCTAAGAAGATGAATGACGCCGAGCAGCGTTATCCAACCCATGATCAAGAACTTCTAGCTATTGTAAGAGCTCTTCGTATTTGGAGGCATTATTTGCTTGGTAGGAAATTTCAGTTAGATACTGATCACCGAGCCTCCCAGTATCTTTTCACCCAACCACTCCTCAATCTAAGACAAAGGAGGTGGATGGAATTCCTCGAAGAGTATGACTTCGAGATAGTTTATAAGCCTGGTAAGTTGAATGTGGTTGCAGATGCTCTCTCCAGGAGACCCTTTGAGACGAGGACGCATTGCAATACCATATCGACACTCACAAGTGAGTATGGCAAGAGAATTGAGGAAACATTGCCATCAGACGCCGACTTTAAAGAAGTCTGGGCAAGTATTTGCAAGGAGGCCAGAACAAATAAGGAAAGGAAGGCGTTCAAGCACTACAAGAAGGAGGGTAATTTGCTTTACCACAAAAACAAACTGTGCGTTCCAGAATCTTCGGGAGTGAGGAAGCTAATCCTCCATGATACACACAATATATAGCCCAATAGCAGGGCATGCAGGGTTTATGAAAACATATTTCAAGATAAGAAGTAGTTACTTCTGGCCAGACATGAAAAAACAGATAGCCCAATACATTCGGGAGTGTCAGCTATGCCAGCAGACCAAAGCGGAGCAACTCTGAATCCCGGGAGCCTTAGAGCCATTAGCAGTGCCAAATGCCAAATGGGAAGTCATAAGCATGGACTTCATCACAGGACTTCCAAGAACTGTAAGAGGCAAGGATGCTTTGATGGTGGTTGTGGACAAGTTGTCCAAAATGGCACACTTTGTGCCTTGTAGAACCACAGATACGGCATTAGATATTGCCGTCCTATTTGCAAAGAAGATTTTTAGACTCCATGGCATGCCTCGTGAGATTATCTTAGATAGAGATTCTGAGTTTATGAGTGCTTTTTGGTAGGATCTGTTTAGCACCATCCAGACGAAGCTCTCCATGAGCACTGCATATCACCCTCAGACCGACGGTCAGACGGACCGAACTAATCGAATTATTGAAGACTAGTTACGGTGCCCAGCGTTGCTGGGCATAAGTTGGGTAGAGAATCTGCTTATTGTGGTTGTAATACTGTTTGGCCACATCCCATGATGTTGCATCATGTAACATTTTCCATGATGCCCTTTATCACATTGGAAACAAACACGTAATGAATTTGCAACATAGCAATTCAATGAAATAGGGATTTCTCTCTAGCATTTTAGGATTTGATTCATCATGACATGCACATTATTTAAATCAGGTTCATTTAGGTTTATAAAGATTGGACTCATTGGAGAAGCTTAAATATATGAATTATGTCTACATATTATAGTTCATTTAGGTTTATTAAGATTGGACTCATTGGAGAAGCTTAAATATATGAATTATGTCTACATATTATATATTCGTGATATTTATTGTACATTGAATTGGATTGACATGTTTTTGTTTTAACATGCATCTGCATGTCTATCCATGCAACATATGTGCATAGCTCGTAGATATCTTATTTCTACTATTTTAGGCACACCTCTGACAATTTTAGGCACGCCATTGGTGTTTTTTCTTTTTTGATATATGCTTTGTAAACATTGTTCTTCACCAGGTTCTTAGAATAATAAAACTGCTTTATGTTGCAATTATTTTACATATGTACCTTAATCTAGAATTGGAGCAAGATTAATTAATGTAGATGAATAGATTTGCAATTTATCATGTTATTTAATATAGAATTTGAGCAAGGTTATTAATGTGGATCAATGAATTTGAAACTTATTATGTCACTGTCCCTTTCTTCGTAGTTCATGGCACATTTTGTTAATTCCTCCTGCCGTATTTTGCAAAATGCTTTATAGTAGAAGGGTAAGGTCCTGTAGTATAAAATGCTTCTGTTGAGCACCTGAGCAGCTGGTCTAATGGGGGTGAGTACTTCTGAAGAAACTACAGGGAAAACGTTCTGCAAAAAATGAGGATCAACCAAGTGCACCATTAAAAGCACTTGAAACAAGATTGATCGGGACGAAATGGGGTTCTTAGAGCTCCAAGATCTTGCAAAGCATTGTCATCTAATTTCTAGAAACTTCAAATGGTATATTTTATAGAAGCTAAAATGCCCATATTTATGATGTAAGCAAGATATTTGGTGATCATAAAATGATTAAAGGAACTCTGTAACAAATTGAGACATAAGAGAACCATCTGATGCTCTTAACCCTTTACTATATGCTTATTTGGTGGCAAAGATTGAGATGTATGCAAGCACAACAAATGTACCTACATAGTCATAAACGAAAAATACCTTATCTGGTTGAATCCCTAACTGCTGGCTGAATCCCTAACTGCTGCATTTGGCAATAAAGCTATAGAGCCTCATTCTCTTTTCCATGTCATACATATCTGGTAATCATCTTGTGTATAAAGGAAATCCCAAATCTTATCTGTAATTTAGTTGAGGAACAACAAAACTTAGCGTAATGCATAAACCGGGGGATAAGTCAAAAGAGATAAAGTGGAAAACACATATTAAAAAGAGCTATAGGCTTCCTATCAAGTGTTTATGCAAGTAAAAGCCACTTGAAGTCCCAATATGACTATTAAAAGCTGACAATAGGTACATCATGCATAAAAGCTGACAATAGAGACATCATGCATATACAGGAAACAACATTTTTATCTACAACACATACTTCATCTCTTAAGCTCGTCAGTTTTGCCAAAGATATGATGCCGGACTCTACAGGACAAAGCTCTTTAACTTCACCAACTTCTTTTTCTTTGTTGTGATGGTTTTGTAGATGACAGGCCCTCGGCTGGCGAGAATGTCCAATGGAATGTTCATAAGTCGGTGTTGTTAGAATATCTAATTGCCAAGAAGATGGGTAAGGCCATAGCCAAGAGCTTGGCCGACCATCACCATTGCCCGATACTTGCAAAAATCATGCCATGTCGATTCTATAAAATGCTTTATAGTAGGAAGGTAAGGTTCTCTAGTATAAAATGCTTATGTTGAGGGCCTGCATGGCTGATCTAGTGGAGTCCGTAAGATCTTTGTCACCTTGATAGTCCCTAAAGAAGGATGGTGGCACTCATCCGCTTCTATACAAAGATGCATCAAGTTGGAAAGCATCTGAGAATCAACATTTACTTCCCTTTTTGTTCTCCTTATACATTTGCTCACTTCAACGCAGAACTTCAAATAATGAACTTCGGTGGCCAAATGTAGTATAAAATGCTTCGTTGAGGGGCTCAAGCAGAGCTGGTCTAGTGGGGGCCATAAGATCTTTGTCACCTTGATAGTCCCTAAAGAAGGATGGTGGCATTCATCTGCGTCTATACAACATGTGTCAAGTTCCAATGCATACTGAATCATCATTTACTTCCCTTTTGTTCTCTATCCCGTACTTAAGATTTTCATCAAATTTTTGAACGTTTGGGTCGAGTGCACAAGCTTTTCATATGCAATAAGGTTAGCAAAACTGAGATTTTGATTATCCAAGGGGTGTAGACATTGGCTATATTGATTTTCCATTGTTAAAGGGACTGCCTATTTTGGATGCTCCAAGTCAAGTTTAATCAACTACCAGGTTCTAAGAACATAACTTGATAATGAATATGATATAGAACAAAAAATGAAGCTAAAACTTTAGTGGACAAAGCCTATAAAAGCTTGTTCGCTCCTCATATCCAAGCCTCCCGCGGGTGGGGGCAGCACATCCCGACCGCCCCCGCCATCTCTTGGTTTGCTTTCAAAATGCTCTTTCCAGGCTGCACGTCTTGCGACATGGCAATCATTTGAAGGGGACCACCTTCTCAGTGCAGGAAGATTTGACTCCGGTGCAGCTCTGCAGACGGAAAGAGGAATTGTGCCGGGTCCGTGAGGCCCGCCTGCAGCAGAAATGGGCAGTGTACAGAGGCGGTCGAGCTATCATTAGGGATCAATGGCCAACTGATCCCTGGGCAGTCTTGGTCTAGCCCTGGGTTTTGAGTGATAACGGGGCTTCGTCCCCATGTTTTGTTGTAACGGGGCTTCGTCCCCATGTTTTGATTGGTTTTTGCTTGGGCTTCGGCCCACGGTTCTGTTGGGGCTTCCGCCCCCTTTGTTTGTTCTGGTCCCATAGCCCGATTGGGCTCCGTGGACGTTAAAAGTCTCTTCCTTCCTTCCTTCCTTCCTTCCTTCCTTCCTTGCCAATCGTTCAACTGCAATGCAAGATCAAAATCAAAATGAAGACCCAAATGATTAAAGCTACAATTTAAAGCTTAGATTACAAACAAATCAATGGTCTTTTCAAACCAACAAAAGAAGTATTCATTCTTTCTCTAGTGTTACCTCTCTCATACAGATCGATGAGATAGTTATAGGGGTTCATCTCAGAATGTACTGCAGTGGCTTCCTACGTAAGAAAATTGATCCATTCTTCAAGAACAGGGGCAAGAATGCCAAATCCATTATTCTTTCTAGCCACAGCCCAGGCTTCTGTGCTCTTCTTCCATGCCATGCCATTCCGTGAAACTTTACCACAGCCGCAGAAGGAAAACGCTTGAGCAAGATTGATGGTGATTGAAGCAAGCTCGGTGCAGAAAAGGAGCCATGCATGTTACAATAGCTGTAGCCTTCACGATGTGGAGGAAGGGCTTAATAATTTAAGTTTTTCTTAAATGCAATCTACGCAAGCTAGCCATGGCCCAGTGCCAAAACCGACATAGCTCACAAAGCTCCTTAAACGCTTTTCCACTGACATCAAGCTCGGAGCCATCACCGCTTCTCTGCTCTGCTCTGTTTCGATAGGGCAACGAAATCATTGCCCTCTTTTTATGTTAAATCTCCACCGCCCCTTCGAAAAATCGAATTCTCACCGTCGGATCTAGGGCGTGGTCCATTACATAACATTATAATATTTATAATAATATAAGATATGCTAAGAAGTTATGTGTGGAATAAACAATCTAAGTGGGATGATTTCATCGACTTAGTAGAGTTCGCCTACAAGAGTACGAAGCAGGAGTCATCCCAGATGTCCCCTTTTATGATCAATTATGGGTATCAGTATCTTACCCCTGATACATGGCACAATCCAGTGTCAAAGGTAGAAGTATCCCAGCAAATGCTATCAGATATGCAGCAGCTGGTTGAAGAGGTAAGGGGATATTTGTTGGCAGCAAGAAGTCGGCAAAAGAGTGTAGCCAACAGGCACAGGATCGTAAGGGAGTTCAAGGTAGGCAACAATGTGTGGTTGAAGATTAAAGTGAAGCAAGCCAAGCTTCAAATAGGGAATTGCAAGAAGCTTGCTCCCAGGTGGGCAGGCCCTTTTAAGATTTGGAGTGAGTAGACACCCAGGCCTACAAGCTAGATCTTCCAACGCACCTCAAGGTCCATAAGGTCTTCCATGTGAGCCTCTTAAAAAGGCACAACCCAAATCCTGATGAGGTTTTGGAAACTCCAACCCTGTTGGAAATGACGGAGGAACAAGTTGAAATTGTGCCTGAATTGCTTCTTGATAAGGCATTCAAGAAGACCAGGAGGTCTCAGTTCCTCCAATATCTGGTCAAGTGGAAGCACTTGCCCGTGGAAGATGCGACGTGGGTATTGAAGCAGGATTTAGAGAAGCAATACCCAAACTTCATGAGGGAGTTTGATGGGCGAGTCGTCTCCGACCTTGTCGACGCCGACTTGCCAGGTGCTTAGTTTAGTGTGCCCTTAGTTAGCTTGAGTAAGGCACATGCATTGTAGTTAGTAAGATGCATGTGCCAATATCTTGGATGTGTAGGCGATGATGGGATACGCCCCAAATGGCATTCCCTAGGCCAACACGCACCAAGGGTGCGCATGACCAGGAGGGTCATGTGAGAGAAGTTAGGCATGGTGGGCGATGATGGGAAATCGGTCGGATGATCTCTATGCCACGATGCGGGGCACGCGCACCTGACCATAGGGGGGTCATGGTGAGGTATAAGTGATCATGTGCGATGATGGGATCGTGAGACGTTCCCTAGCTTTAAACCCTCGGGGGCATGAGGCACTGGGAAGTACTCGACAATGGGTAATCAAGTACAAGGTAGCACTTGATCATGGGCAATGATAGGATCATCTTAAATGGTCCTTAAGCTCAAATTCTTATGGGGCCATGATCGAGTGCAAGGTAGTAGGGTAACCTTGAGCTAGTAGTTCGGCTCAAGGAGGTAATTAGGGGGGTGGTCCCCTAAAATCACAGACTTATTAACTAAACTAACGTAATGTGCTACTCGTGCAGGCAAGTGAGAAGGGAGCATCAAGGAGGAGCGCATTATGTGGAAATGGGGGACCATGATTTAGACTTAAATTATGAACTCTAATAACTCTTGTAATAATGTTTTGACTTATTATAAGGAGTAACATTGTTAAGGCTATATAATTTTGTATAAGTACAAACATAGCCTATATATTACATGTTAACTGTTTAATAGGAAGTTGATCATTTCAATTAAATCGAAGTTGTATACATGTTGTTTTGCAGAGACAGTGTAGGTTCGTCACCTTAGCGCAATGCTGAGGACAACATTGTCCTAAGGGGGGGAGAATGTGACGTTCCAAGGAAATATACGCTATAAATATGTATATTTCCGGGCCCGTCACTATACAAGTCTACTTCGTAGCCTTGTATACCTTAGGAAGTGCCATGGGTGCATATCTAAGTTATGAATATAACTTAGATAACCTTAGGATAAGACCCATGTCCCACATGGCCTTATCCCATTGGGCAACCGCCACGTGGCCATATCCCATTGGAACCACGCGTCGTCCCATGTGGACCCTAACCTATATTAACCTAAACCCTAACCCTAGACCTCTTTTCCTGGCTCTAACACCCTAAGAACCTTCTTCGCACTCGAAACCCCGTTTCGAGCACCGTTTGCTGTGGCATAGCCTAGTGCAGCAGCCCCCAGAGTGTGTGCACGATCTTGGAGTGAGCACGGCTTCGACCACTTCGAGGAGCATGGAGACGCCAGGAAAGGGAGGGAGCGCTTCGGGAGCAGGTATTTGGAGTAGTCTCCATAGTAGTTCATCTAGAAGTTAGTACTCCAGATGGGTCAGTATGTTGTATCTAGAGTACAGCCATCCTAGAACCTTTATTCAACATCTTGAACCCTAATCAAAGAACCCTAACTATAAGTTAGATATGTATGATTAGGTTAGATGTTATTCTGATGATTATCATGATGTGATATGTGATATTGGTTGATCATGTTTGCTCCTCTTGTATTGGGAAGGGGGGTAGAGATCTAGTAGCCTTACTTAGTAATGCTCCTAGTTAGACCCTTTAGTTCCTATTATATTGCGGCCCGTGCATAGGAACCCACCGGGCTAAGGGGGCTATGATGTGACTCAGCACCACACAACGGGCTAGAAGAGATATGGAGGGAGGGTCCCTGCTGAGCGTGGCTACTGGGGATCCCATAGCGGGCTAGGCTTATGGCCGGTCACTTCGTGTGGGCCGGGCATGGGTCCGACACCTCCTGGGGCAATGGTGTTGCCCTGCCTCACAAGAGTTGCAGGTGTTGGCCTGGCTCTTGTTTTGGGGGGTAAGTCGGGGACGAATCATGTGTCGCCACGATTCTCTAGCCGCCCGTGGAACCTATAGACCCTGGGAAGGGGAGATGCGACTCTTCCTGCCTCGACGGACCGGGGAGATGCAACCCGGAGTAGTCCCGATGGGTGATACCATGGGATTGCATCCGGAAGGCTAGAGTCATGTCAGAGCCTGATCTAGCCCATCTGCAAAGTATGCACAGGAGGGGCGGATGGAGTGGTCAACCCTAGCCATTGTCTATAGCCAGCCCCGCCATTGTTATGACTTGATCTGCTCTATCTTAAGGCCTAGCCGTCAGTCTACTCTTCCCAAGAGTCTGAGCCTTGGGTAGGAGCTCCTCATGTTTTACGGTATATGTTTATCTCTGATGTAGCTATGGATATGTGGATGTGCTACCCTTCGAGGTAGTGTGATGTATTGTTATTGCTAGTTCTGACGATGTTTATGCTTCCGCTGTGATAGGAGCCCATAGGGGAAGGGCACGCAAGACACCTTCGTGTCCCCCACGGAGGGCCCGTGCGGTCGGAGGACCGGATGGGGGATTTCCTACGGAGTGTACGGCCGGGCGCCGTATATTTTGTAGGGAGAATCACAACGGAAAAACATGGAAGAGCTAAAGAGCCTGTAGAGAATCTTCCTAAACCATCACGAAAAACTCCTGGGTTAATATGAACTCAGAAAGGGCAATAATAAAGCTTTGGAAATGGCAGAGTCATCAATGGAAGAACTTTAGGCTTACAATGTAGTTGCTTGATATAACCAGACCAACAACCGAAAAGCTTTTCCTACAAAATGAAAAAAAAAAAAACGTTTAATGAAAGCTAATCAGATATGGGAGCATGCTGATTTATTCTGTGATGTATCCACAGACTATGTATCGACCATCAAATCCGGTCCAGCCATCAAATCCGCCATTTTGTTATGGCCTTACAGATCCGCCATCAAATCCGCCATTCTGTTATGGCCTTACAATATACCATTAGCCTGCTTTAACATCAGATTGTTCACTGCAAAAGAATGCAAACGAACCTGACTATTGAAGATACCATCACAGTGAGTCGTTTTGGGAGTCCAAAGATTCGTCACCAACAATTTCGACATTTCAAAATACAACATCCCATCAACAATAAGCAGTTACGGTAGAGCAAACGTATGCCTATGCCAGTTTCGGCTTCTGCCATGCAACTTTTTGCATTTTCTGCAATGCAAATCTGCCAAAGATGAAGTATACGCTGTGGTGGATCAAAAACGCGCATTTTGACGCCACATTTTGGCACCACCTTTGTGGTAGAATCGGGTGGTGCATACCGAAGTGGAGATTGCGGGAGTGCGAATTAATGAGCGTCGGTTATTTTGAATTTTATGCCACGTCATTGTCCCTCATTTTGAATTAAGAAATAATCACCTCTTCTTCTGTTCTTTTGCCGCTTCTTGCCGATTGAACCCTAATGGAGTCAGAATTGAATGCCACTGGTTACACGATGAAATCTCTCCTCAAACAAGAGATTGTGCCCCATGAAGATCTAAAGAAGCTTTGGGGTAACAGAGTTCCAAATAAATCTGGCTACAGGTATTTTCCCCCAAATGTTTTGTTAATTAAGGCATATGTTTTCTTGTACAAGTTGAAGAATCTGAGCAATGAACAATACAAAGAGTTCATGCAAATTTACAAAAGAATTACAGGGAAGCCACATACATGGGGTGGAATGGCTCCTGGAACCTGGGCAGTGGCTTATTATCTGCATATAATGGGGGAGGCTATTAATTAGAAGAGCTTCTCGAATTATTATAAAACTCCCGATGAGAAAGCAGAGGCCAGTTCTTCTAGACCCAAGAGAAAGCATAGGCAAATCCAACCTGACCAGGAGGAAAATAGTAAAAGTGGCAGGGATGATGAAGATGATAGGGAAAAAACCAAATCAGGTTCCTCTAGACCACACATTCAATCGGAACTCACAATCAAAACAGAAAAGCAGAGCAATGTTCTGAGACCAAAACATGCCATTGCAGGTATGTTCAATTATTAGTTGTGTTACAACAGAAAAAAATCTCAAGCTTGACCTAGATTGTTTCTATCAACACAGAAAAGGTAACCTCAAATCCACTTCAAGAATCAGGTATGTCTACTACCATTTTGCATCATTTTGGCTGTATTGTCATGTTGTGTCTCTATGATGCCATCTGTGGGGCATTCCGTGCAATGGATGCCAGAATGATAGATGAGGTATGTGTGGTCTGGTGAGTGGTGAGTTGTTGGCATCCACCATGTCCCACACCACACCCCTCCACCACACTCCACCACCACCACACTCCTCCACCACCACCACACTCCACCATGTCCCACACCACAATACACCACCACCACACCACACCACCACTAAACCCCACCACCACACCCCCCCACCACCACACCACCACCACCACACCCCACCACCATGTCCCACACCACACTCCATCACCACCACACTCCACCACCACCACACCACACCACATACTCCACCACCACCACACACCCCACCACACCTCACCACCACCACCACACTTCACCACCCTGCACAATGTCCCACCACTCCTTGCTACCACCACAGCGTGTTATGTGGTGTGTACTGTGCAGCATATTTGTGTGGTGTGTGGTATGTGGTGGTGTGTAGAGAGTACCTTGTGTTGTGTGGTGTGTGATTGTGGTCTTCCATCAGTACGTGGCTTACTATGTTAGGAGGCTGACATATACGTAGTGTTTTGTTTTGCAGACTATGGCAGACTTGTGAAGGAATGGCTGGCTAGAACATCAGCTAGGTTTGATAGATGCAAGCAACGATTGCAAGCAAACGAGGATAGGAAAAATGATATCAAAAGAAAGATTGAGTTGATGGAGCATAAAGCATCAAGAATTAGAGCTGATTTGCACAGATGGCAATCAATCATGACAGCAAATCTAAAAGCAGCAGAGGGTATTCGGGTTGTAAGCGAACTAAAGGATGAAGAACTAAACGGTACAGTGTTGCCTGGGCTGAATCAATTAAATAAGGAACTAGCAGAAACTGAAATTGAGCTAAAGGCATGTGAAGACTTGCTGCTGGAGCTGCAACCTCGAATGCAAAGATTTGAGATTTTTTCTGAGCGTAGTGGTCATGACACTCCTTTAGATCCTGCACTTCCAATGCTTCCTGAGGCAGAAGAAGAGGGTGATGAAGATTGTCCATTTTGTGGACGTTGTCTGAAATGGGAGGGTAAAATATTGCCAGTTGTGATAGCAAAATGCAGTCACCAGTATCACATTCCATGTCTATCACACCATTTGAGGTAAATATTATCATCTCTAACCCTCGTCTAAAGACTCTATTGATTTTGAATTTGTTTTGCAGACGCTCTAGAACCTGTTGCAGCCCCAGTTGTACCCACATTATGACTGAGACATGGCTTTTGGCTTTTGGTGTTCGAGTGGTATCACAAGAACCAATAGACACAAGTAAGTGCCTTAACTAATGTTTACTGATATTGTTACAGGTCTACGGACTTAGTGTTTGCAGAATTGTGATCTACAAACATCGCAGGTGCAAGTGCAATTTTTCGGATGTTTGGTTCTCATCCCATAGAGTCCATCCACTAGCATTTGCATCCTCACGTGCTGAATGCAACAACAACTATTGAAGTCCTTCAATTTTACAACAAACCAGGGTTGTAGCTTCTCAAAAGCTCGAAGACGAATCTTAATGGTCCAGAAACCTCTTGAACAATAGCATCTGCATGAAATGAACACTAAACTGTTAGGATGTGTATATCACACCAAACCATGCACCATACCATGCCCCACACTCATCATATTCACCAGAACGAGCAGCTTAGTGCTGTGTACATTACCACACACCACACCACACCCCACCACACACCAGACACCATACACCAAATGGTGGAGTGTGGAGTAGTGGTGGGGGTGGTGGTGGTGGAGTGTGGTGGTGGTGCGGTGTGGTGATGGGGGGTGGTGGTGGTGGAGTGTGGTGGTGGGGGGTGGTAGAGTGGTGTGTGGTGTGTGGTGGTGGTGGGGGTGGTGGTGTGTGGTGGTATGATGTGGTGTGGTGTGGTGGAGTGTGGTGGTGGAGTGTGGTGTGGTACATGGTTGAGTGTGGCAAGGTCGCGTTTTTTATTCATAAAAATCTTCTATAAAAATCCGTACGTACTCTAAAAGATTTATGGAATGGGATAGCAAAAAATAAAAAAAAATAAAAAAAAAATTGCCCCTAATTTTTTTTTGTGCACATTAAGGTTTAGGGTTTGAATGTTTAGAATTAAGGTTTACAGGGGTTAGAATGTTTAGGTTTAGGGTTAGAATGTTTAAATTTAGGATTAGAATGTTTAGGCTTACATTGTGTAAAGGTTTAGGGTTAGATTGTTGAGAATTTAGGATTACAGGTTTAGAATTTAGGTTTAGGGTTAGAATTGTAGGCTTACAGGTTTAGAATTTCATATTGTAATTGCTATATTATAATTTCTATAAAATTTGTATTCTAAGGATTTTTAAGGATTTTTATATTTTTTTTTAAAACCTTTAAAAAATCTTTGCATATGGATTTTTAAGGTACGGATTTCTAAGTACTCAACTACCTTGGAGTGTGGTGGTGGTGCAGTGTGGTGGTGGTGGAGTGTGGTGGAGGGGTGTGGTGTGGGATATGGTGGAGTGTGGTGGAGTGTGGTGGTAATGGACAATGTGGTGCATGTGGTGGTAATGTAGTGGTCGCAAAGATGTGGTGGTAGTCTATGGTGGTGGGATAGATGATGGGTTGTGGTGGGTTGAGGGGGGAGAATAAATAAAATTGAATCCACACACATCATACATTAACATGCACACACCCACATGACACCATGGACATAACGCACCCCACACCACACCACACCATCACGACACCATGCACCACACCACACATCACATCACATCACTTTTATCCTATTTCGTCTGACATAAAAAATCTGCCTAACCTGCTCTCATAAACATTTCTGAAATTCGTACACCCTGGTAATAAATACATTCCTCTTTTAATCATTAGAAAAGGATCTGGGTCCTAAATCTTGTTCCTGCGTCTGATCTTTGGCGTTCAAGTTCATTCCGGAAATGGTAGGGATGTTCAGAGATCACTATGGCCTACCCTGGGTGAGCGAGGAGGGCATTCGGCATATGTTAAATAGGGCTCGTGACCAATCTCTGAAGGTGGAAATGCCTAAATCCACCTTCTTTGCTGATTTCGAATCCACCCTAAAGCCATACAGCAGACTGGATGCTGCGCCTTCAATGGCTATGCTTGGGGTCGGATTGACAGGAAGTGAGCTCTTAGACAAGGTCCATGACCTTATGTTACATGCTGCTGCAAAGGCTGCCAGTTTATTTGTTATCTGTCACTTGCCCGCTCTGAGTCAGCAACAGTGGGAATCACTGGCAGGGTTGCGTTCTTACCACCAGGAGATGCAGGAAGCACTGGCAAACCTGATCCTGTTAAATTCTGGGATGACTGCAGAAAGCTTAGATGCTTTAGTGCAGAAAACAGTAATTTTGGATGCACCAGAAGTCGAGCCAGTCATACCAGCATTTCCTGCTGCTAGGAAATGCATGTAAATTTAGTTCTCGGGTACAGAGCTTTCAATGGAAAGCCAAATTTTGTAAAGCCAAATTTTGTAAGATCATTTTTTTAATATATTATACTTTCCAACAGAGTTGTGCTTGAATCTGACAAAAATTTGTCTTTATTCAACAAAAATTTGTACTTCTTAGGATCAGTTAGTTATCTGTGATTCTCAAATATTTTTAGATTGTACACACAACCAGTAAAGGAATACTCAATTCTGTCATGTTCTAATATTCCAAACATTAAATATTGCATTTCAGACTAGAGTCAACTACACACAATTCACATGCTGCATACAATACACCACAATCTGTACAACACAATAACCACCACATGCACCACCACACTAAGCACCCTAACTAAGAAAACATGAATAACAGAAATAAACTAGCCTGTGATTCCTCCAGATAGTGGGCAGCATGTTCTTCTCTTACATTTCTCTCCAATCTTCTAGTTCTAACATCCTTTGTGTTAGGAGACACTCTTGTGTTCTCAATCCAAAAATTTTGAATCATTTCTATATGTTCATCTGAAATTGCATCGAATCTTTTAGCCCTCTTGTAAGAAACCCATTTCCCACCATTGTAATCGATCTCTTCCCTCTTTTTCTTTGCCTTTTGCAGGTTTCTTGGGTGAACACCTAATACCTTTCCAAGATCTCGCTGACTAATTTTGTCACTTGTTTCAGAATCTGCATGGCGTGGTAGAGACATTGCAAGGCAGCTATTCTTGGCTGCTAGGCAGTCATTGCTGGTAGAGAGTTTGACAGTCTGCATGGAAACCAGTTTGAGGGCCAGATTCCTTCAGAGCTTGGAGATTGCACATTCCTTGAGGAGCTTTGGCTTGACAGCAACAGGCTAACATGTAGCATCCTTGATGCCATATTTGATCTTAAGAACCTGAGAATGCTTGTGCTTGCCAATAACAGCCTATCAGGGCCCATTCCATCTAAGCTATCAAATTGTTCGCAGTTACAAGTCTTATGGTTGGAGCAAAATACTTTCACAGGGACAATCCCCCAAGAGCTTTATAATCTGAGGAAACTGCTCATGCTCTCTCTGTCAAATAACAGGCTTGAAGGGACACTGCCACGTTCACTTGGCAAGCTCCAGAACTTGGTTGGTCTGGATCTAGGATTCAATAATTTCACCGGCGTGATTCCAGATGAGTTGGCTGGACTTTCTTCCATTCAGTTTTTTTTTCTTACAAACAATCAGATAGAGGGACCTGTTCCTTCATGGATTGCAAATTTCTCTTGCTTGGGGCCCTAGATTTTTCAGTAAACAAAGTTAGGGGTAGTCTTCCCATGGACTGGGTCATGTTTGACAGTTTGGTGTCTCAGTATGCAAGGTTTCCAAAGAAACCACCAGGTGCAGTTGTATATACAACTGATGGTCAGAAGTATGTTGGATTTGCATTGCCTACCACATTGGACTTCTCCCATAATAATCTCACGGGATCCATTCCACCATCCCTTGGAATGTTGAAGGACCTGCAAGTTTTAAATCTGAGTCATTTCTTATGTGAAAAAATCCCTCGTTCATTGGGTAAGGTATCTGCATTGTTGAAGCTGGTGGGGAATGTTCCAGCAGAGCTTACTCAGCTCACCTTTCTCTCAGTCCAGCCTCACCGAGCTGGGCATAACCATTGTATGTCCATGTTTTCAACTCTAACCATCCCATGCTTACTAGCTTCTATGGTAGTAACTCAGAGAAATGATTCTGCATCGCATCATGATAGAATAGTAACAGACAGAAAACAAAGCCAGAAGCATCATGATCCACATTTTTGCTAATATGTGCATGCTATTTAATAAGTTACAGAACTGATGTCCTCAGCAGATATCCTCATTACATAAAAGCCATTGTGAAGCTTGCATAGGAATTAACTTATGAGGGAGGATTAACTTACAGAGCTGTAGGGAAATAAAATGGGTTCAGAATTGATAACCCTATTCTTTGTTAGCTGGAGTAATGTTAGAATGCATCTATTGTTTTAAAGATATTGAGAGCAGATGGAAATAACAGGCTTAGGGTTCAGATTTGGCTGTCTTAAACTTCGATAGAATGGCTGTCTATGTAATCATTGCAGTTTATGGAGTCAGAAGCTTTGCCCATGGGATTGGGCTACAGATGATTTAAATTGATTGCAGGAAGCAATTCGACCAAGAAGAATCATGTTCAGTGAAGCTTAAATGAATCCGAAGCGTATTTTTGTTCTCGACTGTGCTACAGTAACTTCGGGTCCTATTAATAGATTTCGGGATCAAACCATTGAAACTATTTTGTTGCTTTTTTGTTTAGGTATTAATACCATCGGAACTAAGCTGTATTCTTGATTTTTATTTAAAAATTAATACAAAGATGGGGTAAAACCATTAAAATGAAGTTGTATTCTTGTTTTTTCATCTAAGACTCAATACAAAGGTTGGAGTTTGAAAATTAATGTATTTGTCTAGGCAAATTCATGTCTATCATTGAGAATTTAAGTACCTTGTTAGGGTGTAAGTTAAGTTTATGTATATTTTAATGCAGTGGCACGTGAACTATCAAATGGAGGCGCATCATCATCGAAGAAATCCAAGAGAAGGAGAAGTTCTTCCGTTGGTAGTGGTACTTCCAAGGCACAAGAGAATGCACCTATAGAAGGTAGTGAATCGATGGCATCGGGAAACTCTCGTGCTATGAGCTTTAAGAAGTTGGGGGAATATTGTACATCAATTTATTGTTTTGAGTGTTTGTTCCTATCTCGTTGATTAATATAATGTTTTTTATATTACGTTGTAGGTGTGTGTGTCTAGTGGTGGAAAGATTCATCCTGATGCTCATGGAAAAGAGTTTATGGACATTGCAAGCAGTTACATGTTGGACCACTGCCACGAGATACATCTAAACTGGCGACAAGTTAAGTTTGCGCTGTAAAGCAAGACGTGATTAATGACTTGAAGAAACAATTCGGTGCTGGTTTTAATGAGAAGGATGTCTTGAAACAACTGGGACGTAGATGGAATCATCAGAGGTTAGACATACCTTCCAAATGCTTTTTTCTTGTTTTATGTAGAGCTTTAATTTTGTTGGTAGGGATTATCTAAGACGAAAGGTGCGAAAAGGTTTGATTTCCAAACCTTCGTCTGTTAAAAAGGCAAACTGGAAAAAATTTCTAGACTTGGCGAAGGTGGAGCACTCCATGAAGAAGTTGGCGGCATCTCAAAGAAAAAAGAAACCATGCACTGGGTCGGGTGGGGATAGATCAATCATCTCCAATTATGTAAGTATCATATCTTATTTGTTTAGAATCAAGTGCTATAAATACAAATTATAACTTCCTCGTATTTGCAATATTTAGTATGCCTACTTCAGAGGTTATCCTACTGAGAAAGTCATTTCCGAGATTAAGGAAATTGGAGGATGGAAGAAATGGATCCAACGTGAGAGTGATGAAGGACGTGTATTTCCAGAAACAAAGGTACAATTGCAATTTTAAGAATCACAATTTAAATATACATATATGGATATTAGTTAGCATTAACTCTAAACCATCATTCAATTAAATTGGGTTTATGTCTTAATTTTGGGACAAATTTCATATTGCATGTTTTTAGTGGCATATTCAAATTCACACATTTCACCTCAAAATTATGAAAACGTAATATCATGTTATTTACAAAATAGTCAATATTTCACAATATAGCACCATATCATAAAAACGTGATAACAAAAATTTACATAGTTATTCAACTTTCTTCAAGCACCCCCAATGATATCATAGCCTTCTTCCTGACATCCTGAGGTATTGTAATTCTCGCATTTCTAGCTGGAATATTGTTTGGAGTCCATGAGTACAAAACACTTTCATAGTCTAGCCAAAGATCAGGATCACTCGGATTTCTCCTCCATTTCTTTGTCCAACAATCTGAGTACCTTTCTTTATCCGATACGTTGGTCAACTGATGCACTGGACACCACCATTCCACCCGCACATGGTTGAAGTTAATATTACCTTCTTCTTTGCAAATATCAGAGATAGTGAACCCCAACCACACTGGATATGTATCTAAATCTGTTGGCTTTACTACCACAAATTGGTGGCATTCCAAGTCAGTGGAAGGTTCATAAGCATCCATGCCTAGAAACTTTGAACAAGGTTGCAAATTAAACGGGAGTGTTGCAGCACTCCCGTTTGAAAGATTCCTTCTGAAAAAACACATCATTCTAAAAAGTGGGCTTTTTTAAAAGAGGTTTAAAGTTTCAGGAGTATCAGTTTTTTTTTGGCCTAGTTCTGGGGTATTTTTTGAACACGACTTTCGTTTTGGGAGTGAAGCACCTGAAAATAGCTAAATTGAGACATGAGTACAAAATTATTTGTATGTGGATGTAAAAAAAACACAAATTTAGTAAAAATAACAATAATAATTTCTTTACTATTTTTTTGTTACATCAGTAATGGCAATCAATAATAAATATCAGTAATTAACCACAGCAAAAGGTCCCTCAGAGATCTAAATTGTAGTCTTCTTCATTATTCTTACTGCTCCCTGCTTGGTGGGTTTGTATCTTCTCACCGCTTTTTCGGTGACTTAGGCTTCGATTAATGTCATGTAGTTGATTCCGGTATGGCAAAGAAGAGCTACTTCTTTCAACTCTCGCAAAAGTAGCTTCCGTCATCTAAGGAGCTTGTAAAGGAGGTATTTCGATGATGTCATCTTAGCAAAATCAGAATTAGACTTTGCCCCCAACTCTTGATTCTCGCCCGGTAGAGTTGGTAAAGCGAAAAAGTCTCATTTTAATGAAACCAAATGACCTCCTTATCAATATCAATTGCTACACGATTCTGGCCCTTTTTCAATGCACAAGCAATAGTTGTACGAGAGCGGAAAATCGCCGAGCACCCAATCTCCGGACGTGAGAACATGTCCGGAAGATGGTTAATCAACTTCGTGGTAACCCGATAGTGATTCACTATTCTTCCTTGTGCACTAGGGTCCCCGCAGCTTTCTTCGCAAAACCGCTGGAAACTCCAACACGTTCGAAAAGTTCGACACGGCTGGCTTTGTGTTGAAGTGTTCCATTGCACGTTTCCCATCAAAACTCCAATAAGCGGCGTGGAGATATTCGACTTTACTCAGTCTAGGGCCTCCGCCATGGTAATTTATATTTGTTTTGTACCTTAAGAACAAAAAAAGAAAAGAGGATTTAAGTACAGCCGAAGGAAACGTATTCCGGAATAGAAATTCCTAACAATGCTCGCAGGTGTTACTAAAAGGAAAAGAACTTAAAACAAATATATGTATTCCAGAATAAGTGCTTACCAAACCATGTTTTCATAACCAGCTTGCGTAGGGGAACCAAAATGATTCTTAAAACCAGCTTCCACAAGGCCGGATTGCATGCTTGAGTGAAATATGACCAACCTCCAATGTTTTGCCGTGGTAATCGCTTTATGCCGTCGGATCAAAAAAGCATTAAACTCAGAGTTTTTAAATGGCTGGTCATCGTAGCGGCTGTCTTTGAGCTTGAATCCATATGGAAGGTCAGCTATTACCAAGGTAAAATCTTGGGGCTTTATTGATTCGGCTAATTTGGTGCAATCGCCGTGTACAATAGAGAATAGGTTATTTTGATCGAACATTGTAAACCTTTCGTAATCGGAGGGCTCAGAATCCGTAATCGCTTTTGTCCGCCGTCCTCTCTTTCGTCTTTCCCGACCAAGTGCATGAAGCCCTCCGGCAGGTCTTTGTTTTTCTTTTTGCTCTGCAAAAAAGAACGTCTTAGTAACAAGAAAAACAACAATATAAAAAACAAATCAACATACCCAGCCTTCAAAATTTGGCGCATACTGGACAATCCTTTCGTCTGAGGTTGCTACAGGATAAAGCTCTTTGCACCTTTCCCAGCTGTCAACATTTAATTGTCCCATTAAGCAGGTTTGACATGTGATGACATTATTCTGGCTGTAAGACCACACAAACGTTAGAAGGAAGAAAACTAAAAAGGAAAGCAACAAAAAAGAACTACTTAAAAAACTGTAAGCCATAGTGTATTCCAGAATACACTTTGGCTCACACACGAAAGCCAAAGTGTATTTCGGAATACACTTTGGCTTTCGTGTGTGAGCCAAAGTGTAATTTCGAATACAACCCTCTCATTGGGAGACAAAGTGTATTCAGAATACACTTTGGCTCACACACTAAACAAAGTGTACACTTTGGCTCACACCTAAAGCCAAAAGTGTATTCCGATACACTTTGGCTTTCGTGTGTGAGCCAAAGTGTATTCTGGAATACACTTTGGCTTTGGTGTGTGAGCCAGTGTTTTTCGAACTACACTTCTCCCTATCAAACAAAAACCCAAAGTGGCATTCTTACTTGTGGAGCTCCTTGGACATTTCTTCGAGAGTAAATTCTTTATCGACAACCTTTTGCAGTAGCCTTTCTAGTATATCCATATCTGTGAAGCCCTGCATTTCTCGCCACACAGTGATTGTCATTTCCTTTTTGGGGACGTCGGATCCTTTTTTCTTTTCGGAGACCTTGCCTTTGCTTTTTTAAATCACCACGCTCGAACATGGTGAATATTTCGTTTTGGAGGTCCCAAATCTGGAGAGAAGAAAGCGATATCAGTGGGAGGGCTGCAGGGGTATTCCAGAATACAAAAACAACTTACTCTGCCATCTCTGAAGGCTAGCTGGAACCAGTTGTCGTGTGGTATTAGAGACTGCCGTTTGTTAGCCTCGTCGTATTTGAGGCATGTTGGAATTACATGCCTAAGTGGTGGCATTTTGGCTCAAATGACACCTGGTTAGCGCTTGCATATAGGTTTTGCATGGAAGAAAATGATAAAAAAGGGCAAAGCAAACGAAAAATATAACAGGAATAGTACAGAAGTTGTTTTGGAACAGGAAAAGCGCCGACGTCGTCCTTTTGTGGGTCGAATTTGTTGAGCCTGGCATCTGCTGCCGGAACCTGTCTTGGAGCTTCTATATGCTGCCGAATTTGATGTTGGAGCAGGATAGAACAGGTGATTATTTGTAATATGAGGTTTTCTGTAGCAGAAGACAGTCTGTTTATCAGTCTGTGTGATACTGTGATAAGTCCTGTGTGGAATTCTCTGTGGGTTTTGATTTGGTTTGAGCAGGAACATCCTTTGTGGATTTAAAGGAGGAGCTAAGGGAGAAGATTGTGTTTGGTTTTCTCTTGGGTTCAATTCCCAGGCTCAAAGCTTTTGATTCTAACATCTGGTATCAGAGCCTTTGAGTCTAAAAGGGAGATGGCATCTAATAAGATTGCTGCCTCAATACTTGCTGATGTTAAAGTATATAAAGGAGGTTCTGGTTTCCAAGCATGGAAGATGAAGGTTGAAAAGGCTTTGGAGGCAGAAGGGCTGTGGGATTTGGTCCGTCCTCTCACAGAAACGGAGAAGCAAAGGCGGGTTTCTATGAAGAATGAAGCTGGAGAGTCATCAAAGCCGGAATCAGCTAAGGCTGCAAAGGATGCTGCAAGAGATTTAGCTCAAGCAAAAGGTATTATTATTTCAAAACTTGGCTATGGTATTATTGCTTCAATTCATAGCATGGATCCACGAGATATGTGGCAGTATTTGTTGAATGAATATGAACAGCTAACTGCATCTCAGAGACATAAATTGGAACAAGAATTAAGGATGTTGAAATATGAAAGTGGTCAGGATTTGGTTGAGTTATTTGATAAAATGGACGGAATATTTATGGATTTAGAAGGGGCTGCACCCCTTTCTGCTCAATCAAAAATACTTTATATTTCAGATGTATTTGCTGCATATGATGAAAATCTTGCATCTTTAATTCGTACTATGTCTAGAACTAAAGAAGAAGTATAAGTATTGCAAGGACTGAAATTACACAAAGAGAAGCTAGAAGGAGTTATGATCAAGGGGGAGATAGTATTTTATATTTTGGGAGAGGAAGAGGTAGAAGCAAGGATGTAATGTGCTATGGTTGTGGAGAGACCGGGCATATCAAGCCCAACTGTACTAAAATCAGAGGACGTTCATGCTATGCTTGTGGAGGAGCTGGCCATCTGGCCAATATGTGTACAAAAAGAGGAAGAGGACGTGGAAGCTTTAGGGGATCCTCTAGTAGAGGTGCATCCAGAAGTGTTACCTTTTCAAAGCCAACCATAGGTCTTTGATCGGGAAGAAATTCCTGAGGAGGAGGTAAAGTCATATGCTTTATCAAATTTATGTGATAAAAATGTGTCTAACCCTGTGGTTATAGATTCTGGAGCTGAAAAATTCGTGATGCAAAGTTCAAAGATATTAAGAAATCTTGAAACTAGTAAGCTCAGATGCGTGCGTATGGCTAATGGAGAAAATCAAAATGTAGAAGCTTGTGGTGTGTTAGAACTCATAGGAGAGAATGGGAAAGTTATTACTATTAATAATGTGTTGTGTGTACCAGGGATGATAAAAAACTTAATCTCTGTAGCAGATCTGGTTGATAAAAATTATAAAGTCTTGTTTGACACGCATATGTGCATAGTTCTTGATAATGGAAAAATAGTTTTATATGCAAAAAGAATTGGAAATCGGTTTGAGCTTTGTCCTAGAAATATAAACATTTTTTTAAGTGAAGTTGGAAAGGAAAACTCAATGGAATTATGGCATCAAAGATTAGGCCACACAAATTTGAAAAATATAATGTTTATGAGAAAACACAAGTTATTGGATGGTTTAGATTTTACAGATTTTACAGATAATAGTGAGGAAAGCACTCCGTGTCATGGATGCATGTTGGGCAAGCAAAGTAGGGAACCCTTTCCCATGAAGGGTGAACGGGTAAATGAAAAATTAGCCCTAGTCCATTCCGATGTATGTGGGCCTATGAGAGTTAGAAGTGCTAGTGGAAAATACTATTTTGTGTCATTTATTGATGACTATACAAGAAAAGCTAAGTGGTACTTCTTAACTCATAAAAGTCAGGTGTTCAACTCATTTAAAGCTTATCTTGCAGAAGTAGAACGTGAAACAGGTGCTAAACTAAAATGTTTAAGATCAGATAGAGGGGGAGAGTACTTATCAGATGAGTTTAAAAGATTTTGTTTAGAAACAGGAATCAAAAGACAATTAACTTGTAGCGGTACTCCTCAGCAGAACGGTGTCTCTGAAAGAAAGAATCGAACGGTAATGGAAGCAGCACGAGCTATGTTAAAGAATGCAGGTCTTCCAAAATTTTTGTGGGCAGAAGCTGTGAATACCGCATTCTATGTTCAAAATAAAATTTCAAGCAAAGCTTTAAATGGTCAGATTCCAGACGAGTTATGGACAGGCAAACGTCAATTGGTAAAAGACTTCAAAGCTTTTGGTTGTTTAGCATATTCAAAGGTAATAGATGACAATATATCAAAATTGGATGATAGAAGTAGAGAAACATATTTTGTTGGATACGATAAGGAATCAAAAGGGTATAGACTCTATGATCCAAATAAAAGGGCAGTAATTGTAAGCCGAGATGTTGTTTTCTTTGAAAATATATTATACAAAGATCGGTTTTTAAGTACTAACAAACAAGATCGAGGTGCAGATAAAGATGCAGATAAAGATGTTAACTGGGAACCGATAGATTATTTTGATGATGAGGAAGAAAGAACCATTGCCGATCAAGCAGAAAAAGAAGCTGAACAGGAAGGGTTGTCATTGCTTTGTGTTCGTACTGCGTGCACGTGCATACTGATAACTTAAATGGAACCAGACTCGGAGACAATAAGGCGTAGGAGAAGGACTGAAGCTGAATTGCTTAAAGAGGGGATATCTTTTGATACTTCACAATATGGAAGGGATGAGACCGGAAGAAGTATTAGGAAAAGTATTATTGAACATACGTAAGATATGAGAGGAAAGTGAACGGTAATTCCGCTCTTATGTCCGTGTTAGAAATTGATACCCGAATAACTATAGTGAAGCCATAGAAAGTCCGGATTCGGATAAATGGAAAGATGCAATGAATGCAGTAATTAAACTCTTTTGAGCGTCACGGGAACATATATAAACCGGTTGATAGACCACGCTACTCGAGGAATGTTGTTGGGAATAAATGGATTTTTAGAATTAAACAGGGACCAGATGGACAAACTCAGAAATTTAAAGCCAGACTGGTGGCGAAAGGGTTTACTCAAAAGGAAGGTATTGATTATGATGAAACTTTCTCTCCGATTGTTAAATTAACAAGTGTCAGAGCAATTATGGCTATTGCTAATATGCACAACTTAGAGTTGCATCATATGGATGTTAGCACAGCATTTTTAAATGAAGACCTGGATGAAGAAATTTATATGGAGCAGCCTCCTGGATATGAAGTTGATGGAGATAAGGTGTGGAAATTACAGAAGGCAGTGTATGGCCTAAGACAAGCTCCACGTCAGTGGTATGTATGTATCGATAATCACTTGAAAACGCATGGGTTTGGAAAATTAAATATGGATGGGAATGTCTATATCTATAGGGAAAATGAATACTTTTGCATAATTGCAGTATATGTAGATGATTGCATAATGGCTGCTAACAATATTGATTGTTTAAAGCATTGCAAAGATATTCTAAATAAAAGATTTCAAATGACAGACTTGGGGGAACTTAAACAGTTATTGGGTATGGAAATTCATAGAGATAAAGAGAAAGGATTCATAGCTATTACTCAAAAAAGAAATATTTTAGGCATGCTTAAAAGATTTGGGATGACAGAATGCAAATCTGCAAATACTCCAGTAGCAACTGGGCAAAGAATCAGCTCTGAGATGTGTCCCAAAACAAAAGAAGAAGAGCATACCATGATGAATCGACCTTATAGAGAGCTTATTGGATGTCTTCAATACGTATCAGTTTGTACACGTCCTGATATTTCATATGGAGTGAATGTGTTAAGTCAATTTCTAAATAATCCTGGTGAAGGCCACTGGAAATGCGCGAAACGTATTTTAAGATTTTTGAAAGGCACTCAGAACTATGGTCTTGTTTTCAGACGTAAATATGGTGTAGGTTTGAAAAGTTTATTACTTGAAGGCTTTGCAGATGCAGATTGGGGAAGTGATCAAGACACTCGTAAATCAAGGTCTGGATATGCCTGCTTACTAGGAGGGTCTGCTATCTCTTGGAAAAGTAAGAAACAAACCTCTATTGCACTTTCTGTGTTGAAGCTAAATATCGTGGTGTCTCTTGCATCTAGAGAAATTGTCTGGCTTAGACGACTTCTAGCAGAATTAGGAATTATTCAAGAGGGGCCAACACCGTTATATTGTGATAGTACAAGTTGTATTGCCATGACTAAGAATCCAGTTTTACATGAAAGAACAAAGCATATTGAGCTACATAATCACTTTGTACGTGATCAAGTAAAGAATGGAGAAATAAGTGTCTTGTATAGACCTACTGAGATACAGTGTGCTGACATTCTTACAAAAGCATTAGCAGAGTCTAAATTTAGAGTATTTCAAAAGGATTTAGGAATAGAAGAAGTTGGAACCATTACCACTTAGGCATGAGGGGGAGATTGTTGGAATTACATGCCTAAGTGGTGGCATTTTGGCTCAAATGACACCTGGTTAGCGCTTGCATATAGGTTTTGCATGGAAGAAAATGATAAAAAAGGGCAACAAAAATATAACAGGAATAGTACAGAAGTTGTTTTGGAACAGGAAAAGCGCCGACGTCGTCCTTTTGTGGGTCGAATTTGTTGAGCCTGGCATCTGCTGCCGGAACCTGTCTTGGAGCTTCTATATGCTGCCGAATTTGATGTTGGAGCAGGATAGAACAGGTGATTATTTGTAATATGAGGTTTTCTGTAGCAGAAGACAGTCTGTTTATCAGTCTGTGTGATACTGTGATAAGTCCTGTGTGGAATTCTCTGTGGGTTTTGATTTGGTTTGAGCAGGAACATCCTTTGTGGATTTAAAGGAGGAGCTAAGGGAGAAGATTGTGTTTGGTTTAAAGGAGGAGCTAAGGGAGAAGATTGTGTTTGGTTTTCTCTTGGGTTCAATTCCCAGGTGTTGCCCCTTGAAGTGGCAACATGAAGAAGAAATGGAGTTATGAAGAAAATTCTAAGTATTGGAGGAGCTATTAAGGAAAGGTATCAGGCTGAAAGAGAATCTAGGCCAGGTGAGTACCCCTGCCAAATCCTTTAGCCAAAACTAGCCATCCTTGATTTTTCCCAAATTTTTTGAGCCTATCTCCCATTTCTCCTTGAATTTCCCCTATCGCTAGCCAAATATGCTTCTAAAGATTCCTAAAAATCCCAAAATGCCAAAAAATCTATACCTTTGCCAAGTGGCATCCTCGCCATCATCCAAAAGTGCCAAAGATGTCAAAAAGTCAAGTGAAAGTCAAAATAGAAAGTCAAAAGGCACACTTTCCAAAAAATACCCTTGCCACGTCATCAAGAGTCAAAATGCCACCTAGGATGGCCACCTTGCTCACAAAAATGCTTTGTCATCCAACTTTGGTTATATCTTTGCCACTTGGGTCAAGATCATGCCACCTCATCAAAAATATCAAGGGGCATTTAAAATTTCGAAAATCCACTTAGGCAAAAGCCATGTTTGACCTTGCCACATCATCCTTCATTATGCCAAGTCATCATTTCATCATGTCCAGTCACCATTGATTCACCTTTTTTAGCCAAAAAATCAAAGTGCCATTTTCCAAAATTTGACCACATCACCATGTTGCCCCAATGAAAATATGCCACCTGGCACAAAAAAAATTTCCAAAAAAGACCTTATATAGACCCTTGAATTCCAATTCTTGGGAATCGTGCCCTTTGAGAAAATGTAAAAAAAATTGTCCTATTCTACCACCCCCAGACCTAGATTCCTTTTCAGCCAATTACCCCCTCCACGTGGCTCACGGGCGTGTGGGCGGTGGAGGTACCGAATCCCACGTGGGCAAGACCGTCAATTTAAGAGTTTGCGTGGATCGGGCTATATATCCCGGTGACTTTTCGATTTAGGCCTGTGGGATATATCCACCGAAGAAAATACTGCAAAAAACCATTAGGGTTCTATGATTCTCGGCTTCCCACGCACTTTGAGTGATGCAGAGCAGTTCGCCTGATCATAACCGACTTCTGGAACCAATCGAATCATGAAGAGGATGCCGAATTAATGGAGATCATGCCAAGAACAGAATATTGCCTATTTTTGGGAAAGAAGAGTTCGTGGCCATATGCAGACGAATTGGAGCTCTAACTACCCTGACACAGGTCTATAAAGATGATCCGAGCCGCATTCTACAACAGGAGAGGAGATTTTTGATTAGAAAAGCCCTTGTTCTTGAAAGCCAAGATTTTTGAAGTTCGATACAAATTCTATTTTGAGTGATCAAATGGATTACCCCGACAGTGTATTATGTTCCTAAGATAATCGAGAAAAGTTTTCTTGAGCAATTCATGGTGTTTCCCCTTTCTTCAATCGATTTACGAGTTTTTCAAAAAAAAAAATTAGGGTTTTCCCATTTTTATGTGTGGTCCACTTTCGCGAACTTTGCCACGAATTTCCCATCAATCTTGATCAACAAATGAGTTGAAATCAATTCGGGGTTATCGATATTATCTAGATTTAGCTAAACAAATAGCTATTCTCATTTAATTTGCTCAAATATTTCATTTGCATTCCAAGGAAGTTTGATTTTGCATCCCAAAGTTTTTCTTGATCATTTCCACCACTTTGTTACAAAAACATCCCTACCATACACTTTTGCATTTACATATCACCTTATTTCCTCACATTTGCACCTCTTTTCTCATCTTTTCACATCCCCTCACCACATCTTTGGCTCTCTCCCCCCCAAACACAGAATTTGGCAAGCATCTTTTAGGAAATCCCACAATTTAGAGATTTGTGCATCACAGTTTTTGCAAGGATTTTGTGAAAGACAACATCTTTTGGAGGTCCTACCGGGATTCTCTAAAAAAACTCTTGCAAAAACTTGAGAGCCCTCATGGTGAGGCACCCAAGAAGAAGAGGGTACAGATATGGATGGTGATGGAGAGCCTAGCCATCTGAAGATATGCCCTCTGGAGCACGGGTTGGCGGCCCGAAGGCGCCCGGCGGCAGCCGGCACCTCTAGGCAACTATCTTGACCCTATCTTGGGGTTGGAGACACCTCCTTCACTGACCTCTTTATGATGAGAAAGAAACCCCCGGAGGTATTTCTAAACTCATTTGATGATTATTTTAGGAATCATGCTCCTAGAGGTATGACTAAGTTGGAATTGTTCAAGCTTTCTTTATCTCGATGATCTTGCTACTAAATGGTTTAACACTCAAAAAAAAGATTTATGGTGTTCACACATTTGAAGAGATGAGGGCAGATTCATTGATAGGTTTGGCGAATCGTGTGACTCACGAAACTTTGCTTCAGCAATTGCATTCTCTTTCTATTAGAAGTGATGAAAGCATAGAAGCTTATGTTGATAGATTTGGAGAGCATGTGATAAAGTGTGAGTCAAAGGGTGTTGATAATCCTCCCTTGCATTTGATCTTTGCTTTCTTGCATGGTTTGAAGTTGAGACCTCCCCGTTTACAAGAAGTTAATGAAAATACATCAACAACAACGTTTTGAGACATTACCAAGGGTATTTTCCAAAGCAATCGAGATCAGCGGGGCTAAGGGCTGCATTTTCTACTTTTGAGCACGTTGATCTTGATTATTTCAATGATTTAGAGACTAACTATGAACCTGTGTGTACAGTGAAGAAGAAAAATTCTTTTGAAGAAGATATGAGAGAAGAGATTTCTAAGTTGCAAGCTACTAACCTCAAAATTGCAACTGAACATGCCAGAGTGCGAGAGACACTTATGGAGGTTACCAAGCAACTCTCTGAGCTTAAGAAGGCTCCAGCACCCAGAGATGAGGTATCCGATTTCAAGTCTTCAGATTCTACACAAAGTAGAAAACATTGTACCTACTGTAAGAAGCCAGGCCATTCAGAAAGTAGTTGCTGGTCCAAGCCTTGCCCTAGATGTGACAGAAAGGGCCACACTGGTAAGGAGTGCCCTGTGTGTTCATATTGTAAAGAAACAGGCCATTATGAAGAAGGGTGTGAGGGGATCAAAGAGTATATGTTGAAAGATAAAGGTAAGACTGTAGATGCATCCTCTTCTCATGCTGTTTCTCTGATTACAGTAGAAGGAGGTGATGAACTTCGAAGAGAAGAAGAGGTCTTGGCTGCTGGTACTCCCTATAGCCTAAGATCCAGACCTCAGCAAGCCAACATGCCTAGAAATAGCATAGCTCCTCCTCGCCCTCTGTGATTCTGAGCGGTTTCACCTCAAAATGACAATGTCTTTGTGTTAGGGTGAAGTTGACCAGGTATTGAAGTCTACTAGAGTCACCCTAGATGTTTTGACCTTGTTAAGAATAGCACCTTCCTATAGAGAGCGTGTCAAAACACTTATAGAGGAGAATTCAGAACCTATTGTCCACAACATTTCTAGAGTTGGGAAAGACCCTGGTATATTCTCATGTGAAGCTCAAGTCGAAGGTAAAACACTCTCTAAAGTCATCTTGGATGGAGGCTCAGGTATAAATATCATGCCTTTACATATTATGGACTCTTTAGAGTTAAAAATCACTTCTGCAGACTCAATTATTCTAAAATCTTTTGCTAATGAGAGTGTACAACCAAAAGGAGTCGTTAATGATGTCTTGGCCGGATGTAGGGGGCACCAAGATGACCGGACTTTGTTGTAGTACAGTTTCCTTCTCGAGATTGGCAGCTATGACCTTCTTTTGGGCAGGAAATGGCTCGGGGTGGTTTACGCAAAGCCCAGTTGGGGGGGAGGAGGTAAATGCACAATAACAGATGGTAAGCAAGAAGTCACACTCTACAACCAGGAAGGTAAACTCCAAGAAGAATTTGCCTTTTCAATTGATGATGCACTAATTTATAAAGATGTAGGTGTGTACAACATCTATGTAGATCCACTTTTGGAAGAAGAAGAGCAAAAACTTGATGAGCATACTCATACATTGTTCTTTGATGGCAGTTGTAGCAGGAAGTTGAGCCTTTAGCTTTGCTTTGCCATCATTAAAAGCCCAGAGGCTTTGACAGTGGCCAAAACAGCAAGAATTCACAAAAATATAACCTCTAATGAGGCAGAGTATCAAGCTTTGATTGCAGGTCTCCAGGAAGCTTACATGATGGGAATCAAGAAGCTGAATATAAAGGGGGACTCTCAGCTCGTGTGCAATCAAGTCCAAGAGGTATACCAAACCAAGCACTCAAGGTTAGTACAACTTAAAGAAGAGGTTTTGGGACTATTAGACAAATTTGAGGCCTGGACTATAGAGCATATCCCTAGGCATTTGAATAGTGAAGTAGACAGGCTAGCTAAAGGTACCATATTGGATTTTTTAGCTGAAGGAGCCTTTCAGGAAGAAGAACTGAACCTCTCACAGACTTGCCCAATTCTAACTATAGGGGTAGAGGAAGCAAGCAGAGAGCAAGTCATTTGTATCCAAAAGAATGGCCAAACCAGAACCCTGAAAGTTGGTCCAAAAGCTCCTGAGCCTTGCTTTAACTCATTTCCTATGCTGTGTCAAGAATTCTCAGATGTCTTTGCTTGGGATTACTCTGAACTAAAAGGAATTCCTCCCTCTAAAGCAAAATTTGAAATAAAAGTAAAAGAGGGCTCTGATCCTGTTCAGCAGAAATTAAGGAGGATAAATTCTGCCTTGCTGCCACTTATCTATGAAGAATTAAAAACTATGGAGAGTTCTAAGCTGATATGTGAGACATTGGAACCTGAGTGGTTGTCTTGCATTGTGCCAGTCAAGAAGAAGAGTGGCCAACTTAGAATTTGTATTGATTATAGAGATATCAATAAGGTTACAATCAAAGACTGCTATCCCCTACCGTTTCTAGAAGAAGTTTTGCATACCATGAGTGGAAAGGAAGTCTATTCTCTTATGGATGGCTTCTCTGGTTTCAACCAAATAGAAGTTGATCCTTTATCACAGCCAAAAACTGCCTTCATTACACCTTGGGGAACTTATATGATGCTAAGAATGCCATTTGGCTTGAAAAATGCCCCTGCAACCTTTCAGAGGGCAATGAACAATATTTTTGAGTCATTATCCCCCCAAGATTTCAGGGCTTTTCTGGATGATTTGACTCTGGCCACCTCTTTGGAAGATCATCTCAAAACAATCTCTAATATGTTTTCTTTGTGCAGATCCAGTGGTGTGAACTTAAATCCAAAGAAGTGTTTGTTTTTGACTGACAAAGGTGTGCTGTTAGGCCATCAGATATCAGAAGAAGGAGTTCAGATTGCTGCAGACAAGCTGACAGTAGTTCTCGACCTCCCAGTACCTAAAACATTGAAGCAGATCAAAGGTTTTGTTGGTACACTTCAAGGCTTGAGGATCTACATCCCAAACTTCTCTCACATTTTGAGACCTATCACCAAGCTCACCAAAGTAGGGTATGTATCTAAAAATACAAGTCAAAAAGTTCCAGTGGAGTGGAATGAAGATTGCCAAAGGGCATTTGAATTGATCAAAGAAGAGCTCAGCAAGAAGGTAACACTTCTTGCCCCTAAACCAAATGAAGCTTTCCAAGTTTATATAACAGTTACATCATTTGCTGTAGGATTAGCCTTATTTCAGAACAAAAGGGTACTAAATTATGCAGGAAAGCAGTGGTCAGACACAGAGGTGAATTACCCAGTCCTAGAGAAGTCTGCTGCTGCCCTAATATTTTTGACCACTAAATTCCCCCATCTTCTGATGCAAGCTCCAAAGATTCAAGTCTATATGAAGGTCAATCCTCTCCCAATGTTATATGGTAAACAAGCCCTGAAGACCAAGTTCTATAAGTGGGCTGCCATGCTTCAAGACTTTGCCATTGAAGTCCATCTTGTCAAAGCAGAAAAGGATCCGAGTAGTTTCATACCCTATGCCTTCTACAAATATGATTTGACCTCTGAAGAGGATCAAGCAGAAGAAGAGGTATGTCATTTAGTTGGAGAAACCAGGTCTTGGATGCAACCCATTGTCAATTATCTAAGATATCAAGAGATCCCTGTCACATTTTCACCATCTGAGAAAGTTAAGTTTAGAAAAAGATGTCTAACATATGTGCTGGTTGAGGACATTTTATGTAGGAAGATGCCTTCACAGATTTTGTTGAGGTGCTTGGCTGAAGAAGAACAGGTACAAGCTCTAAGACATGCTCATGACCTCTGCTGTGGTGGACACTATTCTATGGATGCCACAGCCAAGAAAATTCTAAGTTCTGGATACTATTGGCCTACACTTCATCATGATGTCAAAATGCGTCAGAGTTGTTCATTTGTCAAAAGCATGCCAGCAAACGCCTGAAGGTACCTCCCCTTTCACCTATTGTGGCCCCTGGCCCATTTCTTGTTTGGGGATTAGATTTTGTTGGTCCTATACACCCATCTTCCTCTGCCAGACATGAATACATCCTAGTTGCTACAGACTTCTTCACTAAATGGGCTGAAGCAACTCCATTAACAAGTGCCAATGCAGATACCACAGCAAGTTTCCCTCTTGTCTAATATATGTGCTAGGTTTGGAGTACCATTGAAGATTGTTTCGACGGAGGAACGCCTTTTGTGAATGAAGTAATAGACAAGCTTACCAAATTGCTTGAGATAAGACATACAAAAGTTACGCTTACTACCCTCGTGGAAATGGCGGTGAGAATCCACCAACAAGACTCGATATCCATTATGAAGAAGACGGTAGATAGGTTTCCAAGAAGCGGCATACAAAGTTGATCTATGCCCTCGGTCCTCTGAGAACCACTTATAAAGTGGCTATAAAAAACACTCTGCCTCTCTCTTGTATATGGTACTAGTGTCATTCTACCCTTTGAGTGCGAATTACTTTCGCCAAGGATAATGCAAATACAAGTCAAAAATGAAGAGGATGCTATCAGTGCGGGGTTGCGGCCAGGATGCTAATATGAGGAACTTCGAGAGATAAGACTCTGGTGATAATGGATCATAAGATGAAAATCAAGAAGAAATTTGACAAACAAGCAAGAGAAGTCAACTACCGGTTGGTGATTTGGTGCTTAAGTTAGCTAAAAACAAAGATCCTACTCTAGGTAAGTTTTTACGCAAAATTGGGAAGGTCCATTTGTCATTTCTTCACATCTTTGGAGTAAACTCATATTACTTTACAGGAGTTAGAGTCCCGAGAGAATTTTGCCAAATCCTCTCAATGCACAACACTTGAAAGCTTATTGGATCTAAACTAGCTAATGCTAGTTAGTATAGTTGTAGGTAGTCTAAAAAAGGTTGAAGTAGTTGAAATTGTTCTAGATATAATTTGCTAACACTATGGGGAGAAAACAATAAAAAGAAGAAAAGCTGAAAAGAAAAAATATGCGTTTTGATCTTTAACATTGTCATTTGCAGGTTCATTAGTTGTTCTGTTTAAAGCCAGCCAGAAAAACCATTGCTTCCTAAAGTTGTGCTCATATGCAGGAACTCAAAATCATCATGAGCAGGTTCTTTGAACATCTTGTGATGAATGCCAGGATTGAAGTACTAATCTGAGTCATCATGTCATTTGCAGGACCATCCTAGTCTTCCATACCATTCATTTTTCATTTATTGGCCTCCCATTCATATAAGCCTTACTCCTACTTTTATTCATCACCTACAGGCTGCTATTCACCCCTGTGCATCATAAAAAGCAGTCTCCTAACTCTCTATTTCATGTCATTTGCAGGATCATCCTTTACCCATTAGCCAGCTTTATACCACTGCCATTTTTTCTTTTGGGCAAATTTGCAGGACCATTACATCTTCTAGAATGTGTCTGCACCCTTCCATAACATTCTAGCTTCATCCAAGACTCCTACAAGAATGGGTAGCTGAAATCCCAAAAGTATCAAGTTTTATTCACAAGATCATTGAAGCAGATTTTGGACGTTCCCCCCAAGTTCCAACATTTATGGGAAGTCAAAAGAACATGGTAGCAGGCCCTACAAGTCACAAATGTTCAAAAGTGCTGCTGTGTTCAAAGTTGCAGAATTCATCACCAAAAATGTGAAGTACACATAGTTCTATCCAGTTTCCTATTCTGGCACCATTTTCTATTCATGAAGACCTCAAGAAAACCTTATATTATCTCAGGAGCAGGGAGATGCATTGATTTGGCATTCACTCTCATATATTTGCACTTTTCAGGATGCTTTTTATCTTTTGCATTCTAAGAAGCTCGATATTTTTAAGCAGGATAATTGAGATCCGGATGTCGAGGAGAAGTTTTTAACGGGTTTCAATTTGGGGGACCAGCCATTTTTCTTTGGGCAAAGATGTTGCCCCTTGAAGTGGCAACATGAAGAAGAAATGGAGATATGAAGAAAATTCTAAGTATTGGAGGAGCTATTAAGGAAAGGTATCAGGCTGAAAGAGAATCTAGGCCAGGTGAGTACCCCTGCCAAATCCTTTAGCCAAAACTAGCCATCCTTGATTTTTCCCAAATTTTTTGAGCCTATCTCCCATTTCTCCTTGAATTTCCCCTATCGCTAGCCAAATATGCTTCTAAAGATGCCTAAAAATCCCAAAATGCCAAAAAATCTATACCTTTGCCAAGTGGCATCCTCGCCATCATCCAAAAGTGCCAAAGATGTCAAAAAGTCAAGTGAAAGTCAAAATAGAAAGTCAAAAGGCACACTTTCCAAAAAATACCCTTGCCACGTCATCAAGAGTCAAAATGCCACCTAGGATGGCCACCTTGCTCACAAAAATGCTTTGTCATCCAACTTTGGTTATATCTTTGCCACTTGGGTCAAGATCATGCCACCTCATCAAAAATATCAAGGGGCATTTAAAATTTCGAAAATCCACTTAGGCAAAAGCCATGTTTGACCTTGCCACATCATCCTTCATTATGCCAAGTCATCATTTCATCATGTCCAGTCACCATTGATTCACCTTTTTTAGCCAAAAAATCAAAGTGCCATTTTCCAAAATTTGACCACATCACCATGTTGCCCCAATGAAAATATGCCACCTGGCACAAAAAATTTCCAAAAAAGACCTTATATAGACCCTTGAATTCCAATTCTTGGGAATCGTGCCCTTTGAGAAAATGTAAAAAAATTGTCCTATTCTACCACCCCCCCCGACCTAGATTCCTTTTCAGCCAATTACCCCCCTCCACGTGGCTCACCGTGTGGGGCGGTGGAGAATACCGAATCCCGTGGGCAAGACCGCGTCAATTTAAGAGTTTGCGTGGATCGGGCTATATATCCACAGGGCTGACTTTTCGATTTAGGCCTATGGGATATATCCACCGAAGAAAATACTGCAAAAAACCATTAGGGTTCTATGATTCTCGGCTTCCCACGCACTTTGAGTGATGCAGAGCAGTTCGCCTGATCATAACCGACTTCTGGAACCAATCGAATCATGAAGAGGATGCCGAATTAATGGAGATCATGCCAAGAACAGAATATTGCCTATTTTTGGGAAAGAAGAGTTCGTGGCCATATGCAGACGAATTGGAGCTCTAACTACCCTGACACAGGTCTATAAAGATGATCCGAGCCGCATTCTACAACAGGAGAGGAGATTTTTGATTAGAAACCCGCCCTTGTTCTTGAAAGCCAAGATTTTTGAAGTTCTGATACAAATTCTATTTCAGAGTGATCAAATGGATTACCTGACAGTGTATTATGTTCCTAAGATAATCTGAGAAAAGTTTTCTTGAGCAATTCATGGTGTTTCCCCTTTCTTCAATCGATTTCTGAGTTTTTTCAAAAAAAATTAGGGTTTTCCCATTTTTTATGTGCCAGTCCACTTCTGGCGAACTTTGCCACGAATTTCCCATCAATCTTGATCAACAAATGAGTTGAAATCAATTCAGGTTATCTGATATTATCTAGATTTAGCTAAACAAATAGCTATTCTGCCAGAATTTGCTCAAATATTTCATTTGCATTCCAAGGAAGTTTGACTGCATCCCAAAGTTTTTTCTTCAATCATTTCCACCACTTTATTACAGAAAACATCCCAGTCATACACCTGCATTTACATATCACCTTATTTCCTCACATTTGCACCTCTTTTCTCATCTTTTCACATCCCCTCACCACATCTTTGGCTCTCTCCCCCCTAAACACAGAATTTGGCAAGCATCTTTTAGGAAATCCCACAATTTAGAGATTTGTGCATCACAGTTTTTGCAAGGATTCTGTGAAAGACAACACCAGGCTCAAAGCTTTTGATTCTAACAAGGCAGCACTCCACAGCACACGCTTCCTTTAGTTCCAATGAGTATTGTGGTTTCTTCAAATCATCTCAATATTTTTCTTTGAATATCATATATTCCCTGTGCATGAACCTGATTTTGTCGACAAAGCTCATTTTCAGCTTATATTCGTTGTCAGCATTGTGCGTGTTGGCAACGATTTTGGCTTCTTCGTCTGTCAGGCCACAGTAAACAGCGCAGAGCACAGAGAGATACCTTGGGTTGATTTTTTCTTTGTACAACTATCTCCTTGCTTTGAAACTGTGGTTTCCCCCAAGGACATAGTGCACGGTAAGTGTCTGCATTTTCTCTGTCATAGTCCTTGGGGTCCATGCACTGGGTTCTGTCAACAAGAACAACAATTGGAGCAACATGGGCATTGGGGTTGCTCCTTATTCTGTCCTTCAAATTTCTTAAATGATCAGCATAGATTTTTCGAACCTGAAGGGGGCGCTCACCGGCTTCATTCTTCGGTGGCAACCTCATGGAAGTTACTGGCAAGTATATTACCCCTTGAACGTACGTGTTAAGATTTATTTGTTCCATCCTCTCTGAGGTCTTATCCACCTTCTTTTCTTTAATGGCCACCCCAGGAGCCTTGCCCTTTCCCTTCTTCGTTTTTGGTTGTTCCTCGTCGATTTCAACAACTTCAAGCTGCTTTACCTTCCGCTTCTTTGGTTCTTTAGCGGCTATGGTGGCTCTTGGCCTTGTTTGTTTTTTTGGCGGCACTGGCGGAACATCTGCTTCTTGTTCTTGGGACCCTCCATCTGATGACCCCCCTGATGACCCCCCTGATGGGCTCCCTGATGGGCTCACTGAAGGACTCCCATTATCTTCCTCTTCCCCCTGCTCTGACTCGCTGTAAGCGAAGTTTTCGCTTGTTGTGCTTCGAATCTCATTGATTATCACACTGAGCGGTTTCTTGTTGATGTAGTGAGACACATACTTGTAAAGTGCTGGCGGGTTTACTTTGACCATTCTAAAGTAGGCTTCATCAACATGAATAAACCCTTGGGACGTCGCAAAGGATAGTCTGCCTCGTTGTCCTGACTCCCCGGCTATTTCACTAACAGCTTGTATGGTGCCCATGCAAACAAACTCTCTGTCATCGTACCTTTTATTCCCAGCACTCCGACAAACATGCAAGAAGGTAAGGGTACTATACTTTCCAGATGTTCCCCTAGTAAAGAACCACTGCGTTTGAGGGTTTTAAAGTAAATCGCTTGGTAGCGCGACGATCGTCTTCAACCCTTCTCTGTGGGTGCGGCTTATGGGATATCTTGATGGGCTTCTTCTGATGTTTCTTGCCGCTTTCTTGCCTGTACACATTTAAGTGTAAACACGACTTTTTTAGTGAAAGCAATTGGTGAGAAAGCTATTCGAATACAAAATGTTCTAAACAAAGACAAAAAAATAGTACAAAAAAAGGTCAAAAAGGCAAAAACAAAGAGTGCAACCTTGACACAAAAACAGGGCTTAAACAAGTCTAAAAGCCTAAAAAAGCCTATAATTAAGCGCAAAAAAAGACCTTTCAAACCGGAAAGTGGGCCGGTGTATTCCGGAATACACTTTCGACTTCGCGTGAAGGCGAAAGTGTATTCCGGAATACACCTTCGCCTTCACGCGAAGTCGAAAGTGTATTCCGGAATACACCTTCGCCTTCACGCGAAAGGCAAAAGTGTATTCCGGAATACACTTTCGCCTTCGAGTGAAGGCGATAGTGTATTCGGGAATAACAAACAAGCACACAAATGATTGTACGTTGTACTTTCTAACTCACCTCTCCATTTTTCTCTATGTCGATCGGAATACAGTCTCTGAATATTTTAATCGAAGGCGCTGGCGCTGGCGACTTGAGCTCAGAGACTGGAATACGCAACTGAAGGCGCCGAAATTTCCTTTTAAAGGTATCATTTTCGTCTTGCACTTTTCCTATGTGATGCGGAATACGTTTGGCTCTACTATCCTAATCCTGTGTATTCCAGAATAGCTTTTACTTTGACTTTCACTTGATTAGTACTGGAACTTCTATTTGTACTACGTGGTCGTGTATTCGGGAATAAGAAAAGCTCTGCACTACAGAAGGTTTCTCAAATCTCTTCACTATTTTGCAGTTGTTAAAATGACGAACCGTTTCGTGAACAAGCTTCCACCACCTTTTGTTGTCTCAAACTCGTCTAGTTCTGAGGACACGCTTGGGAACAACGTTATTTCTACTGAAGACCGGCATTCTCTGACTCCTACATCATCTTCATCGTTGTTGCTTCTCGAAGACACACCGAGTCCAGCACGTAACAGACTTCCACCACCCTTCCAACCGTCACCAAGTCCTGTTCAGTGCATGTTGCCACCACCCTTTGTTCCATCCGGGACCCTCTGAAGCTCCACAACAGCGGGTGTTCAAGAACAAGCTACCCCCGTTTGTAGCTTAGCCCCTTCATTCAAACATACAAGGAAACAGAAAGTAAAAAGGCTGTAAGATTCACTACAATTTCTCTCACCAGGACTTCACTACAAATGAGGACGATGCTCCAGCATGCACTCCTCTTCACACAACGGTTGTGACACATGGCTTTGCAGAATTCCAGTCCGCTCTAAAGGAGATGTTTGCAAGAACTCCTTTTCAAGATGGTACAAGAACAGCTGATGCCACAACCTCTTATGGGCCATCACCATCCTTTAACCTTTGTACCACCGCCTTTTTAGGGAACAACTTCCGTGGTCTGTTTTCCTCTACAAACACACCACTTTCAGGACGGAGGAAGTCACCCCAGGTAGAAGTTTCATCAGAAGATGAAAACCCCAACGAGGAACAAAGAGATTACATGTTCTCCAGCCAATCTTCGAAGAAATTCAAGGTGGATTTTGGTTTGAGGGCGTGCTCCTCTGTAAGAAGAAGAAATCTTATGGATGAACACAAAATGAGGAAACTCTTGAGAACTAAATGCTGCTCATTGGGTTGCATTAACAGATTTAACATGGCTAAATGCAGGCGAGTTAGAGACAACTTCTGAGTTCCATGACATTGGCGGACCCGAATGCCTACTTAGCTTATCATGTAAGACCAGACCGCCAACACCTTCTTGCACTACATTAACCGTGAAGAAGTTTGCGAAGTGTTTTATGGTTGTCCACCGTTTAGGGTCCACGGAGAATGTCTAGAATACATAAAAGGCGGACAAAAATCCAGCAATCGATGATCATTGTGGACCAAGAAGAGTTGTAACCATGCATGCCCTTTGGCGATGTGTCATGGATGGAGAAATATTTCAGAGAAACATGTGAGAAGCTACCTAACGACAACATGTATCATTTAAGCCCGATAACATCACCAAAAGATGTTTTCAATGAGTACAAAGAGACTTGCACTCGGCTTCAAACACATCTCTTACTCACACTTCACCGGTCGTGGAAAAGTGAATTCGGTCTTGTGAAAATTCGAGAAAACATAGAATGTCTGTTTGCTCAAGGTGTGCGAGAATTAAAGAGTCAACGGCGCAAAGGCAGAGGTCGAAAAAAGAAGTAAGCTCACGTTCTCCAATCTCTCATTTGTTTTAAAGAAAATGCTTTGACCTGATTTCTTCTACAGATATTGTGCAAATGAGAACCTTGCGGACATCGTGAACAACAAGCGGTGAGAGAAGAAAGCTTTCCAAACCTGAAAAAAAAAAGCTCTTGAGCGTCCACTTGCAATATATATGCATTTGTGATTGATGGAATGGACCAAAAAAACTACTTTACCACATTTCTTGAACATTCCTAAAGATGTGCGGAGGAATGTTTTGTTAAGGTCCACCTTGTAGGAGCTATGGTCTTCAAAGGAAGTCTAAAGTGCAAAGTATTTTTGACATATCAAACTTGCATGGTGACCCGAACCTCACAATTACAATTCTTAACAAGGTCCTGTGCGAGCAAGAGCAATTACCACCGAGTGCTTTACACGCAACTTGACAATACTACAAGGGAGAACAAGAATCAAACACTCTTTGCATCTTTTGTGCTATGTTAGTGGAGCTAGGGATCTTTAGAAAAGTGAAGCTCGGTTTCTTACTTGTAGGCCACACTCATGATCAAATTGACCAAATGTTCAACAGATTTTTACATGCGCCTTAGAAGGAAGAAGGCTTTCTCTCTTCCTATACTAGTTCGAATTATTGAAGATTCTTACACTCCCACTCCGGTGATGTCGATCTTCTTAAGGAGGCTGATTTCGAGGAGAGTTTGTTTTCTCTCAACGTTCAGGCGAGAGAACAATTTGTGAACAAGTTGAATGATCTCACCTTTCAACATCACATCAAGTTCTACTTGAAGGATGGCCGAGTTTCTTCTGAGGGGAAGAAGTATACCACAACTAAGGATTTGGAGTCCACGGAGGATGCAGCTTCCTTAAATATATTCGGACACTTCCTTCATAGAGCGTCTTGAGAACAACTTCCTCTCAAAAATCCTAAGGAGTCCAAGCAGAAGAAAAGTACCCCCGAGTCATCCTTAAAAGCCATTGAAAATGGAATTTCCTCGAGCTTTAAGTACTTCTTAGAAGAAGATCGGATGTGGTGGAGTAATTTCTTTCTCGAACGAGAAAATTGTTGTGAAAAAATATAGCTCTAAGGCAGGTTGCAAGAACCATTTGGATGGCCTAACACCTTCCATCAACCCGGCACCAAGCGGGGTCCAAGCAATGCTACATTAGCACTGCGGTGAGAAGAAGACAAGGATCGAGTCATGTACCTCGGACCAAGGCGAGGAATGAGCCTCAAGGTAATATCACGTAAATTACCAAGGGTATGCTAATTGCTCTTCCAACCGAGGAGGATGACAAAGGTCGACCTTCTACGGATAAACCATCATTCAATTAAATTGGGATTATGTATGCGGTCCAAAATGCGCCGAATAGGCTTATTATAGGCCATTTTAGCTATATAACCATGTGTTGAATTTGATGAAACTTGTAAAATATGATGGAATTTAACCTAAAAATTTTATGTTTTGGCAACATAAAAACCTAAAAAATTGCATATTTTAAACACAATTATCATAGAAATGAAATTTGTAGAGTAAAATAACAAGTATATTTGAATAACTAAGCGCAAGAAAGTCCTTATTTTCGAAATGAAAATCGCGCTGGCGATTTTGTGAACATAAACATACTACATTTATGCAGATTCAACTCAAATATTTATACAAACAATAAAATTTATGTCCTACAAAATGGTCAAAAGCAGGACGATTTTACAAGCGTGAAGAGTCTTTTATAATGCTCACGATGCGATTTTATCCTGCCCAAAATACTTAAAATGTCCTACAAAATAGTTAAAAAAAAACCAGTTTTAGAGAAAAATAATAACAAAAACATCCTACAAAGCAGGTTAAAAGAACAACTTTTTTATGGAAAAAGTAAATACAAAATCGGCGCTGGTAGCGATTTAACAAGGACAATCACTCTCAAATGTCCTTAAAATGTCCAAAATGACAAAAAATAAGGAATAGGCTAACCTCAAATCGGCGCGAGGTAGCGTTTCATTTTTTTTTTTTTTTTTTTTTTTTTTTTTTTTTTTTTTTTTTTTTCGGCACTCACCTCAAATCGCGCCCGGCGCGATTTCAACTATGGGCTCTTCACAAAACCACCGCAACATCACGAAATTGAGCAAATTTTAATCACGCAACATCCGCGAAATTGAGCAAATTTCACGCTTTGATCTTGAAATTAGCGGTGTAACACTTCAAAGTAGGTCGGATTTGGCGGTTAGATCATGCCCAACCCCAAAGCCCCTTCAATAATTGTGATTTTGAGCATTTTTTGGGCTGATTCAACATCAGAATTTGTATTGCGACAAAGCAAATCGTGAATCAAGTCAAAATTACAAGGGCTTCTCTCCGACAATCACGGACTATTACCATCTAGAGTCTACCTAGCAATACGAGTAATATCTAGAAGAGATAGCGGATGAGATATTGGTAGTATACCTACATTATATCGAAGAGATAACAGAGTATTGTATTGTTGCGTCGAACGGTACAGTGCTTCATCCAAGTGTTCCATCCACGGTGTTCCAAGCATCCCACCCGGTTCTGTGAAAAAGCGCTCGATGGAAAACCATGGAAAAGCTTCGATGTGGAAAACCTGTGGAAAACCTACCCGATATGGTAAAAAGAGGCGTGGACCTCTTTGTTGAGAAATAAGAAAACACAAAATAAAAAATCAAGGCTGAAAGCAACTAAAAGCGAGGAGGGAGTAAAAGAAAAGGGATGGAATTTAGAGGAGGGAAAAAAATAAGGAGAGGGAGCAAAAGAATAGGAGACGAAAAAAAGGGGGGAAAACGGACGGGCGGGAATCTGAAAATTGAAAATTGAAAACGAAAACAAGAAAGACGGATGGAGAGAAAAAACAAAAAAAATGGCGGACGGGGAATAAAAAACAAAAAAAACGCGGACGGAAAAAAGTACCAAAATTAAGACATATTCTCAATTTTTTTGAATGATGGTTGATAGCAAAAGTGCTTGACACAGTCAAGGAGGAAGGCTTAGTCACTAAACTCAAGATTCATTGGCTTGCAACACGCTCAGAAAATGCTTTTGAAGGTAGATATGAGTTAGAAATGAGAAGCCAAGGAAAAGGGAGAAAGTCCAAGAAGGTGGGTTGTAGGGATGAGCTGATCCTTAATGACGTGACTATATTGTGCTATGATTTTAAATTGAAATCTGACAATCGTCTACGCCAGAGGACTATCAATTTGCTTAAAAAAGCTTGTAATTACGAAGAAGAGGATGAAGAAGGTGGTGGCAATGCTACACCATCTGTTGATAGTGATGAGGAAGATAACTCAAGCACTTCCTCTAGTGATAGTGAAAGAAGTGAAGGTGATGAGGATGGCATAAATGAACATGATGACGTCCTGGATCCCTCCTTCATCACTCCTCATACTTTTGCACATAACTGAGTCTTAGAAAAAGACTGTAAATTTTGCATGTGAATATGAAGATTCTATCTTCAAATTTTGAGAATACTACAGTTTCAGTTACAGACTAACTTCAATTTTTTGTTAAATATTTTATCCTCTGAAATTAGGGTTTCTCTCGTAAAATATACTTCAAGAACATTCTATTTGCTAAGAAAAATGACACTTTAAAAAAGTCAATTCTTTCGTGGCACAAAAAAATTAGTCACTTTTGGGGGGGTCAAAATAGAATTTCATGCATCTTTTTTTTTTAACCTCGTTTTACCCCTTTTTTGTAAAAAAAAAGGAATCTCTGAGGAATATTCCTTTCGCTCTCGTTTCGATGATTTGCTCCCGTTTAATACGCAACTTTGTTTTTGGCCTATTGTTCTTAGGACCAACATAGTGTTTGTCAGAAGGAGGAGGAGCATATTGCTTGCGAATGCTACTTACAGTGTCATCAAAATCCTCAGCACCTGCTAAGGTCTTCCACCTAGTTTTAGGCAACCACCCTTCTTTCAATTCATCTGAGGATGTGTCTATCTCCCCCAACAGGTTAATCACCTTCTTCGGTAAGCCACCAAGGCACCGGTTGGTGTCATCACGGATTGGTTTGCCAATGCTTTATATAGTCTTGGATTCCTTCCTTAGTCAATCCCAATTGCTTCACTTCTTCAGTAGGTTTTAAAGCTTTTGGTTGACCTAGAGGTATCATAGGCTTGCCATTCTCATCTCTACGCCATATTTCCTCCCCTCCTCTCCACTCATCCTCGAAGGTCTCATCTTCCATTGGAAGATTGGAATCCCATCTCTCACCCAAAAGTGAAGCTGCAGAGGCACGGAATGACCTTCAAGATCCAATGTATAACCATCCACAAAACTCTTCCAATCGGGCACTTCTTCTATGAGAGAAGCTATAGGGTTTGGAGTAGTGCATTCATGCAAGATTTCCATTAGCCTAGGAAAGTTGGTCCTTGTTTCTTTGCTTCGAGTATACAACTATATTTGCCAAATAATGCATCCACATCCTCATGGGTATGCCCGGGCATAAGAAACCCTAAATTAACTCTTTCAAATATCCCCACAGCTGTTAAGTAGGATAGGAAAGAAAACATCCACCTGTTCTTATTTTGGCCAGCACAATTATCAAGTTGCAAGAGAAACCTTTTGGGTAGATCTTGAGGTTTAGCACGTGAAGTTGAAGCTCCAACATGTTCATTAGACCCATGCTTCCTAAACCTTGCCTTGCTGAACTTTTCAATATTGTTAGGGTTTCCATCTAACAATGCTCTATGTAGTGCCTGGCTAGCTGTAAAGGTCCCTGGAGGTGACCATTGTATCCATTTTCATAGTTTCTCAAACACCTCATGATACTCCCAATATGAATATCTGGACCATCACTCCACAACTCCAAACTAAAATGGCCATAGTAGGTTTGATTCTGCCCATGCAAGATTGCCTCAGTCATTGAGATCTGTAAAGGGTATGATCTTCCACATGACTTTGGTATGTACTTGAATTGTGGAAGACAAGTCTTTTGCTGGTCCATCTTGTCATGTATAATACATAAATAGTTATTGGGTTCCAATGCAGATAAAGTCCTCCACATCCAATAACATGATCTACATGATAGTTGGTCAGTCATATGGTCCTTCATATGCTCCCTTATCCTAGCCCTTTGACTAGGTTGCACAGTCTTATCAAGAGTCTCCTTCAACTTAGCACATAAATTGCACTTTGCAAAGTTGTTTGAAGTTGCTATGGTGACATGATTGAAATGCTTCTTCCATAACCTACTAAAAAGCTAGGTTGGGATATTGGAAGAATTCCCAATTCTCGAAGTAGGGAATTCACTTCTTCCAAAATACTCTTTTGAGTACAATGTGATGGCAACCTTTTTCTCAACAAGCTGCTCTTTCCTTTTCATCCCTTCTACTTTTGTGTGGCATAGACTACGCATTGAAATCAATATATTTTTCAAATATCTCCGGCAGCCAAGGTCCTAGTTGTTGGTCTCAACAAACCATTATTTCCATGTAAAGCAATCATGTTCCCCTCACACTGCTTTTTTTTTTTGCCAATTATGCCATGAAGAAGTTGGAATTGCATGGATACTACGCCATGCTTTTTGCACATATCCATTTGCCTAGCAAAGGGTATCTTTTTCTGTTTGGGTTTCTTTCATCTTGAAGTGCATGCTTTCAAGATTGTGTACATGTAGGTCCTCCTCTCATCAACAATTGTACTCTTGAAAAGTGGCTCTTGCTTCCACCAATTGTTCTATTGTAAAGAATTGCATACAAGCACTCCAACAACAATCTGAGCCCCTAACCTTCACCATTGTCTCACGTTTGGTGTCACTATTCAACTTGGCTCTTTTGCTAGGATAATGTCGGCAACTGATACTTTTCCCTTTTGCCTAGGTTTAGAGTTCCAAGCGCCAATGGATCAATATCAAGACAATCATTGTCCCCAACGGGCCATGCCATGATGCAAGGAACCTCCAATTGCTTGACACAACCAAAACATTCCTTGTCACCCAAACCTTTACCTTTCCGGTTGTCTTCCAACATCGAAATTGCAATACCAATATTGTCTTCCCCTAGCCTTTCATCATTAAACGACTTGACCCGAGGGATCACGCTAGCACAATGACTCCTTGGCCTACTATTTCCTTGTTGCACTTGTGCATGATTCTCACCTTCTTGTTCCTCCATTGCACCCTACTATAGAGGACTAATTGTTTTTCTTCAACATTCTTGCTAGGAGTTGGTTTTTCATTGATATTGCTCTTTTCAATATGTTGCACACCATCTTGAGTTGGAGAGGCACCATTGACCTAGGCAAATTGCACCCTTTTTAGTCAATGAGTAGGAAAAAATTATTACACCATAAGATAAAAAAAAAATGCATTACATTTATGGAATATGTAGAGGTAAATCAAATTTTTTTAAAAGCAAGAAATTCCTTGGAAATAGGTTTAATATAATAATAACAATGGGCGTAAACGAAATCATTTAAAACAAGAATTTTCGTGGCAACAACAAGGAAATGATATTTATATATAAATATATCCTAATTTTAATTATCGAAAATTTGGATATATGATTACGAAAAGACATATAGCTGATGGACGTGAGAATTTATTATCCATAATAATATACCCTAGATGATATAGCTGGCGGGAATTTCGTACGCCTGGCGTGTTATTTGAGGCAATAAATTATTCACGCTAATTTCTAATTAACCCTATATAAATCGGTTCAGCTCTCAAGACCTCCATTCATCCAAATTTTTTTTTTAGGCCATGAAGCCTCGGCCTCGAACTTCATCATGAAGAACAGGAGGTCTCCTCCAAGAGACATCGGGTTGAAGACCCCCCTCTATTCCCCCCCTCATAGATTTTCTTGCCCAATTCTCCTCTGATTCCTCCTCTGATGAAGAGGAGGAAGAGGAGGAGTTGGACATGGAAGAGGAGGAGTTGAGCTCCTCTGATTCCTCCTCTGATGAAGAGGAGGAAGAGGAGGAGTTGGAGGAAGAGGAGGAGATGTCCTCTCAAGAGCACATGACCGCCTCCGCTCAGGGGTTGGCTTGACCTCAAAACGAATGAGAATGAAATCGAAGAGGAGGAGGAGGAAGAGGAGGAGGAGGAGGAGGGAGGAAGATGAGGAGGAAGGTCGACAATTGACCGGTTTTAGAATGGTTGAGAGATGAGCCGTGTTTGCATGTCCGCTTTTATTTTTTTCACCTTTCTTTCTTTTCTAACACCTTTCTTTCTTCTTTGTTTGCGCGCGGAAGATCAATGATGCAGATCCCGGGCGGCCCCTTTTGTTTTTTGGTTTGCTTCAGAAGCTTTGGACACCCCTCCGGGCATATTTTTCATGTAATTTTGTGAAAAGCCTTCGGGCTTACCTGCTGTACATATAACTTTTATGAATGAAATCAAACAGTTTTCATAAAATTTTCTTCAAACAGTGTTCTTCGAACAGTTTTTCTGTACATAAAATTATTTGAATTAAATCCAACTGTTTTCTCCAATTATTTTGTCTCCTGTTCGTCTGCTGTTTTCTCTAAAATTTTGTATCTGCAAATTTTGTCTCAACAAAGTCTCGGGAACACTATAAATCAACCACATGAGAAATCTCTGATTCATCACAGTAACCATAGGAAATTTTCCTATACGACCTAAAACAATTCCCCAACCTTACAAGTCATTTTTTCGCCTTGATAATTTTGCCTTTAAAATCATTTTTAATTTAGCCTATATAAAATTTATAAATTCTATTTTTTCGAATGCAATAAATGGAATAAAATGCCGTGAGAATTTATTGCATGAAATGCAATATTCTCCATATATACCATATACATGCCATGTCTGGCGGGAAGACCGTACGCCAGGCGTGTTAATTCAAGCAATCAATTATTCACGCTAACTTATTTCTAATTATGCCTATATAAATCCATTTCACGCTCTCAAAGTTCCTACATTTTCTTCCTTCCTTCATACGATTTGCCGGTTGCGCTTCTGCTGTGTTTGGATCCGCCCTCCTGAAATCTTGGTGAGCAGATTTATATTCAGCAATGTTAGATGTTTGATTTCGACAATTCCTAACTTACTTAAAGACTCTGCCTTTTAGTTCTGTAGCATCTGTAGCAGAGGACTAAGGTCTGCAAATCGAAAAGCCTCGGAATTAAAACCACAAGCATAGTCCTCCGTTCTTCGAATCCTTCCAGCCTCAGAACTCAAGGTTAGTTTTCATTTAGTTTTAAGTTTCATCTCAATGGCAGGTTTAATCCAAGAAGACAAGCTTTTGCATTTGCTCGAGGCAGAGGAAGCAAATGATGTTTATAAAAACCAGAATAGTTTTTTATAAACTTCATCTGCTTCTTTTTGTTTCGAGTAAATTCTTGAGTTTCTCTTCCTGAATTAATCATGCTATTGTATGCAAGTTTCTATTATGAATAAGTGTAGTAGAAAGCATTAGAAAAATCTGAAAGGTAATATTTGAAACACGCGAAAGATAATATTTGAAACACGCTAAGCGTGTTTTATGCTAACCTTAGCCTTCAACATGAATACACGCTCGGCATGCACTCAGCAGAGAGGGAGAGGATAGATAGATAAATAGATAAAGGCCAGGCAATTATTTACACGCTTAAATAATTGCCTGGCCTTTATCTATTTACTTATCTATCTGTACAGGTTTTTTGGGTTGCCCCTAGGGGGGCAAACCCTCGTTTATGTGGGTTTTTAGCATATCCTAGGTATATGCTAGAATATACCTAAGATATCTTTGGTATTTGCTAAAAACCTCTTGTTGCCCCAAAATGCCGGTCGCGAGTGTCGTTGGGCGGAGGTCATTGCAAACCGGGTAAGGTTTCTACCGAATCTCACTTTTTAGAGGGTGGCTATGGCATCGGAATAGGGAATCACGGTAAGCTATGGCATCACTAAGGTTATGGTGAGCTTTGGGTTCGATGGCTATGGCAGCCACTCCCTTGCAGCGAAAATAGGCTTTAATGGCTATGTTGCCACTTCTTAGAGTGAAAATCGTCCCGGCTTGCGGTTTGAGAGGAACTTGAGATGTTCAGGACGACTCTGTTTGAAGCTTTTCTTTATTTTTCTTCTTTCATCCCCTTATCGTCATCAGATATCTTCTTAATGCAGGACAACATCATGCATTAGCGGCATCATATAATGAGCAGCGAAAATAGGTTTCAATGGCTATCTTTGCTACTTCTTAGAGTGAAAATCGGCCAGCTCTGCAATTTCGGATGAGCTTGAGGTGACTCTCTTGAAGCTTTTCTTTATTTTTTTCTTTCATCCCCTTATCGTCATCAGATCCGCATCGGATACATAACCAAATAGCCTATCTGCGAGAAACTATTTGAAGCAAACATGCAACGGCACCATGCATGGGCAAAGATCGCCGAGACGTTGCCCATGCATTCCTTACGTCCTTAGATAGTGGCATTAACCGAGCATTGCGGGAGGAGGATCTTTGCTGGCATGTCCATCTCCAGCAGCCCGTGGGCGGGACATCCATTGGATGGACACCCAACGCACTCACGAAGCCCGGGCGTCGACACCCTGCAGCAGAGGAAGCACGTTTCATTTAAAAATTCTTAATACTTGCACTATTTTTAATTTGTTGATTTCATTGAAAGGTGGAGGGAATATGACCGAAGAGCGGCGTAGTCTAGAGAATGCACGCTCCCTTTGGCTCGGTTGAGATCCTTCTTCCATGTCGAAAACTTTAGTATGGAATTTTTGGGTAGAAATATAAGATATATATTCAATTTTGAAAAGTTGAAATTGTAGTAGAGAACCTTTGATCTGAGGCACTTGGTCAATGAGTCCGCCACTGTATTCTTTGCATCGGAAGAAGGATTTATGCACTTATTGATACAACAATAAGGATATATGTTTGTATGCGAGGAAACTTTAGTCCTTTTAGCACAACATGGTGTAGTTGCTTGGAAGTAAATATGGTACATGACAGTGAGAATAATTTGTAACTACGGTTTCAAGAAAAAGGGAAGGGAAAGAAATCTAAAACGGAGTCTTGGGAACTGTTATAAGTTGTAAATATGTTAAACCTGCTCCAATTGCAATCGATCTCATATTGAACTGCAATTCTGCAAGTATTTGCTATTGTTTTTGCTATGCTTTCATCCGGTCTTTGTATCACCGACGGTGAATCTTTGTGCTTTTGATATGTTCGCTAATCAAACGTTTTCTTCTAAGGAGGTAAAGCGAAATATGTGGAAGAGTAATAACAACGGGTAATGTAGCGTAAATTATTGTGAAATGTTTGGACGTCTTTGAATACTTGCGGGGTGGCCAAGAATTTCTTTCAAAGTTTGAGTATGGTAGGCTATTGCCTATTTCCTTTTAGACATAGGAGCAATTATTTGTGTGTTTATCGGGAACAAAATCTTGAAATCGATCATTGTATTTGCTACCCTCTCTTGGAGTTCTTGGGTCAGTATATCCATATGTTAGCACAAATATTCCTCCAAGCGAGGAAAATCCGGCAATTTACCGGTCTTTTTTTATGTTTGTAGCATTGGGCCTCCTGGTCTTAGCAAGCGGGTAGTGATTCTGAAGGACTCGGACATGGACCCGAATAGATGAACCATGATTTTTACGTATTTTACACTTGAAACATATTTGTTGACCGCTTGTTAGCAAACCGATCTTATTTTGCAGGTGTATAACAAGCGGTTCTTGGTGAACTATCTTGGACTTCACTTCGGGCGTAGCTCATGTACAAAGTTAAGGCATTACTGTACATCTGCTGTATAAGCGACAGATATCGGATTCTAGACAAGATTCCATTCATTCATTCGACATTATCCCCTAAACTTGGATGCTTGACATTATCCCCTAAACTTGGATGTCACCGACATTGTTCAACAATCAAAATATGGTTTGACATACTTTACATCTTAGATCCAAATATGGAGAAAAACAATCAGAGTAAAATTTGAGCTTTATGGTTCATTCATCCCAGCAATTGTGATCTGTTTTACTGTCCTGGATTTGTCATGTGGATATCTCCCCATTGAGATGATTGAGATAATGTAAAAATGCAAAATGATCTAAGATTGTGCCAATCTAGAATCACAGAGTTCCCTATAGGTTTGAAAAATTATAATATAGGATGTTTATAGACTCTGTTTATAGATTCTTAGTTCATAGCTTTAATAGTGATTAATCTGTATTCTCACATTTGGCGAGTATGTTCTATATGAGAAATCAATTAACACTGTGGCATCAAAGTCACTACTTCGAGCTGTTGCATATATACTACACATTATACTACACATGTTTCTTCTAGCCAGTTTGTTACAATTTGATTTGTCTAATCATAGATATATCTTAAGAACATTTGTAAGACATGTATTTTTCATAAAGATCTGTATAGTTGTGACATCTTCAGCTTTCAGGTTTTATTTTAATTTTTCCTAATGGTCTAAGTAATATGACCAGGCAATAATTTTGTGTAGTTGCTGCAATGGGGCTTGATTTGTGCAGTCATTGTTTATGCAAACAACAGAATTGGTGATCATGTTAACTGAGAGATATTGATCACCAATGGATCAACCATGGTAGTTTAGGTATTTATAGCAGAGCTCTTTTTGTGATGGCATTCAAAGCACAAGAACAAGCATAAGCACTTGGGGATTTCGAAACATAAACAACATGTTGGAATTCAATCAACTTGAGTTTGTTACTTCATAGATGTTGGTGAAGATATGTAAGCCCAGTTTAGATAATCATAAACGTCATACCCTATAGACATGCCACATTTTTATGAATGTGTTACAAAACATCCAAACTCCACTTTAATTTCTAGCCAATGAGTGACATTTTTATAAACATGTTACTATAACATAAGAATAATAAAAAATTAACTTAAAATGCAAGAAGACATCTTTTAGCTATAACATAAGAATAATAAAAAATTAACTTAAAATGCAAAAAGACATCTTTTAGCGGTTGATATATCAAATTATTCCTTCCATGTTGAACGTAAACAACTGTCTACTATGCCCTATAGGCATTGACACATGCCCCTATGACAAAATCAAAAGTCAATATTGACACACAACCTATGCAAACCTCAATATGCAATTGCTATCCCCTATATGATTATGCCGCATCTTCCATACCTTCTTTTCTGAGAATAACAGAATCTAAAAGAAAAGTGATCCAATGTGCGAGATTTGATGCCGGAAGATGGCCAAGATTGCATGCTAGGCTTAAGGTTTAGGTTCATTGCAGTTTTAGGTGTGTTCAGTGTTGACGGTAGGTGCATGCGTGTGAATTGTCTACATGTTTCCAAGTAAAAGCCTAACAATGCTGGGCATTGTTATTACTACATGCTTTTCGCATTGCGGCCAAACATTTACAGGCTTCCAACCTATGCCCAGCAAGGCTGGGCACCATTCTCTGCGATTCGAAAGGCAGCTGAACTCCAAGAACTTGTAATTGTTCAACAATGGTTTTTATAGCTGCTAGATTTTGGCAACCTGCGAAAAACCGAAGGGGTCCAGCACTGATACAACAGATGGACTTTTCCTTCGATTATAGCCTTAGTTACTCTGCAAGATCCTTCCTCGAGATGGTAAGCATGTGAGATCTTTTCTATCCTCGCCCGCTGTGCACTCGATTCTTCTCTTCATCGCAAAGCGTTCGGCTAACCGACAACAACGTGAAGTCCTCAAGCCTTTGTTGTCTGCTCCGAAATGCTAGAATTGCAAGCAATTCTTTTGGAAAATCGATCCATTCTAGCATCCTTGTTTAGGAAGATTATTAGGATAATGTATCTTCCCTTATTAGCATGTAATGGAGAATGTGGGATTTGGGAAGGGCATTTGCCGCAGGTTTTTGTATCGGATTCTTTTTTGTATGCGTGGTCGATACGTTTCAGATCACGGGGTTGGTATTGGGAAATACTCCCCACCACGAAGAATAGACATAAACTCTGGGTCTATCCATCGAATGTTGAAGAGCGTATGTAGCGTCCCCAGTGTTTGGTAGCAAGAAAAAGCTCCATCAAAAACTTTCAGAGTTTTGGCTCTCTCATCTTCGGTCTTCATAAAACTTAAAAAACACTTTTTGAAGATGGCACTTTTAAACATTGGGGCTGGCAACAAGGATGATGCCTTCTACAGATACAAGATGCCTAGATTGGTTACTAACACATTCACAAACCATAGTAGACACTCTACCGATCTACAAGCAAGATTTTCCCATATCAACCAGACAAACTTCAGATTTGAGCTAATTTTACTAATTCAATGACTTCAGATTTGAGCTAATTTTACTAATTCAATGTGGTATTGGACTGACCACTAGGTAATGCCATCAATCTCATGTAGCCTTCAAATTAAAAAAATGTACTTTACTAACTATCAAAACATTCTTTTTGGTTTGACTCGCATTTGTTCATAGTAAGAAGCAGTGACCGGAGCTTCTTAGACCACTAGCAAACATCGATAGTTGTGCCTTGCAACCTTTTACAATAGATACAGTTGATATATTTTGCATCTTTTCCACAAAGAATACAACACTTTTAGCAAATACAGTTCCTTGGCTAAGGCAGTCAATTGTCAATATTGTGAACTAGGGCTTCAATATGGGGAAATCAAAATGCTTCTTTACAAGCTGTGCCAAGCCGTGCAATCTCACTGGATGCAGCAAACTAGGCATATAAGAAACAAGTATCATATATTCTATTGTCTTGAAGTAGCAATTTTTATTGATTGACAAAGCATACCTTTGAACTATGATTTAAGCCACTTCACCCTCCGGCCGTAGAGGGCAACCCTTCGTGCGCAGCACCTTGTTTTTTCTCCCTCTCTGCTGAATGCACGCCGAGCGTGTATAGTTTTTCCTATATAGCAGTTTACACGCTGAGCGTGCAAACAATTTTATCCCTAGTTTTAACTTTTACGCTAAACACGCCGGGCGTGTCTCTTAGTTACTAAGTTTATATAAATAAATAAATATAACACGCCAGACGTGAATACTGATACTCCGCTCACTTCCTATTGATAGATGCCAAGTTACATTAATCACCCGGTTGGTGACGAAGATGCATTGGAATTACATTTGGGCCAGCAATCACACGACCCGGCTCGGTTTGGCCCAATCTCCGGTCCGGTTGAACCTTGGTGAGCACCGGTCCGGTGGAGCACCCGATCTTGCAACCCCTGGAGTACTTGGATCAAGTAATGATGATGGCAGCAGAGCGCAGGGCAATGATAGATCTGGGCTCTGGGGCCCTTGCAATCGCGACGGAGGTGGCCCTCTTATCTAATCACGCCGAGGATGCGGTACATGCATTGATCGAGAATCTCGCATCCGTCAGCTCGAGATTCAAAATGAGGAGCTGCGTTTCTTAGTGGTTAGCCTCTATGCCCGGATGCCCCAACACGAACCACTACCACAGGCGGTATACGATGCAATGGAGATGGCTCAACCAATGGAACCACTACCGCAGGCGGTATACGATGCATTGGAGGTTCAACCAATGGAGCAGGAGGTGGAGCAGGAGGAGGAGCAGGAGGTGGAGGTAGAGCAGGCGGGGGAGATGGAGCTAGAGCCTGGTGTTTTTGCTGGGGTTTTACCTGATCAGTTCACTATGCCCAGCTATGGAAATGGGAGTATCGATAGCCCAGCTACTCACTAGACTGGGCTTGAAACAGTAGTCTGGGATTTTGTCTGGTTTATCCAGTTTATCTAGATTATATACAATTGTAAACTTTTTCCAATGAATACAACAAATTTTGTCTACTTCTATATTTCTACAATGTAATACATGTTACATACCTTTTTTAAGCGGTTTCTTGGCCATGCAACAAATGTTCCAACACTTTCTCCAACCGTATCCCCACCGGGGTGTCTGCGAGGTAAAGCTTCATCCATAGCGCAAAGAAGATTAATCATCTTGAACTTCGGACATACTTATCCCCGGCGGAATTCCATGGCGGTTCTGATCGGATCGATGGAGTCGATCTTGCATAATCCTACTTTCCTTTTCGATTTGTAGTTAACATGAAACATTCATCTTCGATACTGCGCAGAAAATTGCTATTTAAACACCTACTATTGGAAATTAATGTTCAAGCTATTGGAATGAGATGAGTACCGAATCTCAGAGCCATTCTTGAGAAGCTGATTTGAGTTCTCGAAATCACAAAGCTATGGAAACTCGGGCGGTCGGAAAATTCGAATTAGAAGAAAGATTAGGTTAACTACGTTTAGGCGGGATAAATTTGGCGGGATACTTTTTGGGTAGATTGGTTTTAAAAACTTAATGAAAGAAGTCGGACGGGTCTTCGTCATTATTATTTGTATGTGTCAAGAATATTTGAACTGCATTTTGTGTCTTCTTGAAATTCAAATTTCTCTATTTCCACCAAATGCATGTAGAAAAAGCTATTTCTTGAGCAGCTCGAGCGTATCCAAGCGACCTTGGAGACTCTGTTACTAGGGCTTACTGGAGATGTCTTCTAAAAGCGAATCGAGGTCGAGGCGGGCCGGGGCGAGGAAGCGGTGGAAGAGGAATCTCTAAACCCGGCTCTTCTCAAGTTTCAGAGGACGTTGATCAGAATACACAGAATACACAGAACCCTATTCAAGGTATTTAATTTGCCACAGAATACACACTGTGTGGAGAGTATTATGCTTGCATGAATTTGAGATATTTCCTTGCCTTCAGTTAATATGCTTTGCATGAGTTTGAGTTATTATGCTTTGCATGGCAGATGCTCCAGAAACTACAGGAAATGAACCTCCTCCTTTACCAACTAATCAGAGTTAAAACAGGTCACTCCAAAGAAGATTGTTGCAGTCTCAAGAATCAGATTTTTAGGAGATCGATGACGGAAATGCTGCAAGCAGCAAAAAGCCTGGCTGAAGAGTTAGAGCATTTGGGTTGGAAATCCAAAGCTTCCTTCAGATTGGTCAAAATATAGGAGGAGGCAGATGACCATGTCATTGAAGATTTTCGGAAGGAGTTTAAAAGAAGAATGCCCTTTTTTGCCAATGATACTCTTAAGGATGCGGAAATGGAATACATAGCATACCAGTACCCCCTTGAGGAGACCAGCAAATGCGAGATACAGGACAGCAATGGTTATTTCCATCCGATTGAAGCAGGAAGCTGTGAGTGCACCAACTGTAACATGCTTTCAAGAAAGAACCTGGACAAGAATAGAACGAAAATTTCCGATCAAATGCTGAAGTCCTCGGTTCCTCTTATGGGCAAGTACGACAAGATCAACGGTAAATCCTATAAGAATGTATTGCTTTCAAATCCTTCTGATTCTAGTACTGTCTCTAATGAGGAGAATAAAGATCTTCTTGATTTGGATGCTATTAATGATAATTCTGCTATTATTAGAAACTCTAAGCATGGTATTCTGATCCACTTCCCTCAAAAGTGCCCTTCTATTGGGGAAGTTAAGTATTGGATAACTAAATCTCAGGCTATCCCTATTCTATCCATTCTTAAATTGGATCAAAAAACCTTCCAAATCATCTGTAGGGAGGAGAAGAATGTTTACCATATCCTCTCAAGAAAAATTCATTCTATCCTGGGTATGATGGTGTATTTGATGAAATGGAACCCGACTTATGTCCCTGGTGATTTTTCAACAGTTGCCACCACCACATGGATTTCCAGTACTAATCTTCCTCCTGGATTTTGGACTACTTCTCACTTGAATGCCATTGCAAGTAAATTGGGAGAGGTCATTCAGATTTCTATCCCTCAAACCAATATCCCGGCAGTTTGTATCCAGAAAAAAATCCATTCCCCCTGGGTGGATAAAATTCCCTGCAAAATTAGCAGCTCTAAATTTATTGAGCTTGAAATATCCTATTCTAAAGAGCCTGTGGCTAATTTCCAGAGGGAGCCAATAAATAAAGGTAAAGAGAAAGTCAAAGACAAAGACAAAACCCCTGATCAGGGGAATCAGGTATGGAGACCCAAAAGTAAAGTTGCAGAGGAAAAAGGGGAAGGTAGTGATAGTAACAAGGAAATTATGGTTAAACAAGACCCTACTACTCCTCCTACTCCTCTTCCTTTGCCTACCCCCAATCCTATTCAGGGGATCGATCAGGAGGGCAGAATAATTTTGCAATTCCCTCCCAAGCTTCTCATTTGTATTGACCCGGCTAACTTTGTAGTTTCCTCTATTAGCACATGTGGGCAGGTGGTCCCCAACACTAGGTCCACATCCATAAATGAAGACTCTGAAAGTTCTGATCAGGAGGATCATGATCAATTTCAGAATTTGGAATGGAGCCTAGTTTCAAGAGGTAAAAAGAAGGGAAAAGGAAACGAAAGGTATAAGATCATGGGGCCACCGAGAAGGTCCCCAAGGAAGACTAAACCCCCAGTTAAATGGATATAAATCTCAAGGGGATTACTTGGAACTTGCAGGGTATTAACTCTAATCTGAAAAGAGGAAGGGTGAAAGTTTGTCTTGTTTCTATGAACTTAGACTTCATATTCTTTCAAGAGCATAAGATTCATGATGATAGTATAGATAATATGATTAGAGAGGTTCTGCCTACTAACTTTAATCACTGGTCTCTCAAAGCTAATAATTCTTCGGCTGGTATTTCCATTGCTTGGCACAACAGGATTAATCTGGGTGACATTCAGATGATGCATGATGGTAGTAAGAGGTGGCAGATTTTACATGGTAATATAGGGAATATTAGAATTGCTCTAGTGAACATTTATGCTTATCATCAACCAGCTGAAAGGGCTCAGCTTTAGAATATTATAAACAATAGCTTGAATAGTATCCCTTATGATGAGATTATTATTGGGGGAGACTTTAATATGGTTACTCATGACTATATGAGGAGCGCTAATTTCAGGGCTCTCAGTGGGGAAGAAAATGATAAGTGGATGACTTTACTTACAGGCCACCATTTAAAAATGGCAAGAGTGGTCCCCCATTCCTATAGCTGGAATGATCACAGAGTCCAGCCTATATGCTGTCTTCATGATAGGTTCTACCTTAGTGAATCCTTATGGAACAGCAGCTCTAGGGTCTCCAATCTTTCAAATTATACCATCTCTGACCACTACCCTCAGCTTATCAATATTAGTGCCAACAATAATCAGAGGAAGAGGAATTCCTATTTCAAGTTGAATACTAATCTGCTGGATCAAGAGGATTTTCTTACCAAGTTAGCTCAGGTGTTGGATCTGGAAGATAAACCCAGTAATGATATCGGGTGGATGGATTGGTGGGTAAGGACCACTAAGAACATAAAAGGCTGGTTAAAAGTATGGGGTAAGGAGATCTATCAGAAAGAGACTTTTCACCTGCAGGAATTGAGAAATCAGTACGGGACAGCTCAGGGCCAGAATAAAGAAGATCTTAAGATTCAGATTGAAAGGGAAGAAATTAGGATTGCTAAAGGATGGAAGATTAAAGCCAAAGTCAAGGAGCTTATGGAAGATGAGAGGGCTAACTCCAAGTATTTTTTCATTAAGGCCAAAGGGAGGATTAAGAAAAACCACATTTATAGTGTCCTTTGGGAGGGAAATAACATTGAAGACGATAATCAACTTAAAGAGGCTGCTAAAGAGCACTTTGTCAGAATTATGGGTACCATTAGGGATACCAACTCTCAGGATATAAACAATTTTATTGATATTCAGGCCAGAGTGTCTAATGACATGAACAACAGCCTTTCTAGACCTTTCAGCAATAATGAGATTTTTAAGGTGCTCAATGACATGGAGAATGGCAAAACTCCTGGACCAGATGGCCTCCCTGCTGAATTCTTCAAGAAGGCATGGGGGCTTTTGGGTAATTTTGTGGTTTCCATTGCTAATGAGTTCTTACTAACCAAAAGGTTGGACTGCAGGATCAATACTAGCCTTATTGCTCTCATCCCTAAAAATGACATGCCTACTTCCTTTTCAGATTACAGACCTATCTCACTTTCCAATGTGGTCTATAAGCTCATTTCAGGTTCAATTGCAGCTAGAATCAAGCCTATTCTTGATGAAATCATAAGTCAAACTCAAAGTGCCTATTTGAAAGGGAGATACATCTTGGACAATGTTGCAGCAGCATCTTTGGGGATAAGCTGGGCCAAGGAATCCAAACAAAACATAGGGCTTCTGAAATTGGATATCACCAAGGCCTTCGACACGGTAAGTTGGAAATTTTTGCAAGAATGCTGCCAGAGTCTAGGTTTCTCGGAAGAGTTAATTTCAATTTTCATGGCTATTCTAAAAAATTCAAGGTCGGTTGTCCTAATTAATGGGGAGTGCAGTCCCTTCTTTGACATAAAAAGAGGATTTAAGCAAGGATGCCCCCTGGCACCCTTCTTGTTTCTAATTGTCATGGAAGGTCTGCATAGTAACTTCCAAAAGCTTAGGAATCTCAACGAGATCAAAGGGCTCAAACTCCCCCCTAATCAAGAGATGGAGGATATTCTTAATGTTCATTTTGCAGATGATACTTTTCTTTTTATGGGCCTGGACAATCAATCCATCCAAACTACACAGCAGATTCTAGAAGACTTCGGAAGATGCTCAGGTTGTAATATCAATCCGGCCAAGACAAAGCTAATCTCAAGGGACCAGACTAAGGGGGAGCAAGCAGCTTTATCTCTCGGATGTATGTATCTCTCTCCTACCACCAAAACCAAAATCCTGGGGATCCCCTATGCTATTAGGGTGAACGCGAGTGATCTGTGGGGGGACCTCTTGGATAAATTCTACAGGAAGGTGGACTCCCTCAACTCCAAATTTCTCTCTAAGAATGGTAGGGCTATTCTTGCAAATTCTGTCATTTCCTCTTCTCAGGTTTATCAGTCATCCATTATTATGGCCCCTAAAAAGGTCTACTCTAAAATGCAAAGTATTATTGGTAGATTCATTGCAGGTGGAACTAACAGAAGATGCTGGATCCCAGTCTCCATGAACGAGTGCTGTAAAACCAAAAGTATGGGAGGATTGGGAGTCATTAATATCGAGAAGCAAGCAACTGCTTTAGCAGCAAAATACTTCTACAGGGCCTGTACAGATCAGATTAACCATCCAGTCAAAGCTCTGATTAAGCATTACATTGGGAGATGCCATCCCTTTGGGTGGAGAGGGCTTAAGTTGCACCTCCCTTTTAGTATTTTCTATCCTTTCACCATCCCGAATTCCACCCCTCTGATTTTAAAGAAGTGGATCAGGGCGTGGTTCAAAGTTAAAGGCATGTACACTTGGAAGGAAGGCCTTTCTCAGGATCAGCCTATCTTCTGGAGTCCATCCCTTATTCTTGATGATCCCGACACATGCTTGGCCTCTCATTTCCCTGCCCTTACTAAACAATGGACTAACAGGGGAATTGTTTTTATCAGGGATATTATCAACGGTTTCGACTATCATAGCTCGGTTTTAAGTGATCTAGGGGAGGAGTCTGAGACCTTGTTTAATAGTATTATCCAGAGACTTGCCAGTGGACAGTGGCACCATTCAGAAGATTTGTGGCATATAAACGGGTACAAAGGTTACAAGGTTAAAATGGCCTATAAATTTCTAAATAAAGATCAGGCCATGACAATCCATAGCAAATGGAATACTGATCCTTTGAGGATCAAAAGGAATCTTATATTCTTATGGACGAGCCCGATTCATCCAAAAGTTAAAGCCTTTATATTGCAGCTCTGGCACAAGGCTCTTGCAACAAACACGAAGAGATCGAGGATGAACATGGCGGATTCTAACATCTGTGTTCGATGTATGCAGGATCAGGACCTCTTTAGGAATTGTTTATGGGCCGAATGGACCCTGGAGTTAGCTGAGATAGAGCTTGATATGCCTCATCTTAGAACTATGAGCTCCACAGATTTCTTTCGTCCTGAGAACCCATCGAATTGGCGCATCTACCTTCTCCTCTGGAGGATGTGGAAGGGGAGGAATTCCCTAATCTTCAAAGAGGAAATCATTTGGCCTCAGGCTATTATTGAGCAAACCAAATATGATATTAATTGGATTGAGGAGATATTTGACATTCATAGTTGAGCTCAATCTATCTGTTTCTAACTTCACTTTGAATTTCTCAGGTAACATTCTGATACTGGTAAAGAAGCTGAAGTGGAGGAGAATCGACCTTCACTCTAATGCGCTGTGGCTTACTCAGTTTGGGGTCGAGGTTCCAACAATTCATGAAGATGGAGTATGCCAATGTAACTGTGCCTGTAACACGGCTTATGATGCAAAAAGGCATATTCTATGCGGGGCTAAGGATAAGAAAGGAAGATTCAATCCGGGGAAAGCCCATTTATGCAAATGCCAATTCTGTCTATTCATACTGGCTACCAAAGGAATGGGGAGAAAAGACCACGCCGAGAACGAGCCCAAGAAAAGAAGATTCCTGGGATGACCCTAAAACTTTTGGGTTTTGGTCACAAGAACTCTGATTTCATAACTTAAGAACTTTTTTGATGTTTTAGGCTTAAGATAAGCCTTAAAATTTTCTCTAGCTTTTATGTTGAAGGGTCTAAACAACCAACCCTGCCCAAATTGGTTGCCTTTTGTAAACATATGTATATACATATGTCGATATGTACACCTAAATCTATATTAATACAAACACTAAGTCTTCAATCAAAAAAAATAAATATTATGCTTTGCATGAATTTTAAGTATTACCATCAGTTAATGCTCTGATTGTCCGTTTTGTAGAACATAATTTTGCTCTGTTTTATATATAGAATATAGCGGTGTTAGACAGTTGGAGATAGCAATGTTCAATGAGGTTAAATACTGTGAAATATGGATTCATGAAGGGTATGTAGCTTAAAATGTGGATGCAAAATAATTTAGTTTCAAATTCACGCATAGCATGGTCAATAATAGGAGCTACCAACACGCCAAGCGTGATTTGTACTAATTTAGGTTTAAATGCACGCCAAGCGTGATCTCTTGTTCTGAAAAGTACTCTAAAAAGTGCTCATCTTCTTTTGCAGTGCCCAAGAGGAAGAAAACCCCTAATAATTCGGGTTCTAATCCTGCCAAGAAAGCAAGGGCAGCCGACCCAGATGCAGTACCATATGATCTCACCTTAGATGATGAAGGGCCGATTCTTATAGCAACCACTGACCCTGCCTGCATACGAAGAGGAAATGGGCGAGGGGGTGCCGAGGTGGTACGTTGACCTTGCCAAGAAAAATGGCAAGCTCGACTTAACTCTCTTCTCGAGGAAAAAGGAAGCAGACAAGATGGCCAAACAAGGGATCCTAATCTCTTGTGAGGAAGAGGATGACACCAACTGCAAATTGCTCTTGGAGATTACAAGTATGAAGAAAGATGCGCTTTCGGACTTACTCCTTTGTGAGAGCTCGCATACAAGGATACGTTCATGAGGACAGATGTGAACGGTGAGACATGTTTTAAGTATGGTTGGCCAACCAATGTAGCAGTTACGCCAATATCTATTTGCCAAGGGGTTACAACTGTGCGTAGAGGCATGTTCACTAAACCGACACCAAGTCACTATTTGCAGCAAGCTAGGGAATTAGCTGACTTGAAAGCTTCTAAGAGGGTCCTAGATCTAGGGAAGGATGCTCAACCTGCAGTTGTCGAAGGCATGAAGGCTTCTGTTTTTGAGAATGAACAGGACAGAGTGGCGCAGCTAGAGGCCATGAACAAGCTGAATAAATACTCTGACCATTATCCATTGGGTCTTAAGGAAACTTTTGCGATCCATGTGAAGTCCCTCATCCGTTCACCAAGCTCCATTTATGTTAGCAGAAGATATGATCCAGCACATGCCATGGAGATTGTTCAGAGCATGATTAGTAATCCAGGTCAAATGCCTATGCCAGCGGATGTGCTACCTTGGGATATGATCTCGAACAAGCTTGCTGTGTGGACGAACGTCCAGGAGCTATTAACAAGTGATGATATTAAATATGTCATCATCGACGGCAAAGATTCGATGGTTGAGGCACAAAAGGTTATCATCGCAGCAAAAAGAGGAACAAACAGGCCAAAAAGTGTTCTACAATCACTATGCGTATAGGAGGTGTCGTATCTTGGATGCCAATACTTCACCTGCAGATTTGGCTGAGATTAGTGCAACTTTGAATGAAATGGAGAAGACATTTCTATACAAAAGGTAACTAACTGCATTAGGATGTTAGCATTTTAATATTCACGCCGACCGTGCTTTCAATTCAATTGAATTCACGCTGGCCCGGTTTCATAAATTGAATTCACGCCAGGCGTGTTTTCAAATCAATCAATTCACGCCCGGGCGTGTTTTCAAATCAACCTTTGGTTTCATAAATTGAATTCACGCATGGGCGTGTTTTTCAAATCAATGATTCACGCCGGCGTGTTTTCAAATCAACCAATTGATTTGAAAACACGCTGGCGTGAATTGATTGATTTGAAAACACCGGGGCGTGAATTGGTTTGATTTGAAAGCACGCGGCGCGGAATTGCATTAGTAACTTTATTTATTTCACGCCAGGCGTGATTTTTCTCTTGATCAATTCTATTCAAATCGCGCGCGGCGTGTTTCTATTCTATGATACTTATTCAATGTCTGTACTATTGCAGTCCATACGTGGAACAACTGCGCCACCGTCAACGATTGGGTGGAATATGGCTGCCCATTGCCCACCGCATGGCGGGTCAAAGTCCGAGGCATTCAAGCTGCTTGGAGCGGACTCGGGTCGCGGAACAATTATACAGAGGAGAAGAAGAAGGCGCAAGAAAATCAAAGAAAAAAAGGTGGTGATGACATTGCAGATCCTTTTCAAAAGCTCATCTAGCGGTCGGGACCAACAGACTTCATTATAAGATTGTGTTTTGTAAGGAGGCATTATGGCTCAAGTGGAATGAATGCAGGGGGCTTATGCACAAGGGAAGCCGCCGGATACTATGGGTAGGGTGCCTCCTGTTGATGTAAGCATCTTTGACTTGAATGTGATAGAGATGAGAAAGACTCGGGGGCTAGGCGCAGGCTTTGAGACCATTTGGGTTTTAGACTAGTGCTTAAAGAAGGAAGTCTTATACAAGAAGAGTGCTTTCACTAAGGATAGGATGTCCTTCGTTGAGTCTTTGCTGACCATGTGAAGGATGTACGTACAAGGAAGTCAAAATTTGTAGGAGTTGAGTTACAAAGGCTATCGGGGATGTGGCATTATCTGAAATTGGATTCTTTGGACAAATACAAGGTCAAGAATGATGACATCAAGAAGTTTGTATTCTGGTCAAAGGACTTCCTAAAGAATTGGAAGGCTAAAAATACAAAACATAAGGAGACTCTACCCCTAAGGTACTTGGCCCGAGTTGAGAAGAAAAGTGGCGCTTGTGAAGAAGAAGATTACCTTGGAGAAGAAGACACATCCAGTATTCAAAGATCTCCATTGGGTACAAAAGGTCTCTTGCGGGAATCAACCCGCCTTAAAATATATCACTCTTTGTGTTGGACGGCGGGGGGTGGGAGAGGAGATATGGGCATGAACTGGAAGGACTACAAAGAGCTTCTTTACCATTTGTATAGGATTGACAACCGAGAGGTCCTTCACTATTGTCATCGTTTGTCCTGGGTGAGTCACATCTGCATGCACTATCATTTGCTCATGATCCGGAGTGCCTCAAAGTTATTAGGGAGGGATGCCTAATATATGATATTAAGGATAATGAGTCGCGAACGAGCGGAAGATGGCACATGTGATCTTTATTATGATATCCATGCGCCGACGAGGAATATGATATTGCTAAGGCCAAGGGTGACAATAGCAAAGTGCATGGGAATGTTTTCTTCCGGATGATCCGGACTTAAGAACTATATTCTTTCATACTGGATCAGGATCGGTCGTAGCGGGGATGAGTCGGAAGAGGATGAGGATCGGGACCCCCTCCTAAGTGGGGAAATCAAGTCTGAGCTACAAACTAAGGAGAAGGGACCCTTAAATAAAATGGATTTCCCGATCTATGGTGCTTACCTCGCCGAGGCATTTGCTCCAATTGATACAACCGCTTGGAGCTTCATGTTGGAGGTTATATTGCCCGAGAGGCTCTTATGGGTGCAAGAAGCTTTGTGAGTGATGAGCAGGCCAAAGACTTTCTTGAACCATTCCTCATGCATGTGCTTGCCAAGTCTCCTAAAGGCCCTTATGGCAACCTGAAATCATCAGCAATCAAAAGTCTCGTAGACTTGTCCAATTCGAAAGTGGACGTTGCTTCCGTGAGGGAACGGTAATCTATACCGATAAGGAAAGCAATAATGAACAAATAGCTGCTAAACTGGCTGCTCAAAGTACTGTGATGGCGGCGAACTTAGGGAATATCCTTGCCCACATTGCGGGTGATGCAAGCAACAATAGAGTAGATTCACAGGTTAACAATGAACTAATTGACAGGGAAACCGAAAATGAAGGCAAGGAAGGCGGCTCTAGTGATTCACAGTTTGCCAAATCAATAGTAAAATACTAGGAACGGTGCCCAGCGTTGCTGGGCATAAGCTCATAACCTATAAATGATACACTACAGTGATGAGAGAGGCAAGCATGAATAACCTAGAAGTACTCCATTGTTAAAGTAGTCGACACCGTTTCTCTTTCTCTTTGCCATTTGCTATACCCCGCTTTTATACTTTTGCTTTTTTCTTTTCCTCGTACGCGTTTCCTTTTCTTCTTTTCTTTTTTTCCTCTTTTCACTTTCAGTTTTCTTGATAAACTTTTTCCTTCCTCTTTCCCTCATTTCTCCACCCTTTTCCTCTTTTTCTTTTCACCATGTTTTTTTCCTTTTTCCCCTTCATTTTCTTTTGACTCTTCCGTTTTCCCATAACCTTTCTACACATTTTTCCTCTTTCCTTTTCTCTTGTACCCATTTTCCTTTTTTTCCCACCCTTTCTTTCTTCCCCCTTTTTTTCCCTCTCCTTTTTTTGCTTCCTTTTTGCCTTTCTTCACTCTTTCTCTCTTCCTCCTTTTCCCGTGACCTTTCGCCCTTCCCTTTTTCCATTTCCCTCTTCCCCTTTTTCTCGTGCCCTTTTTTCCAGGTTCGCTTTCACCCTTTTCATCTGTCCTTCCCTTTCTTTCTTCCTTCCTTTCTTTCTGTTTTTCCCTTCCTTTCTTCCCATCCTTTTCTTGTTTCCCTTTTGCCCTTCCCGGTCCCCATCTTTTCCTCTTTTCTCCTCTCTCAACCCTTTCCCTTTCCGTTTTCCCCTTTCCCAATGCCCTTTCGCTCCCCTTTTCCATTTTCCTTTCCCTTTTCCTTTTTTTTTTCCATGTCATTTTTCCCTTCCCTTTTCCTCTTTCCTCACTGGTTCACTCTTCCCCTTTTTTCCTTCCCTTTTTCCATGCTCTTTTTCACTTTCTTTTCCCCCTCTATTTACCCTTTCCCGTTCTCTATCCCTATCCCTTTTCTTGATGGACTTTTTTTTCCTTTTCCTCATTTCCCAACCATTTTCCTCTTCTCCTTTTTGTCGTGCCTTTTTTACCTTTCCTTTCCCCTTTCCCCCTTCATTTTCTTTTCACTTCCTTCTTTCCATGCCTTTTCAACATCTCTCTTTTCCCTCTTGCCTTTTTTCCTCAACCTTTTTTTCCCTTTTCTCCACCCTTTCTCTCTTCCCCTTTTTTTTTCTCTTGACCTTTTCCTATGATTTTTTTTCACTTTCCTTTTCTTCTTTTTTTCCCTTTTTTCCTGTACCCTTTTCCCCTTCCCTTTTCCCTTGTCTCTCTTCCCCTTTCCCTCATGCCCTTTTTCCCATGTTCCCTTTCCACCTTTCTGCCTCTCTTTTTTATTTTCCTTTCTCTTTTCAATTTTCCCATGCTCTCTTTCTATTCCTTCTCCCCACCCTTTTCTTGTTTCCCTTTTTTCCCTTCCCTTTCGTCCTCCCTTTTTCCCTCCTTTTTTCTTTTCCTCCCTTCTTCCATGCCATTTTTCCCTTCTCTTTTCCCTCTTCTCACCCTTTTCTCTCTTCCCTTTTTTCCTTTTTTCCATGCTTTTTTTCGCTTATCCTTTTCCCCTTTCTTCACCCTTTCCCTCTTTCCCTTTTTCATGTGCTCTTTCACCCTTCTCTTTTTCATTTTTCCTTTCCCTCTTCCCTTTTTTTGGTGCCTTTTTTCCCAGGCTCCCTTTCCTTCTTCCTTTTTCTTTTTTCATTTCCCTTTTCCCATGCGCTTTTCCCCTTCTCTTTACTCCACCCTTTTTTTGTTACCCTTTCTCCCTTCTTTTTCCCCCCTTTTCCCATCCTTTGCTTCTTTTTCCCTTTTTCCCCTCGTCTTCCCCTCCCTTTTTCTGTTTCTTTTCCCTTATCCCTTTTCCCATGCCATTTTTTCCTTTTTTTTTTCTCCCTTTCCTCACCCTTTTCTACTTCCCCTTTTTCCCATGCCTTTTTACCCTTTCACGTTCCCCTCTCCTCAAGACATCAAAACATGACCAATCATAGTGGTCAAAAGTTGTGCGATAAATCTCTACCTTTGGATGTAATTAGATGATCTCGGTCATTCAAATTAGGGCTTGATACAACACGCTAAAACATTATAATATAAGATTGTCAGTTTTGAAGGACGCAGCGGAACTAATAGAAAATAACAATTCTAACAGTCAGAAGAAGACGAAGATTAAGGGTGGTGAAGGGGAGAATGACGCCGATGACGGCAGCGAAACTGAAGATGATAGGTATGGCCTTGCCCACGAAATCGCGCCACGCGTGATATTTGTATTACATTTGAATTAAATCGCGCCAAGCGTGCTTTGATTATTTTTCGTTGTCAAACTAAATCACGCCGAGCGCGATTTGGTTATGACTATTTCAAATCACGCTTGGCGCGTTTGTATTGTTTGTGTTATCGTATCTTGCTAACCGGATACATGTTTGATGTTTCAGCTTCCATTGCGTTTCTAAGAAGGTTGTGGTGTTCGACCTAAACGGAGTCCTTTGCAAGACTTTTCCGAAAAATAAAGTGGCTAGAGAACGGTTTCATCGACACCAAGAGAATCAAACACCAAGTGGATATATCCGCACCGCGACTTGAAGGAGATGCTAGATGAGGCATTGTGTTATTTCGAGTTGGTATTTGGTCATCCATGGAACTAAGGAACATCAAGGATACTTTGGAGGCACTGGGGAAATCGCGTAGACATTGGTTGACCTTTTGGGATCGTAACAAATGTGTGAAGTTCACTAATCCCAAGGATCCAACAGCAAGCCTATCTTCATCAAACACTTGAGTAACATGATGGGCCGAACTTGGTATCGAGAATAAGGATGATATAATCATAGTGGATGATGATGCTCTCAAATGCTTCTACAATCAAACACAGGCCCTGAATCCACCATCTTACGATCCAAAAAACTTTGCGACAGATGATTTTCTGGTGAAGTTTGTGTCTATTATGCATAATTTGGCTATGGGGATGCCGATTGGGTGAAGTGTTAGATTCTGTACTTTAACTGGATAGAACGGCTTACATGGAACCACACCTTGTTAAATACGTGGAAAAACATGGATTGATCCCTTAATGTTTTATTGGAATATATGATATTTTTGTATGATATTTGTGCCACGTATCGATAATTTCGAGTCTGGAATTGCCTCGCAAATAATGCAATCTGTTATTATCAAACCTAATATTATCATCTATCGAGCAAGCAATTTTGGTCTCATCTATGTTAGCAACTTGCTCTTCATTTTTGCATATTTCAATTCGCATATGAAACGTCACACGTGAATCGCAACCTTATGTTATTTTTGAAGTAAAAAAAAAAAGATTAAAAAAAACAAAAACCCCCTAGAAGACAATAGCAGGTTGGCGTGATTTTGGAGTTGACATAATCCCAATTTAATTGGATGATGGTTTCTATTTAATTATGTTGTAGCACATGGCACAGGATTATGTTGGTAAGGGCATGGTCCCTGCAGTAGATATCCAAGGGAAAGCTGTTGCAGATCAAGTACAATGTGAGGAGAATGAAGACGATTTGCAGGTAGGTTTTTATCTAAGTTGTTGTACATGTTTATAACTTTTAATATTGTAGCCATATAACTTATTTTTTTCCTATGTAGTTGGGTTCATGAGCCTTCAGCACACAACTGATTTTGTAGGATCCGTGATGATGCCTTCTTTACTGACAATATGACCAAGAAGGACATCAGAGGTGACACAAAAAGTACATTTTTCTGGATTTAAACTGATACTAGACTCATCTCACTTTTAAAAAACAAGTTCCAATTTGTCAAGATGTTCTTCCATGGAGCTGTATGCAGAATAATCATCCTGAAAAATCTGCAGAAAGACATTGTCTTTCATATGATCTTGAAATACAGAAAGCATGATGCGTTGAAAAGTGGATGAGGAATTTGATAAGCCAAAAGGTACCACTTTGTAGGTAAAAGTGCCCCACGGCGTGGTGAAAGTGGTTTTCAATTGATCTTCAGCCTTGATAGAAATTTGATTGTACCCTGAAAAACTATCCATGAAAGAGTACATCTCATGGCCGGCTACCTCTTCAAGAACTTGGTCTATGAAGGGTAGTGGAAAATGATCCCATTCAATGGCCTGATTTAATTTCTTATAGTCCACTCAAACGCGTATTTTGCCATTGTGCTTGAGATCAATGACAATTGGGCTCACCCACTCTGAATGTTTGACCTCATAAATCAAACCAGTTGCCAGAAGTTTATCTATTTCGTCTTTGACGCGGTCACGATAATTGAGGTTGAGCCTATACTATCGTTGCTAGATTGGACGTGCATCAGGTTTGGTGGAAATGGTCAGTTCCTCCAACTCTTTCTTGATACCCCTTAAGTCTTTGTAGCTCCACGCAAAGATATGTTTGAACTTCTTGAAGAGGTGGATAGCACGAGCTTTATAATTCTGTGGAAGACGTGCAGCCAACCTGACAGGTTGATTATCTCCTAGGTCAATGACTTCAATTTTTTGGAGTTTGAATATGCGGGACTACTTCTGTGTCCTTGACAAGATGAGCGGGAGGTTGGAGCATCATAGGTGGTGCAGCACTCTGTGTCGTGAAAAAGAGAGGCTGCTGAGTGTCATCAAGTAATGGTTGCGTCAAGACAGCAACAACATCAACATCATGAGGAGTGTCTTCGGCAGGGAAAATGTCTAGTCGTTGGATCCGATTGCAAGGTACCAGATAAGGATCCAGTAAGGCGGCCACAGCCTGGTCTTGATCAAGGGTTTTATCGCCCCAAGGATCTGCATACTCGGGGTAGGAAGAAAGAGGAAGATCGGCTGGAGGAGCTTGAACATGATAAGTGTGTTGAGCTTCTTCTGAATCACTGTTCGAGAGAGATGGCTCAACATGCTCAACAGAAATGAGCTTACAAGTTTCCAGATCCATGGTGGCATTCAAGGTGCCGTCCGTGATGATAAGTTGATCAGCCGCCCAATAATGAATGCTTTTAGCTTGGCGGAGGAAAGGCCGTCCCACCACCAGCATTTCATAATCACCTGGATCTTCACCAGCTTTCCAAACACCAAATTCCAAGGGAAATTTGAGATCTCCAACACTGATATGGAGAAGAAGGGTGACACCTTGAGGTCGTTTGATGTGGCCATTGGCAAAGTTGATGTCATAGGGGGCATGATAAAGTTGCTTGATGTGCAACTGTCTCCGAAGTTTGTCCGTGATGAGGTTGACGACATTACTACCATCAATCTGCACATGATTAATATGTTGATTTCCCACCGTGGCGTGTATCATTGGGGTAGAAGCAGCTACAACACCTACCAAAATCGTGGGTAGGAGCAACTGTTCCTTGGGAGCAGGATACAGTTTGAGAATGGTAGCAAGACTCAGGGGAATCTTAATTTTTGCCAGCTCCTCTTGGAGTTCTAAAGGAACATGCGAGAAAGGATCTGCAGGTTCCAACGGTGTGGGAGTCTGCAACATGGGCGCAAAGACTTCCTTGAGGAGTTCCACTTCAGCAGTAATGTTGGGATACTGCTGAGTGCATGGGTTTTTTGACATGGAGGGCGCTTCCTGACGCTGCTGGGAGCGTATGGTGGCATGAACGTTAGCAAGCGTGCGACCTTCAGTAGCTTGCATAAGTTTGAGAATGCTTTGACGCACCCAAAAATGACATGAGGCATGAGCTTATCAAGATCAGGGTCGAAATGGACCGTTTTGTGCTCCTCATGCAGAATAGTGTGCACCGCAAATGCAGGTTGCGTGTCATGCAGGATGATCGTCAACGGGCGCACGTGATGCCTTGGTCTGGCATGAGACCAGACCAACCTAATTGGATGGTTGTACTGGAGGATTAAGAGCTTGATAGATTTCTTCCTGAGCTTATTGATCCAGAGTTGTGGAGGGTGCCGCTTGTTGAGGTCTCTGTTGCTGGGTTTCTTCAAAACTGGACGTGGGCCCTGTTTGCTATTGGCAACCCAAAGTTGGTACGCAGTAAGACGAACTGAAGTCGTTTGATTTGTTCCTGGAAGCTGAACCAGGACTTAAGGAAGCTAAGGACATGCCGTGGTGGTATGACCCCATTCTTGACAGTGATAGCACTATGCTTTAGAAGGATCAAAAGGAGTTCTGGAACCTTGACCCCTTGATTGTTGGGGTTGCTAAGACTGTTGATATTGTTGAGGTGGATAGGATTGCTGTTCTGTATATTGTTGTGGCGTGATCTGCACCTGGAAGACCATTTTTTGTCTGAAGGGTGTAGGGTGAGAACAGGTACACTCTTCAGTAGAATGATTGCACATATTACAATGCTTACAGTGAGGAGAGCCATTGGTAGAGTTACGCTTATTTGCAAGATGACCTTGGTACTTACAGATGTGACACTAAATCTGACTTCGTTGAGGAGGACCAGACTAGGGATGTTGTACCGCATTCTGAGGGACCATGACGGGAGTCATGAAGGGAAGCTCCGTGAGGGAAACACCCCGAGAAGACACATTGACAGAGTGATTCACCAATTCGATGGCTTGCTCCAAGGTCTTGGGACACAGGTACTCTGTCATAAGATGAATTGCAGGAGACCCTGTAGAAACCATACTAGAATCTGGCTCTGCGTGGGATACTCTTTAAGCTTGCTGACAAGAATTTGGAGACGATCCGCAAAGTCAAGGGCAGACTCCGTGGGTTGTTGCTTGAGATCATTAAGCTATTTCAGAAGCTGCTGATCATCATCCGTGGTGCCATAATGAGAGAGAAAGGCAGTCTTCATCTCTCGTCAATTTTGTTTCCAGTGACTTTTGTTGACCCTGAGCCACTAATGAGGGGCTCCTCGCAACGTGGTGGAGAAAATATGGAGCTTGAGCTGAGGCTGAGAATTTTGGTATTCCCAAAAATTGGATATGTGAGCTTGAGATTTTGAACAGGTGACGGAGCCTGAACTTGTGTGTAAAGTGGTGGAGCATAAGTGGGAATATATCCTTGAGGCACAGCCGTGGGCTGGGAACAAGGTGGTGGCATAGGAACTGAGAAGCCATGTGGTCCAGAAAGAGGAACATCCGTGGGCAAAGGGCTGTGGGTGCCGTCCTCAGTTAACTTAAGATCAGTAATGTTGTAAACTGGAACCGAGTGCTGAAAGGAGGGGGAAGACTGAAATTCATGAACATGAGGAGGGCCAAACGAGATATGAGGATAGGCCTGCGAAGGCAAAGGAGTGTGACCAGAAGGGATATGAATGGAAGTGCTGTCTGTTGAGAGCAATGCTTGCAAACAGGGGGAGACCCTGGTCAAGAACTGATATGAGGGGTGGGCGATGCCAACTGAGCACGTGAGCGGACACGGCCTCCTTCAATGTCATAGTCAGGATCATACATTTTACGAGCAGCTTCCCGGCGCTGGTGGCATTTCAATCGAGCCACAATTTGGCTACGGAGTTCCTCACGAGTGAAAGCACGAGCAGACATATTGAGAGAAGAGAAAAAGAACTAAGACCCAGCAGCGGCGACAATATTTAAGGTCTGGGTTCGGGATCCCCTGCAAGACAGCCCTCTATGAGGACCCTTGGATCAGTGTTGTTACGTACTTTCCGTACCTGTACGGTACTGTAAGTATTTTACGTACCATACCTCGTAACGTACCCCTGAGTTTTTAACGTACCGAAAAAAAAACCAGTACATTAAAAAGTGTTGTTACCGTACCTATAAAATACGTACCGTACCTATAAAATACTTACAGTACTTATAAAATACCTATAAAATACGTACCGTACCTTTAAAATATTTACCGTACTTGTGTTAAAAACTCCAAAAATTTGAAGCAAAAATATTTCATTTTTCATTCCATACGTACCGTACCTCTGGTACGGTATGCTAAGTACTTGAAAGGTACCGTACGCGTACGAAAACAACACTGAGGATCCTAGCTGAGTGTCATGCGCGATTTTACAAAGGAGGTACCTAAAGATGGAGTTGCACTTGCTCAAGAATATATGAAACTAGTAACGGTGCCCAGCGTTGCTGAGTATAATTTCGAGCTGTGAGTGTTTTGGCGGCAATGAGAAAAGCTTGTTAATAGTAGAAGCAAGTGATGATCCATATTTTGTAATAGCGCATATCTAATGCTCGAAGGTCAACACTTGACAATATCATGCATTTGAATTACATTGAAGTTAGTTTGTTGTTTATAAAGCAACGTAACTTACAATAAGTTGCACCAAGTAAGACTACAAAATCCACAACCATAGATTGAGCCTCAACAATTAAAGTTTATATCATCAATCAAAATTGTAGATGGTATAAACCAACTGGATTTCAACATGATGATTAGATTGGGGCGTCAACAATCATAAATTATATCATTAATCAAAGTTGTAGATAATATAAACCAAAGTTGTAAACAGTATGTGCAATAGTGTTTGTTCTCTAAAAAGTTCCAACAATGGTTTCATGTGCCTTAACTTAAAAATATTATTAGAAGGGAACTTGCCATGTTATACCTTGATCTAAGCAATTTGAGTTGAAATTTTGCTTGTAAGGCTACCTTGGAGATGGAGTTAGATTTTAAACATGGTAATAAAATTACAGGTAGTTGAAATGCGGCTCGCCATTGTGTTGTAATGATGAGTTAAAACCCAAGACATCATGTCACTTACAGAATATGTAACTATTTCTCGGACTAACTTTCTTTTGATTATAGTAATGGTGCCCAACATTGCTGGGCTCTAAGGCAGTTATTGGCTCCAACATTGTAAGCCTCATGCAGCATTAATAGTGTGCAATTTGGACTTCAATTTTTTGTATAGCGCTTTATATCATGAAGACCTTCAATACATCATTATAAGACTGTTGTATGAGCACCGAAATGGACCTAGAAGAAAAAACTATGTTTGAGATCCGATGGGTAAAAACTTCAAGAAATTTATATATTGTTTCTACCATTGCCGAAATCAATATGTGAAGAACAGGAGGTGCTTCAGGCAAAACCTACCTTTGATTCATAGAGTTTTGGTGTCTGTCTCACCAACTTTAGCATCAGCAGAGATGGGTCCTTGCCAGTTTGTCACTGTTCTACAAACTGTTCTGTTGCATTAGATGACATTTTTTATTTTAAGGTGTCTTTTCTGTGCGCAGGCTGATTTGCATAACATGTGCTTTGCTATGCATTTAATTTCATTCTCATACTCTCCATTCTGGTCCTGAGAGCTTTGCATACCATTCTCGATGGTATGCATTTCGCTTTGATTTCTCTTTAATGTTTCAAGATCAATAGCAAGGAAACATTAAGATTAATAACAAAGAAACATTCAGCAATCTTTTCTTTGTAAGCAGATCAACATACCTCAGTTTTTAAAAAAGTTTTGGTGACAGCAGCCACTGTAGAATCTCTGGTTTTTGTGTGATAATCAGGAGCACAATTCTGAAAGGATTATGACTTGTGTCATTCTATGGCACTATACAGAAGTCGAGACTATTAGCTGGTTATTTTAGATTAACCAAACATAGATACATACATAATGCAAGCTCATGTGCTCCAAGTGTATCGGTAGCTGATTGTTGTTATGCAGGATAAGATGCCTGGCCTGAAGATTGATGTTGTTATTGCTGGGCCTTATACTCGTATCAGCAACTTCTTTGCTAATAGATAATCAACACATAAATATGCAATAGTCTATCATTTACAGAAGTTCTTATTGACAATTACCATCACATATAGAAAAACACATTGTGATGTCTGAAGTCTGTCTCTCCTATCTTTCTTCAGTCATCTCTACATCAGTCTATTTACTACAAATTTACAATATGCACATTTGTGCATGTACGTCTTTGCTCCTTTAAGTAATTTAGGGTTTTGACATTTTCGTGGTCACAATTCTATGGGTCACGTTTCATCGCTAGCTATTGCTTGAGCTGCAACATCTCTAGACTCTCTATGATTTGCCGAAGTTCATCATGGGGATCTTGCTTGTTATAGTCCATAATTTTTACTTTTAGACAGAGCTGATTATCTTGCTTATGCAGGGTACACCATTCCAAGTGCACAGAAAGTCTACCTCTGGGATTTTGCTAACTTTACAACCGTGCACTACAGGAAGTTAAGGGTCTATTTCTATGCCAGAATCTGTTATGAATAGAAGATGCCATACATTGTTTGCAGATTCGTTTTCCTGTTGGTGCGACAAAGCTTCAAAGAAAAGGTGCACACATGATTTTGCAATCACAATTTCTTGTTTATAAATTCTTCAATTGTGATGGTCTACGTCATGTCATTGGGTTTCAAAGAGTTGGGTATTGAGCTTTCATTTGATATCACATGATTTCCCTACCATGGGACAACGACCAACGACCATGTATTCTTTTGTCTCGGGTCAGTTGTTCTATTACGGTCTGAATAACTATGGCAGTATATATATTTACAAACAACGCGAGAGTTTCTCTCTAGGCAATGGAGTTGGATCAATAGTTGAAGGTCATCAATCATGTTTACATACCTGTAGATCATCAACAGATCCTTCATATGCTGGTACTCTCTTCTGATATGTGCCGGAAGGAGGACTATCTTCTGTTTTCTTTAGGCCCATTAATGCAGATATAAGAAGATCACACTGCAGATATATGATAGATTAACCTTCAGCTTGGCATAGAAACCTAAATTTTATGACTAATTCCATCATGTGAAGAGTTTAAAATAATAACATGAAGAGCTGAGAAGTTATTTACCTGTAAAAAGTAATGGAAGGTTGCTTGCTCTCATGATTTGCCCAAAAGACACAATAATTTTGATCTTTAAAAATGGATGCAGAGCTACTTCCAAGCATCTGCTGCAGATCAGCCGATGCCTTCTATCATGTCATGAACATCTGCGCAGATCGCCTCTTAGAGAAAGAAGAGCTTGTGATATCTTAACCTGCAAAGAATTCATAACTACGGCAGAGCCATTTGCTTGAATAGGTAGGAAAATCTGTAGACGTGAGAATGGTAAGACCGTGGGCTATCTGGACCGTTTAATTTTTAAGCAAAATCTGGAGCTAGCCGCCAATGCATTCATGCTTTAGAAGATTGTGATAAAGCAGGCAGGTCCGCCTCTACTCCTCCGGTCCTCGATCAACTACAGGAACCCAAGTTCACGAATCCAAAATCTTAGATCAAATCTGGGCCGTTGAAAATTTTAGGGCAATGTTCAAGACACACAGTAAAACATTATAATATAGGACGAATCCAAAATCTTAGATCAAATCTGGGCCGTTGAAAATTTTAGGGCAATGTTCAAGACACACAGTAAAACATTATAATATGCCTTTTCTTTAGCTTCAGGGTGCTTGCTTAACTGGTCGAAGTGCTCGGCCATGTGGGTACTGGAGGAACCTCCTCCTGCGTGGTTGAGTCAGTTTCCCTGGGCTCTTACACCGCCACACCACGGTACCTGCCAAACCTGTTAGGCATACCATTTGGCTTGGACATTAATGCTAGGGCAATTTGGGAGGAGACATTTACGGAATCTTAAGCGACATCTGGGCGGGTGGAGGGAAGTAAACTCACCATGGCTGGTAGGATTACGATAGCCAAGTCGATGCTCTGTAGCACTCATGTTTTGCTTGACCTCCCTGCATACTTGCGAGAAAGTGTGGTTAAGGAGTTGGATGACACCATTCGCAATTTTGTTTGGGGAGGAAATGAGGAGGGGGCTACAGTGAAGGTCGCATGGTGGAAGTGTGTCCGTCCCGAGGAAAGGCGGGGGCTTAGGTATGCTTGATGTGTCCTTGCACGCGAAGGTTACAGTGTCGAAATTCATCTGGCGGGTTGTTGCGGGAGCAACAATCCCGGGATTGGCTCTGTTGGCCACCGATCGCTCGCCACTCTATTGTGTTTAGGAAGCCAGCAATTAGGCTCGATTCGTGGGCTCTATTTGAGGATTTGCGGCCATTCCTCATGCTTCGCCTTTTCTTAAAGGTCTCCTCAAGGCACGGAAGGTGGTCAAGGTTCTCTTTTCATTGGACTCTAGCGGGTGTATGGTAGCCTCATAAGCCCTTTCTTTGGGTACCCTTGGATTCGCATCTCCCTTGGCCTCTTCCCTACACCCGGTACTTTCGGCGATGATGGCTTTGGCTGCGGGGTAACATCCATCGTGGTATTGGGAGGTCATCGCCCGAGTGGGGAGTTTTAGGGATCGATTTGGCCTTGAGTATTTGGGACATTCGGACTTGGGCGAATTCGCGAATGCTATTCCATTGCGGTTGTGTTCTCAAGTCAATGGCGTTTGGAAGTCGCATAGTGGACTTGATGCATCTCGGTTGTAGCATCGGCTTATGGGCTTCTGGCGCAGGGACATTGCCGCCTTCGGATGCCATGTGGAAGTGGGCGTGGAATACATTGCCTCCTCTAAAATCCGTACCCTTCTATGGCAGATCTTGCACCGTAGCCTCGAGGGGTGAATGTCCAGTACAGGTTCAAACCTCATTGGCGGAAACATGCCCTCTATGTGGGGCCGGGGAGACCATTGAACCTTTGCTTTGTCCTAATACGAGGTAGAGGCAGCTTGGTCTTGGGTGAGAGCCCTCTTTGGGTCTTCCTTTGTGCGGTCGAAGCTTCTCATGGGAGTCTTTCCTAGCGGTTGGTGAGTGGCCAAGCAGCAGCGTTTCATTTATCGAGCTTGGCTTACGTGGTTGATTTGGAAAAGAGCGGAGGCGAAGGTCTTCGAATCACGATGCTTAGCCCTTTTCGGTTGGTTCCGATCTTGAGGCATAAGTTGTGGCAGGCTTACCAAGTCTCAAGCTTGTCTGGCACAGTTAAGCGGGAAATTTGGTCGACATTCCTACAGATTGTGAATCATGATGGGCACTTCATTTCTTAGCACCACACTTATCATTGTACTTGATCACATTTTAGTGGTTTAATATATTCCTATATTCTTCAAAAAAAAAAAAATGCTAAATGATTTATATAAATTCAAAAGCCTTTGCAAAATTTACTTTTTTATTTTTATCACCATGTTTATTCATTGTGTTAAAAATATATTGAGATGTGATGAAGATCAAGCAATCAAAATTTCAATTCGAGAACATAGACATGTCTAAAAACTTTGAATAAGTCTAATTTTTCCTAAATAAGTCATACACAAAATAATATAATTTTACTAGAAAAGGGCCCGGCCTGACGGCCGGGCCCTTTTCTTTTGCATCCATTCCTCGGCTCGGCCCCTCCGGGGCCTCGCCTCGGTTTGGGCCTACCCATGCGACCTTTTCTCTTGCATCCTTCCTCGGCTCGGCCCCTCCGGGGCCTCGCCTCGGTTTGGACATACTTGGGATTATTCCTCGGCTCGGCCTCGGCCTTCGGCCGAGGCCTCGCCTCGGTTTGGTCCCATCCATGTAGTCTACATAGAGAAGCTTAGTCACATCTACTACAAATTTCAAAGTATCATTGATTAGGAGTTTACTCACACCTACTATCAACTCCAAAGTCTCAACTATCATTCCTCGGCTCGGCCCCAGATTAGTCACATCTACTACAAATTTGAAAGTATCATTGATTAGGAGTTTACTCACACCTACTATCAACTCCAAAGTCTCAACTATCATTCCTTGGCTCGGCCCCTCCGGGGTCTCGCCTCGGTTTGGGTATTGGGAGCTTATTCATACCTACTACTACTTTCAAAGTATTACTTATTGGGAGTTTAATACATCTACTGTGAATTTTAAAGTACAACCCCTATATGTTCAAGAAGCTTTCCTTGTTACTTAACATCCATTGAACAACCACCCATGAGAAGCTTACTCATGCCTATTACTAATTCCAAAGTATCACCTATGCATGAGGAGTTTTATCCATAAGGAGCCTACTTATACCTACTACCATGCAAGTCCATATATACACACATGACTTACTACCAAAGTATCACCTATGCATATTCCAAAGTATCACCTATGCATGGGGAGTTTACTCACACATATTACTATTTCACATATTGGGAGCCTACTTATACCTACTACTACTTTCAAAGTATTACCTATTGGGAGCTTAGTACATCTACTATGAATTTTAATGTACAACCCCTATATGTTCAGGAAGCTTTCCCTGTTACTTAACATCCATTGAACAACCACCCATGAGGAGCTTACTCATGCCTATTACTAATTCCAAAGTATCACCTATGCATGAGGAGTTTTATCCATAAGGAGCCTACTTATACCTACTACCATGCAAGTCCATATATACACACATGACTTACTACCAATTCTAAAGTATCACTCATAAGGAGAACACTACCAATTCCAAAGTATCACCTATGAGGATCTTACTTACACCTACTGGACTCCAGGGCATTTCACAGTCTTATTCATACATACTACTCAACCCTCTATTCCATTACCAACAAAGTATCATTCATGAGTAACACATGCCCATGAGGCCACATCTCTACTACCTCTACTACCAATTCTAAAGTATGTCAATTCTAAAGTATCACCCATGCGAAGTTTACACACACCCATCATACCCATCACACTTACTACCAATTCCAAAATATCACCTCCAGAAATTCATACATACTGCTCAACCCTCTATTCCATTACCAACAAAGTATCTTTCATGAGTAACATACTCACACATGCCCATGAAGCCACATCTACTATCTCTACTACCAATTCTAAAGTATGTCAATTCTAAAGTATCACCCATGTGAAGTTTACACACCCATCATACCCATCACACTTACTACCAATTCCAAAGTATTACCTCCAGAATATTCTATTTTGAGCATTTGCAAGGAGACTGAGGTGCTTCTAGAGCATAAGTGGTTGCCCTATAACATCTGGAACACTCTAGAACATTCTATTTTGAGTTTTTGCAAAGTTTTAGCAAACTTTTCTGTTCTTAGACTACCATACTTTCTATTTTTAGGCCGAGATGCTTACCCTAGAGCATCTGAAACACTCTAGGACATTCTATTTGAGTTTTTACAAAGTTTAAGCAAACTTTCTATTTTTAGAATGAAACTTTCTATTTTTAGACTGAGGTGCTTACCTTTGAGCATCACGCAACATTCGAACATTCTATTTTGAGCATTTGCAAAGTTTCAAAAAACTTTCTATTTTTGGATTGAGGTGTTTACCCATGAGCATCTGCAACATTCCATAACATTCTATTTTGAGCATTTGCAAAGTTTCAAAAAACTTTCTATTTTTAGATTGAAACTTTCTAATGAGCATCTGGAACATTCCAGAACATTCTATTTTGACCATTTGCAAAGTTTCAACAAACTTTCTATTTTTAGATTGAAACATTCTATTTTAAGACTGAGGTGCTTACCCATGAGCACCTGGAACATTCCACAACATTCTATTTTGAGCATTTCTAAAGTTTCAAAAGAACTTCTATTTTTAGACTGAACCTTTCTATTTTTAGACTGAGGTGCTTACCCATGAGCATCTGGAACATTCCAAAACATTCTATTTTGACCATTTGCAAAGTTTCAACAAACTTTCTATTTTTAGATTGAAACTTTCTATTTTTAGACTGAGGTGCTTACTTATGAGCACCTGGAACATTCCACAACATTCTATTTTGAGTTTTTGCAAAGTTTTAACAAACTTTTCTGTTCTTAGACTACCATACTTTCTATTTTTAGGCCGAGATGCTTACCCTAGAGCATCTGAAACACTCTAGGACATTCTATTTGAGTTTTTACAAAGTTTAAGCAAACTTTCTATTTTTAGAATGAAACTTTCTATTTTTAGACTGAGGTGCTTACCTTTGAGCATCTGCAACATTCCAGAACATTCTATTTTGAGCATTTGCAAAGTTTCAAAAAATTTTCTATTTTTGGATTGAGGTGTTTACCCATGAGCATCTGCAACATTCCAGAACATTCTATTTTGACCATTTGCAAAGTTTCAACAAACTTTCTATTTTTAGATTGAAACTTTCTATTTTTAGACTGAGGTGCTTACTTATGAGCACCTGGAACATTCCACAACATTCTATTTTGAGCATTTGCAAAGTTTCAAAAACACTTCTATTTTTAGACTGAAACTTTCTATTCTTAGACTGAGGTGCTTACTTATGAGCATCTGGAACATTCTAGGACATTCCAAAAGATTCTAGAACATTCTAGAACTATTCTTGAGTTAATTAAACCGAGCCTTAACTAAGTATGGACTTTTTATTATGTTAAGAAAAGACTGGTTGATCTAGTGGTAAGGGTGGGGGGTTTGGAGGGCAATGTCCAGGGTTCAAGTCCGTGATAAACCAAAAAAATTTTGTCCACCAAACTTGGGAGCTTTTGAGAGGCCAAGGCCCAGGCGGCGAGATCAAACCCGCGTGGCGCATCCTCCCACCGTCGGATGGGCGTGGAAGGCAGACCGAGCAGAACACCGCAGAGACTCACTCCGCGGGGCGCTATTTCTTTATTATATTAGACTAGAAAGGGAGGCGGCGGCCTTCTTCTCTCTTTCTCTCTCTCGGCTCGGCCGGCCTCCGGCCGGCCTCGCCTCGGTCTGGGCCCACCCACGTGTCCTATCTCCCTCTCTCCTCTCTCTCTTCTCTCTCTTCTCTCTCCTATCTTTTCCCTCTTTCCATTATAGGTCGGGCCCTTTTCTCTTACACCATTCCTCTGTTGGGCCTCTCAGAACCCTTTTCGTTGGGCCCCATTCTTCTTTCTGGTGAGCCCTTCCTTTTCTACCATCTCTCTCCTCTCTCTCCTTTCTCTGCTCTCTCTCCCCTTCTCTCTGTACTCTCTATTCTCTCTCCTCTCTCTTCTCTATTCTCTCTCCTCTCTCTCCTCTCTCTACATCTCCTCCCTTTCTTGTCCCTCCTCTCTCCCTTTGCATCTCTTCTCCCATCTTCTCTCTCCTCTCTTTCTTCTCTCTTCTCTCTTCTCTCTCTTTTCTCTTTCCCTCCTCTCTGCCATCTCTCTCTTCTCTCTCTCCTCTGTCTGCTCCCCTTCTCCTTTTCTCTCTATACTCTCTATTCTCTCTTCTCTCTCTTCTCTATCTCCTCCTCCTCTCTCTCTCCTCCCTTCTCTCCTCTCTTCCCCTCTCTTCTCTCTTTCTTCTTCTCTCTTCTCTGTTTTCTCTCTCTTCTCTCTTTCTTTCCCCTCCTCTCTCTTCTCTCTCATCTCTTCCCTCTCCCCCCTCTCATCTCTCTCTCTTTCTCCTCTCTCTTTCCTCATCTCTCTCTCTCCCCTCTTCTCTCTATCTTCTCTCTCTCTCTATATATTTCTCTCTGTCTCCCTCTTTCTCTCTCCTCTCTCCTCTCTCCTCTCTCCTCTCTCCTCTCTTTTTCCCTTTTTCCTTCTCTCTCTTCTCCTTCTTCTCCCTTTCTCTCTCTCCCCTCTCTTCTCTCTTCTCTCTCTCTCCCCTTTTTCCATCTCTCTCCTCTCCCTCTATTTCTCCCCTCTTTCTCTATCTTTCTCTATCTTTCTCTTTCTTCTCTATTTCTCTCTCTCTCATCTCCTCTGTCTTCTCTCTCCTCTCTCTCTCCTCTCTCTTCCCTCTCTCCTTTCTCTCTCTTCCCTCTCTCTAAAGTATTATTCATAAGGAGCCTACTTACACCTACTACCATGGAACTCCATATACACACATGCCCTACTACCAATTCTAAAGTATCACTCATGAGAAGAACACTACCAATTCCAAAGTATCACCTATGAGGATCTTACTCACATCTATTGCACTCCATGGTATTTCACAGTCTTATTCACACATACTGCTCAACCCTCTATTCCATTATCAACAGTCACATCTACTATCTCTACTAACAATTCTAAAGTATGTCAATTCTAAAGTATCACCCATATGAAGCTTACACACACCCATCATACCCATCACACTTACTATCAATTCCAAAGTATCATCTTCAGAATATTCTATTTTGAGCATTTGCAAGGTTTCAAGAAACTTTCTACTTTTAGACTGAGGTGCTTCTAGAGCATAGGTGGTTGCGCTATAGCATCTAGAACACCCTAGAACATTCTATTTTGAGTTTTTGCAAAGTTTTAGCGAACTTTTCTGTTTTCAGACTACCGTACTTTCTATTTTTAGAATGAGATGCCTACCCTAGAGCATCTGAAACATTCTAGGACATTCTATTTGAGTTTTTACAAAGTTTAAGCAAACTTTCTATTTTTAGACTAAAGCTTTCTATTCTTAAACTGAGGTGCTTACCTTTGAACATCTGTAACATTCCAGAAAATTCTATTTTGAGCATTTGCAAAGTTTCCAAAAACTTTCTATTTTTGGATTGAGGTGTTTACCCATGAGCATCCGCAACATTCGAACATTCTATTTTGAGCATTTGCAAAGTCTTAAAAACTTTTTATTTTTAGATTTGAAACTTTCTATTTTTAGGCTGAGGTGCTTACCCATGAGCACCTACAAAGTATTATTCATGAGTAACATACTCATACATGCCCATGAGGCACAATTCTAAAGTATGTCAATTCTAAAGTATCACCCATGTGAAGCTTAGAGCACACCCATTATACCAATTTCAAAGTATCACCTCCGAATATTCTATTTTGAGCATTTGCAAGGTTTCAAGAAACTTTTTTATTTTTATTTGAGGGTGCTTCTAGAGCATAGGTGGTTGCCCTATAGCATTTGGAACATTCTAGAACATTCTATTTTGAGTTTTTGCAAAGTTTTAGAAAACTTTTTTTTTTTTAGACTACCTTATTTTCTATTTTTAGACTGAGATGCTTACATTAGAGCATCACGAAACATTCTAGGACATTCTATTTGAGTTTTTACATTTTAGACTAAAACTTTCTATTTTTAGATTGGCATCTACACCATTCGAACATTCTATTTTGAGCATTTGCAAAGTTTCAAAAACTTTCTATTTTTGTATTTAGGTGTTTTCCCATTAGCATCTGCAACATTCCAGAACATTCTATTTTGAGCATTTGCAAAGTCTTAAAAAACTTTCTATTTTTAGACTGAAACTTCCTATTTTTAGACTGAGGTGCTTACCCATGAGCACTGGAACATTCCACAATATTCTATTTTGAATATTTGCAAAGTTTCAAAAACTTTCTATTTTTTTTCTCCTTTCTTCTCTCCTTTGAGGTGCTTACCCATGAGTATTTGGAACATTCGAACATTCTATTTTGAGCATTTGCAAAGTTTCAAAAACTTTCTATTTTTAGACTGAAACTTTCTATTTTTAGGCTGAGGTGCTTACCCATGAGCACTGGAACATTCGAACATTCTATTTTGAGCATTTGCAAAGTTTCAAAAAACTTTCTATTTTTTTAAATTTCTGAAAAACTTTTTACTTTTAGATTTGAGGTGCTTGCCCATGGGCACTGGAACAATCTAGAACATTCAAGAGATTCTAGAACATTCTAGAACATCCTAGAGTATCCTTGAATTAATTAGGCCTGACCTTAACTATGCATGGAGTTCCTATTATTTTAAGAATTCTATGGTTGGTCTAGTGGTAAGGGTGGGGGTTTGGGGGCAATGTCAGGGTTGAGTCCTTTTAAACCAAAAAATTTTGTCCACCAAACTTGGGAGCTTTTGAGAGGCCAAGGCCCTAGGTTAGGCCGAGATCATGCGGAAGCATCCTCCCACCATTCAAGAGATTCTAGAACATTCTAGAACATCCTAGAGTATCCTTGAATTAATTAGGCCCCAACCTTAACTATGCATGGAGTTCCCTATTATTTTAAGAAAAGGCTGGTTGGTCTAGTGGTAGGGGTGGGGGTTTTGGGGGGCAATGTCGGGGTTCGAGTCCTGTGGTAAACCAAAAAAATTTTGTCCACCAAACTTGGAAGCTTTTGAGAGGCCAAGGCCCGCTTCCCGAGATCAAGCCCGCGTGGCGACTCCTCCACGGATTGGATGGGCATGGACTCTCTCGGACTCACTCACTCACTCAGGAAGCCGGGCCTATTTCTTTATTATATTAGACTAGAAAAGAGGCCCTCCTTTCTTCTTTTTCTTGCTCTTTTCCTCGGCTCTCGCCTCCTTTCCCCCATTTTCCTCCCCCTCCCTTTTTTCTCCCTCTTTGTTGCCTATCTCCCTCTCTCCTCTCTCTCTTCTCTCTCCTATCTCTTCCCTCTCTCCTTTCTCCTCTCTCCTCTCTCTTCCCTCATCTCCCTCTATCTCTCTCTCTCTCTTCTCTCTCTTTCCTCCTCTCCTTCTCTCTCTCTCTCTCTCCCCCTATCTCTTCTCTCCCTTCCTCCTTTTTTCTCCTCTCTCCTCTCTCTGTCTCTTCCCTCATCTCTCTCTTCTCTCTGTCTCCCCCTTTCTGTCTTCTCTCTCCTCTCTCCTCTCTCTTCTCTCTCTTTCCCCTCTCTCTCCCCTCTCTCTCATCTTTCTCTCTCTTCTTTTTTCCTTCTCTCTCTCCTATCTCTCCTCTCTCTCTCTTTCTTCCCTCTCTCATCCCTCTCTCTTCTCTCTCTTCTCCCTCCTCTCTATTCTCTCTCCTTTCTCTCTTCTCTCTACTCTCTCCTCTCTCTCTTCTCTCCCTCTCCTCTCTCTCTCTCCTCTTTTCTGTCTCTCTTCCCTCTCTTCTCTCTCTCCTCTCTCTGTCTCCCCCCTTTTTTCCTCTCTCTCCTCTCTCTATTTCTCCCCCGTTTCTCTTATCTCTCTTCCCTCTATTCCATTACCAACAAAGTATCATTCATGAGTAGCATACTCACACATGCTCATGAGGCCACATCTCTACTACCTCTACTATCAATTCTAAAGTATGTCAATTCTAAAGTATCACCCATGTGAAGCTTACACACACCCATCATGCCCATCACACTTACTACCAATTCCAAAATTTCACCTCCAGAATATTCTATTTTGAGCATTTGCAAGGTTTCAAGAAACTTTCTACTTTTAGACTGAGGTCTTATTCACACATACTGCTCAACCGTCTATTCCAAAGTATCTTTCATGAGTAACATACTCACACATACCCATGAGGCCACATCTACTACCTCTACTACCAATTCTAAAGTATGTCAATTCTAAAGTATCACCCATGTGAAGCTTACACACCCGTCATACCCATCACACTTAACTAAGGTGCTTTTAGAGCATAGGTGGATGCCCTATAGCATCTGGAACACTCTAGAACATTCTATTTTGAGTTTTTGCAAAGTTTTAACAAACTTTCTATTTTTAGACTGGAACTTTCTATTTTTAGACTGAGGTGCTTACCCATGAGCACCTGGAACATTGCACAACATTCTATTTTGAGCATTTGCAACTCTTCTTTCTCTCTCCTCTCTTCGCTCTCTCCTCACTCCTTCTCTTTCTCTCTCCTCTCTCTTCTCTTCTCTTTGTCTTTACCTTCTCTCTCTTTTTTCTCCCCTCCCCTCTCTCTATCTTTCTCTCTCTTTTCTATTCCTTTCTCTCTCTTCTCCCTGCCCCCTCTTCTCTCTTCTCTCTCTCTCGTCTTTCTGAGCATCTAAAACATTCTAGGACATTCTATTTGAGTTTTTACAAAGTTTAAACAAACTTTCTATTTTTAGACTGAAACTTTCTATTTTTAGACTGAGGTGCTTACCCATGAGCATCTGCAACATTCCAGAACATTCTATTTTGAGCACTTGCAAAGTTTCAAAAAAACTTCTATTTTTGGATTGAGGTGTTTACCCATGAGCATCTGCAACATTCTATAACATTCTATTTTGAGCATCTGCAAAGTTTCAAAAAACTTTCTATTTTTAGACTGAAACTTTCTATTTTTAGACTGAGGTGCTTACCCATGAGCATCTGGAACATTTCAGAACATTCTATTTTGAGCATTTGCAAAGTTTCAAAAAACTTTCTATTTTTTAGATTTTGAAACTTTCTATTTTTACCTCTCTCTTTTTAGGGTGCTTACCCATGAGCACTGGAACATTCCACAACATTCTATTTTGAGCATTTGCAAAGTTTCAAAAAACTTCTATTTTTTTATTTGAAACTTTCTATTTTTAGGCTGAGGGTGCTTACTCATGAGCATTCGGAACATTCTAGGACATTCAAAAGATTCTAGAACATTCTAGAACATCCTAGAGTATCCTTGAATTAATTAGGCCCCGACCTTAACTAAGCATGGACTTCTTATTCTTTTAGAAAAAGACTGGTTGGTCTAGTGGTAAGGGTGGTGGGGGGTTTGGGGGCAATGTCGGGGTTGAGTCGGTGGTAAACCAAAAAATTTTGTCCACCAAACTTGGGAGCTTTTGAGAGGCCAAGGCCCACTAAAAGCCCCGACTGCCGGATGGGCGCCACGTGGCGCCTCCTTTACCGTCGATGGGGGTGGACTTACTCACTCACTCCTCACTAAACGGGGGCCGGACACTATTTCTTTTTTTTATATTAGACTACTCTTCTCCCTGAGGCGGCCCGGACGGCCATCCATTCGGTAGGGCCCTTTTCTTTTTGCATCCATTCCTCGGCTTTCGGCCCTCAGGGAACCCTCGCCTCGGTTTGGAGCCCACCCATGCGATTTCATTTGCATCCTTCCTCATTTCGGCCCCTCAGGGCCCTCGCCGCACCGGTTTGGGCATGCTTGGGATTATTCCTCGGAAACCGGCCTCGGCCTTCGGCCGAGCCTCGCCTCGGTTTGGGCCCACCCATGTAGTCTACATAGAGGAACTTAGTCACATCTACTTCAAATTTCAAAGTATCATTCCTACTATCAACTCCAAAGTCTCAAATATCATTCCTCGAGGCCGGGACTCCGGGGCTTCGCCTCGGTTTGGGCCCATCCACTATCATATATTGGGAGCTTATTCATACCTACTACTACTTTCAAAGTATTACCTATTGGGAGCTTAGTACATCTACTATGAATTTTAAAAGTACAACCCTATATGTTCAAGAAGCTTTCCCTGTTACTTAACATCCATTGAACAACCACCCATGAGGAGCTTACTCATGCCTATTACTAATTCCAAAGTATCATCTATGCATGGGGGTTTACTCACACATATTACTATTTCTAAAGTACTATCCATAAGGAGCCTACTTATACCTACTACTACTTTCAAAGTATTACCTATTGGGAGCTTAGTACATCTACTATGAATTTTAAAGTACAACCCCTATATGTTCAAGAAGCTTTCCCTGTTACTTAACATCCATTGAACAACCACCCATGAGGAGCTTACTCATGCCTATTACTAATTCCAAAGTATCACCTATGCATGAGGAGTTTTATCCACTTTCAAAGTATTACCTATTGGGAGCTTAGTACATCTACTATGAATTTTAAAGTACAACCCCTATATGTTCAAGAAGCTTTCCCTGTTACTTAACATCCATTGAACAACCACCCATGAGGAGCTTACTCATGCCTATTATTAATCCATAAGGAGCCTACTTATACCTACTACCATGCAAGTCCATATACACACATGACTTACCACCAATTCTAAAGTATCACTCATAAGGAGAACACTACCAATTCCAAAGTATCACCTATGAGGATCTTACTCACACCCTCTTGGACTCGGGGCATTTCACAGTCTTATTCACACATACTACTCAACCCTCTATTCCATTACCAATAAAGTATCATTCATGAGTAGCATACTGACACATGCTCATGAGGCCACATCTCTACTACCTCTACTACCAATTCTAAAGTATGTCAATTCTAAAGTATCACCCATGTGAAGCTTACACACACCCATCATACCCATCACACTTACTACCAATTCCAAAATATCACCTCCAGAATATTCTATTTTGAGTATTTGCAAGGTTTCAAGAAACTTTCTACTTTTAGACTGAGGTCTTATTCACACATAATGCTCAACCCTCTATTCCATTACCAATAAAGTATCTTTCATGAGTAACATACTCACACATGCCCATGAGGCCACATCTACTACCTCTACTACCAATTCTAAAGTATGTCAATTCTAAACTATCACCCATGTAAAGTATCACCTCCAGAATATTCTATTTTGAGCATTTGCAAGGAGACTGAGGTGCTTCTAGAGCATAGGTGGTTGCCCTATAGCATCTGGAACACTCTAGAACATTCTATTTTGAGTTTTTGCAAAGTTTTAACAAACTTTTCTGTTCTTAGACTACCGTACTTTCTATTTTTAGGCTGAGATGCTTACCCTAGAGCATCTGAAACACTCTAGGACATTCTATTTGAGTTTTTACAAAGTTTAAGCAAACTTTCTATTTTTAGACTGAAACTTTCTATTTTTAGACTGAGGTGCTTACCTTTGAGTATTTGCAACATTCCAGAACATTCTACTTTGAGCATTTGCAAAGTTTCAAAAAACATTCTATTTTTGGATTGCGGTGTTTACCCATGAGCACCTGGAACATTCCACAACATTCTATTTTGAGCATTTACAAAGTTTCAAAAACTTTCTATTTTTAGATTTGAAACTTTCTATTTTTTTAGAGGGTGCTTACCCATGAGCATCACGGAACATTCGAACATTCTATTTTGAGCATTTTTTAGCTGAGATGCTTACCCTAGAGCATCTGAAACACTCTAGGACATTCTATTTGAGTTTTTACAAAGTTTAAGCAAACTTTCTATTTTTAGACTGAAACTTTCTATTTTTTTAGGCTGAGGTGCTTACCTTTGAGTATTTGCAACATTCGGAACATTCTACTTTGAGCATTTGCAAAGTTTCAAAAACATTCTATTTTTGGATTCGGTGTTTACCCATGACCACAGGAACATTCCACAACATTCTATTTTGAGCATTTACAAAGTTTCAAAAACTTTCTATTTTTAATTTGAAACTTTCTATTTTTAGATTGAGGTGCTTACCCATGAGCATATGGAACATTCCAGAACATTCTATTTTGAGCATTTGCAAAGTTTCAAAAAACTTTCTATTTTTAGATTGAGGTGCTTACCCATGAGCACCTGGAACATTCCACAACATTCTATTTTGAGCATTTGCAAAGTTTCAAAAAAAATTTTATTTTTAGACTGAAAGTTTCTATTTTTAGACTGAGGTGCTTATTCATGAGCATCTGGAACATTCTAGGACATTCCAAGAGATTCTAGAAGATTCTAGAACATTCTAGAACATCCTAGAGTATCCTTGAATTAATTAGGCCCCAGCCTTAACTATGCATGGACTTCCTATTATTTCAAGAAATTCTTTGGTTGGTCTAGTGGTAAGGGTGGGGGGTTTGGGGGGCAATGTCCAGGGTTCGAGTCCCTGGTAAAGCAAAAAAATTTTGTCCACCAAACTTGGGAGCTTTTGAGGGGCCAAGGCCCACGGACGGCCGAGATCGCGCCACGTGGCGCCTCCTGGACCGTCGGATGGGCCGTGGAATACTCACAGACAGACAGACTCACGGACGCTATTTTCTTATTATATTAGAATTTCTTATTATATTAGACTAGAAAAGGGCCCGGCCTGATTTCTTTTTTTCCCGATTCCTTGGCTCGTAGGCCTCCCTGCCGGGCCTCGCCTCGATCTGGACCCACCCATGCCCTTCTTTTTTATGTGGTATTCCTCTCTCCTCTCTTCCCCTCTCTCTCTCCCCCCTCTCTCTTCCCTCTATCTCCTCTCTCTCTCTCTCTCTTCCTCTCTCTCCTCCCCTCTTTTTCTCTCCTGTCTCTCTCTCTCTTCTCTCTCCTCTCTCTCTCCTCCCTCCCTCTCCTTCTCTCTTCTCTCTCCTCCCTCTTCTATCTCTCTCCTCTTCTCTCTCTCCTCTCCTCTCTCTTTCTCTCTCTCCTCCTCTCCTATCCCCCCTCTCTCTCTTCTCTCCTATCCTCTCTCTCTCTCCTCTCTCTCTCCTCCCCCCTTCCCCCTTCTCTGTCTCTCTCTCTTTCTTCTCTCTCCTCTCTCTCTCCTCTCCCTCCCCTCTCCTTCTATCTCTCTTCTCTCTCCTCTCTCTTCTATCTCTCTCCTCTTCTCTCTCTCCTCTCTCTCTCTTTTTTCTCTCTCCTCCCTCTCTCCTATCCCCCCCTCTCTCTTCTCTCCTATCCCTCTCTCCCTCTCTCTCTTCACATCATTCCTCCTGTCTTAGGCCTTCTCTTTCTTACCTCAATCATGGGCCCACCATGCCCTTCTTTTTGTAGTATTCCTCTTTTCTCCTGAGGAGAGATGGGGCCTCCTCTCTCGGTTTCTGCCTCTATCTCCTTCTTTTCCTCTCTCTATTCTCTCTCTTCTCTCTCCTATCTCTTCTCTCCTCTCTCTCTCCTCTCTCTTCTTTCCCCTCTCTCTCTCCTCTCTCTTTCCTCTTTCTTCTCTCTCCTCCCTCCTCTCTGTCTCTATTCTCTCTCCTCTCTCTTCTTTGTCTCTCCTCTCTCCTTGCTCTCTCTCTCCTCTCTCTTCCATCCTTCTTCTCTCTCTTCTCTCTCCTCCCATGCTCCCTTCTCTCTCTCTCTATCTTTCTCTCTCCTCTCTATTTCTCTCTCATCCCTCTCGTCTCTCTCTCCTTTCCTCTCTCTCTTCTCTCTCTCCTCTCTTCTCTCTCTCCTTTCTCCTCTCTCTCTCTCTCTCCTATCTCTCTCCTCTCTCTCTATTTCTCCTTGCTCTCTATCTCCTATCTCTCTCCTCCCTCTATCTCCTATTTCTCTAACTCCTATTTCTCTTCTCTCTTCTATTTCTCCCTTTCTCTCTCTCTTTCTCTCTCTTTCTATTTCTCTCTCTCCTCTCTCTCTCCTTTCTCTCTCTCCCTCTCCTCCCTCTCCTCCCTCTCCTCTCTCCTCTCTCCTCTCTCCTCTCTCTCCTTTCTCTCTCTTTCTCTCTCTCCTCTCTCTCTCCATTCCCTCTCTATCTCCTATCTCTCTCCTCTCTCTCTCCTATTTTCTCTATCTCCTATTTCTCTCCTCTCTCTCTATTTTCCCCTCTTTCCCTCTTCTCCTCCTTTCTTCTCTCTCTTCTCTCCCTCCTCTCTCTTCTCTCTATCTTCTCTCTCCTCTCTCTATCTTCTCCCCCTTCTTTCTTCCCTCCTCTCTCATTCTCTCCTCTTTCCCCCCCTCTCTGCCCTCTGAGTCTTTCTCTCTCTCCTCTCTCTTTTTTCTCTCTCTCTCCCTCTCTCTTCTCTTTCTTTCCCTGTCTCTCTCTCTCTCTTCTTTCCTCTCTCTCTCTCTCTCTCTCTCTCCCCTCTTCCTTTTCTATCTTCTCTCTCTCTCTCTCTTCTCTTTTTCCTCTCCTCTCTCTCTTCTCTCTCTTCCTCTCCTCTCTTCTTCCCTCTCCTCTCTTTCTCTCTCCTCTCTCTCTCATCTCTCTTCTTTCCCCTCTCTCTCTGAGCATTCTCTCTTCTCTCTCTATCTTGAGTTTTCTCAATCTCCTATCTCTCTTCTCTCTCTATCTCCTATCTCTCTTCTCTCTCTCCTCTCTCAAAACCCCCCACCCTATCTCTCTATCTGAGTTTTTACAAAGTTTAAACAAACTTTCTATTTTTAGACTGAAACTTTCTATTCTTAGACTGAGGTGCTTACCCTAGAGCATCTGCAACATTCTAGCACATTCTATTTTGAGCATTTGCAAAGTTTCAAAAACTTTCTATTTTTTGATTGAGGTGTTTACCCATGAGCATCTGCAACATTCCATAACATTCTATTTTGAGCATTTGCAAAGTTTCAAAAACTTTCTATTTTTAGACTGAAACATTCTATTTTTAGACTGAGGTGCTTACCCATGAGCATCTGGAACATTCCAAAACATTCTATTTTGAGCATTTGCAAAGTTTCAAAAAACTTTCTATTTTTAGACTGAAAATTTCTATTTTTAGACTGAGGTGCTTACCCATGAGCACCTGGAACATTCCACAACATTCTATTTTGAGCATTTGCAAAGTTTCAAAAAAAACTTCTATTTTTAGACTGAAACTTTCTATTTTTAGCCTGAGGTGCTTACTCATGAGCATCTGGAACATTCTAGGACATTCCAAGAGATTCTAGAACATTCTAGAACATCCTAAAGTATCCTCCAATTAATTAGGCCCCAGCCTTAACTATGCATGGAGTTCCCATTGTTTCAAGAAAAGACTGGTTGGTCTAGTGGTAAGGGTGGGGGGTTTGGGGGGCAATGTCCAGGGTTGAGTCGTGGTAAACCAAAAAATTTTGTCCACCAAACTTGGGAGCTTTTGAGAGGCCAAGGCCCGCCGGACCCGGAGAGATCGCTGCGTGTGGCGCCTCCTTTACCGTCGGATGGGGGTGGAGTTACTCACTCACTCACTCACTCACTAACTAACTAACTCACGGACGCTATTTCTTTACTCCTCTCTATTTCTCTCTCATCCCTCTCGTCTCTCTCTCTCATTCCTCTCCTCTCTTCTCCCTCTCCTCTCTTCTCTCTCTCTCCTTTCTCCTCTCTCCTCTCTCTCTCCTATCTCTCTCCTCTCTCTCTATTTCTCCTTGCTCTCTATCTCTCTCTCTCTCTCCTCCTCTATCTCCTATCCTCTCTCTCTCCCCTCTCTCTTCCCTCTATCTCTCTCTCTCTCTCTCTCTCTTCCTCTCTCTCCTCCCCTCTCTCCTCCCCTTCCTCTCTCTCTCTCTCTTTCTTCTCTCTCCTCTCTCTCTCCTCTCCTCCCTCTCCTCTCTCTATCTCTCTTCTCTCTCCTCCCTCTTCTATCTCTCTCCTCTTCTCTCTCTCCTCTCCTCTCTCTTTCTCTCTCTCTCCTCCCTCTCTCTCTTCTCCCCCCCTCTCTCTTCTCTCCTATCTCTTTCTCTCTCTCTCTTTCTCTCTCTCCTCCCTCTCTCCTCTCTCTCTCTCTTTCTTCTCTCTCCTCTCTCTCTCCTCTCCCTCCCTCCTCCTTCTCTCTCTCTCTCTCTCTCCTCTCTCTTCTATCTCTCCTCTTCTCTCTCCTCTCCTCTCTCTTTTCTCTCTCTCCTCCCTCTCCTCTCCTCTTCCCCCCTCTCTTCTCTCCTCTCCCTCTCTACCCTCTCCTCTCTCTCTCTTCATTCATTCTCTCTCTTCCCTCTTTTCTCTCTCTACCTCTCTCTCCATAAAATCTTTCCACCATGCCCTTCTTTTTGTAGTATTCCTCTCTCTTCTTTTCTTGGGGGAGAGATCTCTTTGCGGCCTCTTCCTCGGTTCTCTCCTCTCCCATGTCCTATCTCCATCTTTCCTCTCTCCTTCTCTCTTCTCTCTCCTATCTCTTCTCTCCTCTCTCTCTCTTCTCTTCTTCTTTCTCTCTCTCTCTCCTCTCTCTCTTTCTCTCTTTCTTCCCTCCTATCTCCTCTCTGTCTCTATTCTCTCTCCTCTCTCTTCTTTGTCTCTCCTCTCTCCTTGCTCTCCCTCCCTCTCTCTTCCATCCTTCTTCTCTCTCTTCTCTCTCCTTCCATGAGGCCCTTCTCTCTCTCTCTATCTTTCTCTCTCCTCTCTATTTCTCTCTCTCCCTCTCTCTCTCTCTCTCATTCCTCTCCTCTCTTCTCCCTCTCCTCTCTTTTCTCTCTCTCAATTCTCCTCTCTCCTCTCTCTCTCCTATCTCTCTCCTCTCTCTCTATTTCTCCTTGCTCTCTATCTCCTATCTCTCTCCTCCTCTATCTCCCTTTCTCTAATTCCTATTTCTCTTCTCTCTCTCTATTTTCTATTTTCTCTCTACCTTTCTCTCTCTTTTCTATTTCTCTCTCTCTCTCTCTCTCCTATCTCTCTCCTCCCTCTCCTCCCCTCCTCCCTCTCCTCTCTCCTCTCTCCTCTCTCCTCTCTCTCTCCTTTCTCTCTCTCTCTCTCCTCATTCTATTTCTCCCCTCTCTATCTCTTCTCTCTCCTCTCTCTATCTCCTATTTCTCTATCTCCTATTTCTCTCCTCTCTCTCTATTTCTCCCCTCTCTCCCTCTTCTCCCTCCTCTGTCTTCTCTCTCCTCTCTCCCTCCTCTCTCTTCTCCTATCTTCTCTCTCCTCTCTCTATCTTCTCCCCTCTTTCTCCCTCCTCTCTCTCTCTCCTCTCTCTTTTCTCCCCCTCTCTCTCCCCCCCAGTGTCTTTCCTCCTTCCCTCTCTCTCTCTCCTCTCTCTTTACTCATTCTCCTCTCTCCCTCCTCTCTCTTCTCTTTCTTTCCCCTGTCTCTCTCCTCTCTCTTCTTTCCTCTCTCTCTCTCTTCTCTCTCTCCCCTCTTCCTTTGTCTATCTTCTCTCTCCTCTCTCTTCTTTTCCTCTCCTCTCTCTCTTCTCTCTCTTCCCTCTCCTCTCTTCTTCCCTCTCCTCTCTTTCTCTCTCCTCTCTCTCTCATCTCTCTTCTTTCCCCTCTCTCTATCTCCTATCTCTCTTCTCTCTCTATCTCCTATTTCTCTATCTCCTATCTCTCTTCTCTCTCTATCTCCTATCTCTCTTCTCTCTCTCCTCTCTCCAAACCCCCCACCCTATCTCTCTATCTGAGTTTTTACAAAGTTTAAGCAAACTTTCTATTTTTAGACTGAAACTTTCTATTCTTAGACTGAGGTGCTTACCCTAGAGCATCTGCAACATTCTAGCACATTCTATTTTGAGCATTTGCAACGTTTCAAAAAACTTTCTATTTTTGGATTGAGGTGCTTACCCATGAGCATCTGCAACATTCCATAACATTCTATTTTGAGCATTTGCAAAGTTTCAAAAAACTTTCTATTTTCTTCTGAAACATTCTATTTTTAGACTGGGGTGCTTACCCATGAGCACTGGAACATTCAAAACATTCTATTTAGAGCATTTGCAAAGTTTCAAAAACTTTCTATTTTTAGGACTGAAAATTTCTATTTTTAGGCAGGGTGCTTACCCATGAGCACGGAACATTCCACAACATTCTATTTTGAGCATTTGCAAAGTTTCAAAAAACTTCTATTTTTAGACTGAAAGTTTCTATTTTATTCTGAGGTGCTTACTCATGAGCATCACGGAACATTCTAGGACATTCAAGAGATTCTAGAACATTCTAGAACATCCTAAAAGTATCCTCAATTAATTAGGCCCCGACCTTAACTATGCATGGAGTTCCCATTATTTCAAGAAACCACTGGTTGGTCTAGTGGTAAGGGTGGGGGTTTGGGGGCAATGTCGGGGTTCGAGTCCCTGGTAAACCAAAAAAATTTTGTCCACCAAACTTGGGAGCTTTTGAGAGGCCAAGGCCCACGGACGGCCGAGATCGCGCCACGTGGCGCCTCCTTTACCGTCGGATGGGGGTGGAGTTACTCACTCACTCACTAACTAACTAACTAACTCACGGACGCTATTTCTTTATTATATTAGATTAGACTAGAAAGGGCCCGGCGGCCCCTCTTTTCCCTCCCTCCCTTTCTTCATCTCTTTCCTTTCGGCTTCGGCTCTTGACCTCCGTGGCCCTCGCTTCAGTTTGGGCCTACCCATGTGCCCTATCTCCATCTCTCCTCTCTCTTTTCTCTCTCTTCTCTCCTTTCTCCTCTCTCCTCTCTCTTCCCTCATCTCCCTCTATCTCTCTCTCTTCTCCCTCCTCTCTCTCTTCTCTCTCCTCTCTCTCTCTCTCTCTCTCTCCCTTCTCCTTTTCTCTAGTCCTCGGCTCGGCCCTCGGGGCCTCGCCTCGGGTTTGGACATCCTTGGGACTATTCCTCGGCTCTCCTCGGCCCGAAATCTTTCCCTCTCTCGGTTTCCCATCCCCTACCCTCTCTCTCTCCTCTCTCCTCTCTTTCTCTCTCCTCTCTCCTTCTCTCTTCTTTCCCCTCTCTTTCTCCTCTCTCTTCCACCTCTCTTCTCTCTCCTCCCTGCTCCCCCCTCTCTCTCTCTATCTTTCTCTCTCCTCTCTATTTTCCTCTCCCCTTTCTCTTTTATCTCTCCTCTCTCTCTCTTCCCTCTTCTTTTCCCTCTTTCTTTCCTCAAACTCTCCTCTTTCTTCTTTCTCTTCTCTCTCCTCTCTGCTCTCCTCTTTCTCCTCCCTCCTCTCTTTCTCTCTCCTCTCTCTTTGTTTCTCTCTCTTCCCTCTTCCCTCTGTCTCTATTTCTCTCCTTTCTCTTCTTTCCCCTCTCTCTTTCCTCTCTCTTCCATCTTTCTTCTCTCTCTTCTCTCTCCTCCCTCTCTTCTTTCTCTCTCTCTCTCCTCTCTCTTCTTTTCCCTCTCTATTCTCTCTTCTCTCTCTTCTCTCTCTCCTCCCCTATCTCTTCTCTCCCCCTATCTCCTCTCTCCTCTCTCTATCTCCTCCCCCTCTCTCTCCCTCCTCTCTCTCTCTCCCTCTCTCTCTTTTGGTGTCTTTCCTCCTTCCCTCTCTCTCTCCTCTCTTTTCTCTGCTCTCCTCTCTCTCCTCTCTCGTCTCTTTCTTTTCCTTTCTCTCTCCTCTCTCTTCTTTCCTCTCTCTCTCTCTCCCCTCTTCCTCTGTCTATCTTCTCTCTTCTGTCTCTTCTTTCTCTCTTCTCTCTTCTCTCTCTCCTCTCTCCTCTCTTTCTCTCTCCTCTCTCTTCTTCCCCTCTCTCTCTCCTCTCTCTTCCACCGTCTTCTCTCTCCTTGCTCTCTCTTTCCTCTCTCTTCCATCCTTCTTCTCTCTCTTCTCTCTCCTCCCATGCTCCCTTCTCTCTCTCACTATCTTTTCTCTCCTCTCTATTTTTCTCTCTCTCTCTTCTCTCCCTCTTCCCTCTCTCTTTTCTCTCTTCTCTCTCCTCTGTGCTCTTCTCTCTCTCTCCTCCCTCTCCTCTCTCTCTCTCTCTCTCTCTCTCTGCTCCCTCTCCTCTCTTCTCTCTCTTTCCTCTCTCTTCTCTCCTCTCTCCTCTCTCTTTCCTATCTCTCTCCTCTCTCTCTATTTCTTCCCTCTCTCTCTCCTCTCTCTCTCTCTCTCTCTCTCTCCTCTCTCCTCTCTCTCTCTCCTCTCTCTCCTCTCTCCTCTCTCCTCTCTCTCCCCATTTCTCCCCCCTCTATCTTTCCCTCTTCTCTCTCTAGCTTCTCTCCTATCTCCTCCTCTCTCTCTCTGTTTCTCCGTCTCTCTCTATGTGTCCCTCTCTCTCTATCTTTTTTGTCTCTCTCTCCTCTCATTTCTCTTCCCTCTCTTTTTTTCTTTCTCCTCTCTCTCTATGCATCTCTCTCGTCTCTCTCTCCCCTCCCCTCTCTCTCTATCTTTCTCTCTCTTCTCTCTCTTCTCTTTTCTCTCTCTTTTCTCTCTCTTCTCTCTCCCCTTTTTTTTTTCTCTCTCCTTCTCTTCTCTATCTCTCTTCTCTCTCTCTATTTCTCCTCTCTCTCTATCTTTTCTCTCTCTCTCCTCTCTCTTCCCTCTCCCCCTTCCCTCTTCTCTCTCCTCTCTCTTTTATCTCTCTTCTCTCTCCTCTCTCTTCTTTCCCTCTCTCTCTCCTCCCTCTCTTCCCTCTCTCTTCTCTCTCTTCTCTCTCCTCTCTGCTCTCCCTCTCTCCCCTTTTTCCCTTCTCTCTCTCTCCTATCTCTCTATTTCTTCCCTCTCTCTACCTTTCTCTCTTTTTTCTATTCCTCTCTCTCCCTCTTCTCCCTCCTCTCTCTTCTCTCTCTTCTCTCTCTCCTCTCCCTTCTCCCCCTCTATCTTTCCCTCTTCTCTCTCTAGCTTCATTCTAGAACATTCTAGAAGTTTCTAGGATCATCAAGGCTTTTAATTAACCAAAGGAATTTCCATTGGCCTAGCCTTAACTAAGTATGGACTTCTTATTTTTTTGAAGAAGAAATGCTTGGCTTAGTGGTTAGAATTGGGGGGTAGGGGGGGCTAGTCTTGGGTTCGAATCCACCATGCAACATAAAATTTTAGATAGTGGTTGGAAAAAAGGGAGAGGTCCTAGGATCGCGCCACGTGGCGCGTGAAGCAACGCGTTAGGACCGTCCGGATCGCGCCAAGTGGCTTCACGGAGGCCGTGGATGGGGGTGGAGTTACATTCGTTACAACGCGGTCTTTTCTTTTGCTCCTTTCCTCGCCGAGCCGAGGACGGGTGCAAAGGGAGAAGGGAGAGAGAAAGATAGGGGAGAGAGAAGAGAGAGAGGAGGGAGAAGAGAGAGAGATAGAGGGAGATGAGGGAAGAGAGAGAAGAGAGGAGAAAGGAGAGAGGGAAGAGATAGGAGAGAGAAGAGAGAGAGGAGAGATGGAGATAGGGCACGTGGGTGGGCCCTTTTCTTTTGAACCCTTCCTCGGCTCGGCCCCTCCAGGGCCTCGCCTCGGTTTGGGCATCTCTAGGACTATTCCTCCTTCTCCCTCTCTATTTGTCCCCTCTCTCTCTCTTTCCTCTCTCCCCTTTCTCTCTTCTCCCTCTTCTCTCCTCTCTCTATCTCCTCTCTCCTCTCTCTTTCCCCTCTCTCTCTTTCCTCTCTCATCTTTGTCTTCTCTCTCCTCTCTCTTCTTTCCTCTCTGTCTCTCTTTCTCCCCTCTCTCTTCCCTCCCCCCTCTCATCTACTACCTCTATTACGAATTCTAAAGTATGTCAATTCTAAAGTATCACCCATGTGAAGCTTACACACACCCATCATACCCATCACACTTACTACCAATTCCAGAGCATTACCTCCAGAATATTCTATTTTGAGCATTTGCAAGGTTTCAAGAAACTTTCTACTCTTAGACTGAGGTGCTTCTAGAGCATAGGTGGTTGCCCTATAGCATCTAGAACACTCTAGAACATTCTATTTTGCAAAGTTTTAGCAACCTTTTCTGTTTTTAGACTACCGTACTTTCTATTTTTAGACTGACATGCTTACCCTAGAGCATCTGAAACATTCTAGGACATTCTATTTGAGTTTTTACAAAGTTTAAGCAAACTTTCTATTTTTAGACTGAAACTTTCTATTTTTAGACTGAGGTGCTTACCTTTGAGCATTTGCAACATTCTAGAACATTCTATTTTGAGCATTTGCAAAGTTTTAAAAAACTTTCTATTTTTGGATTGAGGTGCTTACCCATGAGCATCTGCAACATTCCATAACATTCTATGTTGAGCATTTGCAAAGTTTCAAAATACTTTCTATTTTTAAATTGAAACTTTCTATTTCTAGACTGAGGTGCTTGCCCATGAGCATCTGGAACATTCCAGAACATTCTATTTTGAGCATTTGCAAAGTTTCAAAAACTTTCTATTTTTAGATTTTGAAACTTTCTATTTCTAGGGAAAGGTGCTTGCCCATGAGCATCTGGAACATTCCAGAACATTCTACTTTGAACATTTGCAAAGTTTCAAAAAACCTTCTATTTTTAGATTGAAACTTTCTATTTTTAGACTGAGGTGCTTACCCATGAGCACCTGGAACATTCCACAACATTCTATTTTGAGCATTTGCAAAGTTTCAAAAAACTTCTATTTTTAGACTGAGACTTTCTATTTTTAGACTGAGGTGCTTACTCATGAGCATCTGGAACATTCTAGGACATTCCAAGAGGTTCTAGAACATTCTAGAACATCCTAGAGTATCCTTGAATTAATTAAGCCCCAGCCTTAACTAAGCATGGACTTCCCATTATTTCAAGAAAAGACTGGTTGGTCTAGTGGTAAGGGTGGGGGGTTTGGGGGGCAATGTCCACGGTTCGAGTCCGTGGTAAACCAAAAAATTTTGTCCACCAAACTTGGGAGCTTTTGAGAGGCCAAGGCCCACGGACGGCCGAGATCGCGCCACGTGGCGCATCCTCCACCGTCGGATGGACGTGGAAGACAGACACACTCACAGACTCACTCACTCACTCACCGACGGACACTATTTCTTTATTATATTAGATTAGAGTTGTTTCATGCAAAGATTGTTGCATAAAACTGATAACAATTATTTTTTGGTGGCCTTGTGCTACAACATCAGCACTGGCAAAACAGCACAACCTAGCTCTACTACCACGAAGCACATCCATCCATCCATCCATAGATTCATCATAGCTAGCAATATATCATAAAATATACTAGTAACGGTGCCCAGCGTTGCTGGGCATAAGTTGGAAAACATGTAAACGATAAGGCAGCAATATTATCGAGGTGTCGTTCTAGCTATTGCGATCCTCCCTCTTTCCCTTTATGTTGGTGTTAGTGGATGTTGTGCCATTAATCCGTCCAAGACTTTAGAGTTTGCTTCTATTGTTTAGCAAAGTTCCCATGATAATATGGTTGGGTTTGTTCCAAGAATCCACTGATTGGTTGTGTTCGGAAGAATGTATTGGTTTTCTATAAGGAATGTCATAAGTTTTACATGTGGCCAAGCATTATTGTGGATATCAACTATTACATTGTAGTGGCATGTTAAGCACAAAAGTCTTTGGAACGGTGCCAGCGTCACCGGGCTTGAGTAGCAGATTTATATAAAGTTGAGTATTTGAAAGGTAGCAAAGAATCTAAAGATTAATTTGGTGGAATCCATAGAGGAGTCTAAATATGTATAGATGTGTTGATTATTAGTGAGAACTTTCAACATGTATAATTAGGGTTATATTTGACAGCCAAGTTGTGTCTATGCATTCATAGTCCAAATTCCCATTTGTTCTTTAACAAATTCCCACTAGTTCTTTAACAAATTCCTAGTTGATGAACACCCTCAACATTAATTTGTAAGAGCAAATTGTTTGAATTATTAACCAAATGCACATATCCCTCTGTCCCAAATGCACACTTAACTTTGTCTATATACTAAATCCCGACTACTATCCGCCCTTGATTTTCACAGCAAAAAATGAACAATGATGGATTGATAGCATGGCTGGATCGCTCAGGTGCATTCTTGTTAGTTCTTTTTGGTATTAAAAGAAACCACAAATTCAAATACCTTTTCACAGCAAGTTCTTCACATTCAATAATACTACACTGAATCTTACAGATAAAAAGCTGATATAAATACAGACTTGCTACCGTCTCCGTTCATATAGCCATGTCTTACAGTAATAATAATGTATAAGAACAGGAGGGAATGAACAAATCTTCATAGGCAATTAGATGCCCATTCAACAATCTGCTGCAATCAGGAATTCCAGCTAGAAAAGCCAGAGCGGAACCAACAGGGCAGTTTAGCACCGTCAAGAAATTCTGGCTAGCAAAGCCAGAGCAACAATCAGCACAGAACTCTCCAAGCATACTTTGATCTCTGCAACAGGTTTAAAACAGCTGTGGATGCAAAGCTTCAAGCACTTACGAAAGTACTGCCAGGCCTTAACCGTCAACCGGATTTCAGATTCATGCTAGATATCAAGTAGCAAACATAAAATACAGGATATTATTGAAAATGGTGCATGATCACAATAACTTCCTCTAGTTTAAGGGCTCGCAATATGCAAAGAGTCAGCTTCAAGAACCTGCCAATATAATAAGAGAATTTAATCAAGTTACTATAAAATAGTACCATTTGGTAGTAAAAATCAAAATACAGTAGTAATATGTCTCTGCTTCCATTCATGCATAGTTGTAGAGATAAATCATTTTATTCTTTGATCTGTATCTCTTTTGCATTTGCATATCACTTTTATATTTTGCAAATGTGATCATATGAATCATGTGGTCAGTTGAGCATCAGCCGAGCATCTGGCAACATATGAAGGAAACTGGACATCAACTGAGCATCTGGCAAAGAGCATCACTTGAGCATCTGAGTATATTGTTTCTTTGGCACTGAGCATCTGGTACAATGCCATAATTTCCAGCCATCAAAATAATATAACAGTGAACTTCCTGAAACATTCATAAAGAAACATTATACATATATGGAATGTAGACCCCAAAAACCATTGTTTTGAGAACCAAAATAGAAGAAATAGAAGAAACTTATATAACAGATGCGGCATGCTTCCATTTTCAGTGAAGAGATCTATGAAGGACGGACATTTAAGCAATAAAAGAATTGAAGCATTCAAAAAAACCTTCTGATGAGCTTCAATGCCGGAGCATTGTTTCTAGTAAAAAAAAAGTACCTTACTCACAGCTACTGGAATGCAAACAATCGTGGAATAGTGCAAACAATCGAGGCAACGGAATCCAGCATATTGCCATAAAGGATTTTGTATGCCATCGATATTAAGAGCGCTGATCTACCCTTCATTTGCAGTCTCCTACGAAATTGGAAACAAAACTGGCCATGGCTTAGGGCTTGCCAATCGAGCTTAGCCGAGAGCTTTAGCTAGGAAAATCACCTCAGACCGGAAGGGAGAAATTTTCACTCCGCCATTTTTGTATGTAGATGGAATCAGATTCTCCTTCTGCCAAAACTCCATCCTACATTGCAACAGAGATAGGTTAGAAAATTCATCATCTACATACCTAATCCAATGAAGCAGAAGCATACCTAATCAGACAATTCCAGGTCTGCCTTGATATTCATTGAAATCGTTGTATCTAATAAGCAACGCAATCCACTGTGTCTAAGCAAAGCAAAAGCTTTTCCCTTGGAAACTGGAATTTAGGCACTATAACGGTTCATCAAGGGCGTTTCTCTTAGCCTAACAATGTGGAAAAGAACATGTCTCTACCGTCCAGTGCCGAGAAATCTTCCATAAGCAGCTATATGCAAGTTTTTCTAGATTCTTTAAGGACGACATATCCAATGATACAACCCTATCACGAATGCCATGAAGAAAAACCCTATAGAAAGGTAATTTGGAAGAAGAGGGCATGATGATGCCACGTGTCACGAATCAATCTGATCCGTTCAATTTAGGGCTTGATGCACTACACACTTACATCAAAACATTATAATATCCAGGTAGTAGATAAGCTCCTACCCAGGCTCAGGCTCATAGGGAAAGTAGACCGCGGTACCGGGTCTCAAAATAAGCGGACCAGAGATATAACAATGGCAGGGCTGGCTATAGACAATGGCTAGGGTTGACCATTCCCTCCACCCCTCACATGCATACTTTGCGAGATGGGCTAAATCGGCTCTATCATTTGTAACACGGGGGCGTAACCTCTTGGTATCACCCAACGAGGCTACTGCGGGTTGCATCTCCGGGTCCGATGAGTTAGGAAGGGATGCATCTCCCATTCGGGAAGACAATGGCTCGATAGGCGGCTAGAGGAGCATTGGCAACACACGTCCTTATTCGAGTGAACTCCCCAAAACAAGAGCCAGGCCAACACCAGCAACTCCTGATGGCCAGGGCGACACAATCGGCCCAGGCAATATCGGACCCATACCCGCCCACACGAAGTGACCAGCTATAAGCCTAGCTCGCTCCAAGTCCCCAGTAGTCGTGCTCAATAGGGACTTCCTCTATCTCACTATTGACCCCCTTGTGTGGTGCTCAGTCACTTCATAGCCTCCATAGCCTGGTGGACTCTATGCACAGGCCGCAATATAATAGGAACTAAAGAATCTAAACTAATTGCCATATGGGTAGCGCCTATAGGTTCCACAGCCCATTCTGTGTTGTACATGGCGCTGACTTTGGGATAAGTTGCTCCTAAAGTTTCCACACTTTGGTGGCAGCTTATCCACAGGTGCTTGCGTGCCAATGTCTTTCGACATCATTATGATCCTCGCATATCTGCAATATGCACACTCTGCCCTTCAGTAGCACTTTTTTATTGTCCAGAGGTTTAGCACGCGTGGTCCTGGCTACAAGGTTTATTTAACAGTGTATTGGACTGCCAACGCATCCTCTTGGCATCCGGATGCCAATGCATGGCCCCCAGCTAAACAGACAGCATTTTATCTTGGTTTTGGTTGGCTCCCGTCGTCGATGAAGGAGCGTCGCAGACGCCACATTTTCCAGGGCATTTATTCATCTGCACGTGGTGTTATTACGGTGGCCAAGAAAAACATACTGATAGCTTACGAGTGTTCCTCCCTTGAGTCAGAAATGAAGGAACGTATTTGGATTCAATATCTTAAATTTAATTCTTATCGATAGTCTCCTATCTTGGAGTAAGTACATTGTGCTTCAGACTCGTGCTCTTGTTGCATATTTTTGTGCTTACATAGTTAGGTGAGAAGTGTAAATTTTATACTTTTTATATCTGATTAATAAACTTTTTGCCTTTCGTCCTAAGCTTTTGAATAGTTGTGGAATCCATAACATCATAGTTCAACAATCACGTCTTTTTTGCATTATCTTATAAAATAGTTGTTATTCTAATCACCATAACGTTGTCATTCTTGTCCTGTTTGTAAGAAGATCCTAATGTTGTTGTTGTCGTCCCGTTCTATAAGCGTCCTTGAGAGCTGGTTTTCCTTGCGTACGTAGAGCTTCTCCAACTTGGGAAAGTCTTCTTCCTCACATGCTATTACTTTGAGGGCGGTGCACATGGCCACATTCAGTACTTTAAGGCATGGTAACTTCCTAATAGTAGCAGGTAACACTGTCAATTCTGGCAAGTCGTTGTAGTAGAAATTATAACCTGCTCGATTATTGTAATAAGGAAACTTAGAATGGCAATAGCGACAATCATACATCTCAAGCTCTTGCAGCTTCGTAAAACCTTCAAACTTCACTTGTTTCCAATCTAAATTAGATAATGAAAGCATTTGGAGATTTGGAAATGCTTTCCAATTGGTCATAGATATGTAAGCTATCTTCGATGACGAAACTTGGCCAACATGGATCTCAAGATGCTTTAAGGTCGTGAATTCCATACCTTCAAATAAAACATGTTTGCTCTGCATGCCTTCAGTTTCTTCTTCCGTCTTAAACTTTTGAACTGTGATCCCTAGAATTCTCATCTTCTGCAGGTTGCATAGAGTGTGGGGAAGATGGAGAAGGCACTCAAATGATACATCCAAATGTAGTTGCTCCAAAAAGGTAGAATGGCGCAAGAATGAAGGACAGTAGCACTGCAATGCCACATGTCTTAAGTTTTTCAATTCAAGATGGCAGTTCTTTAGCGTGTCATTTTTGCAGGAGAAGTAACCAATTCTGTAAGAATCATTTACATCCCTTGATAGGTAAAGCACTTCAAGACTAGCCAGTCCTTGTAGGTACGGCAATGGAAATTCAAACTGAATCCTATCAAGATCCACTAATTTTAGATTCTGAGTGCCTTCAAAGAAGTTCCCTGGAAGCCCCAATTCTAAAGAATTGTCCTGAAGATCAAGTAGCTCTAAGTCCGGTGCCTCAATTGGGGGCATAGTTTGCAACTGATTGTTGGCCAAACATATTTTCCTTAAACCTTGCATCTCCATTTCTTTTATAGCAGGGAATTCTCTTAAGTGATGAGATGACATGTTAAGACACTTTCCAGGCTGCTCATTTTGCATGATGTATGCTCCCAGATTCTTAATCACATCGTGCATTTGCAATTCAGATTTTCTGTCATTTGGATCATAATCTAGTATCAGAGAACTACTTTCTAAGATATCTAGCACGCGGTATGTGTCCTCTTCGCTGTATGTTATCAAATTTAATGCCTTCCATCGTGTGGGTATTTGGTCAACCGAATAATAAGGAGTACTTAGGCATAAGTCAAGGAAACATTCCTGGACTGGTAGATGGTTATCTGCACTTGATAGCGCATCATAGCTTAACTTAAGAGTCTGGAAAAGTCTTTTATGCTCATTATCGATTAAATCGCCCTTTGTCACTTTCTTCAATGCTATGTGCCAATGGCGCAGATCAATTTTACCTGACATTGAAATGCCCACAACTTTAAGAGCTAACGGAAGTCCATTGCAAGGGTTGGCTATTTCATGTGCAATGCTTACTATCCTCTCGTCATTGGGAATATTAGTCTCCTTTTGAAATGCATGCCAGCAAAATAATTTCCAGCTATTATGTGCATCTAGTGGGACAACTTGTTTTTTAGTGGCATGAAATTTGTCCAAGAGATCAGATTTACGTGTGGTGACTAAGATTTTACTGCCGTTGGTCTTGTCCACTACATTCAAGTAATCTAATACCTCATATTCCCAGACATTGTCAATAATGAGCAAACACTTTTGATTCTGAAGGAGCTTGTAAAGCCTATTCTTTCCCTCTGCCTCTGTTGCGTCTGCGTCTGGCTGCTTGCCATTTAGTATTGCGTAGAGTTTATTTTGCAAAGGTACTATTCGGCATCCTTTTCCTGCCTCAATAAAATAAATTTTATCAAAATGCTCTGTTATGCTTCGATGGTTGTGCACCAAATGGGAGAGGAGCGTCTTGCCAGATCCACCAGGCCCCCAGATTCCCAACCTGACTTTCTTAGATGCATCATCTACAAGCTTTTCAACAAGCCATGCTACATAATGCTCTGTACCGACAATAAAATCTGGCAAATTATGAGGTGCAACAGCGTTTACCTGCGAGGAATGGGCATGAACGATATCTGTGATAGCTTTGAGGCAGCTTATACGTTGTAAATGTGGCCCTAAATCGTTGATTTGCTGCGTAATTCTGAGTGCCCGGCGGCTAAACTGTATGCTGTCAAATGACAAACAAATGCTCTTTGTGAGGAGAATGATTGAAAACAATAAGGCATCATCTACGTTTAGTGTGCTGCTTACCGGAAACGAGTTGTAGAATAGCGCTGAAGAAGCGCATTGCCGTCGTGCAGAACCTTTCGAAGTTCCTCTTGCAAGCGTGCTGCAGGTAGGAGTAGTGGTGCAGATTCATTTTGCGTTGTGTCCTGTAGTGCAGCATCTACCCCTTGAAGAAAAGGTTTCAGATCTTCCAATGCCTTCTCTAGATCTTCTTTATACTTCTTACAAAAATTGTGTGTGCTTAATAGGGCTTATCACAAACTCTCGTACTACAAAACCAACGCACGTGTTCGCCGCAACACCAACCCCTGTCTGCAAGACTGTATCTGCCATTCTATCTACTGCTAAATTATTTCCAAGGGTCGAAATTAGGGGGGGGTTCCTCCCCAGAATATCCGATTAAAGTTGGAAATATCCGATTTGCTAAAGTAGATGCAGGCAAAGTTCCGGTAGAAATTTCATAAAAATAGTGTTAAATCCGGCAAATTAGAGGTATTTTTCTCAAAAATCCGGTAAGCATAAATAAAGGGCGGCATTTTTGCTGGTTAGTGCAAAATCTAAATTCGAGGCCTGATTATTTCTTCATTCAGTCCTTCAATGTATGACATTTTAAAAGACCCTTGCCTTGCAGTCTCTTTCGTGGACGTATACGTCGAAGTATATAGTCCAAGATAAGTGGAATAGAATAATTTTGTGGTCACCCCAATTATTTTATTCTTTTACCTAAACTAACTTTTGTCAACAATCATGCCTAACTTTTGTCAACAATCATGGCTATCCGACCACAAATGTAAGTTTCCACCAATGGAAGTTTTTTTTACTGTTCAAAGCTAATGCAAGAAGATCTTCCCCCTAAGCAGTCTGCTCTCCTCTGGCAAGTCGTTCACAGCAAGATTAATGTCAAAGTTCATTCCTTTAAGCCTGCCGTTAGCCCGCTTTGTCCAGTTTGCAAAGCCATGCTTGAATCGATAGACCATTGCTTTGTTTTATGTGATCACCTTTGGCCCATTTGGGCACCTATTCACCCATCATTTCGCACGCATCCTGCAAGTCAGGAAATCCTCCTCGGCCTTTTTCCCCAAAGTTGGCCACGCTTTAAGAAATGGGCTTCCAATATCTGTCGGGCTTTAGTCTGCTAGGTGATTTGCACTCATATTTTCAGAGGCAAATGCACTTCTGCTACATGTCTTTATTAGGAGACTAGTAATGGTGCCCAGTGTTCCTGGGCATAAGTTGGAAGTCTGTAAATGCTTTGATCACAATGAGAAAAGTGTGATGTAACCTTTTATTATAACACAAATATCCAAATATTTAACAATGTTTAAAAGGAACTTAGCTCCTTCATGGTAGATACTGTTGCGTCGGTATCTCTGAGACCTTTGAATTAATCAGCATAGTGCTTATTTATAGGAAACCTAAGTGGGAGTAAAGTGTTAATCTGAGCAAGTTTTGAGGTGAGGCTATCAAAAATTATGAACTCGATTCATCATCCTCATAAAGATCATAGCTATATAATCAAAATGTTGTGGTGAAACATTAATGTCGAAATATAATATGTGAATATAGAAAAATTGCCTGCAAGAAGGTGATTAACTGGCTAAATATTGTAGAATGCGTGTAGCATTAGCATTGGCTTGGAGCCAATGTGGGTAGATGGCGTTGGGGTTTCTTAGCAAACAAAGTGAGAGGATATACTTGGGGTTTCCCAAAAGCCCATATATTTTTTATTAGGGTTTCAGAATATTCTATGTGCTAAACTTGAGATATTCCATGTCTTTGTTTTAGGAAACCACTTAATCCAACCTTTGTTCCATGAAGGTATGAAAATGGTATCATGATCAAGACCTATAATGCCCTAACATCCTACATATCTTTTAATACTTGCTCTATGAGAACTTTCAATACAGAATATTCTTGTTATTTTTGATACAGAAAGTCAAATAAACATTCCCACATTTCTATGAGGAACGACTACAAAATCCTAAACATGATGATATGAGAAAGTGAACAAATAGAACAAAACTCTACAACAATACAAACTATCTTTTATGATTCCAATATGGTATAAATTAAAGCAAACTCATATTGTGGAGCTTGATTGATGCCCAATATGAAGTACTTCTCTAGATTATCAAAATAGAAAAGGAAGCAAAAGAGGAGGGAGGGGGAAGATGAGCTATTATAGAGCTATTTATACAACATTTTTCCTCCTTACTATATATTGCATCACACTACAACATCACCTTTACGGATTAAAATGCAAATGTGGCATGTGGGCCAAAGCAATTTTTCTTAAAGAGGCCTTTATATGCCAACAACTATTGACTCTTGGTAAGTTCTCAATGGGGCCAAAATATTCTTCTTAAAGAAGCCTTTATATGCTTGATAAGTTCTGCAATGGGGCCAAAATATTCTTCTTAAAGAAGCCTTTATATGCTTGATAAGTTATGAAATGGGGCCAAAATATTCTTCTTAAAGAAGCCTTTATATGCCAACAACTGTTGATGCTTGATAAGTTACGCAATGGGTAACTTGAACATCTATCCTAAACTTAAAGCATAATACTGCACTTATTTATTTTGTAGATGCTTAATAAGTTCTGCAATGGGTACTGAACATCCATCTTAGACTTAAAGCATAATACTGCACTTATTTATTTTGCTGAAATTATGTGAACTACTGGCATTAAAGAATATTCTTGTCCATAATGCCTAAATGCGAAATGGAAATGAACATTGTGGATGAGTTGATATTTTATGAATTATTGGCAATGAATTTTGGAAGTAACAACTTTGTGAGATGTGTTATGACAACAAGTCATGTTTCAAATGCATTTAAAAAACTCATGTTCCTTGGAAAAACTTATTTTTCGACAAAATAGGTTTTACCTTGCTATTTCATGTTATATTGTACACAATTGAAGCTGAAAAAGCAACATAATGTACAAACCCGCCAACTACCAGCAATGAGATAAATTATAGCTTCCACGCACTAATGATTGATGTTGAACCAGTTATGTCACTTGTCACTTGAAGGAATTACAAAGTGTGAAGCACATCAGGCATTAGAGGCCTGGTCATATCTAAAAGGCATAATACCCTTTCGCTTGTCGATCAGATGGTGCTTTGCAAATTCTACCAAATTTTGTTACCAAGCATTTCCTGGCTAATGAGGCAACTTTTTGAAGTGCCCTTCAAGTTTTGGATCTAAAAGGCGTGGCACCCTTCGCTTTCCATTCCAATAGTGCTTTTTCCATTCTACCCAATTTTGTTCTCCATGGCATCGACTATTATCCATGGACTGTTTCCCTGCAACACAACGCCAAACCGTCACTTTTTACAGTTAAATGCTCTGGAAATTGCACCCAACTTTAGTTCAATTTTTGATGTAAATCAAAGAAAATAGGACAGGAGAAAAAGGCAGTAGGTTATATACTCTACATAACGTGGAAAGAAGTAATACTAGCCACTACACTTTCAGGGGCTGCATATAAATGTGTTCCCATAATCTATGTTGAAACATGATGTCATCCCTATCCTTGGCGAGGCCAAAGTCAGAAAGTTTTGCAGTATAACCTTGCAAACAAAAACTTATTTGCTTCTAGTCGGCACACACTTGACATGTATATATATACATTGATGTATACTTGTACAGTTTGACAGCATTCTTATTACTGCCACGCTTTTTCCCTCGAAAACCCTTCGGGGCGGGGGTTTTTTAACCCGGACAGCAATAAGTTTGCTGCGCTCCTTGTGGGTCCCATAGGTCGATTGGCCTCAGTGGACGATAAAAAATCATTCTCATTCTCATTCTCATTCTTAAAACTGAAAGGAAGAACTACTAACAAGATTCAAAAAAATATTCACACGGGGGGTGACTTCGGGCAACGAGAGCTGTTGGATAGGCATATTTATCCCTTATTCCTTAATCTACACCGTACACAAAGTTCCTCGTTTGTGGGGTATGGATGTACAGAATTTGTTATACTGTATAACAAGTTTTACAAAATACTATAAGATTTCAGGCAATATACTATATGGTGTTGATTTTATACATATAAAACATAATTATAAGGGCTCTCGCTGCCCGACGTCACCCCCCGTGTGAATATGCACCCAAACCAAAGGGGGTTTAAGGGGGATTTTAATTTAAATGTGTTGGACCCAATGGTTTGTGTTAATTAATGTTAATGGTAGTTATGTGTTGGTTGTTATACTAACAAAAATTTTGGGCCCTTCGGGCCCTAACAAAAGAAAACATAGGAGAACTTTAAGGACCTATATATTAATTACTAAGAAGCTTGGATATTCTAGTTGAACACATGTATAAGAGGGCATGGTTCATGCTAGAACATGGATTAGTTCCAAGAGGAACATGCAATTTGTCCAGATATAAAGATAGCAAGAATATATTTAACTTTGAGCTATGAGTGTATGACAATAATAATCTGTGCCTTTCCAACGTGCACATACGTGACCTTCACTTTCTAATCTTCATGCATACGGCATTGTATATTGTAAAATGTAATAGATGATATATTCGATATTTTTGGGGGATTTCAACCCACATACAAATCCTTGTGATATAAAATATCAATTTCATTGTGTTGATCATTTCTTTTTGCTTCCTGTAAATATCCAAGTTGGAGCGCGTGCAGTTGTTTGGTGGCTAAATGCTGTAATAATACATCAGATAGAATGTGAAATAACATATATATCAAATGGTAATAAAATAACCATGAATCAAATAACATAATAGATAACAGGCTTGCACAATAGATATGTTTCAAACAAGAACCTAAATAGTCCTAGCATTAAGGCCTCACAGCAGTGTTAGTTGCCATCAATGGATTGGACGGAGGCACTGGTAACGTTGATGAAAGACATAATATTCTATGGGCAAAACAAAGAAAAAGATTTTTAGGCCTTAAGACTTTAGTGCACACATTGCAGAAACAACTAATAACTCAGCGACTAATGCAGCAATGCATGCAAGTTATTTAGGTTGCATGAAGCCAGGCTAATGGAGCAATGCATGCAAGTTATTTAGGCTAATGGAGCAATGCATGCAAGTTATTTAGGCTGCATGAAGGTTATTTTTGCAGGTTACAGGGATGATGATTGGATTGCATGGACAAAATACGCTACTGGAAAGTTTTTCTAAGGAGCTTTTTATTAACTTTAACAGATGTGTTGCAGGTATTCAAACACGTTACTCATGATAAGATAAAACACCAGCTCAATCAAGGGAATAGAAGATAGAGTAATTCGATGAGCTACTCACGAGCACCAAAGACGAGTGGCAAAAACATAAGACTACAAGCTCACAAAAAGTGAAAAAGAAAAACTAACCAGAAAGCTTGACAAGCACTCGTTGCACCACGCGGATTTGCATAAACTGAAAGGTTAGCCAAAGAACTGGCTGAACTCCAATGTAGAATAGCAACATCAAATCCTGAGTTCTCATGCAACTTTTGTGCCAACCATAGCAGCTCCTGGGCTAACTTTTCTGCTGTTTCACCGTCTTCTACTCTCTGCTAATGATCTTGCAAACTCATATTTCCTGGATGCCAAAGGAATATCATTGACAAGCTCTAGAGCACGACCGATTGCGCCTTTCGCCAATCCACTTGCGTCACAAGGCTACTACAACACTCTCTTTCAGCACAACAGCCAAGCAATTTGATAAGGTTGCGATGATTCACCTGTGATAAAATGGTTACCTCGTTCACAAAATTGTCTGTGCTTTGGTCGCCAGTGCGGTTGGATCGCTTGATGGCTACCACAGTGCCGTCTTCAAGGGTGCCTTTGTAAACAGTGCCGAATCCGCCAGCACCAAGCTTCAAATCAGCCGAGAAGAAATTGGTAGCCTTTTGCATATCCGCATAGCTGTACAGTTTTGCAGCTTCTCTTCTATGATGCGAAGTGATGATCCGTTGGAGACTTCTGAGCTGTCTGCTGCTGGGGCTCTCTGCTGGAAAAACAGGGTCCTATGTAACTTCTTCTTCCCGCTCGTATTTTTTCCATTTCCAATACACCGAAACCCCCAAACCCACCAGCAGCACAAACACTATCACAGCCACCGCCAGAGCACCTGTATTTATCATTGGAAAAGATTCGAGATTACAAAACACTCAACACAACAAGAAGCTTAGGTTAGCTAAGTTAGCCGCCTACAAGCGGCGCAGCTTCTTAGAAGTGAAGAAAGAATGCTTCTAGAATTTACTTTGAAGGAAAACATGGTTTGCAAGCATCAGACCCATCACACCAATTAACCCTGTATCAAACCAAATCCGGAACCCTAATCGCTTCAAAAATGTTTGTTTTGAAAACCACAAACCTAATATTAATTTGAAACATAAGCTAAAAAACATGCAAACAATAAAAGCCCCACAACCACACGATTTTCCCTCTTCTTTAAAATCAATGGCTAACAAATGGGTGCACTCTAGAAATACCATTTAGTATGTCCACGTGAATACGCCCGTGAAATCATATGAAAACCATGCCAAAAAGCGTATAAAATCACAAAAAAAACCCCCTGTTATAATGCTACATATTGTTTGCTCATGCAAAAAGGCAAGATCTTCTGTACCATAGAGCGCAACTTTCATCCTTATTGCCCACGTAAATGACAGAGCACCTTCTGCATTTCAAAAAATGCATATCAGTTCAAGTTAAAACATGCATTATAATCTTCAAGTTATGACTGTTCTATATGAGATTTACCTGTAAGAAATTAGAGCCTAAGTCTTTCTTAGAGCCTAAAGGTTGGAATAAGTATTTGGATTTCTGATAAGTTCTCTCCACATCAGGGATAGGTTCTGTACGTATGAAATTATTTTTTCAGACGTATAAAGTACAAAAATACGTATTTTTGGGGAAAATATATATTTTTCGTATTTAATACTCGTCTAGGGAAAAAAATTTCACAGAAGGAACCTTCAGCTTTACGCTGAACTTTTTTTCGTATAGTTTAAACCTTTAGTTTCGCCGAAAAAAAAAAAAAAAATTATTTCGCGTAAGCGAAACCTTCAGTTTCGCTTACGCGAAAAAAGTTTCGCGTAAGGTTTTGCTTACGCGGAAAAAAAAAAAATAAAAAAAATAAAAAAAAATTTGAATCGAAAAAAGTTTCGCGTAAGCGAAACTGAAGGTTTCGCTTACGCGAAATTTTTTCGACGCCGGAAATTTTTTTGGACGTATTTTTGACGTATTAAACGTCAAATTTGTGCCGTATCAAACAAAAAATACGTATTACGTATAAAACGTATACAGTATTGAACCTATCCCTGCTCCACATTATATCCAGGATTAATTTAGTCATAACCCTCAATTCCAAGAAGCTCTGGTGTGCAATGCATTTCCTCTGTTTTTTGAATTGAGCTCTGTTTTTTGTCAGATTGAGGCCATGCTTTTCATCATCCCCATGTGAGCTAGCTCTGTTTCTCAGAGAAATAAAATCTAGATTGTCTTCTTCCTATACAGCATTGTGCCTGGCATTATTTCTAGACCCTGCAGAAAAATGTGGATTGATGATGCAATAAAAATTACAGCCAGTAGGATCAGGAGGCAAAAACAAAATGCATGAAATCAGATACTACATAACAAAAACTAAAAAAAATGCATTTATTCATTCCATTGCATGAGCTCTTTCTTACCACATATCTATTCTAGCAGAAAACACCAAAGCCATGTTTTCGACCTCGTACTTGTGGCTTTCTGTGCAACCCAACGACTGAATCTTCTTTGATGCACAAAGGGAAGAACTAAATAAAACCACGCTCCTAGCAAACACAATTATGACCTAGCAAACACACTAATGACCTATAGTGCAATTGTAGATTCCTTTTTCAAAAATCTAAAAAATTTACATTTTAGAGGTTTTCTTCCTAAAATATGTCCATAAAATAGTTTAACAATCTGGAAACAAGCATTTTTGGGAAGGAAGGAAGGTTCTTTTATCATCAGCGGAGGCCAATCGGACTATGGGACCCAAATTACACGGGTGCAGCAAGCTCATTGCTACCCCGGATTAACCCCCCCTTACGAGGGAAAAACCATCGCAGCAACAAGCCTGCTAGCAGCTGTACAAATATACATATACCCATGAATTCCCGGCACCTCAGGTAGGGGCCCGGGGGCAGAGCGAAACTATCAATAGTACAGTTAACAATATGAAAACAAGCATTTTTTAGGGTGAAACTATCAATAGTACATTCACTAAAAAGAAATGATGATATTTGACGAAAAAACAAAAAATTAACTTGATTTGTTATCTTTTCTTACAAGGTACATGACTTTCACACTAGAGTGGTCAGGTGATGGACCAGAAATGGTCCATTTGAACTGTTCACAAAAAAATTCATATAAAATCAATTTTGCAAAATCTAGTCAAGCCTTCCTAGGACTTCATATATGTCAGGCATGCTTCATGGGAAAAATATGCAAAAATGTAGACGACCCCATTATTGTGAGTTATGCTTTGGCAAAGTCGAGGGGGTCAAGTACAAAAACCTTATAGTTCATATGAAGTGAAACTGTCTTGGCAAAAAGATTTTTTTGATTTTTTTGGTTATAATGATATTTTTGTATACGAGATAGAGAAAAAGACCCAAAAATCCTCATGTCAATCCGAAGTCTGAGAAGGGAGATATTGCCATTCAAACATGCCAGGGTCAAAACTGTTTTCTGTCTGCTGGGAACCAGTATTGGTTCCCAGAAGGCAGTTTCAATGTATAAACAAGAACTTTTGCAAAGTTATGAGTTTTGAGCTCAAATTTGGCATACTAATAATAGATAAGTACCTCTATCAATAAAAAATAATTTTAGGCCTTGAATTTGAAGTTTAGCATTTCACTCTTGATTTCAATTTGAGGGAAGTTTTAGATGTGTCCAAACTCTCTTTGGAAGAAAGGAGACTCTATGTGTCCTGGAGAAAATCACAGCACGAAGGTATTGAAAAGTTATTAGACAAATGGAAAAAGAATCACAGAAAAAGAGTCAAGCATGTGCAGGGAAAAAATTAAGCATACTTTATTTTTTTTTTTATAAAAAACGGTTTGGATATTTTTCAAAATTTTACAGTATTTTATGATATACATTTGGCTAAAGTTATTATTACTTACATTTATATGTATTTGGACTTGACGAAACTTTTAAATTATGTACTATAAACTTTTACTTGTTTATTTTTTCTAACTGAAAAAAAAAACAAAACAAAAAATGTAAATTCAATTTTTGTAGCTTTAGATATATTGTACTACAATTACAAAGAATAATCAACAATCAAGGAACATATACTAATATTAAAAAACTTTTAACAGAAGCTCACAACATGGCTTATAACATCCATAGTCTGAACTACATTTAATGCAACAACACCTTCTAGATATTGTGATAAAATTGCACTTATCTCTAACCCTTGAAGGAAGATATTATACAATCAACTCGGGCATCTAGAGGGATATTGGTCATCTCTTACAATTCTTTTTTGAGGATCCATATGTGGTATATATAATAGAAATTCATAGTTTGAAAAACTACTATCACTGATGATCTTAGGTGGCAATGTGTAAAAGTCTATAATAAGAATTTATTTTTGTTTGGCTATTAATTATTTAATATATAAATATTGTAATATAAAGAAAGGCTAATCCCTTTTTCTTTAAGGAAAATGAGGAAAATAGTTTGGCTAATCCTAAAAAAATAATGGAGTACTTGTTTTAACTATGGCTATTTTTTATTTTTTTAAAAGAAACCCCCCTCCACAATATTCGCCGCAAAAATTGTCTAGACCCCCTAAAAAATCGCCATTTGGCTATTAATAGCCACTAATTTTTTCCATGAGCATGTGCTCTCAAGAATTCATGGAAGGTTTTCGTGGTACAGCCTAGAACCTGGTCCACGTAACCCAAAGCCTCACTTGAAAAATAACAACACACTCATCTTGTAGCAAAAGAAGTTCAAATTGAAACCATAGTCCACATATAAGATGTTTTATTAGGTAAAAATAATGGGAAGCCCAAGTTGGACAAGTTGGTTGTGCAAATTGAAGGTTATTTTACAACACATATTATGGGCACCAATTACTAGCAAGCAAGCTTGGGGAAATGTTCATATATTCATCCCACAATGCATGAAAGTATTGGAAGATATGAAACAAATGGAAAAAGAATCACAGAGAAAGAGCCAAGCATGTGCTCTCAAGAATTCATGGAAGGTTTCTGTCTACAGTTACATATGCAGACCAGAACTGGTCCACAGAACCCAGTCTCACTTGAAAAATAACAACACACTCATCTTGTAGCAAAAGAAGTTCAAATTGAAACCATAGTCCACATATAAGATGTTTTATTAGGTAAAAATAATGGGAAGCCCAAGTTGGACAAGTTGGTTTTGCAAATTGAAGGTTATTTTACAACACATATTATGGGCACCAATTACTAGCAAGCAAGCTTGGGGAAATGTTCATATATTCATCCCACAAAAATACAATGCATGAAAGTATTGGAAGATATGAAACAAATGGAAAAAGAATCACAGAGAAAGAGCCAAGCATGTGCTCTCAAGAATTCATGGAAGGTTTCTGTCTACAGTTACATATGCAGACCAGAACTGGTCCACATAACCCAGTCTCACTTGAAAAATAACAACACACTCATCTTGTAGCAAAAGAAGTTCAAATTGAAACCATAGTCCACATATAAGATGTTTTATTAGGTAAAAATAATGGGAAGCCCAAGTTGGACAAGTTGGTTATGCAAATTGAAGGTTATTTTACAACACATATTATGGGCACCAATTACTAGCAAGCAAGCTTGGGAAATGTTCATATATTCATCCCACAAAAATACAATGCATGAAAGTATTGGAAGATATGAAACAAATGGAAAAAGAATCACAGAGAAAGAGCCAAGCATGTGCTCTCAAGAATTCATGGAAGGTTTCGCTTTACGCTACATATGCACTTAACCGGGTCCACGTAACCCCCGCCTCACTTGGAAAATAACAACACACTCATCTTGTAGCAAAAGAAGTTCAAATTGAAACCATAGTCCACATATAAGATGTTTTATTAGGTAAAAATAATGGGAAGCCCAAGTTGGACAAGTTGGTTGTGCAAATTGAAGGTTATTTTACAACACATATTATGGGCATTAATTACTAGCAAGCAAGATTGGGGAAATGTTCATATATTCATCCCACAAAAATACAATGCATGAAAGTATTGGAAGATATGAAACAAATGGAAAAAGAATCACAGAGAAAGAGCCAAGCATGTGCTCTCAAGAATTCATGGAAGGTTTCTGTCTCATATTACATATATGCAGACCAGAACTGGTCCACATAACCCAGTCTCACTTGAAAAATAACAACACACTCATCTTGTAGCAAAAGAAGTTCAAATTGAAACCATAGTCCACATATAAGATGTTTTATTAGGTAAAAATAATGGGAAGCCCAAGTTGGACAAGTTGGTTGTGCAAATTGAAGGTTATTTTACAACACATATTATGGGCACCAATTACTAGCAAGCAAGCTTGGAAAATGTTCAAGTATTCATCCCAAAAAAATACAATGCATGAAAGTATTTGAGGATATGAAACAAATGGAAAAAGAATTAAAAAAAAAAGAGCCAAGCATGTGCTCTCAAGAATTCATGCAAGGTTTTCGTGGCATAACCATATATGCACTTAACCGGGTCCACGTAACCCAGTCTCACTTGAAAAACAACAAAACCTTCAAATTATGGCCAAAACAAGTTCAAATTCCAATGATCACTCACATCCAAAGGCTACTCTTGGATAAAAATATGGAAACCAAAATTTGAGATATTGTTCTTTGTTGCAAAATAATCATGTGCATGAAGTAAGTTATATTCATTAGAAAAAAATCTTATGGGAATTTAGTTGCTTGTGTATTTTATAAAGATAGAATATATTGTGTTAGGGTCTGTTGTAAAATTTGAGCAGGAATTTCAACATGGATTCACTACTATAAGTTTTGGAATCTGGATTGTCTTAGTGACCATCATTGGTCCACATCACAAAAAAAATAGAAGGCATTACCTAACCGGCTCCATATTAGGTCTGCAATTTGAAAAACTAGTCACATATACAATCTTCTTGTTACAAAAAATTACAGATTATATAACAGGTCTGAAACTTGTAGTTTCTCCCAATCTGAAACCATAAAACCTGTAACAAAAGCATGCATTGGTTTTTTGTTGTCTTGATAGAAAATTTGCAGCAAACATTACTTACCTTGGCATGTCGAGTCTTCATACAATGATATCATCAATCATAAACAACTGCTAACCCCTTGGAGCCTCTGCCATGCAAAAGGTAACCATGACATTTTGACATGCAATGCAAAATAGCAAATAGCAATGTAAAACATAAAATCTCATACATGCTTGCTCTATCAGCCTTTCTCACAGCAATGTCAGCTTTCTTAGCATCCTCCAGCAGGGGAGTCCACATTTCCGAATGGTATAAGGCATCACATGCACCTGGACAAATGTATACCTTGCATATTGGACAGTAGAACTTTGTTTTTCGAGCTCGCCATGTCTCATGCACTACACCAACTTCTTTCTCTATTATCCTATTGGCAGCACACACTACACATGTCCTATGCTGGCCCTCGGATTTGTAATATGTTGCATGCCTTGTTCCAGTCTGCAGCAAGCTTGATCTTGTCAAGTTGGCTCCATCAAGATCATTTGATATCAATTCATTCTGCGAAGTAGTTAGGAAATCATAGTGTGTGATTGCTGGATTCCAATGCTTGTAGATTATGAATGCATTGGTCAAAACAGAATCTAGCATCCCCCAAAAAAGGGAGTGCCACCACTTCCAAGAGATCATCTCCTTCTCCAAACTATAATTTGATGCCAAGCACATTTTGTTGTGCACATCACACCCCGCTTTATGCTCATTATAAGCTATTGCTATCTCTGGAGCAGCAACTCTTGACGATTTCCCTTCTCCACCAAACGAAGAACGGTAGACATATCTATGCCATGGACATTAGAAGCAAAAAGAATTGCTTCTTTGTCCTGCCATGCACTCACAACAATGCCATTCTCCCTGCTGTATGCAAACTTATGGCTACCCTTTGGGATCTCTTTTTTCTTGCCATCAAATTTCAGAAGTTTGATTGGAAACATTTTAGTCTTGTTGGGGTTTATAGTACCTGTGCCACCCTGTTTTCTCTTAGATAACCACTGCAGCAGTTTGACACTTGTGAAGTATCGGTCAAAGAAGACATGATGGCCTTGTGGAAGCTTCTTCACCAAGGCTGATACTGCATGAAACCCCAACCCCTCTTCTCGTTTGAGCTTGTCATACACCTCATACGCAGCACAATACCCCTCGCTTTGAATCACATAAAGTCCAAAGCTGAATTCCAAACTTGTGAGGTTTCTTTGGATTGTAAATGCGTAAGGGGTTCATGGAATTTCTGGATGGGATAATCCTCTCGTCAACTGTAACCTCTTTACCTGGTGTATACAACTCGAGAAACTTCTTGTTCCATTCCTTTTCAACATTCTGAACCTGGAAGATTTTGTACTCCCTAGTCTTCTTATCTTGTGGACGTAAATTGTTGTCCCTCAAATGGAAGAACCTCTTAATTTGCTGAAATCGTTTCATGGACATGAATCTACCAAAGTTTGGCCAATTGACTGCTCCTACCTCACCCGATTGCCAATAGGACTGAAGCCTATTATAGGGATTTAGAGCCATGGCAATAATTAAACCCAAAAATCTAAACATGATGCTAACATCAGCAGCAGACCAGCTTCTCAAATTCTGAAATCTTTGCCTACTTTTTGTTCTTACCTCATCAGCATACTTGTTTGTCTCTTGGCAGATTTGAGACATCAAGTTGTATGTCAAAAATGTTGTAAAGAGCTGAAAGGGAGACATTCTCTTTGTTTTTTATGCTGGCCCTCTTTCAAGCTCATAAGGTGGAAGCTTGTGCAGCAAATTAGGAGGCAAAGATTCCTCGCCAAGCGTCCATGTTGCACTTGAAGGCTCAGCTCTAGGCAATTCGTCCTCGTCCACATCATCACGCAAAACTGGACCCTCTCTCTCTCCAATTGCAGATCATCTACAACATTCAAATCTCCCTCCTCCTCGCTAGATACACAATCACCTTCGGGGGAGTCTTCTCTAGCAACAGCTGATGTTGAAGCAACATTGATTGACTCCTCTTGAACATTAGAGGCAAGCCTGGCAGGGGGCTCAGAATTATCTATGGAAGCTTTTCGTGGACGGCCACGCCCTCTACCACCTTCCCTTTTCAATGGTTGTAACCTCCTTTTCTTTTGGTCCGCCTTCGCTTATTTAAAGTAATGTACCGCTCTTCATCGGACACATGCTCTCATGCATTGGCCGATAGTCAAGATCCTCAATAATATCTTCCACATCATCTATGTCATCTTCCTTGTCCTCTTCACTCATAACATCCCGGCCATTCGGAGGCAACACATTCAAAGGTTCTACATTGTCAAAGGTTAACTCTTCAACTATAGTCTTAGTCTAGGAGATAAGGCATTCTGCCTGAGATTTGGAAGGAGGAGGTAGGATATTCTGCACATCAGACAAGGATACAACAATTGGTAGAACCGGTATTATACTCTCTTGTGGATCAGGGACGGTTTTGCATGGAATTTGATCAACTGGATTTGCAACATCAAGGGATTCAGTTGTAGGTGCTGGAATTTGGGCTTGATAAAGGACACGTTTTGTGGGCGAAAAATGCCTTTCATCAGAATACAAGAAGGACCTCTGATCATTTGCATCAAATCCCTGTTTTCTATTCTCAAAATCAGTAAAACAAGCACCAGTAGAAGGGCATTCTATACACTTACCTTTTGTTGTAAAGAGGTTTGCAATTGGTATGTGGTCTTCATCAGGTCCATCTGGTTCCACATCTGCCATCAAACCTTGTTCTACTTGTCTTTCCTTATCATTTGCATTAGGTTTAGATGGGTTTACAATGAAAATTCTCGTCTTCTTCTCTTTTTTCAAGGCTTGCATGGTCGCCTCCCTCGATTCTCCCCGCCACTAAAAATCTCTCAATTTGGCCCCAATTTAATCGCATTCTATCTCCATCCGCCTCGAAATATACTTCAAACAACTTTTTTAGAATCATAACCCGCAATCTTCCCTCGAAGAACAACTTCTTCTCAAGGAATTCAAGGTATTTTTCCCTTGCCCATTCTTTTCCCCAAATTCTGTGGCAGGAACCATGATCCTCAAGGCCCCGCTAAAACCTTAAAAAATCATCATCATGTACTCTTTCTCGCTTGGCATGCCTCATTGCAACCGGAATGGGGTGAAATAGTGCAGGATTGGCTAAGAAAGAAATCGAAGATCATGGGTCGGCCCATGTACCAAACTCGCTTCATAGAGTCACATTTGGGGAAGAAATGGCTAATTTGGGGCTTACATCCCAGCCAAGTAAATCGCGGATGATGTGGCATCGCCCCAGCTGTCGGATCAAAAAGTGGAGGCCTCAGGTTCGTTCCCGCCACGCCAACTCTATCGGTGGTGGTTAGGGTCCGGATATTAGGGAAAACTTTTTCGCCAGATAAATGTTGGCGGGGAAAAATACTTCACGGACGGGAGAAGAAGAGGTTGAAAAAGGGCATTTTTGCCCTTTTTCAAATCATTGTATCTTTTGGGATACTGGTCCAAAACCAATGAAACTTTCTAGGATCATTGGAGATCAAGTTAGCAACCATATCCAATTGTTAGAATTAAAAATTCTTAAAAATGTTAAGAGAATTATGGGTTTAAGTGCTAGGGGTCAGGGTGGACCAATTCTGGTCCATGGACCGGGAATGGTCCCTAGGACCACTCTAGTGTTAATTGGTGCTCTAAAAACGGTTTATTGTGTACAAATTGGAAATATTAAATAGAATAGAATAAAATAAAAAAATTTAACGTCCACGGAGACCAATAGGTCATGGGACCCATACAATGGGCTAGTACAATCATTACTACTAGGATTAAAAAACCCCTGCCTCGAAAGGTTTTCAAGGGAAAAACCTTTGCAAAGAATGATGATACTAGACAAGCGGAGATAATGACTACCGAGGGCCTCGAATTGCGCACGCTTATCTAGTCAAGAATGTATAATGCCAAGTCATGCACAGATGGTGCTCTGAGAAGTTGTGGAAGCGTGGAATGGAATGCTAAGGTCAAAAAATGATTCCGGACTATCTCAAAAGCAGGGCAACTCAGAAGAGTATGGCTTTCATCTTCAATAACCCAGAATCGGCAACAGCACATAGTCTCGCCGCGGCAATTGGCGGCCGCTCCCATCTACCTGCCTCAACTGAGACTGTGGGACCCCCGTATAATTGATGCAATAGCTACAAGCTTGTTCCTAGATAATGAAGCAAGCAAATAAGCTTGGGGCCCCGTGCCAAGGTGGGATTTATGTGTGCATGATAATAAGAAAACTAATTTTGGCAAGCATTGCATAATCGCTGAAAAAGAAACTGGTAAGAAATGCACACCATAGTAAACACATGTTTTTAATGTGCCTATTTTGAAAGTGATAAAGAGACCAATATACAGATTCAAATGTAGCATTAAATACTCTTTGAAACTAGAGTAAAGTTACTCAAAAAAACACATGTTTTGTTCCAATTAAGTCAAAGCAATCTAGGAATTTTGATATTGCTCTCTTGTAGTTCGTACCCCACAGAGAAAAATAATCACTAAACATTCAATTAGAGAAATAATAAACATTTTGAGTTGAGAATGCTATATGGTCATCTTGTCTGGCCATTCTACACAATATTAGAGGGAAAAACAAACTAAGCTACCTATGTGTGCATAGCCAAGACCTTGAATTTTAGGTTTTGCCTATGCTCGCATAGGAAGAGAGAGCTTTTTTTTTACGGTTTGTGTATGCGTGCATAGAAAGGCAAAGAATGTTTTTATGGTTTGTCTATGCACGCATAAAAAGAGGGAGGGAAAAAACTCCCTCCCTGCGCGTGTAGACAAACCGTAAAAAGAATCTCTTCCTATGCGTGCATAGGCAAAACCCAAAACCTACGGTTTAGCTGCTTGCCATTTACTTGTGCGTAGAGTTTATCTTGCAAGGGTACTATTCGGCATCCTTTTCCTGCCTCAAGAAAATAAATTTTATTGCCAAAATGCGCTTGTTTTTTAATCCTGTCAGTAATACGCTTGCTGCTCTCTTTTTGTTTGGGTCCCATAGGCCAATTTGTCTCCGTGGACGTTAAAAACCTATTCTATTCTATTCTATTCTATTCTATTCTATTCTATTCTATTCTATTCTATTCTATTCTATTCTATTCTATTCTATTCTATTCTATTCTATTCTATTCTATTCTGTTATGCTTGGATGGTTGTGCACCAAATGAGAGAGGAACGTCTTGCCAAATCCACTAGGCCCCCAGATTCCCAACCTGGCAATAATAGATGCATCATCTACAAGCATTTCAACAAGATATGCTACATAATCCTCTGTACCGACAATAAAATTTGGCAATTTATGAGGTTTTTGAGGTGCAACAGCGTTTATCTGCGAGGAATGGGCAGGATAAAAATGAATGATATCTGTAATATCTTTGACGCACCTTATAATGCTAGAATGTTGCCCTACTAAGGGCCATTTCCCACTCGCCATTAAGTTAAGTTAATTTAACCAGTTGGTTATCTTTTAAGTTAACCGAAAAGAGATTATGCTTTCCCATTAAGGTCGTTAAGTTAAGACTAACTTAACGGATTATGAAGATATACATTCCCACTAGACTTGTTAGGGATCACTTAGGTTAAATTCAAAAAATCAACTTAACCTAACATTTACAATGAGTTGATGTTTCACACTAGTAGTTAAGAGGCTTTGTTAGTTTAGAGATAACTAAGTCCATTTCCCACTTTAGTTAAGAGATGCCATTAAGTTAAAGATATCTAAAGTATTTCTTAGTTGTTGAAACCAACAATCCATGAAGAGATACAAGGTTTATTTTCGATCTCTTCTCTTTCTATATTTTCGATATTCTTTATCCGCCTCTCTATTTTTTCTCTCTCAGATTTTCTATTTTTTAACCTTAATTTGATGTCTCATTATTTTTAGTGGGTGTCACATTTTTCTTGGCATTGGAAAACCGTAGGTACACGCCCCCTAAAAATAATCTAAGAAATGTTTCCACTATCTAAAAAAGAACTACAAATTCTAGTCATTAGATGTTCAAATATGCCCAAAATATGCTCTAAGGTGCTTAAAACTACCCTAGATTCAATTCGATTCTAATGAATTGTCCCTTGAGCGGAGGAAATCAAAAAAGCTTTTTGATCCTCAAGCTACTCTAGCTGCTCAAAGAGATGAAATAAGCCATTTTCATATAAAAAATAATAATAATAACCTAACTAGATTGTTATCCCTTTCTCACTTAACAGCTTAGGTTAAGTTAGTTTTAACCGAAGTTAAGTGTACCTTTCCGGGCCACTTAACTTCTAGTTTAAAATAAGGGGTCCAGCTTAAAGTTTTAACTTAACTTAACTTAACTATTATCAAGATGAAAGTGACCGTTAAGTTAACCATAGTTAAAATTTAACTAAGTCCTAACCTAACCGGTAGTAACTTAAATGCTAGTGTGAAAGCAAGTTTCAAGTATTTACCCTATTTAACCTAACCTAACCTAATCGCCTGGAATTGACCCTAAATCGTTGATTTGTCGTGATAATTCGAAAGTGCCCGACGGCTAAATCAGAGGCCGCCAAATGAGACACAAATGCTCTTTTTGAGGAGAATGATTCAAAACAATAAGGCATCATATAGTCTCCGGCCACCGAAACGAAGTTGTAGAATAGCTGAAGAAGCACATTGTCATCGCCTAGAACCATTCAAGTTCCTATTGCAAGCGTTGTTGCGGTGTAGGAGTACTCATGCATTCATTTTGTGTTGTGTCCTCAGAATGCGCCTCTACCCCTTGAAGAAAAGGTTTCAGATTTTCCAATGCCTTCTCTAGATCTTCTTTATACTTCTTACAAAAAATTGTGTGATTAATAGGGCTTATAAGAAACTCTCGTACTACAAAACCAACGCATGTGTTCACAGCAACACCAACCCCTGCCTGGAGGAATGCATCTGCCATTCTAAACTGCTAAATTATTTCTTCATTCAGTCCTTCAATGTATGACATTTTAAAAGACCCTTGTCTTGCGTCTCTTTCGTGGACGTATACGTCGAAGTATATAGTCCAAGATAAAGGTAAATGGAATAAAATAATTTTGTGGTCACCCCGTTGATTTTATTCTTTTATCTAGACTAACTTTTGTCAACAATCATGGCCATCCGACCACAAATGTAAGTTTCCACCAAAACTAGCTTTTGTCAACAATCATGGCTATCCGACCACAAATGCAAGTTTCCAAAGAATGGAAGTTTTTTATCGCTTCAAAGCTTAATGTAACAAGATCTTCCTCCCCGAAAGCAACCGCTTCCTCCCGTAAGTCGCTCACAAAGCGCCAGATTAATGACAAAGTTCATTCCTTTAAGCCAGCCGTCAGCCCGCTTTGTCCAGTTTGCAAAGCCATGCTTGAATCGATAATGTGGGCACGATGAAGACTGTTATCACTACAAGAGGATGGGGGTATAGTGTCAACCCTTGTGACAAGTCCTAGATGTAGTGACAAATTTGTGTCGAATACTACTATCTTGACACAAAGTGCTTGTGTTGTGTCAACATTGTGTCTACTGCATAGTGTCAAATCTTTTGTCAAAGCAATGACATCCTTTTGTCAACTTTCTATCGCATGTTAAGTAGGTCATTGCAACAACTTTTGAACAATATTTAAGCCAAGTTGTGCCAACTTTTTCTTAACTTATAACAAACGATTATCCAAAATTTCATCTAATATTTTAACGGAACTTTGAGGAGCATTTTGTCAACTTTATATTGCAATTTAAGTGGGTTGTTGCAACAATTTTTTAACAAATTTATAACTCCATCATTATAACTTTTCTATGAGATTTATAACATAGTGCCATCCAATTTGTATCTAATATATTAGTAGAATTGAGTTTGGTATTCATATATCATTAACACTAGACCTGTCCCATGATGGACCATTAAAGGGCATTTTGAAGGTTTACAAAAAAAATCATATAAAATCAAGGGCACAAAAACTGGCCAAAGCCTTTCTAGGAGTTCACATATGGCAGTTATGGTTCACATAAAAAATACACAAAATGTATCAGCCCCCGTTCTTGTGAGTTATGCACTAGCAAACCCAAGGGGGTCAAGTACCAAAAGCTTCATGTTCACACAAAGTAAAACTGTCTTAACGAAAAGATTTTTTTGATTTTTTTGGTTATAGTGTGATTTTTCTACACGAGATATAGAGCAAGACACAAAACCGTGATCTCAACCCAAGTCCGTGGAAGGAAGATATAGCCATTTAAATATGATGTGGTCGAATCGTTTTCTCGCTTTTCGAGAACTAGTACGGTTCCCTAAAAGCAGCTTGTGGTATAAAAACAACAACTTTTGGAAGAAGATAAATTTTGAGCTCAAATTTGGCATATAAGTAGTTCATTTAGGTCCTCCATCCTAGAAAAAAAATGTTTGTTGAGTTTGAATTTGATGTTTTGACTTTTACTTCTAATTTTAATTTTAGGGAATTTATACAAATGGGTAACATTGATATATATGACTCTAGGTTGTCCTCCAAAAAATCACATTATGAATCGTGAAAAGAGTAAAAGACATGGTAAATAAAAATTAAAAACGATTTCATTCGCCCATTATCGGGTCCATAGTCCATTTAAAAATCAATAATATACTTATGTTAGTCCATCTCACGTTGAGTTTTGGGACATGAGTAGCTCCTGAACCACTTTGTTCACAAAAAATATCTGTTGGTCATTATCTTGAGGATTGTATTAAAATAAATAGCATCAATTATATTATGTCTTCCATGTTTATTCTAGATTTGTGCCTTTAAAGGTGTGACTTTACAAAATCACATCCTCGAAGTATCTCATATCAAGAAACAAATGCAAAAAGAACCAAGGAAAAATATGAAAACTTTTTCTATAAAACATCAAGATAGACCGCCCAAGTAGCTTAGTTGCGCATCATCATTGGTCCAAATGATTGAAAGTTTAAAAATCAATAATGGCATCACTTTAATCAATTTTGATCTCAACTTTCGTGATATAGTTTACTTGTATGGTTCTCTCAGAGGAGAAAATTAGTTGACTATGTGAGCTTTGCGATTTTAAGGGTAAGATTGAAGTACAAAGAATTGAGAATTTATGAGGTACTTATGACCAATTGAACCTACATGGACCTCCACTTACACCTTTCAAAAATAATGTGATCGAAGCTAAAAAGCCATAGTATCATTCTATGGGGCAAAATGGATAAGGCTAGTGAGAGATATATGCTCTATACAATTGGTCTCATGGACCATAAATGGTGATGCATGCTTATATAAATTAAAACCTTAGAAATAACATGTGTACTTTAACATGCAACTAGAGATTTATATTGCCAAGAAAGGTACGCATCCATGAAAAATATATACATGAAAGATAACCTACATGTAACATTATTCTACTTAGATGACAATGCTTTATAGCAAAGAACACGTATATAAAGTTTATGCTAGTAAGAAATAAAAGATTTCTTTCTTATTTTTTTCAATAAGGACATACAACCTATATAAGAGATCTCCATATAAGTCAATGTTCACATTTTCAACTATTTTATACGCTTATATGGGGAAAGGTAGTGTCTCTTCCATGAACTAAAGAAACATACATATAATGTCATATGGTCTAATTACATATTGTCATGGCTAAACTTCACAACATTCACTTAATTCATCAATAAACATCACTAACTATGACCATTGTGGAGTTTTGGAGCTATAATTGTGGAGTTAACTCAACTTTTATACTCTAGTGTGTTAATCCTGCAGCTGTACATCATGTTTTAATCCCAAAAATTGCATGGTTACACTCTAGTTACCCTATATGTAAGTTGATAAGAGTTATATTCTATGTAGATATAAGTAGAATGCATCACTTATTACCCTCATGGTATTATGGATGGTTGTTATTTGAGCATTGTAACATATACTTGTGTCCTGAATTCTGTATCGTAGATTCTTTTAGTAAATTGTGAGGTTAAAATGACTTATGAACACTCCAAAAAATCATAAGACTATAGCTCGTATAGTTAGCAACTCATGGCCACAAGAATTAAGTTAAAACTTGTTATAATAAGAGAGAAATAATTTTAACCTCAAGCAGCCTTTTATGACCAAAATAGGGTTTGGCGGCTTTCACCAATGTCGATGATAGCAAGAAAACATGGGAACATAAAACTCAATGTGTTCTATGATAAATGTGCAAATACCTCCAACTTTAGCACTTTATGCTAGAAAATTGAAGAAGGCGCCTCGACGGGTGCGTAAACCGCCAAATTTCTAATGTTTGAGCAATCACCACAAGATAAAGGTGACCCCATTGGTCTTCAAATTCTCGATATCATTAAGAAACAAGTGAAGACTCAAATGGTGGCTGATAGTTCAAAAATCAAATTTCGTTATGAGTTACATGGGTTTAAGTGGCAGAGGTCATGTGGGCCAGTTCTGGTCCATGGATCAGGAATGGTTCCAGAGACAGGTCTAGTGTTAAAGATTTACTATTGCGCTAAGGAATGTTACTTGATAGAAAGACTGATCTGGACATGGTCAGATGAAGGGGAATAGATAATGGTGAAGGGTACATGACAACTTGAACAAGGGAGCAAATTTATAGGAAGATAAAAAACAATACTCAATACCAAATGATCTATACCATAGTAGTCATAGCAATAATCATTAAGATCGTTCTCAATATCCTCTACCTCATCCTCATCTAGATATAAACAAAGAGCCAAATTCCTAATTGCTTCGGATGGATCATGTGCATGTTCGGTAATCTCTTCGTCTTCCATATAATCCTCATTATGTCCAAAGAATGTGAATTGGCTTAATTGAATGGAGATCTGAGCACATAATTCACTTCTTTATCAACTTCCTCTCTATTGAGCACAGCATCCGTACGGATGCTGGGATCATACCTTCAGGAGGTTATGGACATGCGAGATCCGGGCACACACTTGACATGTATATATACATTGATGTATACTTGTACAGTTTGACAGCATTCTTATTACTGCCATGGTTTTTCCCTCGAAAACCCTTCGGGCTGGGGTTTTTAACCCGGCAAGAATAAGTTTGTCAAGGCCCTTATGGGTCCCATAGGCCGACATTGGCCTCAAGGGACGATAAAAATCATTCTCATTCTCATTCTCATTCTTTGTGAAAGTTCTATGAATGGAGATTCTAAAGGAACATGTTCATCAGTATCATCCTCAAGCAAACCACCTTCGAGATAACCTTCTCCCATATATGCACTCTCCTCTTCAATATTGATGCCAATTTCTTCCATTTCTCCTTCTTCTGCTTCATGCAATAATGGGTCATCGCCCTTGCCGCCGCCACAATCATCATCATCAGTAGCAGCAACAACAGCATCATCATCATTAGCATCATTATTAGCATGAATGTCATGGGAGAGCCCTTCCATATTATTTTCAGCTACAGATAGATCAATTACATGCCGAGCTCTTGGTTGACAATGTATGACAATCCACTAGTTTGTCTCATTAGGATTCTCATTGAAAAATATATGCTCGACCTGACTTGGAAAAACAAAAGGTTCCTTCATTTCAGCCAATACCTTTGAAGAATCCACTTCTGGAAATCCTGATGGATGAGTCCTAACTGTCTTGCCACGACCTCTGTATACAACTTTGAACCATCGTGCCTTCAAGACATTTACACGAAAGCTACGATAATCCAACTCAATAATATCTGTTAAGATTCCCATGTAATTCAAGTTACTCTCAAGAAGGTTGCGATCCCTATTGCTAGATTGACTTTTTTGTTCAAATTCTGAGCTGATCCCTTATTGCTAGATTGACTTTTTTGTTCAAATTCTGAGCTGATCCCTGAATCAAATGTAACTCTACACTTATCAACACCATGGATGCGAAAATGTTGCCCATATGCCCACATTGAGGAATAATATCGTGCCTAGACCAAAATAATAATACTTATGAGTAACATGTAGCATGAAGAGAATGGAACTTAGGATTAAAGATTTATAATATTATACCTTTTTGCTACAACCAAGGGCAAGCTCATAATCGTCATCCGGAATAACTTGGCCATGATCTCTAGCTTCGTCCATATGAGCCAACAACCATGCATTATCCATAGCATCTGGAATAGAGTGGCCTATTGATCGCCTCGCTGATCTCTCAGGCATCCTCCTTAGCAGCTTCATACAAATCCCTCCATGGTGCTAAACTTGCGTATATTAAGAACAAATGTGCTTATCGTAGAAGAAGCATGTCATCACCGTGACTTCGCCTACTCCATTACCCTATAATACTCTCAAGTAATCTCTTTGGGCTCTTCAGCCTCCCACAATTTAGGACCTTCGTGATGGCATATATAGTGGCATCATTTAGATAAAATGTTGTTCTTGCACAAGATGGCCACACACCATCAACTCCTAGCCCGAGCCTAATATTATGTAGGTTCCAATGCAAATATGGGCCACTTCTCTTCAATCTATTTCCACAAGGCTCCATCTCAGGGGATTCTCATTTTTCCATCAAGCTACGATGACGCTAGCATGATAATCCATGAGTTCTCGCAAGTGATGATGATCGGAACATACGATGAAGGCGTAGGGATTATAGGCATGTGCCGTAATACCTTTCTTTTGCCACCTTTGTTTTCTCCCTTCTTCATATCGCGGCTTCCTTGCATTTTGGACACGATTTCTCATTTGCATAGTCTTTTAAGTAAATAACACACAATCATTAATGCATGCATGCACAACGCTATACTCCAACCAAAGAACGTAATAACTCTAGCCTCGCCGAGATTTTGGAAGACAATGTCCATCCGGGCAATATCTTACTAAGCAAGCTATAAAAATTTAAGTAGTCATACTTTGTAATTTCCGCGATCCCCAAACAAAAGAATGACTTGCCTATACATACCCGAAAAACTTTGTGTTGAGATTTAGGATCAACATGCATGTTGCAAGACGAGAAACACGGGCATTAGGGAACAATGGTTTGCTTGCCTCATTATTGAGATATGTTGCCTTTTCCCTATATCCACATCACCCATATGCTCACCATCGTACCTTTTGCCACCACTGCTTTGTTCATTTGTTGGAAGAAAAAAAGCTTTGTTCATTTGCATAAGGTAGAAAAGCAAAGCTATTAATATGTTGTTGTGACAAATACTATCCACAAAAGCAGAAGGATATATTTATTAGATTTAACAAAAAGAAATCTAGAAAAGCGTAAAAATTACCCTAGCGTATTTATGAAGTGGACCTTCATAAAAAAAACTATTCTATTCATAAAATTAGCCATTACATACCATTTCACACTATTGGTTCTACTGCTCAAGAACCAACAGATTAAAAACAGAAAATGATGAAAAAGATGAACAACCCAAAGATACGTGTCAAACAGATAGATGAGGCGAGTACTTACCTGGTTCACAGCTAGCAGAATAAATATTGATTTATCCTTCTTGATAGCGCCTATCTGGGGTTCGTTCATGTTTCCACCTTCATGAATGACACCTTTTGAGCCACTAATGTTTTCTCAAAATGACTAGGCAATACCCTCGCAGATAATGAAATGTAATTTTCTAGTATTCTTGTTATAAGATCCCCATTATGGTACAAAATATCATTAACCCAACAATGAAATTGAGAATATTAGAAAAATGACCCTAGCAGACAATGAAGTGAATCTTCCTAATATTAGCCATCGCACAACCTTAACACCATTGGTTCTATTGCCTAAGAACCAATAATCACACCATGCGTACTGAATATAGAGCATATTTGGTTCCATTACAGACCATTGGTTCTATTACACGTCGAAGAGGCTAATATAAGATCCCCATTACAGTGAATCATTACATCAACATGAAATCGAGAAAAATAAAAAATGATAAAAAAGATGAGCAACCCAAAGATACGCTTCATAAATTCTGATTCGTCCTTCTTGAATATTGCCTGCTTATCAGGGGCCGGTCACATTTGCAGATGCATGAATGACACCTCATGAGCCACTAATGTTTTCCCAAAATGACTAGGCAATACCTAAAAAATAATGAAGTGAGCCTTTCTAATGTTCTTGTTGAGCATAAGGTTCTGATTGCGGTACAAAAAATCGTTACCCCTCGAGAAAAACAGAACATGACCTAGCAGACAATGAAGTAAAGCTTTCTAATACTAGCCATTGCACAACATTGGTGTCTATTGCCTAAAACACAATATTCACACCATACACAATGGTATAGATAATGTGCCAGGGCATGCAATTTTGTCTGGTAAGGGCTTGGCAATCCCGTACGGGCGAGCCAAGGTCCGAGCTAGGCAAGATTGCATGCCCTGGCACATTCTCTAATGTAATGCTTTGGGGCAACAGATATTAGCTTTGTGCCACTGCCCAAACATTACGAAAAAACCATTGCCCACATTATGAATATAGAGTATCTTTGGTTCTATTACACACCACTAGTTTTAACAAGGTAATATAAGATCTCAACAATGGTTTTACCAAGGTAATATTAAAATCTCAACAATGCCAATTCATCATTACCCAACAACGCAATCGAGAAAAGAAGAAAATGCCAAAGATATGCTCAAACAGAAATATGGCGCGAGAAATTACCTGGTTCACAACGAGAATAAATCTTGAATCGGGTTCGTTCACAGTCGCCGCCACAATCACCAAGAGTCGCCACAATCACGATCAGTAAGTATACAGAAGCTTCAAGCAACGGAAAAATGTTAGCAATAAATTTTCCATTTTTAGGTTCTTCCCCGTGATTTATGCCGCCCCGCCCGCCTTCTAACGCCTATCTATTGGTGTTTTGTGTCTTCTAATAGGTCCCGACAAGGGCAAAATGTGTCGATGAGGAGTCTTCTCGAGATAAGTCGAGAGTTTCATGGCCAATGTGCCGAAGATATTTTGGTCGCTCTTATGACGGAATTGCGTAAACGGATCCAAAGAACTAGCAAAGGCCAAGATGATTCGTAAAAGAAGATGCAAAAGAAAAAGAATGGAAAGGAGAGGTAAAACATTGCTTTAGTTTCAAGCATTTAATCCGATAGATAAAACCACTATAAATTTCGGGCAATTAGTTTGTCCGATAGATAGCTTTAGTTTCGTAGACAAAAAGAGGACCTTACATCGTAAAAAATAGAGCATGCAACTATGTAGAATGTTATCCGCTTTGATTTCCACGTATCACCCGACTTTTTGTTGCCTCCATATTCTCGCAGAAAAAGATCTTGTATGTCATTGATTAGCCCGGCTTCATATAATTGAAATCACCAAGTCCCCTCTCAAACATGAGGCCACGTTGTTTTACAAACCGTGATAATTACTTTGAGAATTTACAATATAACCGATATGTAGGCTCGCTTACCTCCAAGAATAAAATCATGTTGAAGGAATTCAAAATTATTTATGGCATTGAACACGGTAGTAAGGTGAACGATCCATCCATTCAAAATTGTGAAAGTTGGCTAGGCTATTGGCATTGGAGGCATACTAAAGTGTCTAGCAAACATTCTTAAAATGGGACAATTTACACGCTCCATCGAGAGGGATTCATCCGTTATGTATTCCTTCCAGATGGAAAATACACTCTTATGTCACTCAAGGAGGTGATAGAGTAGGGGATAGAAGATAACCGCTCAAGCAAGAAACCAAATATAGCCCAGTAGTTTTACCAAGATCTATACCGCACCTGATGGCAAGGTTTTTAGTTTTGCAACCGCTGTAATGAATTCATCGCGATAAAGGGGAATCCCCAAGAGCGCCATGGTCACATGCATGTTCGCTTATTGGGCGAATTTCCCACCTTTTGCTGTTGCATTTGTCTCAAAGCCTACAAAAGTCCAGCAGTCAGCCGCAATTGAGGAGATTGCACCATCTATCTAGTGGTAAAACTAAAGCATTGGCATCTTCTCGCTCGAAGTTCGTAAAGCAAAGCCAAGATCCAATTGGAAAACCACTTTTATGGCACCACTAATAGGTTGTGTTGTCGAGCCATGGAACTCGTGAACTTTTGGAACTTTCGGAAAATCAAATATGGATAGCGGTAAAGTCGTCAAACAAACCAATATGGTGATAACCAAGGGTACTCATGCAGTTCAGAAGTAGTTATCTAGGGCGCTTGTCTAACCGGTGGTAAATTGAATATTAATTCATTAGGTGAAGAGAGTAATGAGGACAATGGCAATAAGGAGACTACCAAAGATTGGCATTTGTGACAATGAGAACCATTTTTCACATCAACATACATTTTCAATGGACTTTAAGGAGGGATGGAAAGAAATTTGTGGCAAGATAGGAGCGATGGGCTTATTTGCCCACACATACATGTTGAAAGAATTTAGAGGTCGAAAAAGAAGGTCAGCCCCAAGCAAAGCAGTGGGGGTTGGTTGATCAAATGGGGACCCGATTCTCAAAAATAGAGAAATGGTAAACTTATTTGGCTTAACAAACGTAAATTAAGAACAATGTAAAACTAGGGGACAAGGAAAATGGAATAGTTGGTAAGCTTGCGATGCATTATCAAGTGAAAAGATCGAGGATAGAAGTTGGAAAATCAGTAGTATCTCCTCCTCCTCCTCCTCCCCTCCTCCCAATAAAGAAGCAAAGAAAAGATGATGAAGAGGAATATATGCCGGTAATGTGGTGTAAGTCATATGCCGTGCAAAAGTCATTTCTTTTCTATTCCTCCACAACCGGCCTTCCTTATTTGTCTAACATGAAGGAAGTCGTTACTATCAACAACCCACATATGCTTTTGTTAGGTGCTCCGTGTATAGTGGATTAGCAAAGTCAAGCAGATGGATGTGTGCATGCATTGAAATGGCATTCTATGCATGCGTGTTTTCCGCTTAACGAAGTTTATTCAACTACGCCACCGCTTTTCCTGTGGGGATCCGTGTATGTGGAAGAAAGATACATTTTTTTCCTCATAATAATTTAATGTTTACTATGGCACAAAGTTGCAGAGTGTGTTTTTGAAGCCCTTGTTTAACAATACGGGAAAACAAGGGAATGCGTGAAATTGGGGAATCAAAGCCAATATTTTATGGAACAACTAAGAGGATAAGTGGGGTAGTTGGTCTGGCGATTTCATCCGATGGTGAGTTTTTACAGCAGTAACGTATCATTAACATTTTATTATCTAAATGGCATTATTTGACAATATGGATTAGTATGGATTATAACAAGGAAATATATTTTATAGTGAATTAAGAAGATTTGAAGCCCGATTTGTTAGAAGTATATGTGGACAACATTTGTTGTCAGCCGAACGCGCTGCCTCCCCGCAGAACACGCTTTGCCGTGGATCTAATATTGTTTTACGCTAATATGCTAGAACAATAGAGGCATTGATCTTTATGGAGAAGGCTTAGCACATGATTTATTGGGATCAACCTTTTCTTTTTATGGAGGAGGAGCAATGTTTATTTTTACAAAGGGTAATGCCTAAGGCCTTGTCCCCTATGTTTGTGAGAGTAAGAATGTTCAAGAATGTCAAATTTGTCTTGCTTTCAAGCTTGGAAAACAAATTTCCACTTAGAACATGGCACTACCATTGTCGTAAATGTGACATCTAGATCGGTAAGTCAGAAATCGATGGATTTCTTTAGAATTAGGTCAAGGCGCTGCTCATCTTTCTCATGGTACATGTATGTCTATGCAATAGAGGCAAGGCCGGATTTATCTTGAGGATGTTTGGCACCTGATTCATTCAGAGCATGTCAGATTGGTATGTGAGTTGTTTGGATCAACCTTTACTTGTTCTAGCAAATACCGCTTCGTGAAACCTAAAATTGCTCTATATCCTCTTCAAGAAGCTACCACCAGAACATATTGTCCTCCATATCCGTGGGAATGTGACAGATAGTCTTTGCAAATTAGAAGCTCCAAACAAAGATTGCGCTAAAAAGTGGCACCACCATTGTTATGAATGTGATACTCGTGATAGATAAGCCGGAGCCGATTGGCGCTTTTGAGGATCAGTTGAAGGCATCGCTTATATTACTCATGGCGCAAATGTTTTGTGTGTAAGGACAATGAGGTGCCAAGAAATGCAATTTTCAGAAGTTTCTCCGAATGTCATTTGAATGGTACAACTTCATGGCTACATGTTTTTCGAGTAAGGATCTGCGGCCCTTTATCGAACTTGTAGAACTTCAAAAGTGGTACAAAGTTTTAAGAAATAAAGAAAGATTTATTAGCATTCATCGAGACCAGAGGGTAGATGGGCCAAGAATATACAATTGCAGAGGACATTAAGCATTTGATGTAACCTGCTCAAGTTAATCTCTTTAGGAAATCTTCAGCTTTGTGAGGATCACCATTTTGGCTGCTCTAAGCTAAGCCCGGCGACAAAGATTTGACTTTTTGTTTTCCATAAAGCTTCATCTTCTCGATAATGTCTTGGTGTTGCCAATCATTTTATTTTTCCTTGTTATGGCTCTTCCTCAACCGAGAAAATCAAGTTATTTTTGCCTATCTTGGACGCTTGGCTTATGGTATCTCTTTGTTTGATGATGCTTCTTCATTTTGAAGGAAGTTTATGAACAAATAGAGCTACGCATTTCTAGTCATTGTACTCCATGAGCTGCTTGAAAGTTGTTGGATCTTTAAGGAGGCAAGAGGGTAGGGTGTAAAAAATGAAGTGCTCTTCGACTCAAATCACATTTAAGTCACATAACTAACATCACTTGTTAATATGCTTAATCAATCAACCTCAAGCTCCAGCTTGATAAAGACGCTTTTGTCATATCAACCTTGTGTTCAAAATTCTTATGCTTGTACTTTTGTGACATTCAGACTATATGTTATGTTGATGATTCTGATGAGGTAAGAGAAGAAGCTTTATTATTAATATTTATTTACAAAAATTCTAACAATATGATTTACAAATATAATTAATAGGATAAGAATGAAGAAGACAATGCAAGTCATGAAGGGAATGCTAATGATGAGGATCATGGAGATGAACCAAAATAGAGAGGATTGAGTTTGAGTTGCTTAATTTTATTATTTTGTTGACATTAAAATTAGTACTCTTGCCTTGGACCATTATTTATGGCCATTTGGTATTTTGAAAATTCCATTGATGATCAATGCAATTTATTACATTGACTCTTGGTCATCTAATTTCAAATATGTATTATCAAAGCAAAATACCTAGATATTTATCCTTTTGACACAAGTCAAATGCACATATTGTCTCAAATTAGCTATCACTTAGATACAAAACTTGTCATGCATTGTTATTAGTTGTTTTACGGTAGATGGAATATAGCTATCATGTCGTTACTAGCTTGTCATGATGATGATGCTATATTGTTATTATAGGCTCTATTTGTCTATCATAATGTGGTCACAACATTAGTTATTCTTTAGACACAAAACCGGGTCACAAAACTTCTTACTAGTTGTCTTAGTGTGGATAGAATTATAGATGCTACTTTGTCACTACATTGCCATGATGATGATGCTATGTTGTCATTATAGGCTTTATTGGTCTATCACAATGGGCTCATAATACTAGCTATTTTTTTAATACAAAACTAGTCACAATATTTCTTATTGGTTGTTTTCTTATAGATGTATTCTAGCTAATATTTTTTCACTAGTTTGCTATAATGTTGATGTAATGTTGTTAGTATGGGCTATTATTTATTTATCACAATATTGTTAAAATATTGTCACAAGTTTGACATTCTTTAGACTACCATGTAGTTTCAAATTGTTTTTGTGTCAATATTATGTCATAAATTGAAGCCACAAGCTTGACCCAACATTTGACGCTATTGTGGCACGTTTGTGACAAATGATCACGACAAGTATAGTGTCAAGATCAGAATAATAATTGAGTTTTGAAAGGTTCTGTTTGTGTCAAGAAATTTGACGTTACACGAGACACTATAGGTACCCTTCTCTTGTAGTGTATTTTTCTTACATAAGATTTCCTAAGGTGTATGTGTATTCGTGATGCGTAAGAGTATTTTTTCTCGATGGTGACATCACGTGATGCATTTTGGAAACCTACCGGGCGTATGGGTCCCGAGATCCGGATGGGGTCGGCCGCAGTGTCGTGGAACGAGGAGCATGCTATTTCCGTGGAGGCTATGTGTTGTATCGTGTTTATCCTGGGCTGATCCAATTACATAAGGTGTCACCAAAGACAAGCTTGGTCGCCTTTTTCGGGAGGCCATTCCCAAGTATATGAGGTTCTATTGGCCTGTGGTGGAGCGACCGCACACATAAGATACCGTGAGGTTAGCATCTTGGCGAAATTTTTTGTTTTCATCCTTTGTTCAGTCTGCTTTCATTATCTGTTTGCCATCACAAGGCCTCGCTTTGGCCCGCACTCGCTTTCGCTCTTTGCATCTCCCCGCCCACCGCTAGTAAAAAGATGTTCTCTTTGCACCATTTTTGAAGACCTCCAAGGTCGCTACCGCCTCCTTTGTATCCATAATCTCACGGCCCCTAATTTCTCGTAAAATTTGCCACCGCTCTAAAATCGCTATCAAAGAACCTTGCCTTCAGCCCTTCAACCTTGGTCGCGGCCTTTGTTTGTTTTAACCCCGCCGATATTGTCTCCCTTACGGAATTCCTCACCCTATTGTATCCCTTGTAAATTTGCTTCACCACAATAGCTTAAGAATTCGCCACTGAGATTGCAAGGTTGTTGTTGATCATGTCTTCTATGAAGAGGGCTGCCAGAAAGCCCAAAACCCGGTGGGCGTCTGCCTGCTTGTATGCCTATTGAATCTAAGTCCGGGTGCACCTGTGATTCGGGCCACAATTCTCGCCATTCCTCCGGGTCCCATTCCGCACTCCAACACATGCCCTCGATGCTTTGATGCCTCCGGCCACCTTGGCCTTGTCCTGGGCCGTGACATGCCCCGAAGCTTTTTCGATGCCATGTCTTCGTTCTGCAGTAGGAGGTATATTGCTGGCCTATTGCTTGGAGAGGGGATCCTCTGCTGATCACCTCCATGTCCAGGCTGTCCTTAGAGCCCGTTACAAGAATCCTAAGGCATTGAATGATGTTATCAAGAGGGAGTTTAATTGGCCCTCTAAGCGCAAGGGTGTTATCTTAGTATGTAACTGATGACATATTTAACAAAATTTGGACTTATTCAAATCTAATAAATGTGCTCCAAGGATGCCATGATAATATTATATGTATTTTTAGCTCTTATTGATTTTAATAATTTGTTTTGTTTATCTTTAAATAAAAAATATAATACTTACTAAAGTTTAAAGTTGCTTTCTAAATTAATTCTAGATTTCATCTATTTAGAATTAAATTTTCATCTAAGATAACTCAGATAATTAAAATACTATGCTTTTCAAAAATATTTAAAGAAAGTTTTAGATTGAAATTAATTAAATGATTACGCTTATGTTTAATAAAAAATGAATAGTTTGTTATTGATTAAGTGTCAATATATTTTATTTCATCAATAATAAATTATTCAATAATTATTATTAAACCAATAACTTTATATCATTTAATTAATTTCAACCTAAAACTTTTCTTAAAGTATTTTTTAAGTGTAAAAATTTGTAAATTGTGAAATTTCTCAGTGGTGTAGCTCTTTAGCTTACTGGCTATGGCGTTTCCACTATGTCGTGTTTAAGCTGCCCATTCCCTGAGAAGAATACTTCTTTGCTCACATAACCCTTTGAATCCATTGCTTCTGATCCATTTTGCCGATCTCTTGGTTCTGCTGTTGCATCCAAAATGCTTTGCAGAAGAGAGGCTCTTAGGCTCGCAGCACGCATTGTGAGATCCAAATTGGATTTCTTCTCGAGTAGCATTTTGATTGTCAGTCTCTAGTTCTAATAATAGTTTTAAGTCAATCGCTTATTAAACCATCAGATTTCATTTAATTACCATGATTGCTAAATTTTGAATCTGTTAAATAACTACAAATTGAAATTTTTATATCCTTGAAATGTCTAATTCTAAATAGATTCAAATAAAAATTAGTTTGGAAATCAAGTTTATTCTTTGATAACCATTATAATTTTAATTGAAAGATAAACTTATATAATTAAAACTTATAAAAATTATAACAATGAAGAATTTTCAAACAATACATATATTCTTATATTGGCGTTCTTGAAGTGCTATCTATTACATTTGAATAAGTCCAAATTTTGTTGAATATGTCATTAAGACCCTGAAGAACAATAGGCTGCATTGTTTCGAGGGTATGTTAGGGTACGGCATGAAGGATATAGGGAAAGTACCGTACTCCTGTCACTTGCACAATAGATCTGAGAGTATGATTGAGAAAGGAACAGATTTGTACGTGAGATGGGGAGCTGGGGACACGAAGAATCTTGTGTGTTGGATAATAGAAACCTTCTGAACAAGGCTGCCCACTTTGTGTTCTACCATGGTGGGCGCAGATTGACCCTAGTTTGACGTTCACCATCTGCAGGATGCTGAGAAGCGGGAAATATACTCTAAGCATCAGTTGGATAATCCCATCTAACACTGCTCATGTGAACGAACACAGGGTCCGGGCCGCTTGGAGGGTCTTCTTAAATCCCAGTCGTTGTATGCCATCTGATGTGAGAACAATTTTGTTTGGTCTCCCTGCAGGTTATGTGCCCGTTGAACAAAATGGGCCAGGCCGCCGCCGATATTGGGATGACTCAATCCTTCCCGATGGGATGGACTGCAACTTCCAGGATATCCATGATCCATCGTTCGGCCCTGATATTGAAATCCCTGACCATGGTGTTGATTATATCCCCATCCATACCGGGGATCATACGATGGCAATTGGCTAACCTGTTGTGTTTGTTGTTGCATGTATAGATTTATTTATGTCCGTGGTTTGGTTTATTTCACATGTCTTTGTATTGGTGACGAATTATTGCAGGATAGGGATGGAGACCGATGGCAATCCTTCTGGGGAGACCATTCATCCTACAGTGACCATAGGTCCATCTTTCATAAGCACTGTGATTCAAGATTCCCATCCAAATCCTGAGGTTTATGCTCCTGAGGGGGAGCAGATGTTTATTGCAGAGGAATTTTTCACCAGTATCATCCAGGTTGGAACGGAGGCTCATCGAATGGATGCCTCCCTCAGGATCCTGAGGAGGCAGCTGACTAGCTTTTATGTGATGATAGATTCCGCGATGTCCAATCCTGGACACAACTTGGTGCCCCTTATCTGAACTGCAAACTTTGAGGTCTCACATGAGCTTGGTCAGGTGCTTGTTGCCGCAGGAAATCCGGCAGCTTTGATGTCGGATCGGGGCTACATCCGACAGCCCGTGAACTAGGCGCTTCTTCTTTTGTTGTGTTTCCAAAGGTTTTTGTTTATGTAGTTTGATAGACGCTCTTCTTTCTCTTGTGTTTGCAAGTGTTTATGCGTGGCTCCGTGCCACATGTACATTATCCGAGGTCGCGGAATATGTGAACTCCTCGCTGTTTTCATACTATGTCTTGTACATGCTTTATGCTTCCCATTTGCTTACTAACATCTATAGTGTTGAAGAGGGTTTTAGTTCGGGCATAAGGGAGACCCCCGCACCAGATCTCCCTTATGCTCGATGAGCATTGGTGTTATGCTGGGGTTCAATTCCCCAAGCTCACTAACTAATCGCGGTTTGTTGGTTTCGTGAACCGAATAAAGAGCCATGTATACGATCATCGAATGCATGCCATTAACAACTGGATCTTGGAGTCGTAGTCAATGGCATGTGTTCAATGGCTCCTATGCATGGGCCGAACGTGGAACACAGGTAAGGCATGGGCATTGGATATCTGGGGTTCGATCCCCCATGTTGTCTTCCTACTGTACTGTATTGCATTGGAAATACTCTTTTATGGAATGGTCTTTGGCTTAATAATGTCCCTCTCATGGCCGGGTCAACAGGGGCATGTTTGACTTGGAAAAGACTTACTTTGTGCATTCTAGATTTAAGGGGAGGGAATATGCTCCCACATGTGCTGCAATCTAATGGCCAAAACGATATAATACACGATTTAGCCGTAATATACGATAGAGCATTGCTTTGTTTTATGTGGGCCCATTTGGGCACCTATTCATCCGTCGTTTCGCATGCATCTCGCAAGTCAGGAAATCCTCCTTGGCCTTTTTCCCCAAAGTTGGCCACACTTTAAGAAATGGGCTTTTAATATCTGTAGGACTTTAGTCTGCTGGGTGATTTGGACTCATAGATGCCAAGTGGTTTTCAGAGGCAAATGCACTTCTGCTACATGTCTTTATTAGGAAATTAAATCTCAACTGCACGACCAGTATTTGACTTCTAAATTACACCCTAATGTTGAATATTTTATGTTAAATTACACCAAAAATTAAGGCGACTAACCCCTGTGTTTTATGCCATGATTCTATGTGGCATGTTTTAGCCACGTGTCCAATTTGAGCCAAGTGCCATGTTTGAGCCTAGGGCATGCTTGAGACACATGTCACATTTCAGCATATGTGGCATATGTTTGAGCCAAGGTGGCATGCTCTCGCCTAGTGACATATCTGAGCCTAGGATGCTTTGGGACCCTTTTTGAGGTCCATCTCCTAAGGTCCGCCTCTCCCATAGATGAGGCAAGGCAAAAAGTCCGTGGTGCCGCCTTGGTCGGGCCCAACAATAGGCTGCCCAAAATGAGGGTAGGTGTCCCGATACCTTTGCCTATGTCAACTTCGACCAGGATCTTGCACTAATGCATCACTTAAGAGGGAGGGTCTTGACGCTTAGAAGATCCTTAAACCCCCCCCAAGCCGTCCGCTTCAAAAGTCCCTTTTTTGAGCTCGGGCGGATGGGCAAGTCCGCCATACCAAAAAATCAGAATTGGCTATGCCAATGGGCTCATAACATCAATATTACCCCCGTGGAGCAAGTTTTGGGCAGAAGAACCCACCCCCCCCCAAACCCACAACACGGCGCCAAAATAACTCATGCGCAAAACTATTTGGTATCATTCCGATCGATGTAACGAATTTGCAATTTATTTTCTGCTTTAACTACAATGATCGGAAGTACATGCACGAGAAGTTTGATGGAGATGGACCTTCTTCTTTAACCTTTTTCCAAAGAACTGGGCCTAATGTATGCCTAACCACCAAGGGCCGCCTTTTTATTTTCCGCATAAGTAATAACAATTCAGAGTGGAACTTGTTTTGCTTTTCTACAATTATTTACCTTCGTTGTATTTTCAATTCAATCTAAGACAAAATCTAATGTTTAGTCAAGATTACCTCTAAGTAGAATGATCCCAAACAATATCTTGCTCCGTAATTTCAAATGATCTGGATCTAGCACTTAAATTGTCTAGGCAAGGATCCTACAACAACCCCTTTCTTAACTCCACCAAATTAAGTGGGTTGTTGTGGGATACTGTCTCCATGGCTTAGTCCTCAGATCTAACCGTTGGAAGGTATTTTCACAAATGTGCAACAATATGTTACATTTTCAAATTTAAGCACTCGAATACTATTCTAGGTGTTGGTGCTTTGCTAGAGCCCCTTGACTGTTTCTACCATCCATGACCATGTCAAATCTCGTTTAACCATGTTTGGATCCAAGTTCCCTTTTTTTTTTGCCCCAAAAAAGACAAAAGAGCATATTTTGAAAGCTTACCTAGCCATTTTGTCCAAAGAGTTAAAAATATGCAAAGTCACTAAGTGATGTCCTGCCTCTTCTAAAAAGTTCCATCTTTATATTATAAAGTTTTAGCATATGTCATGAATCAAACACTAATTTGGACGGTTGAGATTATCTGATTGCATTCGAAGGCCGAGATTTATCGCACGACTTTCCACCATCGTGATTGGCCATGTTTTGATCTCTTAAGAGGAAAGGAAGAAGGAAAAAGGAGGAGAAAAGGGCAAAGTGAAAGGCAAAAAGGCATGGCTAAAAGGGAAAGAAGGAAAAGGGAGGGCACGGGGGTAAAAGCATGCTACGGTGTACCACTTTTGGAACCCTCAAAAGTACCTACACTGGGTACTTTTAAAACTGGTACTTTCTGTTTTTTCTTTCCATTAAAATCAATCAAAATTTTTTGAATTGAAGGTCAATAAGATGTCAATCTATAGTATTAGAGGATAACAATACTATTAGAGACTAATATAAATGGATTAACTCTCAAACTTATTATTTATTGCAAAGATTTATGCAAGTTCCCAAGACCTGTTGGGTACTTTTCTGGTAGTTTCAAGACTCCCTAAAAAAAGTACTTTAGATGGTACACCCTAGCATGCTTTCACCCACGGAAAAAACGGAAAGAAAAAGAAAGGGAAAATAGGAAGGAAAAAAGAACACTACGAAAAGGAGAAGAGGGAAAGGGTGAGGACAAGAAAAAGAAACGGGGAGAAAAAGGAAGCGAAAAGGGACAGTGGGTAAGGGGAAGAGATTGTGGGGAAAGGAGAAAAAGGGAAGGGAAAAAGAATAAGAAAAAAGGGAAGAGAAAAAGGGAGGGGAAAGCAGGTAAGGGAAGGAAAAAGGGCATATAGAAAAATGGAAGAGAGAAGGAGGGAAAATAGAAGGGAAAAAAAAGAAGAGGGAAAGTGCGAAGAAAGGGGAAAAAAGAAGACATGGAAAAAAGGAAAGGGAAAAGAACAAAAGAGGAGGAATGGGAAGGAAAAAAGGCACGAAAATAAAGGGAAGGGAAAAAGGGGCACTGGAAAAAGGAGAAGAAAAAAAAGTCGGGGACAAGGGATATGGGAATAGAAAAAGGGAGGGTAAAGCCGGTAAGGGAAGCAAAAATGGCATATAGAAAACTGGAAGAGAGAAGGAGGGAAAATAGAAGGGAAAAAAAGGAAGAGGGAAAGTGCGAGGAAAGGAAAAAAAAGGGAAAAGGGAAGATATGGAAAAAAGAAAAAGGAAAAGATAAAGATAAAGATAAAGATAAGTTTTTATCGTTCACTTAGAACCCTATCGGGTTATGGGACCCAAACAAAGAAAAGAGGGCGTGAGCCCCCCCACAGAAAAAAAAAGGCATAAGCCTAAACAAAGCACAACATGGAGACAAAGCCCCGTAACAAAACATGAAAGAAATAACAAAAAGAACTAACTAATACGGCACTATACATATCCCAGCCAAGGGTTCTCAGGCCAATGGTCGCGAATGACAGCCGCGTGCCCTCTCCTCAGACACCGCCCATTTGCTCGAGATCCCAGCCTCTGGACTTTGCACAACTCCCCGTCGCCTAGTCAATCATGCAGGGAGAGATCCTCTTGAACAGAGAATCTAGTACTCTTCAATGATCGCCAGGGCAAGCACATATAATCTGGCCCCGAGAGGTGCCGGTGTAGTTAACTATATGACGAGGTCTGCTCGTCTTCGGGCCCCAACTCGGGCCGGGTGTGGCAATACTAGGTCTGAATATGCATGATATCGCTGGAAAAACTTTGCAGCCTGCTCAACATCCGAGCAAGAATCGCTTTCTGTGATAGCCCCGCTATGCGCAAATTGAGGCCTCTATCTTGCTCTTGATCCTTTATCTGGTGATGGAACCTCGCCTCCCCATGCTTGTGAGAAGGTGCGCGCCCGTGGTTCAACCTCGGAGTTACCTGCATAACAGCCATTATAGTGTCCTTGCATGAGACCGGAGCTGCCTCCGCTCGACATTTGTGCTCATGTTCGCCCTAGGTCTCTCGTGCATTTCGCCTGCCTAGTTGTAAATCGGCCTCAGAGCACCGCTATCTCGAACAAAAGAGGAAGGAAGGAAAGGAAAAGAGAAGGGAAAAAAGGGCACTGAAAAAAAGAGAAGAAAAAAAAGGTGGGGACAATGGATATGAGAAAAGGGAAAGAGAAAAGGAAAAGCCGGGGCGGGGGATGAGAGGGAAATATGATGGAAAAAAATGGAAAAATAGAAAGGGCTGGAAAAGGATGAAAAGGGAAGCGAAAAAGACCATCGGAAAGGGAAAGGGAAGGAGAAATGGAAGGAAGTGAAGGTGAGGGAGAAGAGGGAAGGGGAGAAAAAGAAAAGGGAAAAAATGTAAAAGGAAAAGGGGAAGGGAAAGGGAGGAGAAAAAGGTAATGAGGGAAAAAAAGGGGTAAAATAGGAAAATTGGAAGGGGAAGGAGGGAAGGGAAGGGGAACAAAAAGGAAGAAAAATAGAAAAGAAAAAAAAAAAAAAAAGAGAACAGTGAAAAAAAAAATGGAAAAGGAAGAAAAAAGGAAAAAGGAAAAGGGGTGGAGAAAGAGTGGAAAGGAGAAAAAGAAAAAGGAAAGGAGAAACAAAATGGGAGAAGAAGAAAAAAAAAAAAGGAAAATGGAGATGGTAGAAATGGAATATTGGAAAAGAAAAAAAGGTAAATAGAAGAATGGAAAAGGAGAAAGGAAAGAAAACAAGGTGTCTTGCACGAGGGTTGCCTTTCTACTTTCTAGTGGGTAAAGTAGCTTAAATCTAACCGCAGGGAATTCAAGTTCCACCATATCCGCCGACTCAATGTTTAAATTAAAGTAGATCCCTACCATGTTCTTAAAGGCCCGGCCCACAAGTGCCCCTCGATCGAATTGTGTATGTGGGTAAAAAGTAGTTGAGTGTTGGTCTCCATTTGAACACTAAGCATGCTCGACACTATAGGCTTAAGAAGTAAATTTTTTGAACATACCTACAATGTGTGGATGTGAAGATAAGTTTCCACGGATTTTTAGTCATGAAGCTAGAGGCTGAAGGTTCTATCATCAAAATCACATGGGGTATACTATCGACCTTGCAACCGCATTTGCGTGATCGCGGACCTTCACATTTTGCCGGAGAGCGCAGAAAAATGCAAATTCTACAAGTCTACAAAAACTAATCTTTGTGAAAAGCACATGATAGATCCTAACTTGACCGTCCGCTGGGTATGCCATGCATAAACTCCCCTACGGATAGCACATTGTGTGCTCATCCATTTTGTAGTATGTCCAAAGGTTCATGACACCCTACGTAATATAATCGTGCATCCTTTCACTAGTTAGATCGTTATTGCAGTATATGACAACCGCCCCATACCGGTGCCACATACCATCTCACTAACACTAAGGATCCTTCACTCCAATAAGCCGTAGCTCATCATTAAGTTCTACCAAGAGAATACCGTGGAGAGAGGTTCAAGGTATATAAGGTTTTGTTTGCTTGCTTATTATTTGCAATAGTGCACTCCACCCTGCATGCCAACAATCCACTTAACCGCAAGCATCTCGGCTTATCACAGAGATACACAAGGGGGCACTAAGCTATTTCCAAGTGTTCATCGGGAGGGAGTTCTTGGGTAGCCTAATACTACCCAAGTGGAGACTAATTGACACCGAGAAGGATTCCTTCCTTGATCTTCCTTTTAGTTCTAGAAGATAGAGCGACTATGGCATCCGCCACATCCATCTATCTTAACTTACCAATTACTTTTGCTTCGTGAGCTAGGAGCTGTAGCAACTCCCAGCACCGAAATCCCCAGCCCGAGCACTCTCTTGGAAGCCTTGCTCCCGCTTCCTCCGCAACCTCTACTCCCCGCGACGCCCTCTTGGCCTCTCAGCATTATGTCGCCCTAATCTTGATGAGCTCCCCGCCAAGATGGCAAGGCCATGGCTGCATCCTATCGCTTAGGTGTGACTACCTGGAAGACCATCTAGCCTACCGCCAAAATGTAATCGGTAGCTCCCACTATTATTATGTGTCTTGTAGCCGAGCCACGATGGTGGTGCCATTGATTAGGGGTGCTCACCTATTTATTCCAATAGTTTTATAACCATTAACTTTCAAACTAGAGTATTAACTTTAGTAAATGGCATTTAACCCATTATAAGGGTTTTTTCTATTTGCCTTAGTTCTATGCATTATCGATGCAATGTTGCTATGTCCATCCATAGCGGCATTCTCCTAAGGCAACTCTTGCAACCATATTTATTTATTAAACACTGATTGTGCCCCCCTAGTCTAGATCTACCAAGGTGCATACCCCTAGACTAGGTAGGGAAACATGCGACCAATAATGCCACCGCATCAGATTATTATTATTAGCCCATAACAAACATGCATGCAATATTTACCACAATGGATAATATTAGGACATAACATTGTGGATACAATCTTTGATGACACGAGGAGGCGTAGACTATAGTATTGAGGTGATGAGATCCAACAAGTAAAACAAGAACAACTAATATGATGATTTCGATCAAGAGTATATATACATGGATGTAAGATACAACTAGAAGCCACAAAATATTTGTTCAAAAAATAGAAAACAAGACAATTGTTGTTTCCCTTTATCTTTCTCCTTCTTGTTACCTTTTGGGACCTCTTTAAAAAGCTAGAAATGGCAAACATGGAAAAGCCAAAGTTCTTGCATGGTCATGAAGATCCACCATGCAATGTTTTGGCAAGTATTCACTATTGCATAAATAATGAGAAAATAACAAAGCAAAGCACCCAAACAAAATGGTTTTATCAAAATTGTCTCAAGATCGAGACTCAAAATCCGCCAAAGTACCAAAAATCATGGCTACAACATAAAAAATTACTTGCATACCAATTGTGCATGGGTATACACCGCAAATCTTGTCACTTGCGCCTTTATGTGTGATCTCAAGTTGATAGGCAAAAAAAACATGGCGATATCGTCTGCCGCTGGTTGGTTAACTATGACCCACTTGAATATTTCAACCGGGACAACATGAAAAGAAATTGCCACAACAAACATCAAACATCAAACATTTTATAAGCATGAAACCTGAAGAAAAAATAAAGGAGCACGATGCATACCGAAATTTTAATGAATACTAAGAGTGAATAACCATATAGACACTCATACCAGATAAGGCTTGCTGAAACGCCAAGGTATCTCAACAAAAGTACAAAGCCAATGGAATAATCCCAACATATCCATAAAACAAGCCACCACCAAGAGACCTTGTTGATATCATAATGCCGATGATCTGCCCCTTAGAGCTTGTTTTAGTAGACGTGATATGCTGCAAAATTCCCTAATGCAAAGAAGTTGACAAAGATGAGTGTTGTGCAGATCCAAAAGGGTCCATATCTCAACATGAAAGAAAACAATCCATTACTCTTTGTTCCAAAAGTCACTTCCCTACATAGAAGAATATGGTGAGACCAGATGATATATTCTCGCTTTTGACATTCTTTTCAAAGAAATATCCTTACTAGATGAAGCATCTCTAAAACATAATGATGCCTTTAAGATACCAAGCACACGTAAATTTGGGCTCCGTGATCATTGTTGATACTCAACAAAGACTATTTGATACTACTACCGGTGTGATTCACCAAAAGTTCATTAACGAAATATGGAATGCCAATATCTAAACCGCTACTTGGTGTCAACAAAATATTGATGGCTCACATGTCCGGGTTGATACTTGTTGTTTTCTCCACCTAAGTCTCCTCCGTAGAAGGTAGAAATGAATCACTTAATCTTCTATGACATCCGAGGTGTCCACGCTGAAGTAAGGACTTATATGAGACTATATTGAAATATCCTCTCGATTCTTCCTCGAGGAGAAGCGCCTCGGGCCAGTTTTGAGAAGTTATCCGGTTTCAAGCAAGTTATTTGATCGTAGACATTATTGCAACAAAAAAATACGTAAAAGTTCTCGGTATTTACTCCTTTCTATCTTCCATTTATAATATGACGAGCATAATAGAGGATGACCGCATACCATGCACATCTGCTGGAGGTTTGTAAGATCCAGCTTAGTTTTCCCACCGCTTCATTTGGTGGAAAAGTTTAAAGGTTAGATTCTACAAGCAAGATGCTGAAATTAGAATAATGATGATGTGTGTGCGCTACAAAAATCTTGACACATCCATACAATCCACGTTTTCATACCTGAATCTCACCGAAGCTTCTCATAAGTACAGCTTAAGGGCATTCTATTGCTCAATAATGCAATATATTTTGCCAACATATGAGTGCATAAAACTAAACAAACATGCATCCATATAAGGTGCCCTCTACTTTTAGATAGTACTAAGCACATGTGCAATGCAATCATATTTTGACAAGTTTCCAAAATCAGAATACCTTTGAGATTGAAGTACAAAATGGTCCTGACCTCGAGCAGCCAAGCAGATATTAAAAAATGATGCTATTAAGCAATTATTATACTCAATAGCAACTAAAAGATTTAGAATATACCTGCAAGCTACTTTTTTAAAATTTCATCCAACAACGAGACCTAAAACCAAGATCCACTAAAATGCAAGGTATTTCTTTTTCGGTTCGCAGAACCCAATATCTCCATGCCGATCCGAGAACTAAATACTAAGATAAGCATAAAGAATGTGAAAAGTGATTTACCGACAGATCCGTAGATCGCCACCCCAAGGCTAGTGTCGCCACTTGCCATGCCCTTTTGATATCGAGATTCAACCGCTGGTGTACCGGGACATCGACGGTAACTAAGGGGCTTAGAAGATTATGTGTAGGTATCGTGATAACTCATCACCCACTGCGCCAAACCATGTCCCGATGATTGTCCGTGCACTTGTCCTTCGTGTAAAAGCTTGTTTGGTTATGCACCTCCTCAAGATTGGATTTATGGCATGCTTCTAAGTTTCCAACATCGAGAGAATATGATGTCATATTTGGATTGCATGGAGTTCACTTCTTCTTTCTTAGCAAAGATGTGTATCCGCGGAAGATATGTGACAAAACACGCATTTAAAACACAACAAATTTATCGTAGTTATTCTAGATGTCAAAAGAAGCGATCGTACAGTAACTATTGTACATGCTCTTACTCAATAAAGTCCACAATGAATTGCGGTTTGAAACAACAGATGGAACATGATCACCTTCGAAGCTCGAATGAGGCAAATCAGAGTATGCCATTGATCGCCAGGTCGCCGGTCTTTCACGTACCAGATTGAAACACTAATAAGCGTGTTCATTCAAATAATATCTACATTTTTTTTAAAGGCATAACATACCAATGTTGAAGCAATTCCTCCATGCGGTAATGCTTTTTTTGTACCAAAAAGGCTTAGAAGGCCTCTAGAGCATTTGCTTCTCGCTTCATCATTGAATGCATGCACCGCCAGGTTTTTGCATATAACTTCATGGGCCTTTGTCATTCCTTGATGTAGGACTTGGTCTCCTCCTATTGAGTCAGTCCCCTAAATTCTTCACTCTAGCGCAATCTGAAAGTATTATAATGTAAGATATTGAGTGGATAAGATAAGATCAACAAACTCTCTTGTTTCATGCATAGTGCCCGCCAATAGATTTGCATTTCCAGAAAATCGTTTCTCGCCTTGCCATTCCGACATCCTATCATGAAAGAATATTAATATGTGTTCCATTTTTATGTAAAATCTTATTTTTACTCTAGCAATAGCAACCTCATAAGTTTGATGTAGATCAGCAAGAGATTGATCACGTGTCCTTTGGGAAGCATCCATGTATTGCCCTTAACTCGTAAATATTTCCATCAAGGCTTACAAAGAAATCCTTCATGACAAGGGAGAATCAAGCCCCGCAGCCTTTCTACTCTTAAATGCAACCCGAAGGAGTAATGATAAAAATAAATAACCTAAAGAAGACTAAAACATTCGTGATACTTTGTTCAACTAACCTTCGTTGCTTGGGCAAATGCAGCCCAATTCGATTGTCCGCTCGCATTATCGATTGAAACTGGGCCAATGCCTTTTTTTTTTGATGCCGCAGACAAAGAATAATCGCAACACCCAACCCACACCGCTGGAGTGACACCATACATAAGTCGCTTTAACGCTCAAAATACAATCTTTTACATTGTTCATATCATTCATATTCTTAGCAGCCAGGAAGCCTTAGACTCATGGTCAACCGTGAATAAATTTTGTATAATCTCAAATGTGGAAGTACCATAGCACGCTTTCAAACATAAAATCCTTTTTTTAACTCTTTAAGCCAAGAATTACAAGTAGTTTAAAGAATAAGCAAGGAACACAAAATATTTTTCCCACAAAAAATCTAAAACCAATGTATAAGATGATAACCTTCTTTGGAAAACATTGAAATTTTGTAACTTGATGCCTATGCTTTCAATCGTCGCTTCGCTTTCATTGACAAAGGTCGCTTGAATCTTCTTGTCTAAGTTCAACCAAGAAGATCCTTCCGTGCCCGCCTTTAACTTATCCTGACAAAAGTTACGCTCTCAGAATCTCACAGAGCAATCCTCTAGCACGCTTTAATCCATCATGTGCTCTTATTTTCAAATTTTCATCTTCAACTAGGCCAAAGTACTTCTTTGCAAGGTCTAAAACAACATTATCACTATCCCATGCCCAATTTTAAAACCTTTGAAATGCCTACAAAGAAAATGCCGGTGAAAATGGAATCAAGCTACAAAGCAACCGCAAATAGTTATTTTACAATGGCCCTACATATTGTTTGCTCATGCAAAAAGGCAAGATCTTCTGCACCATAGAGCGCAACTTTCATCCTTATTGCCCACGTAAATGACAGAGCACCTTCTGCATTTCAAAAAATGCATATCAGTTCAAGTTAAAACATGCATTATAATCTTCAAGTTATGACTGTTCTATATGAGATTTACCTGTAAGAAATTAGAGCCTAAGTCTTTCTTAGAGCCTAAAAGGTTGGAATAAGTATTTGGATTTGATAAGTTCTCTCCACATCAGGGATAGGAGTTAAATCATTATGAAATTATTTTTTCAGGCGTATAAAGTACAAAAAATCACGTATTTTTTAGGGGAAAATATATATTTTTAGGTATTTAATACTCGTCGGTAGGAAAAAATCAAGCATTAAAGTTTAAAACAGGTTTCGGCTTACAGCCAAACTTCAGCGTCGCGAAAAACTTTAGTTTAACGGCGAAAAATTATTCCGGCGTAAAGTTTAAACCCGGTTAAACTACTTACGAAAACAGCGTCAGCGTTTTGCTCTGCGGGAAAAAAAAATAAAAAAAAATTTGAATCGAAAAAAGTTTCGCGTAGTTTAAAAAGGTTCGCTTACGTGAAATTTTTCGACCGGAAATTTTGGGCGATATTTTGGCCGTATTAAACGTCAAATTTGTGCCGTATCAAACAAAAATCATTAATGCATTATAAAAGCGATATCTGATTGAACCTATCCCTGCTCCACATTATATCCAGGATTAATTTAGTCATAACCCTCAATTCCAAGAAGCTCTGGTGTGCAATGCATTTCCTCTGTTTTTTGAATTGAGCTCACATTTTTTGTGATTGAGGCCATGCTTTTCATCATCCCCATGTGAGCTAGCTCTATTTCTGAGAGAAATAAAATCTAGATTGTCTTCTTCCTATACAGCATTGTGCCTGGCATTATTTCTAGACCCTGCAGAAAAATGTGGATTGATGATGCAATAAAAATTACAGCCAGTAGGATCAGGAGGCAAAAACAAAATGCATGAAATCAGATACTACATAACAAAAACTAAAAAAAATGCATTTATTCATTCCATTGCATGAGCTCTTTCTTACCACATATCTATTCTAGCGTAAAACACCAAAGCCATGTTTTGGAATTGCACTTAACTACTTCATTGCAACCCAATCCCCTGAATCTTCTTTGATGCACAAAGGGAAGAACTAAATAAAACCACGCTCTAGCAAACACAATTATGACCTAGCAAAACACTAATGACCTATAGTGCAATTGTAGATTCCTTTTCAAAAAATCTAAAAATTTACATTTTAGAGGTTTTCTTCCCAAAATATGTCCATAAAAATAGTTTAACAACTGAAACAAGCATTTTTGGGAAGGAAGGAAGGTTCTTTATCATCGTGAGGAGGCCAATGGACTATGGGACCCAAATTACTGCAGGTGCGGACAAGCTCATTGCTACCGGATTAGCCTTACGAGGGAAAACCATCGCAGCGACAACAAGCACGCTACATTTGTACAAATATACATATACCCATGAATTCCGGCACCTCGGTGTAGGGGCCCGAGGAAAGCGAAACTATCAATGAAGTACAGGTTAACAATATGAAAACAAGCATTTTTTTAGGGTGAAACTATCAATAGTACATTCACTAAAAGAAATGATGATATTTGTGAAAAACAAAAATTAACTTGATTTGTTATCTTTTCTTACAAGGTACATGACTTTCACACTAGAGTGGTCAGGTGATGGACCAGAAATGGTCCATTTGAACTGTTCACAAAAAAATTCATATAAAATCAATTTTGCAAAATCTAGTCAAGCCTTCCTAGGACTTCATATATGTCAGGGGCATGCTTCATGGGAAAAATATGCAAAAATGTAGGCGACCCCATTATTGTGAGTTATGCTTTGGCAAAGTCGAGGGGTCAAAGTACAAAAACCTTATAGTTCATATGAAGTGAAACTGTCTTGGCAAAAAATTTTTTTGATTTTTTTTGGTTATAATGATATTTTTTATACGAGATAGAAAAAAGACCCAAAAATCCTCATGTCAATCAAGTCACGAGAAGGGAGATATTGCCATTCAAACATGCGAGGTCAAAATTTTAAACACTGGCGGGAACCGTATTGGTTCCCAGTAAGCGGTTTCAATGTATAAACAAGAACTTTTGCAAAGTTATGAGTTTTGAGCTCAAATTTGGCATACTAATAATAGATAAGTACCTCTATCAATAAAAAATAATTTTAGGCCTTGAATTTGAAGTTTAGCATTTCACTCTTGATTTCAATTTGAGGGAAGTTTTAGATGTGTCCAAACTCTCTTTGGAAGAAAGGAGACTCTATGTGTCTGGAGAAAATCCAAAACACGAAGGTATTGAAAAGTTATTAGACAAATGGAAAAAGAATCACAGAAAAAAAGAGTCAAGCATAATGGAAAAAAAAATTAAGCATACTTTATTTTTTTTTTTATATAAAAGCGGGTTTGGATATTTTTTCAAAATTTTACGGTATTTTATGATATACATTTGGCTGAAAAGTTATTATTACTTACATTTATATGTATTTGGACTTATTGAAACTTTTTAAATTATGTACTATAAACTTTTACTTGTTTATTTTTTCTAACTGAAAAAAAAAACAAAACAAAAAATGTAAATTCAATTTTTGTAGCTTTAGATATATTGTACTACAATTACAAAGAATAATCAACAATCAAGGAACATATACTAATATTAAAAAACTTTTTACAGAAGCTCACAACATGGCTTATAACATCCATAGTCTGAACTACATTTAATGCAACAACACCTTCTAGATATTGTGATAAAATTGCACTTATCTCTAACCCTTGAAGGAAGATATTATACAATCAACTCGGGCATCTAGAGGGATATTGGTCATCTCTTACAATTCTTTTTTGAGGATCCATATGTGGTATATATAATAGAAATTCATAGTTTGAAAAACTACTATCACTGATGATCTTAGGTGGCAATGTGTAAAAGTCTATAATAAGAATTTATTTTTGTTTGGCTATTAATTATTTAATATATAAATATTGTAATATAAAGAAAGGCTAATCCCTTTTTCTTTAAGGAAAATGAGGAAAATAGTTTGGCTAATCCTAAAAAAATAATGGAGTACTTGTTTTAACTATGGCTATTTTTTATTTTTTTAAAAGAAACCCCCTCCACAATATTAAGCAAAAAATTGTCTAGACCCCCTAAAAAATCGCCATTTGGCTATTAATAGCCACTAATTTTTTCCATGAGCATGTGCTCTCAAGAATTCATGGAAGGTTTCTGTGTACAGTCTAGAACTGGTCCACAGAACCCAGCCTCACTTGAAAAATAACAACACACTCATCTTGTAGCAAAAGAAGTTCAAATTGAAACCATAGTCCACATATAAGATGTTTTATTAGGTAAAAATAATGGGAAGCCCAAGTTGGACAAGTTGGTTGTGCAAATTGAAGGTTATTTTACAACACATATTATGGGCACCAATTACTAGCAAGCAAGCTTGGGGAAATGTTCATATATTCATCCCACAATGCATGAAAGTATTGGAAGATATGAAACAAATGGAAAAGAATCCTGAGAGAGAAAGAGCCAAGCATGTGCTCTCAAGAATTCATGGAAGGTTTACGTCTCTGAGGTTACATATCCGGACGAGGCTGGTCCCACAGAACCAGTCTCACTTGAAAAATAACAACACACTCATCTTGTAGCAAAGAAGTTCAAATTGAAACCATAGTCCACATATAAGATGTTTTATTAGGTAAAAATAATGGGAAGCCCAAGTTGGACAAGTTGGTTTTGCAAATTGAAGGTTATTTTTACAACATATTATGGGCACCAATTACTAGCAAAAGCAAGCTTGGGGGAAATGTTCATATATTCATCCCACAAAAATACAATGCATGAAAGTATTGGAAGATATGAAACAAATGGAAAAAGAATCCTGGAGAGAAAAGAGCCAAGCATGTGCTCTCAAGAATTCATGGAAGGTTTCTGTCTACAGTTACATATGCAGACCAGAACTGGTCCACAGAACCCAGTCTCACTTGAAAAATAACAACACACTCATCTTGTAGCAAAAGAAGTTCAAATTGAAACCATAGTCCACATATAAGATGTTTTATTAGGTAAAAATAATGGGAAGCCCAAGTTGGACAAGTTGGTTATGCAAATTGAAGGTTATTTTACAACACATATTATGGGCACCAATTACTAGCAAGCAAGCTTGGGAAATGTTCATATATTCATCCCACAAAAATACAATGCATGAAAGTATTGGAAGATATGAAACAAATGGAAAAAGAATCACAGAGAAAGAGCCAAGCATGTGCTCTCAAGAATTCATGGAAGGTTTCTGTCTACAGTTACATATGCAGACCAGAACTGGTCCACAGAACCCAGTCTCACTTGGAAAATAACAACACACTCATCTTGTAGCAAAAGAAGTTCAAATTGAAACCATAGTCCACATATAAGATGTTTTATTAGGTAAAAATAATGGGAAGCCCAAGTTGGACAAGTTGGTTGTGCAAATTGAAGGTTATTTTACAACACATATTATGGGCACCAATTACTAGCAAGCAAGCTTGGGGAAATGTTCATATATTCATCCCACAAAAATACAATGCATGAAAGTATTGGAAGATATGAAACAAATGGAAAAGAATCCACAGAGAAAGAGCCAAGCATGTGCTCTCAAGAATTCATGGAAGGTTTGCGATCTCTCGGTTACAAATCTGAGAATGAGAGGCGTCCACATAACTATCTCACTTGAAAAATAACAACACACTCATCTTGTAGCAAAAGAAGTTCAAATTGAAACCATAGTCCACATATAAGATGTTTTATTAGGTAAAAATAATGGGAAGCCCAAGTTGGACAAGTTGGTTGTGCAAATTGAAGGTTATTTTACAACACATATTATGGGCACCAATTACTAGCAAGCAAGCTTGGAAAATGTTCAAGTATTCATCCCAAAAAAATACAATGCATGAAAGTATTTGAGGATATGAAACAAATGGAAAAAGAATTAAAAAAAAAAGAGCCAAGCATGTGCTCTCAAGAATTCATGCAAGGTTTCTGTGTACAGTCATATATGCAGACCAGAACTGGTCCACAGAACCCAGTCTCACTTGAAAAACAACAAAACCTTCAAATTATGGCCAAAACAAGTTCAAATTCCAATGATCACTCACATCCAAAGGCTACTCTTGGATAAAAATATGGAAACCAAAATTTGAGATATTGTTCTTTGTTGCAAAATAATCATGTGCATGAAGTAAGTTATATTCATTAGAAAAAAATCTTATGGGAATTTAGTTGCTTGTGTATTTTATAAAGATAGAATATATTGTGTTAGGGTCTGTTGTAAAATTTGAGCAGGAATTTCAACATGGATTCACTACTATAAGTTTTGGAATCTGGATTGTCTTAGTGACCATCATTGGTCCACATCACAAAAAAAATAGAAGGCATTACCTAACCGGCTCCATATTAGGTCTGCAATTTGAAAAACTAGTCACATATACAATCTTCTTGTTACAAAAATTACGGATTATATAGCGTGTTCGAAACTTGTAGTTTCTCCCAATTTGAAACCATAAAACCTGTAACAAAAGCATGCATTGGTTTTTTGTTGCCTTGATAGAAAATTTGCAGCAAACATACCTTACCTTGGCAAGTCGAGTCTTCATACAATGATATCATCAATCATAAACAACTGCTAACCCCTTGGAGCCTCTGCCATGCAAAAAGTAACCATGACATTTTGACATGCAATGCAAAATAGCAAATAGCAATGTAAAACATAAAATCTCATACATGCTTGCTCTATCGGCCTTTCTCGACAATGTCGACTTTCTTAGCATCCTCCGGGGGAGTCCACATTTCGAATGGTATAAGGCATCACATGCACGGACAAATGTATACCTTGCATATTGGACAGTAGAACTACACCAACTTCTTTCTCTATTATCCTATTGGCAGCACACACTACACATGTCTATCTTTGGCCCCGGTTTGTAATATGTTGCATGCCTTGTTCGATCTGCGGCAAGCTTGATCTTGTCAAGTTGGCTCCATCAAGATCATTTGATATCAATTCATTGCGAAGTAGTTAGGAAATCATAGTGTGTGATTGCTGGATTCCAATGCTTGTAGATTATGAATGCATTGGTCAAAACAGAATCTAGCATCCCCCAAAAAAGGGAGTGCCACCACTTCCAAGAGATCATCTCCTTCTCCAAACTATAATTTGATGCCAAGCACATTTTGTTGTGCACATCACACCCAGCTTTATGCTCATTATAAGCTATTGCTATCTGGAGCAACAACTCTTGGCGATTTCCCTTCTCCACCAAGCGAAGAGCGGTAGACATATCTATGCCATGGACATTAGAAGCAAAAAATTGCTTCTTTGTCTTGCCATACACTCACAACAATGCCATTCTCCTGGCGTATGCAAACTTATGGCTACCCTTTGGGATCTCTTTTTCTTGCCATCAAATTTCAGAAGTTTGATTGGAAACATTTTAGTCTTGTTGGGGTTTATAGTACGTGCCACCCCTGTTTTTCTCTTAGATAACCCGCTTGCCGGTTTGACACTTGTGAAGTATCGGTCAAAAAGACATGATGGCCTTGTGGAAGCTTCTTCACCAAGGGCGTCTTGCATGAAACCCCAACCCCTCTTCTCGTTTGAGCTTGTCATACACCTCATCTGCGAGACAATACCACGAAATTTGAATCACATAAAGTCAAAGCTGAATTCCAAACTTGTGAGGTTTCTTTGGATTGTAAATGCGTAAGGGGGTTCATGGGAATTCTGGATGGGATAATCCTCTCGTCAAGCTGTAACCTCTTTACGGGTGTATACAACTTTCGAGAAACTTCTTGTTCCATTCCTTTTCAACATTACGAACACGGAAGATTTTGTACTCCCTAGTCTTCTTATCTTGTGGACGTAAATTGTTGTCCCTCAAATGGAAGAACCTCTTAATTTGCTGAAATCGTTTCATGGACATGAATCTACCAAAGTTTGGCCAATTGACTGCTCCTACCTCACCCGATTGCCAATAGGACTGAAGCCTATTATAGGGATTTAGAGCCATGGCAATAATTAAACCCAAAAATCTAAACATGATGCTAACATCAGCAGCAGACCAGCTTCTCAAATTCTGAAATCTTTGCCTACTTTTTGTTCTTACCTCATCAGCATACTTGTTTGTCTCTTGGCAGATTTGAGACATCAAGTTGTATGTCAAAAATGTTGTAAAGAGCTGAAAGGGAGACATTCTCTTTGTTTTTTATGCTGGCCCTCTTTCAAGCTCATAAGGTGGAAGCTTGTGCAGCAAATTAGGAGGCAAAGATTCCTCGCCAAGCGTCCATGTTGCACTTGAAGGCTCAGCTCTAGGCAATTCGTCCTCGTCCACATCATCACGCAAAACTGGACCCTCTCTCTCTCCAATTGCAGATCATCTACAACATTCAAATCTCCCTCCTCCTCGCTAGATACACAATCACCTTCAGGGGAGTCTTCTCTAGCAACAGCTGATGTTGAAGCAACATTGATTGACTCCTCTTGAACATTAGAGGCAAGCCTGGCAGGGGGCTCAGAATTATCTATGGAAGCTTTTCGTGGACGGCCACGCCCTCTACCACCTTCCCTTTTCAATGGTTGTAACCTCCTTTTCTTTGGTCTGCCTCGCTTACGTAAAGTAACAGCCTGCTCTTCATCAGACACATGCTCATGCATTGGCTGATAGTCAGCATCCTCAATAATATCTTCCACATCATCTATGTCATCTTCCTTGTCCTCTTCACTCATAACATCCTGCTCATTCGGAGGCAACACATTCAAAGGTTCTACATTGTCAAAGGTTAACTCTTCAACTATAGTCTTAGTCTAGGAGATAAGGCATTCTGCCTGAGATTTGGAAGGAGGAGGTAGGATATTCTGCACATCAGACAAGGATACAACAATTGGTAGAACCGGTATTATACTCTCTTGTGGATCAGGGACGGTTTTGCATGGAATTTGATCAACTGGATTTGCAACATCAAGGGATTCAGTTGTAGGTGCTGGAATTTGGGCTTGATAAAGGACACGTTTTGTGGGCGAAAAATGCCTTTCATCAGAATACAAGAAGGACCTCTGATCATTTGCATCAAATCCCTGTTTTCTATTCTCAAAATCAGTAAAACAAGCACCAGTAGAAGGGCATTCTATACACTTACCTTTTGTTGTAAAGAGGTTTGCAATTGGTATGTGGTCTTCATCAGGTCCATCTGGTTCCACATCTGCCATCAAACCTTGTTCTACTTGTCTTTCCTTATCATTTGCATTAGGTTTAGATGGGTTTACAATGAAAATTTCTGTCTTCTTCTCTGTTTTTTCAAGGCTTGCATGGCTGTCTCCTGATTCTGCCACTAAAAATCTCTCAATTTGGCCCCAATTTAATCGCATTCTATCTCCATCTGCCTCGAAATATACTTCAAACAACTTCTTTTTAGAATCATAACCTGCAATCTCCCCTGGAAGAACAACTTCTTCTGCGAATTCAAGGTATTTTTCCCTTGCCCATTCTTCCCCAAATTCCAGGGCAGGAACCATGATCCTGCGTCCTGCTAAAACCTTAAAAAAATCATCATCATGTACTCTTCTGCGTTGGCGTCTCATTGCAACTGGAATGGGGTGAAATAGTGCAGGATTGGCTAAGAAAGAAATCGAAGATCATGCAGGGGTCGGGTCTACAGCCAAACTCTGTTTCATAGAGTCACATTTGGGGAAGAAATGGCTAATTTGGGGCTTACATCCCAGCCGTTAAATCGTGATGATGTGGCATCGCCCCAGCTGTCGGATCAAAAAGTGGAGGCCTCAGGTTCGTTCCCGCCACGCCAACTCTATCGGTGGTGGTTAGGGTCCGGATATTAGGGAAAACTTTTTCGCCAGATAAATGTTGGCGGGGAAAAATACTTCACGGACGGGAGAAGAAGAGGTTGAAAAAGGGCATTTTTGCCCTTTTTCAAATCATTGTATCTTTTGGGATACTGGTCCAAAACCAATGAAACTTTCTAGGATCATTGGAGATCAAGTTAGCAACCATATCCAATTGTTAGAATTAAAAATTCTTAAAAATGTTAAGAGAATTATGGGTTTAAGTGCTAGGGGGTCAGGTGGACCAATTCTGGTCCATGGACCAGGAATGGTCCCTGGGACCACTCTAGTGTTAATTGGTGCTCTAAAAACGGTTTATTGTGTACAAATTGGAAATATTAAATAGAATAGAATAAAATAAAAAAATTTAACGTCCACGGAGACCAATAGGTCATGGGACCCATACAATGGGCTAGTACAATCATTACTACTAGGATTAAAAAACCCCTGCCTCGAAAGGTTTTCAAGGGAAAAACCTTTGCAGTAATGATGATACTAGACAAGCGGAGATAATGACTACTGAGGGCTCAGTAATTGCAGACGTTTATCTAGTCAAGAATGTATAATGCCAAGTCATGCACAGATGGTGCTCTGAGAAGTTGTGGAAGCGTGGAATGGAATGCTAAGGTCAAAAAATGATTCCGGACTATCTCAAAAGCAGGGCAACTCAGAAGAGTATGGCTTTCATCTTCAATAACCTGTAACTGGCAACAGGCACATAGTCTCGCTTCTCGCGGCAATTGCGGCCGCTCCCATCTACCTGTCTCAATCCGTAGCCTGTGGGACCCCGTGCGAATTGATGCAATAGCTACAAGCTTGTTCCTAGATAATGAAGCAAGCAAATAAGCTTGGGGCCCTGGTGCCAAGGTGGGATTTATGTGTGCATGATAATAAGAAAAACTAATTTGGCAGTACCAGACAATCGCTTGAAAAAGAAACTGGTAAGAAATGCACACCATAGTAAACACATGTTTTTAATGTGCCTATTTTGAAAGTGATAAAGAGACCAATATACAGATTCAAATGTAGCATTAAATACTCTTTGAAACTAGAGTAAAGTTACTCAAAAAAACACATGTTTTGTTCCAATTAAGTCAAAGCAATCTAGGAATTTTGATATTGCTCTCTTGTAGTTCGTACCCCACAGAGAAAAATAATCACTAAACATTCAATTAGAGAAATAATAAACATTTTGAGTTGAGAATGCTATATGGTCATCTTGTCTGGCCATTCTACACAATATTAGAGGGAAAAACAAACTAAGCTACCTATGTGTGCATAGCCAAGACCTTGAATTTTAGGTTTTGCCTATGCTCGCATAGGAAGAGAGAGCTTCTTTTTTACGGTTTGTGTATGCGTGCATAGAAAGGCAAAGAATGTTTTTATGGTTTTGTCTATGCTGCGCATAAAAGAGGAGGAAAAACTCCCTCCCTGGCGTGTAGACAAGCCGTAAAAAAAATCTCTTCCTATCGTGCATAGGCAAAACCCAAAACCTACGGTTTAGCTGCTTGCCATTTACTTGTGCGTAGAGTTTATCTTGCAAGGGTACTATTCGGCATCCTTTTCCTGCCTCAAGAAAATAAATTTTATTGCCAAAATGCGCTTGTTTTTTAATCCTGTCAGTAATACGCTTGCTGCTCTCTTTTTGTTTGGGTCCCATAGGCCAATTTGTCTCCGTGGACGTTAAAAACCTATTCTATTCTATTCTATTCTATTCTATTCTATTCTATTCTATTCTATTCTATTCTATTCTATTCTATTCTATTCTATTCTATTCTATTCTATTCTATTCTATTAAATTTATGCTTGGATGGTTGTGCACCAAATGAGAGAGGAACGTCTTGCCAAATCCACTAGGCCCCCAGATTCCCAACCTGGCAATAATAGATGCATCATCTACAAGCATTTCAACAAGATATGCTACATAATCCTCTGTACCGACAATAAAATTTGGCAATTTATGAGGTTTTTGAGGTGCAACAGCGTTTATCTGCGAGGAATGGGCAGGATAAAAATGAATGATATCTGTAATATCTTTGACGCACCTTATACGTTGTGAATGTTGCCCTACTAAGGGCCATTTCCCACTCGCCATTAAGTTAAGTTAATTTAACCAGTTGGTTATCTTTTAAGTTAACCGAAAAGAGATTATGCTTTCCCATTAAGGTCGTTAAGTTAAGACTAACTTAACGGATTATGAAGATATACATTCCCACTAGACTTGTTAGGGATCACTTAGGTTAAATTCAAAAAATCAACTTAACCTAACATTTACAATGAGTTGATGTTTCACACTAGTAGTTAAGAGGCTTTGTTAGTTTAGAGATAACTAAGTCCATTTCCCACTTTAGTTAAGAGATGCCATTAAGTTAAAGATATCTAAAGTATTTCTTAGTTGTTGAAACCAACAATCCATGAAGAGATACAAGGTTTATTTTCGATCTCTTCTCTTTCTATATTTTCGATATTCTTTATCTGTCTCTATTTTTTCTCTCTCTGTATTTCTCTATTTTTTAACCTTAATTTGGATGTCTCATTATTTTTAGTGGGTGTCACATTTTTCTTGGCATTGGAAAAACCGTAGGTACGCTCCTAAAAAAATAATCTAAAAATGTTTCCACTATCGAAAAAAGAACTACAAATTCTAGTCATTAGATGTTCAAATATGCCCAAAATATGCTCTAAGGTGCGAAAACTACCCTAGATTCAATTCGATTCTAATGAATTGTCCCTTGAGCGGAGGAAATCGAAAAAGCTTTTGATCCTCAAGCTACTCTAGCTGTTCAAAGAGATGAAATAAGCCATTTTCATATAAAAAATAATAATAATAACCTAACTAGATTGTTATCCCTTTCTCACTTAACAGTTAGGTTAAGTTAGTTCTTAACCGAGTTAAGTGTACCTTTCCTGGGCCACTTAACTTCTAGTTTAAAATAAGGGGTCCAGTTAAAGTTTTAACTTAACTTAACTTAACTATTATCAGTATGAAAGTGACCTGGTTAAGTTAACCATAGTTAAAATTTAACTAAGTCCTAACCTAACTGGTAGTAACTTAAATGCTAGTGTGAAAGCAAGTTTCCGTTATTTACCCTATTTAACCTAACCTAACCTAACTGCCAGTGGGAATTGACCCTAAATCGTTGATTTGCTGCATAATTCTGAGTGCCCGACGGCTAAACTGTATGCTGTCAAATGAGACACAAATGCTCTTTTTGAGGAGAATGATTCAAAACAATAAGGCATCATATAGTCTGCTGCTTACCGGAAACGAGTTGTAGAATAGCGCTGAAGAAGCACATTGTCATCGTCTAGAACCATTCGAAGTTCCTATTGCAAGCGTGCTGCAGGTAGGAGTACTCATGCAGATTCATTTTGTGTTGTGTCCTGTAATGCAGTCTCTACCCCTTGAAGAAAAGGTTTCAGATTTTCCAATGCCTTCTCTAGATCTTCTTTATACTTCTTACAAAAAATTGTGTGATTAATAGGGCTTATAAGAAACTCTCGTACTACAAAACCAACGCATGTGTTCACAGCAACACCAACCCCTGCCTGGAGGAATGCATCTGCCATTCTAAACTGCTAAATTATTTCTTCATTCAGTCCTTCAATGTATGACATTTTAAAAGACCCTTGTCTTGCGTCTCTTTCGTGGACGTATACGTCGAAGTATATAGTCCAAGATAAAGGTAAATGGAATAAAATAATTTTGTGGTCACCCCGTTGATTTTATTCTTTTATCTAGACTAACTTTTGTCAACAATCATGGCCATCCGACCACAAATGTAAGTTTCCACCAAAACTAGCTTTTGTCAACAATCATGGCTATCCGACCACAAATGCAAGTTTCCAGCAATGGAAGTTTTTTTTACTGCTCAAAGCGAATGTAACAAGATCTTCCTCCTGAGCAGTCTGCTCTCCTCTGGTAAGTCGTTCACAGGCGCTCAGGATTAATGACAAAGTTCATTCCTTTAAGCCAGCCGTCAGCCCGCTTTGTCCAGTTTGCAAAGCCATGCTTGAATCGATAATGTGGGCACGATGAAGACTGTTATCACTACAAGAGGATGGGGGTATAGTGTCAACCCTTGTGACAAGTCCTAGATGTAGTGACAAATTTGTGTCGAATACTACTATCTTGACACAAAGTGCTTGTGTTGTGTCAACATTGTGTCTACTGCATAGTGTCAAATCTTTTGTCAAAGCAATGACATCCTTTTGTCAACTTTCTATCGCATGTTAAGTAGGTCATTGCAACAACTTTTGAACAATATTTAAGCCAAGTTGTGCCAACTTTTTCTTAACTTATAACAAACGATTATCCAAAATTTCATCTAATATTTTAACGGAACTTTGAGGAGCATTTTGTCAACTTTATATTGCAATTTAAGTGGGTTGTTGCAACAATTTTTTAACAAATTTATAACTCCATCATTATAACTTTTCTATGAGATTTATAACATAGTGCCATCCAATTTGTATCTAATATATTAGTAGAATTGAGTTTGGTATTCATATATCATTAACACTAGACCTGTCCCATGATGGACCATTAAAGGGCATTTTGAAGGTTTACAAAAAAAATCATATAAAATCAAGGGCACAAAAACTGGCCAAAGCCTTTCTAGGAGTTCACATATGGCAGTTATGGTTCACATAAAAAATACACAAAAATGTATCAGCTCCCGTTCTTGTGAGTTATGCACTAGCAAACCCAAGGGGGTCAAGTACCAAAAGCTTCATGTTCACACAAAGTAAAACTGTCTTAACGAAAAGATTTTTTTGATTTTTTTGGTTATAGTGTGATTTTTCTACACGAGATATAGAGCAAGACACAAAAAACCGCATCTCAATCCGAAGTCTGTGAAGGAAGATATAGCCATTTAAATATGACAGGGTCAGAACTGTCTTCTGCTTTCTGAGAACTAGTACTGGTTCCCTAAAAGCAGTTGTGGTATAAAAACAACAACTTTTGGAAGAAGATAAATTTTGAGCTCAAATTTGGCATATAAGTAGTTCACGAGGTCCTCCATCCTAGAAAAATGTTTGTTGAGTTTGAATTTGATGTTTTGACTTTTACTTCTAATTTTAATTTTAGGGAATTTATACAAATGGGTAACATTGATATATATGACTCTAGGTTGTCCTCCAAAAAATCACATTATGAATCGTGAAAAGAGTAAAAGACATGGTAAATAAAATTCAAAAACGATTTCTGTACCTGCCCATTACTGGTCCATAGTCCATTTAAAAATCAATAATATACTTATGTTAGTCCATCTCACGTTGAGTTTTGGGACATGAGTAGCTCCTGAACCACTTTGTTCACAAAAAATATCTGTTGGTCATTATCTTGAGGATTGTATTAAAATAAATAGCATCAATTATATTATGTCTTCCATGTTTATTCTAGATTTGTGCCTTAAAGGTGTGACTTTACAAAATCACATCCTCGAAGTATCTCATATCAAGAAACAAATGCAAAAAGAACCAAGGAAAAATATGAAAAACTTTTTCTATAAAACATCAAGATAGACTGCTGTCTGCAGTTTAGTTGCAGACCATCATTGGTCCAAATGATTGAAAGTTTAAAAATCAATAATGGCATCACTTTAATCAATTTTGATCTCAACTTTCGCATATAGTTTACTTGTATGGTTCTCTGTAGGAGAAAATTAGTTGACTATGTGAGCTTGCGTATTTTAAGGGTAAGATTGAAGTACAAAGAATTGAGAATTTATGAGGTACTTATGACCAATTGAACCTACATGGACCTCCACTTACACCTTTCAAAAATAATGTGATCGAAGCTAAAAAGCCATAGTATCATTCTATGGGGCAAAATGGATAAGGCTAGTGAGAGATATATGCTCTATACAATTGGTCTCATGGACCATAAATGGTGATGCATGCTTATATAAATTAAAACCTTAGAAATAACATGTGTACTTTAACATGCAACTAGAGATTTATATTGCCAAGAAAGGTACGCATCCATGAAAAATATATACATGAAAGATAACCTACATGTAACATTATTCTACTTAGATGACAATGCTTTATAGCAGCAACACAGATATAAAGTTTATGCTAGTAAGAAATAAACAGATTTCTTCGTATTTTTTTTCAATAAGGACATACAACCTATATAAGAGATCTCCATATAAGTCAATGTTCACATTTTCAACTATTTTATACGCTTATATGGGGAAAGGTAGTGTCTCTTCCATGAACTAAAGAAACATACATATAATGTCATATGGTCTAATTACATATTGTCATGGCTAAACTTCACAACATTCACTTAATTCATCAATAAACATCACTAACTATGACCATTGTGGAGTTTTGGAGCTATAATTGTGGAGTTAACTCAACTTTTATACTCTAGTGTGTTAATCCTGCAGCTGTACATCATGTTTTAATCCCAAAAATTGCATGGTTACACTCTAGTTACCCTATATGTAAGTTGATAAGAGTTATATTCTATGTAGATATAAGTAGAATGCATCACTTATTACCCTCATGGTATTATGGATGGTTGTTATTTGAGCATTGTAACATATACTTGTGTCCTGAATTCTGTATCGTAGATTCTTTTAGTAAATTGTGAGGTTAAAATGACTTATGAACACTCCAAAAAATCATAAGACTATAGCTCGTATAGTTAGCAACTCATGGCCACAAGAATTAAGTTAAAACTTGTTATAATAAGAGAGAAATAATTCTCGAACCTCAAGCAGCTTTTATGACCAAAATAGGGTTTGGCGGCTTTCACCAATGTCAGATGATAGCAAGAAAACATGGGAACATAAAACTCAATGTGTTCTATGATAAACAGGCAAATACCTCCAACTTTAGCACTTTATGCTAGAAAAATTGAAGAAGGCAGTTCTGGACTGGTGCAGAAACTGCCAAATTCTCTAATGTTTGAGCAATCACCACAAGATAAAGGTGACCCCATTGGTCTTCAAATTCTCAGATATCATTAAGAAACAAGTGAAGACTCAAATGGTGGCGGTATAGTTCAAAATCGAAATTTCTGTTATGAGTTACATGGGTTTAAGTGGCAGAGGTCATGTGGGCCAGTTCTGGTCCATGGATCAGGAATGGTTCCAGAGACAGGTCTAGTGTTAAAGATTTACTATTGCGCTAAGGAATGTTACTTGATAGAAAGACTGATCTGGACATGGTCAGATGAAGGGGAATAGATAATGGTGAAGGGTACATGACAACTTGAACAAGGGAGCAAATTTATAGGAAGATAAAAAACAATACTCAATACCAAATGATCTATACCATAGTAGTCATAGCAATAATCATTAAGATCGTTCTCAATATCCTCTACCTCATCCTCATCTAGATATAAACAAAGAGCCAAATTCCTAATTGCTTCGGATGGATCATGTGCATGTTCGGTAATCTCTTCGTCTTCCATATAATCCTCATTATGTCCAGCAATGTGAATTGGCGAATTGAATGGAGATCTGAGCACATAATTCACTTCTTTATCAACTTCCTCTCTATTGAGCCACGACATCGATGCGGATCTTTGGGATCCTTCGAGGAGGTTATGGACATGCGAGATCCGGGCACACACTTGACATGTATATATACATTGATGTATACTTGTACAGTTTGACAGCATTCTTATTACTGCCATGGTTTTTCCCTCGAAAACCCTTCGGGGCGGGGGTTTTTTAACCCGGGCAGTAATAAGTTTGCTGCGCTCCTTATGGGTCCCATAGGCCGATTGGCCTCAGTGGACGATAAAAAATCATTCTCATTCTCATTCTCATTCTTTGTGAAAGTTCTATGAATGGAGATTCTAAAGGAACATGTTCATCAGTATCATCCTCAAGCAAACCACCTTCGAGATAACCTTCTCCCATATATGCACTCTCCTCTTCAATATTGATGCCAATTTCTTCCATTTCTCCTTCTTCTGCTTCATGCAATAATGGGTCATCGCCCTTGCCGCCGCCACAATCATCATCATCAGTAGCAGCAACAACAGCATCATCATCATTAGCATCATTATTAGCATGAATGTCATGGGAGAGCCCTTCCATATTATTTTCAGCTACGGATAGATCAATTACATGCCGGGGCTCTTGGTTGACAATGTATGACAATCCACTAGTTTGTCTCATTAGGATTCTCATTGAAAATATATGCTTTCGACGACTTGGAAAAACAAAAGGTTCCTTCATTTCAGCCAATACCTTTGAAGAATCCACTTACGGAAAATCGATGGATGAGTCCTAAGCTGTCTTACCCACGACCTCGTATACAACTTTGAACCATCGTGCCTTCAAGACATTTACCGCGAAAAGCTACGATAATCCAACTCAATAATATCTGTTAAGATTCCCATGTAATTCAAGTTACTCTCAAGAAGGTTGCGATCCCTATTGCTAGATTGACTTTTTTGTTCAAATTCTGAGCTGATCCCTTATTGCTAGATTGACTTTTTTGTTCAAATTCTGAGCTGATCCCTGAATCAAATGTAACTCTACACTTATCAACACCATGGATGCGAAAATGTTGCCCATATGCCCACATTGAGGAATAATATCGTGCCTAGACCAAAATAATAATACTTATGAGTAACATGTAGCATGAAGAGAATGGAACTTAGGATTAAAGATTTATAATATTATACCTTTTTGCTACAACCAAGGGCAAGCTCATAATCGTCATCCGGAATAACTTGGCCATGATCTCTAGCTTCGTCCATATGAGCCAACAACCATGCATTATCCATAGCATCTGGAATAGAGTGGCCTATTGATCGCCCTGTTGATCTCTGTGCATCCTCCTTAGCAGTTTCATACAAATCCCTCCATGGTGCTAAACTTGCAGAAGTATTAAGAACAAATGTGCTTACTGCAAGAAGCATGTCATCACTCAGACTTCGCTCTACTCCATTACCCTATAATACTTCTGAAGTAATCTCTTTGGGCTCTTCAGTCTCCCACAATTTAGGACCTTCAGGATGGCATGCGATAGTGGCATCATTTAGATAAAACAGTGTCTCTTGCACAAGATGGCCACACACCATCAACTCCTAGCCCGAGCCTAATATTGCGAGGTTCCAATGCAAATATGGGCCACTTCTCTTCAATCTATTTCCACAAGGCTCCATCTGCGGGGATTCTCATTTTTCCATCAGTGCTACGATGACGTGCATGATAATCCATGAGTTCTGCAAGTGATGATGATCGGAACATACGATGAAGGCGAGGGATTATAGGCATGTGCCGTAATACCTTTCTTGCCACCTTTGTTTTCTCCCTTCTTCATATCGTGCTTCCTTGCATTTTGGACACGATTTCTCATTTGCATAGTCTTTGCGAAATAACACACAATCATTAATGCATGCATGCACAACGTTATACTCCAATCCGAAAGAACGTAATAACTCTCTAGCCTCTCGCCGAGATTTTGGAAGACAATGTCCATCTGGCAATATCTTACTAAGCAAGCTATAAAAATTTAAGTAGTCATACTTCTGTAATTTCCGCATCCCCAAACAAAAGAATGACTTGCCTATACATACCTGAAAACTTTGTGTTGGAGATTTAGGATCAACATGCATGTTGCAAGACGAGAAACACGGGCATTAGGGAACAATGGTTTGCTTGCCTCATTATTGAGATATGTTGCCTTTTCCCTATATCCACATCACCCATATGCTCACCATCGTACCTTTTGCCACCACTGCTTTGTTCATTTGTTGGAAGAAAAAAAGCTTTGTTCATTTGCATAAGGTAGAAAAGCAAAGCTATTAATATGTTGTTGTGACAAATACTATCCACAAAAGCAGAAGGATATATTTATTAGATTTAACAAAAAGAAATCTAGAAAAGCAGAAAATTACCCTAGCAGACGATGAAGTGGACCTTCATAAAAAAAACTATTCTATTCATAAAATTAGCCATTACATACCATTTCACACTATTGGTTCTCTTGCTCAAGAACCAGCAGTTAAAAAGAAAATGATGAAAAAGATGAACAACCCAAAGATAATCGTGTCAAGCGGATAGATGAGGGAAGTACTTACGGTTCCTGACTAGCGAGAATAAATATTGATTTATCCTTCTTGATAGAGCCTATCTGGGGTTAGTTCATGTTTCCACCTTCATGAATGACACCTTTTGAGCCACTAATGTTTTCTCAAAATGACTAGGCAATACCCTCATGAGGATAATGAAATGTAATTTTCTAGTATTCTTGTTATAAGATCCCCATTATGGTACAAAATATCATTAACCCAACAATGAAATTGAGAATATTAGAAAAATGACCCTAGCAGACAATGAAGTGAATCTTCCTAATATTAGCCATCGCACAACCTTAACACCATTGGTTCTATTGCCTAAGAACCAATAATCACACCATGCGTACTGAATATAGAGCATATTTGGTTCCATTACAGACCATTGGTTCTATTACACGTCGAAGAGGCTAATATAAGATCCCCATTACAGTGAATCATTACATCAACATGAAATCGAGAAAAATAAAAAATGATAAAAAAGATGAGCAACCCAAAGATACGCTTCATAAATTCTGATTCGTCCTTCTTGAATATTGCCTGCTTATCAGGGGCCGGTCACATTTGCAGATGCATGAATGACACCTCATGAGCCACTAATGTTTTCCCAAAATGACTAGGCAATACCTAAAAAATAATGAAGTGAGCCTTTCTAATGTTCTTGTTGAGCATAAGGTTCTGATTGCGGTACAAAAAATCGTTACCCCTCGAGAAAAACAGAACATGACCTAGCAGACAATGAAGTAAAGCTTTCTAATACTAGCCATTGCACAACATTGGTGTCTATTGCCTAAAACACAATATTCACACCATACACAATGGTATAGATAATGTGCGGGGCATGCAATTTTGTGCGGTAAGGGCTTGGCAATCCCGATCAGGCGGCGAGCAAAGGTCAGAAGCTAGGCAAGATTGCATGCCCTTTGCAAACATTCTCTAATGTAATGCTTTGGGGCACCGGATATTAGCTTTGTGCCACTGCCCAAACATTCTGAAAAAACCATTGCCCACATTATGAATATAGAGTATCTTTGGTTCTATTACACACCACTAGTTTTAACAAGGTAATATAAGATCTCAACAATGGTTTTACCAAGGTAATATTAAAATCTCAACAATGCCAATTCATCATTACCCAACAAGCAATCGAGAAAAGAAGAAAAATGCCAAAGATATGCTCAAACAGAAATATGGGCGAGAAATTACAGTCTACTTGCGAGAATAAATCTTGAATCGGGTTGGATTTCTTGAATCGCCCGCCACAATCACCAAAATTCGCGGTCGCCACAATCCGCGATCGGTAAGTATCTGAAGCTTCAAGCAGCGGAAAAATGTTAGCAATAAATTTTCCATTTTTAGGTTCTTCTGCATTTATCTTTGCTCTGCCCGACTTCTAACGTCTATCTATTGGTGTTTTTTGTGTCTTCTAATAGGCCGACAAGGGCAAAAATGTGACAGAGGAGTCTTACGGAGATAAAATTTGGAGAGTTTCATGGCCAATGTGCGGAAGATATTTTGGCTGCTCTTATGGCGGAATTCGAGAAAGCGGATCAAAAGAACTAGCAAAGGCCAAGATGATTGAGAAAAGAAGATGCAAAAAGAAAAAGAATGGAAAGGAGAGGTAAAACATTGCTTTAGTTTCAAGCATTTAATCGATAGATAAAACCACTATAAATTACGGGCAATTAGTTTGTCGATAGATGGCTTTAGTTTGAGAGACAAAAAGAGGACCTTACATCGAGGAAAAATAGAGCATGCAACTATGTAGAATGTTATCTGTTTTGATTTCCACGAGAATACCGACTTTTGTTGCCTCCATATTCTGCAAAAGATCTTGTATGTCATTGATTAGCCTGGCTTCATATAATTGAAATCACCAAGTCCCCTCTCAAACATGAGGCCACGTTGCTTTACAACCCGGGATAATTACTTTGAGAATTTACAATATAACCCGATATGTAGGCTCGTTTACCTCAAGAATAAAATCATGTTGAAGGAATTCAAAATTATTTATGGCATTGAACACGTGTAGTAAGGTGAGCGTATCCATCCATTCAAAATTGTGAAAATTTGGCTAGGCTATTGGCATTGGAGGCATACTAAAGTGTCTAGCAAACATTCTTAAAATGGGACAATTTACACGTTCCATCGAGGAGGGATTCATCTGTTATGTATTCCTTCGGATGGAAAATACACTCTTATGTCACTCAAAGGAGGTGATAGAGTAGGGGATAGAAGATCTTGTTCAAGCAAGAAACCAAATATAGCCCGAGTTTTACCGGTACCTATCTTTGCGGTGATGGCAAGGTTTTTAGTTTTGCAACCGTTGTAATGAATTCCTTTGCATAAAGGGGAATCCCGGTAAGCGTCATGGTCACATGCATGTTCGCTTATTGGGTAAATTTCCCACTCTTTGCTGTTGCATTTGTCTCAAAGCCTACAAAGTCTGCGGTGTTGCAATTGAGGAGATTGCGCTCATCTATCTAGTGGTAAAACTAAAGCATTGGCATCTTACGTTCGAGGAGTTTAAAGCAAAAGCGCGAAGATCGAGTGGAAAAAAACCACTTTTATGGCACCACTAATAGGTTGTGTTCTTTGAGCCATGGAACTCGGGGAACTTTTGGAACTTACGGAAAATCAAATATGGATAGCGGTAAAAGTCAGGTCAAGCAGTCAATATGGTGATAACCAAGGGTACTCATGCGATTGAGGGGAAGTAGTTATCTAGGCGGTTGTCTAACTGGTGGTAAATTGAATATTAATTCATTAGGTGAAGAGAGTAATGAGGACAATGGCAATAAGGAGACTACCGGCATTGGCATTTGTGACAATGAGAACCATTTTTCACATCAACATACATTTTCAATGGACTTTAAGGAGGGATGGAAAGAAATTTGTGGCATTATAGGGCGATGGGCTTATTTGCCCACACATACATGTTGAAAGAATTTAGAGGTCGAGAAAAAGAAGGTCAGCCCTCGGCGTGCGGTGGTTGGTTGATCAAATGGGGACTCAGATTCTCAAAAATAGAAATGGTAAACTTATTTGGCGAACAAGCGAAATTAAGAACAATGTAAAACTAGGGGACAAGGAAAATGGAATAGTTGGTAAGCTTGCGGATGCATTATCAAGTGAAAAGATCGGGGAGGATAGAAGTTGGAAAATCAGTAGTATCTCCTCCTCCTCCTCCTCCCCTCCTCCCAATAAAGAAGCGCAAAAGATGATGAAGAGGAATATATCTTTGATGCTTGTGTGTAAGTCATATGCGGTGCAAAAGTCATTTCTTTCTATTCCTCCACAAGCTGGCCTTCCTTATTTGTCTAACATGAAGGAACATTACTATCAACAACCCACATATGCTTTTGTTAGGTGCTCGGTATAGTGGATTAGCAAAGTCGGTGCATGGATGTGTGCATGCATTGAAATGGCATTCTATGCATGCGGGTTTTCCGTTTAACGAGTTTATTCTTGGTGTCATTATTTGTTTTCCCGAGGGGGATCGGTATGTGGAAGAAAGATACATTTTTTCCTCATAATAATTTAATGTTTACTATAGCGTACAGGTTGAGGAAGCAGGTGCTTTCTTGAAGCCCTTGTTTAACAATACGGAAAACAAGGGAATGCGAGGAAATTGGGGAATCAAAGCCAATATTTTATGGAACAACGAAGAGGATAAGTGGGGGTAGTTGGCTGGCGATTTCATCGATGGTGAGTTTTTTGTGAGCGTATCATTAACATTTTATTATCTAAATGGCATTATTTGACAATATGGATTAGTATGGATTATAACAAGGAAATATATTTTATAGTGAATTAAGAAGATTTGAAGCTTTGATTTGTTAGAAGTATATGTGGACAACATTTGTTGTCATTTGAATCTGGCGTCTCCTACTTGAGAACAAACTTCTTTGTGGATCTAATATTGTTTTCGTTAATATGCTAGAACAATAGAGGCATTGATCTTTATGGAGAAGGCTTAGCACATGATTTATTGGGATCAACCTTTTCTTTTATGGAGGAGGAGCAATGTTTATCTTTCTGATGGCAATTCTTGTCTAAGGCCTTGTCCCCTATGTTTGTGAGAGTAAGAATGTTGAAGAATGTCAAATTTGTCTTGCTTTCAAGCTTGGAAAACAAATTTCCACTTAGAACATGGCACTACCATTCTTTGTAAATGTGACATCTAGATCGGTAAGCCGTAGCTGATGGATTTCTTTAGAATTAGGTCAAGGCATTTGTTCATCTTTCTCATGAATACGGATGTCTATGCAATAGAGGCGATCTTTGGATTTATCTTGAGGATGTTTGGCTTTTGATTCATTCGGGGGAGCATCTTTGTATTGGTAGGCGGTGAGTTGTTTGGATCAACCTTTACTTGTTTCTGGCGCCTCGGTTTGAGGAAACCTAAAATTGCTCTATATCCTCTTCAAGAAGCTACATTTGTAACATATTGTCCTCCATATCGTGGGAATGTGGCGGGATAGTCTTTGCAAATTAGAAGCTCCAAACAAAGATTGCAGTTTAAAAAGTGGCACCACCATTGTTATGAATGTGATACTCGTATAGATAAAATTTGGAGCTGATTGCGTTTCTTGAGGATCGAGGTTGAAGGCCTTGTTTATATTACTCATGGCGCAAATGTTTGTGCAGGTAAGGACAATGAGGTGCGATGAAATGCAATTCGAGTTTCTCGAATGTCATTTGGAATGGTACAACTTCATGGCTACATGTTTTTTGAGTAAGGATCGTGCCCTTTATCGAACTTGTAGAACTTCAAAAGTGGTACAAAGTTTTAAGAAATAAAGAAAGATTTATTAGCATTCATCGAGAGACCTGTAGGGTAGATGGGCCAAGAATATACAATTGCAGAGGACATTAAGCATTTGATGTAACTTTGTTCAAGTTAATCTCTTAGGAAATCTTCACTTTGTGAGGATCACCATTTTGTTGCTCTAAGCTAAGCCAGCGGTGACATTTGACTTTTTTGTTTTCCATAAAGCTTCATCTTTGATAATGTCTTGGTGTTGCCAATCATTTTATTTTCCTTGTTATGGCTCTTCCTCAATGAGAAAACTGAAGTTATTTTTGCCTATCTTGGGCGTTTGGCTTATGGTATCTCTTTGTTTGATGATGCTTCTTCATTTTGAAGGAAGTTTATGAACAAATAGAGCTCACGCATTTCTAGTCATTGTACTCCATGAGCTGCTTGAAAGTTGTTGGATCTTTAAGGAGGCGATAGGTAGAGGCGGTAAAAATGAAGTGCTCTTCAGACTCAAATCACATTTAAGTCACATAACGAACATCACTTGTTAATATGCTTAATCAATCAACCCTCAAGCTCCAGTTGATAAAGACGTTTTGTCATATCAACCTTGTGTTCAAAATTCTTATGCTTGTACTTTTGTGACATTCAGACTATATGTTATGTTGATGATTCTGATGAGGTAAGAGAAGAAGCTTTATTATTAATATTTATTTACAAAAATTCTAACAATATGATTTACAAATATAATTAATAGGATAAGAATGAAGAAGACAATGCAAGTCATGAAGGGAATGCTAATGATGAGGATCATGGAGATGAACCAAAATAGAGAGGATTGAGTTTGAGTTGCTTAATTTTATTATTTTGTTGACATTAAAATTAGTACTCTTGCCTTGGACCATTATTTATGGCCATTTGGTATTTTGAAAATTCCATTGATGATCAATGCAATTTATTACATTGACTCTTGGTCATCTAATTTCAAATATGTATTATCAAAGCAAAATACCTAGATATTTATCCTTTTGACACAAGTCAAATGCACATATTGTCTCAAATTAGCTATCACTTAGATACAAAACTTGTCATGCATTGTTATTAGTTGTTTTACGGTAGATGGAATATAGCTATCATGTCGTTACTAGCTTGTCATGATGATGATGCTATATTGTTATTATAGGCTCTATTTGTCTATCATAATGTGGTCACAACATTAGTTATTCTTTAGACACAAAACTGGTCACAAAACTTCTTACTAGTTGTCTTAGTGTGGATAGAATTATAGATGCTACTTTGTCACTACATTGCCATGATGATGATGCTATGTTGTCATTATAGGCTTTATTGGTCTATCACAATGGGCTCATAATACTAGCTATTTTTTTAATACAAAACTAGTCACAATATTTCTTATTGGTTGTTTTCTTATAGATGTATTCTAGCTAATATTTTTTCACTAGTTTGCTATAATGTTGATGTAATGTTGTTAGTATGGGCTATTATTTATTTATCACAATATTGTTAAAATATTGTCACAAGTTTGACATTCTTTAGACTACCATGTAGTTTCAAATTGTTTTTGTGTCAATATTATGTCATAAATTGAAGCCACAAGCTTGACCCAACATTTGACGCTATTGTGGCACGTTTGTGACAAATGATCACGACAAGTATAGTGTCAAGACTGTAACAATAATTGAGTTTTGAAAGGTTCTGTTTGTGTCAAGAAATTTGACGTTACACGAGACACTATAGGTACCCTTCTCTTGTAGTGTATTTTTCTTACATAAGATTTCCTAAGGTGTGGGCAGGTATTCGTATGCAGAAGAGTATTTTTCTGATGGTGACATCACAGATGCATTTTGGAAACCTACCTGGCAGAAGGGTCCTGAGATCCGGATGGGGTCGGCTGCAGGTGTCGTGAACGGAGGAGCATGCTATTTCCAGGGAGGCTATGTGTTGTATCAGGTGTTTATCCGGTTGATCCAATTACATAAGGTGTCACCAGCACAAGCTTGGCTGTTTTCTGGGAGGCCATTCCCAAGTATATGAGGTTCGGTTGGGCGCCCAGGGTGGAGCGACCTGCACATAAGATACCAGAGGTTAGCATCTTGGCGAAATTTTTTGTTTTCATCCTTTGTTCAGTCTGCTTTCATTATCTGTTTGCCATCACAAGGCCTGTTTCGGCGCCCCCTGCACCCTGTTTCGCTCTTGCATCTCCTGCTCCAGCCTGCCAGAAAAAAGACAGCCCTTTGCACCATTTTTGAAGACCTCCAAGGCCGCGCCTGTCTCCTTTGTATCCATAATCTCACGGCCCCTAATTTCCTCAGAAAATTTGCCACCGGCTCTAAAATCGTCATCAAAGAACCTTGCCTTCAGTCCTTCAACCTTGGTCGTGCCTTGTTTGTTTTTAACCCTGCCGATATTGTCTCCCTTACGGAATTCCCTCACCCTATTGTATCCCTTGTAAATTTGCTTCACCACAATAGCTTAAGAATTCGCCACTGAGATTGCAAGGTTGTTGTTGATCATGTCTTCTATGAAGAGGGCTGCCAGAAAGCCCAAAACCCGGTGGGCGTCTGCCTGCTTGTATGCCTATTGAATCTAAGTCTGGGCAGACCCAGGATTCGGCCACAATTCTGCCATTCCCTCTGGTCCCATTCCAGACCCAACACATGCCTGGGATGCTTTGATGCCTCCGTCACCTTGGCCTTGTCTGGCCAGGACATGCCCCGAAGCTTTTTCGATGCCATGTCTTCGTTCTGCAGTAGGAGGTATATTGCTGGCCTATTGCTTGGAGAGGGGATCCTCTGCTGATCACCTCCATGTCCAGGCTGTCCTTAGAGCCCGTTACAAGAATCCTAAGGCATTGAATGATGTTATCAAGAGGGAGTTTAATTGGCCCTCTAAGCGTGCGGGTGTTATCTTAGTATGTAACTGATGACATATTTAACAAAATTTGGACTTATTCAAATCTAATAAATGTGCTCCAAGGATGCCATGATAATATTATATGTATTTTTAGCTCTTATTGATTTTAATAATTTGTTTTGTTTATCTTTAAATAAAAAATATAATACTTACTAAAGTTTAAAGTTGCTTTCTAAATTAATTCTAGATTTCATCTATTTAGAATTAAATTTTCATCTAAGATAACTCTGTATAATTAAAATACTATGCTTTTCAAAATATTTAAAGAAAGTTTTAGATTGAAATTAATTAAATGATTACGTTTATGTTTAATAAAAAATGAATAGTTTGTTATTGATTAAGTGTCAATATATTTTATTTCATCAATAATAAATTATTCAATAATTATTATTAAACCAATAACTTTATATCATTTAATTAATTTCAACCTAAAACTTTTCTTAAAGTATTTTTTAAGTGTAAAAATTTGTAAATTGTGAAATTTCTCAGTGGTGTAGCTCTTTAGCTTACTGGCTATGGCGTTTCCACTATGTCGTGTTTAAGCTGCCCATTCCCTGAGAAGAATACTTCTTTGCTCACATAACCCTTTGAATCCATTGCTTCTGATCCATTTTGCCGATCTCTTGGTTCTGCTGTTGCATCCAAAATGCTTTGCAGAAGAGAGGCTCTTAGGCTCGCGGTACCCAGACAGGAGATCCAAATTCGGATTTCTTCTGAGTAGCATTTTGATTGTCAGTTTCTAGTTCTAATAATAGTTTTAAGTCAATCGCTTATTAAACCATCAGATTTCATTTAATTACCATGATTGCTAAATTTTGAATCTGTTAAATAACTACAAATTGAAATTTTTATATCCTTGAAATGTCTAATTCTAAATAGATTCAAATAAAAATTAGTTTGGAAATCAAGTTTATTCTTTGATAACCATTATAATTTTAATTGAAAGATAAACTTATATAATTAAAACTTATAAAAATTATAACAATGAAGAATTTTCAAACAATACATATATTCTTATATTGGCGTTCTTGAAGTGCTATCTATTACATTTGAATAAGTCCAAATTTTGTTGAATATGTCATTAAGACCCTGAAGAACAATAGGCTGCATTGTTTCGAGGGTATGTTAGGGTGCGGCATGAAGGATATAGGAAAATCTGAGTACTCATCACTTGCACAATAGATCACGAGAGTATGATTGAAAGGAGCAGATTTTATGCGTGAGATGGGGGGCTGGGGACACGAAGAATCTTGTGTGTTGGATAATAGAAACCTTGAACAAGGCTGCCCACTTTGTGTTCTACCATGGTGGCGATTGATTGACCCTAGTTTGGCGTTCACCATCTGCGGGATCTTTGAGAAGCGGGAAATATACTCTAAGCATCGGTTGGATAATCCCATCTAACACTGCTCATGTGAACGAACACAGGGTCCGGGCCGCTTGGAGGGTCTTCTTAAATCCCAGTCGTTGTATGCCATCTGATGTGAGAACAATTTTGTTTGGTCTCCCCGCGAGGTTATGTGCCCGTTGAACAAAATGGGCCCGCCGATATTGGGATGACTCAATCCTTCCGATGGGATGGTGCAACTTCGGGATATCCATGATCCATCGTTCGGCCCTGATATTGAAATCCCTGACCATGGTGTTGATTATATCCCCATCCATACGGGGATCATCACGATGGCAATTGGCTAACTTTGTTGTGTTTGTTGTTGCATGTATAGATTTATTTATGTCCGTGGTTTGGTTTATTTCACATGTCTTTGTATTGGTGATCAATTATTGCGGGATAGGGATGGAGACCGATGGCAATCATACGGGAGACCATTCATCCTACAGTGACCATAGGTCCATCTTTCATAAGCACTGTGATTCAAGATTCCCATCCAAATCCTGAGGTTTATGCTCCTGAGGGGGAGCAGATGTTTATTGCAGAGGAATTTTTCACCAGTATCATCCAGGTTGGAACGGAGGCTCATCGAATGGATGCCTCCCTCAGGATCCTGAGGAGGCAGCTGACTAGCTTTTATGTGATGATAGATTCCGCGATGTCCAATCCTGGACACAACTTGGTGCCCCTTATCTGAACTGCAAACTTTGAGGTCTCACATGAGCTTGGTCAGGTGCTTGTTGCCGCAGGAAATCCGGCAGCTTGATGCTGTGATCAGGGGGGCTACATCTGGACAGCCCAGGAACTAGGCGTTCTTCTTTTTGTTGTGTTTCCAGTGTTTTTGTTTATGTAGTTTGATAGACGTTCTTCTTTCTCTTGTGTTTGCAGTGTTTATGCGTGGCTCCAGGCCACATGTACATTATCTGAGGCTGTGAATATGTGAACTCCTGTTGCTTCATACTATGTCTTGTACATGCTTTGCGTTTCCCATTTGCTTACTAACATCTATAGTGTTGAAGAGGGCCTTAGCCTGGGCATAAGGGAGACCCCCTGCACCAGGATCTCCCTTATGCTCAGATGAGCATTGGTGTTGCGTTGGGGTTCAATTCCCCAAGCTCACTAACGAATCGTGTTTGTTGGTTTCCAGGAACCGAATAAAGAGCCATGTATACGATCATCGAATGCATGCCATTAACAACTGGATCTTGGAGTCGTAGTCAATGGCATGTGTTCAATGGCTCCTATGCATGGGCCGAACGTGGAACACAGGTAAGGCATGGGCATTGGATATCTGGGGTTCGATCCCCCATGTTGTCTTCCTACTGTACTGTATTGCATTGGAAATACTCTTTTATGGAATGGTCTTTGGCTTAATAATGTCCCTCTCATGGCGGGTCCAGCGAGGGGGCATGTTTGACTTGGAAAAGACTTACTTTGTGCATTCTAGATTTAAGGGGGGGAATATGCTCCCACATGTCTTTTGCAATCTAATGGCCAAAGCGATATAATACACGATTTAGCCCGTAGTAATATCACGATAGAGCATTGCTTTGTTTTATGTGGGCCCATTTGGGCACCTATTCATCCGTCGTTTCGCATGCATCTCGCAAGTCAGGAAATCCTCCTTGGCCTTTTTCCCCAAAGTTGGCCACACTTTAAGAAATGGGCTTTTAATATCTGTAGGACTTTAGTCTGCTGGGTGATTTGGACTCATAGATGCCAAGTGGTTTTCAGAGGCAAATGCACTTCTGCTACATGTCTTTATTAGGAAATTAAATCTCAACTGCACGACCAGTATTTGACTTCTAAATTACACCCTAATGTTGAATATTTTATGTTAAATTACACCAAAAATTAAGGCGACTAACCCCTGTGTTTTATGCCATGATTCTATGTGGCATGTTTTAGCCACGTGTCCAATTTGAGCCAAGTGCCATGTTTGAGCCTAGGGCATGCTTGAGACACATGTCACATTTCAGCATATGTGGCATATGTTTGAGCCAAGGTGGCATGCTCTCGCCTAGTGACATATCTGAGCCTAGGATGCTTTGGGACCCTTTTTGAGGTCCATCTCCTAAGGTCTGGCCTCTCCCCATAGATGAGGCAGTGGCGCAAAGTCCAGGGTGCCAGCTTGGCTGTCCAACAATAGGCTGCCCAAAATGAGGGTAGGTGTCCTGATACCTTTGCCTATGTCAACTTCGACCAGGATCTTGCACTAATGCATCACGAAGAGGGAGGGTCTTGACGCTAGAAGATCCTTAAAACCCTCCTGAAGCTGCCTGCTTCAAAAGTCCTCTTTTGGAGCTCGCTGGCGGATGGGCAAGTCTGCCATACCAAAACTGTAAATTGGCTATGCCAATGGGCTCATAACATCAATATTACCCTGTGGAGCAAGTTTCCTTAGGCGGAAGAACCCCCCCCCCCCAAACCCACAAACACGGGCGCCAAAATAACTCATCGCATAAAACTATTTGGTATCATTCCGATCGATGTAACGAATTTGCAATTTATTTTCTGCTTTAACTACAATGATCGGAAGTACATGCACGAGAAGTTTGATGGAGATGGACCTTCTTCTTTAACCTTTTTCCAGCAACCAGCTAATGTATGCCTAACCACCAGTGGCCAGCTTTATTTTCCAGACAAGTAATAACAATTCTGTAGTGGAACTTGTTTTGCTTTTCTACAATTATTTACCTTCGTTGTATTTTCAATTCAATCTAAGACAAAATCTAATGTTTAGTCAAGATTACCTCTAAGTAGAATGATCCCAAACAATATCTTGCTCCAGAATTTCGAAATGATCGGATCTAGCACTTAAATTGTCTAGGCAAGGATCCTACAACAACCCCTTTCTTAACTCCACCAAATTAAGTGGGTTGTTGTGGGATACTGTCTCCATGGCTTAGTCCTCAGATCTAACCGTTGGAAGGTATTTTCACAAATGTGCAACAATATGTTACATTTTCAAATTTAAGCACTCGAATACTATTCTAGGTGTTGGTGCTTTGCTAGAGCCCCTTGACTGTTTCTACCATCCATGACCATGTCAAATCTCGTTTAACCATGTTTGGATCCAAGTTCCCTTTTTTTTTTGCCCCAAAAAAGACAAAAGAGCATATTTTGAAAGCTTACCTAGCCATTTTGTCCAAAGAGTTAAAAATATGCAAAGTCACTAAGTGATGTCCTGCCTCTTCTAAAAAGTTCCATCTTTATATTATAAAGTTTTAGCATATGTCATGAATCAAACACTAATTTGGGCCGGTTGAGATTATCGATTGCATTGAAGGTAGAGATTTATCGCGACGACTTTCCACCATCGTGATTGGCCATGTTTTGATCTCTTAAGAGGAAAGGAAGAAGGAAAAAGGAGGAGAAAAGGGCAAAGTGAAAGGCAAAAAGGCATGGCTAAAAGGGAAAGAAGGAAAAGGGAGGGCACGGGGGTAAAAGCATGCTACGGTGTACCACTTTTGGAACCCTCAAAAGTACCTACACTGGGTACTTTTAAAACTGGTACTTTCTGTTTTTTCTTTCCATTAAAATCAATCAAAATTTTTTGAATTGAAGGTCAATAAGATGTCAATCTATAGTATTAGAGGATAACAATACTATTAGAGACTAATATAAATGGATTAACTCTCAAACTTATTATTTATTGCAGCATTTATGCAAGTTCCCAGTACCCAGTGTTGGGTACTTTTCTGGGTAGTTTCGCACTCCCTAAAAAGTACTTTAGATGGTACACCCTAGCATGCTTTCACCCACGGAAAAAACGGAAAGAAAAAGAAAGGGAAAATAGGAAGGAAAAAAGAACACTACGAAAAGGAGAAGAGGGAAAGGGTGAGGACAAGAAAAAGAAACGGGGAGAAAAAGGAAGCGAAAAGGGACAGTGGGTAAGGGGAAGAGATTGTGGGGAAAGGAGAAAAAGGGAAGGGAAAAAGAATAAGAAAAAAGGGAAGAGAAAAAGGGAGGGGAAAGCAGGTAAGGGAAGGAAAAAGGGCATATAGAAAAATGGAAGAGAGAAGGAGGGAAAAGAGAAGGGAAAAAAAAGAAGAGGGAAAGTGCGAAGAAAGGGGAAAAAAGAAGACATGGAAAAAAGGAAAGGGAAAAGAACAAAAGAGGAGGAATGGGAAGGAAAAAAGGCACGAAAATAAAGGGAAGGGAAAAAGGGGCACTGGAAAAAGGAGAAGAAAAAAAAGTCAGGGACAAGGGATATGGGAAAAGAAAAAGGGAGGGAAAAGCGGGGAAGGGAAGCAAAAATGGCATAGAGAAAACTGGAAGAGAGAAGGAGGGAAAATAGAAGGGAAAAAAAGGAAGAGGGAAAGTGCGAGGAAAGGAAAAAAAAGGGAAAAGGGAAGATATGGAAAAAAGAAAAAGGAAAAGATAAAGATAAAGATAAAGATAAGTTTTTATCGTCCACGAGAACCCTATCGGGTTATGGGACCCAAACAAAGAAAAGAGGGCGTGAGCCCCCTACAGAACAAAAAGGCATAAGCCTAAACAAAGCACAACATGGAGACAAAGCCCCGTAACAAAACATGAAAGAAATAACAAAAAGAACTAACTAATACGGCACTATACATATCCCAGCCAAGGGTTCTCAGGCCAATGGTCGCGAATGACAGCCGCGTGCCCCCTCTGTACACTGCCCATTTGCTCTGCATCCGAGCCTCTCGGACTTTGCACAACTCCCCCCGTCGCCTAGTCAACTGTACAGGGGAGAGATCCTCTTGAACAGAGAATCTAGTACTCTTCAAATGACTGCCGTGCTGAAGCACATATAATCTGTCCTGAGAGGTGCTGAAGTGTACGACTATATGACGAGGTCTGTCTGGTCTCTGGGCCCCAACTCGCTGGGCTGTGGCAATACTAGGCTGCTGAATATGCATGATATCAGTGAAAAACTTTGCAGCCTGTTCAACATCTGAGCAAGAATCTGTTTCAGGTAGCCCCGCTATGCGCAAATTGAGGCCTCTATCTTGCTCGGGATCCTTTATCGGTGATGGAACCTGCTCCCCATGCTTGTGAGAAGGTGCGTCTGTGTCTGAACCTGGAGTTACCTGTACAGCAGTCATTATAGTGTCCTTGCATGAGACTGGAGCTGTCTCCGTTCTGACATTTGTGCTCATGTTCGGCCCTAGGTCAGTCTCTGTGCATTCTGGCCTGTCTAGTTGTAAATCAGTCTGTATACTGCTATCTCGAACAAAAGAGGAAGGAAGGAAAGGAAAAGAGAAGGGAAAAAAGGGCACTGAAAAAAAGAGAAGAAAAAAAAGGTGGGGACAATGGATATGAGAAAAGGGAAAGAGAAAAGGAAAAGCCGGGGCGGGGGATGAGAGGGAAATATGATGCGGAAAAAATGGAAGCGAGAAAGGGCTGGAAAAGGATGAAAAGGGAAGCGAAAAAGACCATCGGAAAGGGAAAGGGAAGGAGAAATGGAAGGAAGTGAAGGTGAGGGAGAAGAGGGAAGGGGAGAAAAAGAAAAGGGAAAAAATGTAAAAGGAAAAGGGGAAGGGAAAGGGGAGGAGAAAAAAGGTAATGAGGGAAAAAGGGGGTAAAATAGGAAAATTGGAAGGGGAAGGGAGGGAAGGGAAGGGGAACAAAAAGGAAGAGAAAAATAGAAAAAGAAAAAGAAAAAAAAAGAGAACAGGAAATAAAAAAATGGAAAAGGAAGAAAAAAAGGAAAAAGGAAAAGGGGTGGAGAAAGAGTGGAAAGGAGAAAAAGAAAAAAGGAAAGGAGAAACAAAAATGGGAGAAGAAGAAAACAAAAAAAAGGAAAATGGAGATGGTAGAAATGGAATATTGGAAAAAGAAAAAAGGTAAATAGAAGAATGGAAAAGGAGAAAGGGAAAGAAAACAAGGTGCTGCGCACAGAGGGTTGCCTTCTACTTTCTAGTGGGTAAAGTAGCTTAAATCTAACCGTGTGGAATTCGAAGTCTCCACCATATCTGCCGACTCAATGTTTAAATTAAAGTAGATCCCTACCATGTTCTTAAAGGCCCGTCCACAAGTGCCCCTCGATCGAATTGTGTATGTAACTGAGTAGTTGAGTGTTGGTTTGAACACTAAGCATGCTCGATTACTATAGGCGAAGAAGTAAATTTTTTTGAACATACCTACAATGTGCAGGGATGTGAAGATAAGTTTCCACGGATTTTTAGTCATGAAGCTAGAGGCTGAGTTGCCCTATCATCAAAATCACATGGGGTATACTACTGACCTTGCAGCTGCATTTGTAGGATCGTGACCTCACAATTTTTGCTGGAGAGCGCAGAAAATGCAAATTCTACAAGTCTACAGAAACTAATCTTTGTGAAAAGCACATGATAGATCCTAACTTGACCGTCGCGGTATGCCACGCATAAAGTCCCTACGGATAGCACCACAGGTGCTCATCCATTTTGTAGTATGTCCAGTGTTCATGACACCCTACAGAATATAATCAGGCATCCTTTCACTAGTTAGACTGTTACGAGTATATGACACCGTCCCATACCGGTGCCACATACCATCTCACTAACACTAAGGATCCTTCACTCCAATAAGCCGTAGCTCATCATTAAGTTCTACCAAGAGAATACCAGGGAGAGAGGTTCAAGGTATATAAGGTTTTTGTTTGCTTGCTTATTATTTGCAATAGCAGACTCCACCGCCATGCCAACAATCCAGCCCAACCGCAAGCATCTCGGTTTATCACAGAGATACACAAGGGGGGCACTAAGCTATTTCCAAGTGTTCATCAGAAGGGAGTTCTTGGGTAGCCTAATACTACCCAAGTGGAGATTAATTGATACTGAGAAGGATTCCTTGATCTTCCTTCAGTTCCAGAAGATAGAGCGACTATGGCATCTGTCACATCCATCTATCTCCTAAGAACTTACCAATTACTTTTGCTTCAGAGCTAGGGAGCTGTAGCAACTCCTAGCACGGTCGAAATCCCGGCCCGATAATTCTCTCTTGGAAGCCTTGCTCCCGCTCTGCAACCTCTACTCCCGCGATCAGCCCTCTTGGCCTCTCACGCAGTTATGTCGCTTCCTAATCTTGATGAGCTCCCTGCCAGCATGGCAAGGCCACGTGGCTGCATCCTATCAGTTAGGTGTGACTACCGGAAGACCATCTAGCCTACTGCCAGCCAGAATCGGTAGCTCCCACTATTACAGGTCTTGTAGCTGAGCCACGATGGTGGCTGCCATTGATTAGGGGTGCTCACCTATTTATTCCAATAGTTTTATAACCATTAACTTTCAAACTAGAGTATTAACTTTAGTAAATGGCATTTAACCCATTATAAGGGGTTTTCTCTATTTGCCTTAGTTCTATGCATTATCGATGCAATGTTGCTATGTCCATCCATAGCGGCATTCTCCTAAGGCAACTCTTGCAACCATATTTATTTATTAAACACTCGATTGTGCCCCCTAGTCTAGGATCTACCAAGGTGCATACCCCTAGACTAGGGTAGGGAAACATCACGACCAATAATGCCACCGCATCAGATTATTATTATTAGCCCATAACAAACATGCATGCAATATTTACCACAATGGATAATATTAGGACATAACATTGTGGATACAATCTTTTGATGACACGAGGAGGCGTAGACTATAGTATTGAGGTGATGAGATCCAACAAGTAAAACAAGAACAACTAATATGATGATTTCGATCAAGAGTATATATACATGGATGTAAGATACAACTAGAAGCCACAAAATATTTGTTCAAAAAAATAGAAAACAAGACAATTGTTGTTTCCCTTTATCTTTCTCCTTCTTGTTACCTTTGGGACCTCTTTAAAAAGCTAGAAATGGCAAACATGGAAAAAGCCAAAGTTCTTGCATGGTCATGAAGATCCACCATGCAATGTTTTGGCAAGTATTCACTATTGCATAAATAATGAGAAAATAACAAAGCAAAGCACCCAAACAAAATGGTTTTATCAAAATTATGCGCATCGAGACTCAAATCCCATTTGCAAAAGTACCAAAATCATGGCGACAGCATAAAAAATTACTTGCATACCAATTGTGCATGGGTATACACTGCAAATCTTGTCACTTGCAGTCTTTATGTGTGATCTCAAGTTGATAGGCAAAAAACATGGCGATATCAGTGCCCATTTGTGCCAACTATGACCCACTTGAATATTTCAAGCGGGACAACAGAAAAGAAATTGCCACAACAAACATCAAACATCAAACATTTTTATAAGCATGAAACCTGAAGAAAAATAAAGGAGCACGATGCATACCGAGGCCGGAATGAATACGAAGAGTGAATAACCATATAGACACTACAGCTGTATAAGGCTTGCGGAAACGCCAAGGTATCTCAACAAAAAGTACAAAGCCAATGGAATAATCCCAACATATCCATAAAACAAGCCAGCCGACCAAGAGACCTTGTTGATATCATAATGCCAATGATCTGCCCCCTTAGAGCTTGTTTTAGTAGGCGGATATCTTTGCAAAATTCCCTAATGCAAAGAAGGTGACAAAGATGAGTGTTGTGCAGATCCAAAAGGGTCCATATCTGAACATGAAAGAAAACAATCCATTACTCTTTGTTCCAAAAGTCACTTCCCTACATAGAAGAATATGGTGAGACCAGATGATATATTCTGCTTTTGACATTCTTTCAGCAAATATCCTTACTAGATGAAGCATCTCTAAAACATAATGATGCCTTTAAGATACCAAGCACACGAAATTTGGGCCCAGATCATTGTTGATACTCAACAAAGACTATTTGGATACTACGCTGGTGTGATTCACCAAAAGTTCATTAACGAAATATGGAATGCCAATATCTAAACCGTTACTTGGTGTCAACAAAATATTGATGGCTCACATGTCTGGGTTGATACTTGTTGTTTTCTCCACGAAGTCTCCTCTGTAAGGTAGAAATGAATCACGAATCTTCTCTATGACATCTGAGGTGTCCACGTTGAAGTAAGGACGATATGAGACTATATTGAAATATCCTCTCGATTCTTCTGGAGGAGTAGCGGCGCTTCCTGGGCCAGGTTTTGAGAAGTTATCTGGTTTCAGCAAGTTATTTGATCAGAGACATTATTGCAGAACAAAATACAGAAAGTTCTGTGTATTTACTCCTTTCTATCTTCCATTTATAATATGACGAGCATAATAGAGGATGACCGCATACCATGCACATCTGCTGGAGGTTTGTAAGATCCAGTTAGTTTTCCGCCTGCTTCATTTGGTGGAAAAGTTTAAAGGTTAGATTCTACAAGCAAGATGCTGAAATTAGAATAATGATGATGTGTGTGCGCTACAAAAATCTTGACACATCCATACAATCCACGTTTTCATACTGAATCTCACTGAGCTTCTCATAAGTACAGCCTAAGGGCATTCTATTGCTCAATAATGCAATATATTTTGCCAACATATGAGTGCATAAAAACTAAACAAACATGCATCCATATAAGCAGGCCCTCTACTTTTAGATAGTACTAAGCACATGTGCAATGCAATCATATTTTGACAAGTTTCCAAAATCAGAATACCTTGAGATTGAAGTACAAAATGGTCTGGACCTGGAGCAGCCTGCAGGATATTAAAAAATGATGCTATTAAGCAATTATTATACTCAATAGCAACTAAAAGATTTAGAATATACGGGCAAGCTACGCCTTGCAATTTCATCCAACAACGAGACCTAAAACCAAGATCCACTAAAATGCAAGGTATTTCTTTCAGAAGTTCGCAAACCCAATATCTCCATGCCAGATCTGAGAACTAAATACTAAGATAAGCATAAAGAATGTGAAAAGTGATTTACCGGGACAGATCCAGAGACGTCAGTCCCAAGGCTAGTGTCGCCACTTGCCATGCCCTTGATATCGTAGATTCAACTGCTTGGTGTACCGATTATCGATTTGCAACTAAGGGGCGAGAAGATTATGTGTAGGCATCGTATAACTCATCAGTCCACGGCGCCAAACCATGTCCTGATGATTGTCCAGGTACTTGTCCTTCAGGTAAAAGCTTGTTTGGTTATGCACCTCCTCAAGATTGGATTTATGGCATGCTTCTAAGTTTCCAACATCGAGAGAATATGATGTCATACTTGATTGCATGGAGTTCACTTCTTCTTTCTTAGCAGTACAGGTATCTGTGAAGATATGTGACAAAACACAGATTTAAAACACAACAAATTTATCGTAGTTATTCTAGATGTCAAAAGAAGCGCATCAGCAGAACTATTGTACATGCTCTTACTCTCAATAAAGTCCACAATGAATTCGTGTTTGAAACAACAGATGGAACATGATCACCTTCGAGCTTCTGCAATGAGGCAACTGTAGTATGCCATTGATCAGCAGAAGTCGCTGTGTCTTTCACGCTGTATTGAAACACGAATAAGCAGGTTCATTCAAATAATATCTACATTTTTTAAAGCAGACAACATACCAATGTTGAAGCAATTCCTCCATGCGGCAATGCTTTGCAGCCAAAAAGGCTTAGAAGGCCTCTAGAGCATTTGCTTCTGCTTCATCATTGAATGCATGCAGCCGCTCTTGTGCTTTGCATATAACTTCATGGGCCTTTGTCATTCCTTGATGTAGGACTTTGGTCTCCTCTATTGAGCTGTCCCTTAAATTCTTCACTCTAGCGGCAATCTGAAAGTATTATAATGTAAGATATTGAGTGGATAAGATAAGATCAACAAACTCTCTTGTTTCATGCATAGTGCCTGCCAATAGATTTGCATTTCTGTCAATAAATCGTTCTCGTCTTGCCTCGTCTGATCCTATCATGAAAGAATATTAATATGTGTTCCATTTTTATGTAAATCTTATTCTTTACTCTAGCAATAGCAACCTCATAAGCTTGATGTAGATCAGCAAGAGATTGATCACGTGTCCTTTGGGAAGCATCCATGTATTGCCCCAACTCAGAAATATTTCCATCAAGGCTTACAAAGAAATCCTTCATGACAGTGAGAATCAAGCCTGCAGCTTCTCTACTCTTAAATGCAACCTGGAAGGAGTACGATAAAAAATAAATAACCTAAAGAAGACGGAAAACATTCGTATACTTGTTCAACCAACCTTCGGTTGCTGCTGGGCAAATGCAGCCAATTCAGATTGCTGCTCTGCCATTACTGATTGAAACCAGTCAACAGCCTTTCGGCTTTTGATGCTGCAGACAGCAATAACTGCAACACCCAACCCACACTGTTGAGTGACACCATACATAAGCTGTTTTAACGTTCAAAATACAATCTTACATTGTTCATATCATTCATATTCTTAGCAGTTGTGGAAGCCTTAGACTCATGGTCAACCGTAACAGCTTGCATAATCTCAAACTGTGAAGCACATACTGCCTTCAAACATAAAATCCTCTCTTTTAACTCTTTTAAGCCTGCAATTACAAGTAGCTGAAAGAATAAGCAAGGAACACAAAAATATTTTTCCCACTAAAAATCTAAAACCGAATGCATAAGATGATAACCTTCTCTTTGGAAACATTGAAATTTTGTAACTTGATGCCTATGCTTTCAATCTGCTTCTGCTCATTGACAGTGCTGCTTGAATCTTCTTGTCTAAGTTCAGAACCAAGAAGATCCTTCCAGGCCTGCTTCAACTTATCTGACAAAAAGTTACGCCCTGTAATCTGCTGTACAATCCTCTCTAGCACGCTTAATCCATCACAGGCTCTTATTTTCAAATTTTCATCTTCAACTAGGCCAAAGTACTTCTTTGCAAGGTCTAAAACAACATTATCAATATCCCATGCCTCAATTTTAAAACCTTTGAAATGCCTACAAAGAAATGCTGGTAGTGCGCCGGAATCAAGCTACAAAGCAACTGCAAATAGTTATTTTACAATGGCCAGCTTCTGCCACTTCATATGCCCAAATCGATGGACCCATTTGATAAACCCAAAGATTGATCCCCTCAGAAGACCGGTCTTGCAATTTGTGCTGCCATATTCATCAAATCCGAGCTTCCATCTGCCCTCCCAGTTAACAGGGAACATCCGAAATTCAGAAGGCAGGTACTGCATCTAGCTATCTAGCTATGGCAGTGCCGGTTATCCAGTTTCCACACCGCCCGCCCAAGAACACTGGAAACCGCCAGTTTACCTCCAACATTAGGTTTTTAGCAGTCATCAGCATATCCTAGGGATATTCTAGGATATACCTAGGATATGCCAAAAGCTCACATAAACAAGGGTTTGCCCCCCTAGGGGCAACCCCAAAAAAAAGTGTGGAAGGCAAAAGGAAAAGGAAAAAAGAAAGGGGAAGTGGAAATGTGGTTAAATGCTCTTAATTGTATGATTTTAAGAACGTGAATTCATTTAACAATTTACTCCAGTGTATCATTTACAGTTCCTAGCTATGCCCAGCAATGCTGGGCTCCATTTCTAGTGTCAACATGGAAATTTCCTTACTAAGAAAATTTTAAAATGATTAGTTGATATTAAAGTTTCTATGTCATAATGGTTTTGCCATATCATGGTTACCCTCACCACCTCATCATATTATTGCCATGTCACCGTGGAGGCCTTTGAAAAAACAACCATTTCATTGGCAGTTTTTTTTTTTTTTTAAATAAATAATGGTATTTATGACACCATAATAAATCAATGACTTACACTTTCCTTTGGAGAGGGCACTAGTGTTTGGGACACTTTTGCACCTATAGTAGATATGCCTTTTGGTTTTTTTATCTACTCTATAACTTTACTTGAATGAAATAAACTAGAGAATTTATAAAAGGATATTTAACTCACCACTACCCCTTGAATCATAATTGGGGTTATGCAGATGGTGTGTCATGCACCTTAAAGACAATATTGAGCCGTCAATATAGACCCTTGTATTTTTAAGTATATACACCTTTCAGAATTTTCCTTTTAACTCACACTTTTAACTCTAGTATTATTATTTTTATCACAATCGCTCAGCTACGCTAAAACTCTAAACCTCCGAAATATGGAAAGCAGATCCGGACTTACAGATTTCTGACCCATTTCTCACTGGCACAAGGATGAATGCGACATGCTAGGGTTTGTGCATTGAATTGGTGCTCTCTCACGTTTCCAAAAATGGTAAGTATTTGTGTTATCTGACTTAAGCTATCGGATTTAGCCTGCATGTAAGAGGTCTCGATAAGCACAAAAAGATCTGGATTTGACTAAGATCTTATCCTCCCAGCCATAAAGCAGACACGCATGAAATTTTAGGGCTCCCCTTTTGGTTCAAATGGTGAGCATGGACTCAGACCTAGAATCAGATTCATCTAACTCAGAAGAAATAGCTCTGAGAGAAGAACTCCCGTGATGCCGAGTTCACGGCTTGTCTATCAGACTCTGAATATCAGGAATTCATGACTGATCATAAGAATGGAAGTGGGCAGAAGCGGATACACAATGATACCAAGAGTGCTTCAAGCAGTATGAATTTTGTCCCCAATAATCCCAGGCATAGTGTTAAGGCCGTCTACAAAGATGCAGATGCTGAACTGTCTATCCCTGAAACACAACAAGAGGAGGAATATAACTCTGAACAAGAGGATAATCAGGTATCATTTCATTGTACAATAATATTAGTGCTTCTCCGAATAAGGAATCATCGGTGATTACCTATCTGAGGGCTCTCTAATTTAACACATAAGCTAGAAATGCTAAGCAGGGTTCGGGTTTCAATTTCTTTTCCCATGCTTTTCTCTTATATTTGAGTCTTTTTTAAGCTCTGATAAACCCATCTATAGGAAACCACTTTGATTCTGCATACAGGGCAAAAGGTTACAAAGGCTGAACGGTGATAAACCGAGAAGTCTCATTGTACCTTTTGGCCCTTCATGCATTACCATTTTCATGCTAATGTCATGTTGTTTGGGTGCAGTACCGAAGCTTCTCCCACCTTTGTCGTTTTTTTGCTTCCTCGTATGCTAGAAGATTAAAGTTTTTTTGGAGATGAGGAGACGATCTACACTTCCAAAGAATGATCTTAAAATGGTGACAAAGTTCTAGTTTATACTGAACCGGCTGGTGATGGCTTCCAACTCTCCACTCTAGGCGGATTATTTTATGAATATATAACTTTCTTTTTGGCTATGGTATTTCATTATGGGTAAAAAGTCGAGATTACTACTAAAGAACCTTGCTTTTGTTGTAGCTGAGTTTTATATGTTTAAATATCCCTTAAGATCATACTACTATATCTCTTTCGCTCACAGTTTGAATCTGCTATTATCCATAAACAGTTCCATAATATATCATGTAGATCTACTGTTTTCTTTAATATATAAGGCTGAAAATTTTTGCATACAGCAGTTTACCTTGTAAAGTGTTTTCCTTGGTGATAATTAAAAGGTTTATTCATGTCCACTTAAAGCATAAATAATAACATATGATGGATTTAACCTATACCATGGAATTTGATATAAATATATCTGTTTTAAAACATCACCCATACATAACATGCTTTATGATATGGCCATAGACTGTTTTTTCTTGTACAGCATATTTTAACATCTACTAAAGAACATATTATACTGTTTGATACTGATATGGGTTAATGGGTCCCGATAATAGACACATGCATTCTTAAAGACTCATAGTTTTCTAAAAGACTCCTATACAACATGTGTTAACACGTTTTAAAGAACCTTGTATTTTGGATGCCATAGACATGGGTTAATGTATTTAAGAATAGACAAATGTAGTCAAAGACTACTGGACATCATTTACACGGTTTGACTCTGGAGTACTTTGATAATTTGATTATATTAAAAAATATGATAAGCAGACAAAGCAGGAGAAAGGATCAAAAGATAATGTACCAGTTTTGAATGTTTGAGTTCATTTCTTTGGATTGATAATACAGCATAGGGATTGACCGAAGCTGATGCATGACCTACAATACTAGGTCAGGCCAGGTTTTTTTTAGATACTTCAATTCTTTGGTTTAACCAGAGTTGCATGTGTCTTTTGATCCCTATCCTGGTTTTTCCTCAACATTCATTACTGACCATGTGAATATATGTAGGAGCTATATGAGGAAAATCATTTTGTTATGATACCTCCCATGTGGAATAAGGAGCTATCAGATCTGGGGTATGCATCCAGCAATATGGAATGCCCCAGCAATGCTGTCCAAGCCTTGATGTGTTGCATCAAAGATAATAGGGTGCACGAATTTATACATGAGAAGGAGTCACAAAGAAAAGATGGGGATTTCTCGGCTGTTTCTCACTTTGGCATAAGCGAATGGATTAAATTTATCCCTCAAAGGAGGAGGAATACATCAGCATCATTGAAGAAACGTATAAATCACTACCCAACAAGATTTACAACTGGACTGTTGAAGAAGATAACTGCAAGGCAATATTCAACAAATGCATCCCTGCTCTAAAATCTGCCAATGAGGCAAAAGATGATGGTGACAATGATGAATCACTAAACTTTACACAAGCAGAGGACCAGGATGACCCTTTTGGGACCTCTCTCCTATCTGATAACGACATCCAAACTCTTCGGAAGGGTAATACCAGCTCTGATCCCAGCCATGATGATTTTGCTTTTACACTTGACAACTGTTTACTGTTCCCAGTTATCCCTGAAAGACAGGTAGAATATCAAAGTTTACTATATAATCATGGGATCTGGAGATCAAAAAATTTTGGGGCTTTGGCACCCATTAGTCGGGATGCCTGGTTTATCCTGGGTGGTATAACTCCAGCCCAAGTTAATGCCACAAAAGTTGCTGCTGAAAAAATGGAGAAGTTCGTCAAGAAAGATAAAATCAAATTATCATTTGACTGCAGATTTTTTGACAAGACCTGCAACAAGGAGCCATATATCTATATTAACCAGAAAGGCCATATGGCATACCCGACTGAACACAGGGATGACTTCTACCTGAAGAAACTCTGGAGAACTAGCTGCCCCTATTTAAAATGCGGTTGTGAAAACAGAGGCAAAAACAACAAAGACAAAAGCAAAGCCTGCAGGGATAACATGACGTGGCTGGATCAAGCCATCTGGTACATGTTCAATAATTTGAATGATATTTATCCTAATTTATCTACTGCTGCTCAGATGTTCTCATTCACCAACTGCCTCAGAACCACGTTCAAAAAGGGCATCATGGCCTACCTTTCATACCTTGAGATGAGAAGCATGCTCATCAACATGACCTTGGATTTGGCAGCTGACCCTTGGGCAGACTTCAAAATCAACAGACCCAAATGTAAAATGGTGGAGATCTGTGAAAAGACTATCAAACCAGTCTCATTTCTGAAAAGTTTACGCTCTGCTACACCTGTCTACCATAACAAAAAGCAGTACAAACAGGCGAGGACCAGTATATCTAGCTGCTCCAACTCAAACATCAGCAAGCCTCCAAGAATTTTTCTGAGAAGAAGGAAACTGAAAGTGACTCTGTGATGTGTCTAGGATCACCCAAAGCTGGCGAGACGTCTGTTAGTAAACAAAGCTACAATTCCATTCGACAAACGCATTGACACTACACAAGGACACAAGCTAAAATACTGAGGTAAAAATAAATATTTACTATTTCTATAGATGATGTTATATTCACATTGTATTTCTCTTTTTACATTGCTCACGTAATGTTTTTTGGTTCAAAAAATAATAATAACCATGCCACTCGGCTTACCATTGAAAATACTAAAGCCATTGGCTTTATGACTCATACTCCAACACCAAGGAAGTGGAATCCTGGTATGAGTGGGGGGGATTTTCTATTCTTCTCACACACACACAATCTCTCTCTATATAACCGTTTGATTAACCCTTTCAGATTATCAGAACAATTGATAAGGACTGTTTAGGAAGACTGCACCTACTCTCCATTGGGGGCAAGAACAAAAAGAAGATTATCCACTGCATTTTCTTATCTAAAATATTAGAAACTATATGCTTACCCAAAATCTTCCATGACATACTCTCAGATACCCTGGAAAAGGTTGGAATAGATATCATGGAGGAAACCATGTTCAGCTGGAAATATACAGAAAATCTCAGAGATTTATGTTACAAACCGTTCATGGTTTTTGCTACTGACAAGGATATTCCATGCCCATGTGGGAATCCCACACTTGGCAAATTTATTGATTCTGATTTTTGTGACGCTCCCAGAATATATACGACCCTCGGACGTATACATACGGGGACTTTCCCCTCCCATGGCGATCATCTCACCATGAGCAGGGCCCTCCGTCTATTTCGGGCCATCTATGAAATGAGGCCCGAAGAAGGACACGAAGGGGTCATTCGACCCACGCCTTCAATGGGACTCCTACGTCGCGGAAGCATGAATACAAGGGTTAGCACACAGCACGAATATACATAAATAACCACCACGAAGGGTGGCACATCCATCCAAAATACCACGGCATAGAATATGCATCTAATCCTAAGAAAACACCCAAACCCCAGGTTCTACCCCGGCTCAGACTCCCGTGGGGATCGACTGACGGCTGGGCCTCAAGAGATCAGCAGACCGAGTCTTGGCATGGCGTTGGCTGGCGTAGAACATTGGCTAGGGTTGTCCACTCCATCCGCCCCTCCTGTGCACACTTTGCGGATGGGTCAATTCATGCTATGGCCGCTATAGCCTTGGGAGACGCTTGACTTCGGGGCATCACCCTCTGAGCCTACTCCGGGTTCATGGCCTTTGGTCGATGAGGCAGGTCGGGGGCGTCCCCTTCGAGAATCCACGGTGGTTCCATGGGTGAGCTAGAGAATACGTGCGCATCAGCGACCCCGCATCCGTGCCGACTTACTCACCCTAAATCTACTCAAAGTGCATGGTGCTCCATACGGATCACACCACTACACCCAGGGAGTGTCAGACCCATACCCGGCCCTCAACGTGACCGGCTATCAGGCCTAGCCCTTGTAGGAGTCTCGGGAGCCTTGTATGCTCATGCAAGACCCCACCCCTCATGTCACCACTTGTGTTCCTTGTGCGGTGCTAAGCGGACCATAGCATCTAGGACCCGGTGGGTTCTTGTGCAATGAGCCGCATCTAATGGGACTTTACAGTAGCTATCTAGGAGCATACTACTATACACCGGTTCAGAGGCCTCTACCCCAGTAATCCCCGTTTTGAGTCGATCAAACAAAGAATTAACAATCCATCCTTTTTGAGTAAGAACCCGAATTGAATATAAAGAGAACTTGTTTGTACAAACAAGGGTTAGTTTCTATGGATGAATTACAAAAAGAACAGAGAAAGGCGGACACAACCAAGTGTTAACTAGAATTCACATAGCCACCTACCAGAATTACGGCTGGACTCATTCCCATGGGGCCTCCATCTCCGGCGGTTGAAGATTCATTTGTGGCTTCACAGGGGCGGCGGTATGGTGGTTCTCTGCAGTGGTTGATGGCTCAGCTCCCGGCCTTCCTTGGTCGATCTTGAGGAGTCAATCCGGGGATAGGGGTCAAGTTGGCATCCAAACTTGGCAACCCCCATGCTCCCCAATCGATTGGGGCAGGTGGCGCCTTCCCAATTGGTAATTATCCTAATTTCCTAGGTTATAGGTTATTATTATTAATGTGTTAAATTAGCATAGCTAATTTAATCCTTTGTAAGGTAACCCCCTAGGTTGCAATTAAGTTCCCATACCCCCATGGTAGCATACCTTTAGGGAGTGACGTGCTTGTATTTGTACGTGTCCCGTATAGTAGACCGTATGAATACGTGGAACGTCACATTCTCCCCTCCTTAAAAATAATGCTGTCCTCAGCATTAGGGTTAACTAATTGAATACATATATGTAAGGCACTGAATTAGAGAATGAAGTTAAGAATATAACATTAATACGTTGAGATTATAGTAATTTGGACAGTAATATATTGAAGTTAAAATATCAAAGTACAAGCACGAGGGTGCTCGATACAAACTTATGATCAAAGGAGTTTAGGACCGGAGTCCGATTTAAAACATTCTAACAACAAAATTCATACAGGTAGACAAAACCAATACGGAATAAGTTGGGTCATCAGCAACCCTCTATACAAGGCAGGTGACGACTTGTTCATTGTCCTGCACACAACCATATACCCGTAGGTTAATAATATGATTAAGTTGTGGTTGAAGGGACCACCCCCTACAAATAAAAGAAAAAGTATCTAGAAGGGAATCTATCATGTGTACGGCTTGCAATTCATTTGTGGCATGAGGAATGGTTGGTTCCTCAGATAGCCGGAATGAACGCTGATCTATTTACTAGATGCCTTCCTAGCAATTCAGCGGTCATGTCAACATCAACAATACACCACGCCCCTAGAGAACACGAAGGTGATCTCATCATCGGTTATTACTATCATATACGATGCGTCTACCCCTCTAAAACATGATTCTCGGTTAATCAAGCCTTCAAGCTTACCGCCGGGAGCGGGGTTGATAGCATCGTTGATGGTGCGGCCTTGAGATTCCCGCATGAAGTCCGGATAGTGCTTCTCAAGGTCTATCTTCATCACCCGGTAGCATCTTCAACGGTAAGTGCTTCCACTTGACCAAGTATTGCAACATTTGAGTCTTACGGTCCGTTTGTAAGCTCGATCAAGAAGAGCGGGCACTATTTCCAGCTGCTCTTCGGTCATTTCTAGGAGGGTAGGGGTATCCAAAACCTCCTCCGGATCAGGGGTGTGTTGCTTCGGAAGACTCACATTGAAAGACCTTGTGGATCTTCAAGCGGGGTGGCAAGTCCAAAGCGATATGCTTGTTCTCCCACACGTTCGATAATCCGAATGGCCCGGCCCCATCCGGGTGCCGGCTTCTTCTGATTACCAATTTTAAGCTTGGCTTGTTTTACTTTGATCTTAAGCCAAACTGATTCGCCCACCTGGAAGATTCGTGGGGTTCGGTGCTTATCCGTTAAACTCTTCTGACGACTGCGTGCAGCCAATAAGTAACCCCGAACTTCTTCCACCAAGGCCTGCATTTCCAAAAGGAGTTGTTGAGAGACCTCCACTTTAGAAACAGGATTATGCCATGTGTCTGGAGTAAGACATTGATAGCCATAATTTATCATGAAAGCGGACATTCTAGAAGACTCTCTTTTAAAATTGTTGTAGGCAAATTCCACCAAGTAAATATAATCCGCCCATTGTGACTGTTTACTCCATACATAGCTTCTTAGCATATCTTCGATAATACGATTGACACGTTCTGTTTGACCATCTGTCTGAGGATGGTAGGCTGTACTCATGGCAAGCTTGGTCGGATGGTGGCGAAGAAATCCCGCCGTAATGCATCGACAAACTTAGGATCCCTATCTGATACAATTACTCTCGGCATCCCGTGCAACCTGAAAATTTCCTTTGCAAAGAGCAAGGCGGTGTCAAAGGCGGTGTCCGTGGTGCGACATGGCAGGAAGTGAGCCATCTTTGATAATTTGTCGATTACCGACCATTAAGGCATCATACCCGCGAGATGCGTGGAAGCCCCACAATGAAATCCATGGTTATGACTTCCCACTTGGCGTTGGGCACATCCAAAGGTTGCAACTCCCCAGGAACTCTTAATTGCTCCGCCTTGGTTTGCTGACAAACCTGACACTGTTTGATGTACCTAGCAATATCCTTCTTCATGGAAGGCCAAAAATAGCTGGAGCGGATCTTAAAGTAAGTTTTCATAAAACCCGCATGTCCTGCTATAGGGCTGTTGTGTGTGTCATGGAGAATCAACTTTCGCACCCCTGAAGTCGCTGGAACACACAACTTATCTTTGTAATATAATAAATTGCCCTCCTTCTTATATGAACGGAATGCTTCACGTTCTCTATCGGTACGGGCTTCCTTACCCAAACTTTCCCAAATATTACAGAATTCGGGATCTGTGGCCAAGGTCTGTTCTATCTGCTTCCCAAACTCGCTGGTGAGTGTGGAAATGGCATTACAATGGGTGCGGGTTATAAAGGGATGACGTGACAAAGCATCCGCAACCACATTGTGCTTTCCTGGCTTGTATACAATCTCGAAGTCATATTCCTCGAGGAATTCCATCCATCTTCGCTGACGGAGATTTAGATTTGGCTGGGTGGATAGATAGCGGAGACTCTGATGATCCGTATCCAACTGAAATCTTCTACCAAGAAGGTAGTGTCTCCAAATACGGAGAGCATGAACAACTGCCAGCAACTCCTGATCATGGGTAGGATATCGCTGCTCTGCGTCATTCATCTTCTTTGAATCGTAGGCAACAACTCTCCCCTCCTGCATTAAGACACCACCGGTAGCTATCTTACTCGCATCGGTGGCTACCGATTTATCCTTTTCCGGATCAGGCAAGGTAAGGACTGGTGCAGATGTTAAAGCATCCTTGAGTTTCTGAAAGCCGACTTGGACTTTTGTTTTCCAATGTTCTATCCAATCCTTTACTTTCTCATGTCTTGTGAGATTAGTAAGAGGTGCGGCAATTGTTGCAAAATCCTTAACAAATTTCCGATAATATCCTGCGAGTCCCAAGAAACTCCGGACCTCTGAAACATTAGCTGGAATGGGCCAATCCTTTACTGCTTCTATCTTAGCTGGATCTGTAGCAATTCCTTCTGCTGAAATAATATGGCCCAAATAGTCTACTCTCAGAGTGGCGAACTTGCATTTAGAGAATTTGGCAAAGAGCTGATGGCGCCTTAGCTTTTGCAAAGCTAATCGAAGATGTTGTTCATGTTGCTGCAAGGTTTTACTATAAATGAGGATGTCATCAAAGAAAATGACAACAAAGTCATCCAAGTATTGGCGGAAGATGTCATTCATCAACCGCATAAACGTTGCAGGGGCGTTGGTTAATCCAAAAGGCATGACAGTGAATTCGTAATGGCCATATCCGCACTAAAAGCAGACTTATGGATGTCCTCTTCCTTAATCCTTATCGATGGTACCCGGGCGCAAATCAATCTTTGAGAAATATTTTGCTCCTTGTAACTGGTCCATAAGATCATCGCCCTAGGCAAAAGCATAGCGATTCTTGATGGTATGCTTATTGAGTTGCCTATAATCAATACACATCCTTAAGGAGCCATCTTTCTTCTTGACAAAAAGAATAGGGAGCCAAATGGTGAAACACTAGGCCGAATAAATCCCAAATTCAAGTAACTCTTGTAGTTGTTTCTTAAGCTCTCGCTAACTCAGGAGGACTCATTGATGCGGGGCTTTGCTTTGGTAGGCTTAGTACCGGTTCAAGAGTTATCTCACATTCCACCCCTCTAAAAGGAGGAAGTTTGTGGATCTCATCTGGAAAAAGATCGCTAAATTCTCGAAGAAGGGTAGCAATGTCCGATGGTAAAGCGTCGATTACTTGCTGCTGTTTGGAGTCCGACTCAATGGAAACAAGTTTAATGAGGCAAAGAAGTTCATTCCTGCGCATAGCTTTTCCTAGCTGCTTTACTGACATTGACTGCATGACGGAGTGTAATGAATCACCTTTTATCGTCACACGTGCTCCATTAGCGGCGTTGAAGGTGACTTCCCGCTTCTCGCAGTCTATGTGGGCTCTGGCAGACGCTAAAAACTCCATTCCCACAATAAGATCATATTTGCCAATGTCCATTAACTCGGCACCCAAGGCAACTGGTGCACCTGGCAGCTGCATTTTAAGGTTAATACGGTGGCCATGAGTGTGTCTGATCTTACCGCTAGCTAATGTGACTGGCTTAGGTCGGGATCTCAATGTTTCCACCGCAGCACGGGCCATTCTAGGAGAAGCAAAATTATCGTACTACTACGTGTCCATCAAAATTATGAAGGGCTTACTTGTCTACTTGGCCTATTGTAGAAATAATGAAGGTTGACTTTCAGCGTTACTGTTTCTATAGCGGCAAGAATATGAGGCGCACCATGAATGTACTCAGGAGCCTCGTCTTCCGCAAAGAAGATTGGACTCCAAATCTTCCCAATCCAGGTCGGCCATGGCCAATTGAAAGCGTCTCTGCGTGACGCACGGACAATTCGCATGAAGTGTCAGGGCCTCATGCACCGTAGCATGCCTTATCCGGGGAGCTGTTCTCACGGCCTCTTTAGGAATGGACGTGTAAGAGCCCCGAATTTCCTTGCCGGCATTGTTACGCTTATCCGGCGTCTTTGAAAGCAACTTTCTTCTCTGGCGTCCATAAGAATTGTCTTTGAGAGGGCCCCGGACTTGGCGAACGGGGTTTTGTAAGGTGTGGGCGGCCGTGGGCTGTAGTAAGGAGCAGGTCGCGGATACTGGCTCCTTGGCGTGTCCTCCTCAAGGCTTAATGCCTTAGCTTCCGCCTCTGCTACTGACTTTGGGTCGATAGCCTTGACCATTCGTTTAATAGATGGGGCCAACCCTTCAATGTAACCCTCTACTGCTCTTTTCTCATTCATTCCTGGCACATACAACCTCAAACGCATGAATTCGTCAGTGTAGGCCTGCACGGACATGCCCTTCTGTTCCAACCTGTAGAAGGTCTGAATCTGTTGGCATTTGTGCGCACGAGGCACGTAATGCGATTTAAAAGCCTTAGCAAACTTCCTGAACTTGCATCTGCTCCTATCCAGGTGTTTAGCTCTGGTAACCCTTCCACCAAATACTGGCAGCTCGGTAAGGTTAGGTGGTGGCGACCTTCCTGTATCCTTCTCCGTCATTCCATAGGACTTCCCGAACTCCTTCATTTCGTCTAACCAAGATTCCGCATTCAAGCCTCCTCGGATTTCCCATCAAACCGAGCCAACTTCGGTTCTTCCATATACTAGTGATAGGTCAGTATCAGCAGGTTTTTGGTATTCCTTATCCTTACGCCTTTGAATGATCAGCGTCGATAGCGAGGACCCGAAGAACCCGAAGTGGTTGAATGTGAGGAAGCGGCGCTATCCTTAGAGGAACCGATGACGCTTAGCATGAGTCCTCCCTGCATGCAGTGCGGGGCTAGTTACGGGAGGAGATGGCTGTTGTGCGGTGGACTCAATGGTCGCGGGAGGTAATTCGGTCCGTCCGCTGAGTATGTGGCGATGGATTGGTATGCAACACATAAGCTTTGTAACTTCGCCGAAGTTGCCTTTTCATTAACATCAATTCTCGCTTGGGGGTGAGCCTCTTTGGCGTTGGAGGTGTTTGCCAAGCGTTCATACGTGCATTACCGCCTATAGGAGTCATTCATGAATATATAAGCAGATTTACATTAATGTGCAATCCCTTTTTAAGTTAATGGAACAAAAGTATATACAAACAGAAGACAATATTTGTATTTTATTCAAGTTGATTATTACAACGGGTTGATTGATACATGGATTGAGACAAAAGTAGGTATGGTACAATGGGAACTTTTAAAGTTCTACTGGCACACAGCGTAGCCACAACAACGAAAACACAACGGAAGAGACCAAGCCTAGGGGTTGGCGAAGGGGTACAGGATCGCGTAGCGGGTACTCTCCCGTACAGCTCGGACGAGTTTATAGCGTGCCCAGGCTTGGACAATGATTGCTTGGTACTCCCATGTTGGGCTGATAATCAGAAGGTTAAAGAGCCTTCGCATCGCATAAAAGAGTTGCCAAAGATGGTCGTTGGCGTCCTCGAAGGCTTCGTGCCTGGTCATATTCCAGTAGTCCCAGGTACGACACAGGGTCATCTTCAGATCCTCGAAAGCTCGGTCCCTAAGGATGTTAACTATCTCCAGCCCTTTGTCAGGGTCGTAGAGTTCCCCTGGTGGCGGTGGTTCGGTTTCATAGCCTTCCTCCCACTCTGGATATTCACCATATCTCTGGCCATAGTCCTGGTCTGGCGGCCCGGGATCATCCCTCCTAACCATATCGGTGATTCTCTCCTCATATTCCCAAATGTTTTCCTCTGCAACATAGTTGGAATAAATAGAGAACATTTTGTAATTCCATTATATTCTAAAGTTTTAATACTTTTGAAGAGGATGTCATAAAGAAAAGCACACCATTCAATAATACTCCTCAAGAGAACTTTGTATTTAATAAGTAAATAAGGTACACCATTTGTCAATATGGTCCATTCAATTGCCAACCGAAAATCCCAGAACACACATATATAAACATATAAGAAAAGAACTAGCAAAACATATATATATATACATTTTTCATAGCAAAATTATACTAGGAACTAGGCCCTGTCTCCTGATCCTTAGCCCTAGGAGGTGGTGGAGGCGGTCGGTGTCGCAGCAGAGTAACCCCAGGGTCTACTGTGGCAGCCGCAACAGATGCAACCTCTGGTGGATAGGCAACGGCCAATGGGGCTGCCGTGAGGAGCTTCATGCCCATCCAAGGCGCAATGTCCTGACCCAAGGCCGTAAGGGCAAGATCCCGTCGTACGAGTACATACGTAAACGTACGATAGGGAAGCTTCTTGTGGCCGGCGAGTGTAGACAGTGCACGAAGGGCCCACCATGAAGCTTCAGCCCTCGGCCCTAAGTCCGGGCTATGAAGAGAACCTCGCCCGTATTTGAAGGCCGACAAAAAAAAGCGGGTGAGGTGGTTACCCAAAGACCTTCCCTTGCGGAGTTTCAGATGCGGCCACTTCCTTATCTAAGTCCATGGGGACTTCTTCCTCCTTGAGCTCCCTGTTGCTCCTCCTTCTTATGCCTTGAGGGTTATGATATAAATCTTCACCCTCATCATCCGAAGCCGGAGGGAACCTCAACCATATTGATGTTTGGGGCGTGAGGTCCCATAGCCGTGAAGGCATCCAGTGCGGGTGCAAAGGCGGCCGGTTCCCCGCATCACGAAGTCGCTGAAGACGTAATAGAGTCTCCGGCCGGCTCTAGGGTCTCGACGGAACTGCATTTGGTGGTGCACCTCGGGAGGAAGCTTCGGTAGAAGTGAAGTCGATGAAATCATCCATACAATACTCCGCAAGCTCATAAAGTACATGGTCTTTGCTTTGCGCCGAAATCCGCCACTACATTGATACGCCCGGATAATATCATCCAAGAGAAGGTATTCTTGCCCCCGGTGATATATAACGGAAGGCCGTCTAACCCCCGACAAGCCCATAGTTGGGTCACGGCGGCGGTGGTAACTCCTCTCTAGCTCTTTCCAGCGGGCAAAGTTGCCCATTCGATATGCTCGTCATCCCCTCCTCGGAGGATTCCGGCGGCTTGCCCTCTCTGCCGGGCAAGATTTCATCCTCAACGTATTGGTCCATGAGGATGGCTAGAGCGAAAGTAGCTTCCAGATACTGCTGCCCCTGATGCTGGACCACTGGTAGGTGTTTACCCCATCGGAGTTTCCCCTTCAAGACGTCATAAGCATGTGTGTCCCCGCCTAGCATCTGCCGAACTATCTCCCGCTCCAAATACAGCTGGGGAGGATCCCCCAGAGGAATACACAGAGGAAGCATGTCCTCCATGTAAAAATCAAGGAATCCGGCGTAGTCCGGATGCCGCTGCATACTGGTGAGGAGGTCTATGCGTTGGCATAGCAAAGGCTGCAGCAGTCGAAGGGAACCTTGTGGATCCCATTTCTCTCCATCATGGTACCCAAAGCAAAGGTCGGGGCGCAGCCATGGCTAGAAGGAAGGAGAGAGGAAAAGAAGCGTTTAAAATAACCTTACAGTCCCCTTTTAAACCCTTTTATTAAAGCTGACGTCAGCATTTTATTTTAAATTTAACATAAAAAAAACATTAAACTTTTAATTCAAAATAAAAGCCTCTTTATTAATTATCACAAAAAAAATATGTACAAATGCGGATCCCCGCAAATAGGCTAAGGTTGCTCCCCCAGTATCCCTACGGCGAGGGCTAGATCCTTAGGCATTATGGTGACCCTCTTTGCGTGGATAGCGCAAAGGTTGGCGTCACCAAAAAAAGTGCCACCAAGTAGGCTTCAAAGCAGACCTCTTGGGCGCCAAAATTGCAAAGGTCCGGAAACGGAGATCGGTCTTGAATTGTCATGCGATCTCGTACCCAGCCCTACGAAAAAAGGTAGCTTCCCGATCGGAAGGTCCGTGGACTTCTGAATTTTCTTGGGATCTCTCCGCAATGCCCGCGATGCGGTGGAACCGGTGAGGCTTCCGCTGTGCCCCGGGCTTGACAGGTGGCCCCGACGGTGTTGGCACCGTCTTAGCCCCAAAGAACCGGTTCCGGGCGTTGTCAACCCGGCCGCCAAGCCCTCCGGTCGGAGCTGGTCTTCTTCCCAAAAGCCCCGACAGTCCTTAACTTCTCCTTATATTGACTGCCGGACTTATGGGCGACACCCTTCCTCCGGTGCTTAACGGTCTGATGCGTCGGTTTTGGGTCCGGCCCACTCCCAGATGCACCTCCCTCTTGCTGGTCCCGCTGGTCTTGCCGGTCCCGCTCATCTTGCTCAATCTTCTCCCGCTCCTCCCGAGCTCTCCTCAGATCTTCTTGGATCTGAGCAAAAAGTTGGGCTGCGGCACGGCGATTAAGTTCGGCGTGGTACCGGTGTGGCCGCAGACCCATATCTATCTGAATAGTTGTCAGATAGTCTATGCTGATATCGGGGATTTCTCCCCATACAAAACTGTTGGAACCCTCATGCCAGCGATATGGGGGAACCTCAATGGCTCTGCCATCAATAACGGCAAAGCCGTCCCCGAGGTACCGGTACTCCCTACCCCGGGCTGCTGTATCAGCCCGCTCAATCTCTCGGTGGTCGTCCTCCCTGGCCAAACCCCGGATACGGTCGGCCTCCGTCCTGACATCTTCCTCCTCCGTATGGCCTTCCTGTTCGGGAGGATAAAATTTGATGAGCATCATCACCATATCAGGTTGCTCAACAATGGTATATGGGAGCTGGCGTAGGTTCAGCCGGATGAGAAATGGCTCTGAGAAGTGATAGATAGGATATGGAATCCTATCGTTGTTCTCAAACCTGTTGACCAGCTCATCCAACAAGATGTCGACGAGGGCTGGGTCAGTAGCCATGTGCTCAGCAATCATGGCGTAGATCTCCACGATGCTCATGGTGGATGGATCCGGAGCGCTCTTGGTAATGGCCATCGCGTGTAGTGAGGCGCTGGCGGCGAAGAGAACGGCAAAGGGGGCGCTAGGATGCACAAGGCACACGGGCGCAGGATCAAGGTCCGGTCTGATGGCGATGGCGGAGGGCGGCTCAGGCGGTTGGAGGCGCGGAAGCAAAGGCAAATGACAGAAAATGGTTTGCCAAACGGCCAATTAACTTTTAGAATTTCAAAATTTTTTCCTTATTAACTTCAAAATTTTATTATTAAAAAAAATATACGGCGGAAATACGGCACGCCACATACGATTCGGGCGCCGATGGCATTATACGGGTTTTACGCCGACGGGTGTCGTCGAATGCAAGCGGCGCTCGAAGTTGACTGGCGGGCCAGCGTTGACTCGAAATCCGACGGGTCAGCCGACAAAGATTTCTCGGGCCTTCTAGCTTGATCGCGAAAGCGACAAAACCAAGCGGCGCTCGATTGCTTTTGGGGCCGCCCTTGACTATTTTTCGCACCGAGTTGGATGTTTTAGGGTAATTCGAGCCCAATCCAATGGAGCCATCATCTTTGTCATTTGAGTTACCCATCGGCACCTGCTAGGCCTCCAATCTTGGCCCCTCCACTTCAAAGCTACAATTTCTTAACTTAACCTAACACCAAGCCAAACAACAAAGAGAACTAACGACACATTGACTTAGCCTCCTCCTAACTACGCGGCTTACGAAGTTAGTGTTTGGCCGCTGCTATGATTTCGAACAACCGAAATCACGGCTCGATACTTTGTGACGCCCTTAATATATCGACCCTCGGACGATACATTGGGACTTTCCCTCCCATGGCGATCATCTCACCATGAGCAGGGCCCTCCCGTCTATTTCGGGCCATCTATGAAATGAGGCCCAAGAAGGACCTGAAGGGGTCATTCGCCCACGCCTTCAATGGGACTCCTACGCCGCGGAAGCATGAATACAAGGGTTAGCACACAGCCATCTAATATACATAAATAACCACCACGAAGGGTGGCACATCCATCCAAAATACCAACGGCATAGAATATGCATCTAATCCTAAGAAAACACCCAAACCCCAGGTTCTACCCCGGCTCAGACTCCCGTGGGGATCGACTGACGGCTGGGCCTCAAGAGATCACAGACCGAAGTCTTGGCATGGCGTTATGGCGTAGAACATTGGCTAGGGTTGTCCACTCCATCCGCCCCTCCATTGCACACTTTGCGGATGGGTCAATTCATGCTATGGCTTTCGCTATAGCCTTCCGGAGACGCAGCACTCGTGGCATCACCCCTCGAGCCTACTCGGGTTCATGACGCCTGGTCCGATGAGGCAGGTCGGGGAGGCGTCCCCTTCCAGAATCACAGTGGTTCCATGGGTGAGCTAGAGAATACGTGCCGCATCAGCGACCCCCGCATCCGTACCCGACTTACTCACCCTAAATCTACTCAAAGTGCATGGTGCTCCATACGGATCACACCACTACACCTGGGGAGTGTCGGACCCATACCCGGCCCTCAACGTGACCTGCCATCGCCTAGCCCACCCTTTGTAGGAGTCTCAGAGCCTTGTATGCTCATGCAAGACCCCACCCCTCATGTCACCACGTGTTCTTTGTCCGGTGCTAAGCCGCACCATAGCATCTAGGGACCCGGTGGGTTCTTGTGCACAGCCGCATCTAATGGGACTTTCTGATGCTATCTAGGAGCATACTACTATACACCTGGTTCAGAGGCCTCTACCCGTAATCCCCCCGCTTTGAGTCGGATCAAACAAAGAATTAACAATCCATCCTTTCAGAGTAAGAACCCGAATTGAATATAAAGAGAACTTGTTTGTACAAACAAGGGTTAGTTTCTATGACTGAATTACAAAAAGAACAGAGAAAGACGGACACAACCAAGTGTTAACTAGAATTCACATAGCCACCTACCTTGAATTCGGCTGGACTCATTCCCATGGGGCCTCCATCTCTGGCGGTTGAAGATTCATTTGTGGCTTCACAGGAGGGACGGGTATGGTGGTTCTCTGCAGTGGTTGATGGCTCAGCCCCCGGCCTTCCTTGGTCGATCTTCAGGAGTCAATCCCAGGGATAGGGGTCAAGTTGGCATCCAAACTTGGCAACCCCCATGCTCCCCAATCGATTGGGGCAGGTGGCGCCTTCCCAATTGGTAATTATCCTAATTTCCTAGGTTACTAGTAATGGTGCCCAGCGTTGCTGGTATAAGTTGGAAAACCATAATTTATAGCCCAACAATGCTTCCAACCCTACTTATCTTCTAAGAATTTTTCTTCAACTGTTTTTTTAAAGCTAAACAATTAGTATTTCTCAAAGGATGGAACTAATCAATCTTCATTTGGCATGGCCATTATAGAAAGATTGGTTTATTCATGTTTGGTTATTTAGTGCCCCCTCAATATGAGACAATTTTAAAGCATAGCACTATTGGTTATTTAGTGCCCCAAGTGGACAAAGTTTGCTACCCTTAATATGAAACAATTTTAGAGCGTAACACTATAATTTTAAACTTGTGTGTAGATCTTATTAAGGTTTGTGAAGAGGGAAGCATGATTGGAAAAACCGAAGGGGGATTATTCTTTATGAAATCAAAGATCCCATAAACAAATGAATTATATGTTTTAATTGGTTTAAAGATGTTTTTTATTCTCTTATTGTCTATTTTCTTATTGTCAAACGCACATCTTTGAAACACCAAGGCAGTTGGTAAGCATATACTTTTTTATTTCATTAGATAATTTTTGATGTTATCTCTTTGCCGCTTTAAGCATTATTGATGTTATCTCTTTAAGCATTATTGATGTTATCTCTTTACCGCTATTTTTGATATATTTGCGTAAGATTCAAGTGCGGATGCATTTTTCCAAGATCTTATTCACGAACATTTGTCCATATCATCCATAGTAAATGCATAACAATTTTAGAGAACCACGTGTCAAAATTATAATACCTCCAAATTGGGTAAATCCACGAACTTAAATGTTGCATTTGTCTCGTCATATATCTAAAGATAAACTACATTCTCGGATAATAGTAGATGTGCAAGAACCATGAAAAGCATTCACCAAAATGAATGCCTTCCTATGAAGCATGTTACAGCACATTGAGTACAATTGCATAAATCATTTGTTGGATAAAGGGGTGTATCTTGAGAAATATAATAGTAGATGTCCGAAGCTATTGAAAAAACAGAACACTTTCGGAACATGATATGTTATATTCACGAAAATGAATGAATTTTTATGATAATGGATATGAACAATACATTGTCATACATCCTTTAAGATTTATGATGGCTATATAAAAACCTCATAGTAACGTAAAAGATTTTCTTCACATAAAGCTGCACTGTAACATCAAATGATTTTGAAAGATGACAAATGAGGAATCGCACAACCAATCGCTCTAAGTTGATGGAGAGGTCTCAAACTTCAATCTGCAATCTACAATGGCAAGGGATACCACGGTCAATGTAAGATTGGATTATCATCGATCATGAACATATGAATCTTCAAACTGCAAATATTTGGAAAGGAATTCCTTCGACTACTTTTGCAAACTACTTTCTTTTCTGGTCATCTTCCCCACATCATGAGCAACTGGAAATCTTGAGTGGCGCATGGGCTATAACTCCATGGAGACTCAGGAAGCATAAATAACATCCTAAAGAATTTTGTTCATAATCGTTGAAATTTTCAGCACCATGAGGAAAGATAGAACTGAAGCGGATGTCCGTTGAAGCACGTAAAATCATAAGGTACCACTATTTGCGGATGCAACCAAGAGAAATTTCTAGCAGCCCTCAGAACTTAATTAAATGAGAAAAAATATTCCACACCTCTCTTTAAAGCTTGAAGAAGACTCCATAACCAACCTAACAGTTCACATCATGTGTTGAGCAAAGGAATAACTTACTACAACAAGCTACGAGGCCATGCCGATCAAGATTGATGGTATCTTACGGAGCTATCGTCTCTAAGCGATGCACGTGGTCTTTTAACAATCGAAGACTTATCAAGAAGTTCCCATAAAATTTCAAAGATGGGAAACCCCCGTGGATTTAAATATCTTGCTTCAAAAGATCAAATTCGCCGCGGCATACATACATGGCTACATTGCTCCAAATGGGCTGCAGAATGAACTCAAACATGAATCCCTAAGTTTCAAACATGAACCCCAATCTGTCAAGCAGCAAATAATATTCTCGGAAGTCGCAAGAATTCGACTTGCAAAGCCAAAATCTTATAAATTTCTATCACGAACTCGATTGAGCCATTTGATCTAGCCGGTTTTCAACCTATTCATTACATTTTGCATTTTTCAAAATCGGTTGGTTCACCGGGGATAATGTATCCCTCGTGTCTCGATTCTCGCAAAGTCTGTAAATGGGCTTTAAAGGCTGCAGGTTTAGCATGCGAGGACATTAATGCATTGGGTCTTCACCATATCCGCATTTTTCGATATCCTTGCATACACAAAGATAGTGTTCCTAAATCTGAATGATTTGACTGCTATGGCTTAAGAGAGAGAGTGTTGCGAGATCTTTCTAAGATTTCCCCATAGCTCACCATAGGATGCCATAGCCGAGCTCTATAGATTGTAGCTAATATGCTCGCCTCGACAAAGGTAGGTCGGAGAGAAAGTATGGAGGGAGGCGATATCTTAAAACTGTTTGTACAGCTATGGCCTCCAAAGCTCGAACAAAACTCCAACCTGCTCCAACATCCTTAAGCTTAGCCTCCGGCCGAGGCGCAGGCGACAACCACGCACTGAGAGGTAAACACAGGCGAAATTACCAAGAAGAGTGCCGATTCCCGTTCTCGCTGGTCATTTAGGTCCAATATACTGAATCACGATATGGAAAAAGAACCCACCGGGTGGAGTTTAGCCACTACTCCCTAGGGAAGTAGTAGCACCGTGTTCCCACCAGTAGTCACCATGGCCGCGATGCTCGAGAGTATGGCCGGAACCAGAGGCCAGATAAAAAGGAACCCAGCTCAACTCCGACGGATAGGGTTTGTAAATGAAGGAGGACTCAACTCCGACGGATAGGGTTAGGGTTTTTTCTGGAATGATCACGACCGTCTATTCAAAGAGTTAATGTGGGCCGCCCGATCTAGGGTGCGGTCCATTACACAACATTATAATATAAGATAGGTTATTATTATTAATGTGTTAAATTAGCATAGCTAATTTAATCCTTTGTAAGGTAACCCCCTAGGTTGCAATTAAGTTCCCATACCCCCATGGTAGCATACCTTTAGGGAGTGACGTGCTTGTATTTGTACGTGTCCCGTATAGTAGACCGTATGAATACGTGGAACGTCACAATTTTGGACATATCTGTACCACAGATATTGGCATCATCCTTAATACCAGATTAAGCAGACTTTTTAAGAAAGGTTTAAATCATATCCCCAACAAAATGTTAGAGATTGCTGCTTTCAGAAAAGAACTTGAGACCATCTGTCTCAACCTATTCAATGCTCACAGATTTACATATCCTTTCATTACTGAGGACACTATCACTCACATACAAAATAGAGTGGTTAACCGAGCAGTTTCAGAAATTAAGGGAGCATACAAAAAAGATTGCTCAAGAAGTTTTGCACTAAATGATCAACTAGTGGTTAGAAATCTAGCCTGGCTCACAAAGAACTTCTACATTTCGGGTATTGATAAGGCTACTAACAATCCAGCCTTCATTTGCCCTATGTTTGTACTAGATCGTGCTTTAAGAAGACTTAACAGCAAAGATTTCCTCAGAATCGATGATAGCCCAGAGTCTATCAAAGAACAAATCAAGAAGGACATGATTAATCTGACCAACAACACACAATTTGACAGTGACAGCCTTTCCATATCTACTTGGTATATACAAATCGCATAAAAAAGATTTTCGCTGGATCACAAACGCGCATAGCACAATATATTCTGAGATTTCATCAGTAATTACAGCAATTCTTAACAACATTGTAGAATTGTGGCCGGAGGTCTCCAAGTGGTCTTGTGCTAGAATATGCATTATTCCTGGAAAGGTGTCACCTAATTGGATCATTGGATCAATTTATGATGTGGTTTTAAACCTCCCAGAGAAAATAAATGAAGTTTTCATTGCCGACATCACCAAGTGCTACGAAAATATTCCCCTACTTGGCGACACTGGTATATGCCACATTATGGATAGGATCTTTGAGACAGTCTGGTCCTATATGAAAAGCATCAATAAACACTTTACTCTCTGGGTTAAAAAATGCCCAGATAACTCAATCACATGCAGGTGGTTTAAGCAAGCTCTACAAGGCAAATGCTGGAGTCTGATTCATCCAGAATACTTATCTCAGGTTAACAGATGGCTCCTCAACAACTGTTACATTAACATGGGTATCGGAATGTGGAAGCAAATCTGTGGCATACCCATGGGTTTTTCTTGTAGCCCATGCTGGTGCAATCTATATCTAGCATGGTTCGAGATGAATTTTATTAAAAATCTTGCCAAATCTGGCAAATTCAAGGAAATAGCCTTGTTTAAATACAGCTTTCGCTACATGGATGACCTATTAGCTATCAACTGTCCAAATATTAGAGATTTCCTTAAGGAGGCTTTCATTGATGGTGTCAAACAGCTACAAATTTATGATTTGAATACACTTGGTATTAAGGAGGAAACAATATTCAAAGATATTGGGACGTCTGGTCTCAAATTCGGATACAAGGCCAACTTTTTAAACCTATGCATAGAGATCATAAGCAAGGAATTGGGTGTCTACAGAACTTATAAGTTTGATAAAAGGGATAACCTCCCTTTTGTTGCACTCAAATATGTACACGCCAATAGCTGTCGCCCCTTTCATCAGGCCAGCAATGTTATCTTGTCACAAGTAATGCCTTATATGTATATCAACTCTTGTCATATATCTGCTACAGAAGACATTATTGGACTCATCAACTGCTTCATCAAGAATGGCTTTGATCGCCTGGGACTAAAAAAGAGAGTGGTGCAATACATTCAAGAAAATATGTTTCCAGGTCTCAAGTATGACAAAGATCTACTACTACAAGGAATAAAAAATAGAAACTAGAGGTAAAGAAAAAAAATTTCTGTTTGGATAGTTTATTTTCAGGTTTCTAGCAGTTATTATATAGGGAAAGGGTTGACCTCTGCTGGTAGTAGGGGTCAACCTCCCCTATCTGTCTATGGTCAGCCACACCTCACGGATGGAGGTAGGTTTTTTTTAAAATAAATAATGGTATTTATGACACCATAATAAATCAATGACTTACACTTTCCTTTGGAGAGGGCACTAGTGTTTGGGACACTTTTGCACCTATAGTAGATATGCCTTTTGGTTTTTTTATCTACTCTATAACTTTACTTGAATGAAATAAACTAGAGAATTTATAAAAGGATATTTCACTCACCACTACCCCTTGAATCATAATTGGGGTTATGCAGATGGTGTGTCATGCACCTTAAAGACAATACTGAGCCGTCAATATAGACCCTTGTATTTTTAAGTATATACACCTTTCAGAATTTTCCTTTTAACTCACACTTTTAACTCTAGTATTATTATTTTTATCACAATCGCTCAGCTACGCTAAAACCCTAAACCTCCGAAATATGGAAAGCAGATCCGGACTTACAGATTTCTGACCCATTTCTCACTGGCACAAGGATGAATGCGACATGCTAAACAAAGTTTAAAATGAAACGCACTTATTTGCTGCAAATGCACTTCAAAAGGAATCTTTGAAAGATTCCCTAAAATTCCCTTAAAAAATGCCCTTTTCTTGGTATATTTGTGACAAGTGTGACAATTTGAATATTTTAGGCACCATTTTTAGAGGGGAATTTGAACTCAGCTTCCATTCAAAATTGTTTGGTACCATTTTTTGGCCTCCTAGTTTGGTTTGAGAAATAGTAATATTTTTAAGGACAAAACAAAATAGACATTGAAAAAAAACAACAAGCGCTAAGAGTGCCCAAAAACGTATTTAGTTCAAAGTTTATGAATTCACTACAAAATTATGAACAAAATTGCAAAAAATGCAACACATTTTGATATTGCCTCAATGAAGCAAATATTGTCACCTTAAAGTATGCCTCACACGCGAGTTGAAGTTGAAGATGCTTGCGCTTTGCTTTATACACTTGCTTTTATTTGCTCCTCCAGTTTGCTATAGACTTCTGTATACCGCGATGGCGACGTATGTATCCAATCTGGACTTTTTTAAACTTTGTAATTTATTTGTTCTCTGTAGTCCTTAGTTTCTTCCAAATAAATTTCAAGATGGTATAAATTTATACCTCAATAGATAGTAATATGTGGACATAGTATGCTAGAGAGTTTGCACGGTATAAATTTATACCGCAAGAAGACTTGAGCGGTGAGCGGTATAAATTTATACAGCAAAAGGACTCGAGCGGTATAAATTTATACCACAAGAGGACCCAAGCGGTATAAATTTATACCGCAAGAGGACCCAAGCGGTATAAATTTATACCGCAAGAGTTTTCTCGGTATAAATTTATACCAAAGATATATCTACTCTCTACTCTATATATGTTCTTATGTTTGTCGCGCTTATCCGACCGTCCGTTCAAGATCCGACGGCTCACGTGGCTTTGGGACGTATCCTACGGCCCAGATGGCCTGGGAGTTTATATATAATTCGTATAGACGCGATCCTACGGTCCAGGTTGATTTGATCTTGATCGTTGGTCCGAGATCCTACGGCTCACGTTTCTTTGGGACACATCCTACAGTATTATATGTAACAGATCCTATGACTTTGGGAATTATATGTAACAGATCCTATGGCTCATATTGCGTGAGATCTCGACCCTTGATCGAGTCCAAGATCCTACGGCCCAAGTTGAATGCTCATCCCTTAGGAAAAGGCTTTTAAAATTTTTATTGTTGTGTTAGGGATTCGAACCCTGGCCATTAACCCCCCAACCCCCCATTCTAACCACTAGACCAAGCATTAATTCTATGAACAATTCATGTTTCAAATATACTTAACGGTAATGTTCCCATTAAGATAAAATAGACTATAACATTCTAGCTAGTTCGAGAAGGTTCTAGAATGTTCTGGAAAGCTCCAGAAAGTTCTAGAATCTTCTAGAAAGTTCTAGAACATAAGAGAATCTAGGGGGGATCTAAGAAAATTCTTCCAGAAAGTTCCAAATTGTTCTAATAAGTTTTAGAATGTTCTAGAATGTAGGGGAATCTATGGGAATGTAAGGAAATCTAGGGAAATACTTCCAGAAACTTCTAGAATATATTGAAAGTCTTAGAATGTTCCAGAAGGTCTTAGAATGTTCTAAAAAGTTATAGAATGTAAAGGAATCCAGAAGAATCTAATAGAATGTAAGAAAATCTTATAAAATGTAAGAGAATCTAGGAAAATATTTACAAGCCTAAGGGAATCTCTTAAAATCTGAGGGATCTAAAGGAATCTTCATAAAATCTAAGGGAATCTAAGAAAATATTGATGAAATCTTAGAGTATCTAAGGGAATCTTTATAGAATCTCTTTGAATCTCATGTAATGTAAGGGAACCTAGGGCAATATCATAAAATCTAAATGAATCTAAGAGAATCTAAGGGGATCTTCATAGAATCTTGGAGAATCTAGGGAAATCTAATAGAATATAGAGGGAATCTTATAAAATTTAGAGAAATGCTCACGAACCCTCTAAGAGAACCTTGGTAGAATCTTAGAGAATCTATCAAGAGATTCTTTTACAAAAACTTGCACGTAGGAACATGCTAAAACTTGAACATGCACCGTAGGACGCATTAAATTTCTTGTATATATATGTATATTATATAAATATATAATATATATATATATAACATATATATTTACATATATATATCCGAAAAAAAAAGAAGTCTTGCGGTATAAATCTATACCGAGAGACTTCCTGCGGTATAAATTTATACCGTTTTTTTTTTATATATACAAATATGTGAACGTATATATATTAAATATATATATATCTTATATTATAAAGTTTTAGCGTATGTCTTCAATCAAACCCTAATTTAGATAGTTGAGATCGTCTGATAGCATTCGAAGGCCGAGATTTATCGCACAACTTCTCACCACCGTGATTGGCCATGCTCTGATCTCTTAAGAGGAAAGGGAAAATGGCAGAGAAAAGGGCAAAGTGAGAGGCAAAAAGGCACGGGTAAAAGGGAAAGACGGAGAAGGGAAAAGGAAAGGGAAAAGAGCACGAAAAAGGGAAAGAAAAAGAAAGGGAGAAAAAGGAAGGAAAAAAGGACACTATGAAAAGGAAAAGGGGGAAAGGGTAAGGACGAAATAAGGGAAAAGAAAGGGGAAGGGAGGAAAAGGAAGAAAAAATAGAACAACGGAAAAAAGGTGAAGGCGGAAGGGTGACTAAGGGAAAAGGGGAAGATAAGAATGATGTAGAGAAGGAAAAAAGGGCATGGAAAAATAGAAAGGGAAGGAAAAAGGAGGCAAAAAAGGGAAAAGGGCATGAGGAAAAGGGAGAGGGAAATGAGAGAGGAAGGAGAAAGTGGCACGAGAAGAGGAAAAGGGTGAGGAAAGGAAAAAAAGAAAGGGAAAAAGAGATGGAAAAAGAGAAAAGGGAAAAGTTAAAAAGCAAAAAAAGAGAACAGAAAACATGGAATAGGAAAAGAGGAAAAGGGAAAAGGGGAAGAGGGTGGGAAAAGGAGGAAAAAGGGCATGTGAAAAAGGTGGAAAAAATGGAATGGAAAAAGGTGTGGGAAAATGGAAAGGAAAAGAGAGAAGGAAAAAAAAAGGGTGGAAAGGAAAGAGGAAAAGGGCATGGAAAAAGAGAAAAGGATGAAAAAAAAAGAAGGAACAGGGGAAAAAAAAGAAATGGGAGGCGAAAAGGGGAAAGAAAAAAGAACACGAGGAATAAGGAGGAAAATGGAAAAGAGGAAGGGAAAAAAAGGGCCTGAAAAAAAAAGAGGAAGAAGGGAAAGGGTGAGTAAAGGGTAAAAATAAAGGGAAAAAGAGCATAGGGAAAGGGAAAAGAAAAAAAAAAGGGGGAAGAGGGTAAGGCGGAAGAAAAGGCAAGTAAAAAGAAGTGGAGAAAAAGGAATGGAAAAATACATGGGAAAAAGGAAAAAAGGAAAAAGGAAAAAGGAAAGGGAAAGAGAAAAGGAAGGGGGGAAGGAAAGAGGAAAAGGGCACGGGAAAAAGGGAAAGGGTGGGGAAATGATGAAAAAAGAAGGAAAGGGAAAAAGAAAAAGGGAGGCGGAAAGGGGGGGAAGGAAAGGAAAAAAGGCATGAGAAAAAAGGAAGAAGAAAATGGGAAAAAAGAGACATGAGATAAAGAAGAAGAGGGTGAGGAGAGGAAGAAAAACATAAAAAAAAGGTGGGGAAAAGGGAATGCAAAAAGGGCATAAGAAAAGGGAAGGGAAAAGAGAAAAGCAAAAGGAATGGGAAAAGGAAAGGGAAAAAAGAGCATGAGAAAAATGGGAAGGGTGGAGAAAGGTGAAAAGGGAAGGAAAAAAGCCGTCAAAAAAGAGAAAGGGAAAGGGAAAAATGAGAAGGAGAAAAGGAAGGAAAAGAGGAGGGAGAAGAGAGTAAAAAAGAAAAGAAAAAAAAGAGAGAGAGAAGGAGAAAAGTAAATGTGCAGGAAAAATAAGAAAAGGGAAAAAAGAAAGTGTGTAAGAAAATGAGGAAAAAAGGATAGGGAAGGTTATCAAATGCACAAAAACCTCTTATAGCCTAGATATGATGAACTTGGTTAATGAGTCTGAGCTGAATAGGTTTCCATCCACAAATGTTGCCAACATTTGCCCAGCAACGCTGGGCACCATTACTAGTTAGGATGTATATAAATATATATATACATAAAATATGTAGTCCAGGAGTATAAGTTTATATCGTGCAAAATCTTGTGGGGTCTTTCTTGCTCCCAAAGGTTTTTGCAACTTAATACTGTTGAAATAACACACTTAAGGGATAATTTTATGCAGTTTTCTTAGTTTTTTAGTTCAAAAAGTTCTAAAATAGTTCTAAATTCTCTGACCTTGTAATGCAATGTTAGAGCATAAATTAGTCGAATCCCGTTGTTATTTTTACTTTTTTTTCTCTACACACATGCTAACTTCACTTTAGGCAGCTCAAAAACTGCTACTAAAGGCAAAGGACCCCAAAATGTTATGGAGACACATGTGTTCAACGAGAAGGAAACTACGTAGTTTGTCCATAGGGGTGCGAGGAGTAGCAACCCCAAAAAAGTTTACCTATTTCTTTGCAAACAGACAAAAAAAAGCAAGATAGACAAATACTTCTCTGTGGAGAAATGTGCAAGTGATTTTCATCGCTACTGAGATGATGGAATTGTGCTGAAGACTCTCAACATTGACAAGGAGCTTGACTATCTTCTCAACATCACTATATTGTGGATTGGTATTGTGCAAGCCCAAAGACATGATAAATACATCTCCGAGAACAACAAAAAAGGCCATGTAATCACAGAGCTTCACTACTTCAACTTCTGTTTCCTCGATATAAATTTATACGGCATCGTCAGTTGGAACTTCAACTAACTGCATGATTTCATGGATGTATTACCATTTGTAATACCATATGATGCAAAAACAATAATTTTTCATTCAAGCAGTTTGTTCAACTGTCTCCCAATGTCTTTTAAGGTCAATTAGGATGTTTAGCCAAAATGGTTGTGAAATAACAAATTTTTTGTCTTCTATAACAACCAATATAAATGTTCTAAGGGATAAGATACAAAAGCGTCTAATTTTATCATATGAGTTTGCCCCATAATAAATCTTTGGCTTTCGTAGTGGTCCTTTTCCCCTCTAAAATGAGATATTTTTCTTTGTTGTTCTTCTCCTTAATGTTAAGTCTTCCTAAAATGTCTGTTTTCATAAGCAGTTTTATAAATCTTTAGACACAAGATAGTAAAAGAGTCCTTTTTAGGGGTATTTTAGAATTTTGTAAATTTTTAGAAGGAATCTTTCAAACGCACTTCTTAAATAAGTGCGTTTCATTTTAAACCTTGTTGCTAGGGTTTGTGCATTGAATTGGTGCTCTCTCACGTTTCCAAAAATGGTAAGTATTTGTGTTATCTGACTTAAGCTATCGGATTTAGCCTGCATGTAAGAGGTCTCGATAAGCACAAAAAGATCCGGATTTGACTAAGATCTTATCCTCCCAGCCATAAAGCAGACACACATGAAATTTTAGGGCTCCCCTTTTGGTTCAAATGGTGAGCATGGACTCAGACCTAGAATCATATTCATCTAACTCAGAAGAAATAGCTCTGAGAGAAGAACTCCTGCATGCTGTGTTCCCGGCTTGTCTATCAGACTCTGAATATCAGGAATTCATGACTGATCATAAGAATGGAAGTGGGCAGAAGCGGATACACAATGATACCAAGAGTGCTTCGAGCAGTATGAATTTTGTCCCCAATAATCCCAGGCATAGTGTTAAGGCCGTCTACAAAGATGCAGATGCTGAACTGTCTATCCCTGAAACACAACAAGAGGAGGAATATAACTCTGAACAAGAGGATAATCAGGTATCATTTCATTGTACAATAATATTAGTGCTTCTCCAGAATAAGGAATCATCAGCTGATTACCTATACAGGGCTCTCTAATTTAACACATAAGCTAGAAATGCTAAACAGGTTCTGGTTTCAATTTCTTTTCCCATGCTTTTCTCTTATATTTGAGTCTTTTTTAAGCTCTGATAAACCCATCTATAGGAAACCACTTTGATTCTGCATACAGGGCAAAAGGTTACAAAGGCTGAACGGTGATAAACCGAGAAGTCTCATTGTACCTTTTGGCCCTTCATGCATTACCATTTTCATGCTAATGTCATGTTGTTTGGCTGCAGGTACCGAGCTTCTCCCACCTTTGTCGTTTTTTGCTTCCTGTATGCTAGAAGATTAAAGTTTTTCTGGAGATGAGGAGACGTCTACACTTCCAAAGAATGATCTTAAAATGGTGACAAAGTTCTAGTTTATACTCTGAACTGCTGGTGATGGCTTCCAACTCTCCACTCTAGGCGGATTATTTTATGAATATATAACTTTCTTTTGGCTATGGTATTTCATTATGGGTAAAAAGTCAGAGATTACTACTAAAGAACTACTGCTTTTGTTGTAGCTGAGTTTTATATGTTTAAATATCCCTTAAGATCATACTACTATATCTCTTTCGCTCACAGTTTGAATCTGCTATTATCCATAAACAGTTCCATAATATATCATGTAGATCTACTGTTTTCTTTAATATATAAGGCTGAAAATTTTTGCATACAGCAGTTTACCTTGTAAAGTGTTTTCCTTGGTGATAATTAAAAGGTTTATTTATGTCCACTTAAAGCATAAATAATAACATATGATGGATTTAACCTATACCATGGAATTTGATATAAATATATCTGTTTTAAAACATCACCCATACATAACATGCTTTATGATATGGCCATAGACTGTTTTTTCTTGTACAGCATATTTTAACATCTACTAAAGAACATATTATACTGTTTGATACTGATATGGGTTAATGGGTCCCGATAATAGACAATGCATTCTTAAAGACTCATAGTTTTCTAAAAGACTCCTATACAACATGTGTTAACACGTTTTAAAGAACCTTGTATTTTGGATGCCATAGACATGGGTTAATGTATTTAAGAATAGACAAATGTAGTCAAAGACTACTGGACATCATTTACACGGTTTGACTCTGGAGAACTTTGATAATTTGATTATATTAAAAAATATGATAAGCACTAAGCAGACAAAGCAGGAGAAAGGATCAAAAGATAATGTACCAGTTTTGAATGTTTGAGTTCATTTCTTTGGATTGATAATACAGCATAGGGATTGACCGAAGCTGATGCATGACCTAGAATACTAGGTCAGTTTTTTTTTTTTTTTTTTTTTTTTAATTATGATCTAGGTATGCACTAGGAGAAATAGTATTATAAGATATATTTAAAAACCAGTGTGACCATAGGTTTTTTACCCCACTAAAGAAAAAAGAAAAAAGAATGGGGCAGTAAGCATAAAAGTAGAAATGGAGATGGCTTTAACACCTTAGCAGTAGTTGAAGCAATTTCTATCCTATAAGCTACAGTCTAAAGGAAAGGAAAAAAAATAATTGTTACAAAGATGGAATAGTATAAATATGTCTAGGGAAAATTCCCAATACAATATAAATAAAGGGGCAATATATTTTTTTAAAAAACATAGTACTTATGGTGTAGTATATCTGAAGGAATATACGTGAGATAAAAATTAATACCTGTATAGAATGGACCTTTACCTAATGTAGTAGCAGTGCTGCATGAAACCGAGGTACATTTAAGAGAAATCCGGCGCCACCTAACTCAAGCTATAGATTGGGATGTCTGGCAGCTATCCTGGTAACCATATGCCGCGAACCTGAATGTACAATCCGGCAGCAAAGCAAAAGATATGCCAAATCGTCCTGTAAGGATTCTACTTTAGGAAACTGTAGGTCAAAACCTATGATTGAAGCGTGAGCATATAGCTTTAAAGTAAGACATTCGACACATGGCAAAGCACAGGCAAGAATTACAGAAAGAGTAGTATTAAAACCATAAGATCCCCATTTAGAATGGAAGGTGAATTCGATTCAGACGGCCGCCCTTGTGGCTCCAGTTCAGAGGAAGAGTTTCTTGAGGAAAAGTGGTTGGAGGAAGAGTTCCAAGCTTGTTTATCTGTGTCTGATCATACTCAGATATCCAATAGGATGGGAGACCAAAAAAAAGATGCTAACCTTAAGAGGGATGCAAGCCATACTAAAGGATCGTTTGCAAACAAGAAAGGAAATTATGGAGGCAGGACAGCATACAACAACAGTTCCTATTCTAATGATAAAAGTGAAGCCAGCATCCCTGAAACACAGCAAGCTGAAGAATGCACTTCAGACCAAGACGAAATTCAGGTACATTTAGGTCTTATGTAGACAATAAAAAGTGATAAGATGCTTTAGGATGCACAAAATGACATTGAGACTTCCAATAGCAGGTTTGAGATCATAATCCCATCGATCCGAGGCATCGGATCGCCATTCTAGAATGGGACGAGCATGCATGTTTTGCATGCATGTGGGCGGCGCATGCCCATTCTGGTAGGGACTTCGCTATTTTAGGCGCGTTTCTGCTTCGACTTCTCATCGGCGCTTCCTCTTCTCTCTCAGCAGTACCTTATTCTCTTTGAATTGTTTCCAGGCAGGGGAGGGGCTTCTTCCTGCCTGGTTTGGCCAATTTGGCGTTTCTTTCCTGCTGTCCTTTTTCGGCCTTTGGCCTTCATCCTGTGACCTTCGTTCTCGATCCTAGTTTGTTAAGGAAGTCCTTTGGTATTCGGGCGGTTTGTTGGTTTCATGCGAGTCCCATTCTAGAATCCCATCGATCCGAGACATCGGATCGCCATTCTAGAATGGGACGTCGAGCATGCATGTTTTGCATGCATGCGGGCGGCGCATGCCCATTCTGGTAGGGACTTCGCTATTTTAGGCGCGTTTCTGCTTCGACTTCTCATCGGCGCTTCCTCTTCTCTCTCAGCAGTGCCTTATTCTCTTTGAACCCACCCCCCCTTCTTTGTTTTTGTATTTTTATCGCGTGGCACGCGCGTAATCAGCCCCTCCACTCTGGGAGGTTTGTTTTGTCTTGTTGTTTTGTTGGTGATGTGCAGGTACAGGTTAGCGAGTGGCATCTGTTTCGACTTTTCCATTCGTGGTGTTTGGGGTCTGGGTTCGGGAACTCCTGGAAGACAGCCCTCTGTGAGGACCCGTGGATCTAACAGGAGAGTCCGGGGGACTATGTCACGCGGGATTTGCAAGAAGAGAAGAAGAAGAAGAAAACAGAACAAATGAGAGAAAGATGATAAGCTTCCTTGATATCAATGATGAACATACATGAGCTCTCGCAATAGAGAGAAAACTGAAAGGAGACAAGACTCAAAACTCATCTCCCAAAACTCATGTGCTAGCTCTACTCATATATATATAGTACAATGGCCTTGGGCCCAATATAGACACTCTGACTGATCTCGGTGCCGACTCCTGGAAGGAGGCCTGATTTGCAGGAATGTTGGCGGTGCCTCTTGAAGTGCCTAGAATCACGCTGAGCGGCGCCTCTTGTTGACGGCCAAAGGCTTTGACTGCGTGGTCTGCTGCTTGGGCTTCTGCTGAGCCTTTGATGGCTGACCCGTGGCTGACTGAGGATCCTTGAGCTTGACCTGGTCCGTTGTATGCATGAATAGTCCTGTACCAGGAGGCACAGGACTAACACTCCCCCCCACCAAACGACACTCAGAGTGAAGAAAAGGAGGAAGTGTTTCTGAGGGCGGGAAGCCATCGGTCTGAAAGTGATCCTCACGGGAGTGAGGACGGGCACCATTATGGTACTGGCTAATGAGATCCTGGCGTGTTTGAAGAGCAGGAGGAGTGTTTTGGCCAAGGGCAGGATCTGCATCAATAAGAAAGCGAGAGCGTACCATGTCTTCAAAGGGCGGCGCATGCCGCCAAGAAGAAATGTACCGACATTCCATGAGGAGACAGGTCGGAGGCCAAAGGCACCGATTAACCGGCATTCGGATTGCAAAGTGAAAAATGGGACGCCGCCGATTTAAGGAGCTTAGCAAAAATGCATTTGAGGGCAGCACAAAACCCGCTTTGAAGATGAACCGAAGGACCAGGTGAGGTGGTGGCATTCTGCAAGAAGGTGTCAAGACCATGAAGCGCATCCGTCGGCCGTTGCCAACCACGCTCATTAGCAATGTAGATCCAATTCGTGGTGGTGTCGAGTGGCACCTTCTTCCCAATGTGAGAGGGCGAACAAAACGTGGATCCCACGGAGATCCGTCGAGATCCGAGGTGGTGTCCATCCCGCATGACCATCCATGACCTTGGTCCAAAAAGGAAGGCGCCAATCGAAGTCAGAACACCGGGGGCGTGGAGGTGCGCCCGTGGAAGCATAGGGAGAAGGAACCATGCCCGTGGGCGTGGATTGCCGGCGGTCTCCCCGAATTGACCGACAAGATCCGGATCAAGAGCCCGACACCAACGATCCCAAAGAGAAGCAGAGAGTCGAGAGTTGACAGGAGGGCTATCCCATCCCGTGGGGGGACCGTCTTGCTATCCAACGAGCTTGTGGCGATTGTAACCGGCCCAGGTGTCTTTGCATATAAATTTGTGCATAGGGAAGATCCTCGGGATGTCCTAGATACTTCCGATTTGTTGCGGCTTCCCGCTTGCCGGAGAGATAAATGATTGGCAAGCTCGGGCATGTACTCGATGAAGAGTTTGGGTCCGGCGGGATCCAAGATATGGATTGTTATCTGAAGCACCCATTGCACGGTGGGGTCACCCCTGAAAAAGCTGGCGTGGCCCATTTCCAAAGTGTTCCCGTATCACCCGGATAGAAATCATGAAATATGTAAGCCATGGGCTGAACCACTCAAGGTGATAAAGTCCGGATCGCACGTTGTATGAGATCAAAGACCACAAGGGCACAAAGACAACCCTTTGTCTTCAATGGAGAGTTCGGCCAACAGAAGAAAATCTGCGACCGCCGGGGAATATCCACAGTCCATCCGCCGCGATGCCACTTCGAAAGGAAGAGGTGGCGGCGAAAGCAAACCTACATAATCGCGGATAGCGGAGGGAACCGGGAAGTCAACAGGCATTCCGTTAAAATGGCGGTATGGGCGTCAAGTTTTGCTTGAGCCTCACCGCGACCCGAATAGCTTGCTTCCGCTTTGTTGTTCGAGATCACGGATCCGGTTGTCCCTGCCGGCAGCAGCGGGTAGTCGGGTCACGGACCCGCTTCGAGAAGTGTTGACCGGGAGGAGGATTTCCCGGAGTATTGAGACGAAGCACGGCAATCTCCGCGTCATCCGGTATCTTCGTTTACGCACCTCGTAAGGCGATCTTGAAGAGAGGTGAGCCGAGAGGTGCGTGTAGAAAGGCGAGCCGTCAAAGGAGGCAACTTGAGCGTCCGTGCTGAAAGGTTTTGAACTTGAGTGCTGAAATTTTTTCCCGCGGAGTACAAGGCATTGAGCTTAGCAATATCTCAAGGCCTTGGTACTTTCGGAGAGCGGCTTTGGACTTGTTGTGCTCCAATAAATTCTGAATTTCGATTGAGCCGAACATTTGATCCGCGAGTTGGCTGACTTGAGCTTGTGCACTTTTGAGATCTGCATGAGCACGTAAGAGAGCTTCATGCTTGTCTTGAAGTTTGGCCTCCAAAGTTGCAACTTGGGGGATTCTGCGCCTTGAAGGTCTGGTGTACCGCGATCGAGGCCTCTAGTGCGTTGAACCCCGCTCATAAGAGCGTCTTGGGATTCTTGTAACTTGAGAGCAAAGCAGGCTTTGAGCATCTGGCCGATAATGATACAACAACCGACGAGGGTGTTGTGGTGGTGGAGCCGGGCCATTTGCCCGGGTTTGTGATGTTTGGGAAAAATGGTGGGAACTGGATGGTGTAGCGGAGGAGGAGACAGTGACATGGGTGTGCGGACTGTGGACATGACCAGGGGAAGACGGGCGTGAAGTGCCAGCTTGGTGAGTTATTGGAAGAGAGCGCTGAGTGGAAGTATGAGAATTCGGTGGTGTGGGAGGGAAGTAATGACGGATGAGGGCTTGAAAGTGGCCTCCCACAGAAACTTCAGAAATGGAAGTGGTACCCCTAAGGCGGTCCATTTCTTGGAGAAGACGATAGAACATCATTTGGGGCCAATCTATGTGGTGTTTGGAGTGTGTAGCAGTGATGACCAGGTTATAGAAAGGCTTATTGATATGGGTGTTCTTGATAGAATACCCAAGGAACTTGCGCCACAGAAATTTAACAAAGGTGTCGTGAGGCTTGTCGATATTGGTCAGACGATGGACATTGGCATGATAAGCAGGTGCACCAAACTCTGTGACATCGAGATCCTGTATGGCAGACCATGATACACAAGGGGTGTGCAAGGGAATATGAAATACCTCAGAAATCAAATGTTGAGTCAGCGAAATGGTGGTGCCATCGACCACAGTGGTGTAGCCTTGCGGGCTGTTAACGATATTGGCGATGAACTGCTTCAACTGGTCAGGATTTGGAGCCGGAAGTTCCATTTGAGAGAATTCGTAAAGCTGGTGTCGTTCAGCGACTTCTTTATTTGGGCCAACAAGCACAAGGCATCCAAAATTTTAACTGCTATAATTAATCACTAAGAAACCACTATAGATGTGGTTCTTTTTGCAAAATAAATTAATCTTAATATAAACCACACATTATAGTGGTCTTTATGAGTAGCATGCAGTTATTCATGCTGGTTTTCTGTTGCAACATGGTTTAATAAAATTAGTATTGGTTTTTAGCGTGCTTTTCATGTTAATTTACTAACACCACATGGGATTTTTAGTTGGGATTGCTTTGTAGTATGGTTTTTCAATACTAGTGTTTTTTGACGATGATTATCTACGTTGGTTTTCTTATGTAGTATGGTTTATTAAAATTAGTGTAGTTTACAGGGTGGCTTTAATCCTCATTTCAAATATCTAGTGGTTATTCATGCTGGTTTTTTTTATTCTGGTAAGGTTCGTAGCATGGGTTTCTATACCAATTTAATTTGCATGGTGGTTATTCATAGTTTTCAACCAAGGGGTGGTTATTTGTAGTGGTTATTCACAAAGCACTTCAATATATAAATAAGCATTTCAGGATGTTAATTAAATTTATAAATAAAATAAATGCTATAAAGCTTTCATTTATAGAATTATGACTATATCTTCTACAAGCATATAAGACCAGCCCTCTATAATTTTTGATCAATGATGTGTTGGTTTTAATACATTCAAAAATCATGATCTATAGTAGATCATGAGGTTTACTATATAAGTTCCAAACAAGTGAGACATTTTTGCTGCCAGTAATTCCAAGACACTATATTTTGAGATCGCATTCTCTTTTTTGGAGGACGAAAAAGAAGTTTATTAATCAAAAATAGGAATACGAAATGTTCATATCTCACCTATTTATGTAAGCACAAGAAGATGCCCCTGGAACACGAGCCTGAAGCGCCATGCACCTACTTTAGTAGGAGATTAATGATAGGAATTAATTTAAAGATACTGAACCCAAATACAGTCCTTCACTTTTGGCTCAAGGGAGGAGGACTTATAAGACATCAATATCTTGGTTTGAACTACTACAACAAGCAGATACTGACACAACAAGCAGATGAGTAAATGCCATGACTAAGGCCCATGCCTGTAAATGAGATGCCAATAGAACACTTTGGTTGTAACAATGTACTGTTGAATAAACCATGTAGCCAGGACCATGACAGTTGAACTTCTGAACAAGCAAAGATACAATGCTCATCACAACATCTAACAGCAAAGCGGGTATATGCAGAGACACAAGATCATAAGGAGGTCTTAAGGCATTACATTGGCAAATGGTTTGTACAAGTTTTTTGTTGGGGAAAAAATGTTTATTCAAAGTTTTTTGTACGTGTTGAACCACCAAAAATGTAGCTAAAAATGAAAAGTGAAATGAAGAAGCTTATGTTATGTTAAGCGCTTATATTATTTTATTGGTTTAACTCACAGACATTAATACACAGACACCTATGTAAAACTTGCCACCCACAGTACAGGAACTTTGGGATAGAACTACTTATCCCAAAGCTAGCACCATGTACGAGCTCAATTAGGTTGTGGAATCTGCAATTGCCACCCAGTTATTGGTAGTGGGAGAGGCTGAAGTTCCATTAGTAAAGTAAGTTGTTTAAGCTCCATTATGTTCTGTTTTTGTTCTATTTTGTTATTTTTGCAGCACATGTCTTTGTTAAATCTTAGAATGAAATCTAAGAGGGGCCTTGAAGAGATTTTACCAAAAGGCTTCTCCAGGTTTCTATTTCTGACTCTTTTAAAGGGTTATTACCTTGAGGAATTGGAGCAAATGAGGATGCAAGTATAAGGCTTCAAAATAATGTTTTGGTTTAGAGTTCAGTTGTGTTTAATGGTTAATTCTAAGCCATATTTTGAAATTGCAACTATTTAAATTGCATTTTGTTCCAAAATTATTTATAGAAGCGCAATTACATTCTTGTCCATTATAAAACAAAAGCTACTTGGAATTCCTCAATGGTATTGTGAATGCATACTGTTCATCTTGAACACGAGCATTGCTTATTACTTGGCTTCAACCTGGAGTAATATTAGAAATATTTTTTTAACCTATTATCTCAAGTGTAGTTATGGTGATTTATGACTACGTGTAGCTCTCGCATGCTCGCATTGCGGTAGTTGTTACCGCATTACTAGGCATGGCCACATGCCCTCTTTCTAGGTACCCCCTCCTCTTTTTCAGATTTTAGGGGTGGAGGCCCCCCACTTTAATGTGGAGGTGAGTTTTGGGTACCCTTTCTTTTGGCCCCCTCCTCTCCCGTATGGAAAACGTACATGGAGGGGGGTATTAAACCTTACGTGTGGCGGTGCCTACGTTTTGCTATATATAAGAAAGACCAGGGGAGGATTTGGAAATTAATCCAAATAGGCCCTTATCTAAACTATATAATTGCTATAGGCAAGATTCTTAGAGAATATACTCTAAGGATACCTGTTTGTTTTGTGGACACGTAGCTTTATCCGTTTATAACACTTTAGAGCTTATTTATTTCTAACACTTTGGATAATATAGCTTAGATAACGTTTTTAACACTTTTAATGCTTTTTTTTTACACATGTCCTAAGGCGTATTTAGTACTAATGAATTCTTTCTAAAAATTGACACGTCAACATTTTGTTATCCAACATTTTATTCAAAAACCTTGACAGGCGCGCGAACTTTTTGAGTAAAGATGTGGCACTATAATTAATGCGGAAAGGGTGAGTTGGCACTGTAGCATTCTAGAAATCTTCTCTTTTATGGCTCTGCTTTAAACAACCATATCTGACAATGGTTGAGTCAGATCAAGGAGGCCCCAGGACATTAGATTCCTCTCGTCGAGAACTTTCCAACAACTGGTAACTTGTCATTGTTTTCAATGCCATTATATCCAATGTAATCGAAATGGAGAATCTTCATGGAATCTTAGAGAACCTATGTGAAATATTCGTAGAATCTGAGGGAATCTAGAGGAATCTTAAGAGAATCTTTAGAAATCTAGACAAATCTTAAGAGAATCTAAAAGAATCCTTATAGAATCTTAGAGAAGCTTCATAGAATCTTTGAGAATCTAGAGGAACTTTTATATAGTACTGGGGAATCTTCATGGTATTGAAGAAAATCTAGAGAAAAGTTAGAGCATCTAGGAGGATCTTGATGGCATCTTAGAGAATCTAGGGGAATTTTCATAGAATATCAAAGAATGCATCAGAATGTTAAGAGAATTTGGGGTAATCTTTATAGAATCTTCGGGAACCTAACGAAATCATAAGAGAATCTTCCAGAACTTATAGGAATCATACGAGAATCATGAAGAATCCCTATGGAACCTAAAGAAATCTTCGTAGAATCTAGGGCAAACAGAGTTTTAATTAGTAAATGAGCCAGTAGAGGGAAGTCGCTTCCCTAATACTTGAAAATTGATAGAGAGACAAGGCCGCCGCGATAAATTTCTTGTAATAATTAAAAAAGGAAAAATTGTAAAAATGCCCTTGTATTTTCTTGTAATTATTGAAATGCCGCTATATTCTCATTATTTGTCAAAATACCCCTGTAGCGAACCTGTTCCCTGTAGCAACCCCTGTATCGAACATGTTCCATGTAGCAAACTTGTTTAATTGTCAAATTTGCCTGGTTCTTCGTTGTTCTTATTCTATAATCGATCTCATTCTATAATCGATATGGGTTGCTTAGAATCTGAATGCTTGAGTTGTACTCCTGTTCTTCATTAGCAAGCATTCGAGCTTCATATTTGGATCCTATTTTTGTGTAAAATCGACACTATATTTTATCAAATCCGACACACTAAGCATTTGGTTTGCAAGAATAACAGAGATTAAAACTAGTTATGATGATCCAAATGAAGGGAAAAAGGCATTCCTGAAGGGAAAAGGAGTTTGTCCTTTATGGATTCTAAGCTATCCTAATGCAATGTACTTCAAACGAGTCCGTTTAATGCCCATAGAGTCGAATAGAAATTTGCAGAAAAATCTATTCTTCAGTTCGGATTTGCCATAAGTCCTGCAGGAATCTGCTCTTCGAATTTGCAATTCTATCCTTAGAGGCCTGGATTATACTGTCGTAGTTGAGAACCTCAATCTGCCCATTTGTACTGGGTATCCTGAAGAGTCTTCCTCCTGACGTATCTGGCGGAATTTCTCCATAGCCGTAATTCGGTCTCCAAGAGTTTGAGTTCTGAAATTTGAGGCTCCTTCAAGCATTGGGAATGGTGCTACAATTTGCTACAATTTGCTACTCTGTTGAAGCTTATGGTGTAACTTAGAGCACACGAAAGACAAGAAGTAATTAATTTGTGCAGAAGTAAGAAACGGCGAGTATAAGGAACAGGTTCGCTATAGGGGTTGCTAGAGGGAACATGTTCGCTACAAGGGTATTTTGACAAATAATGAAAATACACAGGCATTTCAATAACTATAAGAAAATACAAGGGCATTTTTACAATTTTCCCTAAAAAAAACCATGGTGGAAACCTTTCCGAACGTGAACACATGAATAAAAAGGTAACTGTAACGGCTACTCAATAAAGGGTGCCTCATGTAATGATTTTGCGTGATTTTTGCTCAACTGGCCGATTCATTCCCTTGGCAAAAAAAAACCGACACTGTGAGCTCGGCTATGGCGCTCTGTACTGGCGCCCTCTCTTCTTGCATGCTTATACATTTTTTGGCTCTTGCGCTGGCCTGGTCTGCATGCCTACGGCCATTGAATAGAAGAGAAGCATATCCCTGAGCGAATATGTTTGTGAAAATCCAGTGAATCTTCTTCTGCAAATCTTTCCATGCTTCTTCTTATATGCTATAGGGTTATGCCTCATCGCTGGTGAAGCTTATGATTTATAAATGGCATTTTTGGCTGCCAAAGCTATGGAGTAGGTTGACAATGGTAGATAAGCTCCACTTGATCTCTTAGATTTAATACATATTCCTTTCATTTTCCCCGGACTAACATATTCGTATGCAGCTGCTTCAACTCCTTGATCATTAGTTAGCTATGGTGATGTCTGCGCATTCCTGGTTTTTCTACAACTGGTGAAATACAACCGGACAGGTTTTCCTTTTAGCCATGTTCTGTTGATTTGTAAGAAGCCAGTCCTGCGATTTAAACTGCTGCTTTTTGTGTTTGATGGCGATGGTCCTTGATACGGCCAGGTATGCAACCAGATGTGCAATTTGATATCTCAGCTTTGTTTTGATTTTTTAGCTCATACTAATCGGTGCGCTTACTTCTATATGCATGTCAGATGTTTTGAAAAGTGATGCTGCATTGGATCGACGATGAGCTCTAAAGTCTGAACCGCTTACTCACAGCAATCATTTTCAATTTCAACGGGGCTGGAACTTAAGAAAATTCCCTTCTCTTCGAGCTATGGTGAACAGTTGTACAAGCCGGCTATGGCTTCGGCATTGTTCTTCTATAGCGACCTTGTATTGTTAGCATTTGAACACAAGGACTATATCAAACCACTGATTGTTAATCTGAAACCCTTTGTTATGCAGGAGATTCTGGTCAGCATCTAGCTAGACAACTAATGCTTGATAGGTTGCAAAAATGAAAGCTGAATCTCACAACAGTTGTAAACTTTTTGATCTTGGTTTTTTTTAGACCGCTGGTGTCGAACTCCTTGAATATGCATATCAGGATTCAGAAGGTAGATGCATTTTTCAGGATCTTGTTGCATCACAAGAGGTATTCCGTTAAGCTGTATTAATTTGTCTGATATGTATGTGAGTATTAATTTGTTCGTAACGTTTGCTATTTCATCTAAATTTGTCTTGTACATATTCCTAGACATAAGTTTATCATTGTTTATGAGTTTTGGAAACGGTTGGGGTTCAAATCCCCTTGCTCCCTAATTTGTGTTGCCATTGAAGTCCCAAGAAAGCAAAATGTGGCATAGCCACTACATTACTTAAGAGACATTCTTAACATTTTTAGTCTGTCTACTAATTAGTCCATTACATTAGTGGTTATCATTGTTGGTTTATAAATGATAATCCACGACGCTAATGCCTAAGAAAACCATGCACATTTAGAACAAATAATTACATCTAAGATTTGATAACAATAATGGTAATTTGCATTAACACATTGTGAACCACCAAAATTTGTGCATTTACCACGATATTTAGCTATGCAATTTTAACACAATAACCAACCACATTAAACCATGTGCATTTACCATGACATTTAGCCACACTAGTTTACCATAGTAACTAAGCACATTATAAAATCACATGAATAGAGCACTGTATTAAACCACATTCACAACCATCATGTTATACCACATAAACAAACTAGCACATTATAAAATCACATGAATAGAGCACTGTTATACCACATAAACAAACTATACCTTTAAAACACTATAATTTACGACATACATTTACCAACATGTAATACCACTTTGATAAACTCTACAAAGAAGCCATTTTCAATTACCATGATATATACCACCCTAACAAATCTCACACAAGAACCCATTAGTTTAGCCACATATGGTTTTTAATGAAATTAACCCACAAACCTACATTGGTTTTGTGGAATGGTTTTCTAGTCATAACCATGGGAAAAACTATGTAGTGTTTTAATTTTGGATGCCTTGTGAAGGGCTTCACGGAAAGTGGGCGTCAAGAAGGATACAGATGCAAAAAGGGCCGGATCCTTGGGAGCAGTAGCTTGAAGTGTAGAAAATCTTGGGGCAGCCATGGTAACGATGTGCAGAAACGAAGAGTGATTCCAAAGGCGGAAGACGAAAGTCGAGCACGGAGGACAAAGGCGCAGAGGAACGAAAAGGTTTGTTTTAGGGCGCACAACTGGAGGCGAAGAGGTATGAAGAGTGCGAAACTGGAGTCGTTGATGGTGCCAGGTGTCGAAAGATGCCAAGAAGGGTATTGAGAGGCAAAAATTTGGCTAAGTCCCAAAAAACGTAAGGGAGAAGCAATGAACGGTGAGGATGAGACGTGAAAGAAGGATCGGAGGTGACAGGTGGGCAAAGGACACATATTAATGTTCGACAGGCGTGAAAAGAAGGAATGGCATTCAATGCTGGCAACTCGAAGTGGGATATCATTAAAAGGAATGTGTCAGAAGGTACCATGGCTAGATATGCGGCGGGAGAAAAGATTCTCAGTTTAGAAACAGCCTTGCATTGCAAACACGTTGGCGATTTGTGTGATTGGTCCACGTCGACAAGGAGTTCCTCAGTTGGCTATATAAGACGAACCGGGAGTAACGAAGGCATCCGATGGCGCTCAGTATGGCTGCTGCTGGCTTGAACGAAGACTGCACTATGCCCACTAACTGTCAGGAGTGGGTTACATGCAAGATGAATTGTCTGGATCTCTGGCGCTGCCACAACCGTGGCATTCGAATGGACGGCTGGTGTGCCGGGATGGCTGAACATCCCGACCCGAAGACCAACGGGATGGAGGTGGTTCTGCACCTTCGCTGGGATCCGGAGCAGAACCTCTACCATCTCCTCCGCATCACCTCTGCTCCGAACCCGGAGTAGAGGGTTTTTCCTCTTAGGACTTAGTAGATAGGGCTCTGAGCCCGTTTTTGTATATAGGGCAGTGCCCATAGCGGAAATAGCTGGGCTGCGCCCACATTTTGTAAAAAAATCTCCACTATAATATAATATACCGCCTTTCTAGTCACTTTCTGTGGTGTTTGCTTCTTGAACTGTCTCTGTGTGTTGATGTTCACTTTCTGTGTGATGAAATGCTTTGAGACGAAAACCATTAACCAATGTAGGTAATGGAGTGCCATCTAACTCAGCCAGTTGGAAAACGCTTGGTCTAACCACTTGAACAATTTGATAAGGGCCAAGCCAACGAAACTTGAGTTTACCCGGAAAATTTTTGTACCTGGAATCATAAAGAAGAACCAAATCGCCTTCTTTGAATGTTTTTGTCTTCAGACGTTTGTCATGTAAAGATTTTTGCAACTGTTGTCCATGAAGAACACGAATATAAGCATCCCGTCGAAGTTCATCCAACTGTTCTAATTGATAGACCCTTTCTTTGAGTGCAGCAGGTGGATTATGAGCAGTAGCCAGTTGAAAACGGAGTGTTGGAAGGATGTATTCAAACGGCATGAGAGCTTCCTGACCATAAACCAATTTAAAAGGAGTGTGACCGGTAGCAATTTTGAAACAAGTATTGTAGGCCCAAAAAGAACAAGAGGGAAGTTTTGTCCGCCAATGCGTGCGGGAAGCGCCACAAATTTTCTTGAGAATGGTGACCGAGTTTTGTTGGTGCTCTCTCGCCAAACCATTACCTTGAGGATAGTAAGGTGTGCTCTTGTGATGATGTATCGGGGAGATAATCCGTCAGCTCCTTGATAGTATGATTGATGAAATGAACACCACGGTCCACCGACCAGCTCAGGGAGGCAGCCGAATCGCGTGATAATTTGTTGATAGAGGACCCTAGCGCGTTTTGCGGCGGTGTTGTGCGGAAGTGCACAAGCTTCCGCCCATTTGGTGGCGTGAGTCGGTGAGGACCCGAGAATGTAGCGGCACGGGTGTGCCGCCGCGCAGAGGATCTATAGGTCCCACAAAGTCCATTCCCCATTCTTTGAAGGGAAGTGGCGTGGCGGCCGGCGTCAAGGGAAGAGCGCCACGGGCCGGGGCGCCCCACCACCGGGCAAGCGCCACACGTCTTGGCGTGGGCGTGTGAGCATCTTTGAAGAGCGTGGGCCAATAATACCCCCGCGAGAAGGATTTTGGCGCGTCTTTGTGGTGTCACCATGAAAATGACCACCACCGAGCCCTTGATGAGCTTCTCGAACAATATCTCGAACTTCATGAGGTAGAACACAGCGTCAAAGGATGGTGTCCTTACCCTTTTTGTAGAGATGTCCTGCAACCATGGTGTAGTCACGGACCTCTCGGAGAAATTGATGGCGACGGGATTGTCGCTTGGCAGGAGAGAGCGCGTCGCCTTCTTACGGTGGAAGAGCACCCGAGGAGGAGGTACCGCTGAAAATCATGGAACCAATGTGGTGTTGCCGCGTGACTAAAAAGAGCCGAAAGCATCGGGAAAGGCGTCTGAGACTCCAGTTGAGGGATCATCTGTGTGGATGCGTGAAAGATAATCCGGAACGACATGAGATTTGCCGGCCTTATGAACGATTTCAAAAGGAGCAAATTCTTGGAGAAGAAGGACCCAACGAGCAATGCGGCCCGTGGGCGTGGACTTGTTGATCAAATAGAGGAGTGCTTGGTGGTCCACAAAGAACTTGATTTGACTGCCCAAAAGGTAATGACGGAAGCGTTGGACACAGAAAATGAGACCCAAAGCTTCACGCTCCGTGGCAGAATAGTTGCGCTCAGCAGAATTGAGTTTTCTACCGGGCGAAGCGATTTGGTTTTGTCGATTAAGCGCATCATATTCTTGAGAAAGAACAGCTCCAATAGCAAACGCTGAGACATCGACATGAACGTGAAAGGGCTTGTCCCATTGAGGAGGAACAAGAACCGGTGCCTGAGTAAGCAAAAGCTTCAGCTGTTGGAAAGCAGCATCCGCCTGGGAATTCCAAGCCCAGGTAGATTCGTCACCCGTGAGTTTATGAATGGGATCTGCAATGGCTGCTAGTCCAGGTATGAAGGTGGAGTAATAATTGACCTTACCCAGGAAAGAGCGTGTCTCCTTCACTACTACAAAAATAAGTAGAAATGGCACAAAAGTGACATTTATGCTCCGCCTTTTGACGGAGCATAAACGTCACTTTTGTGCCATTTGGGGAGCACAAACGTCATAAATGGCACAAAAGTGACATTTATGCTCCGTAAAAAGGCGGAGCATAAACGTCACTTTTGTGCCATTTCTACCTATTTTTGTAGTAGTGCTTGATATTGGCTGGTGCTTGAGCCTTGAGCACACAAGCCCGATTTTGGCGGGGATCTGCGTGGTGATACCGCTTTGGCCGACAACATGGCCAACGTAACAACAGGAGGTGACGCAAAAGGTGCATTTCTCGTGATTGAGACTAATTGGGACTCATCACATTTTCGGAAGACGAAGTTCCAATTTATCCAAATGGTCAGCCATGGAACTCAGAGGCGAGAGAAGTCATCTTGAAAAATTTGCAAGAAGGGATTTTCCTTCATGAAATCATGAAAAACTGAGAGCATGATGCGTTGAAACGTTGATGGAGAGTTTGATAGTCCAAAAGGAACCACCTTGTAGGCAAAAGTGCCCCAGGGGTGGTGAAGGTAGTCTTGAGTTGATCAGATTCTTTGATTGAGATCTGATTGTAGCCGAAAAAAACCATCCATAAAGGAGTACATCTCATGTCCAGCCACCTCTTCGAACCTCGGTGCGTGAAGGGAAGTGGAAAATGATCACGCTCCGTGGCTGATTGAGTTTCGGAGATAGTAGTCCACAGACGCGGAGCTTACCATTGTGTTTAAGGGCAATGGCGATGGGGCTCACCCATTCGTAATGTTTGACCTCATAGATCAAACTGCAGCAAGGAGTTTGTCAATTTCCGCCTTGACGCGATCACGGTAATTAGGGTTGAGCCTGTACTGTCGTTGCTACACGGGTCGTGCATCAGATTTGGTAGGAATGGTGAGTTCCCCCAAGCTTTTGTTGATTCCCGAAGATCTTTGTAACTCCAGCGAAAATGTGTTTGAATTTTTGAGCGACTTGACGGCCCTATTACGATAAGGAGCCGGAAGATTGGCAAAGAATGCGGGACGGGTTGATTGTTGCCGACGTCCACAATTTCGACTTCGGAGTCCGAATATGGGGTATGACTTCAAAGATCCCTGGACAATGTGTAATGCGAGGAGGTTGGAGCATAACCGGATGCGTGGCACTTTGCGTGGTGAAAAAGAGGGGTTGCTCAGTTTCATCCAGCAGAGGTTGCTTCATGACAGCGTGTACATCAACAGGAGTTGCAGGAGGTGCAGCATCTGAAAAGTGATCAACACGTTGGATGCGATTGCAAGGAGCCAGGTAAGGGTCAAGCAAAGCAGCCACAGCCTGGTCCTGATCAAGAGTCATTTCGCCCCAAGGATCAGCATATTCTGGGTAGGATGACAGAGGCAGACTCGCAGGTGGAGCCTGAACTTGATAAATATTCGAGCTTCGCTTTTAAATGTGGTTCCGAGAGAGAGGGTTCCGCATTGTCAACGAAATGATCCCGCCGCTTGCAAGTCCATGGTGGCATTGAGATGACCATCAGTGATGACTAACTGGTCCGTGGCCCAGTAATGGATACTCTTTGCCTGGCGGAGAAAAGGTCTGCCGACCAGCATTTCATAGTCACCTGGATCTTCGCCAGCTTTCCAAACTCCAAATTCCATGGGGAAGCGGAGATCACCAATGTTGATGTGAAGAATAGGTGTGACGCCTTGAGGTCGCGTGATATGGCCATTAGCCAATTTGATGTCATATGGGGCCCGAAAGAGTTGTGTGATGCCCATTTGTTTGCGGAGTTTATCCGTGATGAGATTGACTGCGCTTCCTCCATCTATTTGAACATGGTTGACTTGTCGATTACCCACCGTGGCATGGACCGTGGGTGTAGAGGTATACAGCCCCAACTAAAACAGCTTGGGAGTGGTAACCGGTCCTTGAGAGCGTGACGAGTTTCAAAATGGTTGCCAAGCTTAAAGGAATTTTGATCTTGGCTAGCTCCTCTTGGAGTTCTAGAGGCACATGGGAAAAAGGATCCGCTGGTTCCACCGGGTGGGGGTGCGTGGCGTGGGAAGCAAAGAACTTTTGAGTAAGTCAACCTCGGCAGCAATATTGGGATACGTCTGAGAGCGTGGAGGTTGAGATGTGGAAGGGGTATCTTGTCTTTGTTGAGCTCTGGTGGTGGCATGAACGTTTGCCAATGTGCGGCCTTCAGCAGCCTTGCATGAGGTTCAAAATGCTTTGGCGAACTTTGGGCATGACATGTGGCATGAGCTTCTCCAAGTCGTGCAAAGTGTACCTTTTTTTCGTCCTTTGAGGAATGGTGTCCACAAACAAAGGCGGGGTTGCGTGCCATTGGAATAATGGTCAAGGGACGTGATGCCTTGGTCCGGCGTGAAACTAAACCAACCCAATTTGACTACCGGGGAGGATTAAGTGCTGAAAAATTTCCTCTTGTGCTTGTTGATCCGGTGAGGTTGATTTCTTTGGAGCTGGTTGATAGCGTGATTGCCGAGGCTCTTGGTGGCTTCTTAAGAACTGGTCTCGGGCCTTGTTTGCCATTAGCAATCGAGTTGGTAAGCCGTGAGGCGGACCGATGTGGTCCGATTGGTGCCGTGAAGCCGCACTGAACTTGTGGAAGTTGAGGACACGCCGTGGTGGTATGACCCCATTCTTGGATGAAGCTGATAACACCGAGCTTTAGAAGGATCAAAAGGAGGACGTTGGTTGGATCCCCGTGGTTGCTCCCTTGTCGATAGAGTTGCGTGGGTTGTTTTGAAGTGGTGGCTGCCGATAGTGCGATTGTTGCCGAGGTGTGGTTTGCACTTGATAAACCATTTTGTTGCGGAACAATTGTGGGATGAGTGCGAGTGCACTCTTCCGCGGGCATGATTGCACATGTTGCATCGCTTGCAATGAGGCGGGCCATTGGTGGAGTTGCACTCATTTGCCAAATGGCCTTGGTATTTGCAAATATGGCACCAGATTTGACCGCTACTGTGGATTAGCGTGTTGAGGCTGAACAAATTTGTTTGTGGAACCATGGCGAGGTGGAATGAGGGGGAGCTCTTGAAGAGCCACGCCTCGGGAGGAAACATTGATCGAAAGTGATTGACAAGGTCGATAGCCTGCTCCAAAGTCTTGGGACGGTGTATTCATCATGAGTCGAATAGCTGGAGGAAGTCCTTGGAGAAACCGGACCAAAATCGGCTCGTGTGGGGTACTCCTTGAGCTTACTTAGCGAGAATGTGAAGTCGATCCGCAAAATCAGGCGGCACTCGTGGGCTCTTGTTGAAGTTCATTGAGTTGCTTGAGATGAAGTTGATCATCATCCGTGGTGCCATAATGAGACGTAAAAGCAATTCTCATTTTGGACCAGTCTTGTTTCCAATGGCTTTTGTTGGACATGAGCCATTGATGAGGAGAGCCACGAGGGTGGTGGAAAAGATGTGGAATGGGTTGAGGTTGCGCATGACCATTTAGGACAGCTAGAGCCTCAAATTCTTCCATGTGGGCCCCGAGCACTTTGGTCTAACGGTTTGCCTTTCGTGTTGCCAAAGGTGGGATAAGTCGCCGTGAGTCCGAAAGGTAGATGTGAAAGTGCTGGGCTGGACAGGAACAGTATAGTGAGGATATTGAGGTTGAGTTGGAGGTGGCATGGTGCCGGAAGGACCCTGATGAAGGGGTGACGGTGGTTGAGAAACCGAAGTAGCCGGAGCATTGGTTTTGAGATCCGTAAGGTTGTAAACAGGGAAGAGCGTGGGAAAGCGTAGGGAAAGGATATTCCCGGTAGGCGCAAAAGGAGACGTGGATGGATAGCCGTGCCCACCCGGGGAGATGATGGTTGTGAAGGAAGAGGCGTATGGCCTGAAGAATGATGGATGTAGGCATGTTCGTGGGTATGAAAGTACGGTTGATAAGGTTGAGCCCGATAAGGCCCTCGATAGTGATGAGGGACCGAGGTTGTGAGCAATGTTTGCACGCTTGGGGCGGGAACCGGGGCAGACAGACACGAGGGGTGGGTGGCACCGATCGAGCCCTAGACCAAGATGGCCTCCCTCTATGTCATAAGCAGTTCCATACATGTCGCCAGTCAGTTTCCCCGACGCCGATGGCGCTTCCAAGCGAGAGGCCGTCGAGAAAGGAGTTCTTCCGGCGTGAAATTACGGGATGCACATGGCGATGTAAGAAAGTAGGATAGAATCGACCCCCGGCAGCCCGGGGCATGGTGTTTGGGGTCCGGGTTCGGGAACTCCTCGAAGACAGACCCTCCTGTGGAGGACCCGTGGATCTAACAGAGAGTCCGGGGACTATGTCACGCAGCGGGATTTGCAAGAAGAGAAGAAGAAGAAGAAAACAGAACAAATGAGAGAAAGATGATAAGCTTCCTTGATATCAATGATGAACATACATGAGCTCTCGCAATAGAGAGAAAACTGAAAGGAGACAAGACTCAAAACTCATCTCCCAAAACTCATGTGCTAGCTCTACTCATATATATAGTACAATGGCCTTGGGCCCAATATAGACACTCGACCGATCTCGGTGCCGACTCTCGGAAGGAGGCCCGATTCAGGGAATGTTGGCGGTGCCTCTTGAAGTGCCTAGAATCACGCTGACGCTGACGCGGGCGGTGACGGGCCGTCACTTGTCTGAGCGGCGCCTCTTGTTGACGGCCAAAGGCTTTGACTGCGTGGTCTGCTGCTTGGGCTTCTGCTGAGCCTTTGATGGCTGACCCGTGGCTGACTGAGGATCCTTGAGCTTGACCTGGTCCGTTGTATGCATGAATAGTCCTGTACCAGGAGGCACAGGACTAACACGTGGGTTTTGGGAGCGATTTTTATGCCTTCCGTTTGTCCAAGCCCCTTGCCGAAGGCTTATCACTAGGGTTTTTCCTCGAAAACCCGAAAGGGCGGGGTTTTTTAATCCCGGTGATAAGCTTTCGGCAGGTACACTAGCCCAGTCTCTATTAGCATTGTATTTGTTGGGGTCCAAATGATATAATTGGATTTTCCCTTTATTTTTTATGGGTAGTTCGCATGTGTGCGGCTACCCACTATCCACCATTGTAGAAAATCTGCTGAGATGAATGAGAAGCAAGTCTAGGCGGTTTGTTGGTTTCATGCGAGTCCCATTCTAGAATATGCAACCAACAATTACATTTATGTGTATAAAAAATTACAGATCTACTGTCTTGAACTAACAGAGCAGAAGGATACAAGGGCTGATCGGTTATAAACCGAGAGGCTCCATTGTACCTTTTGGCCCTTCAATCTTTACCATTTTCATGCTAAAGTTTTGTTGATTGGCTGCAGGTACCGGACCTCTCCTGCCCTTGTGTCTTTTTTCTCGCTTTATGTTGGATGAATATAGTAGATCTGGACATGGACAAGTGCAAAGTACCCAAAGATAAGCAAGCTGAAGGATTCTCTGAGTTAAAAACCGAGTTAAACACCTCACGGATAAGAACGGGTTGTATAAGCTTAGAATTTTTATGAAAAACCTTTGTGAAGGAAACTCTATACAAAATAAAGGTAAATATCTACCCATCAGTTTACTAGTTTCTTTTTCAAGCTCATCCAGTGATAAAATACTTGATACAAGGCCGGAGGAAAATCTGAACACGGTTTATTAATTTGAAGGTGGTTTATTCTATAAATTTGTCGGTCTGATAGCCAAGTTCCATGCTTAGGATAAAAGTTCTTATGGAGGCATTATGCTGCATCTTACAGTTAACAAAAACAGAAAACGAAAGGCTAGTCTGATAGCCATGTTTCATGTTTAGGATATAGTATATATTGTTTCTTTCTCAAGCTCATCCAGTGATAAAATACCTGATACAAGACCTGAGGGAAATCTGAACACTGTTTATTAATTTGAAGATGACTTATGTTGTAAAATTGTCGGTCTGATAGCCATGATTAAGCAAAATGATATTGCTTAGGATATAGGTTTTTATGGAGGCATTGGGCTGCATCTTATACTTAACACAACTAGATGAAGAAAAGCTGAAAAGGGTATTTCAAAAGAAAAGGACAGGGTTAGATCAATAAGAATGATTACAGGCCTATTGGACTGAACAGTTCACCAATAGTAAGTATCTCTAAAACGAAATAAAAAACAGTAAAAAATGCTAAGGCTTAGGTACAAGTACCACCCTTTTAATTGGCCTTTAAGATTAATGGCCTAAAACTAAACAGTAAAAATGTAAAAGGAAGAGGCATAGATCTGGAGTAAAAAGGAAAGGAAAGGAGTAAAATAGAGTTATTATGCTGCATGGAATAGAACGACTTCAAAAAATATAGCTGTACAATAATACATAACAGGACATTGTTTGTATCCTACATGTGTACGAAGAGGGTTGGACCATTTGTGAGAAGTCAATATGCTAAAATTAATGCTTATGTATGCATTCCTCAAACAAGTAAGGACCCGATTTAGGGGCATAGAATATTGATTAGACATAGACATTTAAATCAAATGATATACAAAGAATCCAGATTACATAGGCTGTGGGAGTCATTTGTAAGGACCTAGATGCTGAACTTTGGCTTAAAAGTTAAAAAACACATTGATTTGTATAGACACTTGGGTACAAAAGCTTATGGATTATTTATGTTAAAATTGTATAATGATACAAAGATTGAAGGCTAAGGGATGTTAAGTACCAATGACTTACATGAAAATGAAGTCTGGATTGATAATATAACCCATGGGATTGACCAGGGGTTGATGTTAGACCTAGGATCCTAGGTTTTTTTTTTTTTTTTTTTTTTTTTTTTAACTTGCCTTATTTCCTTACAATATTGACATTTTGATATATAGCACGTAAAAAGATTGAAAATCTTTGTTTTGGTGTGTTACGGGAGACATTTTTCCTATGTGAGAAAAAATTAAAAATAAAAAAACATTGGCAACTTCATGCATAATATATCTATTGTTTAAATTTGGTTTTCACGGCACTTAGAGAGCTTTTTGGATTTTTTTTTTTTTTTTTTTTTTTCGATTAGTTTCCAAAGTTTTTGAAGCCTTTAACTGCCTAGAAAAGTTTTCGGTGTTCCGTAAATTGGGTTTGTGGCTTGTGCTATAATATTCAAATTCTAAGTTTCGAGCTTGATATATCCATTTCGAGCCTGTGGCAAATGCATTATCCCTTCCTGCAACTGTCAACGGATGCATGCTGGCCCAGGGAAAAAAATAAGCATACTATAAAAAAAGTTTGGCTATTTTTCAAAGTTTTATAGTATTTTATGATATACATTGGCTAAAGTTATTATTATTATTACAATTATATATATTTGGACTTGGAAAACTTGACTTTTGAACTATGTACTATAAATTTTCACTTGGCTAATTTTTCTAACTGGAAAAAGTAAAAAATATAAATTAAATTTTGTAGCTTTAGATATATTGTACTACAATTACAAATAATAATCAACAATCAAGGAACATACAATAATATTAAAAAACTTGTAACAGAAGCTCACAACATAGCTTATAACATCCATATTCTGAACTACATTCAATGCAATGACACCTTCTAGATATGGTGATCAACTTGCACTTATTTCTAACAGTCGAAGGAAGATGTTATGCAACTAACTTGGGTATCTACAAGGATATTGGCCATCTCTTATATTTCCTTTTTGAAGACGTATATGTGGTATATGTAATAGAAATTCATAGTTTAGAAAACTATATGACCGATGATGGTAGATGGGGATGTGTACAAGTCTATAATAAGAATTTATTTTTGTTTGGCTATTAATGATTTAATATATAAATATTGTAGTATATAAAGAAAGGCTAATTCCTTTTTCTTTAAGGAGGGGGGATAGTTTGGCGAATCCTAAAAAAATAATGTAATATTTGTTTTAACTATGGCCATTTTTTATTTTTTTAGATGAACCCCCCTTCATAAAATTCGCTGCAAAAATTGTCTAGACCCCATAAAAATTTGCCATTTGGCTATTAATAGCCACTAATTTTTTCCATGCTGGCCAATTGGATTGGTATGCATTTATATTTCTAAACCTTTGGGTTTATTAATTTGGCAATTTAGGTTTCTTCGTCAAATGGGTAGACGCAAATTTGCGCCGACACTTTTTTGAGCTTCATGAAATATCAGATGGATGCCCTGAAGTGATCGCTTGGATTTGATCATAGTTTTCTCTGCTATGATAAACTATCAGAATAGAAGATTGTTGTTATTCATCTAACTATAGAGGTTTTTGGCTTTCTTGCTATGTGTTTAATCTTTCATTGTTGCAGGTATTTCATATTCAAGGACGGGCTTTTGCTATGTTGCATAGAGCTACGTGGATTTAGAGAGCCAACCTTTTCAATCTTTGTAGTTGTCATGCTCCTACTCTGAGGTAGTTGGAATCCACTATACAAGTGGTCTCATCTAAGAGGTGCAATTTCAGACTATTGCTAAGGCTTGTAGAGGACTCCAATCATCACATTGGTCACTAGAAGTGCTATTTGATCTTCAAATCATGGATCTAGAGTTCTATTTAGGTTGTATCCTCCAAAGCCAAGTCCCTCATACCTGGAGATTCAGAGGTGAGGCTTTCATTTTAAATAGTATTATATTCAAGATTTCAAGCTTTGGTTTGTGTTGCATCGTAAGAGAAGATGGCTCTGTTTGCCGATAAATTGGAGCAATATGCCACAATGGCAAAAACTAGAAAGGCAGAAATAGAATGCTACTTTTGCAGATCGTGAAATGTTATGAGATTATTGTTCCAGAAAAAGAGATCTTATGTTAGATTTTATTTGTGCAAATGGTAACAGATGGATCATTGGTATCATCCTGGAAATCTACTATTGTAAATGCACCCCCTTGCTTCTTATGGATTGTATGTGAATGGAGCTCCATTTTGCCTACTTCAGATGCATGTAGAAGATGTGTTAACATTGTGTTTCTACTCAAGGTTGGAGTGATGCATTACTCTTTCATTCTTTGACGTTGAAACTTAGTTCATATGGCGCTTTAAAGATATAGGCATATGTTGTGCGTATGTTAAATTTTTTCGTATTAGATCTGTGGTAAAGTTTATTTCAGGCTATGGAAGCTGCAATGGTAGGACATGCTGAAAAGGCTGGGGTTTTTTTTTTTTTTTCATGTTCGAAGCAAGATTTATGTAATTATCTACAAAAAGATCATTTCTTCTTGGTGTTATTACAAAAGATGCCTATGGCCGGTTCCATATCATATATTATAACAAAAAGACTTTCAACAAGGAAAAAGAAAGCAAAAATCCGCTAAGTTAAGGAGTAGGCACAAGGAAAATGGCTTCTTCAAGCTAAATGTTACTCAGGGCAATTTTTACAGATAATAGATGGGATTCGGACCTCCCAAAGGAACCACCTTCCATGATGCTTCACATGGATAAGCTCCACATGGGCTCTCTCTCGGGAAGGAGGTTGGCTCAGGTCATGCAATTAGTTCAGCCTCAACAAACACCTATTCCATAGATATGTAACCGAGAATAACCCTTTGGCTGACACTAGCATGGAAACTCCTGTGTTGGAGTTCAAGAACCTCAGCCGATTCAACTGTAGGGCTGCTGGAAGCTGAGCGTGCTAGCACAGCCATAGATGAATCCTCGCTAGAAGAGGAGATAACAGGAAAATGGCGCCAGACCAGGACCTTGCACCTTGCCATCTCGAAGCAGCTTGCAATTAATTGGAGTATGCAAGAATCAAGACATGCATTATGAAATTTTAAGGGACGTCGTACGATTTCTTTATGCAATTATACTCTACGTAGTCAGGAATATTACATCACATTAGATTCAAATTCCATAGTAGATCCCCATAACACCCCAAAATTGAAAAAGTAAGAAGAGTACCTTTGAAAATGATTTTAATTTGTCTGCTTCGATGCAACAAGTTTAGCAATCTCTAGTAGAGTGTCCTTTATCATCTAGCATATACTTTCAGTCATTGTAGCCATTGATTGAGCAATCTTCAAAGTATTAGCTGATCTCATTGACTCTAATTCCCTGATCAGTTCATGTTTCTTAACAAATTATTCCTTCATGAAATCAAGCTTCCTTTTTTAGAGGACTGTTGTCAAAAGGGTTAAATGTACTTGGAGTGTCTTTGCTCAAATTTTTCTCTTGAGCACTTCAATTATCTTTGCTACTGTTTCTTTCATTAGCAACAGGGCTGATAGAGTTATCATCTGCAATGTTTATGAATTCTTCTTCCACAAAAGATGCATTTGTTCCAATTGTCTTATAGAAGGCATTAGACATGAATGTATTTGGGTACAAACCAACATCCTCAAATAACAAGGTTACCTAGCAAACGCACTAATGACCTATGGTGCAATCGCAGATTCCTTTTTAAAAACATCAGTATTTGCAAATAACAAGTAATGTTGACTCTTTTGATATTAAGAGGTGTTTCAACCAATTTTCTTCATGGAGTTTTCAACCCGGGCATAACCAATTTTCTTCATGGAGCGCATAGGGTTTTTAGTAGATCAAGGAGAAAGTTTTGCCATCGATAGGAGATTATAAGCAAGGTTTTGAGACTCGGTTGGAAAGCGAAAGCAAGCTACATAGTTTTGGAAAGCAAGGTAGAGCGTTTCTTCATTGATTGGAAACCGATTAAGCTTTGAAAATGGATCGGTTCAGTGTTTTGAAGAAATTAGGAGAAGGAAGCTACGGAATTGTATGGAAGGCTTTAGATTTGGAAGGGGAAGATGTGGCTATCAAAGTTTTGAAGAATCAATCCTATGCAAGCTGGGAAGAATGTGCAGAGGGGGAAGCTCTGTCTAACTTTGACCACCTAAATATCATCCACCTTAACTATGCACACTCACAAAATCAATGCATGTATCTAGTCTTTGAATACATGGATTCCAATCTCCTTCGACTCATCCAAAGACAACCCCTTTCCGAAGATACAATTCGCAACTTAACTTCCAGCTTCTGCAAGGATTGAAGTACATCCACTGGAAAGGATATTTCCACCGAGATATTAAACCCGAGAACCTTCTCCTGCAAAATGATATTCTCAAAATTGCAGATTTTGGCATGGCCAGACGTCTCAATTCCAAGGACAAACACCGGAGGTTCTATTAGGAGAACAAACTTATGACGAGGCGATCGATATGTGGGCGGTTGATGTGATTATGGCAGAGCTTTATAATTCTGCGTCTTTCTTTTGTGAAGCCAACATGATGGATCAGATGTTAAAGATTTGGGAACTACCTGGGGCGCCGGATGATTGGCCATATGGCTTGCTGCTTGCCAAAAATTATGGCTTGTTTTCTTCTCCGTTTGCTAAGAAGAAAAATCTCCACTGGACTCTGAGGCAACAAATTTCAAGAGCAAGTAATGAGGCAATAAATCTAATTCAAGAGTTGCTCTCTTGGAGCTCTACCAAACGTCTTACTGCATCACAAGCATTAAAACGTCCCTTCTTCCAATTGCAAGTAAGAAAGGAAATCCACAGATGTCCAATTCAAAAGCATCTCAGTTTCAGGCATCCCAATGTATTTACACCAGAATAGCTGTATAAAGAGTTACTTATATTGTTTTGTGCATTACTATGAACGTTGGTGGATTTTTATATATGCTCACTATTTAATAAAGTGATATTGTTATAGTCATGAAATTTTCGTGGTGTCATGCACATCTCTTCAAGGAAGAGGCCTAGATGTCATAACCAATATTTCTAAGGTGGGGGTTGGGGTTATTCAAGTTCAATTCATTTTAGACATACAAGGATCCACCAATAAAGTTGAATAATTAATTATGTGGTTTCTGGTTGCAAACATTAAGCATAAGGTTATCTGCTTAATAACAGCCTTCCCCAAACAACCAACAACGTTAACTAATAATAACATTTGCAAATGGTCTTCAACAAAATTTTGTTTGCAAAAAAAAAAAAAGGGTTCTAATGAAAAATATGAGAAAGGGTCAGCATAATGTATGCTAGATCTGGTTAATTTCTCACATCAGATTTATTATACTAGTTAAAGATGTACAATAACAGAATAACATATTATATTAATTGAAAAATATTCAGAACATCTTGGCTACCCTGAATTTTAAGGTCAATTCCAATATGATCACAATCTACACTCAAATGTCTAATATGAATCAGATGGGCACAGGGCATATGGCAACAAGAGATCCATGAGACAAGATAGCACAAACTAGATAGCAATTTACCATGGCAATTACAAGAGCAGACTTTCTGATTCGTAATAGAGCAGACTCTTCTCTTTCAATTTCTGTCTGGCTGAGACACGGCCGTCTCTGTAGCTCGATTCGTCAATGCCCGGCTGGCCAGAAGGAGCAGCAGCAGCCTGACCCTTGCAACAATGCATACTTCAGACTCCAGCTATAGGTAGCAAGGCATGTGAGCATGTGAAGTTGATGACGACAATGACAATGATGCCGAACGTTGTAAGAACGAAGAAAGTGATTTTGAAGAAGGTAATGGTGATACTGATGATGTGCTTATTGCTGCAGTTATAACTGATTAGTTAATGCTACTATTTTTAATAGCATTGCCTTGAAATTACTGTTTTATATCATAAAATGCTACTTTATTTTACTGTGGGTATGTTTTAAAGCTGTCATGCCATATAAACATTTTCTATAACAATAATATTGCTCTTTATGATGATGATTTGATTTTGAAGAAATATATGTTATAAAACACAAATAATCTGATGTTTTTTCATATATTTATAACATAATGTAACACAGTAGTCTTATTTCCATTTGGTCATTATTATACATCACCCTTTGACATTTTAAACTTGAAAACTAGTTCAATAGTTTAATTAGCCCATGGGAACGTCAAATCTGATTTTAAAATTTATTTTTTTCAATGTTGGATGTTCCAATTCGAAGTGTTCCCATTCCAGTTCCAATTTTTGGGGTGCTGTTCCGGTTCCGGTTCTAGGTAACCATGCCCTGGACTACCACAGTCGTCGGATCTGTCAATCCTATGGCCCAGACTGTATGTTGGAGCCTCTAGGCACCTCTCGTTTCGAATATCTAGCATTATAACATGGTTTCTTTTTTGTAATTTTATACGCTTTTTGGCATTGTCTTCCTATGATTTTAGTGTTGTATTCATTGGGCCATATTAAATAGTATTTCTAGAGTGCGGCTTGTTTGGAGCGTTGATCTGGATTAGCTTCAACAATCTAACAGTTGTTATTCTGAGCACTTCATTCATATATATGCATGAAGCCACAAAAGTTCTATTCTCTGAAAAGCTTTGGTGGTGGTGTTGTCGATCCGTCTTGTTCTCTCTTCATTCTACAGATTTGGTATACCAGATATTGTTTTACAATATGCTTTTTTATTTGATAACAATGTTTTTTGTTTTATTTGTGTTTGGATGTAGCATGAGCATGGCGGAAAAGCATGAGTATGCCGAAAAATCATTCATTCTCTATTCAATCTTCATTCTGTTTACAGTGTTAATTGTTAAGAAGGCTTCCTGGAAAATGCTAGAATTTTCTCATTCTCTTTAACACTCTACAAGGTTCATGCACGGCGTCTGTCATCAATACCTAGCATCAGATCCTAGCATCAGATCTTTTCTTTCTTCATCACTATGCTACAAATTATTCTTCAAACCCAAAAGTAATGCAAGCTCTCACTCTGGCTGACAGCATCACATGACAAAACCTTATTCTGTAAAAAACTCGTCTGAAAGAAAAGCCTTATGGTGTCCCATTTTTTACTGCTATAAATAGGCCCGTGCAGAAGCATATCCTTCTAATCCTTACGTCTTGATTTTTTGGGGGGGAGGGGGGAGGATAAGGGGAAGGGATGAATCTTAAAAGCCTATATTAAAACAGATCAACTATAAGGTATTATCTATATTCATGCTAGGAGAATTCCATTTAGGCTCGTAAATGAAGCTTTAAGAGCATTGCAGCTATATTTAAGGACTTATAGGTAAGGAAGCAAAAACTCATACCAGATCTGGTTGATAAATTTGGCTGGTGTACTTGGGATGCTCTTTATCCTACTATTAATTTGAAAGGATAAAGGAAGGACTTAAACGCTTCTCAGAAGGTAATACACATGCTGCTTTTCTGATAGATGAAAAAGTGTTGCTTTTGATGATCAACATCCATCTGATAAAGCACAAGGGTTTTGATTAGGACTACAGATGATGTGTCGTATTAGACACATCAATGGAACTTTAAATTCAAGAAAATGTATGAATCTAAGTGTCAGCTTTCATTCCCATTCCCATCATAAAGGAGGAACTTAAGGAGTTGAAGACTGTTTATGTTTGGCATGCAATTACTGGGTAATGGGGTGGGATAAGGCCGGATACTGTTTACTACTCAAGAGTTTGTAGAGGCATCATTAACACCTCGTGTGGCATCAAAAGTAAGGGATCTAGCTGTAAACAAAGTACATGAAACTGGAGTTGGTGTTCTTGCAGAAAGGATCCCAGTTTATCAGTCTTTCCATACTTATGTTGGTATAGATGGGGTCAAGGCGGATGTCATGCAGGTATGAAAGTTTTTCTACTTTTAGGATTAACATGCAGGTACTTAAGATAGTGGGCGAAACATATGGTGGCAGGGTGGCATCCATAAAGGCTTAAATGCAATAGATGCTTCCATTATTAACTGCTTCAAGATTAGTGCAATTGCTGCAAGTAGGCAACATTGCAATGAGTTCTTCTTACTTGGGATCCAAGCAATTGCTCTGGTCAATTTTTATCCCCATGTTAATACTAGATTCTATCAAGTCATTTATCATTTGCATGCAATAACCAACAAGAGTCTGTTACTTGTGTATTTGACACTAAGTTGAAGTAACTACGGTAACTTGTGTTGTAGGATTTAATGATCTGGGGATTCAAATTGGCATCTAGCCCCCATAGGAAAGCTCAAGAGGATTAGGCTTATGAGCATGCTTAGGTTTAAGCTATACAATTGGTGCAACTAGTATAGAAACAACAACCCATTTTTTACTGCTATAAATAGGCTGGTGCAGAAGCATATTCTTCTAATCATTGTCTTGATTTTGCCCATTTTTTTAGATCATTGATTTTTTTTTTTTTTTTTTTTTTTTGGGGGGGGGGGGTGGCAAGGATGAATCTTAAACATACTAATAGAGTCTATAAAGTCATTTGTTTTCACTTGCATGCTGTAATCAATACTTGTGTCTTTGAAAATGCACATTAAGTTGAAGTAACTACAGTAACTTGTGTTGCTTTTATAGGGTTTAATGATCTGGAGATTCATACTGGCATCTAGTCCCCATAGGAAAGCTGAAGGGGCTTAGGCTTATGAGCATACTCAGGCTTAATCTATGATACTGGTATAGATCTTTACGTTTATGAATCTAAGTGGCAGCTTTCATTCCCATCATAAAGGAGGAACCTAAACAGTCGAACATTGTTCATGTTTGGCATGCAATTACTAGATATAGGGGTGGGATACGGACGGATACTATTTATGACTCAAGAGTTTGTAGAGGCATCATTAGCACCTCATGTGTCATCAAAGATAAGGAATCTAGCTGTAGACAAAGTACATGAAACTAGAGTTGGTGTTCTTTTAGAAAGGATCCCAGTTTATCAGTCTTCCCATACTTATCTAGCAAATGTTGGTATAGATGGGGTCAAGGTGAATGTCATGCAGGTATGAAAGTTTTTCCTAATTTTTGGATTAACATGTAGGTACTTAGTGTAACTAGTGTGTGGCAAGTTCGAGAGACGATGGTGGACGAAAAATATGTAGGCAGAGTAGGTTATCTGGATGCAATAGATGCGTCTATTACTTATTTTTTTTTAAAATAGTGAAACTACTGCAAGTACGCAGCATTGCAATGACTTCTTCTTACTTGGGACTTAATGAATTGCTCTGGCCAATTTCTATCTCAATATTAGTAGAGTTTATCAAGTCATTTGTTATCATTTGCATGCGATAACCAAGAGCCTGTTACTCGTGTCTTTGAAAATGCTAACTTAATTGAAGTAACTATAGTAACTTGTGTTGCTTTTATAGGGTTTAATGATCTGGGGATTCAAACTAGCATCTAGTCCCAATAAGAAAGCTGAAGGGGATTAGGCTTATGAGCATATTCAGGCTTAAGCTATAAAACTGGTGCAACTGGTATAGAAACAACAACAAGTTTTTTAATGCTATAAATAGGCTACTTCTAATCCTTTGGGGGGGGGGGTGTGGAGGTGAGGATGAATCTTAAAAGGCTATATTAAAGTGGATCATCTACAAGGTATTATCTATATTCATGCTGGGACAAATCCATTTAGGCTCGTAAATGAAGATGTAAGAGCATTGCAACTATATTTAGAGACTTATACATGAGGGAGCAAAAACTTATACCAGATCTGGTTGATAAATTTGGCTGGAATATTTTGGATGTTCATTATCTTACTGTTAATCTTGAAAGGATAAGGGAAGGACTTAAAAGCTTCTCAGAAGGTACCACACCATCTAATTTTTTGGTAGATGGGAAAGCGTTGCTTTTGATGAACAACATCCATCTGATGAAGCACAATGGTTTTTATAGGACCACAGATGATGTGTTGTACTACATACATCACTGAGAACTTTAAATTCAAGAAAATTTATGGATATAGCTGGCAGCTTTCATTCCCATCATACAGGAGGAACTTAAGCAGTTGAAGACTGTTTATGTCTAGCATGCAATTACTAGCTATTGGGGTGGGATAGGGCCGAGTACTATTTACTATTCAAGAGTTTGTAGAGGCATCTTTAGCACCTCGTGTGGCATCAAAGATAAGGGATCTAGTTGTAGCCAAAGTACATGAAATTGGAGTTGTTCTTCCAGAAAGAATCCCAGTTTATCAATCTTTCCATACTTATCTAGTAAATGTTGGTAGATGGGGTCAAGGTGGATGTCATGCGAGTATGAAAACTTTTCCTATTTTTAGGACTAACATGCAGGTACTTAATGTAATTAGTGTGTGGCAAGTTCTAGAGATGGTGGGCGAAAAGTATGGAGGCAGGGTGGCACTCATAAAAGCTGATTTAGGTGCAATAGATGCTTGCATTATTAACTGACTTAAAAATAGTGCAATTCTTTGCCAAGTCTGCTTGATATTGCAATGACTTCTTCTTACTTGGGACTCAAGGAATTGCTCTGGTCAATTTTTATCCCCATATTAGTAGAGTCCAGGGATAGGTTCAATACTGTATACGTTTTATACGTAATACGTATTTTTCGTTTGATACGGCATAAATTTGACGTTTAATACGTCAAAAATACGTCCAAAAAAATTCCGTCGAAAAATTTGGCGTAAAAGAAGCGAATCGATTTAAACACGCAAAACTTTTTTCACAGAAAAAACCTTTCAGTTTACGCCAAAAAAAAAAAAAAAAAAATTATCGAAAAATTTTTTTTTTTTTTTTTTTTTTTCCGCGTAAGTGAAACCTTCTGATTCAATTTTTTTTTTTTTTTTTTTTTTTTTCGGCGTAAAAGGCGAGCCCGAAGGTTTTAAATAAGGTTTATATATATATATATATATATATATATATATATATATATATATATATATATATATATATATATATATATATATATATATATATATATATATATATATATATATATATATATATATATATATATATATATACAAGTGTTTGTACTATGAGGGATTGCACAAATTCGACGGGAAGCCAATGCAGAATAATTTAATGAAGAGTTTATAAGGATTCCTCCAGATTTCCTTAGACTCTTCTATGTTCATAAGGATTCTTTTTAGATTCTCTTAGATTCCCAAAGATTATCCATCTATGTAGATCCTCGTGGATTCACCAAGATTATATGAAGATTCCTCTAAATTTCCTTATATTTCCCTAGATTTCAAGAAATTCTATTGATATTCTCATAGATTCCCTAAGATTCTACAAAAATTCCTTAAGATTCTACAAAGATTCCCCTAGATTTCCAACGATTCTTTTGATATTCACCTAGATTTCGAAAGATTATCCCAAGACTTCTCTAGCTTCCCCAAGATTCTATGTAGTTCTACTGAATTCTCCAAGAGTTGACGAAGATTCTCCTAGATTGCTCTAGATTATATGAAGATTCTCCTAAATTCTTGAAGATTCCATCATGATTTCACTAGATTCTCGAAGTTTTTAGAAAGATTCCCTTAGATTCCCAAAAATTCTCTTAAGATTTCTCTAGATTCTCTAAGATCTTATGAATATTCCCTTAGACTTTACATGATTCCATCAAGATTCCTCTAGATTCTTGAAGATTCCCTTCAATTCCCTTAAATTCTCAAAGATTCTCTCATGATACCTATATATTCCCCAAGATTCCCATAGATTCTATGAAGATTTCCCAAGATTCTATCAAGATTCTTAAAGAGTTTATGAACATTCTCTTACCTCCCCAAGAAAGTCGGACCACAAACTAAATTTGAACTAAAGTGAAAGGAGTTGACCTATAGGTGAAGAAGTCAAAGTCAAAAGTATTAGTCGATGCATGTGTTAAGTCGAGCAAATACATGACAAAAGTAAAAGCTTGTATGTTGGTAGCAAAATAGAAAAAGTTATCACTACCTGAGATTGTAGTTATCCTTGGCATCAGATTATGATTAACTCAATGTATACGTCTAATTGTGAGGGATATCTTTGGTGTGTATGCGAGCATTGTGTTAGACAATGATATTTTAATGCAACCCCAAGCTAGCGGTGGTTCGCCACAATAGATGTAGTTGCCAAAACAATTCCAATGCATCAGAAAATTGGTGCTACTTTAATTGTTCATCTTTTGCATGAACTTTTGCTTGGTCGTCATGGTATATGGTCTTACTTTATAATTTTTGCATGTTGCTCATTAAATCACATGTGCACATAAGTTGTTTGAGCAATGCTGGCATATCCTATGTATTCTTGAATGATATGTGCACATAAGCTTGTTTGAGGGGTTGGCATATATGTACTCTTGAATCATATGTGCACATAAGCTTGTTTGAGCAAAGGTTGGCATATCCTGTGCACTTCAATGTCATGTGCACATGAGCTTGTTTGAGCAATGGTGGCATATACTATGCACTCAAGTTGTTCGAGGAATGGTGACATACCCTATGCTTCATTCTCCTGGTGGCATATACTATGCACCCAAGTTGTTCGAGGAATGGTGACATACCCTATGCTTCATTCTCCTGTGAATATCTTAATAACCCTCTATTTGGCTACTAAAAGCAATTAGCATATGCTGACATAGTTCTTCGTCAACATCACATCTAGCCTTCACATAGTTGAAAAACAATTGGGGGCACACTTTGACACAAAAAAGAGATTCTAATTATTGTGTGGTTTGCATGCAGCAATCATTTTGCCTTCTTTAATGATGTAAGCCTCACAACCTTCTATCAAAAGGAAGAGAATAGAAGATGCGTTTTTTATAATTCGCACTTATTTCCGATAATGCATCGAATGTATACAATGAAATAACCCATTGTAGATGAACCCCTGAGAAAACAGTTGCTTATAACCCTCGGTACATCGAAACCACGGCGGGACAACTTTGGTGGGAGCAAACCTCTCATCAATGCATTGCCCATCAAGCGCCAAGCCGAGTGCACTTTAATAGCGAAAAATACCAAGGCTAAGCCCGGATTTTCTTGAAGAAAAAAAACCCAACTATAATGGATCATACGAATCGGTACCGAGAGATGCTCTCATCTGCGATGAAGCGTAAAAGCTATTTTGCCAATCTCATAGAAACAGTTTACCATTTCGGTTGTGAGAAAGAACAACTTCGCCCGGTTGAATTCCATGCAATTTCATTCACCTAAAAGTTAAACATGCACTCATGAAACATTTGATATACTGTGAAGGATTGTATTTAAAAAAGTACATCACAAGGGAATTTGCGTTTATTTATGGGTTTAAACTTCCAAACATCAACGACAGTTAATTCGTCATCCTGGACCATATTTATGCATAAGTGATAAATCTACCAACTGTTTCATGAGGAAGACAGAAGTAAAAAAATTAATTAAAGTGGTTAAGCTCAGAGAAAAGCGAACTTCATGGCTCAAAATCATTAACGAAAACAAAGACCAAGGCACTTTACATACTCTGTTACCAACAGCAATGTGGGTGCCATCTGGTTTAAATGTGATGTTTATATTCTCGCCGCTAAGTTCAACTTGTTGAGAACACTTTCCAGCTGCAGTACAGCAAATTAGAGTTATATTTCAAAGTGAAAAGAGCAAACATGTTCCAAAATATGGTCCAGCAACTCCACTTAGAACTTCCAAATATTCCAAAGAATTTGACTACCGTGTTCAAAACCTCTCCAAAGATAAGCAGCATTCTTTTAGCAATTTTTTATAACATAAATTGTTCAGGAATATGGAAGTGTATTAAATCTTGTAGGACAGGACAGCTTAGATTAATGTTGTCAGATTTGTATACAATATAAGCTGCTGTACAATTCCAAGGTTATTTCGAGTGGCCCGACATGCAATGCAATGGTGTACAAATCCAACTCCTAAGCCGCATTTGGTCCTCTCTCCTTTGTCCTTTTGTTAGCTGATTAATTGTTATACCCCTTAACTCACGGACCGTATTAATCTAAACCTTGAAAATGGCATGAATAATAATGAAGAGAACAATCTATACTACTCACTCTCAAAGACGTACGGTTTTGTCTCCAGACGCAGGTGCAAGCAGATCGGCATGTTTTGGGTCCTAGCAGAGTGATCCACACTATCGCCACGTCCCTTCAATTCAAGATCTTTATCTTTTCCTCTACTACGCATAGCAATAATAAACAGGTTGAGAAGAGTACCGGTATCACTATCTACACATAAAAAAAAAATGAAAGTTCCCAGATTCTTGTAGACTCCTCATGCTTATATCTGTTTATAGAAAGACCATTTCTTCCCTCAAAGCCAACCAAAGAAGGAAGAAAGTTCAATAAAGAAAGTTTGTGTGTTTGTGCGGTTACAACGTATGAGTTGGATTGTGAAAACCAACAAAGCCTAAAAGCTTTCGAAATGGGATTTGATTTAAAATTTGGTCAATTATACGGCATGATAGGGCTACCGAACCAAGCTTAGAAGCGAGATATAGATCCAGTCGAACCAACTAGTCGGCTTCATTCTCTGCTTTCAAACAATAAATATCATTTTTGCCAAACCAAGAAGGGAGGATGACCTCTAGTTCAAGGACGGACCACCACAAAAATGTTTTGGAAGGTTCGTTCCGATGTAATAGCTGCATCCTAGCCTTGTGGCCGAACATATACAATCTGAAATTAAGAAACAAACAAATAGTCAGAGGGGGAATAACTTGCCGAAATGCAAAACCGATTTTGGTTCTTGTCTCACATACGCACGATCCGACCTAAGATTTAACAGATAAATCGTTTATGCCAACAAAAAGCCCTGCCAATACAATTGTCATTTGAACCAGCCTGTCATTTGAATTCGATTTGACGAGCCAGAAGAAAGGAATTTAGCCAAAACCCAGATGCAGGAATGAATTTTTACAGAAGAAAGGATGCTGTTTTACGTTATGGAGTAATTTTAGCCTCAGCTCTACTTCATCTTCACAACAAAAGACACCCCAAAGCGGTTGCAAAGAGAAAACTCGCTCAAAATCTCCCTTTAAATCTCCCAAAAAGCTCAAAATTTATGCCCTAAATTAAAATGCTGCCAAGACATTCTTCTACCGCCTCGAAAGCAATCACCTTGTTTGGGGAGGATCTATCCCACCCTCGCCCGATTGCGTAACTTCGACCATCGCCCAAAATGGTGGCAAGGCAATCAAAGTCCGCCATAACTCACTCGCCGCCCTTCCCGCCGGATTCACCGGTCGGTGACACCTCATCCCATGATGTTATTGCACTTAAAAAATATTTATTTTTTTATTATTTAAGAAACCAATCTCATTGTGCCACCTGAATGATCTAGGTATCCCAATAAATGCGATAGCATTTCTTGGCACCTTCTTTAGCCCCAAAATTGAGGGCCAAGATTCAACTGCCCCATATCCGACGGTCCAGGCATGTGGTGCATGCCCCATGCATGCCCATGCATGCCCCCATCAGATCTGAGGGCCATAAATGCGCCACCTCAAAAACGAACGGTCAAGATCGATATCTATATATAAAATGTTCATGATGCCCCAGCATGTGATATACGTTTATATATATTAATGATATATATATATATATATATATATAGACTGGACTGGACAAAACCTTATGATTTGCCAAGTCATCCAAACAAAACTAACTAACTAACTAGAATTGTTGGACTTATCAGACCTTAAAGAAGGGAGCCTTGGAGACCAATAAAATAACAAGATCCTAAGACAATATTAAAAGAAAACTTTAACAAACATAAAGGCTTGAAAGAAATCCAAGGGATAAATCTCCACCAGGCTAAACCTGAGTTAAATCATTACTAAAATAAACAAAGGTACTGTATAAAGAAAGGACAACAAATAGCTATACCAAAAGATCATTATTCAAGAAGGCAATATCAAACCAGAAATACACCTTAAATGAACAGAATAACTTAATACGAAAGGCTTTGCAACTCAAATAAGATCATAAACAAACCAGTAAAAAAACCAGTAAAAAACCTAAAGTAAATTGAGGGGATAAAGCACACTGAGAACCTCAAAAAATCATAAATCCAAGAATCAAGAAAAATATAGATCCAAGAATCTAGAAAAATAGCAATGAAGGGGATAAAGCTCAATTAAACCTATATCCAAGTAAAAAATAGCAATAAGCAAAAATTACCAGCTGAGGAAGAGACCATAAATGAAAAAACCATATATATTCAATGTTTAGAGAAGATCTTACTGAAGTAAAGTCAATCTGTATTATGTATCCAGCACAAATCACAAATATTCAAAGTGAACCAAAATTATCCAGATTAATCAGATCTGAAGAGTAGAACACATAAAGAGAATTTGCTTACCTTCATAAACAAACAATACATAACAAAACAATAGTTTAAATGCAGCAATCTTCAAACACCCATGCGAATGAAGTAGTGCAGGAGAAGAGAATTCGGTTACCTGCAGTCCAACAAACACTAGTTAGCCTAAAGAAGGGTAAAAAGTGAGTAGACTAGCAGGTAAGCTATGAATTCTCTTGGCATTTTCAGCCCTTTACCCACTTATTTGACAAGAAACATCATCAATTTAAGGATATATAGCCCTTGCACTGGTAAGAACCGAATAATTTAGCCAGAAATCAGTAGTTAATTTAGTCAGAAAACAGCAATTAATTTAGACACATAACAATAACTAATCTAGGCAGCGATTATCCTAGGCAAATGACAGCATTCAATTATAGTAGTTATTAGAAAAAAGATGAAAGCCAAAGCTAGTCTCTAGCCCAGAGATTAATGGTATGCATTCTTGAAGATGGATAGCTCAAGAGAAATTAGATCTAAGGAAACCTGATTGGGCTGCACATCCTCCTCAAAGTCATTATCAGATTCAGTGTCTTCCACTATTTCCACGTTGCTGATGGAGATCCCAGCAGTATTACTAGTATTTCCACACTGATTCAGGCCACCTGAGAGAAATTTCTTAATACCCAAGTCATTCCTGGCTTTGTTTGGATCCAAGCCATTCAATCTGCATAACTCCTCTAGCTGTGCTTTAGTGGGCTGCGAACTATCATGCTCCAACCCATGCCTCCTTAAGAATTCAATCAGCTTGTGTCTGGTCAGCCCCTTGTTGCAAACGCCCTCAGGGCGGCCAGACTTGGTCATTTCCGCATTCCTACTTCTGTGGCATCCTACTAATTTATAGTGCCATGTAATGGGCTTAGAATCTAATTAATCTGTATGTTTAGAGCAAATAACACCTGCGTTCTAAATCTGGTCAGTAATTTCTGTTACCTGAGAGTACCACAATGATGAATCGGCATACAGCTTAGGCCGTGGGTCAAATCCAGCCAGTTCTTGTTAGGGATCCGTCCGCCTCAGGAGCGTCACGCATTCGGCAACAAGCGGAGTATATGATTTTAGGGTTATCCAATATTAGGTCGAGAATTTCGTAAGTGCCATATTATATTTATTTACTTGCATTATATCCATGTTAAATTATGCCTTGTAAAATCTTACCTTAATGCGAAATAGAAGACCCTATACCAATATTCATGATCAAAAACAAACATAAATACCTCCAAAGTTGAACACAATACAACTAGTTAATGGATGCCAAGGGGGAGCCAAGCACTCCATATAGTATCAGTATAGCTAAAGATGCGCCTACAACTCAATGTAGCAGTGTTCATAGCTACTGAAATATAAAGGGCAAAACCAGCCTTAAAAGTCATGGCTAATCCCACATTGGCTAAGTTATCCAGTAATATGTATAAAGGGAGCAAGGTTATTGACCCCAACAAACTTAACTATTGTATCCTAAAGGTTAGGTACACCCTAAATCATGCCCAAGCAATTATAAATGGCTCCAATAGCTGAAACATTCGGGATCCATGGGATATTCACCCTAGTCTGACAAACACTGTAGATAGACAACCCAGTTTTAGTTAAGGGTATTAGGGTTCTGAATTAACCACACATTGATAAGGTCATTAAGCCTTAAACAGCATACTGAGCATTCCAATCAAGAATAAATTAAAAAGAATGAGAATTTATTGTATCAGATATGATAAGTGAACCAGGGGCTAAACACCCTATGGCTGGACCATTGTATTACTATTAGCACCCCTTGAGGAAAGTTTCCCATTACGAAAAACTAATCTACAAACAACAAAGAGAGAAATGAACTAAAATATCCCAATATATATATATGCCTCCCTCCTACCGGAAGGCAGAGAAAGGTCCAACTAAAGACATAAGGACGGGAGGGTCCCTATGTCGTAGGGACCCCCCCTGCCAACTGCATTGAAATATTTCTAGGTAAGATGAAAATATATTAAATGAAAAAATACCTGTATTTGAGAAGCTGGGAGATGAAGATATTTATATCGTATCTGAGGCCCGGAAATTCCTCTTCATGTATCACTTTGAAGATCTTATGCCAAACATCGTTCTCTTGGAAGCCTTTGTTGATGAATAGTCTCATAAGTTCATAAATATCTTGAGCAGCCCACAAAGGATTACTGTGCACATAAAGGTATGGTTGTACCGAGAAAAAATAATAACATTAGAGCCATAATATATATGGTCGATAACCTATTGGCACTAGAGAATTTGGTCACTGAAAATGGTAGATTATTTCTCTTATCGTATCTGTATGTGTTGTAAGTACCATATTTATGTGCAACTATGTCAATACTCATATTCAAAAAATCTGCCCTCTTGCTGGTTTCTGGAAGCCTGCTGCAGTATCTAGTTTCTTCCTTGATGGAGAGGTGTTTTAGATTATACAAATATAACCCCTCATTCCCGGCTAAGCCAAGAAACCTCCTAACATATGGATTGTTAATGCTCAAGAAATCATCCATATATCTATATGAATTATTAAATGCAGCAGCCTCCTTCAATTTCCCCATCTCAATCAGTTTGCAAATAAAATTGAGTTCGAAATGGGCTAAATAGAGATTGCACCATCCTGGACTAGAGGAGAATCCCATCGGAATCCCTTTCACCTGCTTCCAAATGCCATTATACATGAGTAAAAAACAATTATTGAGCAGCCAACCATTTACTTTGCCAAATAGAGTCCTGTCCATCTTCATCCAATGATCCCCATCAGGTTTCTTGGTCTTCCATTCCATTGTAGCCTTACCATTGTTATGTAAATAATACCACATCTCATAACCACTATGTATTCCCTTTTTGAACTTCCATACCCTGTTAAAAATCATTTCCATGACTGCCACAATACCATCAGTACCTTCCAGGGGTATATTTTCGTAGCATTTTGTAATATCCGCCATTTAAGAGATTATCAATTTTATTGGTAAATTACAAGTCACGTCATAGATCGAATTAACAATCCGGGCTACTGCTCGATTTTATCCCTAGTAAAAGATTAGCTGCCTTGCACTTGTCATGGCGGATTAAAGGCCATACTTCAAGAATAAGATTTAAACCAAATAGTAACAATAGAAGCAATAGTTGAGAAAATAGTGTCGTGCGCATTTGTAATCCACCTGTATTCCATCTTGTGTGCCTTGAATATGCCCAGTAAGTAGGGTAGCTCGGTGTAAGGTGTATGCCCTTGTCCAATTAGCTCAACAACTTCCTTTTGAATATGTTCAACAAGTGTGATTTGATCAATCTGAACAAAGCAAAAATCACTACTGCATAGTCTCTTTGTAGCCTCATTTCTAATATGTAGTGGACAAATAAAAGCAGGGTTGTTTGCAGCCTTATCTATACCTGCTATATACAAATTATTAATCAGCCATTTACTGTTCTTAATGACAGCTTCATCTTCCCAAATGAACCCCTTCTTTGATGTTTTATTCTCCTCAATGAAATATTTAGCAAGCCATTTCGTTTTCTTTCTTATTTCAGCTTTACACCTCTCGATCATATCACTGTCAAATACAGCAAGAGAAAACTCATGCACTTCAAAGAACTGCTGGATTGTCTTTTCCATTTCAAGCTTAAACCTTTCCAGAGTAAAGGGTCTATCAGGTATGAAGTTTAATCCTTGTGCAAACCAATTTCTCAGGCCTTTATTATGAATAATGTTCAGGTCAGTGGTTCTTATGTGCCCAGTGCTTGGGTCAAGAAACTTTTTGAGTCTTGGAATAGAACATGGGCATTGCACCTGCATAGTGTCGGAAAATGTACTCTTAGGCTTATAGAATAAGTCTTTAAGATTATTATCATATCTCCAGCCAAAGAGGGTACTTTCCCACATATCATAACCAACTTCATTAAAATATCTGACCAAAACAGTTTTGAAAGCACTACTGAAGTGGATCTTGTCAGCCACCTTTGAGAAATAAGTGAAATGCACATATTTTCTTTGTATCTTTTCCTTAATTGTTATTAGCTTTACACGTCCTTCAATATTTGATGTTAAAATCCTTCTTTTAATCTGCATACAGCAACATGACATAGAATGAAATTGCCAGTAAGGCAGGAGGTATAAACCATCCAAGATATATTCAAAAATAGTTTTGGCACTGTGGCCAGATAGAGTAAATTTTTATGCAATGCATGCACATATCTCAGCACTCCAGCACCATATAAAGAAAAACGTACATATAAGCCGATATATCAGAACCTGAAGTAATACTAGAAGCAGAATTAAGTAGAAACATACCAAAGCTGTCTGGACAGCTTAGAAGGTCATACCATTATTTTCAGAACCGGCATCCTTGCTTGAAACATTCTTCAGTTTTGGTGGCCTTAGGATGCCACTAACAGTAGCTGTACCAGTCTTCTTTTTTAAATTTCGTGTATATCCAAAGCTGCTGTTTTCATGTAGATGATCCATAAGAAACTTCCTGGCTTTGATAGTTTTCTCTATGATGTCCACCGCTTTGGAGTTGCCATATAATTCCTTGAAATTGGTATTCACATTTTCAGCCAGTTTGTGTGTCATTGTAAACATCATTTCCCTGATAGCTAAGTATCCAATATAGGACAAAACCACTCCCTTAATTGGTTCAGAGGCCAGCCATCTTGAGAGATGAGCAAACCCCATTTGGATAGTCTGTTCTGGCCATACCACTTCTAAATTATTCAACATATACCACACAACGTGGTCAAACCAAATGATGTTGTCCACACATTTATCCTCCGTGACAGAATCACAGTTACATTTCAGAAAGGGGCAGTACGTCCTCCAAATTCGCTTGAGATAAAAATCAATTCTCTGTTCATTTGTATTCGCCATGTGGCCTTTCTGGCCAATGTACAGTGCAGTGCCAATCTGACATTTTCTTTTCAAGAATTTCATGTCAAAGGGTAATGTCTTGTAAATCTTTTTGATATGCTTGTTAAAAGCAAACGCATCCTTCTCTGCCTTTTCAACTTCAGATGCACTTAACCGTGCTAGTTTCATCCATGCATCCTGCCGATGGGTGCAATAACCCCAGCATTATTCTCGGGTCCACAATGCTTCTTTGAAATTGTTCACCATGGATTTCAATATTTCGGATGACATAATGGGGAAGCTCCCACAATTAAAAAGATTGAGCTCTTTGAGACTGTATTTTTCCAATTCTTGTACCACCAAGTCGCCAAGATCGCCGTAGTAGAATCAGCATTAGGGGCTTGTAAACCGGGCTGTTTTAAACATACGCCGCCCGTAAATATCAAACAAGAAGATTATCCAATGAAACTTCCACATTCTGAGTGGCATTTTCCGAGACTGTAGATTGAGTATTGGGTATGTAAGAAAGCCTGAGTGAATTCTGTTTTTCCAGACAAGTAAGCCCCTTGATGAAAGCTAAAATATCCTGCACATCCTTTTTATCTGCAGCCCATGTGTGCGGAGGCAATTCTCTATAAGCATTCAACACCAACTCATGGCAATGACCATAATCAGCATCTTTAAAACTGGAGACAAGTTTCAACATATTGTTGAAGCCAAGAAACAGTACAAGTGATACTTCTCCATCATTGAGTGTGCTTTCCTTGCAAATTAGAAGATTGTGAATCTCCTGTGTTTTAATGCATGCCATAATTGCCTGCACAGCTTTATTTGGAGCCATGATTCCAGCTGCAACATAACCCATCTTCTCGAGGCCATATGTCCATCCAGGTCTGCCATCTAACCCTTTCTGATTATTTGCTTGTTGATTGTGTTCAGGGATCTTGAGAGTCAGAGTAGAGTTTGCTTCCTAAAAATCAAAACCAAATTAGTAGAGCAAAATATAATAAATGGAATTTAAAGTAGCAGAAATGAGCATAAGAAAAAAGAAGTAAGAAGAAAGAAGAAGTAGGTCTCCAAGGCCCAAACCGGTAAAACCAGTAATCTGAAGTGGGGGAATATATAGACTGGACTGGACAAAACCTTATGATTTGCCAAGTCATCCAAACAAAACTAACTAACTAACTAGGGAATTGTTGGACTTATCGGACCTTAAAGAAGGGAGCCTTGGAGACCAATAAAATAACAAGATCCTAAGACAATATTAAAAGAAAACTTTAACAAACATAAAGGCTTGAAAGAAATCCAAGGGATAAATCTCCACCAGGCTAAACCTGAGTTAAATCATTACTAAAATAAACAAAGGTACTGTATAAAGAAAGGACAACAAATAGCTATACCAAAAGATCATTATTCAAGAAGGCAATATCAAACCAGAAATACACCTTAAATGAACAGAATAACTTAATACGAAAGGCTTTGCAACTCAAATAAGATCATAAACAAACCAGTAAAAAAAACCAGTAAAAAACCTAAAGTAAATTGAGGGGATAAAGCACACTGAGAACCTCAAAAAATCATAAATCCAAGAATCAAGAAAAATATAGATCCAAGAATCTAGAAAAATAGCAATGAAGGGGATAAAGCTCAATTAAACCTATATCCAAGTAAAAAATAGCAATAAGCAAAAATTACCAGCTGAGGAAGAGACCATAAATGAAAAAACCATATATATTCAATGTTTAGAGAAGATCTTACTGAAGTAAAGTCAATCTGTATTATGTATCCAGCACAAATCACAAATATTCAAAGTGAACCAAAATTATCCAGATTAATCAGATCTGAAGAGTAGAACACATAAAGAGAATTTGCTTACCTTCATAAACAAACAATACATAACAAAACAATAGTTTAAATGCAGCAATCTTCAAACACCCATGCGAATGAAGTAGTGCAGGAGAAGAGAATTCGGTTACCTGCAGTCCAACAAACACTAGTTAGCCTAAAGAAGGGTAAAAAGTGAGTAGACTAGCAGGTAAGCTATGAATTCTCTTGGCATTTTCAGCCCTTTACCCACTTATTTGACAAGAAACATCATCAATTTAAGGATATATAGCCCTTGCACTGGTAAGAACCGAATAATTTAGCCGTAAATCAAAGAGTTAATTTAGTCGTAAAAACAAAGAATTAATTTAGACACATAACAATAACTAATCTAGGCAAATGATTATCCTAGGCAAATGACAAAGATTCAATTATAGTAGTTATTAGAAAAAGATGAAAGCCAAAGCTAGTCTCTAGCCCGGAGATTAATGGTATGCATTCTTGAAGATGGATAGCTCAAGAGAAATTAGATCTAAGGAAACCCGACAACACGCACATCCTCCTCAAAGTCATTATCGATTGATTGTCTTCCACTATTTTCCCGCTGTCGATGGAGATCCCCCAGTATTACTAGTATTTCCACACCGATTGGGCCACCCGAGAGAAATTTCTTAATACCCAAGTCATTTCGGCTTTGTTTGGATCAAGCCATTCAATCAGCATAACTCCTCTAGCAGTGCTTTAGTGGGTCGCGAACTATCATGCTCCAACCCATGCCTCCTTAAGAATTCAATCAGCTTGTGTCAGGGTCACCCCCTTTGTTGCAAAGCCCTCGTGATGGGACTTGGTCATTTCCGCATTCCTACTCGTGGCATCCTACTAATTTATAGTGCCATGTAATGGGCTTAGAATCTAATTAATCAGTATGTTTAGAGCAAATAACACTTGCGTTCTAAATCTGGTCGGTAATTTCATTTACCGAGAGTACCACAATGATGAATCGGCATCTTTTAGGCCGTGGGTCAAATCCCGGTTCTTGTTAGGGATCCGTCTCCACCGGGAGCGTCACGATTCGGCAACAAGGGGAGTATATGATTTTAGGGTTATCCAATATTAGGGTAGAATTTCGTGAAGTGCCATATTATATTTATTTACTTGCATTATATCCATGTTAAATTATGCCTTGTAAAATCTTACCTTAATGCGAAAAATAGAAGACCCTATACCAATATTCATGATCAAAAACAAACATAAATACCTCCAAAGTTGAACACAATACAACTAGTTAATGGATGCCAAGGGGGGAGCCAAGCACTCCATATAGTATCGCGATAGCTAAAGATGCGCCTACAACTCAATGTAGCAAATGTTCATAGCTAAGAAATATAAAGGGCAAAACCAGCCTTAAAAGTCATGGCTAATCCCACATTGGCTAAGTTATCCAAAGAATATGTATAAAGGAGCAAGGTTATTGACCCCCAACAAACTTAACTATTGTATCCTAAAGGTTAGGTACACCCCCTAAATCATGCCCAAGCAATTATAAATGGCTCCAATAGTGAAACATTAGGGATCCATGGGATATTCACCCTAGTCCGACAAACACCTGAGATAGACAACCCAGTTTTTAGTTAAGGGTATTAGGGTTCTGAATTAACCACACATTGATAAGGTCATTAAGCCTTAAACAAAGATAATCGAACATTCCAATCAAGAATAAATTAAAAAGAATGAGAATTTATTGTATCGATATGATAAGTGAACCGGGGCTAAACACCCTATGCAAATTTTGGACCATTGTATTACTATTAGCACCCCTTGAGGAAAGTTTCCCATTATGAAAAACTAATCTACAAACAACAAAGAGAGAAATGAACTAAAATATCCTAATATATATATATGCCTCCCTCCTACCCAAGGCGCAGAAAGGTCCAACTAAAGATATAGGACGGGAGGGTCCCTATGTCGAGGGACTCCCCCCCCAACCGCATTGAAATATTTCTAGGTAAGATGAAAATATATTAAAATGAAAAAATATTGTATTTGAGAAGTGGGAGATGAAGATATTTATATCGGGATTCGAGGCCCGGAAATTCCTCTTCATGTATCACTTTGAAGATCTTATGCCAAACATCGCTCTCTTGGAAGCCTTTTGTTGATGAATAGTCTCATAAGTTCATAAATATCTTGAGCAGCCCACAAAGGATTACCGTGCAATCAAAGGTATGGTTGTTTAGAAATAATAACATTGCGTGCCATAATATATGGTCTTCCATAACTGCTGGCACTAGAGAATTTGGTCACCGAAAATGGTAGATTATTTCTCTTATCGATCACGTATGTGTTGTAAGTACCATATTTATGTGCAACTATGTCAATACTCATATTCAAAAATGCGCCTCTTGCTGGTTTTCTCGAAGCCTCAGCTGCAGTATCTAGTTTCTTCCTTGATGGGAGGTGTTTTAGATTATACAAATATAACCCTCATTCCTGGCTAAGCCAAGAAAACCTCCTAACATATGGATTGTTAATGCTCAAGAAATCATCCATATATCTATATGAATTATTAAATGCGGCAGCCTCCTTCAATTTCCCCATCTCAATCGGTTTGCAAATAAAATTGAGTTCTAAATGGGCTAAATAGAGATTGCACCATCCTCGACTAGAGGAGAATCCCATCGAATCCCTTTCACCGCTTCCAAATGCCATTATACATGAGTAAAAACAATTATTGAGCAGCCAACCATTTACTTTTGCCAAATAGAGTCCACGGTCCATCTTCATCCAATGATCCCCATCGGGTTTCTTGGTCTTCCATTCCATTGTAGCCTTACCATTGTTATGTGTAAATAATACCACATCTCATAAACCACTATGTATTCCCTTTTGAACTTCCATACCTCGTTAAAAATCATTTCCCATCGCCACAATACCATCAAGACCGCGAAGGGTATATTTTCAGAGCATTTTGTAATATCCGCCACCCTAAGATTATCAATTTTTAATGGTAAATTACAAGTCACGTCATAGATCGATCAAACAATCAAGGCTTCCGATTTTATCCCTAGTAAAAGATTATGCCTTGCACTTGTCATGGGCATTAAAGGCCATACTTCAAGAATAAAGATTTAAACCAAAGAATAATAGAAGCAATAGTTGAGAAAAATAGTGTCGTATGCGTGATTTGTAATCCACCAGTATTCCATCTTGTGTGCCTTGAATATGCCGATGAAAGTAGGGTAGCAAAGTAAGGTGTGTATGCCCTTGTCCAATTAGCTCAACAACTTCCTTTTGAATATGTTCAACAAGTGTGATTTGATCAATCGGAACAAAGCAAAAATCACTCACCAGATAGTCTCTTTTGTAGCCTCATTTCTAATATGTAGTGGACAAAAAAAAAAGGGGGTTGTTTGCAGCCTTATCTATATATATACAAATTATTAATCAGCCATTTATCGTTCTTAATGACGGCTTCATCTTCCCAAATGAACCCCTTCTTTGATGTTTTATTCTCCTCAATGAAATATTTAGCAAGCCATTTCTGTTTTCTTATTTCAAACTTTACACCTCTCTCGATCATATCCTTTGCCAAATATGCCAAAGAGAAAACTCATGCACTTCAAAGAACTTTTGGATTGTCTTTTCCATTTCAAGCTTAAACCTTTCGAGTAAAGGGTCTATCGGGTATGAAGTTTAATCCTTGTGCAAACCAATTTCTCAGCCTTTATTATGAATAATGTTCAGGTCGATGGTTCTTATGTGTGCCGGTGCTTGGGTCAAGAAACTTTTGAGTCTTGGAATAGAACATGGGCATTGCACGCATAGTGTCGGGAAAATGTACTCTTAGGCTTATAGAATAAGTCTTTAAGATTATTATCATATCTCCACCAAAGAGGGTACTTTCCCACATATCATAACCAACTTCATTAAAATATCGACCAAAAGCAGTTTTGAAAGCACTTACGAGAAGTGGATCTTGTCAACCACCTTGAGAAATAAGTGAAATGCACATATTTTCTTTGTATCTTTTCCTTAATTGTTATTAGCTTTTACGTCCTTCAATATTTGATGTTAAAATCCTTCTTTTAATCGCATACTGACAACATGACATAGAAATGAAATTGCCGATGGGAGGAGGTATAAACCATCCAAGATATATTCAAAAATAGTTTTGGCATCGTGGCGGATAGAGTAAATTTTTATGCAATGCATGCACATATCCTCGACTCAAAGACCATATAAAGAAAAACGCATACATATAAGCGATATAAGAACACAAGTAATACTAGAAGCGTAATTAAGTAGAAACATACCAATTTGCCCGACGCCTTAGAAGGTCATACCATTATTTTTAGAACCAGGCATCCTTGCTTGAAACATTCTTGATTTTGGTGGCCTTAGGATGCCACAACAAAATGAGTGCGGTCTTCTTTTGAAATTTAAAATTGTATATCCAAAGCTGCTGTTTTCATGTAGATGATCCATAAGAAACTTCACGCTTTGATAGTTTCTATGATGTCCACCGCTTCGAGTTGCCATATAATTCCTTGAAATTGGTATTCACATTTTCAGCCGGTTTGTGTGTCATTGTAAACATCATTTCCTCGATAGCTAAGTATCCAATATAGGACAACACCACTCCCTTAATTGGTTCAGAGGCCAGCCATCTTGAAGATGAGCAAACCCCATTTGGATAGTCTGCTCGCCATACCACTTCTAAATTATTCAACATATATACCAATGGCATTAGTCAAACCAAATGATGTTGTCCACACATTTATCCTCCGTGATGAGAATCACGGTTACATTTCGGAAAAGGCGATCGCCCCTCCCAACCGCTTGAGATAAAAATCAATTCTACGTTCATTTGTATTCGCCATGTGGCCTTTCGGCCAATATGCATCGCAAAGGCCAATCGACATTTTCTTTTCAAGAATTTCATGTCAAAGGGTAATGTCTTGTAAATCTTTTTGATATGCTTGTTAAAAGCAAACAGCATCCTTCTGCCTTTTCAACCCGGATGCACTCTAACCGTGCTAGTTTCATCCATGCATCCTTGCTGATGGGTGCAATAAGTTATTATTCTTGGTCCACAATGCTTTGAAATTGTTCACCATGGATTTCAATACTACGGATGACATAATGGGGAAGCTCCCACAATTAAAAGATTGAGCTCTTTGAGATCAGATTTTTCCAATTCTTGTACCACCAAGTGCCGCGACGATGGGTAGTAGAATCAAGATTAGGGGCTTGTAAACCGGGCCGTTTAAACATACGCCGTAAATATCAAACAAGCGAGTTATCCAATGAAACTTCCACATTCTCGAAAGTGGCATTTTTCCGAGATCGTAGGATTGAGTATTGGGTATGTAAGAAAGCCCGAAAGTGAATTACATTTTTTCCGCACAAGTAAGCCCCTTGATGAAAGCTAAAATATCCACGCACATCCTTTTTATCGAGCCATGTGTGCCAGAGGTAATTCTCTATATGCATTCATCACCAGCTCATGACATTGACCATAATCCCGACATCTTTAAAGCGGAGACAAGTTTCAACATATTGTTGAAGCCAAGAAACAAGACAAGTGATACTTCTCCATCATTGAGTGTGCTTTCCTTGCAAATTAGAAGATTGTGAATCTCCTGTTTTTAATGCATGCCATAATTGCCTACTACAGCCTTTATTTGGAGCCATGATTCGGTAGCAACATAACCCATCTTCGAGGCCATATGTCCATCCAGTGCGCCATCTAACCTTTTCGATTATTTGCTTTGTTGATTGTGTTCGGGGGATCTTGAGAGTCGAGTAGAGTTTGCTTCCTAAAAAGCCAAAACCAAATTAGTAGAGCAAAAATATAATAAATGGAATTTAAAGTAGCGTAAAATGAGCATAAGAAAAAGAAGTAAGAAGAAAGAAGAAGTAGGTCTCCAAGGCCCAAAAGGTAAAACCATTAATCGGGGAGTGGGGAATATATAGATCAGATTTGGACCAAAACCTTATGATTTGCCAAGTCATCCAAAACAAAACTAACTAACTAACTAGAATTGTTGGACTTATGGACCCTTTAAAGAAGGGAGCCTTTGGAGACCAATAAAATAAAAGATCCTAAGACAATATTAAAAGAAAACTTTAACAAACATAAAGGCTTGAAAGAAATCAAGGGATAAATCTCCACCGGGCTAAACACGAGGTTAAATCATTACTAAAATAAACAAAGGCACTCAGTATAAAGAAAGGACAACAAATAGCTATACAAAAAGATCATTATTCAAGAAGGCAATATCAAACCAAATACACCTTAAATGAGCGGGAATAACTTAATCGAAAGGCTTTGCAACTCAAATAAGATCATAAACAAACCAAAAAAACCAAGAAAAAACCTAAAGTAAATTGAGGGGATAAAGCACACCGAGAACCTCAAAAAATCATAAATCCAAGAATCAAGAAAAATATAGATCCAAGAATCTAGAAAAATAAAGCAATGAAGGGGATAAAGCTCAATTAAACCTATATCCAAGTAAAAATAGCAATAAGCAAAAATTACGGTGAGGAAGAGACCATAAATGAAAAAAACCATATATATTCAATGTTTAGAGAAGATCTTTATCAAAGTAAAAAGTCAATCAGATTATGTATCAAAGACAAATCACAAATATTCAAAGTGAACCAAAATTATCGGATTAATCGACCGCCAAGAGTAGAACACATAAAGAGAATTTGCTTACCTTCATAAACAAACAATACATAACAAAACAATAGTTTAAATGCAGCAATCTTCAAACACCCATGCTTAATGAAGTAGTGGGGGAGAAAGAGATTGATTTACACAGGTCCAACAAACACTAGTTAGCCTAAAGAAGGGTAAAAGTGAGTAGACTAAAGGTGTAAGCTATGAAGTCTCTTGGCATTTTCAACCTTTTACCCACTTATTTGACAAGAAACATCATCAATTTAAGGATATATAGCCCTTACCTTTCGTAAGAACCCGAATAATTTAGCTTTAAATGTTAGGTTAATTTAGTCGAAAATCGTAAAGAATTAATTTAGACACATAACAATAACTAATCTAGGGCAAATGATTATCCTAGGCAAAATGAGATCACATTCAATTATAGTAGTTATTAGAAAAAGATGAAAGCCAAAAGCTAGTCTCTAAAGCCCGTAGGATTAATGGTATGCATTCTTGAAGATGGATAGCTCAAGAGAAATTAGATCTAAGGAAAACCTCCACATCCTCCTCAAAGTCAACATACTAGATTATTTCCACTATTTCCCCAAATTCAATGGAGATCCCAGCCAGTATTACTAGTATATTCCACACCGATTCGGGCCACCGAGAGAAATTTCTTAATACCCAAGTCATTCCCGGCTTTGTTTGATCCGAAAAACCATTCAATGCATAACTCCTCTAATCGTGCTTTGGTGGGCTGCTTAACTATCATGCTCCAACCCATGCCTCCTTAAGAATTCAATCACCAGGTCCGGTCAGCCTTGTTGCAGTGCTTTTCGGTGACGGTTTGGTCATTTCCGTGATTCCTACTACGTGGCATCCTACTAATTTATAGTGCCATGTAATGGGCTTAGAATCTAATTAATCAGATGTTTAGAGCAAATAACACCCGCGTTCAAATGGTCGGTAATTTCGTTACCCGAGAGTACCACAATGATGAATCTGATAATACGGCTTAGGCCGTGGGTCAAAATCCACCCGATTCTTGTTAGGGATCCTGGTCAGCCTCGGGGAGTGCCAACCATCTCCTAAGAATGGCGGAGTATATGATTTTAGGGTTATCCAATATTAGGTCGAATTTAAAGTGCCATATTATATTTATTTACTTGCATTATATCCATGTTAAATTATGCCTTGTAAAATCTTACCTTAATGCGAAATAGAAGACCCTATACCAATATTCATGATCAAAAACAAACATAAATACCTCCAAAGTTGAACACAATACAACTAGTTAATGGATGCCAAGGGGAGCCAAGCACTCCATATAGTATCGATATAGCTAAAAATATCATACTACAACTCAAATGTAGTAAAATTTGTTCATAGCTCTTGAAATATAAAGGGCAAAACCAAAATTTTAAAAAGTCAATGGCTAATCCCACATTGGCTAAGTTATCCAATTGAATGTATAAAGGGAGCAAGGTTATTGACCCCAACAAACTTAACTATTGTATCCTAAAGGTTAGAATTTACACCCTAAATCATGCCTTAAGCAATTATAAATGGCTCCAATAGTCAAAACATTCTGGGATCCATGGGATATTCCTACCCCATAAAACATTGTAGATGACAACCCAGGTTTGGTTATGAATTATTAGGGTTTTAATTAACCACACATTGATAAGGTCATTAAGCCTTAAACAAGATAATCTGCGAGCATTCCAATCAAGAATAAATTAAAAAAGAATGAGATTTCTATTGTATCGATATGATAAGTGAACTGGGGCTAAAACACCCTATGTATCGGACCATCAGATATTATTATTAGCACCCCTTCAGGAAATTTTCCATTATTAAAAACTAATCTACAAACAACAAAGAGAGAAATGAACTAAAATATCCCCAATATATATATATATATATAGAAAGGTATATATATATATATTGAAATATATATATATATATATATATAGGATGAAGATTATATCGATATATATATATATATATATATTTATATATATATATATATATATTTGGAATTTGTTGATGAATATATATATATACAAATGATCTTATACAAATATAAAGGTATGGTTGTACCCGAGGTTGGCAGCATAATATATGGTGTCAAGTCGATTGGAGCCGTCGCCAAGGCCAAGCTAAGTTTTTCATCTACAGCCTTATTTTTCTTTTCGTAAAAATGCCCCTCGATGGGCTATAATCTTTTCCACCTTCTTTGAACACTAGTGTATTGAGTGGGAATATCTAAAGACATGTAAATTATGGCGTAATTGACCTTGATATCTTAATCTTTATTCTACTTTCTCACCATTGCCTTTTGAGCCACCATGAATTGTGTAGCCGATAGAAGAGGAAGGGGCAACAACTTGAAATGCTACTTTGTTGTTTGCAAGTGATCACTTATTTGTGGCATTATATGACCTTTGGTATCTTGATTCTAACGAGTGTTCTGTTCTAAAACATTGCATGTTGGACCACTTAATGTTTTAAGTTAAGCATATTAAATGGGGAAATAGCATAAAGCTATATTTTTGCTAGTAATCTAGTGGGCCCATGGCTTTAATGATGACTAGTCTAACTTCCTACCATCACTTATGACCACATTTGAAGGGGATATTTATAAAAAAGAGTATATGACACTACTTGCATGTGCTTTGGCTTTTTTCAATGATTTGACCTTTGATCTCTTAATGGTATTTATTATGGCACTTTTGGGACTTGTGTGACAATTCAACATATCAAGGTGGACTCGTGGCAAAGTGGAGCTTGGAAGATTTTCTTTTACTAAAACTTGGTAAAGTCTAAAACATTTTAGAGTAAATTGGACTTAGTATTTTGCGGCATATGGTTTGACTTCAAATAAGGAAGGTGGAACCATAGTAATTAATGACGCCGTACTTGGGTATGTGCTTTCAATTTTTCCCTTTATAAAGGACTAACGCATGGAATAAAGTCGTATAAAGACTGGAGGATAAATGCACCGATTTTACTAGGTAGAATCGTACCTCGCATAACTTATTAACACGTAATTCTTGGAAACTTTGAAGCATAGCATGTATGACTAACCCTAAAAGCAAGTTTAGGGTTCACATGGCTTCCGGGCCGATTTGAATGTGAAGCGGCATAAAGATACACGCATTCTCAGAAGAAAAGTCTTTGTTCAAAATACTCACACGCAGCTTACCTTTGAATACTCGAAAAAGGTAAGATCTCAGGAATCATGTGAGGTATATCATGCATGACAATTTTGTAAATAAGGCGTGATGATTACATGCAATGAAATGCTCGCTTAGGTGATCGTAAAGCTTCATTCTCTTCTCATTCTTCAAATGGCAAGCAATGCATTTCTTGGCCAATGATGCGATCAAAGCTTCTGATTTTGATAGCCTTTGAATCAATGAGGTCAAATCATGGCATGTAGTAGAATACCCACCTAAAACAAAAGGCGTCTAACCTCAAGAAAGGGCTCCGCTTTTGGGCGAAATTTACAAGAGCCCAAATATTGAATCTTTTCCTTTGTTGATATAGCCGAAAAGAACCAGAGCATGCAAACTATCGGATGATGGGTGCAACATCAATTGCCCGAGCTACATGGGACTTTCTTGGATGATTGACAAGGCAGAGACTCTCAATCGTGTTTTTTATTTTTATTCGGCTCACTGTGAGACAGAAGTGCTCTAAAACCTTTTACTTGAAGTGGATTTCTTTCATAACGAAGTTTACGTTTACCGGATCAAAGTAAAAATGTATTTCTGATAGATTTTATCATGTTGTTTTGGTTGAAGGCGTTAAACCGGTGACCCTATAGCTTACCACGCTGTCCCTTCCAAACTTTACCCATATTTTGGCTAATGTTTGGTTGTTTGGATTGCGGTGCAAGTTCCTACTCTACCTACTTTTATGTTTTTTTAAGCATGAAACATTCAAGGGAGTGCATAATCAGCGGCGAGAAAAATGGTTCAAAGATATCATTTGTAAAAAGAAAGGAGGGCTGAATGTGGACGATCAAAGATCATATTTAAGATACAGTTTTATCTCTTCCCCCTCGATTTCCAAAGGTGATAAGTCGACATGGGCAAAAGCTGACTAAAGAAATCGAGCAAGATTTTTAGTTGTTAGCGGATGATGATATCTAAACTCATGCATTGGCATTAAAAAGTAGTTTACGTCTTCTATACTAAGTCCTGAAATACGATGCTAAATGAGTCGGCATAAGTATTTGGTTGAACAGTTATATTCATGTGTAAAAAATGGAAAAGAAGTTTGAAATATCCCGTTATTACTTGCAGTGCGAGGTTCTATGTTGCCGCATGAATCATGATTACAAGTATAGGAGTAATGCTTCATTGATCTGCTTCCAAAAGATAGATAGTAATCGGAAAATATATACAATTCGATCCTATATAAAGAAATTTAAGAACCACATGCTAAGTCTATTAATCATATATGAAGCCAAAAGTGACTTGATAAAAGAACATCAGTGTTAAATAATAATCCTTGAAGAAGTAATGATTGAAGATGAAATAGAATTTCATTTATGTTTTAACTTATATCTTGAAGGTGGTATACCCACATGATGAAGGTTGGAAAAAAAGGTTAAGCTAAAAAAAATCTAAACACAGGTTCACAAAGGGGTAGCTTTCTAGAGCATGACCGCGTTTAACTTTGCTTTTACTCACAGTCCGTGATGACAAGTAAATACAATTATGCATAAACAATGGCATGATTAAAAGTCTTGAATTTTGAAAACTGGATGTATAGTGTCTCCCAATGTTTGCCCTCTCCGCTATATGAGGAGTCGTGTCTGCGCAAGTCTAGGCCGAGGGATATCACATTGCATGGCTAGATGTGGATCAAGACCCATGGTAAATGGTCCGGACTTGTATATATTCGGGTGATTTTGATTTCCGGGTTTAAGCGGCAGTGGAACATTTGGGTGGTAATTATGCATTTAGTTAAAAATCAAGCAATACACTTTATTTGTAGCATATGTTTACATCATGGATTTTTCATATTTTGAAAAATTTCAGTTGATTCTAGCGACATATGGCACGGTTTATACGTAAAACATGCATAAGCCATAAGTGATCGATAGTTTCATTTGCTTCGCGTAGTAACATTTATGCGACATATGACCACCATATTGCTATACTATGCTCAATTTTTATGGGAGGGTGTACAAATACAAATAAGCAAGCCACGATGGCAAGTATAAATAATATACAAGAATGCGAATCTCCAAATGAATGGTATCTGGATTTTAAAGCGCGCGAGATACAACTTATTGGGATGCCTGACTCCAAATCAGCGACCAACTGGCCGGTATATACCTACCTTGCTGTAAATAATAAAAGTCTTTGCGATAAATGTCAACAATCTATGATGGGAAGGCTTGCTCAAATCAGGCGTAAACAAATGGTATTGTCTTGCCAAAAATAAAGCGGTAGCTTACTTAGAATACAAATGGAATTCACGTTTGACCTTTTACCCATACATGGGATTTACAAAATTTTTGGCTTGGCATAATCTAATGATAGTCTTTTAAGAATAAAATTAACCAAAAAGTTTCAATGCCTACATGGCATTACATATGAGACTTGATCTCTTGATCATTTATTACAAGCAGCTATGAGAATGACAAATATGTTCTTGAACTTATACCATGGAACGTACTAATAACGATCCTCCATTGGCTGACAATGATTTTGCGGTCACCTGAAAGTGACTTAATACATGCAATGTCAACTCATGGAAGAGTTCAAAATATACACGGTAAGTTTATTATAAGGATTCCCTGTAATTCTGTTTTTATTCTCAAGTTTAGGGAGAAAATTCCTATTGGAACACATAGGTTGCGGGATGGGTCCCCTATGTACATAGGGACCCCTCGCTCCCTATGTACAAAACCGAGGGACCTACCTCGCATCCCGGTAGGAGGTAGGCTAAAATTTTTATATATATATCTATATATATACATATATATCCAAAGGCTGGAGTTGGGCCAAGTCACGGTTGCGTCAAGCTAAGTTTTTCATCTCAGCTTATTTTCTTTCAAAAAATGCCCTGATGGGCTATATAATCTTTTCCACTGCTGAACACTAGTGTATTGGAGTGGAATATCTAAAGACATGCTAAATTATGGCATTAATTGACCTTGATATCTTAATCTTGCTATTCTACTTTTCTCACCATTGCCTTTTTGAGCCACCATGGTGTGTAGCCGATAGAAGAGGAAGGGGGCAACAACTGAAATGCTACTTTTGTTGTTTGCAAGTGATCACTTATTTGTGGCATTATATGACCTTGGTATCTTGATTCTAACGAGTCTATGTTCTAAAACATTGCATGTTGGACCACTTAATGTTTTTAAGTTAAGCATATTAAATGGGGAAATAGCATAAAGCTATATTTTTGCTAGTAATCTAGTGGGCCCATGGCTTTTAATGATGACTAGTCTAACTTCCTACCATCACTTATGACCACATTTGAAGGGATATTTATAAAAAAATTATATGACACTACTTGCATGTGCTTTGGCTTTTCAATGATTTGACCTTGATCTCTTAATGGTATTTATTATGGCACTTTGGGACTTGTGTGACAATTCAACATATAGGTGGACTCGTGGCAAGTGGAGCTTGGAAGATTTTCTTTCACTAAAACTTGGTAAGTCTAAAACATTTTTAGAGTAACATTGGACTTAGCATTTGCGGCATATGGTTTGACTTCAAATAAGGAAGGTGGAACCATAGTAATTAATGACGCCGTACTTGGGTATGTGCTTTCAATTTTCCCTTATAAGGACTAGCATGGAATAAAGTCGTATAAGACTATGGAGGATAAATGCACCGATTTTACTAGGTAGAATCAGTACACAGTACAACTTATTAACGTAATTCTTGAAACTTTGAAGCATAGCATGTATGACTAACCTAAAAAGCAAGTTTAGGGTTCACATGGCTTCAGCCCGGTTGAATGTGAAGCTGACCGGTATACGATTACGTAAGAAAAGTCTTCAAGTTCAAAATACTACTCGCGCCTGGCAGAATACTTTCGACAAAAAGGTAAGATCTTGTGAATCATACAACCAAAGTATATCATCGAATGACAAGATTTGTAAATAAAGGCGAGATGATTACATGCAATAGAAATGCTTTCTGCTTAGGTGATCGCCGTAAAGCGCCATTCTCTTCTCATTCCTTCAAATGACAAGCCTGATTTCTTGGCCAATGATCGATCAAAGCCCAGACTTGATAGCCTTTGAATCAATGAGGTCAAATCATGGCATGTAGTAGAATGCCCAAAAACAAAAGGCGATCTAACTTTGAAGAAAGGAGCTCGCTTTGGGCGCCGCTTCCAGGGGGCCTGATAGCCCAAATATTGAATCTTGCCTTGTTGATATAGGTGAAAGAACCGACATGCAAACTAATCACGGATGATGGGTTGCAACATCAATTGTTCGAGCTACATGGGCGCTTTCTTGGATGATTGACAAAGGCAAAGACTCTGAATCGAGGTTTTTATTTTTATTTGCTCACTAGAGGCGGGAAGTGCTCTAAAACCTTTTACTTGAAATTTTGGATTTCTTTCATAGCTGGGTTTACTTGTTTATCTGATCAAGTAAAAATGTATTCAAATTAGATTTATCATGTTGTTTTAGGTTGAAGAGCGTTAAGCGATAGACCTATAGCTTACCCCGCTAATCCTTCGACTTTACCCATATTTTGGCTAATGTTTGGTTGTTTGGATTCGCGGTAACCGGGAGTCTACTCTACCTACTTTTATGTTTTGGAAGCATGAAGCATTCAAGGGAGTGCATAATCCGCAAGAAAAATGGTTCAAAGATGTCATTTGTAAAAGAAAGGAGGCTAGATGTGACGATCAAAAGATCATATTTAAGATACCGCAGGTTTTATCTCTCTTCCACGATTTCGGTGTGATAAGTGCGACGTAGGGCAAAGGACTAAAGAAATCGAAAGCAAGAATTTTTAGTTGTTCTAGCGGGATGATATCTAAACTCATGCATTGGCATTAAAAAAGTAGTTCGTCTTCTATACTAAATTCGATACATTCTAAATGGTGGCATAAGTATTTGGTTGAATACGGATTATATTCATGTGTAAAAAATGGAAAAAAAGAAGTTTGAAATGTCGGGTGCCCGCAGTGTCCGGGAGTTCTTCTATGTTCTTGCATGAATCATGATTAATTATATGAGTAATGCCTTCATTGATCTGCTTCAAAAAGATAGATAGTAAGCGGAAAATATATACAATTCGATCCTATATAAAAACCGAACCTCGTAAGTCTATTAATCATATATGAAGCCAAAAAGTGACTTGATAAGAACATCGGTGTTAAATAATCCTCCTTGAAGTAATGATTGAAGATGAAATAGGAATTTCATTTATGTTTTAACATATCTTGAGTGGTATACCCATGATGAAGGTTGGAAAAAGGTTAAGCTAAAAATCTAGCCACAGTTCCACACAAAGGGTAGCTTTCTAGGAGCATGACACGTTTAACTTTTGCTTTTACTCCTACAGTGCTGTGATGACGGTAAATACAATTATGCATAAACAATGGCATGATTAAAATCTTGAATTTTGAAAATTTGGATGTATAGTGTCTCCCAATGTTTATCTCCTCGCGCATATGAGGAGTGATAAGTCTAGACGAGCGAGGATATCGTGCATGGCTAGATGTGCGGATCAAGACCCATGGTAAATGGTGCGGACTTGTGTATATATATATATATATATATATATATATATATATACAAATGTTGTACCATTTGGGAGAAAGTATAACCCAAGTTTGCAAACATCCCTAGATCCACATTTGGCAGCATTTTTCATTAGATTCCCTAAAATTCTACAAAGTTTCTCTTGGATTTCCTAAGATCCTACAAAGATTCCACATTATTCTCTGGGGATTCACATGCGTTTGTTTAAGAATCCCTAGATTCCCTTAAGATTCCCCTATATCCCTTTTTAGATTCCCTAAGGTTCCTTAAGAATAGCCCCGAGTTCTCATAAAGATTCCCCTATGTTTCCCAAAGATTCTGGTTAAAGGTTCCTTAGATTAAACTTATTGGGACTCCAATGAAGATTCCCCTAGTCTGAGAGTTTTAGGCTAACAACTCATGGAGTCTGAAGCTAAATCCTCATGAGAGAAGAAGGAAAGGAATAATTTTTCAAAGATTGCAAATGGTATTGTTTGAAAAAAAAAAGGGTGGTGGAAGGAAAACAAAAATAGTTTGCCACGTAGTTCATGACATCAAAAATTTCGTCCTCATGGATTTAAAGATAGTCTTTTTTAAGTGAAAAAGAAGGCAAAATATAGCTTTGCTACGTTTCACATTAAGGTTTTTCTATAACAAAAAAGGAAAAAAAAATGTTGCCATGTAGTTACCATGGAACGTACTACACAACGATCCTCATGGTTAAAGTTTCTTGTTGAAAACTTGAAAAGAAAGTCAAGATGGAATACTTGCCAATATTCACATTAAGATTTTATATATTCCTACTAGTAATGGTTTTGATACCGAGTTTAGGTAGAAAATTTATTGGAACCTAGGTTTCTTTCTTTTTTATTCTCTTTTTTTTTTTTCTAACCTCGGTTCTCCCTCCCTTTTGCCTTCCCTTTAGGCTTTCCTTTTTTATATTTCTCTTTTTCTTATACATAATATTTTCCTTCCTTTTTATCTTTCCCCAGTCACGGTTTCCCATTTTTCCACTTTTCATTTCCCTTTATTTTTCTTTCTTCCTCTTCCTTTTCCTGGGCTTTAATCTTTTCCCCTGGGTTCTAGTGCATTTTTTGGAATATCTTTGACATGCTAAATTTTCATGTGTGCCCTTTTATCTTTTCCCCACCCTCTTCCTCTTTGATCATTGCCTTTTGAGCCCCATCTGTTTTCCGATTTCTCTCCTCTTTTCCTCATGCTCTTTTTGTTTTCCTTCTCCTTTTTTGTGGCATTATCCCTTTTCCTTTCAACTTTCCCATTTCCATTTCATGTTGGACCCCACCCTTTTAAGTTAAGCATATTGTTCCCTTTTTCCCTTTCCTTTATTTTTCCCTAGTCCTTTACATTTTCCCTTTTAATGATGACTAGTTTCTTTTCCTTATGCCTTCTGACCCCATTTTAAGGGATATTTTTCCCCTTTTCCCCACTCCTTTCATGTGCTTTGGCTTTTTCAATGGTTCCCCATATCTCTTTTTCCCTTTCTTTATTTCTATTTTTTGGGACTTTTGACTCTTCCTTTTTTAGGTGGCCCTTTTCTCCTGGAGCTTTTCCTATTCCTTGCTCCCCTACCCTTTGTCTATTCTAATTCCCCCCATTTTTTTCCTCATTTTTCATCATTTTCCTCTTCCTTTTTTTCAATGCTCTTTTTTGCTTTCCTTTTCTCTTTCTTCACCCTTTCTCTTTTCCTTTTCACGTGCTTTCATTTTTTCTCTTTTCAAAGTTCCTTTTCCCAAGTTCTCTTTTCCCTTTTCCCCTCTCTTTTCCTTTTTTACTTTTTCTTTTCCCATAGACTTTGCAACCTTTTTATTTTCACTTTTACCTTTTTGTATTTCTCACCCTTTACAAGTTTACAGGGTTCACAAGCGGTGCTCTTTTTCCGATTCCCCTTTCCCCCTGCCTATTCTATTCTTTTTCTATTTTTCTTTTATCTTTTCATTTTCCTTTTCTCCTTCTCTTTCCTTTTTTTTCCTTTTACCTTTCCTTTATTCCTTTTCCTTTTCCCCTTTTTCCCAAGATTTCCCTTTTTCCCTTTTTCCCTTTCATCGTTTTCCTTTTTTCCCTTCTCCTCTTCCTTGGCCCATTTCCATTTTCAAATGACCCCTTTTCCTTGGCCAATGTTCGATCAAAGCCCCTCTTCCTGAATCAATTCAAATCATGGTTTTAGTTTCCCTTCCCCTCTTCCTTTTCCCTTTTCCTGAAGAAGAGGCTCGGCTTCGTTTTCCTTTTCCTTTTCCCTGATGGCACCCTTTGAATCGTTTTGCCTTTTCCCTTACAGAAAGAACCTTTGCCCTTTTCCTTTTGGGTGCAACATCAATTTTTCCTACATTTCCTTCCTTGGATGATTGACAGGCGGTTTCCCTTTTCGAGGTTTTTTTTTATTTGCTCGTTTTCGAGGAAGTCCCCTTTTTCCTTTCCCTTTTCCTTTTCCCTTTCCCTTTCCTTTTACGATCCAGTAAAAAATGTATTCCTTTCATCTTTTTCATTTTGTTTTAGGTTTTCCTTTTCCCTAGACCCTTTCTTAGTTTCCCCGGCTTTTCCCATATTTTGGCTAATGTTTTTCTTTTGGATTCCCTTTTGAGTTTCCCTTTTCCTTTTTGTTTTGGAAGCTTTCATAGTTTTTCCTTTTCCCAAGAAAAATGGTTCCTATCATTTTTCCCTTTTTCCCTTCCCTTTTCAAACTTTCCTTTTCTTTACAGGTTTTTCCCTTTTCACGATTTCATAGTCATAGATGAACTTTTCGGGCAAGGACTTCATCATCAAAAATTTTTTAGTTGTTCCCGATGATATCTAAACTCATGCATTGGCATTAAAAAAGTAGTTTACCTCTTTTCCTATATCTGATACATTCTTTCCCCAAAAAGTATTTGGTTGAACAGATTATATTCAAAATGTAAAAATGGAAAGTTTGATTTGATAGTGGCAAACACATGCAGTTCTATGTTGCTGCATGAATCCTTGATTAAATATTGAGTAATGCTTCATTGACATGCTTCAAAAGATAGATAGTAACTGGAAAATATATACAATTCAGATCCTATATAAAAAATGAACCATAAGTCTATTAACCTTCATATATGAAGCCAAAAGTGACTTGATAAGAACATGCATGGTGTTAAATAATCCTCCTTAAGTAATGATTGAAGATGAAATAGAATTTCATTTATGTTTTAACATATCTTGAGTGGTATACCCACATGATGAAGGTTGGAAAAAGGTTAAGCTAAAAAATCTATGCAGGTTCACACAAAGGGTAGCTTTCTAGGAGCATGATACGTTTAACTTTTGCTTTTTACTCGATGCATGTGATGGCCGGTAAAATACAATTATGCATAAACAATGGCATTTTAAAATCTTGAATTTTTTCCCCGGATGTATAGTGTCTCCCAATGTTTATCTCTCGCTATATGAGGGTGATAAAGTCTAGGCCCAGGGGATATGTGCATGGCTAGATGCGGATCAAGACCATGGTAAATAGTGCGGACTTGTGTGTATATATATATATATATATATATATACATACTCCATTTATTTTTACCATGAGGGAGAAAGTATAACCCAAAGTTTGCCAACATCCCTAGATCCTGTGCATTTCTTTTAGATTCCCAAAATTCTACAAAGTTTCTCTTAGTTTCCTAAGATCCTACAAGATTCCACAATGAGGATTCACATGAATTTGTTTAAGAATCCTAGATTTCCCTTAAGATTCCCTATATCCCCTTAGATTCCTTTTTCCTTAGAATACCCAGGATTCTCAATTTTTTCATTTCCCAAAGATTCTCCCAAGGTTTTCCTTGATTTTAGACTCTATGAAGATTCCCCTTGAGAGTTTCACCTTCCTCATTTCCTTTTCCTCCTTCCTTTGAAAGAAGGAAAGGAATAATTTTCCAAAAGATTCTTCCCTTTCCTTTTTAGAAAAAAAAAAAGGGTCTCTTGGAAGGAAAACCAAATAGGTTGCCCCTCCATTGGGCCATGACATCTTTCCGTCCTCATGGTTAAAGATCGAAAGAAAACCCATGAAAAGAAAGCAAAATTTTTTTTTCTCTTCTTTTTTTATCCTTCCCAAAAAATTTTTTTGCCAGTTTTTGTCTACCCTTTTCCTTTGGCCCTTTTTGTCTTGAAAAAAATTCCGGCCATTTTGCCTTTTTTTTCTTCCTTTTCTTTTTCTCATTTCTCTTGGGGATTTTTTGTCTTCCCTTTTCCTTTGCTTTTTTTGCCTTGCCTATCATTTTTTCCCTCCCTTTTCCCTTTCTACCTATTTTTTGTTTTTTTTCCTTTTCCTCGTCTTTCTCCTTTTCTTTTTCCTTTCCCGATTTTTCATTTTTCTCTCTTTCCCCTTTTTTTGAACTTTTTTCTTTTTTTTTATTTCCCCCCTTCTTTTCACCTTTTTTTTCCTTTTCTTCCTTCCCTTTCCCTTCTTTTCTTCCCTTTTTCCCTTTTCCTTTTCCCAATGCCCTTTCCTCCTCTCCCAATCCTTTCTCTTCTTTTTCCCTTCCATTTCCCTTCCTTTCCTTTTTTTCTCTTTCCCTTTCTCTTTTCCTAATCCCTTTTTTCCCACCCCTCTCTCCATTTTTTTTTCCTTTTCCTTTCCCTTTTCCTTTTCACTTTTAGTTTTCCCTTTTCCTTTCATCCCTTTTCCCTTCCCTTTTCTGAAGACCATTTCCTTCCTTTTTTCTTCCCTTTTCTTTTTTTTTTCTTTTCCTTTTTCCTTCCGTTTTTCCTTTTACTTTCCCTTTTCCTTCCCTTCCTTGAGGCTTTTTCCTTTTCCCTTTCATATTGAAGCCTCCCTTTTCCTTTCTTTTAGTTTTTTTGTTCTTTTCTCCTTTTCCCCTTTTCCTTTTTCTATTTTTTGTCTTTTCCCTTTTTATTTTAATTTCCGATATTTCCCTTTTCCTTTCTCCATTTTTTGGCACCTGCCACCTCCCCCTTTTTTCCATTTTAAGATATAGTGGCAAATAAATTTTTTCCCTTTTCCCTTTATTTAAATGCTTTCCTTGTTTGGCTTTCATTTGCATAAGATATTTTGTCATCCTCCATTATAGTTTGAGCGATCCAATCATCCCTTCCCCCATCTAACGTTGTAATTGCATGGTGCATAAAATTAATCATGCTATATTTTTATATATAGATATGATGTGCAAATAAATCGATGCCATCCATGCATCACATGAGGTGGAATTATAACAACCCTTGATTTTTGTCATTTTGGCTAGGATCAATCTCTATGAACATGACCCATGGGATGACAAAATCAAACATCGATCCGCGGCTCCAAATCGACAAAATAGTGCCAAGCACCACTCCTTAGAAAGGTCTCGATGAGAGGAATCAGCGGCGTAGGCCCCACCTTCATCCGACCCCTCTCGCGCAAGCAGACGGGACCGAAGGCGATTAAGCGAAGGAAGCTTCCTAGAAGTCCATTCATAAATACTTTGCCACCTCACTACCTTTTTTATTAATGAGGGTGTCTTTTTATTAATGAGGGTGCCACCTCACCTCCTTTAAAAAGAAAAAAAATCAATTTAATATTAAAAGTTAATGGCTAGGATTTATGCTCACCTTTTAATCTAACGGTTGAGATCTGGCGCACCAACTTTTTTTTTTGGCACCTTCCTTGCACCTTCTTCACAAAAATCAAGGGCTAGGATTTATTCTCCTCTTTTGATCCAACGGTTTGGGGATGTGGTGCATGCTCCCATGCATGCCCATGCATGCCCATCATGGCCATCCATGCACCTCAATGAGGTGGCATTATCAGCCTTTCATTTTAGGTGATTGGGCGGGGGATGAATCTCTATGAACATGGGCATGGGATGACAAAACACACATCTAATATCGTGTATATATATAATAGATGACAAAATCACACATCGATCCTGGCGGCTCCAAATGCGACAAAATAGTGCCAAAGCACCACTCCTTAGAAAGGTCACCGATGAGAGGAATCCAGCGGCGTAGGCCCCACCTTCATCCGACCCCTCTCTTGGCTTACTGGCGCCGAAGCGATTAAGCGAGAAGGAAGCTTCCTAGAAAGTCCATTCATAAATACTTTGCCACCTCACTACCTTTTTTTATTAATGAGGGTGTCTTTTTATTAATGAGGGTGCCACCTCACCTCCTTTAAAAGAAAAAAATCAATTTAATATTAAAAAGTTAATGGCTAGGATTTATGCTCACGCTTTAATCTAGCGGTTGAGATCTGCGCACCAACTTTTTTTTTTGGCACCTTCCTTGCACCTTCTTCACAAAAATCAAGGGCTAGGATTTATTCTCCTCTTTTGATCCAACGGTTTGGGGATGTGGTGCATGCTCCCATGCATGCCCATCATGGCCATCCATGCACCTCAATGAGGTGGCATTATCTGGCCTTTCATTTTAGAGTGATTGGGCGGTTGGGATGAATCTCATGAACATGGGCATGGGATGACAAAACACACATCTAATACGTGTATATATATAATAGATGACAAAATCACACATCGATCCGCGCGGCTCCAAATGCGACAAAATAGTGCCAAAGCACCACTCCTTAGAAAGGTCGATGAGAGGAATCAGCCGGCGTGGCCCCACCTTCATCCGACCCCCTCTCTGCGCTTCTACGGGGCCTTGAAGGCGATTAAGCGAAGGAAGCTTCTAGAAAGTCCATTCGTAAATACTTTTGCCACCTCACTTTTTTTTTTATTAATGAGGGTGTCTTTTTATTAATGAGGGTGCCACCTCACCTCCTTTAAAAGAAAAAAATCAATTTAATATTAAAAAGTTAATGGCTAGGATTTATGCTCACCTTTTAATCTAACGGTTGAGATCTGCTGCACCAACTTTTTTTTTTTGGCACCTTCCTTGCACCTTCTTCACAAAAATCAAGGGCTAGGATTTATTCTCCTCTTTTGATCCAACGGTTTGGGGATGTGGTGCATGCTCCCATGCATGCCCATGCATGCCCATCATGGCCATCCATGCACCTCAATGAGGTGGCATTATCCTGGCCTTTCATTTCGTGATTGGACGACTGGGATGAATCTCTATGAACATGGGCATGGGATGACAAAACACACATCTAATACGTGTATATATATAATAGATAGATAGATAGATAGATAGATATATATATATATACAAGTCTTTGTACTATCAATGGGTGACTTCACAGTGGAAGAAGAACTCGTAGTGGAAGCTGAATCGGTCGACATTGCCATATAGTTTCGTACAGTAGTCTCTCTTATCATATGTCATAGGTAAATCCCAAAGTTTCGTTTGCTCAAGTTAAATTCAAGTATCATATCAGTTAATTTATATGATGACCTATTAATGTCTTTAATGTGCATCTTGTTTGAGATTTTTACCCTCTCAATTGTCCTGTTACACAAATGGAAGTATCCATCTAACCCAAAATCATGATGTTTTAAGCCAAATCCCTTGACTCATAGCCATTAGATGAAGCTCACCATTGTTTATTAGAACTTCTAGTAGTCAGAAGTCCACCACTATTTATTAGAACTTCTTCATCCACAGAATATGAATGGTTCAATTTCGATTGGAAGTGCCATCTTTGAAAGCTTGTTTCACAATCCATAATAACTCGATACTCTTGCCCTAGTTTTTCGATTACTTGGAACAAATACATGGAGTGTATCTCCATCAAAATCCCCACTATCTTGAATCTAACTTTGGGTGAATAGCCATCAATTGGTTCGGTAGGCGGGCAAGCTCACCATTGTTTATTAAAACTTCTAGCGACCATAAGCTCACAATTGTTTATTAGAACTTTTTCATCAACAAAATAAAAATGATCAATGCTACGCCAAAGTGCCATCTTTGAAAGCTTGTTTCCAACGTGGTTTATGAACATCACGGGAGCAAAATCCAAGACTAAGAATAGCACAAAGGACAATATGCATATATCCCAAAGTCATGAAGTTTTAAGCTAAACTCTTTGCCCAATAGCCATTCAATGAAGCTCAGTATTATTTATGGGGATATTATTTTGGTTAAGAAATAAATATAAGGAAAAAAAAAATACCATAACCAACCACAGCAATGAAATCTAAACTTTCTTTTCCAATCATTGGAAATCTGAACGACACATCTCCAGTTACAATTTTGCTAGGTAAAATTTCGTGTTTGAAAAAATTGCACTCTGCCCAAGGGCGATTGATTTTGTTGTTGCTTATCTAGATATGGTAGGCCTCATCCCATGTACTATTGACATAAGTATCTAGCTTCCATTATAGATAGCTTTCTACATGAATGTCAACATAAGAGCAAAAAAAGACCAATTTCTGTTTAGCATTTGAATTGATAAAATTGTGTGTATGGGTTTGGCATTTGAATTGATGAAATCGTGGTCATCTATGCTTCATTTTTTGTATGTGCTAGTCACTGCTCTAAAAGTTTTAAATGTAAAAAATTTCCCAACCCTATTCTCTCACATCCTGTAGGATTCCTTTATATCTTCAAACTATCAATATTGGGAGGTCTAAGTTGCAAAAAGCATAGCATTGAGAACACATACATCAAACTAAAAAGTGTGGCTTTGCCCGGTGTTATTTAATGATACTTTCGAGATTTGAGTTGCATACAACACTATGTGCCTATAGATCATTATGTTATTGTTTGTGATGAGCAAAAATAGCTTTTAATAACTTTCGGGCATTGTGATCAAGCATTATTTTGAATTGTAATGAACACATGGATGTAATACAATGAATCGGGGTGAATAATATACTTTAGCTCTTATACAACATAATTTAATATTGAACTTTCGGTCATCTTACAGGATATGGCTATCATATGACCTAGATGTAACATCATGAGCTCCATCCCCTGTGGAATAGCAACTTTACCTCCAATTTGACTACAAATAGGAACAGTTGCAACTAGAGCTCCATCCCAATGGAATAGCAACTTTACCTCAATTTGACTACAAATAATTTTTTCCCCTACATAAAACACATCTAACATTAACTTGGAACTTCTCTGCGTAGTACTATTATTTTGTTACTCATCAGGGGCGATGTAGGGACACTTCCATTTAGTAATAATGTGTAAGTTTCAAGTATTTCTTCGGGCTATACTTTTAACAAAAACCATAGAGTGACACTTATGCAATTTCGTATAATGGCATTGCCTAATGGTTCAACATCTGGCTTACATTTCCAAATACAAAGTGCAATTTGCAAGGGAGAAGACCTCGAATTAAGCGAGCACCCTCTGCAAAAATCAACTCAATGCTTACATTCACATAGAACATTGCATAAAGCGGGGTGGATACAACTCGTTGGTAAACAACTAAAGTCAATGCCATGATTTTAATACCATAATATATATACGTCAAATAATTTCAAAGTCTCTAATTGACAAAGAATGCTTGGGTTCACTTAGAAGAAAGAAGTCATTTTTTATGAAGTGCACGTCATCTGCATATTCATGAACGTATCTTGCTCCTCCCCATCTTGTTAAGCGGCATATACATCAATTTGTTTAAAATCGGATGCCCATCTTATATAAGCGACATATGGATCAATTTGTTTAAAATCGGATGGCTTCATTCTCGGTGGTGTCCTCTCCTCAGCTGTCAACACATTATAACAATCTTATCTATCTTGCCTTTGGATAAAAAAAAACTCGAGTCTAGAATAACCGTTCTACACTAGTATCATGGGCGATGGGCTGGCGAGAACCTTAAATGTTGCATGACTATCTATTCTTTGTGGAAAATAAGCGAAACATGCAAATTTTTCAGTTCTAATATGGTATTCAACACTCTCAACAACGAAGCAAGAAGAAATGATGACCCTCTTGGTGACTTTCTAGCTTAAGTGAGCATGTCAAAATCGGTAACTCTGAACAATAACATTCAAAAGAGAACTCCTTGCTATCTTGCAAAATGCAGCCCAAAGATAGAAAAAGAATTTGGATACTTGAAAAACAACGATCATGTCACATTGGGGCGTGGATTTGAAGCGAATACATGGTTATGTCGCCTTGAAGCATAAATAACGAGCAATTGCAAATGTGAAGAATGATTGACTGTGTGAATTAGCTTTATTTTGCAAAATGGAGCCTTGGCTGCTTGAACTATAAAGAACATGTTATAGTAGCACATGGATTTGAAATTGGATACAAAATGATCACGGGAATCAAGCTTGGCTCCATTACGCATGTGAGCATCTTTGGATTTAGAGTTCTTTGGCAAATTCCGGCCAAAAAGTTCATTACACAGTAAAATAAAAAATTAGGACATGGATTTGAGCAGTAAAAGAAGCCTGCGATTACGCCACCTCACCTCTCCATAGGTTACGAAATAGCGGACTTAAAGCATGAGGGTGGTTATCGAGGCGCACTTAAAGCAAGAGTTGTTGTAATAAAACCTTATGCGTTATTTTCTAAATAGCCATTATTACACCATACAAAATGCTATTGAAGCTTAAAAACATAACCACCTAGACCCGGAGGCATTAAAATCGGAGTATCTCATCCCAAAAGCGTGGAGAGGATGTCAAGTCAAGGCGCCAATACATTTCGCAACTTCCATGTGCTTCTTTGCATCATCCTTGTCCTTTGCCATGAAATAGAAGATAGATCATCAACTTTAATTATCGTGATCGCGTGGACATGTTGCTTTGGAACATAAAACCCGACATGCTCCAAGAACAACCCGACATCTGCAAGAACAAAAACCATATGCATTGAACATAAATTCTGGCCCGCTTGAACTTGTGAATCCATTGCGAAGCTCACATACAATGATTGGCAAAGTTCAAAGGAAGGCAAGCATATAGACATCATCGATTTCATAGACTCGCCTTCAACAAAACCCATCATAATTTGTGTCCAAGAGACATCATCTCCGGCTGGAAGCTTGTCAAAGATCTCAAGGCTTGGGGAAGAGATCCACACTTAGCATACATGCCCGGCAAGTTGTTGCTAAGCGAACAATCTTCTCAAACCACATGCGTAAAATCTTGACATGAGTTTTCGACCTTTGCATAATACATGTCAATCAAAGCATTGCAAGTAGAAAGTTGTCTTTCGGATCCCTTTTGTACAATATCATGAATCATACGCCCGATTTATGGTCCCTGAGCTAACCGCGGTGCCCAAACAACAAATAAATGTAACAACATCGGGGATATGCCATTACGTTTCATCTGCTCAAAGCAATGCGGTGCCGTGATCACATTGCCGGTTGGCATATCCTCCAATTATTTGCTGTCCATGAAACTACACTTTGGAACAACGACTTGTCAAAAACTTTGTGTGCTTCTCTAAATGAAGCTGCATTTGGCATACATGTCAACCAAACTATTTCAATGTAAATATCCTTCTCAAATCCCATTTGCGGAATATATCGCATAGGATGTAAACAAATGTGAGGGGCACTAGGAGATAAGCATTCATCTTGCATTTGTTGGTAGCATCGCATTGCTTCATGATTGCACCCATTTTCAACATATCACGCAAGTAAAAAGTTGTAGGACAAAGCGTCTCTAATGACCCAATTTGGTTAAAGACATTAGGTGCCTCCGTTAGGCAACTACATTTGATATACATGTCCATTAATGCATTGATAGCGGAGATGTCTTTGCCAAGTTTGATTTTACTAATGTGAATATGAAACCAGCGTCCTCTTTCAATATCTTTCAATCTTGCACAAACTGCGACAAAGCTATAAGTGTGTAACGACTAGGTTCTATGCTATCCCTTTGCATCCTCTCATAGACCTTAAAAGCATGATCAGGCTGTCCAATTTCAATATATCCTAAAATCGAGAGAAGTCGGGAATGCTCATTTAGATGAAGTAATCCGTTGAAAGCCTGGCTTGACCATCGATATCTTGCCACTTTCCACAAACAAAGGTAAAACATAATTCCCTAAGTTTCCATCATTCTCCATCATTCTCAGAACTTTGCTCAATCATTTGAACCATATAATAACCTACCCTCTAATCTCATTTTTTGACTAGAAGGCTGCCATTTTTTCTAGTATCTCTAGTAAAAGCCATACCCTGTGATGATTAACACACCCTTTGCATGTCACGGGTAGGCGCCTTTGTCAATTCAAAAGCGAGAAAACTCTAGATTGTTGTCTGAGCTCTTGATATTTTGATGGTGGAAACCTTCAATGTTCTTAAGTATCCACGGTGCATTTGGTATGGTACTAGGGTGTCATCAAGCGGTCAGTTTAGGGAAATGGCTAGCTTATTCTAAAAATCTTGTGGTCTTTGAGAAACTTTCGAGGCGATCTTTGGTGTTGAGCTTCGTCTTCGCTTTTGTTTTTCATCATTCTAAAATTCATTGCCGGCCCAATTTCGGACTAATATATCCTCTCCTCTTAAGTAAAAGCTGTTCATAAAAAGGGGAAAGCTTAGCCTTAAAAGGAATAACAAAGGGGAATATATGTAACTTTCGGAAAAAGATTAATACTTGAGCCGCAACTTGACATCTCATTGTCGTAGCTTGCCATTTTTAGCTCAACGCCCGGTTATTTACCCGACTAAATGCGGTCGAGCTTCGTAGAATGGTTTCTTTGCAAATCAAGCGAGAGAAACAAATTGTTAAAGTACAGATTGATAAAAGAACTCTTCTCGATAAATCTTACTTTATTGAAATCCGTGGGCACTACGGCGCTATCTAGACATGCGGTTGAAAGAGCTTGGAAAATGGAAGTCGGTATCAAAATTGGACATGTGTCAAAATTAAACATGCCTATATCGCGATGGCTTCGGTAGGCTTACGCAACAATAGCAAATGGGTTCACGGTCGGCCGTCTTTTTATTTCTTTGCCCGCGTCAAGTAGAAGCTCTAATTGGTGAGGTCATTTCTGTTGCACGCAAGCGTTTAGAACATGCCTAAGAATCAATTTCTAAGGTATATTTAAAGCGAAGCGAGCAATGGAAGCGAGAAGGAAGAACACCAGCGGATTATCATGAATCTCACTAACAAACCTATTGCACAAACTTACGGACCAAATTTGGGTTCTTACGGTATACATAAGAAGCAAAATTTGGATCCTTGACACCACCACGAAAGAAGCAAAAGTGAGGCAACCAGAAAAAAATCCCACAGGTATGTCTATTCTTGCCCGTTCTTTGGCAAAATTTTGGGTTCTACCGGCACCACGAGAGCCAAGCTTGATGTGGATGCCAATAGATGCATAAACTCAACAAAGCTCCGTTCAGGACCTTGAAAAGAAGCAAAAAGTGAGGCAACCAGGGGAAAAATCCAATAAACCCTAAACCCTTGAGAAAGCATGTCGGCCCGAGCGGAATAGCGAACTTTGGCCAATGACCTCAAGCTCGAGCCTTAGCACACAAAGCTGTGTAACATCGCTCTAGCAGGATTAGTCGAGAATTATTTTGAAGGTCGAAAATCGGATCTCATTAGCCCTCACGGCGCCAACAAATAATAGGTAGATTAGAGCGATGAAATATTATTCTAATCTTTTTGCCATACGTAACAAAGGAAGTGACTTGAAGAAAATAGCGAAGATAAAATCATGTCTCTTACCCACTAGATCCTATCTTCAATCTAATATGACGAAACTCCAAATACGACTTGCACGGGAATCTGTCAAAGCGAGCGGACTTTGTACACACAATGTGAAATACAATGAGAAATTGAAATACTAATGGCGGGGCCTTCACCCCTTCCGACCATCTCAAGATCTAAGAAAAAAGCAGGATGGATTTTTGACAAAAACACAAGATCCCAAGCTTAACTTTGTGGGAGGAAGCGGATCAGTATGAATGGGTTATCGAACAAAGGAAGCGGTCGGGGCTTGAAGAAATCAGATATCTCAAAGATATTTTTTGCGAAACATCTCGAAGACTTTCTCTCGAGATTTCTGTAACTATAGGTCACTCGGTTGGCATTAATTATTACATTTAATATGGGCGATTAAATCTAAGCCATTAATCTAGCACATTCTAGGGCCCAGATCAAAAGCCCCAAATAAAGGGGTCATTTGAGGAGGTGGCTTATTTGGGGAGCTTCCGTGGGCCGTCGGATCGAGATGGAATGGTAGAGATTTAGTGTCTACACACATCTACACACAAATATAATTGTATATATATAAGAGATATATATATTTTTTATTTTCGGCGTAAAGCGGTTTAAACTTCTGTGAAAAGGTTCCTTTCTGTGAAATTTTTTTCCGCCGTGAGTATTAAATACGAAAAATACATATTTTTCCCAAAAATACGTATTTTTGTACTTTATACGTCTGAAAAAATAATTTCATACGTACAGAACCTATCCCTGGTAGAGTCTATCAAGTCATTTGTTATCACTTGCATGTAGTAACCAAGGGTCTGTTACCTATGTCTTTGAAAAACACTAAGTTGATTAAACTATAGATCTGGGGATTCAAACTGCCATCTAGTCCCAATAGGAAAGCTTAAGGAAGGAAGGAAGGAAGGAAGTATATTTTTACGTCGCACCACAAAGGCAGCGTCACGGAGGACATGCGACCACAAGTACAAAAAAAACAAAAAATACATTGCAAGAATTATGCTTATGAGTTCTTATGAGCATACTCAGGCTTAAGCTATACAACTAGTGCAACTTGTATAGAAACATAAATCCATTTTTTACTGCTATATAGGCTGGTGCAGAAGCATATCCTTCTACTCCCTACGTCTTGATTTTGCCCATTTTTTTAGGTCATTGACTTTGGGGGGAAGGATGAATCTTAAAAGCCTATATTAAAAGCGGATCATTTGCTTTTGATGATCAACATCCATCGATGAAGCACAAGGGTTTTGTTAGGACCACATATGATCTGTCATATTACACACATCAATTCCAATCAGTCAATTGGCCTTCTAAAGCTTGATATTACAAAGGCTTTTCACACGGTAAGTTGGAATTTTTTGAGTTGGTGTTGCAATAAATTGGGGTTCTCGGATGCTGTCATTTCCATTTTTGAAGCAGTGTTGAAGAAATCTAGATCTGATGTTCTTATAAATGGGGAGTGCAGCCCCTTCTTTGATATTAAAAGAGAGTTAAGCAGGGATGCCCTCTTGCTCCTTTCTTATTTCTTTTTGTCATGGAGGGGCTGAACAAAAATTTCCAGAGAGCAAGGAACCTTAATCTAATCAAAGGTCTTAGACTTCCCCCCAGGGGGAAAATGAGATTTTGAATGTGCATTTTGCAGATGATACCTTTCTCTTTGTTCATCTGGAGGAGCAATCCATCCACAACACTCAGGCTATCTTGGATGACTTTGCTCAGGATGCAAGATTAACCCCATTGAGAATAAGCTCATCTCAAGGCATCAGGAGGAGGGAGAGCAGGCAACTCTTTCTCTAGGGTGTATGTATCTCTCCTTCAACACTAAAACTAAATTTCTTGGCATTTCGTATGCTATTAGAGTTAATGCTTGTGATCTCTTGGAGGACCTTATTGACAAGTTTTACAGGAAAGTTGATTCTCTTAACTCTAAGTTTCTGTCCAAGAATGGTAGAGCCATCCTGGCAAACTCGGTCATCTCCTTCTCTCAGGTTTACCAGTCTTCAATTATCATGGCTCCCAAGAAAGTGCTTGCTAAGATGCAAAATATTATTGGAAGGTGCATTGCAGGGGGATCAAGTCGAAGGTGTTGGATTCCCATTCCTATGGAGGAATGTTGCAAGCAAAAAACTATGGGGGTGATTAACATTGAGAAGCAGGCTACTGCCCTGGCTACCAAAGGCTTGCAACAACCAAATTAATCATCCTGTAAGTTGCCTCATTCAATATTATATTGAGAAATGCCATTCCTTTGGGTGGAGAAATCTCAGGTTGCAACTTTCTCATAGTATTTATTTCGAAATCACGGTCCCCTCCTCCATCCCCTTGATTATCAAGAAATGGATCAGAGCTTGGACTAAAGTTAAAGGTATGTACACATGATGGAAAGAGGGGCTTTCTCAGGATCAACCAATTTTTTGGAGCCCCTCATTGATCCTGGATGATCCCAATATGTGCTTGGCTACTAATTTCCCTCAGTTAACCAAGCAATGGACTACTAGAGGTGTTATTTACATTAGGGATGTCATCCATAATTTTAATTATCATGAGTCTGCTCTAAGTGACTTGGATGATGATTCTAAACAGTTGTTTAACAGTATTTCCTTAAAAATGGCAGTAGGGATTTGGCACAACTCTGATGACTTCTGGCATATTAATGGTTTTTGTGGTTACAGAGTTAACTTGGCTTACAGGTATCTCAATAGGAATCAAACTATTTCTATTCATACTAAATGGAACATTGAGCCAGAAAGAGCTTCCAAGAATCTAACTTTTATGTGGCCCAGCCCTATCCATTCGAAAATCAAGGCCTTTATGTGGCAGCTTTGGCATAGGGCCCTTGCTACCAACAGAAAGAGATGGAGGTTAAAGATGTATAACTCCGATATTTGTGTAAGGTGCCTGCAGGACCAGGAGAATGAAGAACACCTCTTCAAAAATTGTCTTTGGGCAGAATGGATACTCGAATTGGCTGAAACTGAGCTTAATATCCCTAATTTGGCCATTATACAAGCCATTGACCTCTTTTTCCTGGCCAACCCAGTAGACTGGCGGAGGTACATTCTCCTATGGAGAATTTGGAAGGGGGGAAATGCCTTAATCTTCAAGGAAGAAATTGTCTGGCCTAATGCAATTATCAAGCAAGCCCAATATGACATTAATTGGGTTCTGGAGATCTGTGGAAATCAGGATTAAAAGATCTATTTCTAATCCCTTTTCTTTATTGTTTTCAGGTAATACACTTATCATGTTTATAATTGAGATGGAGAAGAATGAATCTTCATGCAAATGCTTTATGGATGACTTGGGGTCGAGGTACCGAATGAGCGTGGAGAAGGATGCCATTGTCACTGTGTGTGCACTACCTATTTTGATGAAAAGAGATATATTCTTTGCACCGCGAAGGACAAAAAAGATAGGTTCAACCCAGGAAAGGCTCACCTGTGTAACTGCCCTTACTGTCTTTTCATTGTGGCCAACAAGGGCATGGGCAGAAAGGACCACTCTCGAAGGGAGCCCAAGAAAAGAAGATTTTCTTGCAGCTGAACAACTTTTCATATAGTTTCTCAAATTTCTCTAATCATCTGAACTATTTTGACTTAATTTTCTGATAATTTTTTTGAACAGGGCCCCTAACCTGCCATTTCAAAATGGTATTTTTTCCTTTAAATGCTCTCGAGCTCATCATGTAATATTTCCATACATATATTAATATATATACATAGCCTTCAATTAAAAAAAAAATAAAAAAAATTACACACATCAGTGAGAGCTTTAAATTCAAGAAAATTTATGAATCTAACTGGTAGCTTTCATTCCCATCATAAAGGAGAAGTAATTATTGGGTATTGGGGTGCGATAAGGCGGGGTACTATTTAGGACTTGAGAGTTTATAGAGGCATCATTAACACCTCGTGTGCCATTAAATATAAGGGATCTAGCTGTAGACAAGGTACATGAAACTGGAGTTGGTGTTCTTCCAGAAAGGATCCCAGTTTATTAGTCTTCCCATACTTATCTAGCGAGGGTCAAGGTGGATATCATGCGAGTATGAAAGTTTTTCCTACTTTTAGGATTAACATGCAGGTACTTAATGTAACTAGTATGTGGCAAGTTCTAGAGATGGTGGGCGAAACATATGGATGCAGTGTGGCATCCATAAAAGCTTACTTAGATGCAATAGATGCTTCCATTATTAACTGCTTCAAAAATAGTACATTTGTTGCAAGTATGCAGCATTGCAATGACTTCTTTTCTTACTTGAGACTCAACGAATTGGTCTGGTCAATTTTTATCTCCATAATAGAGTCTATCTAATGGAGACTATCAAGTAATCTGTTATGGCTTGCATGCAATAACCAAAAGTCTGTTACTTGTGTCTTTGAACTAAATTGAAGTAACTACAGTTCTGAATTACATGTAAAATCAAGTGCTAAGGGAGAAGTGATATTAAGTGATATATACTAGAAGATGAAACGTTTGGACAATATTTCCCTAACGTTATATTTCTTTGTGTCTGATAACCTCAATAAAATATTGCAAGGAATTCGTGATAGCGAACAAGAAATGCGTGTCTTTCGTCATGGAGACGATGGTAAGTGTTGGTTTTAGTTTTGCATTTTTTTGCTTTCTATTTATTTTAGTAGATATTCTTCTTTCTTTTATAAACGTGAATTCTTTCCACCTCATTATTTCCCCTTATTTGTGCAAGGGGACACTTAAAAGCATTTATTTAGGATATTTGTGGAAGTGGGGCAAGACTTTTTGCCCAACTTGTAAGACTGAATATAAGCCCCCGACGATCTTGAATAGAAGTCAAATACTGGTCGTGCAGTTGGGATTTAATCTCCTAATAAAGACATGTAGTAGAAGTGCAGTTGCCTCTGAAAACCACTTGGCCCAAATCACCCAGTAAACTAAAGCCCTATAAATATTAAAAGCCCATTTGTTAAAGCGTGGCCAACTTTGGGAAAAAAGACCAAGGAGGATTTCCTGACTTGCGAGATGCGTGCGAAACGAATTGATGGGTGAATAGGTGCCCAAATGGGCCGAAGGTGATCACATAAAACAAAGCAATGCTCTATTGATTTAAGCATGGCTTTGCAAATTGGACAAAGCGGGCTGACGGCTGGCTTAAAGGAATGAACTTTGACATTAATCCTGAGCGAACAATGAACGACTTGCCAGAGGAGATCAGACTGCTTAGGGGGAAGATCTTCTTACATTCGCTTTGAGCACTAAAAAAACTTCCATTAGTGGAAACTTACATTTGTGGTCGGATAGCCATGATTGTTGACAAAAGCTAGTTTTGGTGGAAACTTACATTTGTGGTCGGATAGCCATGATTGTTGACAAGGATAGCCATGATTGTTGACAAAAGCTAGTTTAGGTAAAAGAATAAAATCAATTGGGGTGACCACAAAATTATTTTATTCCACTTATCTTGGGCATTATCGTCCACGAAAGAAACGCATAAGACAAAGGGTCTTTTAAAATGTCATACATTGAAGGACTGAATGAAGAAATAATTTAGCAGTTTAGAATGGCAGATGCAGTCGTCCAGGCAGGGGTTGGTGTGAACACATGCAGTCGTCCAGGCAGGGGTTGGTGTGACACATGCGAGATCACGGTCGTCCGAGGCGGGGTTGGTAAGAAGTATAAAGAAGATTTAGAAGGCATTGGAAAATACGAAACCTTTTCTTCAAGAGGTAGAAGCGCATTCTGAGAACACAGCATAAAATGAATACGCACCAATACTCCGATATGCTATTATTGGCGCTATTCTATAACTTAACTTCGTGTCCGGCTAAGCGTAGATGATGCCTTATTGTTTTCAATCATTCTCCTCAAAAAGCATTTGTTTCTCATTTGGCAAACATACGGTTTTAGCGGGGGGCACTTTCGAATTCTGCGACAAATCAGCGATTTATTAGTAGGCGACATTCACAGCGTATAAGGTCGTCAAAGATATCCGCGGATATCACTCATTCTTAGGAAGGCCGTATATATCATCCGGGATGTGGTTAACCGGACACCCGATTATCGACCATTGTGGTTAATCGGGGACTGCTTGGGTTTGAAGCCCAAAACCAGCTGTTTTTTGCCCTTTTTGATCGATTCTGCTCTATTTCGTCTTAAATCTCTTCCTCTCTTCATCAATCTAACATAAAAAAGAGGCATACAAAGCGATTGGCATGCTTTTAAAGCGGATCAAACCGCCATGGGGCGGCAAAGCGTCGATCAAAATTTCTGCCCCGCCGCCGCAGTTCTACGCTTGGGTTTTGTCAGGATTAACCACTTTTGTCCGGATTAACCATTTTGGCTGATATCGGATGTCGGGATTAACCACCACGCTGATATCGGATGTCGGGAATAACCACAGCTGATCTGGGATGTCGGGATTAACCACTTTGTTTTGTCCGGATTAACCACATCCCGGGATGATATATATCTGAGTTCCCTCATTCTTATCCACGCCCATTTCTCGCGAGATAATATTTATTTGCACCTCAAAAGCGATAAATTGCCGGATAAGTTGCATGGCTTGTTGAAAAGCTTGTAGATGATGCATCTAAGAAAAAGTCGGGTTGGGAATGCAGGGGCTGATGGATCGGCAAGGCGGCTCCTCTCCCATTTGGTGCACAGCCATCCAAGCATTTTGGCAATAAAATTTATTTTATTGAGGCAGGAAAAGGATGCCGAATAGTACCCTTGCAAAATAAACTCTACGCACAAATAAATGGAACAGACCCAATAGAGGCAACAGAGGCAAAGGGAAAGGATAGGCTTCACATGCTCGTTCAGAATAAAAAATGTTTGCTCATTATTGACAATGTCTGGGAATATGAGGTATTAGATTACTTGAATGTAGTGGACGAGACCCATGGCAGTAAAATCTTAGTCACCACACGTAAATCTGATCTCTTGGACAGATTTCATGCCACTATAAAACAAGTTGACCCACTAGATGCAGATAATAGCTGGAAATTATTTTGCAGGCATGCATTTCAAAATGAGACTAATATCTTATATTATAAAATTATAGCGTGTGTCTTCAATGGAGCCCTAAATCGGACGGTCGAGGATTTGATTGACCAATGGTGGAGATGATGTGCGTGTCTTCAACTAAAATTTCATCTCGACTATGGCTTCAATATGAAAGGGAAAAGGAAAAAGGAAAAGGAAAAGGGAAAGGGAAAGGGAAAGGGAAAGGGAAAGGGAAAGGGAAAAGGAAAAGGAAAAACGATGAAAGGGAAAAGGGAAAAGGGAAAAGAAAAAGGGGAAGGGAAAAGGAAAAACGATGAAAAGGAAAAGGGAAAAGGGAAAGGGAAAAGGAAAAGGAAAAGGAAAAGGAGGGAAAAGGAAAAACGATGAAAGGGAAAAGGGAAAAGGAAAAGGAGGGAAAAGGAAAAACGATGAAAGGGAAAAGGGAAAGGAAAAAGGGAAAAGGGAAAAGGAAAAGGGAAGGGAAAAAGGAAAAACTATGAAGGGGAAAAGGGCAAGGAAAAGGGGAAGGGAAAAGGAAAAACGAATGAAAGGGAAAAGGGAAAAAGGAAAAAAGGAAAAGGGAAGGGAAAAGGAAAAACGATGAAAAGGGAAAAGGGAAAAGGGAAAAGGGGAAGGAAAAGGAAAAACGATGAAAGGGAAAAGGGAAAAAAAGGGAAAAGGGAAAAGGGAAAAGGAAAAGGGGAAGGAAAAGGAAAAACTATGAAAGGAAAAGGGAAAAAGGAATAAAAGAAAGGCAAGAGGAAAAAAAAGGAAAGAGAAGGAGAAAAGGAAAAAGGGAAAGATAAAAAAAGGAAATAGAAAAAAGGAATAGAATAGGCGAGGGGGAAAGGAAAGGGAAAAAGGGCAACATGAGAAGGGTAAGAAGTAAGGGTGAGAAAAGGAGAGAAAAAGGTAAGGGAAAAATAAGAAAGGGTTGCAAAAAGTCCATGGAAAAAAAAAGGAAAGTAAAACAGAAAAGAGAGAGGGGAAAGGGCAAAAGAGAACTTGGAAAAGGGAACAAGAAAAAAAGAAAAAAAGGAAAGGGCGAAAAAAAAGAGAAGAGAGAAATGGTGAAGAAAGAGAAAAAGGGAAGCAAAAAGAGCATCGAGATAAAGAAAGAGGGAAATGATGGAAAAAGGAGGAAAAGGGGTGGGGAAAGTAGAATAGACAAAGGGTAGGGAGCAAGGAATAGAAAAAGAGGAAAAGAGGAAGGAGAAAAGGGGCACGAGAAAAAAAAGGAAAGAGGGAAAGGTGAGGAAATAGAAAAAAAGAAAGGGAAAAGAGCATGGGAAGGAAAAAAAAAAAAAAGAAACAACAAGAAAGGAGAAAGTGGAAATGGGAAAAGGGGAAGAGGATGGTGAAAGAAGGAAAAAAGGGTACATAAAAAAGGTTGAGAAAAGGGAATAGAAAGAGGCATATGAAAAGGGAAAAGGAACGGAAAGGGAAAATGTAAAAGAAAGGGGAAAGAGAAAGGAAAGGGAAAAGGAGGAACAAAAAGCAAAAGGGTGGGGAAAGTATGAAAAGGGAATGGAAAGTTGAAAGGAAAAGGGAAGCGAAAAAAGGAGAAGGGAAAGCAAAAAGAGCATGAGGAAAAGGGGAGAGAGAAATGGGAAAAGAGATGGGGAAAAGGGCACGTGATCAAGAGGAAGAGGGTGGGGAAAGGAAGAAAAGGGCACATGAAAAGGTAAGCAAAAGAGAACAAAAAAAATGCATGAGAAACGGGAAAGAGGAAGGGAAAAGGAAAAGGAAGAGGAAGGGGAAAACGAAATGGAAAAAGAGTAGTAGAAAAATGGGAAGAGCGGGGAAAGATAAAAAGGAAGGGAAAAAACTGATAAGAAAAAGAGAAAGAAAAAATGGGGAAGGGGAAAGGGAAGGCAACGGGAGGGAGAAGGGGGTTAGAAAAAAAAAGGAGAATAAAAAAAGAAAGAAATTAAAGGTTCCTAATTTATGCCCAGCAAGGCTGGGTACCATTATTAGTTCCCAATGACGAGAGGATAGTAAGCATTGCACATGAAATAGCCAAACCTTGCAATGGACTTCCATTAGCTCTTAAAGTTGTGGGCATTTCAATGTCAGGTAAAAATGATCTGTGCCATTGGGACGTAGCATTGAAGAAAGTGACAAAGGGCGATTTAATCGATAATGAGCATAAAATACTTTTCCAGACTCTTTAGTTAAGCTATGATGCACTATCAAGTGCAGATAACCATCTACCAGTCCAGGAATGTTTCCTTGACTTATGTCTAGTAAGTCCTCCTTATTTGCTTGGCCAAATATCCACACGATGGAAGGCATTAAATTTGATAACATGCAGCGAAGAGGACACATACCGCGTGCTATATATCTTAGAAAGTAGTTCCCTGATACTAAATCTAAATGACAAAAAATCTAAATTGCAAATGCACGATGTGATTAAGAGAACGGGAGCATACATCATGCAAAATGAGCAGCCTATTAAGTGTCTTTAACATGTCATCTCATCACTTAAGAGAATTCCATGCTATAAAAGAAATGGAGATGCAAGGTTTAAGGAAAATATGTTTGGCCAACAATCAGTTGCAAATTATGCCGCCAATTGAGGCACCGGACTTAGAACTACTTGATCTTCAGGACAATCCTTTAGAATTGGGGCTTCCAGGGAACTTCTTTGAAGGCACTCAGAATCTAAAATTCGTGGATCTTGATAGGATTCAGTTTGAAGTTCCATTGCAATACCTACAAGGACTGGCTAGTCTTGAAGTGCTTTACCTATCAAGGGATGTAAATGATTCTTACAGAATTGGTTACTTCTCCTGCAAAAATGACACACTAAAGAACTGCCATCTTGAATTGAAAAACTTAAGACATGTGGCATTGCAGTGCTACTGTCCTTCATTCTTGTGCCATTCTAGTTTTTTGGAGGAACTACATTTGGATGTATCATTTGAGTGCCTTCTCCATCTTCCCCACACTCTATGCAACCTGCAGAAGATGAGAATTCTAGGGATCACAGTTCAAAAGTTTAAGACAGAAGAAGAAACTGAAGGCATGCAGGGCAACCAGGTTCTATTTGAAGGTATGGAATTCATTGGCCAAGTTTCGTCATCAAAGATATCTATGACCAATTGGAAAGCATTTCCAAATCTCCAAATGCTTTCATTATCTAATTTTGATTGGAAACACGTGAAGTTTGAATGTTTTTCGACGAAGCTGCAAGAGCTTGAGATGTATGATTGTCGCTATTGCCATTCTACATTTCCTTATTACAATTCTCGAGCAGGTTATAACTTCCACTACAACAGAAGTTTGCCGGGATTGGCAGTGTTACCTGCTACTATTGGGAAGTTACCATGCCTTAAAGTACTGAATGTGGCCAAGTGCACCGCCCTCGAAGTAATAGCATGTGAGGAAGAAGACTTTCCCAAGTTGGAGAAGCTCTACGTATTCAAGCGAAACTAGCTCTCAAGGACGCTTATAGAACGAGACAACAATAGCAACATTAGCATCTTCGTACAAACATGACAAGAATGACGACGTTATGGTGATTAGAATAACAACTATTTTATAAGATAGTGCAAAAAAGATGTGATTGTTGAACTATAATGTTATAGATTCCACAACTATTCAAAAGCTTAGGGACAAAAGCCAAAAAGTTTATTAATCACAATAAAAAGTATAAAATTTACACTTCTCATCTAACTGTGTAGCACAAAAATATGAAACAAGAGCACGAGCCTGAAGCACAATGTACTTACTCCAAGATAGGAGACTATCGATAAGAATTAATTTTAAGATATTGAATCGAAATACGTTCCTTCATTTCTGACTCAAGGGAGGAACACTCGCAAGCCATGAGTATCGTTTTTTTGGCCACCGTAATAACACCATGTGCAGATGAATAAATGCCCTGAAAAATGTGGTGTTTTGCGGCGGCTCCAAGGTAAAATGTGGTGTCTGCGACACTCAACCGAGAAACAAGATAAAATGTTGTCTGTTTAGGCTGGTGGCCCATGCATTGGCATAGGATGCCAAGAGGATGCGTCGGCAGTCCAATGCACTGTTAAACAAACCTTGTAGCCAGGACCACGCGTGCTAAACCTTTGGACAATAAAAAAGATAGTGCTTAAGAGTCTCAACATCTGAAACGCGGCAGAGCGCGCATATTGCAGATATGCGAGGATCATAATGATGTCGAAAGTCATTGGCACGCAGGCACCTGTGGATAACCTGCCACCAAAGCATAGAAACTTTAGAAGCAATTTATCTCAAAGCCAGCGCCATGTACGACACAGAATGGGTTGTGGAACCTATAGGCGCTACCCATATGGCAATTAGTTTAGACCCTTTAGTTCCTATTATATTGCAGCTTTGTGCATGGAGCCCACCGGGCTATGGAGGTTATGAAGTGGTGAGCACCACACAAGGGGTCAGCGGTGAGATAGAGAAAGTCCTGTTGGCGTGGCTCTTTGGGGACTTAAGCGAGCTAGGCTTATAGCCGGTCACTTCGTGTGGGCGAGTATGAGTCCGATACTTCCTGGGTCGATGGTGTCGCCCTGACCCTCAGGAGTTGCAGGTGTTGGCCTGGCTCTTGTTTTGGGGAGTTCAGTCGAATAAGACGTGTGTTGCCACGATCCTCTAGACGCCTATCGAGCTATTGTCTTCAGGGAATGGGAAATGCATCCCTTGCTACCTCATCGGACACAGGAGATGTAACCCAAAAGTAGCCTCGTTGGGTGATACCAAGAGGTTCACGTCTCAATGAGGATTCTGATCATGGCAGGCGGGAGTTAGCCCATCTGCAAAGTATGCATAGGAGGGGCGGAGGGAGTGGTCAACCCTAGCCATTGTCTATAGCCAGCTCTGCCATTGTTATATCTCGGTCTGCTCTATTTTGAGATCCAGCCGTCAGTCTACTTTCCCTATGAGTCTGAGCCTGGGTAGGAGCTTATATGTTTTACGATATATTGCTAGCTATGATGAATCTATGGATGGATGGATGTGCTATCCTTCGTGGTAGTAGACTAGGTTGTGTTGTTTTGCCAGTGCTGACGTTGTAGCACAAGGTCCCCAAAAGATAATTGTTATCAGTTTTCTGCAACAATCTTTTCATGAAACAAATAATAATAAAATAATATTATTTTGTGTATGACTTATTTAGGAAAAATTAGACTTATTCAAAGTTTTTAGACATGTCTATATTCTCGAATTGAAATTGAATTTAGACATGTCTATATTTTTAGACATATCTATATTCTCGAATTTGCACCGGACTTCTTTGAAGGCACTCAGAATCTAAAATTAGTGGATCTTGATAGGATTCAGTTTGAATTTCCATTGCAGTACCTGCAAGGACTGGCTAGTCTTGAAGTGCTTTACCTATCAAGGGATGTAAATGATTCTTATAGAATTGGTTACTTCTCCTGCAAAAATGACACGCTAAAGAATTGCCATCTTGAATTGAAAAATTTAAGACATGTCGCATTGCAGTGCTATTGTCCTTCATTCTTGCGCCATTCTACTTTTTTGGAGGAACTACATTTGGATGTAATATTTGAGTGCCTTCTCCATCTTCCCCACACTCTATGCAACCTGCAGAAGCTGAGAATTCTAGGGATCACGGTTCAAAAGTTTAAGACGGAAGAAGAAACTGAAGGCATGCAGAGTGAACAGGTTTTATTTGAAGGTATGGAATTCATGACCTTAAAGAATCTTGAGATCCATGTTGGCCAAGTTTCGTCATCGAAGATAGCTTATATATCTATGACCAATTGGAAAGCATTTTCAAATCTCCAAATGCTTTCATTATCTAATTTAGATTGGAAACAAGTGAAGTTTGAAGGTTTTACGAAGCTGCGAGAGCTTGAGATGTATGATTGTCGCTATTGTCATTCTAGCTTTTATTACAATAATCGAGCAGGTTATAACTTCTACTACAACAGAAGTTTGCCGGTATTGACAGTGTTACCTGCTATTATTAGAAAGTTACCATGCCTTAAACTACTGAATGTGGCCATGTGCACCGCCCTCAAAGTAATAGCATGTGAGGAAGAAGACTTTCCCAAGTTGAAGAAGGTCTCGTGTATTCGATCGAAACCAGCTCTCAAGGGCGTTTATAGAATGCCGCGGTTCTATTTGCGACAAGCGGTAGAACCGACATTTCTTGGATGGGGATGTCCCTTTGTCCTCCTCCTATTTATTGACCTCTCTTCATTGTTGTTCTATCATCCGGCGTTCTCTTGAACTAGATTTCTCCTTCTTCTCTATCCTATCAGTTTTGGTTGTATTTATCCTACTCTACTCTGTTTACCCTCGTTCTCCTTTTCTGCCTTATCGCTCCAGCATTGGAATGTGGCATGCGTACCCACATGAATCGTTGTTTTTCTTAGTCTTGGATTTGGATTTCTTACTTTCGGACTTAGGATATGATGGCGTGTGACATCGACCATAGTGTTTTGCTTGAGTTTGGGGATGGAGTGAATGATGTTGATTCGTCTTTCCTGTAGTCTTGGTTTGTAGTCTTGGATTTGTAAAGCTTCTATTTTTTTTTTGGTCTTGGATTTGTCGCTTCTAGTTTTTGCGGGGATGGATATGGATGGATCTTTGCGACTCTAGCATTTTGCATTCATTCAACTCTTGGTATTTATATGGTGTATGCACATAAGTGTAAGCTTTTCTGGCTGCTTCTTCACACCACGATTAAAAGTTTCCCCTGTTTCATGTAGGTTCGGTGAGTTAATTAGTCATCATTTCTTTCTATTGATTCAAGTTTTTTTTTAGCACATTTGGGGCTAGCGTGATTCTCTTTACTATTGGATTTCAAACAAGGTTGCAAATTAAACGGGAGTGTTGCAGCACTCCCGTTTCAAAGATTCCTTTAGAAAAAGCATGTCACTTCAAAATTTGGGCTTTTTTAAGAGAGGTTTAAAGTTTCAGGAATATCAATTTTTTTTTGGGCCTATTTGTGGGGTATTTGTGACGTTCGGCCGCGATTATCGCCCGGGGCGTATACTATCTTTGCCTACCAAATCGTCAGCGTACCGCCACCGTGCCCGGCGTAATGCGTAGCGTGTAGCTAGGCTAATAGCCCTAGGGGGCAACATGCAAGGAGTGCGCATTTATTAATGTGCACATTAAACAATGTGCACATTCATTTAGATGCACATTTTCCCATATGGCCACTTCATGCCAAGTGGGCCACACCCATGGGTGCAATTAATGTACACATTTTCCAATGTACACATTCATTAATGTGCACACATTTCAATGTGGGCACATTTGGGTGCACACATTTCCATGTGGGCACATTTGGCCACCTAGCCCTTAAAGGCAAGTGGGCCCATTTCCAATTATCCCACATGCCAAAGGGGATAATTGGAAACCCTAAGCCAACCCCTTGTCTATATAGGGTAGGAAATCCTAACTTGCCCAATTTCGATTCTGGGGTTTTAGAACTTCTGTTTTGGCTGCCTCCAGACCAAAACCGCCCCCAGAACTGCACTTTGAGAGGATTGCAGCATTAGTTTCCCTTGATTCAAGCGTTTCTGCAGGATGGTCGAGCTCAGGTCAGGAGGAGCCACTCAAGGATCAGGTATTTGGCCAATTAGATAGTCTAAACCCTATTTTAGTCATAGAATCAGATGGGGTTTAGCCTATTAAATTGCCCATAGGAGCCTTCTAGATCTCTAGATACCGACCTCTAACTAAAGAACCTAACTCTATGATATAGATTAGTAGTTACGCTATGATGTATATGGATGATGTATCTCTATGAACTCCTTGTATTGGGAAGGGGGTAGAGACCTAAAGCTTGGTAGTAGATGCTCTAGAGTAGCCTCTCTAGCACACTATAGATTAGGCACTGTGTACAAGAACCACACGGTTGTGGGTGAAGGGGGGCGAGGCGGCTAAGAAGGAGGTTCATGTCGACTCTTGAGCGATCCCTCCGGTGTGTAAAGCCTACCGGGGATCATTGTGATTAGGTCTCGATGGCTTGCCCGCTGCGTGTGGGCAAGGCATGGGCTCATTGCAGAGTGAAGTGGTGTTCACTTTCAGTGGGTTCCCGGTCGAATAAGGCGGTGGCCCTCTAGTCACCTTGAGTCGGCATGTAGATCACGGAGGGAGGGATCCCTACCGCCCCATCAGGCTGGGAGGATGAACCCGGGGAATAGCCTTTTTGGCTATGCATCCCGCGGGCTCTGATCGGGTCCCAACACTTTTCAACCTACTCACGCAAAGTGTACACGGAGGGGCGGATGGAGTGGACAACCCTATGCCATGTTCATATGCCGACCAAATCCATTGTCATGAATTGCATGCGCAATGAACTCACGGTGACCCCAAGCCGTCAGTCATCCCTTTGAGGTCGAGCCTTGGGTAGGATTCCCTATGTGATGTCTTTGATCTTTGTCTATGCGGATATGTGGAGAACCATCGCCATTGATGGTCATATGATGTTGATGTATGTGCTCTTGACATGTATGTTTTACGCTTCATGACTAGGTAGGGCCGAGGGGGAGGCGGGGTACAATGACCCCTTCCCTCTTCCCACTTGGAACCCGATCACGGTTGCGGTGTCATGTGGAGGGCCTGTATTAGCATGGGCTGGTATGGGGGATGAACTCCTGTTTGTATCACGGTGAGTGCAGGTATCACAGTAGGGGCGTCCGCCGGTGGTATCGAGCAATGTTCTTGGAGACCAAGAGCAAAAGCAGCCATGTTCCCAGTAGCACTAACTTGATAGGATCCTTAAACCTCGAAAAATGGGAAAAAATTTTTCTCATTTTTGTAGTTCCTTAAGCTAGTAACAATTAAAATGAATAAAAGCGTAAAAAGACTAAAATTGGTGAACCAACATCCAAAAAGTAGGAATTGGTCTCACCGTCGCGCCGGAGGACGGAAATGAGATTTCCATTTTTGGGGAACATAGCGTGTGAACATTCAAACTTTAGACACCAAAAAGTTGTAAATTCTGATTAAAATAACTTGATAATTCCAATTTTAAGCTAAGAATCAGTAGAATTAGCATGTTACATGTTCAAAAAGTACAAAATTTAATAGTGGGTCCCACCATGTCTCACACGTCGGCGCCCGGGGCAGGAAATGACTTTTTCATTTTGGGCTGGATAACGCGTGTGAACCTATAATAGGTGTTTTAGATGTTTTAGGCAACCCAAAAAGTAGTTCAAAAGTTGACCTAAAATTTGGCCCCTATAAATAGACCCAGACCCCTCCCATTTTCGCGTTCTTCCTTAGAACTTTTGCCGTGATTGCCAAGAAATGATAATCGGCACTTAACCGATCGACAAACCATCAAATGATGGCCCTTCTTCGCTTTTGCCAGCCAGCTGGCGGATCCTCCGGCGCCCGGTAATCTGGCCTCTTCAGTGAGTCCTCCAAGCGCCTTTTCGGGGCGAGTCTTCTTGGCGAAAGATACAGGATCGAGTTGGGCGACTATCACGGAGCTCATAGAGACGGCCGTAGGACATCATGCACCAAATTCTCGAGGAGATCGCGAGAGGAGGAGGAGGAAGCGAGCGTGAGGCCGGAGGCGGGGCCAGTCAATAGCAGAGCAACAGGCCGGAGACCCACCTCTGGGGAGGAGCAAGGGGAGAGAAAGAGCAGCGGCGTGCGACTCTTAGCCAGGAGGAAGCGAGACCTTGCGCTTCAAATGTCGCCAAATCACGAGACCAGAAGCCGGAGAGGATGAAGAGTCGGAAGACGCGACGGAACTCACGCGGCCGAGCCTAAGAAGAAGGAAGGCAAAGGCCATTAAAAGGCCGCAAAAGTAGAAAGTGGTGAAGGTCGGCTTAGCGGTGGGTCCCGTCATCAACTAAGCCAGTCGAGGAGAGGAGACCCCGCCTTCTACCGGCGCACTTCGGGCCGAGGATTACGCCTAATCCCGGAGGGAGCGAAGTTCTTCAAAACCCTGGCCGTGGAGGAAGAAGCCCCCAGCAGAAAAGTACGGAGCACGAAGGAGGTAGGACAAGTGGCGAAACCCCCAACTTTCAGGCGTGGGATAGGGTCAAGACCCCACGGCCGCCTTGAGGGAGGCATATGTGATAGACCTGCCAAGGGTCTATCAGAAGAGGATCGAGAGCACAACACCTACATGGAGAAGTGGGAGGCATACAATGCCTACTACCAGGAGCATCGGGTGAGGGCCGTCGAAGGAGGAGTACCCCTGGGCGGACTCCGGCAGCCCCACCAAAGCCCAAGCCTCCCAGAGGCACACGGGGAAAGAAGCGGGCGGCGGGGAAGAAGCTAGAAAACGAGAGCCACGAAGGAGATCCGGCACTTCGGAAGAGTTACGGACTCTTGATCCCGGGCCCCATTTTCAGCGTTTGGTCCGGTGAAGTTATGCAAAGAATACAACACGGACATGCTGGCGTGTGGCCAGCCGAGATCTTTGTTGTGCTTACGGGGAGGCAGACGGCGAAAATAGTGCGGCATTTTGAAGATTCAACGGCTTGCCGCGGTACCGCAAAGAGGGTCACCCTCATGAAGCAGGACATGCAGCTGGCCACACACATCAAGGGAGAACGCCCTTGAAGATTTTGTAAATAACCAAAATTTTATTAATATAAAGAATTTTTTCGGGGAAATAATGTGCTTGAGCTAACTTAATTAAGTCAAGTTAGGGAATTCTAGCTTTTATTTTAGTTAAATTGGAGTTTTTGAGCAAGTTGAGGCGATGTCTCACTGCGTCAGCGCGCCGGGGCGAGAAATGAGATTCTCATTTTTCGGGCTGGCCATAGCGTGTGAGACCATGTAAAAAGTGCCCAAAACTACCCCAAATCGACCAAATAAGGGGTCAATTCTGCCTAACTTCGGCGAGTTTAGTAGAATTACAGCCTTAAATTATCCAAATTGATTAAGTTTAGCCCAATTTGAACCCATGTCTCCCCGTCGGCGCCCGGGGCATGAAATGACTTTTTCATTTTAGGGCTAGGCATAGCGTGTGAACCTCATTATAATTCTTCACCATGCCATACCTAAATGATTTCCAAAGCTGTTGCAATAGGTTCATCAATCCATTCTAACATGTTGGACCCTAGAAGTAGTCTTCAAATTTGCTATTGCACCCCTTATAGTGTAGAATCACCCAATCCCGGCAAAATTTAGGTCACTCAAAAATTAGGGTTTCCCCTTTTCTATAAATAAGTCCCCATTTCTCATTTAGCACCACGCAAGTTTGCTCTCCCCTTTGCTTAGGCGATCTTCCGGCTCCTGGCGTACGCATCCGTTTGATACTCTCTTCGCTAGATCAATGGCCTTGCTGACTTGGGCGATGAGTGCGGTAGCCGGTGCCCATCTTTGCCGGCCGGATGTCAGCGACATCTTCAAGTCTTTGGGAAAGAAATTGACATCAAGCTACGCTAAATGCAACCCGGCATATAGGCAAGTGCTAGCGAGAATTTCAAGCTAGGGTAGGACCCTCCCTTGTTCAGTCCCCCCCTTGTATAGGATGCCGTTCCCGCCCATCCCTTCAAGCCGCCTTGGGTGATGTCCCCAACATCGCCAAGTACTTAACCAACAAGCGGTGCGACTACATGGTCTGACGATAGCGGGACCAAGTATTTCTCCTACAGCCGCCCTAGCCATTTTCTTATCCATGGCGCCCGAAAACCCGATGGGAGCAACCTCTATCCCTCCGATGGAGGTAGATCCCATAGCGGTGCAAAAAAAGCGGAATCTTTTGCGGTATCAGCGAGGAACAAGAAGCAAAGAAGATGAAAGTGGGACGGCGAGGAATACTCGAATTTCGACTTCAGGCGAAGAAACGGCGCTTGCCCTTGAGCGAGGCCCGATCAACCAGCGAGAGCCGGCAGACTATGAGTTGCTCCCCGCCCCGGGGCTAGGCATCACAAGCCTAGCCCCTATCATCATCAGCGAGGAGGAGTATCTACTCCCCGGCGACGTCGAGAACCTTCGAATGCGGGGAGGGCTTCCAGTTGGATGAGCTGCTTCACCTGCGGCCGGAACCGACATGGGCGACTTCATCGTCAGGGGAGCCTCGGACTTTCGCTTCAAGTGAGGGGAAGCCGACACCTACGGGGAAGCGACTTAGATATCTGAGGCCTCTGGCCGACATCGGGCAAATGATGGACCCGGCGGGTTTGCCAGCGGAAGGGAGGAGTTCCTCGCCCTCCAAGAAGAGATGGGGATCCGTGGGAAGACCCACGAACATCCTAATGCCGAGTACCTCAACACCACCCCCGGCAAGAGGAGGAGGAATCGACTTCAGGAGAGTTGACTCCACAATTGAAGACTAGGGGAGCTCCTTAGAGATAGAGGTCAGCCGAATATCTGAGAGGCGACATAAAGCGGGAGGCCAAACAAGTGGAGAAGCGTGACACACAACGGCAATTCGCCTCGGTACTACTTGCATTCTTTCTTTGGATGGGAGAATAGCGGTGATACCGCAAGTTCAGTCCCAGAGGGAGGAAGGAGTGTTCATCTTGATTGCACTCTCGGGCTTCGGCAGCATGCTCGCATAGCGGCAAATGTCGACTATGTTGTCCTGGTCAAGAGAGCAATGGCACTCGACCTCTTCGACTTCGCCATACCCCATCGACGTCAGGCGAGATTGGCGGTGACCGCGGCCCTCACATCCAACCGCAGGGTGGAAGAGCTGGCGAGAGCCTTGCAGAGTGGCTCGTCAGCAAGCGTCATCAGGAACTTGGGTCACTCAGTAGGAACGGCCCAAGTTAAGAAGTTCATTGAGGACAACCCATCTTACCGGCGATTTCAAGACTAGTTAGACTCTTGATCCCGGAGACTTTTTGTACTAAAATATTATATAACTAATGCTTGGTGCTTGGCGTTCTTTGGCATAAGTTCAACCTGTAAATGTTTTGGCCGCAATAAAAGACAAAATGTGCAGTAATAGTCTAACTTTTGTAACTTCTTATTATAACAAAAACTTTTTAAAGCTTTAACAACATTTTAAATGAAACCTAGCTCCTTCATGTTAGATAATATTGCATTTCGTATCTTTTTGAGTTTGAGGTTTGAGGTTTGAGGTTTTTCTACCCTTGTTTACCTAGGCAAATTTGAAAACCGATTAATGACAGACTTGTTAATGGTCCCACTATTTTGCAAGCTGGCATTACGCTCTACACTAATGTCAATGAACTTGTTGTTAGCTCCTCCACGTTGTAAGAGGCCAACGTTTTTATTACGTAATGCCACACCCATCTCCCACTTATTGACTTAGCACAATGTTATGTTTTGAGACATATTGAGGGTTGAAACATATTGACATTACGACTTAACATTTTCACTTATGCTAGCATTAATTGTGTTAGCATAATGTATTTGAGGTTGAGACATATTGAGGGTTGAAACATATTGACATTATGACTTAACATTTGCACTTATGCTAGCATTAATTGTATTATCATAATGACCGAAGACAATAGAAATCTCTATAAATCTTATATCGAATGCAATGGTCTCATCAAAATGTCAAATGTGAAATGAATGCCAATTTTGCCCTTGTACAATTATGATTCCAACTATGTTTCATGAGGTGTGCGTTGTTGTCCTATTCAACAATCTTGGGAGGTGTGCCTGAATTCTTCTTGTTGTCCTATTCGACAACCTTCCTTATTTTATTTTATAAAATTTTAAAAAACCAAGCCTAGTTGTGTTTATGTAGCGGCAACCCCTTATATATTAACACAAATCTCACACAATAGTCACTTATAGTCTACCAATTTTTGCAAGCATCGTTCATGGTTCACACAATCTAGGATATAAACTTAAGCATTATAAATCCCAACTTTCTTGAGGTGGTCTCTTCATGTAAAGCTAAACGTAGTCATCACTTGCAGCCAGTACAGATCACATGGGCAAAATTTGTTATCTTGATTGCATAAAAGTACATCAACATTTATTGGAAACAAAAATGCAGAACAACATGAGCCTTAGTGGTGGAAGGCCCTTCAACTCCCCAACATTTTCATACCCCTTTAAGTAGCCATAGCATCTAAGAGGGTTAACAATTGGGCTAGATCTTAAATTTATCAGGTTTTTCTTATACCATAGCCACCAGAACACTTAGCAGATGTTCTTTTTGCATACTTTATATTGCATTTGTTGTCACGCAAGTGGCGTTTGCCTTTATTCCCTCTTCTTTTTTAGTTTTCTTTTTTTCTCCCTTATCAAAAATCGTCCATGTCTAACATATTCTCTTGCTAAATTGTGCCATCTGTTTTGGCTTTAAGCATATTTAGTTTGAAATAGAGCATTTGTTTTCCTTGATCTGGGTTTTACCCAATACTGAACATAAGAATGGTCAGCTTACTTAATCTATTTGCACAATAACCAGCCTAATAACCAACAGTTGTTTTCAGTTATGTCTCCATCACCCGCTGTTTGAATGATTGCTTGAAGGAGGTAAATCCCACATCCTTTTTTCTTTTTGTTCGGCATATCAGGAGCAGAATATATTGGAGCTTACAACAGCTGAATCATCAATCACACCGGGCTTTTTAGAATATCTCATCAAGCATAAATTTGATAGAGTTGGGGAAAAAGCATGAATTCTGCGGCAAGTAATAGCCCAATCTATGTAAATCTGTAGCATGATATGTGTCTTCCTCAGGAACACGAAGAGAACACAGAGCTCAGCCAAAAGGGCTCCTCCATGTTCTAGTAACCAGCAATTGAATTTGAAAGTCTTTTTCATCTAACAAAGATTTGATGTACAGGTGCTCCAAATTAACAACATAACATAACGAAATTTAAGTACTAAAAACTATACCTTCAAGCAGAGGGTTCTTTGATGCCTATTCGCAACGTTTTGTGCCAAGCAGAATCCATGCAAGAACAAAGAGAGGGAATAGACACCTAAGCAGTAATTCCATACAACCTTGGTGTTGCGGATCTTTGCCATCACGCTACATACTCTGAGCTTTGAAGCATTTACTCTGCTTCTCTATTTAAGATGTTTGTGGACAAATCTGATCAACCTAGCCATGCAAAGAGACAAAATTAAAACACAATATGCCATGTTTAAAGGCGGGCACATTTCACGATTAATGAGCATGAATTAAGGCGAACATCTTAAAGGATAGAAATTTGACGCGTGCTTACCTCACACTCCGGCTTGGCGAAGAGTATTAGATAGATGTTCCTCTCGCTTTCTGTACTGAGAAAGCAAGCAAACACGGTAGAAATAAATCTATAATTGCTTGAAACATTATAAATTATGTGTATTGTGCCAAGGAACTGGCTATCGTGAAATTTGGAACCTGCAAGCATACAAAAAACATTGAGCATACAGAAAAATACAGAAAGAGTGAATAGATGAGAAATGAAAGAAAAAGCACCTCGCGACATTACAGGGGCATGATCGGTATACTTGGAACCCCTATCTGCTAGCAGCATCTAACTCCTGCACGGTTGCGGTCTGCCAGATCGAAGATGCAAGGGCGGTTGGTTGCATATGCAACTGCCCTACTGACTCCAAATCTGGACGTGCCTCCTTGGCCGACCTCTGATTTGCCTTTGCCATGGTTTTGGATGGCTTCAAGCCTACTTCTGTGAAACACTTAGATGTAACCAAATTTACTTCAATCGACCCTTTGTGATTCCACCATATCCCTGCCATCCAGCAACGCGAGATTGCTGTGCATGCCTTGCAAGCTTCAGCACATGCTTTGCAGTGCCAGATTGATCCTGAGAGCTGCAAACCTGGCCGCCGTCCCTGAATTCATCTATACAGTAGACATCATGGGCATCCATCGACATAAAACCGCTCAGGTGCCCGCCATAGCCATCATCGAGAACTGAAGATGAGATGCAAAAATCATACCGAGACCATACCGAAACCATACCGAGAGGAGATAGATGCAAAATCGAGGCTGTCAGAATTTTAAGGGAAAACATTCCGCCATAGCCAAGCTTGGCCGCAAACAAAAAAAAAAAACCTAATTAGGTAACGATGCAGATGATGCCACGTGGCCTAGCGAAATCTCAGCCGCCCAATCTAGGGCGCCATTCAAGACAGACATACACTATAATTTTATAATATAGGATATACTAGGAACGATGCCCAGCGTTGCTGGGCATAAGCTGTGTAAATGATACACTATACCAATGAGAGAATAATCCAAAAGTACATCATTGTTACACACGCCACTATTTTCTGTACCCTTTTCCATTTTCTCTATCTCGTTTTTACCCTTTTCCTTTTCCCCTTTCCTTATTTTTCTTACACCTTTTTTTTTTCCTTCTTTTCCTTTTTCCTTTGTTCCACACATCCCCCCACAACCCCTCCCCGGCCCCGCTTCCCTTCCCTTTTCCCTTTCTCTTTTCTTTATGGACTTTTTCTTTCTCCTTTCCTCCTTTTCCTCTTCCCTCATGCCCTTTTTCCCTTTCCTCATGCTTTCCCTTTCCCTGTCCCTTTCCCTTTCCCTTTTCCTATGCCACATTTTTTCTCGTGTGGCGCAATTCTTTTTTTCCCCACCCTTTCCCTCTTCCCCCTTTTTTTCCCTTTTTCCCTTTTTCATGCTCTTTTTTTCACTTCTCTTTCCCCTTTCTTCACCCTTTCCCTCTTTCAAGTTCTCCCTTGCCCATTCCTCCTTCCATTCTCCCGCTCCCCTTTCCCAGGTTCCCTTCCCCCCTCCCTTTTTCTTTCCTTTCCTTTCTCTTCACCTTTTTCTTGATCCCCTTTTTCCCTTTCCTTTCTCCAAACTTTCCCTCTTCCCCTTTTTTCGTTCCTTTTTCTTTCTTTTCTTTCTTTTTTCCTTATGCTTTCTCTTTTCCCATAACCTTTTTCCCTTCCATTTCCCCTTTCCTCACCCTCTCTTCTCCTTTTTCCGATGGTGTTTTTTCACTTTCCTTTTTCACTCTCTTCACCCTTTACCTCTTCCCCCTTTTCCCTTGCCCTTTCCCCCTTCCTTTTTCACCTTTTCCTTTTCCTCTTTCTCCTAGGTTCTCTTTCCCCGTTTTCCCTTCATTTTGTTTTTTCCCTTTTCTTTTCTTTTTTTCCATGCCCTTCTCCCCTCCTTTTCTGTTCCTCTTTCTCTCTTTCCTTTTCTTCCTTTTCCACCCTTGCCCTCTTCGCCTTTTCTTCGGTGCCCTTTTTCCCTTCCCTTTCCCCCTCTTTTTTTAATTCCCTTTCCCTTTACCTTTTCCCAAGCCACTTTGCCCTTCTCTTTTCTCCTTTCCTCGCCCTTTCTTTCTTCCCTTTTTCCCATGTCATTTTTCGCTTCTCCTCTTGCCTTTCTCTTTTTCTTTATTCCCCGTGTCTTTTTTCCATTTTCTCATCCCTTTTCCTTTCCCCCTTTTTCCTTTTCCATTTCCCTTTTTCCCTTTTCCCGTCCTCTTTCCTCACCTTTTCCCCTTAACCTTTTTTCCATCCTTTTATCGATGTCCTTTTTGCTTCTCTTTTCCTCTTTCTTCACCCCTTTTCTCTTTTCCTTTTTCCCGTGCCCTTTCCCCCTTCCCTTTTTCCTTTTTTCTTGTGCCTTTTTTCCATGTTCCCTATTCTTCTTTGCCCCACTTTTTCTTTTTCGTCCCCTCCTTCTTCCCATCCTTTTCCTGTTCCCCTTTTCCCTTACCTTTCCTTTCCCCACAATTTCCTTCTTCCCTTTTTCTCAGTCAGTGCCCTTTTTCCCTTCCCTTTCCCCCTCCTTTTTCTATTCCTTTTCTTTTTTCCCATGCCATTTTACCTTCCCTTTTCCCCGTTCATTGCCCTTTTCTTCTTCCTCTTTTTTCCATGCCCTTTTTATCTTTCCCTTTTCTCCTCCTTTTTTTTTTTCCCTTTTACCTGTGCCTTTCCTCCCCTTTCCTTTCCTTTTCCCCTTAAGAGATCAAATCATGACGAATCACAGTGGTGGAAGGTCGTGAAATAAATCTTGGCCTTCAAATTCAATGAGATGATCTTAGCCATTCAAATTAGGGCTTGATCCATTCAATACGATATAACATTATAATATAAGACTAGGAACGTGCCCAGCATTGCTGGGCATAAGCTGAGAATCTATTGATATATTGTAACAATAAGAGAATAACCCAAAAGAGCTCCACTATTAAAGCATTCGACGTCATTTCTCGTCCCTTATGCCATTTGCTCTATCTTGCTTTTATCCTTTTTCTTTTACCTACACACTTCCATTTTTTTTTTAACCTTTTCTCTCGTTTTCTTACATGCTTTCTTTTCTTCTTTTTCCCCTTTTTTTTCTCCACCCCTTTTCCCCCTCCGCTTTCCTTCCCTATTCCCTTTCCCGTCTACCTTTTCCTGATGGACTTTTTCCTTTCCATTTTCCTCTTTTCTCGACCCCTTCTTTTTTTTCCCTTTCCTCTTCCTTTCCTTTTCCATTTCCCTTTTTCCATGCCCTTTTCTCCACATTTTTTCTCTTCCCTTTTTTTCTATGCCAATTTTCCTCTTTTTTCCCACCCTTTTTGTCTTCCCCTTTTTCTTTTTCTTTTTCCTTTTTTTATGCATTTTCTGCTTCATTTTTTTCCTTTTCTTCACCCTTTTCCTCTTTCCCTTTATCTTGTCCCCTTTTCCCCTTCCCTCCCTTTTTCTCATGCCCTTATTCTAGGTTCCCTTTCCCCCTTTCTTTTTCTATTTTCTTTCCTTTCACTTTCCCTTTTTTCATGCCTTTTTTCCCTTTTCTTTTCCCTCTTTTTTTCCCCTTCTCTTTTCCTTTCCCATGCCCTTTTTTGCTTCCGTTTTCGCATGCTCCTTTTTCCTTTTTTTCACCATTTCCCTCTTCCCCTTTTTCCCATGCCCTTCTCTTTTCCCATTTACCTCTTCCCTTTTTCTTTGTGCACTTTTTCCAAGTTGCCTTTCCCCTCCCTTTTTCTTTTTTCTTTCGCGTTCCTTTTTTCCATGTCTTTTTTCCTTTTCCTTATCCCCTTCCCCTTTATCTCATGCCCTTTCTCCCTTCCCTTTTTCCATTTCCCTCTTCCCTTTCTTTTTCTTTTTTTCTTTTCGTTTCCCTTTCCCCTTTTCCCTTCCTTTCTCCTCGTGCTTTTTTTGTTCCCCTTTTCCCTTCCTTTTCCTCATTTTCCCAACCTTTCGCCCTTCCCTTTTTTCCGGTGCCCTTATTCCATGTCATTTTCTCTTCCCTTTTCTTCTTTCCTCATCCTTTCTCTTTTCTCCTTTTTCCTTTTCATTTTTTCATACCCTTTTTCCCTCCCTTTTCCCATTTATTCACCCTTTTCCTCTTCCCCTTTTTCTTGCGCCTTTCACCCTTTTTTTCCCCTTCCCTTTCCCTTTCATTTTCCCTTTTCCCGATGGCCCTTTTTCCATTCCATTTTCCTCCTCTCCCAACACTTTCTCTCTTCCTTTTTTTTTCCCTTTCATTTTTCCCCCTCCCTCGCCTTTTTCCTTTTATGCCCTTTTTCCCTTCCCCTTTTTCTCCACTTTTTTTCCTTTCCTTTTCCCCTTCCCTTTTCCTTCGGCCCTTTTGCCTTCACTTTCTCCTTTTCCTTCGGCCCATTTGCCTTCCCTTTTTTCATTTTCTCTTCCCTTTCCCTTTTTCACTTCCCCACTTTTTTTTTTCTTTTTCCCACTTTCCCCTTTCCTTTTTCTATTTTTGTCTATCTATCTTTTATTTTTTATTTTTCTATTTCCCCTTTTTCCTTTCTCCCTTTCCTTTGTCCTTTTCCCCTCCCTTTTCCTTTTTTCTTCATTTTTCCTCTCTTTTCCCTTTTTCCTTTCCCCTTTTACGCCTTCACTGTCGGATTGAGTGAATCCTATTGAAGCAACAATCAAGATGAAATTTTGGTTGAAGCCACGCACATGTCATCTTCACCGTCGGTCGATCAAATCCTCAACCATTCGATCTAGGTCTTTATGGAAGACACACACTATATTTTTATAATATAAAGATGAGTATAATCTCTGTTGCACTTTAAATGTTTTGTTGATGTATTCTTGCCCCACAACTATACCAACAAACGTAAACAATGCAAGAGAACAGAGAAAACTAACCATATAGCCATGAATCACTTGTGTATGCAGTTAGAGGCCTGGGCTCAGGGGAACGACAACGCCAAGACCTTAGGGAAGAACAGACTCGCCTGCACTACCACCTCCAAAGAAGGAACCTATTCAAGAAATGGAACCCATGACACCGAGGAGGAGAGATATCGGATGAGGGACGGACCTTGAGTAGATAAAGGCCTTGCTCTCTACAAGGCGGGAGCAGTGTCTTGGTGGGCAATGCTCAATTGCCACAAGCATCAGCTCGGAAAACAGGAAGGGACAAAAAGAGGAGCAGGAGAAGGAGATCCTCCAGCCCAGAATCTTCCGACTCAAGCTCAGATTCTGACTCCGACTCTGAGGAAGACGAAGAGCAAACCCAGGACCAAACAGATGCAAGGCAGAGGAACCCTACAGATGCAAGACAGAGGGACACTATAGAAGGACGACAAAGGGACACCAGGGCCTCTGACTACCAGAAGAAGGTAGATTCCACACTGGGCAATGTATGGAAGGCCCGAAAACTGGAACAGTTCTCGGGGAGAAGTGTCGATTAGAAGCAGAGGCATGGCTGGACGAAATGAGTGAGTACGGCAACGCTTATGGCATGAAGGATAAAGACAAAGGTAGAGTGGCAACAGCCAACTTGAAGGGAGCCGCACGGATTTGGTGGAAGGGTTATGCAAAGGCACATGGCTTAAGCAGGGATGCTTGTAAGTTCAGGAAGTTTGCTAAAGCCTTCAAGCGCCATTACGTCCCAAGGGAACATAAGTCCAAAGATGATGCAAAGAATTCTATAGGCTCCAACAGGGAAACAAATCAGTCCAGAAATATACAGAGGAATTCATGAGGCTAAGGCTATATGTGCCAAAGTTGGGAGAGAAGCATGCAGTAGAAAGCTATATTGAGGGACTGAATGAGGAGATCCGCAAGCTTGTGAGAGCAATAAACCCTAGGACATTATCAGAAGCAGAGTCCAAGGCTAAGCTTGCAGGGGACGGGACCTCAGAATAGCGGGCGTAAGCAGCAAGATTTCCGTGGATAAAGGCAAAGGCAGTGAAGCTATAGCCCTAGGGCAGCCACCCAGGTCCAAAGCTAGAGCCCCATATGGTGGCAAACTGTGGGAAACAAAGCAGGAGAAGAAGCAGGTGTCCTTCAAGGACAAGGGGAGGGGTCAAACTACTCCAGCAAGGCGATCCTTTTTAAGCGCATGCCCAAGGAAAAAAGAGACAGAGTGCATAGAAAAGCAGCTTTGCTTCAGGTGCTTCCGCCAAAGCCACAGACAGATGAACCGCCCCTACGTCATGAGTGCAGCACTAGCGGAGTTGGGAGATTGGGACATCCTGTCTGACGACGACGGCAAGGAAGGCCGCGACTACATTCAGGGTGAGTGTCATATCTTTGCCGCAATAGATACAGAGCAAGCAGAGAGCCAGTACAAAGTAATTTCCACAGTAGGGAAGGCCAAGACCAAGTCCTTCATAGTCTTGATAGACTCAGGAAGTAGCCATAACTTTGCATCCCCCAGAATGGTTCAAATGTTGAAGTTAAAGCCACTAAAGTCAAAGCCAAAACCCGTTGTCTTAGCAAGTGGAGCAATAAGGCAGACGGCAGGCAAGAGAATCAACTTCGACATCGACTTGCCAGGGATTAATATCCAGATGGGGGCAGAAGTAATGGGCATTGGCAAGTATGACTTGATCATAGGTATGGAGTATCTTGGACCAAGGGGGCCATCATCGACAGGGAAAGCGGAAGGTGACCTTCCCAACACCTGACGGCAAGATCATCGAGATCACAGGTAAAGAAGTTGTTTCCATCATGCAATGCATGTCTTCTAAGCGGCTGTTCAAGTGCATCAAGAGCGAGCAGGTGGCATACATCTTCAAGCTTGAGATGAGTGAGCCGGAATCGGAAGGAAGCAAAGAAGACAAGGTGCTCAGCAAGTTGCCGAAGCAAATAGCTAAGCTGATCACGGAGTTCCATGATCTCTTTCTAGATGAGATCAAGCAGCTTCCTCCTTATAGGGGAGTCGAGTGCGAGATAGCACTCGAACCGGGAACAAAGCCAGCAAGCAAGGCTCCATATAGAATGACAATGCAGGAGTTGTCGGAGCTAAAGAAGCAGTTGCAGGAGCTGCTCGACCTAGGTTTTATTAGACCTAGTGTCTCGCCATTTGGAGCGCCCATTCTCTTTGTAAAGAAGAAGGATGGCAGTTTAAGGATGTGCATAGACTATAGGCAGCTGAACAAGCATACCATTAAGAACAAACTAGTAATGGTGCCCAGCGTTGCTGGTATAAGTTGGAAAACCATAATTTATAGCCCAACAATGCTTCCAACCCTACTTATCTTCTAAGAATTTTTCTTCAACTGTTTTTTTAAAGCTAAACAATTAGTATTTCTCAAAGGATGGAACTAATCAATCTTCATTTGGCATGGCCATTATAGAAAGATTGGTTTATTCATGTTTGGTTATTTAGTGCCCCCTCAATATGAGACAATTTTAAAGCATAGCACTATTGGTTATTTAGTGCCCCAAGTGGACAAAGTTTGCTACCCTTAATATGAAACAATTTTAGAGCGTAACACTATAATTTTAAACTTGTGTGTAGATCTTATTAAGGTTTGTGAAGAGGGAAGCATGATTGGAAAACCGAAGGGGATTATTCTTCTTGAAATCAAAGATCCCATAAACAAATGAATTATATGTTTTAACTGGTTTAAAGATGTTTTTTATTCTCTTATTGTCTATTTTCTTATTGTCAAACGCACATCTTTGAAACACCAAGGCAGTTGGTAAGCATATACTTTTTTATTTCATTAGATAATTTTTGATGTTATCTCTTTGCCGCTTTAAGCATTATTGATGTTATCTCTTTAAGCATTATTGATGTTATCTCTTTACCGCTATTTTTGATATATTTGCGTAAGATTCAAGTGCAGATGCATTTTTCAAAGATCTTATTCACTTAACATTTGTCCATATCATCCATAGTAAATGCATAACAATTTTAGAGAACCCCCGTGTCAAAATTATAATACCTCCAAATTGGGTAACTTGATCCATTTAACTTAAATGTTGCATTTGTCTCATCATATATCTAAAGATAAACTACATTCAGATAATAGTAGATGTGCAAGAACTCTTGAAAAGCATTCACCAAAATGAATGCCTTCCTATGAAGCATGTTACAAACACATTGAGTACAATTGCATAAATCATTTGTTGGATAAAGGGGTGTATCTTGAGAAATATAATAGTAGATGTCCGAAGCTATTGAAAACAGAACACTGAACATGATATGTTATATTTCATTTAAAATGAATGAATTTTTATGATAATGGATATGAACAATACATTGTCATACATCCTTTAAGATTTATGATGGCTATATAAAACCTCATAGTAATGAGAAAAAGATTTTCTTCACATAAAGCTGCACTGTAACATCAAATGATTTTTGAAAGATCTCGCGACAAATGAGGAATCTGCACAACCAATCGCTCTAAGTTGATGGAGAGGTCTCAAACTTCAATCTGCAATCTACAATGGCAAGGGATACCACGGTCAATGTAAGATTGGATTATCATCATCATGAACATATGAATCTTCAAACCGCAAATATTTGGAAAGGAATTCCTTCGACTACTTTTGCAAACTACTTTCTTTTCCTGGTCATCTTCCCCACATCATGAGCAACTGGAAATCTTGAGTGGGCATGGGCTATAACTCCATGGAGACTCGGAAGCATAAATAACATCCTAAAGAATTTTGTTCATAATCGTTGAAATTTTCAGCACCATGAGGAAAGATAGAATCAAGCGGATGTCCGTTGAAGCACGTAAATCATAAGGTACCACTATTTGCGGATGCAACCAAGAGAAATTTCTAGCAGCCTCAGAACTTAATTAAATGAGAAAAAAATATTCCACACCTCTCTTTAAAGCTTGAAGAAGACTCCATAACCAACCTAAACAGTTCACATCATGTGTTGAGAAGCGTAACTTACTACCAACTGCCGAGGCCATGCCGATCAAGATTGATGGTATCTTCTCGAGCTATCGTCTCTCTAACCGATGCGTGGTCTTTTAACAATATCAAGACTTATCAAGAAGTTCCCATAAAATTTCAAAGATGGGAAACCCCGTGGATTTAAATATCTTGCTTCAAAAGATCAAATTAAGACGGCAAGATACATACATGGCTACACCGCTCCAAATGGCTGCAGAATGAACTCAAACATGAATCCCTAAGTTTCAAACATGAACCCCAACTGTCAAGCAAACAAATAATATTCTCGGAAGTCAAGAATTAACTTGCAAAGCCAAAATCTTATAAATTTCTATACCTAACTCGATTGAGCCATTTGATCTAGCCAGTTTTCAACCTATTCATTCTGTTTGCATTTTTCAAAATCGGTTGGTTCACCAGGGATAATGTATCCCAGCGTCTCGATTCTGCAGATCCCGTAAATGGGCTTTAAAGGTCTGTAGTTTAGCATGCAGACATTAATGCATTGGGTCTTCACCATATCCGCTTGCTCCGATATCCTTGCATACACAAGATAGTGTTCCTAAATCTGAATGATTCTCGACCTGCTATGGCTTAAGAGAAGAGTGTTGCAGATCTTTCTAAGATTTCCCCCATAGCTCACCATAGGATGCCATAGCCGAGCTCTATAGATTGTAGCTAATATGCTCGCCTCGACAAAGGTAGGTCCGGAGAGAAAGTATGGAGGGAGGCGATATCTTAAAACTGTTGTGCAGCTATGGCCTCCAAAGCTCGAACAAAACTCCAACCGCTCCAACATCCTTAAGCTTAGCCTCCCGAGGCACGTGAGCGACAACCACGCACGAGAGGTAAACACAGTGAAATTACCAAGAAGAGTGCCGATTCCCCCCGTTCCTCGCTGGTCATTTAGGCCCAATATACTAATCACGATATGGAAAAGAACCACCGGGTGGAGTTTAGCCACTACTCCCTAGGGAAGTAGTAGCACCGTGTTCCCACCAGTAGTCACCATGGCCGCGATGCTCGAGAGTATGGCCGGAACCAGAGGCCAGATAAAAAGGAACCCAGCTCAACTCCGACGGATAGGGTTTGTAAATGAAGGAGGACTCAACTCCGACGGATAGGGTTAGGGTTTTTTCTGGAATGATCACGACCGTCTATTCAAAGAGTTAATGTGGGCCGCCCGATCTAGGGTGCGGTCCATTACACAACATTATAATATAAGATATGCGCTCCCCAGATCAGATGACTTAATGGATCAACTCCAAGGTGCAAAGGTCTTCTCCAAAATCGACAAGGTCAGGTTATCATCAGATCCGGATAAAGGAAGAAGACATCCATAAGACCGCCTTCAGAACGCGGTATGGGCATTATGAGTTCACGGTAATGCCTTTCGGCTTATCGAATGCCCTCGCAACATTCATGAGGCTCATGAACGACATCTTCAGGGAGTTTTTGGACACCTTTGTGATTGTTTTCTTTGATGACATTTTGGTGTATAGCAGATCCCTTGAAGAGCACGTACAACACTTGAGAAGAGTGCTGGAAAAGTTGAAGAGGCACCAGTTGTACGCCAAGTTGTCGAAGTGCCACTTCGCAACAGAGAAGGTGGAATACCTTGGTCATGTGATCTCAGCAGAAGGAATCTCGACGGATCCTGCAAAGATTGAAGCCGTCATTCAGTGGCCGGCGCCGAAGAATGTGCATGAAGTCAGAAGTTTTCTCGGCCTAGCAGGGTACTACAGGAAGTTCGTGAAGAACTTTGCTAAGATAGCAGCCCCGTTAACAGACTTGACGAGGGCGGAGAAAGTGAAAGATTGGGCAAAGCATTGGCATAAGAAAGCCCAAGCAGGGTTTGAATTGTTGAAGGAAGCTTTAACAACCGCCCCAGTCTTAACCCTGCCGGACCCGGAGAAAGACAAGCTCGTAGCAACGGACGCGAGTAAGATAGCTACAGGGGCAGTGCTCATGCAAGAAGAGCGTGTGGTAGCGTATGATTCCAGGAAGATGAACGACGCCGAAACGCGCTACCCCACCCACGACCAAGAATTGCTTGCGGTTGTCAGGGCATTAAGAATTTGGAGGCACTATCTTTTGGGAAGGAAGTTCCAGTTGGATACAGACCATCGGAGCCTCCAATATGTATTCACGCAACCACACCTCAACCTGAGGCAGAGAAGGTGGATGGAGTTCCTTGAAGAGTACGACTTTGATATAGTCTACAAGCCAGGGAAGCTCAATGTGGTAGCGGATGCGCTTTCAAGGCATCCCCTGACAACTAGAGTGCATTGCAATGCAATTTCGACGATCTCCAGCGACTTTGGTAGGAAGATTGAAGAATCCTTGCCAACGGATGTGGATTTCAAGGAAGTACGGGCAAGCCTCTCTAGGGAGGCTAGAACAGATAAGGAGCGGGAAGCCTTTAAACATTTTAAGAAGGAAGGCCCTGTTATACCATAAGAACAAGTTGTGCGTACCCGAATCATCAGGTGTAAGGAAATTGATCCTCCACGACACACACAACAGCCCAATAGCTGGCCATGCGGGATTCATGAAAACATATTTCAAAGTACGCAGCAGCTACTATTGGCCAGGAATGAAGAAGCAGATAGCTTGCTACATCAAGGAATGCCAGCTATGTCAGCAGACAAAGGAGGAGCAGCTTCGAATTCCAGGGGCCTTAGAGCCATTAGCGGTGCCAAACGCTAAGTGGGAGGTAATCAGCATGGATTTCATCACAGGACTCCCAAGAACAGCAAGAGGGAAGGATGCTTTGATGGTAGTGGTCGACAAGTTGTCTAAGATGGCACATTTTGTGCCTTGCAGGACCACAGATACAGCTATGGATACAGCAAAGCTCTTCACCAAAGAGATCTTCAGGCTTCATGGCATGCCAAGGGAGATTATATCCGACAGGGATCCGAAGTTCATGAGCGCCTTTTGGCAAGACCTCTTTGCGACAATCCAAACGAAGCTATCCATGAGCACGGCGTATCATCCGCAGACGGACGGACAAATGGAGCGGACCAACAGGATTTTAGAGGACATGCTAGGAAACTATGTCTGGAATAAGCAAGGTATGTGGGAAGAATTTATTCACTTGGTGGAGTTTGCATACAATAGCACCAAGCAGGAATCATCCCAAATGTCGCCGTTTATGATCAATTACGGCTATCAGTGCCTAACTCCAGACACTTGGCACAACCCCGTGTCAAAAGTGGAAGTTTCGCAGCAGATGTTGGCCGATATGCAGCAGCTTGTGGAAGAAGTTCGAGGATATCTGCTAGCAGCAAGAAGTCGTCAGAAGAGCATCGCCGACAAGCATCGAACAGTCAGGGAGTTCAAGGTTGGAGATGATGTATGGCTCAAGATCAAGGTGAAGCAGGGAAAGCTCAGGATCGGGAATTGCAAGAAGCTTGCTCCAAGGTGGGCTGGACCTTTCAGAATAGTCAAGAGAGTAGGCAATCAATCCTACAAGCTAGACTTGCCAGCGCACCTAAAGATTCATAAAGTCTTCCACGTAAGTTTGTTGAAGAAGCATACTCCCAATCCAGACGAAGTCTTGGACACTCCAACGTTGTTGGAAATGACGGAGGAGCAGCTGGAAATAGTTCCAGAATTGATTCTTGATAAAGCTTTCAAGAAAACGAGGAGATCAGAATTCCTCCAGTATTTGGTCAAGTGGAAACACTTGCCAGGGGAAGACGCGACATGGATACTCAAGAAAGATTTAGTAAAGCAGTACCCACAGTTTATGGAGCAATGGGACGGCAAGGTCATCTCCGAAGAAATCGGCTCAGGCATGTCGATTTGTGTAGGTTAATTCTTGTGTAGTTAAGATTAATCTACGCATGCAACCTATGCTTGGTATGGGTCGCATGCGTTGTTACCGATGATGGGACCACTACGGTGATCTCTAGGGCGTGGTGCAATGTCAATGTAGGCATGACCGCGTTTCCGCTTGGGCGAGTGGAAGGTAGATTAGAAAGTCTACTTCTGTCCCACGGAAGTAGACGACCTCGAGAGAAAGGAGGTCATTGAGGAATGCACCGATAGGAAAAGCACCTCTAGCCCCATATATGCTTTGATAGGAGGAATCAGGCCTTCACGCCCCATATACGGGAAGGACCTATCCTCCACGCTGGGCAACTAGGGTGTAGGCATGAGCGGCATATAGGCATATAGGCGCTGTCTCCACGGCCATAATGGAAGATTCACCCTCTTCCTACGCCGGGAGATTAGCCATGCATCCATGTAGATAGGTGGGGTGGTCATCATATAACCAAAAATTTTATTAATAATTAAATGGTACTAACGTAGTGTCGACTTGCAGGCCAATAGAGCGCTCCGGAGGGCAAGGAGGTCGAGCTACGAAGACTTGCAACACAAATTTTGTTGGAATGTGTTGCAAGGAATGAAGAGTACCTCGGACGTTAATTTTAATTTTGATAAACTTAATTGTCATGTTAAGTGGATTATTGAGTGACCTGTTTTAGTGATGTTGTGAATTGATAAGTTATTTCATAATATAATGGTGTAATAATGTCCTAAAAATATTACCTTGAGGTAATCTTAAGTATTATAGTAGTTATCGTATGTATCAGGTTGATTGCAGGTTAGGATGAGCCCAAGGTGGGGAGACCCACGATGCTGCGGACAGCATCATTTCAAGGTGTGGAGAATGTGACGTTCCAGCACAGTATATGCCCCCGGGATGTATACTATACTGCCTCGTCACGCGTACACACCACCTCGACTGACGTGTACGCCAACGTGTAGCTAGGCTAATAGCCCTAGGGGGCAACATGCAAGGAGTGCACATTTATTAATGTGCACATTAAACAATGTGCACATTCATTTAGATGCACATTTTTCCATATGGCCACTTCATGCCAAGTGGGCCACACCCATGGGTGCAATTAATGTGCACATTTTCCAATGTACACATTCATTAATGTGCACACATTTCAATGTGGGCACATTTGGGTGCACACATTTCCATGTGGGCACATTTGGCCACCTAGCCCTTAAAGGCAAGTGGGCCCATTTCCAATTATCCCACATGCCAAAAGGGGATAATTGGAAACCCTAGCCAACCCCCTTGTCTATATAGGGTAGGAAACCCTAACTTGCCCAATTTCGATTCTAGGGTTTTAGAACTCTGTTTTGGCTGCCTCAACAGCCAAAACCGCCTCCCAGACTCTGCCTGAGAGGATTGCAGCATTAGTTTCCCTTGATTCAAGCGTTTCAGCAGGATGGTCGAGCTCAGGTCAGGAGGAGCCACTCAAGGATCAGGTATTTGGCCAATTAGATAGTCTAAACCCTATTTCAGTCATAGAATCAGTAGGTTTAGCCTATTAAATTGCCCATAGCAGCCTTCTAGATCTCTAGATACCAGCCTCTAACTAAAGAACCTAACTCTATGATATAGATTAGATATAGTTCTTTAGTTCTGCTATGGTGTATATGGATGATGTATCTCTATGAACTCCTTGTATTGGGAAGGGGGGTAGAGACCTAAAGCTTGGTAGTAGATGCTCCTAGAGTAGCCTCTCTAGCACACTATAGATTCGGCTGTGTACAAGAACCACACCCGGGTTGTGGGTGAAGGGGCCGACCCGGCTAAGAAGGAGGTTCATGTCCCGACTCTTGAAGCGATCCCTCGGTGTGTAAAGCCTACGGGGATCATTGTGATTAGGTCTCGATGGCTTGCCACCGCTGCGTGTGGGCAAGGCATGGGCTCGACACCCGTGAAGTGGTGTTCACTTTCCAAGTGGGTTCGGTCCGAATAAGGGCAAAGTGGCCCTCTAGTCACCTTGAGTCGGCATGTAGATCTCGGAGGGAGGGATCCCTACCGCCCCATCGGGCGGGAGGATGAACCCGAGGAATAGCCCTTTTGGCTATGCATCCGCGGGCTGATCAGTCCCAACACTTTTTCAGCCTACTCGCAAAGTGTGCACAGGAGGGGCGGATGGAGTGGACAACCCTATGCCATGTTCATATGCCAGCCAAATCCATTGTCATGAATTCTGTCTGCAATGAACTCTGGTGACCCAAGCCGTCAGTCATCCCTTTGAGTCTGAGCCTTGGGTAGGATTCCCTATGTGATGTGCTGATCTTTGTCTATGCAGATATGTGGAGGACCATCCTTCGTGATGGTCATATGATGTTGATGTATGTGCTACTGACATGTATGTTTACGCTTCCGCAGCTAGGTAGGCCCTGAGGGAGACGGGGTACAATGACCCCTTCACTCTTCCCACTGGAACCCGTCACGGTTGCAGTGTCATGTGGAGGGCCCTGTATTAGCATGGAGCTGGTATGGGGGATGAACTCCTGTTTGTATACGGTGAGTGCACCGTATACGAGTAGGGGACGTCACAGTATTCTTTGGACACGACTTTGGTTTTTTGGAGTTAAGCACATGAAAATAGCAGAATTGAGACATGAGTACATAATTTTATAGAGGTGGATGTACAAACACAAATTTAGTAAACGTAATAATAATAATTTCATTACTGTTTTTGTGTTATATCAATAATGGCAATCAATAATGAATGTCAATCAGTAGCCACAACATAAATCCGTCAGAGATCTAAATTAAAATCTTCTTCATTCTTCTTGCTGGTCTTAGCTTGATCAGACTCTATCTTTTCACCTTTCTCTGGTGACTTAGGCTTTTCTGTGTTGGTGGTTGCTTCCGGTATTGTAGCTAGAGCAACTTCTTTCAGCTCTGCAAATGTAGCTTCGTCTTCCAAAGAGCTTGTAAAAGGAGGCTGTATCTCCGAAGATGTCATCTTAGCAAAATCAGAATTAGACTTTGCCCCCAACTCTTGATTCTCGTCTGGTAGAGTTGGTAAGGCAGAAAGTCTCATCTTGATGAACTGTACAGCCTCCTTATCAATGTCAACAACCACACAATTTCAGCCCTTCTTAAGTGCGCAAGTAATCCTTGTATCAGAGCCAGAAAATGCGTCGAGCACCCAATCTCCTGGACGTGAGAACATGTCCAGAAGATGGTTAATCAGCTTCTGCGGCTTCTGGTAGTGATTCACTATTCTTCCTTGTGCACTAGGGTCTTGCAGCTTCTGTAACACAGCTGGAAACTCCAACACGTTTGAAAAGTTCTGGCACGCTGCTGTGTTGAAGTGTTCCATTGTACGTTTCCCATCGAAACTTCAATAAGCCACATGGAGATATTCGACCTTACTCAGCAGTCGCGGGCCTCCACCATGGTAATTAATGTTTGTTTTGTACCTAAGAAACAAAAAAATAAAAAAGGATTTAAGTATAGCCAAAAGAAACGTATTCCGGAATAGAAACTCCTAACAAGAATTTAAAAATTCTACAATTGTCACTACAAAAAAAAAGAAGGTAATGAAAACAAAAGGACTTGTGTATTCTAGAATAAGTGCTTACCAAACCAGATTTTCATAACCAGCCTGCGCAGGCGAACCAAAATGATTCTTGAAGCTGGCTTCCACAAGGCCGGATTGCATGCTTGAGTGAAATACAACCAGCCTCCAATGTTTAGCCGTGGTAATTTGCTTTATACCGTCGATGAAAGCGTTAAACTCAGAGTTTTTAAATAGCTGGTTGTCGTAGCGGCTGTCTTTCAGCTTAAACCCATATGGAAGGTCAGCTATTACCAAGGTAAAATCTTGGTGCAATCACCGTGTACTATACAGAACAGGTTATTTTGATCGTACATTGTAAAGCGTTCGTAGTCGGAGGGCATGCCTGTCCGCAAGAGTCCTCTCTTCTCGCGCTGTCCTGACCAGATGCATGAAGCCGTCCGGCAGGTCCTTGTTTTTCTTTTTGCTCTGCAAAGAAGAACGTCTTAGTAACAAGAAAAACAACAATATAAAAAACAATTCAACATACCCAGCCTTCAAAATTTGGCGCATGTTGGATAATCCTTTCGTCCGAGGTTGCGATAGGGTAAAGCTCTTTGCACCTTTCTCAGTTGTCGACATTTAACTGTTCCATTAAGCATGTTTGACATGTGATGACATTTTTCTGGCTGTAATATAATACAAACGTTTTAAGTAAGAAAACTAAAAAGGAAAGCAACAAGAAAGAATCAGTTAAACACTGTAAGCTAAAGTGTATTCCAGAATACACTTCGGCCCTTACACTGTAAGGCAAAGTGTATTCCGGAATACACCTTGTCTCTTGCGTGAGGGCCAAAGTGTAATCTGGAATACACCTTGTCTCTTGCGTGAGGGCCAAAGTGTATTCCGGAACACACTTTGCCTTACAGTGTGAGGGCCGAAGTGTATTCTGGAATACACTTTAGCGTGTGAGCCAAAGTGTATTTCGGAATACAATTCTTCCTATCAAACGAAAAACCCAAAGTGGCATTACTTGTGAAGCTCCTTAGACATTTCTTCTAGTGTAAATTCCTTATCCACAACCTTTTGCAGTAGCCTTTCTAGTATGTCCATATATGTGAAGCCCTGCATTTCTCGCCAAACAGTTATTGTCATTTCCTTTTTGGGGACGTCGGATCCTTTTTTCTTTTCGGAGACCTTTCCTTTGCTTTTCAAATCACCACGCTCGAACATGGTGAAGATTTCGTTTTGGAGGTCCCAAATCTGCAGAGAAAAAAGCGATGTCAGTGGGAGGGTTGCAGGGGTATTCCAGAATACAAAAGAAACTTACTCTGTCGTCTCTGAAGGCTAGTTGGAACCAGTTGTCATGTGGTATTAGAGACTGCCGTTTGTTAGCCTCGTCATATTTGAGGCAGCACTCCACAGCACATGCTTCCTTCAGTTCCAGAGAGTATTGTGGTTTCTTTAAATCATCTCCATATTTTTCTTTAAATATAACATATTCCCTGCGCATGAACCTGATTTTGTCCACGAAACTCATTTTAAGCTTATATTCGTTGTCAACATTGTGTGTGTTGGCAACGATTTTGGCTTCTTCGTCTGTCAGACTACAGTAAACAGCGCAGAGCACAGAGAGATATCTTGGATTGTTTTTCTCTTTGTACAACTGCCTCCTTGCTTTGAAACTGTGGTTTCCCCCAAGGACATAGTGCATGTAGGTGTTTGCATTTTCTTTGTCGTAGTCCTTGGGGTCCATGCACTGGGATCTGTCAACAAGAACAACAATTGGAGCAACATGGGCGTTGGGGTTGCTCCTTATTTTGTCCTTCAGATTTCTTAGATGGTCAGCATAGATTTTGCGAACCTGAAGGGGGCGCTCACCATCTTCATTCTTCGGTGGCAACCTCATGGAAGTTACTGGCAAGTATATTACACCTTGCACATACTTTTTCTGATTTATTTCTTCCATCCTCTCCGAGGTCTTGTCCACCTTTTTTTCTTTAATGGCCACCCCAGGTGCCTTGCCCTTTCCCTTCTTCTTTTTTGATTGTTCCTCGGGGATTTCTGCAATTTCAAGCTGCTGAACCTTCCGCTTCTTTAATTCCTTAGCGGCTATGGTGTCTCTTGGCCTGCTAAGTTTCTTTGGCGGCACTGGAGGGACTTCCTGTTCTTGTTCTTGGGAACCTCCATCTGAAGACCTCCCTGAAGTACTAGGAGAAGGTGATGATCCTGATCTATCTGCATCTGAATGCTCGGACTCACTGACAGGAAAGTCCTCGCTCGTACTAGCACAAAGCTGTCTAATTAGTGAAGACAGGCTTCGTTTGGTCCTGTAGTGTGAAAAAAATTTGTACAGTGCCTGTGGTTGCACACTGACAATCCGAAAGCTTGCGATGTCTACAACAATGAAGCCTTGGGAGGTCTTGAAGGATAGCCTCCCCACCTGTCCTCCTTGTCCAGCAACCTCGGAGACTTCTTTTATTGTACCCAGGTTAAGGAACTCGGAGTCCGCATATCGTTTGTTGCCAGCACTCTTGCAAACGTGTAAAAACGTCAGCGTGTTGTACTTTCCACCCGCACCCCTGGTTACGAACCACTGTGTTTGGAAATTTTCATATATAGCAGGCTCGTCCGTGTCAGCGGTGTGCTTCTGAGGGTGTGGTCGCCTGAGCTTAAGTGTTTTTTTTTTTTTGCCCTCTTGCTTCCTTCTTCCCTGCCATTGAAACGTTTAAAACAACAATGTTAAGACAGTAAACGGGATAAAAACTGTATTCCAGAATAACTTTTGCTAATATTCAGATCTAAAGTCCAGCAAAAAACAGAAAAACAAGCAAAAATAATATATCTTCAACACGATTTTTCATGGTTTGATTGGACTAAAAAGTTGTATGTTCAACCTAAAAGGTGGTTTGTTTGAGCAAAAAAGTGACATGTTTATGCCAAAAAAACAAATGTTTTCACACAAGAAGGCTAAAGTGTATTCTGGAATACACTTTGCTCACACAGGAAGGCTAAAGTGTATTCCGGAATACACTTTGCACTTCAGGAGAAGTGCAAAGTGTATTCTGGAATACACTTTGCTTTTGATTGAAGGTCAAAGTGTATTCCGGAATACACTTTGCTCTTCGCCCGAAGGGGAAAGTGTATTCCAGACTTTCCCCTTCAAGCGAAGAGCAAAGTGTATTCCGGAATACACTATACACTTTGCCCTTCTTCAGTGGGGAAAGTGTATTCCAGAATACACTTTGGGCTTGGCCAAAAGCCCAAAGTGTATTCCGGAATACACTTTGGCCTACAAAAGTAAATCAACAAACACACGAAAGATGTACTATGTACTTTACATGCTTACCTGTCCATTATTTTCGCTATGTAAATCGGAATACAGCAAAGCGATGAAGGTTGGAAGGCGCTCGGACTGGCGACTAAAACTCTGAATGCGGAATACGTAACTGAGGCACTCAAATTTCCTTTTTAAAGGTAGACCAATGTCAATTGTGTTTTTCTATGTGATGTGGAATACGTCTTGTCCATACACTCTGGACAAGTGTATTCTGGAATAGCATCCATGCAAACAGGCAGCAAATGCTGAACACAAAATAGTATTTCGGAATAGCATTATTCTCGAATACTTGTGAGTTAGTAACAAGACGACAATTTTTTGCCGTTGTTTAACATGGTTAACCGCTTCGTGAACAAACTTCCACCATCATTTGTTTGCTCAAGTACCTCCACTTCAGATGGAACACAAGACGGAGATGCTTCTTCAACTCCTACCTCGACAAGATCTTTGTTGCTTCTCGAAGATACTCCGAGTCCAGTAACTAGTAGACTGCCACCACCTTTCCAACCCTCTCCAAGCCCAGTAGGAAACCGGCTACCACCTCCTTTCATTGCCTCACCTGTTGCACGTAGCAATCTTCCACCACCATTTGTACCATCCCCTGACACTACACAGGCTCGACCTCAGTAAATTTTTCGAAACAGACTACCTCAGCCATTTGTAGTTTCTCCTTCTTCACTTACACAAACAAGGAATACAGCACGTTCCGAAGACTGCGAGATTGTCCATCGCTTGTCCCACCACGATTTCACTACAAATGAAGACGACCTTGCAACATCTACTCCTCTTCACACAACTGTGGTGACACATGGGTTTGCAGAATTTCAGTCGGCTATAAGAGACATGTTTGACCGAACTCCTTGTGAAGAAGCTGCAACAACTTTCGCTGGCACATCATATGGTGGCCCATCGCCTTCTTTCAACACTGTACCTCCGCCTTATCCGGGTACAGCTTCACGTGGTTTGTTCTCCACTATAAGCACACCACTAAGGGTAGAGGAGGTCACCCCCAGAGTAGAACTCTCTTCAGAAGATGAAGACACCAACGAGGTGCAGCGAGATTACACATTCTCTAGCCAGTCCACCAAGAAATTCAAGGTGGATTATGGTTTGAGAGCATGCTCCTCTGTAAAAAGAAGAAACCTTATGGACGAGCATAAAATGAGAAGACTTTTAAGAAGTAAATGCCGCTCATTGGGTTGCATCAACAAATTTAACATGTCTAAGTTACGAGCAATTAGAGACAACTACAGTTCAATGACATTGGCTGACCAGAATGCCTACTTGGCCTATCATGTAAGACCAGACCGCAACACCTTCTTGCACTACATTAACTGTGAAGAAGTTTGCCAAAAATGCTTTATGGTTGTCCACCATTTAGGGTCCACCAGAATGTCTAGAATACACAAAAGATTGGACAAAAATCTAGCAATTGATGATCATTGTGGACCAAGAAGGGTTGTAACTATGCATGCCCTTGCTGCTGTATCATGGATGGAGAAATATTTTAGAGAAACATGTGAGAAGCTACCTAACAGCAACATGTATCATTTGACTGATAACATCACCAAAAAGGATGTTTTTAATGAGTACAAAGAGACTTGCACTCAGCTTCAGCACATCTCTTACTCACACTTCACTAGACTGTGGAAAAGTGAATTCGGGCTTGTGAAAATTCCCAGGAGACATAGAATGTTTGTTTGCTCAAGGTGTACAGAATTAAAGAGTCAACGAGAAACTGCAAAGACAGAGGTCAAAAGAAGTAAGATGTTCTCCAATCTCTCACTTGTTTTAAGGAAAATTCTTTGACCTGATTTCTTCTACAGATATTGTGCAACAGAACCTTGCCAGACATCGTGAACAACAAGCAGCAGAGAGAAGAAAGCTTGCCAAGCACAGAAAAAAAGCTCTTGAACGTCCACTGCAATATATGTCTGTTGTGATTGATGGAATGGATCAAAAAAAAACTACTCTACCGCATTTCTTGAACATTCCTAAAGATGTGCAAGAGGAATGTTTTGTTAAGGTCCACCTTGTAGGAGCTATGCTCTTCAAAGGAAGTCTAAAGTGCAAAGTATTTTTGACATATCCAAACTTGCATGGTGACCCGAACCTCACAATTACAATTCTTAACAAGGTCCTGTGCGAGCAAGAGCAATTACCACCAGTGCTTTACCTGCAACTTGACAATACTACAAGGGAGAACAAGAACCAAACACTCTTTGCGTACTGTGCCATGTTAGTGGAGCTAGGAATCTTTAGAAAAGTGAAGCTCAGTTTCTTACTTGTAGGACACACTCATGATCAGATTGACCAAATGTTCAGCAGATTTTCTGTGCGCCTTAGAAGGAAGAAGGCTTTTTCTCTTCCTACTTTAGTTCGAATTATTGAAGATTCTTACACTCCCATTCCAGTGATTGAGCTTCTTAAAGAGACTGCTGACTTCAGAGAGTTTATTTTCTCTCAACGTTCAGACAGAGAACAAGCTGTGAACAAGTTGAATGATCTCACCTTCCAACATCACATCAAGTTCTACTTGAAGGATGACCAAAGCTTCTTACAGGGGAAGAAGTATACCACAACTAAGGACTGGAGTCCACCAGAGGGATTACGCTTCCTTAAATATATTCCAGACATTTCCTTCATAGAACGTGCTGAGCAACTTCCTCTCAAAAATCCTAAGGAGTCCACGCAGAAGAAAAGTACCCCTCTATCATCCTTAAAAGCCATTGAAAATGGAATTTCCTCAGGCTTTAAGTACTTCTTAGAAGAAGATCGGATGTGGAGGAGTAATTTCTTTCTCGAACAGAAACTTGTTGTACAAAATATAGCTCTAAGACAGTTGCAAGAACCATTTCAATGGCCTAACACCTTCCATCAACCCCAGCACCAAGCAAGTCCAAGCAATGCTACATTAGCATATGCAGTAGAAGAAGACGAGGATCGAGTCATGTACCTCGGGCCAAGACGCAGGAATGAGCCTCAAGGTAATATCACAGAGATTACCAAAGGTATGCTAATTGCTCTTCCAACTGAGGAGGATGACAAAGGTCGACCTTTCTGGATAGCAAAAGTGCTTGACACAGTCAAGGAAGAAGGCTTAGTCACTAAACTCAAGATTCATTGGCTTGCAACACGCTCAGAAAATGCTTTTGAAGGTAGATATGAGTTAGAAATGAGAAGCCAAAGAAAAGGGAGAAAGTCCAAGAAGGTGGGTTGTAGGGATGAGCTGAACCTTAATGACGTGACTATATTGTGCTATGATTTTAAATTGAAATCTGACAATCGTCTACGTCAGAGGACTATCACTTTGCTTAAAAAAGCTTGTAATTACGAGGAAGAGGATGAAGAAGGTGGTGACAATGCTTCACCATCTGTTGATAGTGATGAGGAAGATAACTCAAGCACTTCCTCGAGTGACAGTGAAAAAAGTGAAGGTGATGAGGATGGCATAAATGAATATGATGACGTCCTGGATCCCTCTCTCATCACTCCTCACACTTTTGTACATAACTGAGTCTTAGAAAAAGACTGTAAATTTTGCATGTGAATGTGAAGATTCTATCTTCAAATTTTGAGAATACTACAGTTTCAGTTACAGACTTACTTCAATTTTTTGTTAAATATTTTATCCTCTGAAATGTGAGTTTCTCTCTTACAACATACTTCAAGAACATTTTATTTTTTTTAGAAAAGTGACACTTTAAAAAAGTCAATTCTTTCGTTGCACAAAAAAATTAGTCATTGGGGGGGTCAAAAAAATTGATGCATCCTTTTTTTTTAACCTCGTTTTACCCCCTTTTGTAAAAAAAAGGGAATCTTTGAGGAATATTCCTTTTGATCTCGTTTTGATGATTTGCTCCCGTTTAATACGCAATCTTGTTTTCATCTCCGTGTGTTTGATCTTGTCTGCATAGGCTTTGCCCTTGTAGTGCCGAATGCCAGCTTATTTTCTTTTCTAGTTCCCATCTGTGTCGGTTTCACTTCCTATTTTGATTCTACCCTTTGAGTGCCGCACCCAGTCAATTTTCTCTTTTGTTAATTCCATCTGTGCACATCCTATTGTTGGCTCGTTTCCTTGCCTTATTCTGCCTGCCCTACTATTTTCCGGCTGTATTTAGCATTTGCCCTAAATGCTCATATTCGATCAACGATCCTTTTCTTGTCAAGTCAATCTAATGCCACGGTTCTATTGCGATAGCAATAGAACCGACATTCCTTGGATGGGGATGCCCCTTTTCGCACTCCCTATTTATTCAGCGTCTTTTCATTGTTTCATCATCGGCGTTCTCTTGAGCTAGTTTTTTCCTTCTGCTCTGTCTTACCAGCTTCTCCTTCACTTCTCTACTGGATTGAATCTGTAGCTTTGCTTCGATCCAATCAGGCTTTACTTCTACCGAATCATTTTGTTAAGCTTTTTAGATCTGATAGTTTTCCCTTTCCCTTCTAGAGTCAAACCCTTTTTCTGTGATTTTTCCCTTTCATCTGGATCGAGTTGGGGCTCTGGCCTGTGGATTTGAGCGCTTGTTGCATGTCATCATGATCCTTGTGGATGTGGTGTGCAGAGCAGGGTAATAATGAGAGGCTAAAACTCGCCAAATGGCGATTTTTTAGACCTTTACTAAAATTTCGTGGCTAAAGTTTATAAGGGTCATTTCTTAAAAAAAATAAAAAATTAGCCATTCCAAAAGGGGGGAAATTTTGGACGTTCAGGGTTTAGCCGAGATTGACTGCGGCATTGGCGTGCTGAATCGCCTTCCCTAAAGCTGATTAGGCGCGCCCATATCAATTCAAATAGCCATGTCTATTCTATTCAGATATATCTTTCATTTAGGAATCGCCATATTGAAAAACCACGACCATTACACTATTGCAATGTTAACATTGAAAAAAACTCCCACCTTTTTTATTATGTTTGCTATTTCCATTCACATAGCATACAATGTAGTTCGTCTGAATACGGAAGATTGTCAGACCCAACCCCATGGTTAGATATGCACCATCATCATCATCTTTTTATTGTTGTTGGTGCCCACAGATACACGCACATTATCACTTCTCTTTAAATATATCAACTAAAATACGCATGATAACTTGCTTAGTTCAACAGTTGTCGTTTAGCTACCACCAACAAAGACAAAATTGCCAACATAAGAATTTTTCAATTATACGAACTTTATAATTTCGCCAAGTGGGAAGAAAACTAAAGGGCTTGACTGTATCACATTTCGCCAAAAAACAAATGTACGGACTCTTGTTTTTATAGCTTTAGCCAACCTTTATTTGGATACGAAAACATTTAGGGTCCTTAAAATTTACCCTGGTGCAGAGACTATGGCAGGATGTTTGGGGGCATGGCATGGCTGCCGTGGTTGCTTCCCAAGTCTTCAGATGGCCAGGGTCTGCATGCTCTAGATAGAGTGCCTTTTTGTTGACAATCCCTATCCGGTACCCTGTTGAGCTTGGAGAGAGGTGGATGATATTCCTGATGCCACGCTATGCTGAGGCGACCACAACAGATTTCGTTTGGTATAATTAGTACCAGAGATTTTTGTGCTAAGTGTAGTCTTTTCTTGCAGATGCAGATCCCACTGTGGGATCAAAACCTCTGATTGTTCTTATTTCGTCAGCTTTTTTATAGATGTGGGATTTGGGACTGAGTGATCTTGGGGTAGAAGCATGAAAGGGTGGGCAGAAAAAGGGACACTTTTATACATTTACATTTGGCAAAATGTAAAAAAATTCCCCTTGAGGTCTTATTTATTAGGGGGTACCTAATTTTCAAACGGGTTGGGAAACTTTAATGCACTAATTTTCAAAAATTAAAAAAAAAAAAAGACCTCCTTCCTTGATTCTTTGATCCCGCCCATTCCCAACCCTGCTGCTCCCGCCATAGCCAGACCTTTGCAAGGTCGATCATGGACCCTAAGCCCTGATACTCTCCCATTATCACCTAGACCAGCAGCTAGGGGTTTAGGCTGCTGCAGGAGGGTGTGATTTTGTGCATTCATTAGTGATTGATCAAGCCCTATTAGTAGCAGCAAGAAGCAATGAAGCAAAGCAAGGTCGGATCAGTCCCTGTGAAGTCGCCAAGAACCAAGGGTTTGAAGCCCATGGCAACCCCGAGCCTAAGCCATCGAAAGCAGCGGAGCGAGGAAACTAAAGACAACTCTGGAAAATCTTCATTGCGGCCGAGGAGTTGCTCAAGGTTAGCATTAGACGACTTAGGACCTACAATTTTGATTCGGTTTTTCAGTGCATTTGCAAGTGGTTCATGATGTTTGGGGCTCGAACCACCAAATTTGTTAGGGGTTACCAAGATGCCGGGATCCAAGGGGTTTGGATGGCAGATTTTCTTAAGAAATATGAGCATGTATTCGGCAAGGCGGAGATCAATAACCATCACATTCCATTGTACTTTTGCAAGGGCCTTTGCACTTCATTACAAAGGCATACAAATTGACTGGAATGAGGTAAAGGAGAATGCTATTTCGCTAAAAAGAGCAAAAGGAGTCGATGTTACACATGCGGTGACCCTAAAATCGTCCAATGTAAAAATATATGGGGTAAATCCGCCACAGTGCCGGTTTAGTATAGATGGATGGGTTGAAGAAATTGGTTGAGAGTAGACTTGTGGATGCTACTATCTTGATTAGCAGATTGAAGGAGTTGAAGGACAAGAGGAAGCTACTTGAATCCGAGATTTGCGAGGCTAGAGAGTGAGAGAAGCACATTAAGTAGGGTTGTCCAAAAATCGATGCACGATAAAGACTCAAACTTAGCGACACTAAAGGCGGCCAGGGCAGCCAATAGATTTACAAATGGCATTGGCAAGTCACTTTGAAGAGGAAAAATCAAGTTTTATGGAGGAGATGAAAAAATTTAACAAAGCCAATCGAAGACATGACTTCTGAGTTGCAGACATTAGCCACTGCCATCCATGAAATCAGCAAGGATTTGGAGATGAATGAAATTAGTGAGAGTAGGATAAAGGACATGATGTTACATCTTGAAACATCAGATGTAATTACCTTGCATCCCAAATCCCGTTCTTGGCAGATAGTAAGGCATCAAATCCTCGTGTGAAGAACACATGCTGCTCTTGCAATGCATGCCTTGACAGAAGTATTTTGGTGTTGCCATCATGTGGACATCCCTACTGCCTTCTTTGTCTCTCATACCGTGTCTCTACTTCGAACAAGTGTGTTTTTCATTGTCTTTGGCCTCAAGAACTTCGTGCAAATATGGGAATTTCTACTCAAGGTAATTCTGTTCACTTGATTTTATTTTACAGTGTAGGAATACTTTTTGATATGCAAGTGCTTATTTTTAGATATGTATTTGTTTGGTAGAGTACTGAATCGACATTTACCTTCTACATAGACTTAAGTTTTGTTGTTCTGGAGAATGAATGTAGGTCAAGGTGCTTGGATTTGGATCTGTACATTCTTTCTGTCATTTACATTTCTTTCATGTACATGCTTTCTTGCTTCACTTAAATTTCTGTCATGTACATGCTTTCTTGCATAACTTACAGACCTGTCTCATGTAGATGCTTTCTTGCATGACTTACATTTATTGACACTTTACATTCTTGATTCCTTGTTTGTTAGTTTTGATGACATTTACTTTTTGTTTTGCAGAAACAGGGAGCATCAAGAAACCTGAACCTGCTGTAACAGGTAATGTAAACATGTAGATGATTTGTAAACATGTAGAATTTTTTCAGATCTGAGTCTAGCTAACTAGCCATTGTCATATGCAGGTGTGAAGCCATTCCTTGAAGGAAGAACCTTGCTACCTGAATTCTCAGATGTTTCAGAACCTAAACCAACCAAGGATGATGCCATGTCCGGCGGGACTCCTTCTACATCAGCATCACCTATTAAGGCATTCTCTCACAGCTCGGGAAAGACAAAATCAGGAAAGTTTGTGGAGATGGCAATGCCCAGAATCAGTAAGTTCAAATTTAATTGAGTTGATATAAGCTTCAATATTATTTCAGGTTGCTAATTTGTAAGATGTGTGATTGCAGGTGGAATTAGTCTTCAAGAGGAGATCCCAAATTTGGATGCCGAGTTGGCTTCCTTGACTCAGCAACAGGTTCCTATCAAAGGTGAGCAGACACTTTTATTTTTGTATGGTGTCATCATTAATTTAGCTTATATTTGTCCATTCATACAGCTGAAGTAGGTGGCGAGAATATTGACCAAAAAATCCCTACTGCCACAGAAGAAGTACCAGCCATTGTTGAGGTTTCTACAATAGGTGCGCCATTTAATGAATGTTCTTTTAACTTGTTTTCTGATAGTATAGGTATTTAGCTACTTAATTCTTTAGTTGTGTTTGTCTTACACTACCTATTCGAGCACTTCATATGTACTTGCTGGTCTTGAAGCTCAATATGTTTTCCATTTGCTGCCCGAAAAAAATGACAGCAGACTTGCTTAGCTAGTTTTGGTTTTTAAAGCTCATCAAACAGTAACATTTGTTCATGAGGTGCATATTCTCTAACTGGTTATGGCAGATGAAGATAAGAAAGCACCAGCAGGTATAGAAACGATTATCGTGAAGGAGGAGGATGCTCCCCCAAATAACAAGCGGAAAACTCGAGCCAGAAAGGATGCACCAGCTAAGAGTGCAGCTAAGAAAAGGTATGCACTTCATCTTAACTCACACCATTTCTTCAACTCACACCATTTCTTGTAGGCAAAAATCTGTTGAAGACACAAAATCTCTTGAAGATTCTAAATCCGGTGAAGAATCTGATGCTGATGCAAGGTAATATTATGAAACATTTGTTTTTATGCACCTGCATGATACTTGACACTTCAATTTGATCCTTGTAGGAGCATGCATGAGAAGTTGTGTTCTTACACGCCTTTCGTGCCTTTCAAGGATAGCCCCCCTGATCCTCCCATGAAGGTGGTCGATATTGACCTTGAAGAACTCTGTGCACCCAGATCAAGAATGACAAGCCGCCTTATTGAACTGTATGGCAGGTATGCACAAGGTGTTGTAGATGTAATTCTGATTTCATCTCCTATTCTTTGTGTATTTATAATGAAGTATAATTATGACCTTATCTTCTTGTAGGTACCTGCATCATAATTTGCCATCGGAGTGGAAGAACAAGATTTTCTTTTATCCATCTTTTAACTTTCACTTGTTCAAGGAAGCTACAGCAAGTAAGAAAAAAATCGAGGCCTCAAGAAACATTGTAGATATCGTGAAACAGGGAATGAAAGGGCTGGTTATGTCAAAATGCCAGTATGTTCTTCTACCCGTGCTTGAGAATGAGCACTTTGTGTTGGCTATATTTGCCTTTGCAGAAGGGAATCCTATAGTTCTTCGTGCACCATCGATTCATATATTGAATAGTCTGAAAGCTTTTGCGACAAATGAGAAGGCAATTAGAGGGTATGCATTTCTATCTACTTTCTCCCATTCCTGTCTACTTAAATATTTACATTTCTACTTTTAAATGTGCATGTGCAGGCTTCATACGCAGATATTGACTCAATCAATGAGTCAAACCTCAAGCGGTGTTGATTTTATTCGCAGAAATAATGTGAAGGGGCTTGAACATCTTGAAGTACCTCAGCAGCCCGATCTGTCGAATTGCGGCTTGTATGTGATGGCCTGCATGCACAAATTTGTGAACGCAGTTGTCCGAAATAAGGAGTTGAAGGTAAGTGTCCAATTCTCTTGCAAGCTTTTAGTTTACACCATTTTTACATTTCTGTTTGCTTTAATGCACTATGCACAGGTTACAGCAGGCTGGTTTTCACATGATTATGCGCTAGGTCAGCGAGCATGTCTGCAAGAAGCCCTGCTTAAACAGTGTGAAGATGGAGAAGCCATTGATGTGTCGATTGGTAGATGAATCTAACCATTTGTTTATGAGTTTTGTGGATGAACAGGCTGTTTTCAGATTTGATCAACACTTGGTTTATGCTCTGATATCATAAGCCTGTACAAAATTCGGATACTGGTAATACCTTCGAACTGCCTAATGGAATCACTCTGCATAAAAATCAGACTTTATTTTGGCCTAGTTGCCTTCAAAATTTCGGATGTACTTGGCCAGGGTGCCTCAACCAATTAATTTTGAAAAAATGACATAAGTTGTGCCATATGGCATTATTCTAAAGCATGTATCTAGTTTCTGCCAGTGTCAATTTATCCCAAGTGTTTTGTATGTCTTTCATTTCTCCTGTTCTTAAATTATCCTCATAAAAGTTCTACCACTTATTGACAACTTAAGCTCATATTAGATGAGTGCTTCAAGATGATGAATGTGAGGTCATGATCTTACATGACTTGATCATTTGAGATGGGTTGGATGAGTGCTCCAAGATGATGAATGTGAGGTCATGATCTTACATGACTTGACATTTGAGATGGGTTTGATGATAGTGTATGCTTGATACATCCCATTTCTTTTCCGACTCACTAAGTCCCCAACACTTGACTTACAGAGTGCGGTGACTCGGACTCGGACTATGTACCTTCACATTCTTCTGCGGCAACCTCTCGCACTCGGACTCCAACTTTTCATGGGGTCCATGACGAGGAGGTAAAGGTACAAATTGACTTGATGGATACACTTTCATCCCCCTCGAAATGTTAGTGCAAGGTATTTCAGTTTTTTTGATAAGTGCACACTTTTTTGCTTCCATCCCATGCCGTGACTTCATGATACTGAGCCCATGGGATTGAGATGGACAAGTGCATTGACAATTTTGTAATCTCTGACCATGTACATGAGATATAGTTGTAAATTTTGACATGTACATGAGATACAGTTGTAAATTTTGAAGTCTGACCATGTCAATATTTTGACATTGTGAACATTGTAACCACCTCTATCTAAATATATAAAATCTCTATCTCCTTCTTATTGTCAGGCACTTCATAGAACTATCATGCCTAGCATCCAAAGCATAAATTCTGCCTGTTGTATTGTCAGAGCACAATTAGAAGGAGATGTTAATAAGTTGTATAAGTGGTCAAGATGTCAAACATTGCACAAAAGTACTAGCACTTTGTGCACAAGTGTTAAATAATTCTGCTATAAGTGGTGAGGACAAGATGTCAACAGGTGTTAACACTTTGTGCACAAGTGTTAAATAACTTGTATAAGTGGCAAGGGAAAAAAAACTCGTGTCCCCTTTTTTTTATTTTTACAAGGTCAATAATGTCTTGCCAAGGTTCAAGACCTTTGTGCTGCATTTGTTGTCAAGATGTCAAACCTTGCACAAGTGTCCCCCATATAAGTCCCCCATTCTAAAGGATACAATATAAGTGTCCCCCATTGTTTTAAAAGAGGCATACTGAGCTATGTCAGTATAAGTTGTACTGTAAGCACAGAGCAAACAAGCAAATTCAAAACCACAACACTAGGCACTTCCAAAATGGCTCTTACCATATATACACTCACGAAATACACTCCTAAGGTAGCCATTAACCTTGAGTTTTCAAGTACAAGTACAAGTGTCTCAAGTACATGTACAAGTGTCTTGAACCTACCTGCTGCCAATGTATTCACTTTAATATTGAAAACAAGTGATCAGAATTGTTCTCACGCTGGCCAAACACATGACAATAATTATGTAGCCCTCGATGTACAAAAAGGTAAACTTGATACAAGAACAGAAATTCACAAAGACATCTACAATCTCGGTGATTTCCTAATAGCATCTCGTGCCAATATCGAGAGCAGTTCATATGCATAAGCGGCACCTTTTATCTTGTGCTTGATGGCTCCAATGCGTTTAACCCCTATTACGGACTTCGGGAGGGACAAAAACCTTCTTCTCTTTTAGTAACCTATATTTCTGATGGCAGCTAGGGATCAGCTCGAAGTAGTTGCCTGTAATAACCTCATCACCTCACGAAAAATAAGTTTCCATAGTCATCCATGGTATCTACCTCGAAAGTACATGTTTTACTTGATGCATTGAAGGATATAATAAGGGACCCCCTCATGATTGTCTGGAGCTGTGAAGCATCCAAAATAATCACCAACCTGCAACGTCTCGTCAATATTATCCTCGTCATTTGCCCATAAATCCTCAGCCTCATCAACATCTCCAGGATTGATCTTACTAATTGGCTCTAGTTTTCGCAACTCCACCTACCACAATGGTCAGCATTCTCACAAGCAGGCCAATTAAAATTGATGCATGCTTTGCAAAAACATGAAAGAGGTTTGCACAATAATTTTGTAGCATCGTTTGAGTCTATTGAAGACACACAATGAAGTGATTGCACGCCTTTACTGGAATTACATCATGTGCTTGGGACCGATCAATGTCAGTCACCTCCCAGAATACCCTCTCCACATCTGATTTTTTCTCCCTCAATACTTGACACGATTCTTTGCATCTTTTACTATCTTCCCATCCTTTTTCCTTTGTTCTGCTTCAAGCCACAATTTAGAGATTGCCCCTTCCCCATCGTGTGTTCCCTTCCCATGTCCTGAACCAAAGAAATTCCACTGCATTCTTATCTTATGTTGAACATGGTATCTTGTCACATGATAGAATGCTCTTCTAGATTTAAACTGGGCTGTACAACCATCGGACCAAACCAAATGGTATTTCAAATGGCCACCACCATTCTCTTGCAACCATTTGAGGTGCATCTTGAATGCATCTTGTACGAAGTGGGTATCATGAGTTTTGTCGTCTGAAATAAATGAGTGCACACATTCTCTCAATCGCCATTTACCTTGAACATGGTGATATGAACCGAATACTAATTTGTTCATTGTACCAATCTTTGAGCTTGAATCTCGTTGAATGGCTTCAAAGTATAATTTTCGGAAAAATCAACAACCGATATAGCAATCAATCGTCGCGAATCGTTCGTATGCATTCTTTGAACCGCTTGCTTTGCCAATGTGCCACAAAATTGTGATATATAAACTTAGACATATGGTCGAACATGCTGTCCAACATCTCCTTTTAATCGCCCTTCTTGTCAACTAACTTCAGCCTTCGGGAAGTTCCTTCTTTGAAGGTTCATTAACATGCCAATCGATAGAATCCTCGATGCTTCCATCCTTTCTCTCGGGACACAACTCAATTGCTTGTTTCCCACAACTGTCACATTTTGTTTCCATGCAGGCTAGCTTGTGCCACTCCTCATCGGCTGCCCTCGGGCATACCATGGCTCTCCAAAGCGTGCTCACATTATCATAATTCTGCTTCTTAGCTTGGCAAATCCCGGCATTAACTTCTGAAGCACACACATTGCAATTGCAAGTACAATTCTCGTGGAATTTTGACCTCATCATATTGAAAGCCTTCTTATATAAATCTGCCTGCTCATGCTTCACACAACAGCAGGTATTCCTCTCCTTTAGCTTTCGTATGCAAGGAGGTTTTAAGTATTCAAATTGCCTGATGCCAATTTTGACTTTTGGATGCTGATCAACAAAGATTTGGTATAATTCAGCCTGCAAAAGTACACTGTTAGAATCTTACAAAATATTAGAATACCATTTATCTTCTTATCGTGATACGAAGATAAATTCAATTCTCAAAACCAGCGAGCAACTAACGAAAGAGAGAGCTGAAAGATAAGCCACATCTACTAAACAACAATAGAGTACATCAAATGCTGAAAGAAAGAGCTGAAAGAAAGCCACATCTGGGCATCTCCACTAAAACCAACAACAAGAGTCACAATGCTGATAAAGAAAGCCACATCTGGGCATCTCCACTAAAACCAACAACAAGAGTCACAATGCTGATAAAGCCACATCTGGACATCTCCACTAAAACCAACAACAAGAGTCACAATGCTGATAATGCTGACACTGATAGCAAGCTAGTGAAAACCATTATGGCCGGGATTAAAAAACCTCGCCCTTTCGGGTTTTCGAGGAAAAACCCTGACAATAATGGGATCACTAACCAATGCTAGGTCCAAAAACATAATAGATCTTGTACCCTCATGCTGACTAGCCTTATTGGGTGAAAATACATTACAGCAATGAAGTTGCCAAAGACGAAAAATGTTTGAATTGTCTTCTCCATAGATCTTCATCTTGTGCTTCGAATCCAAAGCTCTCTTCCAAACAGCCACGCTAAAGCCTGCATACACAAGAAAGATGAACCAAAAGCCACCAAGGCCATCCAGGCACGAAGGCCTCCAACCAGGCACGAAGGCCTCCAACCAGGCACAAAAGCCTCAACCAGGCACAAAAGCCTCAACCAGGCACAACGGCCCCAACCAGGCACTAGGCCTCCAACTAGGCACTAGGCCACAACAAAAGTCACAATGCTCAGCTCAAGAGCCACAAAGCCACAATAATAGCCACACAATGCCACACAAAGAGCCACACATTAGCCATCATGCTAATGCTGCTCAACTCAAGGCCATCATGCCACAAAAAGGCCACACATTAGCCACCATGCTAATGCTGCCCAACTCAAGGCCACGATGCCACAAAGAGCCACACATTAGCCACATGCTAATGCTGCCCAAGCCACAAAGCTCACAACACCCTGCACAACAGAGAAATCCAAACACAGTAATGGATTAGCGGATGCGATGTTAAGGAGGAACAAAAGGTCCAAAGCAACACTCAGGCAAGCTGACATAACAGATGTAGGGTGGGTGGGTGGGTGGGTGGGTGCTATAGGAGGACGTTCTACGGCAAAAAACCAAGGGAGATGCAGATGAGCTGATGAAAAAGGAAGAGAGAAAGAAAGGTATAAATAGACGTCAGAAGGGCTGTAACTGCCAAAACTAACTCATGTGAATGGTTTTGACAATTACATTTATCTTCTTATCATTATACGAAGATAAATTCAATTGTCAAAACCATCAAGCTAACTAAGAGAGAGAGAATGCAAATGAAAGAAAGCCACATCTGGGCATCTCCACTAAAACCAACAACAAGAGTCACAATGCTGAAAAACAGAGGCATCAGAGTCAAGAGCTACAATGACAAAATATTGGACCCACAAGAAAGTTGAGAGAAATAGTAACATCAAGCAGCAAAATGGCCCATGGTGAAGAGACTCTTACAGTATTAAAGACTCTCATGAATCTCAAACTACAATAAAGACCACGAAATAGGCAAATATTGCTCCCAACTAGGGAATATCACCAAACAAGCATAGACTAGAAAACCGTAAGCAACTATAAATATTGCTAAGGTAGCTACGATTTCTTTAAGATAAAGATGGATAAAATGAGACCTAGCGATGCCTGTGACCCATACCAAGTGTAATGATTCCTTACACGTGCACAAGATTTGGCAACCTATCAAATTCAACATCAACATGTTTTATCCAAGAAAGCTCGTCTTGAAGTTGCATTTTAAGTAGTATGGGGTAAGGTAGAGTTGTAAAAAAGGGCTAAAATTACAATTGCAAAGTTGGTCAAACCTTATAATTAGGAAAGTAGACAACTTAGAGCTTGCCATAACTGCGACTTTAGGAAGAGCTATCCTAACTCTCCCTCAACATCAAAGTTCAAAGGCACACATCAACTATAAACGTTCCCAATTAATAAGCGAACATGCCAAGCATCTCGTAAATATGTATCAATATCATAGTTAGGCAAGTTGAGACGAGGTAAAGTTCTATGGAGCTACCATCAGAAGGTCCCGACCGAATGAATGAGAAACCAACATTGCTGCTGAAGAGACGGGTAGTTATAGATCTCATGACATTACGAAGGGAACTGCAAAGAAGCAATCCAAAGAGAGACCATATACAAAATGAATAGGTTATATTTGTTGTAAACATAGGGGTGACAAGTTTCTAAGCACATAGGTGAAGTCAACTAAAGGATACTCTGCATGTAGTGGATATCCAACAATAGTGAAAACCCAACAGAAGCAATATTGATATTGACATAGGCAGCGGATTGGAATGGAAAAATTATGTAGACAACAACAAGCAGGCTAATATGGACCAATTCGATAAAGCCAAGCATGCTACTATCGTCACAACTAACGTCAAACCTCTACAACTCCAAAAATAACGGAGAAAACTCCTCTTCCACTCAAGTAATCCAATGTCACTATTCAAGGCATTTTGTAGATCTGAGGCATTTCAACTATTCTGAACCAAAATATCTACCAATAGCAATAAAACTCATATAATTAATATTTAAAACCCTCAAGAACGTTAGAGAAACTAACCACATTGGATAAAGGCAATATAATCCACGGTAGCAAGTGGAGATAAGAGGAAACTCACCATTACCTACTATTACCCCATAAATGTATGACACATAACAAATGGTAAACATGATACTATAAATATGCATGAGATTTGGCAACCTACTAAATTGAACATCACCATATTTTACACATGAAGGCTCGTCTTGAAGTTGCATTTTAAATTGGTGTTGAGTAAGGTTGAGTGGCATAAAAGGGCCAAAATTGCAAATGCAATGTTGAATGTCTAAAACTCTATAACTAAAAACTCTAGACGTGCAACTTTAGGAAGAGCTATTCTAACTTCTTCCTCAACATCAAAGTTCAAAACCACACATCAACCCTAAACATTCCCGACTTAATAAACAACTCGCAAAGCATCTTGTAAAATATGTACCACAAGTAGGCAAGTTGAGACGAGGTCAAGGAGGCTAGCCAAAAAGGAAAGAAAAGGTGAGGGCGCAAAAAAATTAAATAGACAAGGTAGAAGATATTGCTACATCTCCAAATGACTGCCACTTCCGCAACAGTTATAATATAGTCCTAAGTCTATAATGTTGCAACAATTCAGTAAGATTCGGTCATCTATTGAATTCTAGGCTAAGTCAAACCAAGTTCGTCACAAAATCTTGTTGGATCTTGGCTCCAAAAGGCACCCAACAAAAGTAACTAGAGAGAACAGAATTAAGAGCAAGGTACAACTCAAATAGGAAGAGGTGCCAAAATGAGAAATGACAAAGAAAATAGCTTTAAGAACAACAAACAAACACAGCTAGAACTTTCCAAATTGCGGCTAGGTACAAAACTGGAGAAAATGAACCGGGAGGGCTAGGTACAGACTGGAGAAAGTGAACTGGGGAGAATTGTCTGCACGAAGAACACAAATAAAGGCAACTACATAAGCAAGATATCTCATATCTCAACCACTCCAATATCCCAGCTGTTCACACATCAGAATATACACAAAGCCACTTTACATAATAAAAAATGTGTTTGGGAAATAAAAAGGGGGGATCAATGTAGCTAAAGCCCATTAATGCAAACATCATAAGTGCGGCAGAATAAGGGAAGCAGAATTCTTAGTCCTAATTTTCTGTCTCAATTTAGAGCTGAAACCACAATAATTGAGAATTTAAACCACAATAAAATTTTAGGAAAGCTGGAAAAGAAAGATTACTCATCTGGAAATGGTTCGTCATCACCAACATCTCTGTTCTTCTTGCAAAGCAATGAAATAGAAACATCTATGTTCTTCTTGCGCATAAAGCAAATGAAATAGAACTGCATGAAGGATTCCTGGTTTGGATTGCAAGGAGCACATAAAATGACCACAAAGTGCATAGATGCAAACTTATATAGCATAGCATCCCTTTATCTGGAACTCTGACACCAAAATATCCTTTTCAATTCAAGGACAAGAGTCTTGGAGGTGCATGACCCCAACATTCGTGATACCAACTCCTGGTCTCAAAGCAAAGAGTATCGCTGAAATACAGTTGTCTGAATCACGCTGTCAAAAACAAATGGCACACACAAAAACCCTGTGGATTCCACACAGATTGCAAACAACCGGAAAGGGGCTTTCATGTTTGAACTGCTTCACTGAAAACTACACAGAGCAGGAAAGAACTATACAGAAACTCTTGTTATAGCATGATCGAAGCTTCCAGACAGATAGCTCTACAGGAAACTCTTGTTATAGCCGTAGACTGGTGCTCAAACTCAAAGACTGGTGCTTGAAAACTCCTCTCTGAAACCCCCTCCTTGTCCTGACCTAAAAAGATAAGTTCTTCAAGTTCTAAGAAAAGTTCTTCATGTTCTTGCCAACAGGAAAATCACTAAGTTCTTCACGTTCCTGCCAACAGGAAAATCATTTTCACAAGTCAACTTCTTCATGCTCTAGCCAATAGGAAGATCATTGAGTCCCCAAGTCAACTATATCAGCGGAAATAACTATCATCTGCAGACCGCACCCAGCTGGATTCATCTTTTTGCTCTCTACTTAAACAATCCATAACTAACCAAACTCCACTGGGCATCCTCATTTTTATGTGAAGCAAGTTACAACGAAAAATACAACCGTGCGAAACTGTCAAGAAATAACACACAAAACAACCCCGTGGGTTCCGCTTCACGACCACAATTTGCCGAGGCGACCCTAAAAAAATAAGTGTGGTGAAGCCTTCGGGCCAAAATAACCCCGCCGATTTTGTTCGTAGCAAAGAGCGGGCCAAAAATAACCTTGTGGATTCTACTCAGATTGCAACCGGGTTAGGCAATGACTTCTAATGTTTGATTTGCTCCACCGCCATAATAAGAAGAGAAAACCGACGATTCTCAGTACTTACTTACCCAAAGATCGAACCCCACAAGAAAACTTGAAGCAACAATTCAAAACAAACCTAACAAAGAACTCTCAAGGAAAAAGCAAGAGCCCTATAATTTGTAGACAGGAGAAAAAGGGGCTCCTCAAGTCCGAACCACTACTCGGTCCGATTTTCCACCGTATGCCGCCTCAGTTCGAACTATTTATCGGGCCATAATTTGCCCGAGGAAGAACATGTCAACGATTCAACCAGATAGCAAGGCCGAAGGTTGAAAAGGAATTTCACATAAAGAACCCGTTATGGCCGTAGACAATTTTGGAGTTGAAATCGATGCTCAAAAAACCATCCACAAATGCGGAAGAAACAAGGCTGCTTGAGTATTGTCCAGAAGGATAATAATCGGTAGTAAAGCTTTACACGGCTAGAACAAGAAACTGGTGAAAACTAGGCATAAGAAAGGAAAAACGGCATAAGGCATAACTGTGATGTAGGGGATCAAAGCCAGAAGCGTGGAGGCATAACTGGGTGGGTGGGTGCTATAGGAGGACGTTCTACGGCAAAAAACCAAGGGAGATGCAGATGAGCTGATGAAAAAGGAAGAGAGAAAGAAAGGTATAAATAGACGTCAGAAGGGCTGTAACTGCCAAAACTAACTCATGTGAATGGTTTTGACAATTACATTTATCTTCTTATCATTATACGAAGATAAATTCAATTGTCAAAACCATCAAGCTAACTAAGAGAGAGAGAATGCAAATGAAAGAAAGCCACATCTGGGCATCTCCACTAAAACCAACAACAAGAGTCACAATGCTGGCCTCCAACCAGGCACAAAAGCCTCAACCAGGCACACAGGCCTCAACCAGGCACAACGGCCCCAACCAGGCACTAGGCCTCCAACTAGGCACTAGGCCACAACAAAAGTCACAATGCTCAAGCTCAAGAGCCACAGAGCCACAATAATAGCCACACAAGGCCACACAAAGAGCCACACATTAGCCATCATGCTAATGCTGCTCAACTCAAGGCCACCATGCCACAAAAGGCTACACATTAGCCACCATGCTAATGCTGCCCAACTCAAAGCCACCATGCCACAAAGAGCCACACATCAGCCATCATGCTAATGCTGCCCAATTCAAAGCCACCATGCCACAAAGAGCCACACATTAGCCATCATGCTAATGCTGTCCGAGCCACAATGCTCCTCTACAGTCTGCACAACAGAGAAATCCAACAAGAGTATAGGATTAATGGAAAACAAATGTCGAGAAGGTTTGGAGGAAGAGCAAGCAAGAGTGAAAGCTGAGATCAAAGGAATGATAGAGATCAGAGAGTATGAGGGCCTTACCACGACCATACCTTCAACAAACGCATAACCACCAAGGTAAGGAACATATTAAAATGATGAGTAAAAGAATAAGGTGTGGGGGTAAGGATATGGCAAGGAAACATCGACTTAGGCAGATGAAAAATACAAGACATGGCAACATCTAGTACGCTAGCAACTGATAGTCTATCTCAAACATTAAAATGGCACACAAGGACCGTTTAGCAAGGCTAAGCACTAAGAAACCAAAAAGACGAAATCAATTCTAGCAATGGTTTGAGAGGCATATTTATATAAACAAGGATTTGGGAGGCATATTTATATAAACAAGGATGAAAACGACAAAAAGGATATGAGGGACATTAAAAAACTAGACTTTAAAAAGGATATATTGGGTGGGCGGGTGGGTGGGAAGATCAAGGCTAAAACCAGTGCTCAAGGAGATGCAGATGAGCTGATGAAGGAAAAATGACGAGAAGATGGGTGTATAAAGAGATGAAACCCTAACTGACTCAAGGTCTATGTGGCAATGGTTTTGAGAATGTACATTCTATATGTTTTTAATGTATCTTCCACATTCTTACATCTAAGTACTTTCTTCCTCAAAACCCCACATCCTTACATAATAGCTACTCTATGAAAAGCATTCACATATTTTCTTGACATCTACTACATTCCTACAGTAGCTTCCTTCAGTTTTATTTTCTTACATCTATAGCACATCTCTACAGTTAGCTTCAAGTATACCTTCAAGTTGGATTCAATGTAAAGCATGTCAATATAACTTCTACAAGAAAAACTGAATAACATTTCTTGATGCATGATGTGGAACATGCTTGTACAGAAAAGACTACTGTCACCTGCAAAAAATGTAGAAAACATCTACATGACTACATACATTCCTAGCTAAAGTACATTTGATGTTCAGATCGAAAATTCAAAAAACTATGTGACTCCTCCATGACCCTAAAATACTAGCATGTACCTGTGTAATGTCGATGTACTGAATTGGTTCAGTCCTCTTCTTCATAACATCTCTTACCTTTGGTGATACTTTTGTATTATCTAACCAGAACTGAACAACTCTGTCCTTCATAGCCTGATCTATGGCATTTTTTCTTGGCTTTCGTTCTGCTAATGCCCACAGATTTGCTCCACACAGTGACATTTTTTTCCTCCTTTCTGCTGCTAGCTTCATATTTCTAGGATGCAATTTGAGGATTTTTGGTCGCCGGTGTGGTCTGTTGTAATACTCCTTCCTTTCCAACTACCATGGAAAGAACACTGTGTTTGGCAGCAAGCTTGTCATTGCTATTAGCACGTTTCACTTCTTGGAGGCCATCCTTAAGGTTTTCAAATAAATCTCTTTTCACAATAGCCTCTTTAGGCCTTCCAACAACAGGGCCAAATAAAAAGTCCAATCTACTATCCTGGAGCAATTTTCTAGCAAAAGTTTTTTTCTGTTTTGGATTCAATCTAGAAACTTGATTTAGTATGTGATTCACAGAATCATTCACCCTTCTTCTAATCTGTTTTGTCCCATATCCGGCCTCTCTCTTGCATCTTTTTGATGAAGATTGGTTGTCCCCGTAAGAAATGCATGTAGAGTCCTCCTCAATAGCAAAATTCGAGAATCGATGGTAAGTCCTCCTCAAGAACAAGATCTGAATCTGTTGTTGCTGGTGAATTTGATTCTGCCATAGCTTCATACATTCCAAGATCGATCAAACAGGCATAGAAATGGGGATCCTATTCTTGGTTCCAATGAGAAAGGGGTTTCAATCCGGTAGCTTCAATCCTGTGGAGGGAGTTCAAAACTCAAAACGTGCCCCCAAATTCGTGGGTTGCCAAAAATAATTGCAAAGAATCTCACGTGGACCAAAAGCATTAATGATAGGCAGCCCATGTAAAATTCAAATTTTACCTTAAATTCACTTTAAGCTAGTGTATTTTTTTACATCAATTTGCAAGAAATACAAGACACCCTTTCATGCTTCTACCCCTTGTCGGTGAACCACGTAAATGGTTCTTCTGAGTTGCCAGAAGTTTTGGGGGCGACTTTTGTTTAGATGCAGTATCTTTTATTGCTTTCGGTTTTCACAGGTCTGGAGGTCATCTTGGAATCGATTTGACATGGCGGCATCAGGAGCTCGACTTTGAATTGAATGCTCACTCACACCGTGCTGGAAGTCGGTTTGATTTGCAAGAGTAGGATGCAGTTTGAGAGGAGATTAGTTAGCTCGAGGGTCATATAGTTCAAAAGCTCTGTGTACAACCGAATTCGGCTTAGAGGTCAGCTATAATCATTTTCTTTCATTTCTATTCTTGTGATCCAAAGCAGTAGGTATGGTTTTTTGCGTTGGTTGTGCCTTGGTATTGATCTTGTGCCTGTAAATAAAATCCTTCCTCAATCGATCCCTGGCTGCAAGATCACCGCCGATCACAACCGCTTCCACCTACGTCGGTGTTACAGATTTTTGGAGGGATACCAGGAATTCGTTTCCCTTGTTCTCTCCCTTGGCTGGGGATACCAGGTCTCCATTTCCCCTACAAGTTTATTCCTTGGATTTTTTCTTATGGTCATTTGCCCTCCTTTATTTTTCGGATTGTCTTTGACATTTTCCATATCGCTTCTTTTAAGCTTGTTCGTTCACGCCCCTTGGTTCTTGGACGCGCTTCACATTGTTCCTGTGTCGCTAGAGTATGGTTTCTTTTAGCATTGCGTTACTGCTAGCATTTTTTCACAGTTTCTTCTCGGATTAACAACAGTGTTCTTTTTTCGGTTACGATCCTTTTCGACTACTATTGCATCTACATGGGCGCTATTCCAACATCCTTTTACTAGGGATGCCAAAACTGTAACATGCCTGGGCAAGGCCAAGTCTTCACGTTGTTGGAATGCGGTTACATTTGGAATGCCTGTTTAAGGTATGCGCTTTTGATATGTTTTCCACTTCTTTGAAAGTCGCCTTCGTATGGTTTCTAACCTCGTTTGTTTCGTGTATCCCTTACGTTTGTTGGTTTGTCCCTTATATGCATTTTTTCTAACCTCGTTGAGTTGTATGGCCCTTACACATGTTCGTTGGTGCCGTAGATGCATCCATGTTTCTCTCGCCTCGATGCCCTTGAATTGTTCGACATTTGCATGTTGTTTTTATCATAATAATGATGGTTGGTATTTCATGGATTTCGTCTGACTGTCTTTTGTGTTAGGTTGCATGAACCACTATGGGTTGCGCACTTTTTTGGAAATCAGGTTTTTATACATTGGAATGCCCCTCAAATGCATGTTTTAGCACTAGGGTGAACTTCATAGGTTGGCACAGTTAACATCGTGCTCAATTATTAGTGCGGCTCATTATGGTGGTTAATCATTGTACCGTCAACCTTGGTTTGGTTGTATAATTTCTCAAATTCTTCTCTTTGTTTCTCCTTACCTCGAAATGGTTCCAATGTCCCATGGCCCCATTATCCTGACATCTGTAGTTCGCATTAACAAGGGGTGCTTGCTTCACGTAGTTTAATGAGCTATTATGTCAATTATAGTTTCTCATTTTCTCGACGTGGTTTCGTTGTGCTGTGATTGCTTTACATAGTTTCTTGAGTTGTTTGTCACTTTTGGATTTTGTTATATGGGGGCTTTAGGGTGACCCCTTTTGTTTTGAATTTTTCTCTAGTACCATCTAGTCGAACCCTTCTCTTTATTTCTTTAATTTTCTTTTGTTGGATTGCCACATTTGCAACACCTTCTCCATTTTTCTCATTCTAGTGAACATGTTTGGGAATGGTGTTTTAATATTTGGCTAGGATTGGTGTGGTTTGGCTATATGATGGTCTTGTATCCCTTCGCCCTTTCCTTCGGTAGGTCAAATATACTTCATATTCAGCAGCTTCCTTCGATATTTGTTCTCTGCTATGCTCATGTTACTTTAGTTGTTTCTTGTTGCTTTTTTTTTCTATTTGCTCTTTAGTCGTATTTGCGCCAATTATTCATCGTGCTCCACTTATATTTTTCATGGGTCATTTTCCTTGTGCATACCACCTATTCTTCTAATCCTGTCGCCGTTCTCTTTTTGCGTATGAGCATTTTTTGCTTCAAAAATCTGTCTTTTCTATTGGAATGTTCCTTGTGGCTTGCATGTCTATAGTTACTGGTAATCTTGAATGTTTTCGGAGTTGTTTATGATCATTTACATTAGATAATGTGTCTAGGTTATGCTCTTGTTTAGCAAACATCTGGTGTGAATGGAAGGTTTCGGAGAATTTTATTGGTTCTCTTTCACAAGTTATGGGATTTACAATTATTGCTAACTCGTATTATATCATTACGTGATTTGTTGGTTTGTTGAATTTTTTCGTGACAGATAGTCTACTCTCTTCATTCTGACGTGCTTGTATTTTTCATTTGGTACTATTTTCATTTGCCTCGTCACTTCCATTAGTTTTGTATTTCTCTATTATTTCTCGTTTTCTTTTTCCTATTTACTCCAATGACTCCATGACACTTTGTCCAGCTTCTAGTGCCTTTGCCCGCATACTCATTATTATATTTGGCTATGGTGTCAACAATTTTGGGTGCTCAATATTTTGGGTATCGTGGTTGTTCCTTTGTATTGCCCTCACATGTTCGTTCCAGATTGCAGGTCATGATCCATTCTGGTGGTCCCATGTGTTCTATGAATTTGTCAGTGCTTAGTAATTTTTACTATACTTTTGTCTCATTGGCATGAGTTGTCCTAGTTTTCATTTTTTCTTATTTCGTTTTTGAGCATCTTTCTTCCTTGATTTTATTGTGGTGTTTGGTTTCACTTGTCCTGACATGTTCCATTTACTCTCTCTATGTTGCTTTGTGCAAGGTTGTCAGTTGTGCCCGTATTCTTGATTGCCTTATGTACTGCTTGCTCCTTTACTCATTTTTCCCCTGTTCTTGATTGCCCTCTACATAGTTCCTTTCTGCGTTGAGACTTCTACATGGTTTATGCCTATATTTGAGGCACTCTTTTTCTTTAGATGCATGAGCATAAGATCCATTTAGCATGGTTCTCGTATTTTGCATTTTTGTTTCTTTTGCACGTTCAGTTCACTTGCCTGGTTTCACTTATGCTTTGCTTCGCATGGATAACTGATCCCTTGGGCTATTTGCCCGTTGTTTCACTCGGTGTCTTTTGAACATTTTTTAGTCTGTTTTCTCACAGTTGCACAGTTGTCCCTTTTGTTTTAAGTTACTCTGCTTCATTGCTTGATGTCCTTATTCCAGTTATTTCCATCCACTTGCCAGTGCTTCATCCTCTCGATTTGTTTTTTATCCAACTTTGCTCATTTTGTTTTTCCGTGATTTCCATTTTTTCCACGTATTTTTTGCCTTTATTTCGGTTTGTTCAAGTTTGTCAATAGGTTTGTTTGTTTTTTAGGCATTTTTACTTTTGACATTTGGGTTTTTTTTTTTTTTTTTTTTTTTTTTTTTTTGTGCCCTTCTTTACTCTGATTTTTATGTTTCTGTGTTTTTCGCATTGACCCTTTGTTATCTCCATTTTAGATTTGTTTCACTTGCTCCATATGACACATTAGCCTCATCTGTGCATTCTATTTCATTTTGTTCCATTGATCCTTATGGACTCGTTTCTCCTTTTCTTTATTCCACATTTTCAATTTATTCTATGAGATTTGACTTGCTCCATTATGGGTTGGTTGCGCTTCTTTTTACTTTATGCTTCTCATTATATGGCTCTATTCGAGTATGTATGCACTGTTCCCTTCATTAATTTCCTTTGGCTTATTGTTTTGTTCAACTCTGATGATACTATTACTCCTTTAGTTGCATTAGTTCCTTCTTCGATTTCTTTGTCTTCTTGCTCCTTGTTTATTGCTAGTCAGGATAGTTCGGATTTATGAATCTTTGTTAGTATAGTATTTATTGGTGCATTAGTCATTGCCATCATTACTCTGTTGATGTCGTCATGTTTATGGCTTTGTTGGTTGTTGTTCCATGAGTTCCTTTTCTCATCTCTTACTGCTCTATTCCATCTTCTATTTTCATGCTCCTCTTCCATCTTTCACGGCATTGGTTCTCTTATGTCCTTCATGTACGCATCCCATTCTTCGGATTCCGGCTTTACCTGCTCATTCTGCTTCTCTTGGCTCCTTACGTCTCTGCTTTCCCTTTTGCTCCATTTTCCTTAGTTTGCTCTTATCTTATCTTTTTTCTCTATTTGCTTTGGTTGCTCTTTTGTTCAAGATGAACCTTTCCCAGTACTCGGGAACTCCTTCCTTGCCCCTTCTTCTTGTTTGTTCTATTGCTCTTTTATCTTTTTATCCCCTCTTATCTCTTTCATCTCATCTGTTCCTTTGATATCTTGTATTCTATTCATCTTTATATTGTTCCATCTATGATTTCATTTGTTCCATTCGCTTGACCTAGTCTGCTCATCCTCCTTTATCTGGATTCATCCCCTCTGTACCTTCACACTTGGGCCGTTCCACTTTTGCCATCAGCCTTATTTGTGTATTCTCTTTCATGTTATTCCAGTGACCCTGAAGCCACAATCGGTACATCAGCTGTCCAGCCTAATTTGAGGCCCTCGATTTTGCTCTCTATCTTTTACGATTCACAGGTTCCTATCAAACAGTGCTGTTGACGAGGGAGGCACCTCAGTCTTATGTTCACTCGCATTGTGTAGCACACACAAAGGCTGGTACCAAAGCTGCCATAGTGGAAATAAAAGGGTACTTCGAAATAGAGATAAAGCAGAGAATCGCACCAGGTATTCCATTTTGTGTTTCATTTTTTCCGACTTAAAGATCAGCTTGTTTCTGGGTAGTCATCGTATGGTTCTAGAAAGTGTTACCTTAATACACGATAAATAGCTTCTACTTTTTACGATGCTTCAGTTTCTGGTTAGTCTCTGATTGATTCAAGAAGGTGTTACCCCAATACAGGACCAAATAGCTTCTATTTTTTACGATGCTTCAAATTTACTTTACGACTTAGTCCAAGTAGGGTCGATTACGAATGTAATTTATGATGAATGCAGCCGAATATCAGAACATTGAATTCCCTACCACCTTTTCTTGGCTTTTGCAGTTTGCATTAACCTTCGTTGTCATTTGTCAGTTTATGATATTTAATTTCTTCAATTCTATCATGCGCCTTGTTGGTAAGGTGGTTTTGTTCTGATGAAGATCAAGGTTGGAGTCTTTTCTTTCTGCATTCTTTTAAGCGCAAGTTGCCATGTTTTTTCCTTTGGGCACAAAGATGCTTTTATAAGCACGACTTGCATGGTTTCTCTTTGACCACAAGATGCAGGTAGAGTATATTTCCTTTGAGAGAGTATATTTCCGTTGGGCACAGGATGCATCTTTTCCCTGACATATTTCGTATGTCACATTGCTTCCTCGTCGCTGAGCAACATGGGCTTTTGAGCACAGTATGTATGTCCTTGTTTCACGTTTCTTGTCAATTATGCTTTTATATTTGAGCACAAGATGCATTTTTTATTGTTACAACACGTTGCCCCCTTTTTCCATTAGTTGATCGTGCATGCATGATCATAAAGAGCATATGGGTCGCAAGTTTTTAAGCAATTTTATTCTTGTTGGTGCAGTTTTCGTGCAATTAATTCTTGCACTTTGTTTTGAAAGCACAACAGTCCTCGATTTTTCATGCCTTTGGATGATCTTGTTGCATTTGGACATCTCATTGATAGCCATAATTTGTGGGTTGCTCCATGATAGCACGTTCCACATGTTATACGTATATAGAAGGATTCATATTGCTTCGCTGTCTACTTTGATTTGATGATATGATTGTCGTAACCCTTTCGTGCTTGTGTTCCCTCAGTGTTTATTTGCTTTCTTAGATTTGGTGTCTCGTTATTCTTTTTGGTGTAGATTTTGGTTTGATGACATGTACCCTTTTACCTATGAATCTTGCTCTGTGTCATTGTTTCTTTTGTTAGGTGCCATTCTTGTCTCGTTTCAATGCATATTGCATATTCTATTAGCACATTTCTTGGTTTACATGTTTCGATAGTTTATTCATGACAAAGATTGGTTGTTTCATGCTAGGTAGGTAGGGCTTCCTTTTTTGGCGTGTTTCCACTTTGTATTCTTAAGTTTGGGATGTTAGGCATGGGATAGGCTTCAGTATGTTCATTTCATTTTCTCTTTACAGATCATGTTCCATTACTAAATGGTTGCCTTGTTTGCTCATGTTCTAGTATTAAATGCACATGTTTAGCTGTGGCTAGAGGTGGACTAACTCATTTAGCCCTGTTGTTAGGTAGCCTTAGTTGCCTCATTGTGCCATTAGTTTCTACAGTAATATCCATGTTGGCGCCATTAGCTCTGATGTTCAATGTTTTGTTTCCATAGCCTTGTGTCTTCCATAACTTTCATTCTACTCTTTGACTCCAAAATACCATTGTGAGATCATGTTATATGCGGACTAAGTCAGGGCTAGGACTAACTTCTCCTTCTCATCAGCATCCGCTCCTATTGCTTCATTCCTTCTTTCGGATTATCTTAGTGATATTTGTTTCATTTTTGCAGGATACATATGCTTGCCATTTTGCCTTATTTCATTTATGTTTCTATTACATTTTAGATATATCTTATCTCCTTATGCATTGTTTGCCCCATCTAACTTTTGCCTTGTCGTTACCTTTTTATGATCCATTTACTCCATCTAATGTCCAATTGTTGCCATGTTAACCTAGTCACTGTTTTTCCTGTTCTTTCTACCATTAACTCGTTATCCTCTTGAGATTCATCATACTCCTGTGTGCCATGGTTGGATCAAGATCTTTTTACATACTATGTTGTCATTTAGATGACATTGAGAGTGATAGCTATCTTGATTTAAAGGAAAGGGGTGTGAGAATACTTGTTTGTATATTTGATTGGTGATTCGCATTAAATATTTTCACTTCGTCGATTCTTATATGGTTTTATTCATATAGTTCCGTTGACCTTCGACATTTTGCGCTGTTTGTTTAATGCATATTTTGGTCGTATGCATCTAGTAGATAATGCTTGTACTGCATAGTTTTATTGTGCTTTGGGATTTGTACATGTGCCTATCTCGTTTCATCTGATATATGCTTCTCCTCCATAGATCCATTCTTAGCATTGGTTCTTTTTCATAACTCATTTGTTTCATTTGATCACTTGATCCATGCTTGGGATCCCTTATATATTGTTCATGGATTTTGTTTTTTATCATCGTACTTCCTTATGGTCATCTTTAGTTACCTCCAACATTTCTCGAGCAGGTTTTGTGGTATTGATGGACCGTGTGTTCCATTTTGCTCCTCTGTTTCTGATACTCTCTTATGGTTGTTCTGTACTTAGGTTTCTCGTCTCAGTGCCAGGTGTGCAGTTAGTCTAGTTGGTCGTATAGGTTCCATTGTTGTCCGTCTGCTTGGCTAGTTCCTTTTTCACCCCATTGACTTTGTTAAACCATTGGCCTTTTGGTTTTTTGGCCTATGTTTGCTCCATGGTGTTCATAAGTTCCTTTGCCCCTTTGTATGTATTGGCTCCAGTGTCATCTAGTCCTTTGCTTCAGTTTGATTTTTGCTTCAGATGTTACCCCTTTGTGCCATTTGCCCACTATTGGTCCCTCTTTTTGTGCTTTTATTCTAGTTGGTTTTACTTGGTGTCTTTTGCATCCCTTTAATACGCTTAGTCTATTTATCATGATTGTCTTTTGCTCTAGGTTGCTCCAGTCTCCTGCTTGATATTATTATTCTAGTATTTGTATTCCTATGAACTTGTTTTTGCGATATGGTCCATTCACTCGCCTTTGCTTCATTATCTCAATTTGTGTTCTAACCTCATTTGCTCATTGTTTCTATTAAATCTATTTTCAAGTACTTTATGCCTTTATTTGTTTATTCTATTTTGTCAGTAGATTTATTTGTTTCTAGGTGTGTTACATTTGTCACGAGGGTCCTCTTGCTCCCTTTAAATGTTTCTATCTTCTTGGCTTTCATCCTTTCTTATCTCCGTTTTTAGATTCATTGTGCTTGCTTTATCTGCCTCATCTGTGCATCATGTTTCATTTTATTCCAGTGACACTTGTAGACTCATTTCTTATTTTCTTTATACCATATTTTCAATTGTACCCCTTTCGCGGCTTTGCGATACACATGCCATCCTTATTTCGCTCATGGTAGCTCTCAAGGGCAGTTTATAGTTCTTCTATCATGATTTTTTCTTTGGTGATTGCTTGTGGCGGCATTATGGTGATGTGTTTTTTGCTGGCGTATTCAACACGGTGTCTTTACTTGGCTTCTTTTTGCTCTACGTCAACTTTTTATGCATTCGCATGGGTTCATTTATTTTAGTGCATCTGATCCTTTGGTTCATAAGATATTAGTGTAGATAAAGAATCATCTTGCATGTTGCATCTTTGCTAGTTTTCCTTTGGTGCTTTCTTTCTCGTTGTAAAGCTTTTTATACATAGTTCTTCTCCACCATTGTTTTTCCCAAAATTTTGAGTTGTCTCTACTTGTCATAGTTTATTTTATCTATTTTCTTGGCATTGGAGATGCTCTGGGTGTTGTCTGCAAGTTGTGGGCCTTCTTTGACTTTATTTTCCAGTTGTGGGCCTTCTTTTATCCTCATTGAGTCATTCATTTATAGAGTCATCTATTCGATTGTTGGTCATGTTGTTCCTAGTTCTCTATCTTTCGTTTTGGTCATTCTATTTGCAGTTGCATTCCCCCTTTTGGGCACCTCTTTTTTGCTTCGATACTCTTGCCTTTGTGCAACATTTGTTCACTTTCTTATCTTTTTTGTGGTTCCAATTTTCGATCTTCGGTTGCTGTCTCTTGGTGTCCCTGTGAGTTAGGTTACTTCCTTCGGGTTCACGTTAGTACCGTTTGTTTCAACATCTTAGGACTTCTTCTGTTGCCCTTGCTCCCTATATGTGTAGTTTTAGATACTATTAATTTTCCACCTTTTGGTCTGTCCCGTTTGGCAACATATTAGTCATGTTTTTCTGGTCTCTAGCTCATTTTTTGTTCACTATCTGTTTGGCAATTTGTTGACTTCTTTTTGCTCCTTTAGTTCCTTGTTGGTTCGTGTTTCTATCCTTCCTTTTGTTCTTGTCCCCTTCCACCTTCTCCACTTTTTCTTTCCATTTTCTTTTATTCCGACCTTTTTACTTTGCTTCACTTGCCTGTTTTTCTTAGTCGCCTTGTTTTCCATGCCACTATCCATTCTGGCTCCCACTTACCTTGCTCCTTTCTACCGTATTATATTCTTCCTTTCTATGTGTTCTTCTTCACTCGTCTTTCCTCCCATCGATTCTTTCGATGTTCTGTTTGTTCTTGTGCCTTTGTTGTTGCCAATTTTAGATCCATTTTGTTCCGATGTCCCATCAGCCTTATCTGTGCATTTGTTTCCAGTGACCCTTGTTGACCCGTTTCTCCCCTTCTTTATACTATATTTCTCTTTAGCTTCTCTTCTTTTCCGTCTCCATGCTGAGTAGTTTTTGATTTTTTTCCTCTTCTATCGGCCGGTATATGCCTATCATAGGACCCATCCTAGGAATGCCACGGTTCTATTGCGACAGCAATAGAACCGACATTCCTTGGATGGGGACGTCCCTTTGTCACTCCTCCTATTTATTCAGACTCTCTTCATTGTTCTATCATCGGCGTTCTCTGGAGATAGATTTCTCCTTCTTCTCTATCCTATCAGTTTCCCTCACCCTCCCTCCATGATGGTTATTTGCATTTGATCATGTTCGTTATTTCTTTTTCTTTTCTTTGTCCTTTAAATTGCATTCTTTATTTCCTCAGTGTGGCGTTGTAGCCTCTGAGGCATACTTATTAGTTTACTCTTTCTCGGCATGGCACTATAGCTTCTGAAGCATGACTCTTTTTCATTTTCTCTCGGCGTGGCAATGTAGCCTCCGAGGTAGCACTAATCAGTTGTTTTTCCCGCGAGGGTCATTTTCCGCAGACGGTTCCCGATTGGTCGGCTGTTGTTTCTTTCTCGGCGTGGCCCTGGAGCCTCCGAGTCTTCTTGCCTATGGCATTGAACTCATTGACGGGTTTTTTTTTTTCATTTAGCCTTGACTCTGCAGGATTTTTTGAAGGTCTTGTGGTTGCCAGAGTGCGTGGGGTCGTTCTTCGACTATTTGCGTGGGTTTTTGTCAAAACCCTGAGAAGGTTCTTCTCGATGAGAAGCAGTCACCAGGTCTTCTCACCTTTGCATCGACCAAGTGGCAGATAAAACCATCTTTTATGTTGTATTCTTTAGTACCATCATGCTCTCGATGATTGTCTAGTTTCGGAGCATTTAAAGTTCATATTTCCAAATTTATCTACCCCTAGTGAGGGATCCATTTGTACTCAATGTTTTACAAAGCTCAATGAGAACACCACTTCACTTCAGAATGAGGCAACATTAGCATATTCTTACAAAGAGGACAAGAATGACTATGTTTATATGTTTTATTTATATAAGTTGATTTTTAATATAAAACTAGTAACGTTGCCGGGCGTTGCCGGGCATAGATAGATTTTAATTGTAGACATCTATTCAGAATCTTCTTAATTTGAAAGCAAAATGGGAGAAGGGAGATGATGTTAGATTGTATTAGAAAGAAATTACTATATTCTATGGTCATATTCTAAATATCTATGTATTAACATTGCAATTGCGCCCAAATCTGTATCATAAAATTCCTAGGAAGGATATTTTTATAATGCCTCAAAAAGCTTTATATCAGTAATTTTTCTCATGTTCGCTAGTGCCTTTTAGGATTAAGAGTGGCAAAATCATTGGTAATAAATGGAATAAACCAATTCTTTTTATCTATATATAGTTCTTTTACATGACATCTCAATCCATTTACCATGGCTTCATCATTCCCTCAATGACCATGTTTTGTGTAGATGTATGACAAATAGAATGCTAAATTTAAAAGGTGGCCAAGAGTAGAAAGAAAGATCTTATCCAATTGGGCTTGAAAGGAATTAACATACTTTATGCTAGACAAAGACTCTTGAAGTGGATCGACATTTCATCTATATAACAACATTGCGCAAGCACGGTTTTGTGTTAGGATAAGTTCACAACTCGTAAAGTAATCTTTACCCTTGAGTGTAAGGATTGTAAGGATTGTGATGTTAAAGCCTGGAACATGTTTGGTTTGAAGGTTAGTTGTGCATGGCTAAGGTTATAGAAATAAGTGTTCAACATTGTTGAAATGACACTTGTCCAACTACTCTATATTTGAAAGTGGTATGAGGGTTGGTTTGGTTGTGGGTAAGAAGGAGAGCCTAAATTGGACTTTTTAAATGTTGGATAAAGGATGGTTTAGTTGTAGGCAAGTAGTGTCTATTTTCTAATGCGAAGGCGATGACCCAAATCCTCTCTAAGTCCTAAGTTGAATCTTGGATAAAAGTTTGTTTGGTTGCACTTTCAAGGACATTAATCATTCTTAAAAGCACCCACAACAAAATACAAAAATATAGACATTTTTCTTCATCCATGTAAAGCTCTAGCACATAATACAAAAAGAAATGCTAATGTTGAGTCTTATGTGGTATTAAAGGGTAGATGTGCTAAAGGAATAAATAGATAATAAATAAATGAGACCAAAGTGACATCTAATAACGTATATCTGCAATTATTACTTTTGGCAAGAATAGAATAGAATGTATTCTATCATCCATCCACGGAGACCAATTGGCCTACAAGGGCTTTGATTCTATCAAGATTCAATTAATCTTCCTAGGATTTCAAGCATGATGTGACATAGAACGAAATGGGGGAAGCCATTCTTGCTTCCCCCTGACTTGCAGAATCCGAGAGCGCCCATCAAGGTAAGGTGCTTATCGGATTCTACAGGTTTGTTGAAGCAATTTGTCATTCTGCTTAAGAATGAATCAAGAAAAGGACGAAATGCTCATCCATTTACCTTGACGTACCGAACATCAATAACTACATGCAATTAGTGATGCAATTAGTGTGATGGAAAAAATGGTTTGCAATGGAACTTCCCTCATAGGAAGTAGGAGATCATATCCATGAATAAACATTCAAACGAAACTTGGACCATTTCTTATATAAATAAAAATGCATCAAGTACAAAATAGTAATTGCAAGTCAAAGACGTGTTAATTCATTTGTTCACTATTAATTCATTTATTGTCACTATTTCCTTGATCAAACCATTTCAGGTTCATTATTCCCTTTGTCTTTTTAAGTTAAATAGGTACATGATTGATGCATGCACATGATACCAGAAATAAAATTAGTTACATGTATGTGTTATAAGGTTGGAGGACGAAATTGCCAATGATTGCTTCCTTTTTGTAATCATCAGGCCAAATGCTCACATCAAATTACAGCTTTCTGAGCATCTCTAACTAAAAGCTGAACATGTCTTCTATGATGAGAAATTTATGGGAAGTTCACTCAAGCCAAATCCTTGATCTAGCAAATTTGCAGCTCAATGCCCTATAGCTATGTGCAAAGCAAGGGCCAATTCAACACCATGGAAGCTTCTCTACGACTTGCGCATGAGGGTAGCTATTGTAATTCTTTCACAATGCTATGCTTAGTTCTAACTGTGCAGCCATGTTAAAGATGAAGATCAAAATCCCACTTTTAGGTACACTGGGTCTGCAACGAACATTCACAATTGTTTTGAGTTATAAAACTCAACTATGCACCCAAAGCATAATTATGCCAGTTGTGGCCCAAGGTTTAAAGAGTCCATTTTCGCTTCTACCGGATCCACAATTCCTAGCTGCCAGACATCCTTGAAAGCTGCGCACTAATTTCTGGCAATGCTTGCACTTACTCCAAAACTTGCAACTGTACCTTAAACCCTGCACATCTGAAACTCATGCACGTTTGAAACTCATGCAGATGACCATTATAAGTCCGCTTTGCTTGTGCATCTTTTGTTAAAGAGCATCTATGCAAATATTAGATGGGTTCAAATTGGAAATAGATAACAGACTATGTGTACCTTGCATAAGCTGCAAACATAATGCAGGGAGGGTTCACCCTTATATTCAAGGATGAGATTCCTTCCTAAAGCATCCTCCAGAATTCCATTATGCATATCAAATGCTAAAGCAGTTCTCACACCAAATGATAAAATGGAAGCAGTTAGTTAAGATGTTCTTACCTATCCTGATTCTGAAGCACAATCTAAGAAACAAATTATCATGCAGCAAAACAATACTTATTGTAGCAACTTTGTCATCTGATAGTTTCAACTTGAAGGATTGGGTTTTCAATTTTGGCCATCCATTTGCATATTGCATGTAACTTGTATCCTAGTCTTTTGGCACTAAATACTGAATCGCAACGAAGCATATCTTTTAAGTAGATTGCCTTAAATTGCACATATGTGAAGCACATGTCTATTCTGTAGTTAAGACAGTTGAAGTTATGAGTTCCCAAGATGAGAATGAGCTCCCACAAATCTTAGATAGCACACAAAATCTAAATATTTAAAAAAAAGGTAATACAAAAACTTACACAAAATATCTCCCAATCAGACCAACTCCATTGCATTCTATGCACTGCTAACATCTAACACCGACGAAACGATACTATGTGCACCAACTATATTGCAATATATACCCAATGGAGACCCGCAAATCTTTGAAGGGAACTAATAAACTTGAAGATGGATTTCACCTGTTACACGAAGCATGGCAAATCATATCAAAAAGAAGACTCCATCTCTACTAACAGATCAATAAGGGGGTGATGCACTTTAATCACTTGATCCTGATTATAATGTAGAAGGAACCATGGCCGCTAGCAAGTGTCAATAGCTACAGTATTGGCATGTTAAAAATGACCTATATAAGGCAAACATGCCAAGCTATACTTCACAAATTAGTATTGAAACCCTGCTAGTTACATGGTTATTCTTTGGCTCTCAGGTCATAAGCATATGAGCTATTGCCACTACACATCTGATGGCCACTCAATTTAATTTAATTAGTTACATACCTTAGTTGCTACAAAGCCAGCAGATGTATTATGAAGTTTTCACATGGATGTCCTATAGTCATCGCAGTAGCAGCAAGAACGCTTGCTGGACACCGCCTAACTCCTATTCTTCCCCACGAATAAATGGAGACGGCGTACTCTCAGAGATAGTATGGTAACTATCTCTTATTTATCATTCATGTGATTTTTAAATCAAACTGGTCATGGATGTCCTATACTCATCATTCATGTGATTTCCAAATCAAACTGGTAATTTTAGTCAATAGATAAGTTGTTGTGTTAAACTATCACCTGTTGAAAGTTGAGGGTGAATAAAAAACATACCTTCAAATATGTCCTCTAAGCAAATATTTTTCTAAGCAATCAACGCCATTGCCCGAAGTTTTAGATAGTTGACAATTGTTGTATACATATATGTGTGTGTCTCAATTCCTTGTCTGCACCAACAGGCAACGAAAAATTGATTATGCAAGACACCGATCCGGAGTCTATTTATTCACATGCAATTGGAGAAAAATAGCAGATCAAATGCAACAACAATAAAATCGCAATGTGAAGACAAACAACAACTATTATGTTGAACATGTCATTAACAAAGAAATAAAAGCAATTAAAGATGTAGGATAGTCAAATTCACATGAAAGAGGGTCGTCCAACTGTTGAACCCTTCTTAGCAGCAATAGATTAGATTATCCAAGGCAATATCAACCCATGCTCATGGAGAATGGAAGAGATGTTGATCATAGCCAACCTTTTGGGAATGCATAACTGAGCCAATAGAATAGATATCTTTATTATTTGCATTGGTCTTGTTTGTTCGTATATAAGTTCATCCTGCATGCAATTTGTTGCCTCCACCACAGGCAACCTTTTGGGAATGTGGATAATTGAGCCAATAGAAAAGATTCATCCTGCATGCAATTTGCTGCCTCCACCACAGGCAACCTTTTGGGAATGTGGATAATTGAGCCAATAGAAAAGGTTCGCCAGCTTGTTTATAAGTTTCTTCAGCCTAGGAAAAAAGATAAAACATTTAATCCTTCTTATCCAATGGAATCTGAGATGGATCTCAGAATTTAAGTAAATTAGTCGCGTCCTTTAAGCTTGAATTCGCAAGCTTAAGTGCATAATGTCATATGTGCATGCCCGTACAGTTTAATGATGGTGTCACCAGGTATCCATATCTAACCTCTAGTTAAGAAGGGAGAGCTTACCTAATGAATCCCTTCAGATAACAAAGATATAGCTCAAAAAATATTAAGCACAATGCACAGATGCATGGGCCATAAATGAACAAATGCTCATAATCAGCAAATGCGTGTATCACCTTTTTATCAGCCTTCTAAATGTATATGCCATCAATTATGAATTGATTGTACTTGCGATTGATTTTTGAGGAGTATTTAGATGTGCACTCTTATGCTTAGGCAGGTTGCTTCACTCGGTGGGTCTCCCCTTATCCGCTGAGATTTTATTCCTGTCTCTGCATTTATACTTGTATTTGGCTCTTTGATTGAATAAAGTCTGGCGTCCTTCAAAAAAATGGATGTTAAGCAAGCAGATAATCAGAGGAATGGGAATGCAGATGTAATGTACATATGGATGTGCAGAAGTTTTCGTGCAAGCCAATTGTCGTAATAAAAAAAGAATGGTATGAAAGATAGATAATATTTCGTACCTCAAGCTTAACAGAAAGGCTGAGCTGAGCAGGCAAGGTTGGATTTCAACAGGCAAGGTTGGATTTCAAATGCTGACGGCTTCTCTCCAAATACCTCCTGCAACTGTAGCAACCATTTAGATAGTCCAAGAGATGCAAATCGGCCTTCTTGCAGAGCAGAGAAAAAAGGGGATACGAACTTTAATTGTTTGCTTTAAAATCGCACGTCCAGCTCCAAAAACAACCTGCATACACACTGACCCCAATTTTTGGTCCACAGTTGTTTTTTAGTTGTACGGAAGTGTTGTTTTATGCCAAAAACAACACCAAAATGACCCCAAAAAACCACGTGGCCCGTTTATCCGGATTTGCACAAAGGGACAGTGGTTTTTTTGGCAGAAATGGTCTATACGTGGTTTTTTCGTGACTGTTGTTTTTTGGCAGAAATGGTCTACGCGTGGTTTTTTCGTGGCTGTTGTTTTTTGGCAGAAATGGTCTACACGTGGTTTTTTCGTGACTGTTGTTTTTAGAGGAGGCACATGTTGTTTGTCTTCTAAATAACACCCGTAGGTTTAGATATTACTACACATGAAAAATAAAATTACAACGTCAAAGGAAGATAGTTTTTAAAAAAGACTACATGTTATTTAGCCGGGTCCCACATGTGTTACTTAAAGTTAGCTAATGTTTTTAATGTTACTAACTATTGTTTTTTTTAAATAAGGACATATAGAAAAGCATTATTGTGACATGTAGAAAATCGATGTGTTATTTCTATTGTGCCTCTTAACCAATGAAATATCAACACATGGCATGCTTTTTAAATATAAAAATGTTATTTTGGCTAATCAAATATGGACACGTGGCATATTTTTGAAACAAAAAAGCATTATTATGACACATAGAAAAAACAACTGTTGTTTCTAATGCCTTATAACTAATCAGAAGTTGACACATGACATACATTAAAAACATTTACTCCCACTTAGACCACTTCCCAATTGTTTATATTTATATCCATTGTTTATATTATACTACATATATATATAATTAAAAAAAAAAACACAAAGAATCGATATTCAAAATATACAGCAATCTTGTTTATGTATTTTGAATGTATTTTGAGAAACAAATTGAATCTTAAATGAGAAGTATAGAACATAAAGAAACAAGCAATTGTTCTTGTTTCTGCTCTCTAATTACTTCAACAGTAGAAAGGTTTTTTAGGCTGGTCTAATAATAGCTTGTTCCTTTAGTTTCATTTCGCAGCATCTCTGCTCCATTTTTTTCGAAAGAGAAGGTTTCACGTTCAGACACAAGCAGGTGTCAGGTAGGCAAAGATGAGATTCAGGTAAGCTGCATCTTGATCGGCTTTGATTCCCAAGATAAGACAGCGCCGATTTCTACCTGCAAATAGAGTCACCTATCATTTAAACAACAACCTCAAATCTAACACAAGGTCAATTACTTTAAAGACAAAAGTAGCCCAATCTTACTGTTCTATCTCTTAAGCTTTGGTTTACAAAATGGAGCTTCCGCGAAGAACCCCAGCCGAATCCTTTGTTGCTTTGAGAGACCATTTCCTAAAGCGCCTAAAAATCCAAGTTAGTAATGCTAGGACTAGAGATAAAAAACATGAGAAGAAAAAGATAATGCCAAACCTTAGCACCAACAGAACGGTCCAAGCCACTGCTATATTGTGGAGGGTGAGGGTTAGAAATGGCGGATGATATAGGTCCGCCAAATAGTTTGGCTGTAACTGCTACAACTCGATCAAGCTGGAAATAAGCACCAGAGGTTTTGAAATTAGAAGAGAGTAAAACTAAGTAAAAGAATGAACTGAGATTCGATTTTATAGTTCTGAGAATACTTACTTCTTCCTTCAAACAAGCATTCTCCACACGAAGACGTTGTTCTTCTAAACCCATGTCTCTGAGGGAACCAGCAGGACCGCCACAATTAGAACAGGAAACCTTTCGGATTGCTTCATGCATTGTAAGATTATCCTGCCGGAGTTTCTCAATCTCAAGCCTGAGAATAGTATTCTCATGGCGTTGTTGTTGAGCCTATAAAAATAACCAACATAAGAATCTACAGATGTGTAACCTTCGACTCATAAACCGAAGACGCAACTCCAAAACAGAGATGAATGGGACGCCATAGCTCTGTTGCTGCTCCTTCGTCAAAAGCCGATGCTGCTAGTAGACGCAAGACGATCCCTTGCCTTACCGGACACGGTTAAGCTTGGATGACGTATTTGCAGGCTCACAGATCCATACCCACAGATCAAACCCCAGTTCAAGCCCAGATCAAACACACAGATCAAACCACATATGAAGAGATTATGCCATGCTGGAAGGTCATGCTGGCGCAAGCTCTAGGCGCCAAGACTGAAGGTTGAGCGCCATCCAATCTCCGCCGAAGCTAGGCGCCAAAACTCTAGGCGCCAAGACTGATGCTCTGCCATCGACAATCCCAGAAACACAAATTCAGAAAGCAAAAGCTTTTCCGACAGCCAATAGGATTGCGGGATGAGGATCGCAATCTAGGCCGTTGGCAGGGTAAATATTAGCCGTTGGATGCAATCTAAAAATTTGCATATATATTTATGATTTTGTCCGTGGTATGTTTGTGAATTTTTTTGTTAGTGATTATTAAAATTTTTGACATGAGAAATATTTGTTGCTCTAGAGTTTTCATCAAAATTGATTGAAGGATTTCTTATATTATGCTTCATTTTATTAGTGCAGGTTGAGACATCGTAACCCACTGGCACGTGGGAATTCCTGCTTATTACACTGTACGTTATTTTTAAGAAACCAGGGTTGTTGAAAGCCAAGCGGCGCCGCCATTGCTCTGCCAGTCTTTTAGGCAGAAGAACTCTGCTCCAGAGGGACTAGAGTTCGAAAAATATTTAACCTATACCTAATAATTTGCCATCTATATAACATGTGTACCAGATTTAATATATAACAAGACATAAATTTGCCAGATTTTACATTAAACTATGTTTTTTAAACTGGATTTTTTCCGGTGACCAAACATTCAGACCAGCAATTTTGAAACTGGACTAGACAAACATAGGGGCTTACCAAGTAATTTTCGAACCCTCATTGGGATATCATAGACGTATTAATGAAAAATATTCAAAGATCTTATGAATACGGTTGGATACATTAACCAAGGGGGATTCACTGTAAGTGCCATACAATGTGCCTGAGTGACTTGTAGGGGGGTTTTTTCGACCCATTTCCATACGTATACGTAAGAGGTAGGGGGGTTTTTTGCCACTACTTGGGGTAAACTTTGTACGGAAGGGGTCGAATTTGCCTTTCAAGAAATCGTATACGGGGGTGTTTTTGATCACCCTATGCACGCACATGGCATACCCCCCTTACTATAAGTGAACCCCCCGGGACATTAACGAGTTTGTTATTATTACATTTTATCACCTTCTTGATCAAGTAATTTCATGCCCCTTACCATCATATTGGATACTTCTTGAACATTTTTCACATGTCAAAAATACCATTTTTCCTAAAATTTTGCCTAGCCAAATTGAGCCTAGCCAAATTTTGCCTAGCATGTTTGAGCCACCTTGGAATGTTCGAGCCACCTTGGCATGCTTGAGCCTAGGTGGCATATTGGAGCCTAGATGACATGTTTGAGCCACCTTGGCATGTTGAAGCCTAGATGGCATGTTGGAGCCCGTGTGGCATGTTTGAGCCACCTTCGCATGTTGAAGCCTAGGTGGCATGTTGAAGCATAGGTGGCATGTTTGAGCCACCTTGGCGTGTTGGAGCCTAGGTGGCATGTTGGAGCCTGCATGGCATGTTGGAGCCTGCGTGGCATGTTTGAGCCACCTTGGCATGTTTGAGTCTAGGTGGCACATTGGAGCCTAGGTGGCATGTTGGAGCCCGCGTGGCATGTTTGCGCCACTTCGGCATGTTTTAGCCAAGGTGGCGTGTTGGAGCCTATGTGAGATGTTGGAGCCTAGGTGGCATGTTTGAGCCACCTTGGCATGTTGGAGCCAGCGTGGCATGTTTGAGCCACCTTGGCATGTTTTAGCCTAGGTGGCATGTTGGAGCCTAAGTGGCATGCTTGGGCCACCTTGCATGTTGGAACCACGTGGCATGTTTGAGCCATCTTGCCATGTTTGAGACACCTTGGCATGTTGGAGCCCACGTGGCATGTTTGAGCAACCTTGGCATGTTTGTGCCACCTTGGCATGTTTGAGCCTAGGTGGCATGTTTGAGCCACCTTGGCCTGTTTGAGCGTAGGTGGCATGTTGAAGCCTAGGTGGCATGTTGGAGCCCGCGTGGCATGTTTGAGCCACCTTGGCATGTTTTAGCCTAGGTGGCATGTTGGAGCCTAGGTGGCATGTTGAAGTTGGCAACAAAAGAAACACGAACCCTCTACATGGCAGTATTCCGCAGCCACCTCTTAGGCCAATCTACGAACGTGTTGGACATGAGCTACTTTGGCGCTTCTTAGAGAAGGGGTGGTCTTCTGCCCACGAAACTTGGTCTCCAGGATAATGTCAACATTTTGGGTCCATTGGCAGAGTCAGCTCACATTTCTGGAGTGGGAGAGTTACCCGTCCGTGGCCAGGGGCCTTCGGGAGAGGACCTTTGGGGCGAATTGCTTCCAGAAGGTTTTATGGGTCCACCTTCTGGCGTCAACACCCTCCATCTACGTGATGACATTTGCAAGATTCTGGTCGAATTTTAACTAGGATATGGCCTCCGAAACATAAACCCTGTGTGTTGCTAGGTTATTGAAGGGTTTATGTTATGGAGGTCGAGTTTTAGTCGGTTGCACTTGGGACATGGTCGAGAAGCTGCATTTGAAAATGCAAAGCAATAGGAACTGACAGAATGGGGTTTGGATATATCCTCCTTCCAGTGTGGCAATTACAAATCAAGAGCGCCTTTTGCAGTAGCAAAATTGTTTGGGATCATTCAGGATGGCCAATAAATCCAAACTCTGTTATTTCAGTTGCTATTTTAGAAAAGATACACCTAGTTATTCAAGAAAACGACCATTTTTTGGCCTCCGAAACGTAAACCCTGTGTGTTGCTAGGTTATTGTAGGGTTTACATTTCGGAGGACAAAACTTGGTCGTTTTCTTGGATAACTAGGTGTACCTTTTCTAAACATGCATGCGGAGCCATGGCAACTAAAATAACTGAGTTTGGATCTACTGGTCATCCTGAATGATCCCAAACAATTTTGCTACTGCAAAAGGCGTTCTTGACTTCTAATTGCCACACTAGGATGAGGATAAATACAAACCCCATTCTATCAATTCCTATTGCTTCTCGTTTTCAACTACAGCTTCTCGACCATGTCCCAAGTGCAACTGACTAAAACTTGACCTCCATAACGTAAACCCTTCAATAACCTAGTAACACACATAATTTATGTTTCGGAGACCATATCCTAGTCAGATTCGACCAGGATCTTAATATCATCACGTAGAGGGAGGGTGTTGATCCCAGAAGACGGACCCTTAAAACCTTATTTGATTCACCTTGGCATGTTGGAGCCTTGGTGGCATGTTAGAGCCCACGTGGCATATTTGAGCCTCCTTGGCAAGTTGGAGCATAGGTGGCATGTTGGAGCCCATGTGGCATCTTGGAGTCTAGGTGGCATGTTTGAGCCATTTTGTCATGTTGGAGCCACCTTGGCATGTTGGAGCCCACGTGGCATGTTGGAGCCACCTTGGCATGTTGGAGCCTAGGTGGCATGTTGGAGCCCACGTGGCATGTTTGAGCCACCTTGGCATCTTTGAGCCACCTTGTCCTGTTGGAGCCTAGGTGGCATGTTTGAGCCACCTTGGCATGCTGGAGCCTAGGTGGCATGTTGGAGCCCATGTGGCATGTTTGAGCCACCTTGGCATGTTTGAGCCTAGGTATGATGGCATGTTGGAGCCATCTTGGCATGTTTGAGCCAAGGTGGCATGTTAGAGCCTAGGTGGCATGTTTTAGCCTAGGTGGCATGTTGGAGCTCACATGGCATGTTTGAGCCACCTTGGCATGTTGGGGCCTAGGTGGCATGTTGGAGCCACCTTGGCATGTTCGAGCCTAGGTGGCATGTTAGAGCCACCTTGGCATGTTGGAGCCCACGTGGCATGTTGGAGCCCACGTGACATGTGGCCACCTTGGCATGTTGGAGCCTAGGTGGCATGTTGGAGCCCACGTGGCATGTTTGAGCCACCTTGGCATCTTTGAGCCACCTTGTCATGTTGGAGCCTAGGTCGCATGTTTGAGCCACCTTGGCATTCTGGAGCTAGGTGGCATGTTGGAGCCCACGTGGCATGTTTGAGCCATCTTGGCATGTTTGAGCCTAGGTGGCATGTTAGAGCCACGATGGCATGTTGGAGCCTAGGTGGCATGTTGGAGCCACCTTGGCATGTTTGAGCCAAGGTGGCATGTTAGAGCCTAGGTGGCATGTTTTAGCCTAGGTGGCATGTTGGAGCCTAGGTGGCATGTTGGAGCCCATATGGCATGTTTGAGCCACCTTGGCATGTTGGGGCCTAGGTGGCATGTTGGAGCCACCTTGGCATGTTCGAGACTAGGTGGCATGTTAGAGCCACCTTGGCATGTTGGAGCCCACGTGGCATGTTGGAGCCCATGTGGCATGTTGGAGCCACCTTGGCACGTTGGAGCCTAGGTGGGATGTTGGAGCCCACGTGGCATGTTTGAGCCACCATGGCATGTTGGGGCCTAGGTGGCATGTTGGCGCCACCTAGGCCCCAACATGCCACATGGGCTCCAACATGCCACCTAGGCTCAAACATGCCAAGGTGGCTCAAACATGCCACCTAGGCTCAAACATGCCAAGGTGGCCAAACATGCCACCTAGCCTCCGAAATGCCATGCAGGCTCCAACATGCCACCTAGGCTCCGACATTCCAAGGTGGCTCAAACATCCCACATGGGTTCCAACATGCCAACTAGGCTCCAACATGCCAAGGTGGCTCAAACATGCCACATGGGCTCCAACATGCCACCTAGTTGGCTCAAACATGCCACGATGGGGACTTAAAGCTACCGACACCCTTCCCCAAATCGAACTAGGCCGGGACTTTGCGCCGGCTTCCTCACCGTGGGGAGAGGCCGCACCCCGTGAGATGGACCTCGAAGGTTGACGAGGCAGCCTTTCCCGCGGTGCTCGCCGGGAGAGGGCAAATGCCAATGCCCCCCTCCCAGAGCTCATCTTCCCTATCCAACCGTTGAATTCACTGTTCAAGTAACCTGCTTTGAGCATGTTAAAAAAAATCTAGGATCGGTCTGGGAGAACTTATCAAACCGCGAAGCGTACTGCGGTCGACCGTGTAGAAACCCAAGTGTTTTGTCGTTGGGGCAGTACAAAGGCTCCGGAATGGAGATTCGACTTTTCCATGTCATTTGGAATGACGAAATTACCCCAGGGACCAAGTTATACGGTCATTTTTTGCAATGAAAGAAACACGAACCATCTACATGGCAGTATTCCACAGCCACCTCTTGGGCCAATTGACTACGAACGTGTTGGACATGAGCTACTTTGGCGCTTCTTGGAGAAGGGGTGGTCTTCTGCCCACGAAACTTGGTCCCCAGGGTAATGTCGACGTTTTGAGTCCATTGGCAGAGTCAGTTTCACAGTTCCGGAGTGGGAGAGTTGCCCGTCCGTGGCCAGGAGCCTTCGGGAGAGGACCTTTGGGGCGAACTGCTTTCGGAAGGTTTTAAGGCACTACAAGAGAATGGGGCCTATAGTGTCTAGTATATTGGCAAAAATTTTGACACTAAGTGGACCTTCAATATTTCTAAATGGTCAAAATCCCGACACTATAGTAGACGTCATCATTGGTCACTGGGGTGACCACCATTCAGTCCAGATTGTGACAAAAAAAGTTCGACACTACTAGAGTTTCCAACACATTAGGGATTTTTTGAGATCATAAAAGGGCCTTCTAAGAACTGCTGACTAAGCTATATGAACTACCAATCAGAAAACAGAATTGGTAATCCAGTCAGCAAAACAGTTATAACTAACTCACTGGATCACATTTTCTAGCATAAGTGTTGATAGAAAAGTCCAAATGAGCTGCTCGTTTGGTGCAATAGATAGACCTCATTGAGATCTTTCCAATCTTGGGTGATTTGCATATCTTTTAGGCCCGTAGGATAGTAAAAAATGGTAAAAACCATATTTTTTGGAGTTTTGACAATCATAAGTGGTCAAAATATGTGCAAAGCACCTAAGATTGGAAAGATCTCAACGAGATCTATTTATTGCACTAAACGAGAGCTCATTTGGACTTTTCTATCAATAGTTATGCTAAAAAATGTGATCCAGTGAGTTAGTTATAACAGTTTTGCTGACTGGACCCGTCAGGCTCTGATTTCTGATTGGTAGTTCATTTATCTTCATTTGGCTTAGTTGGCATGTTTTGAAGGCCCTTTTTTAATCTCAAAAAAGCCCTAATGAGCTTGCAACCTGTAAATTAGCATCACAGATAATAGAAGTTTAGTGTCAAGAATATCAACAAGCATTTTGTTGAATTCCACAAAGGTTTATGACAAGCTTACATCAGAAGCTTACATCAGGTTTAAGTATGATTTGTGGCAAAACTACAAATATATAGTGACAAGCTTTGAATTATATTTTGTATCAAAATTACACCAAGGTAATAGACCAGTTACAAGGGCACCAGTTGTCTAATAGTACCAACTTAGCAACAAAAATTTGTGAAGAATTAACAAGCACCATTCTCAAGATAGTGACAATCTAGCACCAAAACATTGTCAAAAAATACCAATACAAACTGATTGCACCTTACAAAAATAAAATTTCAAAAATGGGAAAAGTAATAACTTTGATAATTGAAGACAAAATAACCAATTTCATTATCTAATAAGGATTGGAATACAACAAAGAAATTTTGACATGCTTCTCATAATACATTTCAAATGTGCCAGCCAACGACCTCTAACTTCAAGACTCTTGACTTTCAAAGTCATCTTTATTTTGTTCAAGTTCGTTTCTTTTGCCTTCATGATTGTCCTCCTCCTGAATAGTTCAATGTAGAAATTAGCTCTAATTGAAGGAATTCGATGCAATGCAAAATGCTTTAAAACATATGAAACAATAAAACTTCATACCCGTTCTTTATCAGACTCACTATCAATATAGCAAATGTTCTGCATGTAGAATATACAAAATATAAGGTTAATTTGCATTGAAAGAAACCACAGTTATCACGTCAAATACGTTTAATGTGTTCATAACTTCTTTCTCCTTCTTCGGTTTCATCTCAAAGATGATACCTGGGGTTGTCCGTTAACATAGTCCAAGGCTTTAAGCTCATTAAAAACTAGAATAATAAATTATGAGAAATGAACATTTAGCTGCGGCAAAAGTTGAAACATTCAAAGCTGCGATATCAACTGCAGTAATCATGTCTGCCCTGCATATTATTATATCATATTTAGGGAGATATAATAGGTGCTGCCCTGCATATTATTAGATCATAAGTTTATGAGTTTATATGAATTTTTCTTTACTAGCTTATTTCTTTGCAATTCCCTGAGGATTTTACTGGAGGTTCTCCATCTGCTTGCATCTATATGGCAAAATGGTGCAGAATACTTGGCAATAATAGTACACCTAGAAATAAACCTGGATTTTGAAAGCTTGTTACTTACTGTGTATATATTGCCGTAGAGACAGATATTGATGCCAAATCAAAGGACTCTAACAGTAGGGAGCATTACAATCATGCAGCATTTAGATATAGATGGATTATGGTTCACTCGAAATCGTATAGGAGTGGAATGAAAAATTAGAGCTCAAAAACTCTGCATAAATCTAAATGCTTTCTATAAAACAAGCCATGTGCACTGTTTAAAGGTTCATGGTGACACAAGAAATCAGAAAAGTACACCAGCTAAAGAATTAGCACGAATCAGAAATATCAGCTAAGAATTTGTAAAGCAGCTAAGGATTTAATACAACAGCTAATTTATAAATGCAGTAGCTAAAGAATTTGTACGCAGCTAATTCATAAGTGTACAGCAGCTAAGGAATTAGTGTATTTCAAAGCAAGACATGCATGACACTAATCTAAAGCAAAACCAACCTTTTTGGGCGATCATCTTCTTTCTCCATGCTTCATATCCGCCTTTTGCTATAATTTCCTGTAGCCAATCCTTTGTTGGCATGGACCCCCAATCCTGAAACTGTATTGTATTTTGAACATCCAAAAAAAAAATTGAAGAAATGTATTTGAAAGAAAATCGTCAAAATAATGATGACATTTACAAATTTAGTTTTAATAGTCATTATGCCTCCAGATCCAGTCAGTTGCTGCCTTTAGCGTCTAGAAGCAATATCTCTTTGTCATTGATAATTCTTACCAACAAAGCCAGCCCTCCAATCTTATAAAATCTGTGCCAACTTGTGCCTTACTATGTTCACCAATTGCTGCTCGTTGTCTCTGCTCTGTGCCCTGCTGCCAGATCTGCAGAAGAAAGATGGTGAGATCAAAAGCCAAATTAATCGGTACATCCAATGATTTTTGCACATGCATTCTTCAGATTATCAAAAGAAGATTTGACAGAGCCAGCAAAAAGATCAAGGAAGAAAAGAATACTTTCGTGACCAAGAGTGGCCCAACTTTGCATTTTCTGAAGTATTTGAAGGCAGTGGCGCATCTTTTTGTGACCACAGACCGCTGAATAATTTTCCATAGCAAAGATTTTTTGCCATTGCCAAACTGCCATGTCTTTTGCCTTTGCATGCCATAGCTTGCTCTTAATCCTCTGCTCTGAGATTCATATTTTCGCCAGCCATCTGTGACAAAAGCAGAACAAAAATGAAAGAGAAGTCTATTTTGTCGCCATCTCTGCCGCTGTGCTTCCACCCTCTTCCCTTCCCCTATTTCATGCTTCATAGATCCGCCACGCCAATCTGCAAGAACCGATCAAGAAGCTATCTGTTTGCCGCGATACCCTGCCATTGATTTTTTCTTTGTACTCTTCTGGCTGATAACAGCCGCCATTATCAGCCTTCTTCCCTCCTTATTTTTTGCCTTTTTGTTGCCACATTTTTCCTTACCGTATCCCATTCCATATGCTATATTCCACCTTATTTTTTTCCTGTGTTCACGTTTTTTACTCTAATGTTGGACTCTAATGGGTTTTTTAAAAAAAATTAAAAAAATATGTGCATCGTTGGTTTTGGCTTGCTTCCCTAGATGTCGTACAGGTGGCAAGGCCTCTCACCAACGTGGCAGTCCCATGGAGAGAATGGCGGTGCGGCGAACTCCTCCCTTGATACGGCTATGGCATTGAAGCAAGAAAGCCATGGCATCTCAGCACGGCGGACCCAAGCTTTGCGCCGAATTAAACTTTCAACGGATTTATTCTGGCTGCCCTGCTTTAGAATACAAGCTTTGAATCCTCTTGTTCAACTGCAAACCCAGTTCTATTTGATCCGATGATGATTTTCATGCTGCACAACACAAAACAGAAACAGTATGGAAACAATAAAGCTTCACATTCAAAGCCTCGGATTCGAAGCAAGGACGCCAAATTAAACTCAAAGCTCTCTTCACTGCCTTGCTCTCTTCCCTGATCTAGCCCGCCCTGCTCTCTATGCCCATCCATGTCTCTAAATCCATGGCTGCCTAATATCATCGTCGCCCATCCATGTCTGTAAATCCATGGCTGCCTAATATCATCGCTGCCCTGCAAGGGAAACCACCCTGTCTCACACAATCGGCCATCCCTCTGTCGCCCAAAATCGCCTGAGAACTTGGCCCCTGCCAAGCCCTCCCCAACTGTAAGGTTAGGAAAAAACGTGCACACAGAGGTTGCAAAAAATGGACGGCCACGCCCTTTTTGGAATTCCACAATAAAACCAGACTTTCAAAAACAATTGCACAACTCCAATACCATATTATTTTTACCTGTTCACTTTTTAAGCAGGGTTGCAATTCTAGCTATGCCACGTGTCTTAGCACGTTAGCTTAATTCCATCAAAACCATGGATCTTCTAACTTTTGCATCTAACGGCCAGAAAAATTAAAAAAGGTAAGAAAATTATGTTCATGCATCCTTCTTCTAGGGCAAATCTTGAAGAGCAGGTGCGTTGGCAGTGGCAAGAAAATAGGGAAGGCACGACGCCTCAGATGGGCAATGACCAGCACCTTCTTGCAATTCAATGAATTCATTCACCATGAAAACTGGAAAAGTCGGGCCATCAGCAACCCTCTATACATGGGCAGGTGACGTACTGCTCACTGGCCTGCACATGTGAATATATCAGTTTATATAGATAAAATAATTAGTTCCTAGAGTTTCTATATATAGGTTATGTACATTACAAGTATCTCATATTTGATGAGTCTTGCCTTCCTAAGAGGTTTTCTCCTTTGTTCACATTGTCAAATACCCTTCACTATTTACTATTCCCCTTCGTCCAACTAGTTCTTAAATGTCCAAATCATTTTTCAATCGTATCAAGTAATATCCATTGGTGCAGTACTATATCTTATGTATGCATATGCAACACAAGTTTGTTGCAATACTAGACACAAAGTTGGATGGCATTCTGTTGTAAGTCTTAAAAAAATGTTGTAGCGACTTAGGTATAGTGTTGTTTAAAAATTGTTGCAACAATCCACTTAAATTAGACAAATGCTCCTCACAATTTAATTGAAATATTAGATAAAAAATTGGATATCATTTTGTTACAAGTCTTAAGAAAAGGTTGTTACATCTTAGTTATAATATTGTTCAAAAGTTGTTGCAATAACCCACTTAAATTGCGATAAAAAAAGTTGACAAAAGGATGTCATTGCGTTCGACGAGATATTTGACATTATGCACTAGACATAAATTTGACACAACGCAAGCACTTTGTGTCAAGATAGTAGCAGTTGACACAAAATTGTCACTAGACCTATGGCTTGTCATAAGGGTTGACACTATACCCCCCATCCTCTTGTAGTGAGGGTCCATCTTCTGGCGTCAACACCCTCCCTTTACGTGATGACATTGTGCAAGATTGTGGTCGAATCTGACTAGGATATGGCCTCCGAAACGTAAACCCTGTGTGTTGCTAGGTTATTGAAGGGTTTACGTTATGGAGGTCGAATTTTAGTCGGTTGCACTTGGGACATGGTCGAGAACTTGCAGTTGAAAATGCGAAGCAATAAGAACCGACGGAATGGGGTTTGGATTTATCCTCCTCCCAGTGTGGCAATTAGAAGTCAAGAGCGCCTTTTGCAGTAGCAAAATTGTTTGGGATCATTCGGGATGGCAAAATTGTTTGGGATCATTCAGTTGCCATGGCTCCGCATGTGTGCTTAACAAAGGCACATCTAGCTATCCAAGAAAATGACCATGTTTTGGCCTCCAAAACGTAAACCATGTGTGTTATTAGGTTATTGTAGGGTTTACGTTTCGGAGGCCAAAACGTGGTCGTTTTCTTGGATAGCTATGTGCACCTTTGCTAAACACACATGCGGAGCCATGGCAACTGAAATAACAGAGTTTGGATCTATTGGCCATCCCGAATGATCCCAAACAATTTTGCTACTGCAAAAGGTGCTCTTGACTTCTAATTGCTGCACTGGGAGGAAGATAAATCCAAATCCCATGCCCTCAGTTCCTATTGCTTCACATTTTCAACTGCAGCTTCATGACCATGTACCAAGTGCAACCGACTAAAACTCGACCTCCATAACGCAAACCCTTCAATAACCTAGCAACACACAGGGTTTACCTTTCGGAGGCCGTATCCTAGTCAGATTTGAACAGGATCTTGCATAATGTCATCACGTAGAGGGAGAGTGTTGATGCCAGAAGACGGACCCTTAAAACCTTCCGGAAGCAGTTCGCCCCAAAGGTCATCTCACGAAGGGCCCTGGCCACGGATGGGCAACTCTCCCACTCCAAAACTATGAACTGACTTTGGCCTCTCAGAGGAGCGCTGATAGGAAAGGCTGCCTCGACAACCTTTCTGAGGTCCATCTCCTGGGGTCTGGCCTCTCCCCTCTGTTGAGAAAGCTGCGCAAAGTCCTGGCCTGGTTCGATTTGGGGAAGGGTGTCAGCGCTTTAAGTTCTCCAAGCTCCCTCTATTCTATCCCTTGCCAAACTCCTCTACAAAAATTTCAAAGGTTATCATATTTCTTGCATAAAGTCCTAGTCATCATATCCATGTCACCAGCCATGTCACCAGCCATGTCACCTAAAATTTGCCAACATCACCCAATGAAAAGACCAAAGATGGACATCTTTTCATTTTTTGCCTAGTCAAAACTTGACCTTGCTTACTTGGCATGCCATGTCACAACTTGGGGTGCCTAGGTGGCATGCTTGAGCCTAGGTGGCATGCCTGAGCCAGGAGCCACCTTGGCATGTTTGAGCCTAGGTGGCATGTTTGAGCCACCTAGGAATATTGGAGCCTAGGTGGCATGTTTGAGCCAACTTGGCATATTTAAGCCTAGGTGGCATGTTGTGAGCCACCTTGGCATGTTGGAGCCTAGGTGGCATGGTGGACCCACGTGGCATGTTTGAGCCACCTTGGCATGTTGGAGCCTAGATGGCATGTTGGAGCCTAGGTGGCATGTTTGAGCCCACCTTGGCATGTTTGAGCCACCTGGCATGTTTGAGCCTAGGTGGCATGTTGGAGCCTAGGTGGCATGTTTGAGCCACCTTGGCACGTTTGAGCCTAGGTGGCATGTTGGAGCCACCTTGGCATGTTGGAGCCTAAGTGAGCCTGCATGGTATGTTTGAGCCTATGTGGCATGTATGAGCCACCTAGGCATGTTGGAGCCCACGTGGCATGTTGGAGCCCACGTGGCATATTTGAGCCACCTTGGCAAGTTGGAGCATAGGTGGCATGATGGAGCCTGCATGGCATGTTTGAGCACGTTGGAGCCTAGGTGGCATGTTTGAGCCATTTTGCATGTTGGAGCCACCTTGGCATGTTTGAGCCTAGGTGGCATGTTAGAGCCACCTTGGCATGTTGGAACCCACGTGGCATGTTGGCATGTTGGAGCCACCTTGGCATGTTGGAGCCTAGGTGGCATGTTGATGCCCATGTGGCATGTTTGAGCCACCTTGTCATGTTGGAGCCTAGGTGGCATGTTTGAGCCACCTTGGCATGTTGGAGCTTAGGTGGCATGTTGGAGCCCACGTGGCATGTTTGAGCCACTTTGGCATGTTTGAGCCTAGGTGGCATGTTAGAGCTACGGTGGCATGCTGGAGCCTAGGTGCATGCTTGAGCCAACTTGGCATATTTAAGCCTAGGTGACATGTTGTGAGCCACCTTGGCATGTTGAAGCCTAGGTGGCATGGTGGAGCCCACGTGGCATGTTTGTGCCACGTTGGCATATTGGAGCCTGCATGGCATGTTAGAGCCCGCGTGGCATGTTGGAGCCACCTTGGGATGTTGGAGCCACCTTTGTGGCATGTTTGAGCCACCTTGTGTATGTTTGAGCCACCTTGGTGGCATGTTTGAGCCACCTTGGCATGTTTCAGCTGATTGGGACCTGAGATCATGTGCATATGCTCAAAAAATGGATTTGAGGCATAAAAAAGCAAAACTCTCTCTCTCTCTCTCTCTCTCTCTCTCTCTCTCACACACACACACACACACACACACACACACACACACACACACACACACACACACACACACACACACACACACACACACACACACACACACACACACACACACACACACACACACACACAGAGGATCTGATAGACTTGTTGGTTCCCATGGATGTTAAAGTTAAATTCAGTTCAATTCAATTTTGGGATCTTCATAATGCCTTTGCACTCTAGTTCTCTATAAGCATGAGGGGTAAAGGGACAATAGATGAGATATTGCATTTTTGCAGCGGTCCTGCACCCCCTCAAGGAATACATATCAAATTCTTGATGGTTTTGTTGGTGTTAAGTAATTGAAGTAGTTGAAGTAACTTGTCTTACATAGAATACTAGTATAAGGACATGTGATCGTGCACGTGCATCACATGCAAATCAAGTACTCTGTCCTACCACTATAAAGACCCGTGATATGGAAGGATAGGACATGTAGAGAATCAAGTATTCTTTCCTACTTCTATAAAGACATGTGACAATAGAAGTATTACACATGTCGTAATTCATGTATTCTTTCCTACAATGCCTTAGCAAATAAAGTACTCTGTACTACTACTATAAAGACATGTGATATGGAAGCATAGGACATGTAGAGAATCAAGTATTCTTTCCTACTTCTATAAAGACATGTGACAATAGAAGTATTACACATGTCGTAATTCATGTATTCTTTCCTACAATGCCTTAGCAAATAAAGTACTCTGTCCTACTACTATAAAGACATGTTGAGTGGAAGTATAGGACATGTAGAGAATCAAATATTCTTTCCTACATCTATAAAGACATGTGACAATAGAATTATTAGACATGTAGAAATTCAAGTATTCTTTCCTACAGTGGATTGTATTATAAAATGACATGTCACAATAGAAGAAACTACAAAACAACAGTGGATGTTTTAGTCCACTGAAAAAAGAACACCATTATCGAACAAAACCATACCTCCACAAATCCACATGTAGGATTCTTTGAAAACAGGACATGTAGACCTACCAAAACTGATGTTTTCAACAGTGGACCAAAAACTGGGGTGAGTGTGATAAATGAGCTGCAGTTTTCTTTACACGCCCTATCTGGCAAGATTAGAAAAATTAATACCTAGAATAAAATGGGGTAACGGAAAAATGCAAGCTTTGGATTCGTTTTCCAATGATGCAGGCTAATCCTAGATCCACCATGTTCAATCAAGAGTGAATTAGACAAAGCAAGGCTGAACCAACAAACCTCGGTTGAACAAAGCAAGGTGGATTGGGATTCCCTGCTTTAGCTCCAGCTTCTGAGGCTCTACATTTAAAGCTTTGCTGAAGAGACCATCACTTTCGCTCATGATGTTGAGAAAGCAGTTTGCCATGCGTTTTCTAGTGTGAGAAATAAACGGCACAATGACAAATGAACTGCACAAATAGCAATAGCAAGGAAGAAACAACAAAAGATTATCAAACAAATAGCAGAGAAGAAATAACAGAGGATAAGGGCAGAAGGGCATGATTACCCTCGATATTTTACAACCCTCCGGGCATGCTTATCCTTCACATCTGCAGGCCGTGCTTCCAACAGAACTTTCATGAATTGGCAAAGAGCATGCAATACCAAGGCTATCAACCGTTTCTTTACCTGGCAAAGAACTCTCAACACCGAGACTACTAGCACCAGAACTACCAGGACCAGCCATTTCAAATGATCACAAAAAGGATGAACTCGTACCAGCAATAATCGAAGATGTCGTTCTTATAGCTCCACAATCTGCATGTGCCGAATTTGCATGTAGCTCACCCTGCCAGCATCCCTATCGATCTCCCGACAGATGAAGAACATCGAACCGTCTCCTCGCACGTGAAGAAGGCAATCCGAACCCCTCGAACCCCTAATTTTTAGTTCGATCATTTTTTTTTTTTTTTTGTGGTTCACCTGGAAAAAATTCCGGCAACCAAAAAACCCCAAACCATAGCAAAGTAATCTAAGGGAAAAATCTAAAAAGTTTTTGGGGCGCCGGAAAAACCAAATTTAAACAATAGATAAGATTGCTCTCCGAAGTAATTTTCACTTCAATCTATTTAGAATTAAACATTTCAAGAATATAAAAATTCAACTTTAAGTGATTTTACAAATATAAAATTTGGCAATCGTGATAATTTCTAAATAAAATTTGATGGGTTAATAAGTGATTGAACTAAAAACTGTTAATAAGAATATCACAATTTATAATTTTTACACTTTTAAAGATACTTTAAGGAAAGTTTTAGGTTGAAATTAATTAAATGATAAAGTTAATGTTTTTATAATAACTATTGAACAATTTATTATTGATGAAATGAAATATATTGAAATTAATCCGTAATAAGCTATTCCTTTTTTCTATGTCAAAACATAAACGTAATCATTCGATTAATTTCAATCAAAGATTTTCCTCTTTAAATATTAAAAGAAAAAACTATTTTAATAAGAAAGTGAAAATTGATTAAAGTGAAAATTTAAGTAATAAAGCAATTTTATACATTTCACAACACCACCATTTATTTTCCCCAACGTTCATTATGAATCTCTTCAAATTCCTCCTCATCAACTCTTTTCCTGCTTGCTTCTTCCAATATATAAGCTGCTTCTTTAACCATGACACTTCTTTTTGCGGCTAGATCAACAAAGTTCAACTGCAAGTAAAGGGAAATAACGCCATTATCTAGTCAAAAAAATAATAAATACAAAAAATTGAATAGAAAATAAAAAATAATAGTTTGTCAATCGTATTGGGACGTTATCAATGATAGCAAATTCACAAGCGAGTCTGATCTCCAAATTACACCCTAATGTTGAATATTTGAGTAGCAGATCTCTTGATAACTAACTAACTTTTGTTTTGCATGTCTTTGATAGATTTGGAAGAATTTTTGGTAGATTTGCGAAGTTTGAGAAGGTTTGTTCATGTGGAACCTTTTATTAAGATCATTTTTTTGTTTGCATTTCTCATTTGTTTCTGTGTTCCTTATTCTGTTAGCATTTATCTCTAACAAAACTTTTTAATGTTTGATGCTACACATGTCTTCGAAGATGGCTTTCCCTTTATTTTTTTCTGTTCTAGCTAATCTTGTGATCATTTTTGTAAATATGAGCATGGAAAACAAGATGACCTAGCACACACTAATGACCTATAGTGCAAATGCAGGTTCCTTTTTCAAAAATCTAAAAAATTTATATTTTAAAGGTCTTCTTCCCAAAATATGTCCATAAGATCATTTAAGAATTTGAAAACAAGCATTTTTGAGAGGGAAACTATCAATAGTACAGTTAATAATATGAAAACAAGCATTTTTGAGAGGGAAGCTATCAATAGTACATTCACTAAAAAGAAATGATGATATTTGATGGAAAAAACCAGTCCAGGAATGTTTCCTTGACTTATGCTTAAGTACTCTTTATTTGCTTGGCCAAATATCCACACGATGGAAGGCATTAAATTTGATAACATGCAGCGAGGAGGACACATACCGCGTGCTATATATCTTAGAAAGTAGTTCCCTGATACTAGATTATGATCCAAATGACAGAAAATCTAAATTGCAAATGCACAATGTGATTAAGAATCTAGGATCATACATCATGCAAAACGAGCAGCCTGGTAAGTGTCTTAACATGTCATCTCAACACTTAAGAGAATTTCCTGCTATAAAAGAAATGGAGATGCAAGGTTTAAGGAAAATATGTTTGGCCAACAATCAGTTGCAAACTATGCCTCCAATTGAGGCACCGAACTTAGAGCTACTTGATCTTCAAGACAATCCTTTAGAATTGGGGCTTCCAGGGAACTTCTTTGAAGGCATTCAGAATCTAAAATTAGTGCATCTTGATAGGAAGGAAGGAAGGAAGGAAGGAAGTATATAGGATTCAGTTTGAAGTCCCATTGCAGTACCTACAAGGACTGGCTAGTCTTGAAGTGCTTTACCTATCAAGGGATGTAAATGATTCTTACAGAATTGGTTACCTCTCTTGCAAAAATGACACACTAAAGAACTAATGAATGTGGCCATGTGCACCGCCCTCAAAGTAATAGCATGTAAGGAAGAAGCTCTACGTATTCGATCGAAACCAGCTCTCAAGGACGCTTAAAGAACGAGGCAACATTAGCATTTTCTTACAAAGAGGACAATAATGACTACGTTTATATGTTTTAATTACATAAGTTGATTTTTAATATAAAACTCAAAAAATAAAATTGCTTTATGAAGTAATTTTCACTTCAATCTATTTAGAATTAAACATTTCAAGAAAATAAAAATTCAACTTTAAGTGATTTTTCAAATTTAAAATTTGGCAATCACGACAATTTCTAAATAAAATCTGATGGGTTAATAAGCGATTCACCTAAAAACTGTTAATAAGAATATCACAATTTATAATTTTTACACTTTTAAAGATACTTTAAGAAAAGTTTTAGGTTGAAATTAATTAAACGATAAAGTTAATGTTTTTATAATAGATGTTGAACAATTTATTATTGATAAAATGAAATATATTAAAATTAATCAGTAATAAGCTATTCTTTTTTTCTATATTAAAACATAAACGTAATCATTCGATTAGTTTCAATCTAATATTTTTCTCTTTAAATATTTTAAAAAAATACTATTTTAATAAGAAAGTGAAAATTGATTGAAGTGAAAGTTTAAGTTAGAAAGCAATTTTATACATTTCACAACACCACCATTTATTTTTCCCAATGTTCATTGTGAATCTCTTCAAATTCCTCCTCATCAACTCTTTTCCCAGTTGCTTCTTCCAATATATAAGCTGCTTCTTTAACCATGATACTTCTTTTTGCAGCTAGATCAACAAAGCTCAACTGTAAGTAAAGAGAAATAACACCATTATCTAGTCAAAAAAATAATAAATACAAGAAGTTGAATAGAAAATAAAAAATAATAGTTTGTCAATCATATTGGGACGTTATGAATGATAGCAAATCTGCTTCTGGAATGGATTAGGCGTTCTCTTCCAGATCCACAAGCGAGTCTGATCTCCAAATTACACCCTAATGTTGAATATTTTAGTAGCAAATCTCTTGATAGCTAACTAACTTTTGTTTTGCATGTCTTTGATAGATTTGGAAGAATTTTTGGTAGATTTGCGAAGTTTGAGAAGGTTTGTTCATGTGGAACCTTTTATTATGATTATTTTTTTTGTTTGCATTTCTCATTTGTTTCTGTGTTTAGGTGCCTGCATTCATGTTCTACCACTGTGGATGCATTGTGTCATGTGTTAAACCTTTAGATTCACTATTAAGATTTACTTCTAGAACATTCCTTGCTTATTCCTTGCTTATTCTGTTAGCATTTATCTCTAGCAAAACTTTTTAAGGTTTGATGCTACACATGTCTTCGAAGATGGCTTTCCCTTTATTCCTTTCTGTTCTAGCTAATCTTGTGATCATTTCTGTAAATATGACTACGGAAAACAAGGTGACCTAGCAAACACACTAATGACCTATAGTGCAATTTCAGGTTCCTTTTTAAAAATCTAAATAATTTACATTTTAGAGGTCTTCTTCCCAAAATATGTCCATAAAATCATTTAACAATTTGAAAATAAGCATTTTTGAGAGAGAGACTATCAATAGTACAGTTAATAATATGACAAGCATTTTTGAGACGGAAGCTATCAATAGTACATTCACTAAAAAGAAATGATGATATTTGACGAAAAAAACAAAAAATTAACTTGATTTGTTATCTTTTCTTACAAGGTACATGACTTTAATTGGTGCTCTAAAAACGGTTTGTTGTGTATAAATTTGAAATATTAAAGAAACACTAATTTGGCAGTACCAGACAATCGTTTGAAAAAAAATTGGTAAGAAATGCACAACATAGTAAACACATGTTTTTAATATGCCTATTTTGAAAGTGACAAGGCCAATATAGAGATTCAAATGCAGCATTAAATACCCTTTGAAACTAGAGTAAAGTTACTAAAAAAAAACACAAGTTTTGTTGCAATTAAGCCAAAGCAATATAGGAATTTTGATGTTGCTCTCTTGTAGCTCGTACACCACAGAGAAAAATAATCACTAAACATTCAATTCGAGAAACAATAAACATTTTGAGTTGAGAATGCTATATGGTCATCTTGTCTGGCCAGTCTACACAAAGGGAAAAAACAAATCAAACTACCTATGTGTGCATAGCCAAGACCTTGGATTTTAGGTTTTGCCTAAGCTCGCATAAGAACAGAGATTTTTTTTTTTTTTTTTACGGTTTGTCTATGCGTGCATAGAAAGGCATAGAATGTTTTTATGGTTTGTCTATGCGGCATAGGAAGAGAGAAAGAGAAAGAGGGAGGGAAAAAACTCTCTCTCTGCGCGCGTAGACAAACCGTAAAAAGAATCTCTTCCTATGCGTGCATAGGCAAAACTCAAAACCCAAGGTTTAGTATGTGCACATAAGAAGAGAGGGGGAGAAAAACTAGCTCGAAGCACGTTTGATATATATTAAGTTGGTCATATTAATGATGTAGATGTCAAGAACCATTAATCATTTGTTCTACAAAGCTATTTCAAAGTTTACAATGTATATATTCGAATTCTTGTCAAAGAGGATGTTTTTTTTCATAAATAATTAACCAAGATTCACGTGATAAATTCTTTCGTCTTTTAGGTATTGTTGTCTAAGCGAAGTGCGAAAGCAATAAACTTTTAAAATGCCACAATCACTGGTTAATGACATGATATGCTCCTACGAAAGGATATTCCAAGTGTGAAGACTAGAACATGCAAGCAAAGAAAATGGTATACTTGGTATAATGGGAAAGGTAAAGTGGTCGCCAACAATACTCAGCAAAAAACATGGAGAGACTAAATATTGAGTCTTTAGTGGCTCACACATTAAACTCAAAGCAACATATTAAACTAGGAACAGTGCCCGGCGTTGCTGGGCATAAGCTCATAACCTATAAATGATACACTACAGTGATGAGAGAGGCAAGCATGAATAACCTAGATATACTCTATTGTTAAAGTAGTTGACACCGTTTCTATTTCCTTTTGCCATTTGCTATACCCCGCTTTTATACTTTTGTTTTTTCCTTTTCCTCGTACGTGTTTCCTTTTCTTCTTTTCTTTTTTTCCTCTTCTCACTTTCAGTTTTCTTGATAAACTTTTTCCTTCCTCTTTCCCTCATTTCTCCACCCTTTTCCTCTTTTCCTTTTCACCATGCTTTTTTCCTTTTTCCCCTTCATTTTCGTTTGACTCTTCCGTTTTCCCATAACCTTTCTACACATTTTTCCTCTTTCCTTTTCTCTTGTACCCATTTTCCTTTTTTTCCCACTCTTTCTCCTTTTTTTGCTTCCTTTTTGCCTTTCTTCACTCTTTCTCTCTTCCTCCTTTTTCCCGTGACCTTTCGCCCTTCCCTTTTCCCATTTCCCTCTTCCCTTTTTTCTCGTGCCCTTTTTTGCAGGTTCACTTTCACACTTTTCATCTGTCCTTTTCTTTTTCCTTTCCCTTTCCCTTTTTCCCTTCCTTTCTTCCCATCCTTTTCTTGTTCCCCTTTTGCCCTTCCCGGTCCCCATCTTTTCCTTTTTTCTCCTCTCTCAACCCTTTCCCTTTCCGTCTTCCCCTTTCCCAATGCCCTTTCGCTCCCCTTTTCCATTTTCCTTTCCCTTTCCCTTTTCCTTTTCTTTTTCCCATATCATTTTTCCCTTCCCTTTTCCTCTTTCCTCACCAGTTCACTCTTCCCCTTCTTTCCTTCCCTTTTTCACTTCCTTTTCCCCCTCTCTTTACCCTTTCCCATTCTCTATCCCTATCCCTATCCCTTTTCTTGATGGACTTTTTTTTCCCTTTCCTCATTTTCCAACCCTTTTCCTCTTCTCCTTTTTGTCGTGCCTTTTTTACCTTTCCTTTCCCCTTTTCCCCTTCATTTTCTTTTCACTTCCTTCTTTCCATGCCCTTTTCAACATCTCTCTTTTCCCTCTTGCCTTTTTTACTCAACTTTTTTTCCAGTTGGATGCTGCCTAGTGGCGTGACGTTAAAATACTATCTATCTATCTATCTCTTCCCCTTTTTTTTTCTTGCCCTTTTTCCATGTTTTTTTTTTCACCTTCCTTTTCTTCTTTCTTTCCCTTTTTTCATGTACCCTTTTCCCCTTCCCTTTTCCATTGTCTCTCTTCCCCTTTCCCTCATGCCCTTTTTCCCATGTTCCCTTTCCACCTTTCTCTCTCCCTTTTTTATTTTCCTTTCTCTTTTCCATTTTCCCATGCTCTCTTTCTATTCCTTCTCCCCACCCTTTTCTTGTTTCCATTTTTCCCCTTCCTTTTTCCTCCTTTTCCTTCCCTTTCGTCCTCCCTTTTTCCCTCCTTTTTTCTTTTCCATTTTCCTTTCCCTTCTTCCATGCCATTTTTCCCTTCTCTTTTCCCTCTTCTCACCCTTTTCTCTCTTCCTTTTTTTCCACCTTCTTTTTCTTCCTTTTTTCCATGCTTTTTCTCGCTTATTCTTTTCCCCTTTCTTCACCCTTTCCCTCTTTCCCTTTTTTTCGTGCTCTTTCACCCTTCTCTTTTTCATTTTTCCTTTCCCTCTTCCCTTTTTTTGGTGCCTTTTTTCCCAGGCTCCCTTTCCTTCTTCCTTTTTTCTTTTTTCATTTCCCTTTTCCCATGCACTTTTCCCCTTCTCTTTACTCCACCCTTTTTCTGTTACCCTTTCTCCCTCATTTTTTCCTCCTTTTCCTACCCTTTGCTTCTTTTTCCCTTTTACCCCTTGTTTTCCCCTCCCTTTTTCTTTTTCTCTTCCCTTATCCTTTTCCCATTTCCCATGCCATTTTTTCTGTTTTTTTCTCCCTTTCCTCACCATTTTCCACTTCCCCCTTTTCCCATGCCTTTTTACCCTTTCACGTTCCCCTCTCCTCAAGACATCAAAACATAACCAATCATAGTGGTCAAAAGTCGTGCGATAAATCTCTGCCTTTGGATGCAATTATATGATCTCGGTCATTCAAATTAGGGCTTGATACAACACGCTAAAACATTATAATATAAGATGGAATATAAAGCATGTAGACTCTGGTTCAACTTGTCACAACATGTAGAAAATCCAGATATTGTCTCAATATGCATAGAATCATTAATCTTCTGAAAACTTGGAGAATCCAGATATTGTCTCAATAAGCATAGAATCATTAATCTTCTGAACCATTAAGCTTGGAGAAAACTTCTGAACAATGACCTTGTGCTCATACAAAAGAGCACATAAGTTTGGGATTTCTCACTTGATGACTCAAATTTTTTGCTAGAAATTAGCATTTGGACCCCGTACTTTTCAGCTGAAACAAAGCTTGACCTTGCTGAACAACTACCTATAGCTCTTAGCTCCTTTCATTTTGGTGCATTTAAAGATGGCAAAGACTGAGCAATATCTAGCATTATAACAGGGGTTTTTTTTTTGTGATTTTATACGTTTTTTCGCATGGTTTTCATATGATTTCATGGGCGTATTGCACGAGGCATACTAATCAGTATATCTAGAGTGCACTCCGCATTTTTATTGTCTAAATTCCATATCCCCAATAGTTTACCCATTTTATTTTTATTTTGATTTCTCTATTTCTTTTTAATAAGCCACTAGTAAACGTGTGCCCGGCGTAGATACATGAAGCATTGAGAAGTTTCATTTTAGGGTTATTCTAAGGTTAGCTGAAGCATTCTCGGTCTCTATCTCAAGTATGCAGGTGCTGCGGGTTCGAGGTTCCGTGTGTTTTCTTAGTTCTGTTTTTCGTGTGTTCTTGGGGAGAAAATTTGTGTTGGCTCACGGATCCGACCATGGCGCCTGGTGCTGGTACAAGCTCATTGATCGGCTACAACGCCAAGGCCACACCGCCATAGTGTAGATCTATACGGTTCCGGTGTTCATCAAGGCCATACATTTCATCATTCCTTTTGTGGCTGTTCTTTCTTCCTAAACCTAAGTTTCATTGCTGATTAGGTCATATTAATTAGTCACAGTATGGGCGGGTTAGCAGCGACTAAGGTCATGGAGCTTTTTCCTCAAAAATTCTTTGCCCTGCTTTTTTATCCGCTCTACAATGCTTCGTTCGGAACCTACCAAACACCGGAAACAAAGTTTGCTTTGACAGAGGGTCCAATAATGGTGGTTGTTGGAGAAAACTATCTTTGGGTGCGGGGCCAGATCTATATATATGAATTTCTCTTTTTTTCCGCTTCCTTCTCAACGAGTCCAAAATGTCGACCACGGCCCCGTGGGTATGCTATGCTGCCATTTTTGCTTGTATTTTCTTTCGGTTGTAGGATCTAGATATTTAACACTTGGATTTCTTGCGGGCCTCACGAATTACGGTTGCGTTCGGGGGTAAGCGTGACTATCTTTGTTGACATGTGTCGGGGTAAATGCGGTTTCAAAGGAGGAAGAATACCCATGGTTTATACCTTGTTGTTTTCACCCGGAGAATTTCTCGATTTGAGTTTTGCAAGTTGAATGAAGGATTTTAACGTTCTGATTTTGAAGCATAAGATAAGATTTGTTGAATTACATGCAGACATGGAGAGCTAGCATATTGGAATGCATTGCCATGGCAGTCTTTGTGTTTGGCAGCATCACAAGCATATTTGTGGGCATAGAGCAGTGCACAGGCTCACCCCTAGCAGCAATAAGCATCCTGCATTTTTTCATGATTGCATTCTTTTTCATGGTAGCAGGTCCAGCAGGAGGAGGCCATCTTAATCCTTGCATCACAACATTGATAATGTTGGCTGGCCGCGCCACTCCGTCCCAGGTCATCCTCCTCATAATAGGCCAATTCATAGGCTCGGTTCTGGGATCTCTATCCATCAAAGCCATAGCTCCAGATCTAGCTCATAAACATCTTCTTGGGGGTTGCATAATCAACACCCCTCGCTGTAGTAGATGCCCCATTTCAATTCCGACCTCTCTGGCCAAGGATTTGGGTTTCATAGGATTTGGGCAACGAGAGCTGTTGGATAGGCATATTCACCCCTTATTCCTTAATCTACACCGTACGTAAAGTTCCTTGTTTGTGGGGTATGCAAGTACAAAATTTGCTATACTGTATAACAAGATTCGCAAAATACTATAAGATTTCAAGCGAAATACTATATGGTGTTGATTTTGTACGTGCAAAATACAATTATGAGGGTTCTCGCTGCCCTACGTCACCTCCCGTGTGAATATGCACCCAAACCAAAGGGGGTTTAAGGGGGATTTTAATTTAAATGTGTTGGACCCAATGGTTGTGTTAATTAATGTCAATGGTAATATGGTAATTATGTGTTGGTTGTTAATGTCAATGGTTGTTATGTGTTGGGGGATTTAATTTTTATATCTTAGATAATGGTTTGTGTTGCAAAAAAAAAATTTTGGCCCCTTTGGGGCCTTAGGGACGTCCCCCCCCCCGTGTGACAAAAATTTTAGAATTCAAACCAGAAAAAAACTAGAATTCATTTGAGGCTTTCATCACCTGTAGCTTTTGAATTTCATCACAATAAAACGAATATAACATAAGTAAAAGTTACCATAAAGATAGAGCAGATTGATCCCATTATTCTGAAAGTCATAAAGTTTGCCACACCCATACACAAACATTTTTCAACTGGAATTTAACAGCAGCCTTTGGCCTCCATGGATTCTTGTGGTGAGAAACCAAAGTGGGAAACTTTTCTGCTTGTTAGCACAAGGATCTAGAAGCCTTGGAATTTGCTTAATAACTGCCTCAAAATCTAAAAATGCATGGTAATTTTTTGCAACCTTCATTCGGAATGAGCCATAAAGCAATATCCAATAGCGCAATCCTGTATTAATCAGCTGGTAGGATGTGAAAGCCTACCAAACCCGGCCGAAAAATTGCTGTTTTAGCATAGATAACTTAACCAAACATATCCATATCATACACTTTCAAAAAGATCTCGCATAGAGCTTTCCAACGCAATAAAAATCATCTCAAACAGAGCTCTGGATCAAAAGTTATGATAAGAAATGTGTTGCCGGCGGGGAAACTGCACTACATGCGCCCTTCAAGCCCTTCATGTGCCCATTATGCACACACACACAAAAAGAGGGCTTTTGTTGTGAGCCATTGGTTGTTGATCATTATGCACCACACGCACAAAAATAGGGCTTTTGTTGTGAGCCATTGGTTGTTGACCATTATGCACCACACGCACAAAAAAAGGGCTTTTGTTGTGAGCCATTTGTTGTTGACCATTGGAAAAAAAAGGCTAAAATCAATGGCTCAGAAATGGTGCACTCTAGATGTACGCATTAGTACATCCATTTGAATACATCACGGAATCATAGGAAAACCTTAGTGAAAAGCGTACAAAAACACAAAGAAAACCCCCTGTTATTATGCTACATATTTGCACCTATAGTATACCAATGGTTTGAGGAATGCTAGTATTTAAGGTTCATTTTTTTACTTAAAAGCAGCAACTAGTCTTTTTCTTGTTGTCAATGATGCAACTAGTTCTTAAGTGTTTCTGGTCTTTAGTGCCTACCTAGTCTCATAGTTCTCTTTTTATTTTGTATTAAAAGACAGGAGACTAGCTTGCTAGCTTGTGCCTTTTCTACCATTATAAATGGTTGCCTAACCCAAAGCTATATGCATGTATGGATGTATGCAACTTGGAGAACGAGGATTTAACTGTTTGTTCATTATTAATAAATTCTATTATTACATGCTACCTCAGGTATTAGTATTGGTATTGCTATAATATTATATGTCTAATTCTATGCAATGTTTTCGTTTCTATAATTTGAGCACCTCTAGTTTGTTAGATTTGTTTGTTAGATTTGTGAGGCTATGATATACCATCCATCATTAGAGTATTAGGTAATGTCTATATGTACACCCCTACACTATCCTTAAGGCCCTGAAGGGGCCAAAAATGTACACTATCCTTAAGGCCCTGAAGGGGCCAAAAAAATTTTTAGTTAACACAAACCATTAACACACAACTAACATTATTAACACAAACCATTGCATTTGACACATTTAAATTAAAATCCCCCTTAAACCCCCTTTGGTTTAGGTGCATATTCACACGGGGGGTTACGTAGGGCAGAGAGAGCCTCAAAAAATTTACAATGCATGTACAAAATTAACACCATTAAGTACATTCTCTCAAACCTTATAGTATTTTGCAAACTTTAATATACAGTATACAAAAACTTGTACATGCATACCCCACAAACGAGGATCGCTATGTACGGTCCAAATCTTGGAATAAAGGGCAAATATGCCCATCCGACAGCTCTCGTTGCCCGAAGTAACCCCTCGTGTGAATATGCACCCAAACCAAAGGGGGTTTAAGGGGGGTTTTAATTTAAATGTGTCAAATGTTGTGTTAATGTTAGTTGTGTGTTAATAAAGAAAACTTCCAACATTGCAAAATATGACACAAAATATAAATGCAGCAATGAGCATGTACTTCCTATCATATCTGTCCAAAAGCACTGCAGTTATAGCATAAGCAGGCATTTCTATGGCTGGATTCACAACTACAGTAAGATAAAGATTAGATCTCATATTTTCTGCAATATGCCATAATATAACTGAGATTATGAACCATATACAAACCATTACTATGATCCTGGCATGAGCGCCCTTACATCTGAACACATATGTAATGGTTATGGCCTTGGCATAACTAGGCTTCCCTTCCAACCTGCACTTTTCATCATCTGAATTTATCTATTCGAAAGAACCTACCTCGCTTGCTATGGTAATTCCTTCTGGTATAGTTGTTCTATTTTTCTTTGCAAATGATCTCATGATTTGAATAGATATGTCTGGTCTTCCCTGAGCTAAGTGCCATCTTGGAAATTTTGACATAAAGGGCAATACAAATGTAGCATAAAAAAGGGCAGGGAGTGATGTGAAAAATAAAGATATCTCTAGGAATTTGAGAGATATGCCAATGCTGGAAGAATGATGGTTCCTACTGAGAAGACGTAGAAGGCAGACATCCCTACAACTCTTTTTTCTTATAGCCCTACAGGTTCTGTACCTAGAATAAAAGAGTATAGCCGACAACACCTGCTCTTCTCATAAAGATCTTGGTCTTTGACTTAGCAATGGCTGACCCAACAGTTGTCGCACATCATCCAAGAGGTATACATGCCTCCATCATCCAGTCTGTGACGTTCCCCTAGAATATACGATATAAAATACGTATATCCTAGGCCCACGTCACTATACAAATCTACATTAGTGGACTTGTATGCACCAAGTGTGGGGGCATGGCCAACATATAAAAGGCCAAACCCTAAACCTAGACCACTTTGGCTCCACTAGGGCGAGCCCATGTGGCGGGTCACCTATAGAGTGAAGCCATGTGGAAATGGGTCACTTCCTAAGGTTGGCTAAGTTTTATAAATAACTTGGCCATGCCCCCACACTTGGTGCATACAAGTCCATTAATGTAGATTTGTATAGTGACATGGGCCTAGGATATACGTATTTATATCGTATATTCTAGGGGAACATCACACAGTCTGTGCAGATCACAAGGAAATGCGGCCAGCCTGTTACAATCACAGGCTAATGGCAAAAAAAGATCTGAGAAAGAACGAGGTAAAGGGCCTGAAAGGACAGTAGTTCTTACTCTGTCATGCTGGGACAAGAGCTCTGAGTGCAAGGGACGATGGATTGCAGGGCTCCAACTACACAATCGCCAGCTTCTGGACCAGATAGCAAATCTTCCAAAATAGGATTTGCCTATGCCGTCATAGGCAACCTAAAATTTTGAAATAGGCTTTGCCTATGCGATTATGGCACAACCTACCTAATTTTCTTAACATTCTTTTTTTTTTAACCTATCTTCTAGTTTTCAACCTACCCATTTTTTTCTCCAACCTGTCTATTTAAGTGGCACGTCATATTTTTATCGGCTTTACCGGGCTAGATGTTGGATCTATATCTGTGTATGCTCATATAAGCATCTTACGCTTTTCGACAAAGCGTACATAGCCAGTGATGACTTTAAGGTGTGAAACTTCGTAAAGTTGCTATATTTTACCATTTTTCAAAATCTGGATTCGATGGTTTACTAGGATGCGTACACTAAAGCAACTTCATAAAATCGCCAAAATTTGATAATATCGCATCCCAATTATAGTAAATTCGCCAAATTAATGGACATTTTACAACAAAAACCTCAATTTTATGGTAAGACATCCAATTTTACTAAATTCGTTTCTATAAAAATATTGGAAAAATAGGAAACAATCGCCACCATTTCTATAGTTTAGAAGCAGCTAGAGGATGATAAAGTCATCATTGGTACATAGCATCAAGTATTTCCATTATTTCAAAAACATATTAATACTAGAAAAAGTGCCCAGCGTTGCTGGGCTTTTTGTCGGGCGTAAGATAAGAAATTAATAAAATATAAATGTATTTTACAAAAGGTGCATAACCCCATCCATGTTCAAGCTAATTTTGAAAAGCGTTTCATGTACAAATGTGTGCAGTTGGTGCGAGGAGTCTTGGGGTAGTTAATCTTTGTCTATATAAAAAAGTAATTGGTCAAGTTCAAGGGATCTTTATAGAATAACCATACAAAGTATAGCAAAAGTGATGCATGAAGCTTTACCCCTTTAGGTTCAATTGTTGTGGGATAGGTTGACAACGTTGTTTTTTGTAGAACTTTTGATTATACCTTCGCAAAGGCGAGAGCGGGTCACTGGCACACCACAAAGTGGAATCGTTGTGCATACCCCCATCCACATTCAAGCTAATTTTGAAAAACATTTCATGTACAAATATGTGCATGGTGCATACTTGGGATAGTTAAACTTCCTTGTGTATATATAAAATATAATTGGTCAATTTCGAGGGATTTAAAATAACCATACAATGCCAAAGTATAGCAAAAATAATTAACCCCTTTATGTTCAATTATTGTGAATTAGGTTGACAATGTTGCTTCCCCTTTATGTTCAATTATTGTGAATTAGATTGACAATGTTGCTTCTTGTAGAATGTTTGACTATACCTTGGCAATAGCTCTATTCCACATCATAATAAAAGTGTTATTCCCTAAATATGTCCATCACTATCTAACCTGCAACTATAGGCATCAACTAATCCATGGGCTTTGAAATAGCTTTCACTTAACCAATTCAACCCATGGACTCACTTAAAGGGAAAAATGTATCTACTATGTCGTCGTCTTAAGGAAACTCTATATAACGTCTTGGGAGACTTGGGAGACTCTGTGAATACGGCCTTTTTCTAGGAGTGATGTTCAAAGAAGCAAGGTAAAGAATATAGGGGTCATGCCATGCAACAAATGGTTAATCCACCTTTGCAAGCTTTACTATGATAATTCAACAAGAAAAGGATGTTTAGACTGTAAATTTGATATATTTTTTGCAATAATGCATAACATGATACCTTAGTCCTTTAGAAAAAGCAAGTCTCATTGACAGAGTTGTACTATTAAGCAACTCGAGACAAAATGTAGAGCTCACTGAAACATAGATCAGACGCGGGAATCAAGCCATGCAACTAACTGAACTTCCTTCCTGGGAAGGTGAAGTAAAATAGCTACCTTGAATAGCAGCCTTGAATAGCAGCGGTGAAAGCAACCTTGAATAGCAGCGGTGAAAGCAAGTCCCACTGGGCATTAGGCAACTTGAGATAAAATGTATATAGAGCTCACGATAACACAGATCAGAAGCAGGGATCAAACTATGCAACTGTTGTAACTTCTTTTCTCGGAAGGTGGGGCGAAATAGCATTAGAAGAGTACAATTTTGAAGCAACTCCAAATAGCAGCCCGTGATAAGCATCATTCTTTCCAACATTGTCTTGCAGATGCATACATATTACATGCAATTATCCTGTAAAAATGCCAGTTCTGAGATCTCAATGACAAGTTTCTATGGGAACTGCATGTACATGATAATTTGGGTGCCAAAAACAAATATATTGTTAGTCAAAGCACTAAAAAGCAGTATACAACTTTAGAAGCATTATGGTAGACCTAGAATGGATGCGGCCGACCCATTCTATCATTGCTCCTAGCCATTTCTTGTCAAATCTGCAGAAATATGAAACCTTAGACAAACTACTATTAGCTTTTGTATCTTACCAGCATGATATTTTTACCAATAATTTTAGCAAGCCAGCAGCAAAAACCATCACAAAAATAGAATATGTTCGAAGAGCAGTATTATGTGTCCCACACGTGATATTGTATAAATACCATCAGTATTAGTACTAAGGAATGCACATTAGAAAATTGTTTAATAAAGTACATGATTCTCCATTACCATATAGGTACTTTGCAATAAAGTTATACTTGGCAAAACTGATTTGTGTAGCAGAGCAATCTAAGGACATAAAATGCCATATGTGACTGATATTGGGACTCTTTGCATTGGAGAAGTAACATATCAGCAAAAAAATTAGTGATTTGACTTGTTAATAAAATTAGAATGGCAATGCTGGACATTAATGGTTACTATGGCATAAAGAAGAGAGGAGAATAATACCATAGAACTGCATCGTAACATATAAAGAATGCGGGTCAACTTTGAACTGCTTGCACTTGTCTTCAATTGATAACTGTTATTAAAATTCAGAAAGAATCTATGTCTTGGATGTGTTCACATGCTCACCTGCAACAAATTAACATGGATTAAGTCAAGAGACATGTTTGAGGATTTGGAGCCCTTTCCTTCAGAGGCTGCAAATGCAAACCTCCATAGGTGGAGATCTATAACTTTGCAATGAAATACTTGTTTCAGATCATAATTCTTTAAATATCAGAGACGCAACACTTAGCAATGGAAGCAAGCAAAAAAAAAAACTCATACCTTCCCTGTCATTGCCAAAGCGGTTAGGGTCAAAACTCATCGAAAAAATCACGTTGAAGAGTTGAGATAGGGGTTACAATGCTCCGGCCTTCAAGAAATGCCATTCCATTAGATTTCCAGCAGTGCATAAACAACCCACTTGCAATCAGCCTCTTTTGCCTCATCCTGGGATTCCTACAGCACATGAACAATTTGAATTTTGAAGCAGTCCTGCAGAGAAGGTGCCAAGCAACCTTTTCATCTATTCATCATGGAACAGTGCCTTTTGTAATCAAGTAATTACTAAACGAATTGAGGTGGCTATTTTTAACAGCAGGCTTGAGGAGTGGACCCATGCAAGAGGGAACTCATCATCTCTGGTCTTTGTTGGATCCCTCCAGAGCGGAAACATCAAGCTTATGTTGCACTAAAGAAGCTTACCTTTCATAAGTAAGCGGATGAAACAACAAACTCGTGATTTAGCATAGTAAGAAATGCAATCATAACAGAAGTTTCATGAAGTAAAAGACAAAAGCTGGTGAAGACATATCTAAGGGTTAAGCTAATAGCAAAGCGCGGGACAGTTGAGAGGCATTTAAGAGGGAAATAAGAGTTACCTTTTGCAGCATCTATTTTATTTTTAAAAAACACCGAAAGACTCAGCTACATCTGTTGTCTTACTTACATCGTCGACATTTCATTTTGCTCTGAAGGCTGTGCATCAGACCTGCCTGTGAAGGAGCTGGCGCAGCTGGTTCAGCTTCTAAATTAGCACCGACAGAGTCTATAAATTCTGCATTAGGACTAACCTCATTCCCAGATACTGTGATAGACTAATCTCATCCCTATTATAAGGAACAATACCAGACAACCTTGCAATGCCAGATGAAGGATACGAAGCAGACAAAGGCACATAAAGCAGAGAAAGATAATCCCTTTTAAGCAGACCTAGTTTGCATCCTTGCATTGCTTGCCACTTCACACGCCAACATCTGATTCAATTCATTTTAGCATTATGGATTGTTATTATCTCAGCTTATGCAGAATATGGAAATGGAAAGGCGGCATTTGATTTATTCTATCAAATGCAAAGGCAAGGATCCAAGCCAAATGCAATTACCTTTGTTTCAGTTCTTGCTGGTTGCACCTATGAGGGTATGTTTGATGAAGCTTGTCACTGTTTTGATTCCAAGAGCCAAGTCTACAATGTTGCACCATTAGCTGAGCATTATACATGTATGGCTAATCTTCTAGGCCATCTAGGGCACCTGCATGAGGCAAAAGATATCATAGACTCATTGTTTTTTCAATGTGATATTGTGGTTGGAGGTTATTTCTTGGGGCTTGTTATATTCATGGCGCACTTAAGTTAGCTGAGTCTGCAATAGACGAAGTTGTCCAGTGCAGCAGTTTATATTTTAATGTCAAACATGTATGCTGTACATACAAGTTACTTTAATGATCAAGAAGACTTTTCTGAAACTTTAGATCACCAACAAAGCATGACCCAGACCATGTGATGTGAAGTTCCAGTCTATATTGGGCAATAGCATATAGCACCAGTGCTGATTGATGTACCAAAGCCTAATGAGCCATGGAGTGTCTTTTATCTCCCTTAGCAAAAATACTCACTTGTTCAATTGTCGCATCTGGATCCAGAGAGTTTGTGCCATAAATGCGGTTTTACCATAGATTGTCATCTAAGAAATTACAACAAAAACTAACCTTCACAAACATTCAAATGCTACAAAACTGGAAAGGTAGAAGTAAGGAAAACTTACACCAAATAGGAAAACTTACACCATTTGCATGCACTAAATGCAAGGTAAAAGAAATACAGAAGGCATATTTGTGTCAGACTGGTGAAGAGGCAGCTTTGTGCAAGCAGTCCAAAGATATTTTTGGAACCTTATTGTGTGATGGATGGCATGGCTCATATCCATGAGATCTTTATTTTGGCGTAGCCAGCATCAGAGCCAAGAATCACAGAAAAAAATGGGATAAATATCCAATTCTCTTGCATTCTATTTCGATAAACAAATTGCAAAAAACAAATAGAAAGTTTGAACCTAAACCCATCAAAGAAGATATAGAGAACAAAGGGAAGAGATATTGCCCAGAATCTTTCATATGGCTTAAGAAACCTCTCTGTGTCTATTGCTTAAAAAAAATATCTCTATGTCTATTTCGACTGCATCTTACCATACTGTGTTTATTTTGGCTGAATGTCGTGGAAGCACAAAAAATAACTTAGATGCCAAAATGAATCAGTCGATAGTATGAAGTGCTCCCTAACCTGAGTCATGCTTCCATTTTTCTTTTGTGTGGAGTCATATATGGACGCTAGCAGCAAAACTCCTCTGGCAAACAATGCCATAAATGATCGATCCCTAGATGTTCTTAAACATGTCTAGGAAAGGGCTCCAAATCCTCAAACATGTCCTTGACTAAATCTAGAGAAATCTAACTCTGCATAACATGTCCTCAAACATGTTCCTTGACTAAATCTAGAGAAATCTAACTCTGCATAACTCTAGAATCTAACTCTGCATAATCCGAAATGATTCCTTGTGTTTTATAATAAGGCCCACATTGCAAGAGGCGATATCTACTACGAAAAATAAACCTGGCCATCAAAAGCAAAGGAGGAAAAACTTACACAAACACGGCCTTGCATTAGGTTGCTCTCCACATCCGAGTCTCCCAGTGGCATGATAAGCTCTCCAGATTCGAGTTTGAGGGATCCCACTATCCCATAGCCACCCCCAATCCGGGCCATTTGGAGCCATATTTCAGTAATAAATAGATAAATTAGAATAACGTGAAGGGGGCATGCAGATCGGGGCTTTTTTAGCTGCAGCGCACGCTTCCTCTGGGATCATGAATTAGCCTAGCACAAATGCCCTTTGGAATCCGGATTATTGAGATCGATGTCAATCATGGCGGCTTTGGACAATGGCGAGAAACAAAACAAACAGCGCCAAATAAACCGCTGAATCCAAAGGGACGAAAATAACTAAAGAAGGTCAACGGCCGAGATGCTCTGCTAAGAAGGCGTCAACAGGTTACAGTAAGAATAGTCATGATCTGACGGCCCAGAATGAAAGTTGTGGGAAAAGAAATGGACGGCCGAGATGCTATGCACACACTACATTTTGCTTTTATTATATATAGATAGATATAGATAGATATAGATATATAGATTGTATTCTAGTATGTTATTAAGAGTTTTTAAATGTCTTGGCTGCTATTGTATATCCTGCTCAAATTTGTAGTCAAGATATCCTTAAACATTTTTTGTGTAATCACTATGCTATGTCGTCATAGCCACATCTCATTTTTACTGTACGAATGCCGTCTTTGAGAATCTTGTTTTTTCTTTTTGTAATGATGTACATTGACTTATGCCGTCATGGATTAGTAAAAGCCTCCTTATTATGTTTTCAAACTATGCCATTTCTATACTGTACTATATTTATGTGCTTTTCTAGAGGGGGCAAATTTTTTTACAAAAATTTTTAGTAGGAAGAGCGTTAAAATGTTGGTTCATTTTTGAAGTGTGCCCTTTGTTTTAGTTTGACCCCGAAACTAGCAAAAATTTAGAGAATATTTGGGACTATTTTTTTATTAATGCAATGGCAGGTCCTTAGCGCATTTGCAAGGTCACCTTGTTGGAAGATATAGATGTTGATGAGGTTGAAATTGCTGGCCCGAGCTTTGGTCTCAACATTACTCAAGAGCTTTCTCTTTTGAATAATGTTCTGTCCCTGAGGTTGATGGCATGATTGAAAAGATCGATTCTATGGTATTGAATGAGCATCAGCAGGAATTTAAAGGGATAGAATGGGGTGTTGAAGGGTACATTGCAGAAGAAAAGGATGATGCCATTGGATGAAGCTATAATGAGAATAATGAACAATGGTGGTGTAGATAATTTCCAAGCTCTAACTGAGTGAGCGAGAAGAAGGTTCAATTTGTGGAGGAAGCGCTTTTAATCACGGCCATTCAATTTCTATTGAAGATCTTGATCACAAAGTATTAAATAAGATGCTTGTTCATTTAATCATCCAAGTGGAGAAGAAAAATGACTTGTTGTATCCTACTGGCAAGTAATCTCATCTAGTGTGCTTTTTCTTTTGTTTTATTACATTTTATTTAGTGAAGTTTTTGTTTTGCTTTTGAGTCTTTTCCATTGTGACTTGAATAATCAGCAGGTCCTATTGCCAGTCTATCCTAGTTCTTGAGATAAGTTGATAAAGAGGGCTTTCCATTTAGCATCAGCTTAGCATCTAGTCCATCTGGAAGAGACGAAATCTCCTCATCTTCAAGGGACAGGTCTTTTCAGGTATGCAAGTGCTTAGCGATGCTTGTAGTCGCAGTGTAAAACTGTACAACTGTTCTTCCTTAAAGGATATCATTTGGGAGCGATATCTTCAGATGCAGACTTACTCATAGTCGGTTGTACTTTTGGTGATTTGTATTCTCTGCTTTTCTGTGTTATATGTGGTGGGTAGTGTTTCTCTAGTGGACATCTTCTCCAATGGGTTCCCCACGTACTCTATATTCTTTTGAATAATAAAGGTCCACATTCATCAAAAAAAAAAAAAAACGTTTTGTTTTCTAGCTTCAAGTGTATTGTTTTGAGCCATACAAAGAATCCTCAAGGAAGAAACAGGAAGCTAGTGCTGCAGAATCTGGAATTGCAGAGCCAAAGTTCAATATCCTTCATTTCGATATTTTTCACAATTCTATCATTGATTTTATGTCAGCTGTTGAAAGGTCTAGGAGTTGGAATTAGAATAAAAGCTAAAAAACCGCAGCTTTGATTTCTATTGATTTATCATGGGCATGGCTGCCAAAAAAGGCTTGCTTATTACCTGGTTGCACGTTTTAAAATCTCATAACCTTTTGGATATCCCATATGTGAGTATAGGACAAAAGTATGTTGGTGCGGTGCAAAAGCAGGCGTCCAAACACATGTTGACAACACTCATATAGCACCCCATACGATAATTTGTTTAGGGTGTTACTGGTACTAGCACATGGTAATTAGGTAATCAAGAGACACATGTAACAACTCCAATAAATGACAAGTGGAATATTATGGTAGAATAGTAGATCTAAGGTGCTGATCTAAGTGCTGGGGTCAAGTTTTTTTGCACCCTACCAGCATACTTTTGCCCCATACTATTTTGTCAATGTAGAGCATTAATGATAGTTCCTCCTATATAAGCATTAATCACATGTCATGTTGGTCCCTTAAAAGTCAAGATTAGACAAAAGCGCATGCATGAAAATCAAGCATGGTAAACGTAGAAGTGAGAAACCTCCCTTTTATTTAAGTAAACAGACATAGGAACCAAATTGCAGACAAGCAATGGTTTTGTAACTTCTCATGTTTCTAAATATTGCACCAATTTGATATACCTACCAAAGAGTAGAGATTGTGTGCTCCATATTCCAGATTGCCCAGAGGGGGGTATTTGGCAAAATTGAGGTGCACCGGTTTTATTTTATACAAACAAGGCTTTTGCATGTGATTCAATGAAGGATATGTGTGCAATGGGATCACCCCACCTCCATATCCTACTAGCTTCTAACTAGCTAAGAGCAATCAAGTTTCTCATAGAAACAATGGTGAGGTGGCCAAGATGAGAAATGAGGTGGCAAAAATGTGCTATGATGTGGCAAAATATGGATGGATGAAAAATTGAAGAATTTGCCTGGCCTATTTTGCAACTTTGTACAAGAAACATATTTCACTATGATGACCAGAGATAGGTTTAAATACCTCATAAGTTTTATATAGAATACGTATTATTGGAATGATATGACACAATTTTGAAGTATTAAAGGTAAAAAAATACGGCAAAAAGAAATGGCGGCATCAAAATTTTTTCGTAAGCGGAAAGGAATATCACTTTAGAAGTGTAAGTTTCTAATAATGGTGGTCAATTGGGCGCTGTGATGGCCACCATGTAGGATCTCGACGCGGTTTTCTTCATAACTTCTGGCTTGGGTATCAGATTCGGGTGTTTTTTAGTGCGTTGGAAAGCTAGAGATGTGAGCTTTCCATTGGTGTATAATTCATACAGTTTTGTTGCGTCTATCTGGGCCGGATTTAGAGTTTACAGATTTCGGCTACCATGGCAAACCCTAGTTCGCCAGCTTCGGAAACACGTTCGTCAGCCAAGAAAGTGGTAGGTGGTGCTTCTCCTTCTTCTTTTGCGCATGATATGAATTCTCCTTTGCCGCTTCCTAATCTACCCAATAATTCTCGCCTCAATCTTCTTGCTTTTGACCCTTCTCTTCTTGATATGAGTACAAGCTTGCAGCACTTTCCCCCGCTTTCTAAATCTGCACCTTTGTCCGCCTCTCAAGTAGAGACCACTGTAAATACTTCTACTATTGCTTCTGCTTCTTGTTTGTCTACTTCTGCTGGGAGAGTGTCTGCTCCTTCTGCTCCTTGGGGTTCTTCTGATGCTGTAGCTAGGACGCCTTCTACATGATTTAGCGATTGGATCAAACGTGATTTGACATCCAATGTGCAATCTTCTCGTGTGTCTGCTGCATTGAATATTATAGTACAGAATAACAAGAAAGAATTCAGTGCGTATCTAAATGAGTTACAAGCACAAGATGATCGTATGGATGTTCAGTTGCCTCCTGAGGGTGTATTCTATGAGACACAGTAGTGTTCAAATGCTTTTACACAGGCTAGCCAACCGGTTGTCGAAATTGATCATAATGCTTATTTGCAGTGTGTTCAAAACCTTGTATCTCATGCAGTTGTTTGCCATTTCACTGGACAGTTTTTGGATCTCGGGAGAGTTGGATTCTGGCTAAAACATCACCTTCAGAGACTGGGTCTTCCTCACTATGCGTCTCTAAAAGTTTTGGATAAAGATAATAATTTCTTCCTGGTCATGTTTGACTCTTCACTTGCAGTTGACAGGCTTGTGGAGCGTGGTGTTGATCCTCTTTGGGGACATTATCTTCTATATCAGGTGTATTCTCCTGGATTCTTGCCAAGTAAGCCTGGTGCATTGCGCATGCCTTGTTGGCTTGCCTTAGAGGATTTTCCACTAGAACTGCAAGTATCTGATTTTATGATTGTTATTGCCAATGGATTGGGTATGCATCTTGCCCATTCTATTGTTAATGGTCCTCGAATTTGTGTATCTCTTCCTACTTGTGTTTCTATTCCTCAGTCAGAAGTGGTCAAAAGTGGCCCACTTTTTTTCAAGTACAAACTACGTCTGCTTAATGGACCTGAGCTTGCCAAGATGTTTCCCAATGTTGAGGCTTTTGCTACAGGTGTAGGCATACTTTTGTTTCTACCTCCCCAATTGCTCCTATCCCCTGTCCCATAGCAGCCAATTCACTCGAATGTCGTGTTGTATCATCTTCTTCCTCATCTGCCTCTGCACTAGTTAATCCGCCTGTATTACCAGCTCGTGTGCCTTCTTCTGCACCATCGCCTTCTTCGAGTGCGTCTCCGTCTCAATCTATATCAGTAGACCCTCTTAATGAGGATCAACACTCTCGTCTTCTGGACATTGCTCACAAGCAAGAATTATTGGAAGAAGGATGGTCTACTCCGCGCTTGAAGAAGCTTGCACGTCGCAAAAATAGCTCGGCTCCTCAATCTGCGTTAGTTCACTCTGTAGCTCCAGTATCTGCTATGATTGTTACAGTGGATGTCCCTGATTCAGTGGCATTGAGACACCAGAGAGCAGATCAAGTTGTTGTTAATGATTCTATGGATGTGGAAGTTCGACCTGGTTAAAGTAACTTTTCTATAGATATGATTATATATTATTCTTTTCTTTGTAGGAGAAGAGAATAGTGTGAACTGCATTATATTATCATGCTTAGATGGGTGGCCCTGCTCAGTTGGATCTGATTGTCCACTGAGTTTTTTATTCCTGTCTCTGCATTGTATTATGTATTATGATGGAGTGTTATTAATAAAGTCTGACGTCCTTCCAAAAAAAAAAATAATAAAATTTCATAAGCAAAATATAGGTTTCCCGTAAGCGAAATTCAAATAAATAAATAAATAAATAAATAAATAAATAAATAGATTGCCGCGTAAGCGAAACTAGAACACTTTTCGCGTAAACGAAATTCAAATTTTTCTTGGTACCAGAAATTGAGGCATCGAGTGTTGTGGTTGGAAAAGAATTATCAATTTTAGGAGAGCAGCCTTCAATTCTTCCTTGTGTTAATGTAGTTTCCCCTATAATTGAAAAAGAAAGTCCTGCTGGCCATAACTGTTGTCCATGTATTCAAATGAAATGCAAATGTATCTCACCAAATACAGCTTGCAGGAGAATAATATCTGCCAAAAGAAGAATACAGAGGAAGAGAAGAGCAGAAAGATTAGCACTTGAATCTGCATCTAGTCCTCACAGACTGGCCACTCGAACCAAACAAAAATTGGCAAAAGGTATTTTGGATAATATTCATACTGTATGCAAGAATTTATTTCAAGATGATAGGGATGAAATTTTGGCAAGAACAGGCCAGGGATTGCCAGAAATTAGCATAATGGGACATAAGGAATTGTTTGCAGTTAGCCAAGTTGTTGATAATGTGAAGAGCGGTCTTCAAACTAACAAACTAAGAGGAACCAGGATATGACACAAGCAAGATCATCTACTCTTGTAATGGCTGTTAATAATGCTAGCAATAAGTCTCGAGTTGCAAAGACTTTAAACATAAAGAAAAGGATTGTGTATGCTGCTTTGGACAAGAGGAAAGCAGCTGCAATTGGTGGGCCCTGGTCCATGTTTAAGAGAAAGGATAGAAGTGATAAGCTCTCTTTTAAAGATCAAGAGAAGATATATAGTTACTGGGTTTGTAACACAAGAGTATCTCCCAACAAGAAATAAATTGTGAAGCTTAGAAGAACCAATGGAGGAGTCAAGAATTTGAAGCCATATAGGTTGCATCCCATCCACTTTTTGGAAGAATCTCAGGTTAGTGAAGTTTGAAAATATTTTAGTTTTGAAATTCCTAGTAGTGTCAATTTACTGCTACATTTGAAGATCAAACAAATTTATTGAAGTGTAAATGTTATAAAAGTTTTTTTGTGTTGGCTTGACGTGCAGGTTGTCTTCTACAAAAAGTTTCAGAAACAGAATCCTGACATCAAAGTAGGTTTGAGAAGGTTTGAGTGCTTGAAACCTTTGTTTGTTAGGAGACTAAAAGATCGTGAAACTTGCATGTGCATTTATCACATGAAGATGGAATTTGTGAGACAGCCATTGAATAGAATTAGAAGAGACATAAACACGCATGGAACAAATTGTAAGTGCAAGTGTTCAATCTGTGGTGTTGGAGACCTTTGTGAAGCAAAGGAGAAGATTTTTAATGGTGTTAGTAAATGGAGGTCAATGGTATGTTCTAAGGAAGGAAGGAAGGAAGGAAGGAAGGAAGGAAGGTTCTTTTATCGTCCGCGGAGGCCAATCGGCCTATGGGACAAAGCAAATTGTCTACAACTTGATTGTAGCTTGTTAGAAAAATAGGTTCTTTCAAATTATCTGATATCATGAGAAGTAAGAATTGAGGAAAAAGAAGATCAGTTGAAAAAGAGAATGATGCAATTCTAACCTATGGTTTATACAACATAGGTGTGATACAAGCATTATAGAGATGAAGGTTTATTAACCTAAGTTGGAATGGCGAAGTGCATGAAGTTGCATGATCGATTGTATCTGGAAGAGCAAAGTTCAATGGTAAGTTAAAGTTCTTATAAGACCATTGAACATGAGTTATAGTTATGGGACCATTGAATATGAATTTGGAACATAAGGATCACGATGGGGGGGAATAAATCGTTTGAATATAGAAACGGCCGAAGAAGTCGAGGCACCGATCACCTGATGCTATGGTTTCTGCTAGGCGGCCGGATCTGCACCATACGGTGACAGGGAATAAATTACTAATCGCATATTTCTTATTAGCCAGAATAACTTTAGCTAAACTTGCTCGATATTAATCCCAAAACTTTCTGTGGTTTAGCTAAACTCTACACATTTTTCCTCTCATACTTTCTAGCGTTTAGCTAAACTAACCCAAACATCAACCCAAAAATTTCTATGGTGTGGCCAACAGAAAATATTAAGCCAAATTACTATACCTTTTTTCAATATATTCCACTTATAAGCAGAGTTTCATTAAAGTTGGAATTCTGGAGACAAGTTGGAATAATTTTTATATAGTATACTTGGAGGGTTATGTATACCTCAATACTTATAGTATGGTTATGTGTATTACATAAGGTTATGTATACATGTGTATACTAGTATACATCAATACTTATATTACGGTTATGTGTACTACAAAAGGTTATGTATACCTGTTGTATACTAACACAACCAGATTACAATAAGATAACAAGTACTATTATTCTTCTACTATTACTCTGAATGATCAGAACTAGCAGAAGGCGCTCCAGAGATCCTTTCGGTCATGAACATTTGATACTCTCTATTTCATAGAAGATGTATGATAACATCGACGGGATCAGGATAATGGCGAGGATTGAGAGCAACAGTGGTGAGCCAGTCTTCAAGCGGTATATCTCGCTCGCGGCACCGCTTGAAGTCCTCATGATTCATCTTGCAAGTGATAGAATCACGTTCAAGACCAGAATACGTCATAGCTAGACGGAGGCCAATGTTGCTGCACTCGGCAATTTGATGTATATTTATACCCACCAAAATTATTGATGGTATATACCCACCAAAATTATTCATGGTATATACTCACCAAAATTATTGATAGTATATACATAGAAATTATTGGATCATATACATGTATGGTACTCGTATAATGGCAATGAACACCAATAATTCACATCAATAATTTTACTTATAAAAGCAGCTCCATTCGGTGGTAGAGGTCATTCATCTCCCATGGCTTCCTTGCCTGATCGTCCGGAGAACATCCAAACCATCAAGTGCTACATGAGCTACAATGATCTGTATGATTGCCCAATAAAGGGTGTGAAGATGGATCCATGGCTGCAATCCAAAGCAGATGGTCCTGCGAGTGCTTGCAGGAAGCTCACTCCTGTTGTGATCCACCTATATTCCTGATCAGGAGATCTATGAGCTGAATGCCATTACCTCATTTGGTGTTGATGATGAGTGAATCAGTGATGATCTGTATACCTGTTAAGGATATAATAATATAAGCACTTATGATTTGTGTATACATAAGGATATATATAATATAAGCATAGTGAATATTAGGTGATGTATAGAATCTGAGTACATGATAGAATCATACCTGTACGAGTACATAATACTTGTATACGCTCAATGATGGCGCTACAGTCCACCCCAATAATTCACATGAATAATTTTACTTCACTATAAAAACAGCTCCACTCGGGGCTAGAGGTCATTCATCTCCCATGGATTATTTGCCTTCTTCGATTCACCACATCGAGGCGATCAAGTGCTCAATGAGCCACTCTGATCTTGTTGGTTGCCTAGACAGGCATCTTCTTCTTGATCCCTACCTGCGAAGAAAAGCTTTGGGCGCTGAGATTCATTGCCCTGCGTCAATTCGTGTTATGATCCATCTGATTTGGCTTCCTGAGCGCATGAGCTATGAGATATCAGGGATCACTACTACAGATCCTGAAGATGAATGAATCACCTGTTCAACATATAAGCACTTCTGACCATCTTATCTATGAATCATGTATGCATTTATATATTAAAGATGTAAGCAGTTATATATGATCACAAATATAGTAATGTACAAGATCTTATGTATTAAGATGAAAGATATGTATTATAATGTGACGGTTCAGGGGAATATACGCCATAAATACGTATATTCCTGGATCCGTCACTATACAAGTCTATCTTCATAGCCTTGTATACCATAGATTGTGGCACTAGGGGGCATGGCCAAGTTATTCACATAACTTAGCCAACCATAGGTTAAGACCATTTTCCACGTGGCCTTAACCTATTGGGCACCCGCCACACGAGACTCACCCGATTGGTGCCACGTGGCATCCTAGGTGGACCTAACTTATATAGGCTGGAACCCTAACCCTAGGCCTCTTTCCAGCCCTAGCTCCCAGAGACTCATTGACCTGCTCGAAACTCCGTTTCGAGCATCGTTTGCCGTGGCATAGACTGGTGCAGCAGCGCCCGGAGGGTAGACTCGTTCTTGGAGCAAGAGCAGCATCACGTGAGTCGAAGACCATGGAGACACACAGATCTGGAGGGAGAGCATCAGGAGCAGGTATGTAGGGTAGTAGTTGTGATAGCTCATCTGGAATTAGCATTCCAGATGTGCTAGTATCTTGTATCTAGAGTAGAGCCATCCTAGAACCCGTATTCAACATCTTGAACCCTAATCAATGAACCCTAACCATTAGTTAGATTGTATGATTAGGTTAAGATGTTCTTCTTATGATCATTCTTAGGATATGATGATTATGTGATGTTGGTTGATCATGTTTGCTCCTCTTGTATTGGGAAGGGGGGTAGAGACCTAGAGCCATATGTAGTATGCTCCTAGAGTAGATCCCTTAGTTCCTATTAGATGCATACGTGCATAGGAGCCCACCAGGCTATCGAGGCTATGATATGACTCAGCACCACCACATAACGGGGCTAGAGGGAATGTGGAGGGAGGATCCCCGCCGAGGGGGGGCCGGGGGGATCCCATAGTGGGCTAGGCCTATGGTGGGTCACCGTGTGGGCGAGCATGGGTCCGACACCTCTGAGGGCAATGGTGTCGCCTGCCTCTCGAGAGCTGCAAGTGTTGGCTTGGCTCTCGTTTTGGGGGTTAAGGCAGTGCGAATGGGTGTGTCGCCCACGATTCTCTAGCCGCCCACGGAACCTCTAGACCCTGGGAAGGGGAGATGCAACCCTTCCTGCCTCATCGGACCAGGGAGATGCAACCTGGAGTAGTCCCGATGGGTGATGCCATGGGATTGCGTATCCGGAAGGCTAGCTAGAGTCATGCCAGAGCCTGATTTAGCCCATCTGCAAAGTATGCACAGGAGGGGCGGATGGAGTGGCCAACCCTAGCCATTGTCTTATGCCAGCCTTTGCCATTGTTATGACTCGGTCTGCTCTATCTTGAGACCTATCCAGTCAGTCTACTTCCTTATGAGTCGGAGCCATGGGTAGGAGCTCTCATGTTTGATGGTTTATGATTATCTTCTTTGCTCATATGGATATGCGATGGACTACCCTTCGAGGTAGGATGTTGTATCGTTATTGCTAGTTCTGACGTTGTTTATGCTTCCGCTGTGATAGGAGCCCATAGGGGAAGGGCGCGCAAGACACCTTCGTGTCCCCTGCCCGCACTAGGATTCTCTCAGAGTGCGGGTTAGACGGAGGGCCCATGCGGTTGATGGACCAAATGGGGGATTTCCTGCCGAGTATACGGCCGGGCGCCGTATATTTAGCATGGAGCGTCACAATGGTATCAGAGCAATGTTCTTGGTTGTCCAAGAGCTAGCACTGACCATATCCCTGAATAGGTAGACTAACTGGCCTAGCTATGGAATGGAATGAGAATTCCAGTCTTGAACCTCGAAATATGGGAGAATTTTTTTCCCCCATTAGTAGGGTCGTAATTAGATTTAGTCTAAGTGGTAGAAATAATATAGTCAAAAGAAACCTTCTAGTAAATTTGAGCTCAAGTTGTTCATGAACCGCACCTTCCAAGCAAAAAATTGAACGAGAAATCGCTCAAAAGAAAGCAAGTAGCGAGAGTAACTCGGCAACAGGAGCAACCCCAACACCAGGAAGAATAGGGGAGCAGCAAGCAGTAGGAGCAACCTCGGCAATACGAGCAACCCAAGCAGCAGGAACAGCAGCAAGGCGAGCGAGCAACCAATGCAGAAGAAAAGCGTACAAAGAGGCGTGAAGCTAGGCGTAGGGAGAGCATGGTTATCAGAGAACCACAACTGGACGAACTGGAGGAGGATGAGCCCGAGGAAGAAGGACCACAACAACAGGAGAGGGGAGCAAGAGGCTAAAGAAGAAGAGGAGGAGGAGGCCGAAGAAAAGACGAGGCCTACGCTCGGCAAACATATCCAATGCAGTCCAAGGAGGGCAACATCAGCGAGAAGCTACTTAAAGCTCAAGCAAGATATGGAGTACGAGAAGAAGAAGGCAGCATACAAGATTTATCTCCGCCAAACGATCTGACAAGGCAGCCGACCAGAGTCGGAAATCAAGCCTCCACCACCTTGACCCGATTCCCCCGAAGAAGGTCCGCCATGGGCAAAATCCCCAGCACAGTAGAGCTGCTCAGCATATTCGACATTGCCAACATCATACCAGTCTGATGATCCAGAAACTCTCTTTCGAGTGCCTACATCAAAGGTCTATTGAGGAGTTCAAGATGGGCCACGACTACGAAACCACATCAACGATGGCGGGATCTCGCCAGGAAGCGGCCAAAGCCGAGGAGGCCAAGATCTGCACCATTCATGCCAAGAGGATGACCATTATGCCAAGAGGATGACCATTCATGCCAAGAGGATGACCAAGAGCATGAACCTAGCGCGGAGGATTAGAAAAAAAAAAAAAAATGAATGAAATTTAGGAATCTTTGAATAAGATTTTGAACTTGTATGTATATATGTTCCTAGAATTAATGGTTGTATGTATATATATGGAGTCAAAGTCAACTCGGGTTGGATCGCGGGAAAGGCCTCTGCGTCGCGAACGCAGGCCTCATTTGCGCGAAGCAACCCGGTTTGAAAAAAAAAAGTCAAAGTCAAAGTCAACTCGGGTCGCATCGCGAGAAACCCCTCTGCGCCCCCGACGCAGGGCTATTTCTCGCGACGCCACCCGATTTCGGCATTTTGACAGTTTTAGGTGTCCAATTTGAGTAATAAAAGTTGCTAGTTAGGTTAGAATCATGCTGAAAAGTCATGTTAGGATGTTTAAATTCCCCAAAACCCTTCATAGGAATAGAATTGACCCGAAACCGGGTCGCATCGCGAAAAACCACTCTGCGCCCTTGACGCAGAGCCCTTTCTCGCGACGCCACCCGATTTCGCCCAATTTTGCCCAGATTGACCAATTTTCATCCAACAAACTCCCATGGAGTATTTCTTGCTTTGCTTTGCTTAGAATTGCACTTCATGGTAGCTCATTTGGACACCCATGGCCACAGATTTGAAGTCTTCCCCATTAAGAACCTTTGTGCACGGAACCCGAGGTACCCCTAGTCTATAAAAAGGGCCCTCATTTGTCATTTTCTCCCCATCTGAACTGCTCTCAGCTCCTTTGGCAATTTTCTAGCCATTTGCTTAATCCCAGCAGCCATTTTTCATAGCTATCTCTGCTCAATGGCGCCATCAAGCTTTGTTAGATGGTACAGTGAGGCCAATCACATCCGTGATTTCCCTGCCGAGCAAGCCTTCCATGTCTTTGATCATCTCTTTGATCTCCATGCCATTTTGACTAGAACTCCCTATTACACCGACATCATTTGCCAATATGACCAAGCCTTAGAAGTTAGAACCAAGATCCTTAAGCTAGATAGAGATGGCATCTGCACTCATCACAGCTTAGTTGTCGCTCTTATCTTGCTAAGTGTCTTCTTGTCTACATATAGGTAGTATAATTAAACCTTTTCCTTAGAAACCCAGCTAGTTGCCAAGGCCTTAGAAATTGTTGTCACACGTTGGTATGATACACCAACACACGTTATAGGTGCACTATCATCAAGTGTCTTCAGCCATACCTTTGTATCATAGATAATTATCTAGAAATTCATCCTATCTAGGTAATTCAGTCTAGCACACCAAGTACACCCAGTGAATGAGTCTCCTTCTACCACCCCATAACAGTAAATAAGTACCTTTCTCAGTGCCTAGTAGAGTGCCAAATGCCAAGTGGGTCATTTGAGGTAGAGTGGATAAAGGTATAAAAATAGGGTTTGTAAAGTAAGTAGCCATAAATAATTGTTGTGTGATAGTATTAGTTGCCTTGTGCGTAGGGCAGTAATATAGGGTAGGAGAATCTTCCTTGCAGATTCTCGACGGTGGAGCCACTCGACAACATCAACGAATCGAAAGCAGAGGGCAACCTTATGGAGGAAGCTTCAGCAAATCAAAGGCCAAGATATGGTGTACAGGGAAGCCCGAACACAAATAATAAAGAGGAGGCCAAAGGAAGGACGATTGCAACATCAAGATTAGACACAAGACTGCCAAGAGGGCTATGCAACAGTCAATGGGCATCATGGCACTTACAAAATTGCTCACATTAGGGGAAGGGTATCTCCTAGTCAAGGATACTCCAAGTGCCATATTGCCTCGAGGAATGACCCCACATCGATGACTAATGTCACAGCTACGCCACCAACAAGTAGACGACTTCATCGACTTAGGATATCAAGAGCTCTAAAGATGAGACTGGACATACCTCCGAGGACGGGCAACTATCGCAGATATATAGACCATAGTAGTATCAGATCTAGACTTCAAGCAAAGATGCTTCGGCTAAGGAGGTATTACAAGCCAGCAAGGGTGGGCTGCTCAGGAATAGGAATATGGCGAGACTGCAACAAACTTCTTCCTCATCAGCCCGATACTTCAGAGCAGTTGCATCAACCTCGACAGCACCATCTCAAGATCACGACAATCTTCTACCTTAGAGATTGGAGGTCAAACACCATCAAGAAGAGGCATCATGGGGGACAAAATACCAGCATTATTAATTGATCAGTCAAGATTAGTCCCTGCAGATGGATGCACATAAACTTCTCTCAGCAAGAGAAGTTGCACAGTTAGAAGTGGTAAAGCACTCGACATTGTCTTCAGCCTTATAACAGCAGCATGTGGCCGCCAGGATGAAGAGTCAAATCGACAAGTTCAACACAACAATATCAATTCAGGAGTTAGAAGAATCATCCTCGAATCTAATAACCTTCAAGACAGATGAGTTAAACACGAAAGATTCTACGCAGTGGTGAACATTACCTTCAAGCTTTTGGGATGCAACACCGAGCGTTATGTTATCTACATCAGCAAGTCCATTAAGAGGGATAATGTTAATGAAGGTAATCAGCATCAACATTAAGGACGAGCAGAGTCAGAATATGTTCAACGAAAGGAAGCAGAGCACTCGAATGATCATACAACAACTCCAAGGATACTAGATTCTTTTCAACAAATTATGGATCATCGCCTTGCTACTCCAACGACTAATGAGTACACCAGCTTTGAGCAAGCTAGAGGACCTATCAGATAGTTGAGTTTCTTAGAATTATGGGTGATAACATCCATGATGGGATGGGGACGAAATTTCAAGTAGATTTTTTTTTGTCTTTTTCTTTAGAAAGATGGACCCAAGAATGGAGCAAAGCTTCAAGTATTGGGAAGTAAATATGGAGTACAATAATTGTATACATTGCTGGCAGATATCCAATACATTGGAACCTCTTCGTGAGCTTGATCACCTCGCTAAGAAGGATTCAATAATAGGATAACCGTCGACCATGTATATGACGAGTACTTCCGCAGCATAAGGAATAATCCGACCAAATGAAGGGAAGCAATCTAATAAGTCCGGCCAACTTCTTAGATGGCATCAACTCAAAGGTGGGGCTATTTCAAGAGGGCAATAATTAAGAAAGGGTAGATCTTAGAGTATAGATTAGATCTAAAACAAGAATAATTATCTAATCATATAGTTTTCTATGTGTGCCCAAAAGTAATGTCATGCCGACTAACTTGTGGCCATAGGATTTATGTAAGTAGTTCTTTAACTTATAATTTTGCACCTCCTAGATGACGGACATCTTTAAGAGTGAGACTCTTAAGTCTAAATCTAGGCCAGTAATTAAAGCAAGGCCAAGTAATTAGCAGCACCAACGGAACAAGAGTCAAGTTCGACATCAACCTTAAGCGAAGCAAAGTTGCGCATCGGCACCAACTCATGTCCATTGGCAACTATGACCTCATAATAAGCATGCAATATTAAAGCTGGCTAAGGCAATAATTGATTATCATAAGCAAGAGATACTTATCCCAGCACCAAAGAGCAAGTACCTTATAATTTAAGTTAAGGAAGTAATTCCAATCGTGCAACGCATGTCAGTAAAGCAATTACTTAAGTACATCATGAGGAATGAGGTCGTACATAAGCTACAAGTTGTCGACCCCGACTACAAGAGTAAGAAGGAAGATGCTACTTCGAAACAGTTGCCTCGGCCAATTTCTAAGTTAATCAAGAAGTCCCATGATATATCTCCAGGTGAAATTTGAGAGCTTTTGCTCTATAGAGGCATAGAGTCTGAAATCACTCTTGCACCGGAGGCAGAGCCGATCAGCAAGGCTCTTTATAGAATTAGCACTTCTGAGCTAGCAGAGCTCAAGAAGCGGTTGTAGGAGTTGATCGACTTGGGGATCCTTTCGGCCAAGATGGAAGTCTAAAGGTGTATATCAACCATGGGTAGCTCAACAAGCAACGACATAATGGATCAGCCCCAAGAAGCAGGATTCTTCTACAAAATCGACTTAAGCTCGGGCAATCAGCAAATAAGGATGAAGGGGGGAGATAATTATAAGACTCCTTCAAAACTTGGTATGGGCGCTATCACTTCATAGTGATGCCCTTGAGTCTATGGAATGCTCCACCAACTCGTATGCATTTGAGGACGACATCTTCGAAGATTCCTTGGATGATTTCTTCATCAATTCTCTTCGACGACATCGTGATCTACAGCAAATCAATGGAAGAGCATGCAGCCATGGAGATGTTAAGACGTCGCCACTCATTGGCAAGCTTTTGAAGCAGCAATTTGCAATGCCATCTCCACTTCGCAAGTTTAATTCGGCAAGAAGATAGAAGAAGCCATCTTCCCCAACATGGAGTTCAAGCACATGATGGGTTAGTCCTTACAAGAGTGCAAGAACGGATTAAGAAAGAGAAACCTTCAAATATTTTAAAAAGGAAGGTAATCTTTAATATCAAAGAACAACTATACTCAAAGTATAAGGAGTAAGAAAAATTTTCCAGGACACGCATAATAGCCCTATTTCCGGCCATGCAAAATTTATAAAGGCTTACTTCAAGATTAGAAGTAGCTACTTCTGGCCGGACATGAAGAAGCAGATAGTCAGATATATCCAAGAATGTCAGTGGCATCAGCAGACAAGGGCGGAACAACTTCGAATTTTAGGAGTTTTGGAACCTTGGGCGGTGCCAGACGCCAAGTGGGAAGTCTTCAGCATGGGTTTTAAAGTTGGCCTTCCAAGGACAACAAGAAGCTTTGAAGCCTTGATGGTTGTGGTAAGGGCACATACTTGCCATGCCACACCATAGACACAGCCTTGGATCTAGCCGTGTGGCCTACATAAGAGTTCTTTTAGGCTGCATGGAAGGCACAGGTCGATCATCACCAAAAGAGATCCGAAGTTCTTTAGCGACGTTTAGCAAGACTTCTTCAACACGAGCTGCACCAACTTGTTGATGAGTTTTGCTTATCATTTGCAGTCAATCGGCAAAGGGACCGCACCAACACAATTTTGGAGAGCACATTGAGAAACTATGATTGGAACAAGTAATCCAAATGGGCCGATTACATCCACCTGATTAATTACGTACAATAATATGAAGCAAGAGTCATCGAAGATGTCTCCCCCATGATCAGTTACAATTATCAATGCTTGACCCTAGTTATGTGGCATAATCTAGTGCCCTAGGTGGAAGTTTCTCAACAACGACAGCATGTATGCGGTAGCTTTTGGTAGAAGTGTGAGAGTATCTTCAACAGCATGGGCACATCTGAAGAGTCTAGCAGATAGACATAAAAACTCCTCGAGAGTTGTTTGTTGTGAGAGATAAAGTTTGGCTCAAGTAAAGGTTAAGCAAGGGAAGCTTCGCATCGGCAATTGTAAGAAGCTCGCCCCTAGGTGGGCCAGTCCGTTTAAGATCTTGGAGAAGAGTGGGCTCTCAGGCCTACAAGTTGAATCTCTTGGCCCACCCTAAGGTCTTCCATGTGAGTTTATTGAAAAGGCACGATCCTTAACCTTGATGAGGTTTTGGATACTCCAACTTTGTTGGGAATGGTGAAGGATCAAGTTGAAATAGTGCCTGAATTCCTTCTTGATAAGTCATTCAAGAGGACTAGGTGATCTTAATTCCTCCAGTATTTGGTCAAGTGGAAGCACTTGCCCGTGGAAGACGCGACATGGGTATTGAAGCAAGATTTGGAGAAGCAATACCCGGAGTTTATGAAAGAGTTTGATGGGCGAGTCGTCTCCGACTTGGTCGACCCCGACTTGCCAGGTGGTTAGCTAGTATGTTGTTAGTTAGCCTTAAGCCTGGCGCATGCATTCTAGTTAGTAGGGTGCATGTGCCAGAATCTTGGATCGTGTGGGCGATGATGGGATACGCCTTTAGGGCATTCTCTAGGCCACACGCACCAAGAGGTGCGCATGACCATTAGGGTCATGTGAGTGAGGAGTGAGGCATGGTGGGCGATGATGGGACATCGATCGGATGCTCTCTATGCCACGATGCGGGGGACGCACACCTGGCTGTAGGAGGGTCATGGTGAAGGTTAAAGTGATCATGCGCGATGATGGGATCGTGAGGCGTTCCCTAGCTTCAAACCCTTGGGGCATGATGCACTAGGGGTACTCGGCACCGGGTAACCGAGTACAAGGTAGCACTCGATCATGGGCGATGATGGGAGCATCTTAAATGATCCTTAAGCTCAAATCCGAAAGGGCCATGATCTTGTGCAAGGTAGTAGGACAACCTTGAGCCAGTAGTTCGGCTCAAGGAGGTAAGGGGGGTGGTCCCCTAAAATTACAATTTATTAACTAAACTAACGTAATGTGCTCCTTATGCAGGCAAGTAGAAGGCGGACTTCAACGAGGAGCGCATTACGAGAAGATAGGGGGAGCCATAATTTAGATTATGAACCCTAATAACTCTTATAATAATATTTTGAATTATCGTAAGAAATAACGGTGTTAAGGCTATATAATTTTGTATAAGTATTTGGCTTTTAACTAATAAAACTTGATTGTTAAAGTAAACTAAAGGCTATGACATGTTGTTTCTTTTGCAGGCATAAGGTAGGTTCGTCACCTTAGCGCAATGCTGAGGACAGCATTGTCCTAAGGGGGGGAGAATGTGACGGTCCAGGGGAATATACGCCATAAATACGTATATTCCTGGATCCGTCACTATACAAGTCTATCTTCATAGCCTTGTATACCATAGATTGTGGCACTAGGGGGCATGGCCAAGTTATTCACATAACTTAGCCAACCATAGGTTAAGACCATTTTCCACGTGGCCTTAACCTATTGGGCATCCGCCACACGAGACTCACCCGATTGGTGCCACGTGGCATCCTAGGTGGACCTAACTTATATAGGCTGGAACCCTAACCCTAGGCCTCTTTCCAGCCCTAGCTCCCAGAGACTCATTGACCTGCTCGAAACTCCGAGCATCGTTTGCTGTGGCATAGACTGGTGCAGCAGCCCCCGGAGGGTAGACTCGTTCTTGGAGCAAGAGCAGCATCACGTGAGTCGAAGACCATGGAGGCACACGGATCTGGAGGGAGAGCATCAGGAGCAGGTATGTAGGGTAGTAGTTGTGATAGCTCATCTGGAATTAGCATTCCAGATGTGCTAGTATCTTGTATCTAGAGTAGAGCCATCCTAGAACCCGTATTCAACATCTTGAAGCCTAATCCCCTAACCATTAGTTAGATTGTATGATTAGGTTAAGATGTTCTTCTTATGATCATTCTTAGGATATGATGATTATGTGATGTTGGTTGATCATGTTTGCTCCTCTTGTATTGGGAAGGGGGGTAGAGACCTAGAGCCATATGTAGTATGCTCCTAGAGTAGATCCCTTAGTTCCTATTAGATGCGGCCTGTGCATAGGAGCCCACCAGGCTATCGAGGCTATGATATGACTCAGCACCACATAACGGGGCTAGAGGGAATGTGGAGGGAGGATCCCTGCCGAGCGGGGGCTTCGGGGGATCCCATAGTGGGCTAGGCCTATGGTCGGTCACTTCGTGTGGGCTGAGCATGGGTCCGACACCTCCTGGGGCAATGGTGTCGCCCTGCCTCTCGAGAGCTGCAAGTGTTGGCTTGGCTCTCGTTTTGGGGGGTTAAGTCGGGTACGAATCGTGTGTCGCCACGATTCTCTAGCCGCCCACGGAACCTCTAGACCCTGGGAAGGGGAGATGCAACCCTTCCTGCCTCATCGGACCAGGGAGATGCAACCTGGAGTAGTCCCGATGGGTGATGCCATGGGATTGCGTATCCGGAAGGCTAGAGTCATGCCAGAGCCTGATTTAGCCCATCTGCAAAATATGCACAGGAGGGGCGGATGGAGTGGCCAACCCTAGCCATTGTCTTATGCCAACCCTCGCCATTGTTATGACTCGGTCTGCTCTATCTTGAGACCGATCCAGTCAGTCTACTTCCTTATGAGTCGGAGCCATGGGTAGGAGCTCTCATGTTTGATGGTTTATGATTATCTTCTTTGCTCATATGGATATGCGATGGACTACCCTTCGAGGTAGGATGTTGTATCGTTATTGCTAGTTCTGACGTTGTTTATGCTTCCGCTGTGATAGGAGCCCATAGGGGAAGGGCGTGCAAGACACCTTCGTGTCCCCTGCCCGCACTAGGATTCTCTCAAAGTGCGGGTTAGACGGAGGGCCCATGCGGTTGATGGACCAGATGGGGGATTTCCTGCCGAGTATACGGCCGGGCGCCATATATTTAGCATGGAGCGTCACATACAAGTACAAGATCTCATGTATTAAGATGAACAATGTGCTATGTCTTTCCACATGTCTACAATATATTTCGGAATTTGGACTGTTTGGCCTCTTGCCATTGGCATCCCAGGCATAATGAATAGCATCTAAATTTTCATACCTTGAAAGATCGGAAGGATTAGGCCGCCAACGCTTAGTCAAGCAGTCTTTGTAGTCCCCTCCAGTAGGCTTCCACCACGATATAAAAATATGGCCAAAATATATAGATTCTGGATCAAGAACAGCATTCTCCTCTGCATATCCTAACCAAGTGGCAGTGTTATCATCTCCAGGTCTGACTAGAACAAACATACCCTTTGTCACATGTACGTGAGGATCAAACTCTTCAAGAGGCAACACTGGACGGCCATCTGGCGGGCCACAATAAGATGGTAAAGGTCATGTGACCAAGGCAGATACGTCGACCTCTGGAACAAATGCTGTTTGTTCTAGAGGAGCTTGTCTTGTTTGTGGCCAAAATGCATCATTTTGAGGACGTCCTGGAGCAACATCCTCCAAAGAGATAAGAAGCTGGCTCCAATACTCAACACTTGCCGTGTATTGCCTTGCAAACAAGCTACTTTCTTGATTCTTACATATGTCCTTCCATAGGGAGATGTATTTGTTGATGCTATCCTTCAACCCTAAGATCCTTCAATGTTGGCCTAGGAGGAATATTTTGTGGCACACCACTTGGTATCATTGGCTGACCATGTTCATCCTCTTTCCACATTCTAACTCCTGGAGAATCTGCTGGAAGCCACTCTTTATGTGTAGGACGCATTTTGTATTGCATAACAGGCCAATCTCCTGCCATCTTAAATTTGAAGAGCAATGGTTCAATATGCCCAACCAGGCGTTGGCCCTTATCAGGGATGAATCCCTTCACAAAAGCCTTCCAATTTGGAACTTCATCAATAAAGTATGGAATTGGAGATTTTGCATTGCACTTTTTGAACAAGTAAAGTAGCTCGTAGTGTCAAAGCATCCAGATGAACTCATCAAGGTTGAAAATTTTCCAAATAAAGCATCAATATCATCATGGGTGTGGCCGACCATCATAAAGCCTACTTGGATCTCATCAAAGACCTTAAGCCAAGTCAAATAAGATAAGTATGAGAAGACATACCTATTTTTGTTTTGCCCTGATGCATTATCAAGTTGCAAATAGAGATTTCGGGGGAGAGGGTTGAACACCTCAGGATTCGTTGTAGTTGAAGCATTTGGCAATACTTCTGCCATAGAAGCAAGTTTGTTCTTCAAAGGATTGGTATCCTTGATCGCTTGCATCCATTTGCAATCTGGGGGCTTACTTCCACATAAGTCACCTATCTTGTCCTCTTGTACCAATTCCAAGTTATGCAATATCCTAGAAAGTGAACCAATGTGGAAGTTTGAATCATCTTTCCATAAATCAAGTGAGAAATGACCATAGGCACGACCACCATGCCCATGAGTCGAGCTCTGTCAAAACCGCTCTTCAAGCGATCACCTCTCCATATAGATTTTGCTAGATGATGACTTCTAGGCACTAAAGTCTTAACCCGATCCATCTTATCATGTATTATACATAGATGATTTTCGGAGACATTTGTGACAATGCTCTCCAATGCCAATATTGACTTACGCAAGAACGTTGCTCTAGCATATGAGCCCGACGTTGAATTGCAAGATTTCGATCTCTCTCTCTTGTATCTTTTGTTTTTTCCAGCTTTTGCTTGATTACCACGCATATGTTGCATTTAGAGAAGGCTGTATTTTTTGCAATGCTAACATCTGGAAATTCCCTTTTCCATATACTATAAAAAGAGTTCAAGGCTACTGGTTGTTCCCCGTAAGCTCTTCAACGGCGCACCAACTTCTTTATGTATAAGCTTCTTATTAAGAATGGAAGGAAGCTTGCGTACGTTTTCTCTTACATCATCTCTACCTCTTTTGCTCTTATGGGGAATACTTTCAGCATTCTCCTGAATGAATCTGTCTAGCACACATTCGGTGGCCAGTGTAGTGGATCTAGGCTTCTTAGAGCCAGTATTACCATGTTCAGCTACCTTTGCACCTGCTTCAAATCTGTTTCTCCAATTGTAAAATGTTGGTCGTGATATCTAAAGCCATCGCCCACCCAAAAAAAGCAATTCCATCCCCTTGAGCACTATCATGTCCTCTCCTTCTCCTGTGTAAGTTACACTCAGCACATCAAAAAAAAATATAACCCTTGCATTGTATGGTTGGGATAAAAATTCTTTTCTTAATTCACGTACTTGATGCTTGGTAAGTTTCTTGTTGCAAGTATTTTTGCAGCAGCTTGACTTCATGAACTTATTGATTGAAGTTGTGGAGCATAGCCTTTCCTCTTTGTTTTTTCCCTTGGGCTCTCTTGGAATCCTATGTGTGTAAGTATACTTCCTCTTTCGTTTGAATTGAGCCTGAATGTTGTCCTCAAATGATTCTAGCTCTATATCCTCATTTTCTTTAGCTTCTCGAGCTTGCAGATGTTGTGAGACAGTCCTTCCATCCAGCAAACATCACATCGCTATTTTCCCAATAGAACAAGTGCCTTCTCACTTGGCCTTTCGCACAAGCATGACATCTCGGATCCTCTTTCATTAGTTCAGAAGCACCTTTCCAACACAAAGGCCAACCTTTGTGTCTCCTAAGAATTCATCATCAACGGCATCCACGTGGATCTTTGAATAGAATTATAGCTTCGCATATTTAGTTCTAGTACAAGAATGGAGAATGTGGCACTACATTTCCAAGAGTTACGTTCTTGAGTAACTAGGTGGTGGCTCATCATCATCATCGATGGTATTCTCATGAAAGCAAACCGAAAGTAGCTAAATCCAATCGATGGATCAATCTCTTCATCCGCATCGACATCGCCTCCACAGATTCTATGTATGAGTTGTGTGAGGTAGATGTCCCCATGTCTGATCTTGGTGTCTCATCATGGGCTGCATCACTGCCATGAAAACGTATATCGCTTCGAGGCCATTCGATGAATGTGCCCACAGCCTCTGCAATATTATCTGCACCCGCACATGCAATCGGAAGCACGTGAGTTGGCACCACAGCCTCGGTAACTTGCACAACCACGTTCTGTGCATCCACATCCTTCCCATGGATGCTACTTCTATTCAGCCAATGACCTCTGCCAACAACAACATTGTCACTGCATAAGTTCACCAAGTTCTCCGTGTTGCTCATTGGCTGAGATGAAGGAGAACTGGGTGATGACGATGTAGAGGAACTACTAGGCAGGTTGGGGGTTTCCGTATCAGATGATGATACAGGTGAAGCATCTGGACAGATTCTCACGTCACGTCTAGGCCATTCGATAAATGTGCCTACGGCTTCAGCAACATTATCCGCGCCTGCACATGGAATGGGAAGCACATGGGATGGAATTATGGCTTCAGTAACCTCCACGACGACGTTCTTAAAGTAGTCAATGTTCTTTCCATGCAGGTGCCCTCTATGCAGTTCATGCCCCCTGGCAACAACCTTGTCACCACAGAGGAAGTTCTGCAAGGTCCTTTTCCTGCAAGCATACAATGACACACACATTGTTAGAAACCCCGCGGAAATGACCAGAAAATATTGACAAAACAGGCAAATGGCGCGAGTGCGCCATTTGTTCAAATAGCGCAGCCGCGCCATTTGCCTCAAAATAGCGCAGCCGCGCCATTAAGGCAAATGGCGCGGCTGCGCTATTTTGAGGCAAATGGCGCGGCTGCGCTATTTGGAGGCGAATGGCGCACCAGCGCCATTTGGCTTCCTTAGGAAACAAAACAGGAAAACTTAGGAAAGCAGATTACACATTACAGATTACTACAGATTACTAAAGATTACTACAGATTACTACATATAACTACAGGCTACAACAGATTAATAAAGATTACATTAGTAGAGATTACTACAGACTACAAGATTATTACAGATTGTTACAGATTACTACAGATTACAACAGACTACAGATTGTTTCCTGGATTGTTACAGGTTACTACAGATTACTACAGAGTAGAAACATTATTCTGCACTTATAGAAGAAATTGCTGACAGTTAAACTAAAACAGAACAGTCACTAACCTTGGGGTCATTGTAGATCGAGAATCTGCCATTGAAAGAAGGGAAGAGCCTTGAATCAAGTAAGCGCCTTCAAAATAGAGGAAGCGCCTGCTATCAAATGAAGAAGCGCCTGCTATCAAATGAAGAAGCGCCTGCTATGAAATGAAGAAGCGCCTGCAACCAACTAAAGCGCCTGCAACTGAAGATAGCGCCCAAAGAAGCGCCTGCTGGACAAAGAAACACAGCTCAAATAACTCTCCTGAGGAACCAATGCCTAAGGCGCAATAGACGTCTGACGAGCGCCCTGCCTTGGCGGCCAAGTCCTCTCAGGCGCAAGTACCTGCGAATGTTGAAGCGAGGACGGGGAGCGTAAAATCGCAACCTGCAAATACGAGGACGAAAGTGCCTTCTGTTTACCATATCTGTACCCGCAGATTTTATAAACGGCTTTGAGACAGGGACTGGCACAATATATGCGAAAAATGGCGGGGAATTCAAATTTTAAAATTCAAGTGGCGGACGGGCGGGGAATTCAAATTTTAGAATTCAATTGGCGGACGGGCGGGAAATTCAAATTTAAATTTTAAAATTCTAGTGGCGGACGCTGACGGATGCCAGGCGGACACTGACGGATGCAAAGAAATTCAAATGGCGGACGGGCTGGCGGGCCAAATCCTTCCGCGCCATTAATTTCAACGGGTTTATTTTCGATGGTTTTATTTTCTCTCCATTTCATTTCTCTCATTTCATTTCATCCGCCTTCTCTTCGCCCGATTGCCTTCTCCTCCTTGGCTTGGCGCTATAGCCTTCTCTCTCTAGCGCCTTTGTGTTTCTCTCTCTAGCGCCTTCGAGTAGCGCCTGTTGATCCGGGAGCTGCAGGAAAATAGTTGGAGTAGAATTTCTACGGTCCCTGTACGGTCGCATATACGATGGCCTCAGGTTCAGGTTAGTTCGTACTGTTTTTTAGCTGTTTTCTGGGTCATGGGTATATAAATAGCGCGACCGCGCTGTTTCATGTGTCCAAGTGTCTAGGATTGTGAGTTTCTGTGGTCCCGTCTAAAACAAATGGCGCGTCCGCGCCATTTCTTTGGGATGTGTTAGTTTTGTAATTTGTTTAGAGCAGATGTAGTATAATGCAAATGGCGCCACTGCGCCATTTCTCCACTGGCGAGTCGCCTCTCCCTCAGCTTGCCAACAATCTAGAAAGCACAGGCCTTATTATCGACTCGCGTGTCGAGAATGTCTCGACTCGCGAGGCGAGAATAGGGAGTGTACACTCTGGATTGTTGGCTGGCCGAGGATTCGATTCGCCCGAGGTCGCCAGTTGATTTATTTGCATGTAAATGGCGCCACTCCATTTACATGCAAATGGCGCCGCTGCGCCATTTCACTGCGCCATTTACATGCAAATGGCGCCGCTGCGCCATTTCTCGTTGTTGAATGATTTGAATGTTGATTAGTTGTTTTCTTGTGAAGCTTCGTTGTCCAAGACCCAAAACGTTGTGACGGAGAAGACCATGGTCATGGCTGGAAGGCCACGGTGCATGGAAATTGTCAGGGCAATTCCCTTGGAGGAAGGGGTCGACCCACAAAGGGGACAAGAGGAGAGAACTTTGCCTCCTCACAAAGTCGGAGAAGTGGTGAACAGGGGCGTTGTGATGCGGCTTGGCATCATTGTCAACATGGGAGGTGAAAAGCGAGGGAAGATTAGACTTCCTTGGTTTGCCTGATGGAGGATCCCGTGAATTGCACCATTGATCTGTACTGCATGGACTGGCAGTTTTACGATCCACAGATGATGGAATCCAGCATCAAGGAGCAGACAGTCTCTGCCAGAAGAAAAGGCTGGCCGTTGCCTTCATACGAAAGCAGAGAGGCAGCTGCTATTAATGGCACGGTCGAGCTACTTAGAGGATTTGGCATTCTCCGTTCAGCCATGGACGGTTCAAAGAACTCAGTGTCACATATTGTCAGAGCCAAGACCTCTTGTAATATGCCTGCTCTAATGGACAGCACCTGGCTTCAACACGAGATTGCAAAGAAGGATGGGAAGAGAAAGCCAAACCTTAGGCAAGTCAAAGCAAAGAAAGGAACAGTCCAAATAGAAGGGACAGAGCATGAGGAAGAGAATCAAAAGAAAGACGAGGAAAATCCCAACTCTCCTCCCAAGTCAGCTCCCAAGTCTCCTCCTATCAGGACACCTATCGGTTCTCCTATCAAGTCCCCGGATAAACAGGATTCAGAGAGAACTATTAGTGATACTAAATCCTCCCCACTACGGAGAGGTAAAGGCGCTGCATCGACGGCTGATAGCATTCCGCAGAAAAGGAGGAGGGAAATAAAGAAGGAGATGAGGGTCAAAAAGCAGAGGAAAATGGAAAGTCTAGAGGTGCCTTCGGAGTTGAAGATGGACCGTGATGCCGAGGAGGAGTTGGCCGAGGAAAACTCACGGCCTTCACGGTCACCTCTTCCTCTAGGTGTGACATATGTCGAGAAAATATCCATCGGGATATGGAAGAGCACCTCTAACATGACATGCGGTTGTCCCCGAACATGTTAAGGCGTACCAGTCATTCTTTGAAGATCCCCATCAGGTCTTCCTGTGGCCGGATGTGGTGCCCTTAGATCAGTTGGCTAGTACCATGGTCCTGGCGACACATTTTGGTATGAGGTTCTACCATCATCAATGGCAACCATTACGTCTCGGCCGCTCGGCTAGGTAGGATTTGGGGACCGAAGATGCCGAATGCATTCGAAAGGTTGCCAGATTACGAGTTCTTTACGGAGCGGACTTGGACCTTCTTCGGCTTCGGTGTGGTTAACCGGCATCGTAGCGGGGCGGTGTTCAAGGAACCCTCATGGTCGAATACACCACACATAGGCAATACCGAGCGCGAAACCCGGCCACCCGGCCGAGAAGGCCAATCACGGCGGCGAATACAAGGTATGTGTCGTGTAGTAGCCATTTGGCATCAAATGGCGGCGGCTGGCTATTGGCATCAAATGGCGCGGTAATGCCATTGATGCCAAATGGTATGTGGCGCTTCATTTGACTTCTTTTTTTGCATTCAAGCTCTAACATATTTGGTTTGCCTTTCAGCATTACCTTGAAATGGTTGACAAGATTCTCGGGGAAAGCATACCAAGGATGTCAACAAAGTTCGTTTTCATGCCGGGCGACATTTACTCTCTCTTTCGCCAAATGTGGAATAAATGGAAAAAGGGGAGCTGAAAAGATAACAGGGGCCAACAAATAGCGATCAATTGGGCAAAGGATAAGGACTATTTTAGCGAGAACTACCTCGGATGCATGAGAGGCCTGGATTATGAAGATTGCGTAACTGTCCTCCGGGAAGCCATCGAGAGGGGACATATATGTTAAGGTCACATCGGATTATAAGGGTGATAATTTTTCAAGGCGAGCCTGAGAACTTGAGGATTCTTGCCTACATGAAGAAGGAGATTCTCAACTACATCCATGATGAACTTGGAATCAAGTACAGAAAGTTCGAGGACTTGAGAAAGGTGTCCGACGGATTCTCAGACTCAACCCTCCTATCGTGGGGTGTGGTGCATAATAAGTGGGTCTCGGGGCGAATCTTGAAAGAGGGCGTCCATGGTAATGTGCCCTTCTCATTAGGCAGATCCATCCGTAAGATTCTAAAGCCCGAGGCCGAGGACGAGTTCAAAGGATTTTTTGTGGAGTGCGTTTCTAGTGGTGGATTGTCCAGGATCGGATCGTGTTGCCTGCCAGCATGATCTGTTTGGATGGGAGGCAAATTACTCCGATTTGGGATCCCGCCACTCTGGCCAAATTCTTTGATGCTGCTTCTAAGATGACAGATGTTGAGACATACTAGATAATATGTTTTGCTAGGCCGGAACATACGAAGCGAGCCTCAGACCGCCACGAGAGACTAGAATCCAGATCTAGAGTTTACTTAGGCATGTATGAAGAGGAAAGTGGGTGGGCACCAGGTGGTGGCATAAAAGAGCCAATAGCTGTGGTTCTAGCCACCAGGATCTCAGCCCAAGCACAGCCTGATGAACACCTGGATCTCAGGTTTTATGGTGAACATCCCCCGAAAGCACCTAAAGTTCCTAAGACCCATAAAGATGCAATTGGTGCCGAGCCAGAGAATCTGGCTAACAAGCTCCTGAGGGACAGGTTCAAATACACTTGGCAAAGTATGGAAGGGGAATACTTGGTTCACAAGCAGGTTGGTCCTGCTACAACAACATACCTTGTCAATAAGCTCTGCCCTCCAGGGAACTTTGTTCTGGACTTTTTTTCTGGTGGGGCTTTTACTAGGGCGTCATTGCAGTTAAAAAGGAGTAGTGTGGCCTATGAGCATGATGGAAAAAAGATCCAATGTATGCTAGGGATTCTTGGAAGAATTGACAACGTCATTAATCCCTTGCTTGATCCAGCAGCCATGGACTCTCGTAAGGTTTTGGCACTCACTGGACCTACTCCAGGAGAGACATCACATGGTGGTGGAGGAGAGACATCACATGGTGGTGGAGGAGAGGGGTCACAGGCTGGTGCAGGAGAGGCCACAGGATCCGGGGAAAAAGTTGTACAAGATCCCGAAACGCAGATTGACCGAAGTAAGATTAACCCGGATGATATTGATAAAGCAGATGATAATGTTTTTGGTCAGGAATATTGAAAACTGATTTGCATATCGTACTTGTATATAAGATTTACCTCTGTGGTATTAATGATTACTGTACTGATTAATCTTTTGAATACTGATGACACATACGATCTTAATGTATTTGCCCCCTTTTGTATATCTTACTTGTAAAGCAAATAGCGCAGCAGTACCATTTGCAATATGAATATATTGCAACAGACTGCGCGGCCGCGCTATTTGTTTGCTTTTTTCCGTGTATTGTCCTTATAGTTCACTTCAAATGCAGCGACTTTATTGCTTTTTTTCCACAATTTTTATTCAAATGGCACAACCAGGTTGTTTCGCCCGTCGATTTCCGCCCCATTTCGTGTCAAATAGAGCGGTTTTCAGGCTAATCCTTGTGCATTTTTAAGTAAATAGCGCAGATTTGATTGCTGAATGTGTAAAAAAACAACGAACAATTTCATTTCGAGCGAAAATGGAATCACGAAATTTCCAACTTTAATGAAACTCTGCTTTTATTTTAGTCAGTTTCTTTGTGAAAACATTCTAAAATAATGCTAATCCCATCGATCCGAGCCATCGGATTGCCATTCTGGGAAAGGACGAGCGCCTATATTAGGCCATTGTCGTTTTCCGCCTGGTTATCGGCGTCTTCTCACAGCAGCATTCTTCGTTCTCGTAGCTTCCCCCCCTTTCCCCCCCTTGCTACGTGGGCATATACCTCTTTTTCATTTATATATTTTTATTTGTTCATGCACTTTTGTGTTCTCCACCTGTGGGTGTGGCTTTTCCATGTTCTTGTTTCCTTCGCATTCTACTGGGTTATTCTCCACCTGTGGGTGATGCTATTTATTTCCACCTTGAGGGTGAGGCATATTTTGATATAGTGATTTTCCACCCGCTGGGTGATGCTTTTTCCACCCTATGGGTGATGCTATCTTTTCCTGTTATGTTCTTTCTACCTATTTTTATTTCTCGTCTCATCGGTCCTTTGTTGATCCAGCTTCTTTTTATGGCTATGCTTGTTTTGTGGTTCTAACCGTTACGGGTGTTTTTTTGGGAGTTCTTGGGTCTTGCAGATTTTCGTATATTCCGCCAGTTGCTGGGGACCTGTCGCGTTTCTGTTCGTCCTCCTCTTCGTTACCTTCGGGGTTTTTTCACCATTGTCTGGGGTCGTGCTCTATGTTCGCCTTCGCTTTCGTCCGTTTTTTCTCTGTTCTCCAGGCAACACATTCGAGGTTGGTGGCGACCATTTCTCATTAGGGTTTTCCTCGAAAACCCGAAAGGGCGGGGTTTTTTATCCCGGTGAGAAGTTGTCGCCATTGCCCTTCTATATTGCCTTGGCATATTTTCTTATGGGGTAGTCCGATATTGTTCCTATGGTCGGCTACCCCCTCTCTTCCAAACATTGTATACTGCTGCTGTGATAAATGACAAGCCTATCTATCTAATTAGCAAAGTCTAGGACTCAAATTAATTCATAATGCTAGAAACTAAACTACTAATCATATATATCATATAAACTAGAATGATGTTAGCTAAACTAGCCCGAAATTCATTCTAAAAGTTTCTATGGTATAGCTAAACAATACAAAATTTCACTCTCTTACTTTCTAGCGTTTGGCTAAAGAGTTCCAGGGTTGATGTAGTCCCGAAAAAAGTTAAGCTAAAATTATTATTTTTTTCTCAATTTTTTCCATTTACTTTAGCCAATTTTTTTTGAAAATGTGCTAAAAAATCGCCAAATAGCCCTTAAATTATTCCATGTACGGTGAGGTCTGGCCCTATATATTGAAGTTATAATCTAAGATAATGGATCCGGAATGAAGTTGTAACAATAGGCTTGTGCTATCGGGTATACAAGCTTCAGTTATTGGATTCGATCCCAAATGAATATTGCCTATGTAATGGTGTTCAAGTATTTTGTGGTATCCCTTATATTACTTGATTGACCATGATAAAGATGTTGTCTAGTTAGTCATAAAATTCTCACGAAATTCTATAGATCTTAAATCTTTCTCAATGTGGAATAAGAAAATTCAAAAGATGTCCAAGGGAGAAGAGCACTCTTTGGACAATCGATTGGAAGAACTTTGAGAAGGTATGTACATGTTTAATTCATTGTGTTTGCATTTGTATTCAATATTTGAAAGAACATGCAACTGATTTAAACTAAATCTGAAACTATGAATCTGAGACTGTATTTTGTTACTGCAGGTTAAAGAGGCAATAAAAAGGAATGTGGGAAAGGATGGTTCCATCAAAGAGAAGGCCAAGGATATCTTGAGGCTAGTCTACAAAACAACAACATTGAAAGAGTTCATGTCTCATGCTGAATTTGTCATGAAGCAGTTCATTCCACATAATTACACAGCTAGTTGGCAAGCCGAACAATTTAAAAACTGTCTTCAAATATTTCCAAAAGGTACTGTGGTTTCTGTTATAGATTTTGCCGAGAATTTCTCCTTCAAAGTTCAACAGGAAATCCAAAGCATGCATTGGCATAATGACCAATGTTCCATCCTAGTTCATATCACTTACAGACATGCCAAAGATTCTGAAATCCCATACATCAAGATTGGTGACAGAAAAATTGTCAAAGAGACACATTTCTACATATCGGGCGACAAGAAACATGACAGTTTATTTGTCCAGCATGTGTTTTTGTTGAGCAAGGGAGTTAATTTGTCAAAACATGTGTTCTGGTCTGATGGATGTGCCTCTCAGTTCAAATCTTCTAGAGTTTTCTACTTCTTAGGCAGATTCTACAAGCTCAAGGGGATTAAGTTGCAGTGGAACTTTTTTGCCACATCACATGGTAAAGGGGAGCATGACGGGGCTAAAGGAGAGCATGACGGGGCTGGAGCTGTCATCAAAAGAATATTGACGAGTGAAATGCTTAAAAGGGACAGCTCACCCTTAAGGAATGCTGAAGATGTTGTCAACTTTCTCAATTCTTATTTCAGCTGCAAACAAACTTCAAAGGAATGCAACATACAAAGATATTAGTTTTATTCCATAGTGTTGAATAATTTTTTTATTGAAATTATTTCTTACACCCAAAACTTGTGTGTTTGTATTGTCTTGTTTGTGTTTGTAATTTAAACAGTTCAAAACTTGTGTACTTTGGTTCAATATTCAGTGTTTAATTGCATGTTCAAAGTGTTCAATTCAGTGTTTGTAGTGTTTGTCTCGTGTTGAGTGTTTATTTGTGTTTACATTCCAAATTGCTAGAAGCTCAAGTATTCCATTGTAAACAAGTATCCAAGTAAAAAAGGCTAACCCTCAAAGTTTCAGCACATTTAACCTGTTGCAAACCATATATTCATGAAGAAGACTGCTCACAAATTGCTAAAAGGTCAAGTATTTTATTATAAACAAGTATTCAAGTAAAAAATGCTAACCCTCAAAGTTCAGCACATTAAACCTGTTGCAAACCAGATATTCATGAAGAAGACTGTTTACAAATATGAAAACCATAAATATTGCATTCATTTACAAGGCATTACATTGTGAAAGGTTCAAGCTTTCTGCCTTTACAAAATAGGCAATACAAAATCATTGACAGAGTGTCAATGGATTGACATTCATGATGTACAAAAAAAAACATTGTAGTTCATGTGCATTTTAAAAGGGATCTTCACTCTGCATATTCGAAACATGAAACTGAATTAACATACACATAGATGTATTTGCAAGATCAATAAGTTACAAACCTGGCAAGTGTAAAGAGATCTTCTTCTGTTTAACAAACTGTTCCAGTGTCATGGCTTCTTCATCACTGTCATCATCACGAGCATCAGCAACTTTGGCAGCAACAGATGGAATTGAAGGTACTGCAACTTGGGCAGGAACATGAGAGATGGAATTGAAGGTGCTTGAGCTGAAGGGGCTTCAACTAACGGTATGACAACTTCAAGAGGAACATGAGGAGATGCAAATGAAGGAGCTTGCACTAAAGGTACAGTGGCTTCCACCCGTGCTGGAACTATAGGTGCTAGAATTAGAGGTGCTGCAATTACAGGGGCTGTTGAAGGTGCTGGAAATGATGGTGCATCAGCAATTGAAGGTTGTATAACAGCAATTGTAGATGCTGCTGGTTCAAACAACAAATTTGCAATCTGGCTAGAGTTGAAGGACTCAGCTTGGTTGCTTAAAGTATCATCTAACGGCAAAAAATGAGAATCAATATCTGCAAATTAATAGCACATTATTATTTGAAATGAAATATAGCACATGTATACTTGTGGGAGCATCCTGTTGTAGGTTCTTAGAATCCTTTGGCACTTCTTTGGTAGGTGTATTCTGCTCACATTTTTTTTTTTTTGTAACCACTGGCTGCTTACTTTTTGGTCCAGCCTTCTTTGTACTCTTTGGCTTATCTGTAAGGTAACTAAGTTAGAAATACAAACAAATATAACATTATTTTATAGCTAGCACACTCACCAGAAACTGCAGATACATGCTCACGTGCATTCCATTTACTAGGTCTACCTTTACGAACATTAGAGAGTTTCTTTTGTCCACCTTCTTCTACAATTGGTAAGGATTCTATTAGGTTCAGCCTTAGAAATCACTGGACCTGTTTGATCCTTAGCAGCTACAACATTAACATGTTCTTCTCCCTTCCTTTTCCTCTTAGCAGCAACTGCAAAAAACACAAGGCTGTAAGGTTTATAAACTGCAATTAATATACACATTTATCAACATACTAACCTTTCTTGGGTGATGTCATAGATTTTGTTATACGCCTCTTGACCTTCACAGGTTCAGGTTCAGACACTTGATCATCCTCTATGTCTTCATCATTTTCTTCATGAGCAAGAGGTTCTTCTTTACTCTTGTTGCTAGGTAAGGAATCCAGGTAGCCAAGCTTAACATATAATTCTGTAGGCACTTCACTCTTGCAAACTATGCAATGAAGGTTCTCCATACAATCTTGGAAACAGAACAAGTGATACTTGTGTCCACAATTCAATTCAACACGTAATGTATAATCTGGATTGAAATCAAAACCACATACTTGACAACCAGAAAGAAGATTAATCACTGTCAACTTACCAGAACTCGGTCTAATAATGCTTCTGCTAGCATAGTGCTCACAAAAGTGCTGCAAATTTTTAGCCTTCTCTTTGTATTCAGAAAAAACTAACATTTTGGCCTGCAAGGCATTGTTCAAATCTGTTAACTTCTCCTCCATTGCTTTACTATTGTCAGCCTATTTTTTCCTTTTCAGAATTGTGAGCAAAGACAAACCAAGCTTAGATTCATCTTCACAAAGCTTAGCAATAGCATTATCCTCCTCTGGAAAGTCTTCAACCAAAAGCTCAATATCAAGTTTAACATTTTTTAATAGACTTGGAGACAGAGGTTCCAGCCTCATCAAAACCTGCAAGCAAGCCCTCATTTCTAATTTTCTCAACTTCAACCTCTTTGATTTGCTGCTGCAGAGATTTAATGGAATCTTCAAAAGCTAAATAGTCAGCTTCTAAATAAGAAACACCCATATTAATATTCTCCAAAGTAGTGTCTACTTGATCTGTTTTATGCCTTTTGTTCCTGTTTGAAATCTCAATTTTTCAAAAGCAAAGGTAGCCCAATCCAACAAATACTTACTTGGGTTCGATTCATCTTTTCTAGTGTGCTGCCAAGCAAATGCACGAGCAAAAATAGTTCTGGCCTCATTGTTTTTCAAACCATCTTGATAAACCCTGTTAATCAAATCCTTCAGACGATGTTCAAACTTTGGCCTCATTGCTGATACTTTTATCTTGTTGTCTTTCTTCACTTCCCCAGTCCAAACTGTCAAAAAATCACCCCTGATGCAATCTGCCCGAGTTATAGTGCTTGGATCCTTGCCCGCATTGCACAAGCCACGATATTCTACAAACTGCTGGACTGTGTAAGCTTTCTTCATTTGCAAAGCAAGCATCAGAAAAGTTAGGCGATTCAACTTAAAAAAGAACAAAACAAATAAATTTTGAATCTTGAATCTTTCTTAACTTCAAAAACAAATAGAAAAATCAGGAAGCAGATCACATAGAAATGGATTTTTACCTCTTGTATAGTAGGCGGCTTGCTTGGTTCTTTGCCAAGACACCGATCTTCAACTAAATCCTCTACAGGGTTTGTACCCAGCAACAACATCATAGCAGGCATGGCAATTATGAGAAAGTACCAGTGATTCATTGGCAGCAAAAGTTCATAGCTTTGGCCTCAAATCATAGCACGAAATCATAACTCCAGCTTCGCAGAAAATATGCGTCAAAAGGATTTTAGGGTAAAGCAAGAACGCAATGAAAAAAAAAAAAAAAAGGGAGGGAAAAAAAACTTCTTTAGGGGGGTGCTGAAGGGGTGCTTGCCATGCGCATTTTTGCCCCCCAATATTGTGCTTTCACCCGTAGAACAAACATAGAATGATAGCATATGAGATAACCAGCCTTAAATCATTCTAAACTTATGCTTATGACATAATTCTGTGAATACAACACATTGAACAGGACATCTGCAGTCAAAGTGCTCTTTCCATCCAATTGGTGTAGTTTCCAACCACTTGTTAAGCAACAATTTATCTAGGAATGAGTACAATGACTTCAATGGCTTGCACATTATGCAGATATTATGATTTTATAGATGAAAGTAAAGGATGAGGTAGACTAGTTTTTGAAATTGCTAGAACAAGAATTTGATGATGGTTTTGAACTTGCAGCTATTTTATTCACATTTTTCTGCAATCAAATGAAGTGCCAACACTTCAAGATCTATGTTGTTCTTTGCTAAATGACCTGACAAGAAAGCAGCAATATTCTTCTGGAACATTTGCTTGGATACTTGGAAATCAGCTTCAGGTGGGAGACATGTTATATGCCTTGGTCTTCCATTTCTATTAACTTGGCCACCTGAATACAAAGTTTACATGTGTTCCATGTTGTTTATCATATACAAAAATCTAAATCCCGCTTTGAGATCATAAGTCCTATGTCTATTTAGGCTTCTCTTAAGGATTAAGACTACAATAAACACAGTAGTGCTCAAAACATAAGAATTAGATCAGACACATACTGGGCCTGGAAAATAGAATCAGATGAAGTTGAGGCATACAGCACCTCCTTTCAACTAGTAATTACTGCTCAAGCTTCAGAACTTAAATTCTTATTGAAATACATACAATCATTATCAGAATACACTTCTAAGGTATAGAATTTGAATAAATTTTCGAATCTAAGATATTCTTAAACTATTGAAATCTGATTGTGTTTGTTATATCTACACCATCTTTCTTAGGCTTCAGACTAATCGGCAGATCTTTGATAATGGTATTTACATAAGATATTCCTTTGCCTTGCTCAGCCAAATCAGTCTAAATCATAATGACACTGCCACTGCAACCTTGCTACAAACTTTTTCTTGCAATGGTGGATTTATTAAGCCCACCTATCTTTCTTCGCATTAGGCACAGATCGGCTACAATCACGTTGCAAGCAAGAACCCTAAGTTTTGTGTCTCTGAAATCCTAACATGCAGATGGGCCAGATCTATCTGTTGATGCATAACAGACTGCTGTGGATTTAGTATACATTCTAGGTCATCAAAGACATTGGTCGCCGTGCGCATGGTAAGGTTTGAAACCCTAAATAAAAAATACAAGCAATTCTAATACCTAACCATTTTTTTATGTTCCCACATAGGCAAATTTTTATTGATCATACCACGTGTCCATCATATCATAGTAGGCATGGTTACCATTCTCTTCCTTCTTGAATTCAGGTGATGTAAATATTTTTAGAGGGTTTTACTGCCAATTCATCAAGCATGATTCCCACTATAAAATATCTATTTTCCATGTCAAAATGGAGTAGTAGCAACCTCATGTCCAACATGCCACATTTTATAGACTTTCTACCCTGATACATATGTCATATCTATCTCCAATGCCATATAGAAATATGTCCACAATTTCAACCAAGTGATCTTATAACATTTTGAGTACCAAAGGAAATGGAAAATAGAATCAGATGAAGTTGAGGCATACAACACCTCCTTTCAACTAGTAATTACTGCTCAAGCTTCAGAACTTAAATTCTTATTGAAATACATACAATCATTATCAGAATACACTTCTAAGGTATAGAATTTGAGTAAATTTTCGAGTCCAACATATTCTTAACCTATTGAAATCTGATTGTGTTTGTTACATCTACACCGTCTTTCATAGGCTTCAGACTAATCGGCAGATCTTTGATAATGGTATTTACATAAGATATTCCGCCTGCCGCCTGCCGTCTGCCGCTTCGGCGCCATAGTCAAGCTTCAAGCTCAGGATGCACTTGGTAAAAATGTTGCAAGGACATGACGAAATGGTGGATTCGGTTTTTTATTTCTAGTAAAATGGGGTTAAAAATTTCTTTTCATAGTTTACAGGCAGATCCATGTTTTTCTTGACAAAGCACTCGTTTGAGTGCCTTAAGCAACTAACCCGTCGGATTATATGTTTGCGCAGGGGCCTTCTTCTTCTTCTCCTTCTACCTCTCCTCCTTTCTTCTATTTTCTCTTCTCTGCCTTCTGATGATCTATCTATTTGGACGTTGAATCTAGGAACATGACACCACGAATCCAATCCACGATCGAAGCTAGAACCTGGCTCCAAATCAAAGGTAAGGGTATGCAATCGGCAAGGCTGCGACCGGCAAGGCACCAACTAAGACAGCAAGGCGGTAGGGCCAAAGCCAGAACCTTAGTTTTATATCTATATTTCGTGCAATCCATTCCCATATATATATTTTTTTAGGGTAAGAGTATGTATTAATATATAAAAATGTACATAGGATATCCCCAAATGGGATTGATGGAAAGAATTATCACAAAGCGGATATAACTCGTAAGTGTCAAGGATTGTACTAAAAACTACCACTCCAATCTTCCCTACCCCTGGATTACTATAGGAAAAACCATCTTCATCCAGGTTTAGATACTATATGGAGTTAGCAGCCAATTCCAAGCAACAAGAACTTAGGAGAAAACCCCGCTGAAGACGAAGATCCTCCATCCAACATCCTGATAGATGTCGGACAGGTCATAAACTCTTACTGCACACTGCTTAAATCTAGATCCCAGTTACATTTGAAAAATGAATAGAATCCCCTTATACTGCCAATTCTATCCAAGTTCTTGTTATAGTTGCGGCCAAACTTCCTGTGGTGGGCCAAGGCCATGAGGGCTACCTCCATGTTGAAGCGCTCGAATCCTTGTTCCGGCGGTCGGGTCCTCCAAGAGCTACACCACATCGGTGTTTCCAAATGCACCACAATGATATATTGGTTAAAGTGAGTTGAATAACATCTGCACCTATGCTGGCCAGAATGGCCGGCCATGATAGCTGACATATCTGTAGCCCAACCCACCTCCAGAAGTCTCCTATAATCGGACAAAAGAAAAGATGATCCATTGTCTCTGACACTCCACATCCTAGAGGGCAGAGATCATGTTGAACAACACCCTTGTTCAACAGCCATGTCATAGTGTATACCCCTTCTTGTAGACTGATCCAACGAAAGAATTGGATCTTTTTGAAACATAAGGAGACCCAAGACTTTGTCAATAGACCCTTAGTTTTTGCTTGATCTAATCCCAACCTGTCTGCAGCCTTTAATGGGGACTGTGGCATTAGCAATCCATACAACTTTTTGACTTTATATTCTGCCCCATCCCCACACAACCACCTATCTTCTTCCCCTACAATACCAGAGACCGTATTGACATTCACCATAATCTTCCTAAAGACCTTCCTATCACCTTCCCCAACACCTGGAACTAGAGCTTTAAATCTTGTACAAGTAATCCATCTATCATTTTCCCACAACTGCCCAACCTTACGAATTCCTGCAACACGCCATTTAGTATACACTCGAGGGTGTACAAGTGCAAGAGGGAGCGCATCCCTCTCCCAAATCCTAGTGTTCCAAAATATACTCAGCCCCCCTGCCTCCCAATGAGCATCTGCTATACTAAAGAGACTCTGCACATCCTGCCAAGCTTCTAATATCTTCCTCATTACTGGGGAAGTACCTCGACACACATTGAGAATTTATGAAAGTAGGAGCTAACCTCATCTCTAGGGGTAGAAGGTTTCCCCTTTATCTTACCCTGCTGAAGCCAGTAATGCACAAAGGCAATAGCTGAGGATGCATCCCCTTGGATAGCCCTCTAGACAAACTTAGCTGCCAGAACCTTCCCCTGGACCATTGGGTCTTTACATCCCAATCCCCCATCCTTCCTACTTCGGCACATTTCTGACCATGCAACCCCAGCTATCTTCCCTCCCCAGATGAATTTACGAATGATTACTAATAATTGGTCGAAGAGTAATAAATATGAGTAATAACCAGCTTTATTTATTACCCAACAGCTTAGTCGTCTCTGTAGCTGCCACTATATGATAATTCCATGCCCTGACCCTTGTATCAATGTCTTCTTCAAAAGGCCATATTACATCACATTTAGCGTGATTCAGCCCAATCCCCGATATAGAGTAAAAAGAATTTAAAACCTGTTGAAAGGCAGGAAAACTCCCATCATCGTACCTTAAGAAAAGAAAGGTATCATCTGCATATTGCATAATAGTCAGATTTAGATTGGAACCTGGAAGAAGTAACCCATTCAGCAATCCCCTCGTCATCAAGCTTTTCACCATACAGGTTAAGAGATATGCCATGATTATAAAAAGATAAGGAGCAAGGGGACACCCCTGCGTAATCCCCTTTTTGAGCTCAAAGAGACCAGTTGGCTGACCATTAACCAAAACGGATGCGGATGCCATCTTGTTCAAACCCATAACTAACTCTATAAAGTTTATTTCAAAGCCCATATGAGCCATCACATTTTTTAGCCCACTCCACCTAAGAGAGTCATAGGCTCTACGAAAATCCAGCTTCAGCATTACACAATTCTGGCGAGAAGACTTGCACCAATGGAGCCCCTCTCTAGCTGCCAGATAGTTGTCCAAAATGTTCCTGCCTGGGAGAAAAGCTGATTGTGTTCACATCCAATCAAACGGGTTAAGATTGGCTTCAAACGATTAGCAATGACCTTCATGATTACTTTGTACAACACATTGGTTAGTGCTATTGGTCTCCATTCATTTAGCACCTGGGGCTTATTGATTTTTGGAATCAAGGAGATAAATCCAGTTGCTAGGGCTGGGTGAAGGTATTTGACCGCCCATGCTCCCTTGACTGGAGCGGTGAAGAATGACCCAAGTATATCCCAGAATTCGACATAGAACTCTGGAGGGAACCCATCATGTCCTGGCGACTTACCAGAAGCTAAAGAACACAGAGTCTTGTAGATTTCTACATCACGAGGCTCTTGAAGTAGAAGTTCATTTTCTTCATCTGGCCTTGCCTCAAAGAGGGGAGCCACTCAAAGCATCGACTGTAATAGTCACTTGGGAGGGGATCTTCTTTGAACAACCCCTCATAACTGTTCCTGAAGAAGGATTTAATTTCTGCCTCCTCTTTAAGAACCACGTTCTGATCATTAGTAACTGAAGTGATACTATTCTCAGCCAGCCTTGCTCCTGCCAATCTAAAAAAACATTTAGAGCTTTCATGATCAACCTCCGCATACCATTTGGTCTTAGATCTAACAGCGGCCCCTCGAGCCTCTTCCTCTTCTATCGCTTTGATTCTGACCTCTAGCTTTTACTCAAGTGCCTGATTGGCAATATTAAAGGGATCTAGAATCAAACCTTGTTTAACTTGTCGAACTTGGTTGTATAGGTCAATCTTAGTTTCCCGGAATTTGGTAGCCCGTAGTTTCCCCCACTTTTTTATCCAATCCTTCATATCGGCATTTTTCTTGATCCAGGATTTCATACTAGGAAGACCCTCTTCCCTTGACTGAGCTAACAGGTATTCTTTGAATGGTATGCAAAAGAGATCCTTCCCTAGGAGCCCTGTATTGAATTTAAAGGGGACATTTCCTTTTCGTCTGGCAGAAGGAAGATCTTCAAATACTAGTTTTTGTGGGATATGATCTGACTGGGAAAAAGAAAGGTCCCCTTCCACATAGCATCGATCCATAAAGAGGGCTGACTTGTTAGCCACATAAAATCTATCTAGCAGACAGTAAACTCTGTCCATTCCTTTTTGTTTATTAGACCATGAATAGGGAGTATTCGATGGTGGGAGGAGAAGGAAGCCACAATTGTTGAGAAGGGAATCCCATGCCAGTCGCTCCTCCCCCAAGAGGTTTCTATACAAGCCAATCTTTTGATCCCAAACATCCGTCATATTGAGGTCACCACCTAGTACCCAGTTGGCCACCGGCTGACTGATCACCCAATCCATGATTTCCTTCCATAGAATGGCTCTTTCCGCAGGCTTATTTGTTGCATAGATATTAATCACTCCCCATTGAATCCCATCTGTATCAAATTGCACAGCTTGCCACCTTCCATCTGTCCCAGCATATTGCAGCTTACCCTTCCATAAAGTTCCCGTACCCCCTTTAGTGCCCCTGGCAGCACAGGTAAAAGAGAAATACTGGCTTCCTACCCAGGCACCTAAGGAACTGGCCTCGAAGTCAGGGAGTCTATGTTCCTGTATAAGTAGGATATCTGCGCTTATCGATCTCATTGCTACTAAAACTCTAGCCCTCTTTAGGGGTCCTTTGATACCTTGAAGGTTCCACGAAATAATCTTCATGATTTTTCTATTTGAGTAGCATCATCCCCTATTACGTACCCCTTATGGGAGCATATTTCCCCAGTGGTCTCAATCAGTCCATCTGACAGAGGGCACAGTATATATGACCTTTCTCTTTTCTACATCGATCCCCCATCTCAACAAAGGTCAACCACAAAAGATACACCAATATCATAACCTGTACAATTCCCCCCCACCAGCATAAGCATATAGGTGGCTCCCCATCCCTAGCACTCCCTAGAGGTGTTTTATAAGTGGCCCACCATCCCTAGCACTCCTTACATGTTTTATTGCAACCACATATAAATATGTAAACCATGAGTGTCACTTTTGAAAATGGTTAGACCATGTGGTGCAAAAGATAGGCCCATATAGCAAAAGCCCCCTCCCTTTTTTTTTTTTTTTTTTTTTTTTTTTTATTAATAAACATGAAAGCTAGCATGAGACATGAACTGGAATCGTGAGATCACTTGGGTGTTGGCAAAAGGTATTATCAGGGGAATTTAAACTAGAAGGATATATGGTCTCAAAATAGTTAGCCAATAACAAAAACAAAAACATTAACCTATGGGTTGCAATTGCTAAACTTTAGGGCTACGAAAAATGGCTCGTTAGGGTTCCGGCTACTGCATATAGCTGGAAGAGATGGAGGATTACACATCTCCGTCAAGAAAAGAAGCTGGAAATTAGTTTGGGATGATTTATGGATAATAGTAAAGTGCATAAGGGCTGGCCTAAAGCCACGACCAGTGTAGTGCCGCTCGGCTAAGGACAGGAAGTTAGAATAAAAAGATGCAGTGGGGCATCTACCTTTTGCTAGTTCCGACCTCCACAGATGAAGCTTGTATGCTGGCCCTGAGCATGGGCAGGAAGAAGGGAGATTTAAATATGTCCACAAGAAGGAAGCTAGATCTTGAAGCTGGCAAAGCGCCCAAGAGAAAGAAGATATGGGAATTTCGTAGGGCTGTGAATAATGCTAAATGTATGGAGGGGTTGGAAAATCCAAAGGCAGCCATAGGGAAGGAAGGGAGCAGTGGAAAATATGAGGATGGCAGCAGTAAGATTGCTGAGAAAATGGAGCTAGGCACCAAGAATAAAGAAAATGAGGATGTTCTTGCCAACTTGGACGGGAGCACAAAGGAAGATTCTGCAAATATGGCAGCAGCAAAACAACTCAAGGGATTACCCTCAGGAGCGAAAAACATTCAGGTTTATGCTTACCTATTTGTATGGATGCTAGATTTGCTGTGTAGAAAGATAAAATAAGAACTAGATGGATCTTATTAAATTAAGAGCAGGAGTATAGTATAAGAATTAGCATTGTTGCAGTTTGCTCAATAGTTTCAAGTGGAAAATAAGATAAATAGTATGATATGTTACATAGACAGGAAGCTGGATCTGGGATCTAATGGATCTTTCAGTTTTTAATGGCTAGAGACTAACTATTTTGGTCTTAAGACTAAACTAGCACAACTAAGCTCTGGTATTATAGGCTTATAAAGTCTGCTGTACAAGGAAATTACTGGCAGAATTAAAACTGGAAAAAGATATTAAGAGATGCATGAGCTATAACTATGGAAATTAACATTTGCAGAATTCCTGACTGTACCATGGTAGATCTATTGAAGGAAATGGTAAGATATTGCATTATTAGAATTAACTTATAGCTGTGATAATTCCAGGGCATCCCGAAATCAGCTATAGATAGAAGTGCTGAGATTATATGAATTTGCTCTAGCAATAACAATCTGATACACGAGGACTACATGATATATTGTACACAATAGGATGAGCTGGCAACACTAGGAGTTCTTAAAGCTACTAGGCTGCACAATACTTATGGTTAAACTGGCTGCTAAGAAAATGTTACTGATTATTTGACAGTGCTGAGCTGATACATAGGACAGAAATAGAACATTAGATTTGAAGGATATAAGGAAACTAAAGCATGAATTGCTTAAGCAAGTGCTGGCAAGTAGGTGTTATGACAGGTCTATGAGTATCTAATTAATTGTTTATGCTTTGTTCTGCTCCAAGGTAAGGGAGCCCCCTATTTACTCGTGCAGAAAGGGTTAGGCATTCCTAGCCCCTAATTGAAATGATAACTGGTGGAATAACAGATAGATTCTAAACACATGAGTTGTACTCCAGGTTTGCATGCACAAAACTACCATTAAAGACATGGTGAAGGGGAATACCCAAGAGACCTATTGCTTACCTGCTAGTTCTTCCATTATTACCCTCACTGGCTAATATTTGGTTGTTTAACTGCAGGTAACCAGGTTTCTTGCTCCATGCTTTGATGTTTCTTAGCTTATGGTACTGTTTACGAAGACTTCAAGTAAGCTCGTTCCATTAGGAAGATTTTCTGGCACAAGATACACAGATTATGCAATTTTCATATATAAATATTCTGTTATGTAAATTATATGATTGGCAGATAGCATGTTTCTATTGAAAACAGTCTAAATCAGAATATTATGGTTTTCTAGATTTGTTTGTACTTATGAATGATAAAGATCTGTATATTTATTGACTCTTTGGATTAGCAAGAAATTAAAGTTCATTGGAGATCCTGTTAAGGTCAGTATACAAATATAGTTGTAATTTTGATGTTATAAGGTTATAACCTGTTCTTGGCTTAGGAATCATGTCCTGTTAAAGTTCCTAAGACTGCCAAAGGCAGACTTGTTATTTCCAAATGGAAGTATCAAGGATGGATGTCCAGTACGTTTTCGGGTTTTTTTTTTTTTTTTTTTTTTGAGAGTAAAAGATGTTTTTTCCATTAATTAATTAAAGCCATACAATTGTCCTTCTAATGGGAGTGTGAACTTCCTCATTAGTTGCAGCCAAAATATAGTTAACCTCAAATAGGTATACGATATTACAAAAAGTTAACTGTAGTAAAAGGTGTCAAATAGTTCAGGCAAGTTAATCACAGGAATGTGAATTATGCCAATAGTATCTGCTTTGCCCCTCTGGTGGAGCTTTGATTGTGGAGATCACTGAGTTCCTTGGAATAACCTGCATCATAATATTACCAACCAAGTGCATAGCAAAAATGTTAAGCAAGAGAAAGACAAAATACTGAGCATGAGCAACTGACACAAGTTCGGATAGCATGACAGAAGGAGAAGTCATGTGGATGGAATGAAGGATGAGGGATTAAGCAGATGAGGAGGCTTGGCTAGTGATCTGGTCGAAAATGGAATTGTATACCCAATAGAAGCCTTTATCTGTGCCAAACATGTAACTATTGAATTCTGATCCACTTTCCATGATGAGGGAGTAAATGTTTTCTTTTCCCATCAGAAGCAGCAGTGTACCGTATGCATCAGCTAGCATTTTGTGTGAGTAATACATCTCTCTGTACCTTGCAAGCTGCCTTTCTGTCAACGAGAAATGATACATGAAGAGAAAGTTGAATAGACAGTACACGTGGAATTCTTATTGCCCCCAGAAGGTCAACTACTTTATCTGGCTAATTGCCCAGAGGAGTCTCTCCAATCTTGTCTCCCTTTCTAAGAGAAACCCTACCATTGTGCCTAATTGTCAATCTAATTGCTCGGAAAATGAATCTATGGATCACATTTTTCAGTGCCCTAAGCTCTCCAGTTTCTGGAGTTGGTTCTATACAAAATTTAGTAATTTTTTTTCTGTTAATCTGCATGACAACTTGCTAAACTTTATCCAAAATAATGATGCCTTGAGAAACACCATTATGTTCACTGCTCTTTGGAATATCTGGAAATCTAGAAATAGGATTGTGCATGGTCATAAAAAATTATCTACTTTCTGGATCAAAATGTCCTTTCAGCTAGATCTGGAAGCTTATGGTTCTGCTCATAAGTGTAAATTTGCAGACTCCTATGACAGAAATTGGGATCACATTGGTAAATTTATTGGTGGATATAATATTTTTGTTTCTCATCTTCAAGTTGTCAATTCTAATGCATCTTTCTCTGATTTGTTTGATAGAGTATCTGGACTTTCTCAGAGGGGAGGGCAGGACTAAATTTGACACTATGTTGACTTATCACGAGGCCAGCTTATACTGCAACAATACTGGAGTTGCAAACTTAAGGCCTCCAGGGCCAACTGCATCTAGGGATGAAGTTAAAGTGTATGAGGTCAGAAGCAACAGTAATGAAAGATCATAGGGCCAAAATTTATTGCAGGAAGGTCATACAGATGTACTGTCCCTCCCCATTTATCGGTCCAATAATCACCTTTGTCCTTATTGTAATGTAGACTCATTCTTGTCTTGTTATGTGTGACACTGAAGCCATCCAAGGTCATTGTTCCCTTTATCCCCAGCATGCTAACCCAATGATGAGTGTGTAATTTTCCAACGTAATGATGGGTGAGTAAATTTCCAACGTAATGATGGGTGAGTAAAAGGGGTTCAATGGATTCTACCCAACATGATTGAAACACTACAACCCCAAAATTTGTTCCACGGTTGAAAACAACAGTAAAAACACACTACGGGTTGTTTTTTTGAAGATTTAAAAAAAAACTATACGTAGTTATACGGGGGCGTGGTTTTTCAAGGATATGCTGTAGTTTTTCTTAGGGAGCCGTAGTTTTTTTGTGTGGTTTCTTAAGGAGGCGTAGTTTCTTTTTTAAAGATGTGTTGTTTTCTCAGGCGATATGGTTTTTTGAAGGGATGTTTTTTCTAAGGTGTTGTTTTTTAAGGTAGTGTTTTTTTTTTAGGGGTGGTTTTTTATGGTTTTCTAAGAATCCATGTATGACCAAGTTGTCTGCATGCCATTACAAATTGACACTCTTCACTGGCATTTGGCTTCATACATGTGTGTGTGTGTGTGAGCTTCTAGAAAGTGAAACTTGAAGACATCAGATCACTTGGCAACTTGTAGAAGACACATTGATATGAAGAACCAAAGATGGACTTTGGGTTGGCATCATATAGGCATTTCTTGAAGGACTCAAACATGCCACACCCACTTTAACATGCCAAGGTGGCTCTAACATGGCAAGGTGGCTCAAACATGCCACGTGGACTCCAACATGCCACCTAGGCTCCAACATGCCAAGGTGGCTAAATCATGCCACGTGGGCTCCAACATGCCAACTAGGCTCCAATACAAGGTGGCTCAAACATGCCATGTGGGCTCCAACATGCCACCTAGGCTCCAACATGCCAAGGTGGCTCAAACATGTCACCTCGGCTCCAACATTCCACCCAGGCTCAAACATGCCAAGGTATCTCAAACATGCCACGCGGGCTCCAACATGCCAAGCTGGCTCACAACATGCCACCTAGGCTCCAACATGCCACGGCGGGCTCCAAAATGCCACCTAGGCTCCAACATGCCAAGATGGCTCCAACATGCCACCTAGTCTCAAACATGCAAAGGTGGTTCAAACATGCCAAGGTGGCTCAAACATGCCATGCGGGCTCCAATATGCCACCTAGACGCCAAGATGGCTCGAACATGCCACACGGACTCCAACATGCCACCTAGGCTCCAACATGCCAAGGTGGCTCAAACATGCCACGTGGGCTCCAACATGCCACCTAGGCTCCAACGTACCAAGGTGGCTCAAACATGCCACCAAGGCTCCAACATGCCAAGGTGCCTCAAACATGCCACCAAGGCTCCAACATGCCAAGGTGGCTCAAACATGCCACGCGGGCTCCAAGGCCACCTAGGCTCCAACATGCCAAGGTGGCTCAAACATGGCACGTGGGCTCCAACATGCCTTCTAGGCTCCAATCAAACATGCCACCTAGGCTCAAACATGCCAAGGTGGCTCAAACATGCCACGTGTGCTCCAACATGCCACCTAGGCTCCAACATGCCAAGGTGGCTCAAACATGCCATCTAGCCTCCAACATGCCACCTAGGCTCCAACATGCCAAGGTGGCTCCAACATGCCAAGGTGGCTCAAACACGCCAAGGTGGCTCAAACATGCCACGCGGCCTAGGCTCCAACATGCCACCTAGGCTCCAACATGCCAAGGTGGCTCAAACATGCCACCTAGGTTCCAACATGCCACATATAGGCTCAAACATGCCAAGGTGGCTCAAACATGCCACCCTGGCTCCAACATGCCACAAACATGCCAAGGTGGCTCCAACATGCCAAGGTGGCTCAAACATGCCACCTAGGCTCCAACATGCCACCTAGGCTCAAACATGCCAAGGTGGCTCAAATATGCTATGTGGGCCCCAACATGCCACCTAGGCTCCAACATACCAAGGTGGATCAGGCATGCCACCTAGGCTCAGGAGAGGCCGGACCCTGAGAGACGGACCTTAGAAAGGCTCCCGATGCCACTATAGGCTCAAACATGCCACTATAGGCTCAAACATGCCATGGTGGCTTAAACATGCCACGCGGGCTCCAACATGCCATCTAGGCTCGATTGTTGCTCTGATAACGTCCCAATCCAACAGAAGAAGATGAGGTCTCCTATTGAACACACAGCCATTTCTGGATTTATCATGCATCCTTTGCCGCCATTCTAAGTTTTCTATCAAGAAACGGCAACTAAAATAGTACATAGAAACAAGATTGAAATGGACATCGAATCGAAACAAGATCGATCCAAAAAATGGGCATTGCATAGACACGAGCGATTGAAGGAATTGGATAGTGCATAGAAACAGGAGCAGGAGCGATGATTATGCTTAACACAAGAGTGATGAATAGTGCTTAGAGTGATTGAAGGAATTGAACAGTTCTTAGACACAAGAGCGATGAAGAAAACAACAATCGAAGGAATTGACAATAGAGAACAAAGCGATCAAAGGAATTTTACAGCCATCTCTAATACCACAAGAACAACATTCTCAGGGCTTCTAGAGCCATCTCTAATAGAACAAGCAAAGCATTTGTGGCCAGAGTCTGGGTTTTGGTTTCATGGGGGTTCTGAGTTTTTCTGTTGTTGTGGAGTTGCATGCATTATTGGTATTCTTGCCTCAGATTTCATTCAGAATATTTATCTCAGTTTTAATTTCGAATGCACAACCGCTTTAAATTTGTATTTTGGATTTTGTTCCGGTTGAAGATGCATGGTTGCTTGGAGGCAGCTCAATCCGACATGCTCCATTCGGACACAAACCCCTTTTGCCTTTTCAAACCCGATGCGATGGCGGCAACTAGTTCTTTGGTTTCTTCTTTGTTGGGTTATGGTCATATGATATGATTTAGCCGCATGTGCTTCGTTCCACGGAGCTTATCGGGTTTAAGGCTTGGGCTTGATCGAACCAGCGGCATGTGCGTATTTGCACATTTTGGTGTATCCATTGTTTATAAGTGATAACTCAATGGCTTAACAATGGTTAAAACTTAAAAAATACTGAGAAGGTACTTAGGCGATAAGGTTGCGCTTTAGGGGCATTTTAATAATTTCGTCTCGGGGCAAACATGGGTATTATTAACAAAGGGGGCATTTTAACAATTTGTGAAAATACATGGGTATTTTTATAATTTTCCCATAAAATAATGAATTTTTATAATTTTCCTATAAAATAATGAATTTGTTAGGTGTGGAAAATAAAATAATATTTTATATATCTGGCGTGATTTTTTTTTGTCAAAGGCCGAGATAAGCGGCCGCAGATCTTGATCCGAGTCCTTTGATCTTATTGGTCTTTATTTAGCGGTTTCAGATTGACTCAAAGATGAATGGTATAGATGTTGATCCTAGTCCTATGATATTGCGGCTACCAAAATGAAGGGTGAGATTGAAATCCGAGATTATCCCGCCATTGTGCATACGTGTTTCTTTCCCTCTCGTATTCTTTCTCCAGCTGTAGGCTATGGCGCTATGGCAGAGCAGGCTATGGCGATGGCAGTTTTACCGGCCCGGCTCTCGTATTCTTTCTCGCCTCTGAGGCTATGGCTATATGGAGCAAAGCGAGGCTATGGCGATGGCGATTCCGGGCCATGGCGATGGCAGATCCGGCAGATCCGGATGGCTATGGCGATGGCAGATCCGGCAAATGGGCTATGGCGTGCTGGCGATGGCAAACAGGTTTTTTTTCATTCTATTTTTACCCTAAAAACAATTTGGCGATCCGGCCGGATTTGATTCCCAAGGATTTGGGCTTTGCTTGTCCTTCAAGGAATGCGAGAAATTCAAAGATGTTTGTAGATGTTTGTTTTCTTTAAATAATTTCTCATCTATTGTTTCCATGAGAACATAACCGGTGCTACCATAACAAAGAATCAATGGTCTATTCCTCGAACCTTATCGTAAACCATTACCCCGAACGAGGGCCGACTCATGACGGATTACAATAATTACATGCGGCTGTCTTGGCGCAAATGGCACTGAAACAGGGGCGATATCTGGTAAAACATTCCGAAACTTCTTTCTTCTATAAAAGTCCTTTCTGATCAGGAATATTTCTGCAGACAATGCACAGATAGGTTTGAGGCAAAATCGGGGCTTTCAAGTATGGCTACTTCAAGAAAAACCTATGAAAGGCATCAAAAGATTTCTGAGAACTAGAAAGGAATAGGTAACATGCAGTTGAATTTATTTTAATAAAATATGTGTTCATGAACTAGTTTTATGAACTCATGTTTTAAAACATGAGCTGTTGTAACAAAATATGTGAATAAACTGATTTTAGAACATGATGTAAACTGTCTACAAGAAATGTTGAATATGTATTCAAAGTCTATATATTTTGAATAATGCAAAAATTCCTTGTTTACTATTACAATCATCTAACTGTATTATCTCTTGACAATGGAAAACAATCGCTAATCCTAAGTTTCATATCTTTGTTGTTTTTGTTTAATTTGAACACATTGTTTCTACACTACAAAAAAAATATATATGTTATTGTACCAAAAACAACACAAGAAAAAACGTGTTATTAATGAAAAACATAATACAAATACTAAAAATAACATGAGAAAAACTGTGCTAAAAAAACTTATATATAGGACTATGCATTGTTTTTAGCTAAAGGCCACATCTAAGAACCATGCATTGTTTCTTTTTTTTAGCGAAGCCACGCATAGAATCCGGCATTGTTTTTCTCTATAAACAACGGTGAAAACCACACATAAAAATGCGAAACTACACATAGAATTTGGCATTGTTTTTCTCTATAAACAATGGTGAAAACCACACATAAAAATTACGAGTTGTTTTTGTCTAAAAACCACGCATGAAAACTACGCGTTCTTTTCGTGTGAAAAACTACATTAAAAAACTACTGTTGTTTCTAGCATTTTCGGAACATTTATATGGGTGGTCTTTGAGTGTTGTTTTCTTGCAAAAACAACAGCAAAAAACTACATATAGAGCAGATTTTGGGGTTAGTGTGAAATTTACCAAGGTACATAGCCCCCCTTATGATATCCCATATAATCACCCACCATTGCCAATTTATGTTTGGAGGCATTCCCCTCCCCAACAACTGCCATATAAGGCCCATTACCCAATATTGTTGCCAATGGTCAGAATTCCCATATGTCAGCCCCATTGACCATGGCCCAAAGCTAAACATTGGGAATGACTCGTTAATCAACCCAGGCCACTGTATTAGCCCTATTGCACCCCAACCAATTAAGGAGCCCCTATCCCCTTCCCAGGTGAACAGGGTAATATCCCATCCATTATGTTGAGGTTTAAGCCGCTCCCCTTCTTGCCAATGCTGTGGGGAGGTCCCACCCCCATAAAACCCACTAAATCGACTACCTCTTCAAATTATTAGAGGTATCATAGCTAGATATATAAGTTCCTTATTTCCTGTGGCCCATGTCTCTATATTAAAAGACCAACCATCCCATTGCCCTATCTCTATTATTAGCAAATTGTCATAGCCATAGCCTTTTAGCTATTTTTTATAGCAAGAAATTTTTGACCACAATTTGAGCAGCCATATTCCATTGTTTGAACTAGAAGGGTAATTTGGTTCCATTGTGGCATTTTTAAACCATATTGAACTGATTGTTACAATATAACACAAATTAAGGTACAACAGCATGTCATTGATTTCAGCAGTAACATCATTTACAATGTTTGCATTTATAATATTTGCTGAACCATACAGAAATATACTCCAAAACCTGTCCCATACTATTGCATTCTTGTTTGCCCAGGCTATCCTACTATTCTGCCCATATTCTTCAACTATTCCACCACCTTTTATGTTTCGAACCTTCTGGCCAGCTGCTCTATTACCCTTCTAGTGTGTCTTTGGCACAGGAACTGTAGCAATTCCAACTTCCATAAACTGTCCCATATCAGTGCTGATCCTATTATCTGCCGTATTAGCAATTTGAGTATTTTTAGTCATGCTTGTGCTACTATGAGCTGAATTCCATAGGCCAGCCCCATATATATTGTATTCATAGTGCCAAAAACCCAGGTTTCCAGTAACAAACACGAGTCTCACACTTGGTTTAGCCAAACATACTTTGAACCTTAACAGACTATATATGATACATAATTTCAGGTAAAAGCATGAGTAGGAGGAGCTGAGGGAAAACTTACCTCCTTTAAGAGATGAAAATCCCACCAATCGCTTGGAAAAACATACATGCCGCATATGGGATAAAGTTCCCGCTATAGGTATACTAGAAGCATTGCATGCTTCATCCTTTCCGTCCCTTATGATTGATTTCAGAGAGAGCGAGAGAATGTTCATGGAGAACCTTCGCAACTACTCCAGGCTCAAAAGACACCTTCTTTTGCTGTTGTTTCCCCTTTTTCTTTTTTGGTACATTGGACAAGGGGCCAGTGGCATCACCTTCCTCTTCAAAAGCTGATTCCAGGGCCTGGTTTTGGTGGCACGGAGCATCTACCACCTCATTTGCCACCTTCAGAGGGGCCAGCTCCTGATCCTGGCTACAGGCTCCATCTACCATCTCATTTCGTTGCACTTCTATTGCGGGTAGCACTTCATCTACCATCTCATTTCGCTGCACTTCTATTGCTGGTAGCACTTTTGTTGCTGCAGCCACATGCTTGTCAACTTCCGTATCAGAGTGTGCAACTGCATGCATCATCACATTCTGTGGCCCATTCCCATATATTTCTATGCAATTCATTTGATGTTTAGTAAATCGGTAGCTCTCTTCTGAGAGCCAAAAGTCTTTAATCTTGTGGAGTTTCTCAGTATCAGTTTTCTAGATCTTTACAGGGCAACTCGCATCCGTTTGTTTTTCAAGAAGTTATGTAAAAAATAGGCTCTACAGACCATCTTGATACAATAGCAAATGGATTCTACAAAGCATCCTCGCATAGCTCTAGCTGTAGGAAGCATTGCTTTCAGGCTGAGCCCGATAACCAGATCTATACAGCTACCTACCATCATTCAGATTGCTTAATAAGGTAATAGATAAATTTCGTCACTTCAATTATTTTAAGGAAATATGCAGATGCAACAAAGGAGGCAGACAGAAAAAGGGGGGATAGAGCCACGAAATCTCGGCCAAGCTTACTTGATGCTAGAAACTGGTTCCCATTTTTGCCTCTTTGCTAGATATTAACTCCGGAAAGGGAAGATTTAGCTTTCTTCTTCATTTTCTTCAGCGGGTATGGCAGCAAATCCGGTGGTGCCCCTGTGGAAAAGGAGGCATTTGCACAGGCCCAAAGCATTGCAGCTCCATCTCCGAAATAACCACCATGCATCCTTGATCCTTTCCTGAATTTGTTTGAAAGACATATTTCTTATTCGTAACCTGCTCTCTTTTAGAACTTGTCTGCATTAACAGATTGCTGGTTTAAGGTTTTTTGCAGCATAAAAGTTTAAGGTTTAATGCTTTGCTCACAAGGGATCAGATAACAGACTGAGTCTGGATCAGATAATAGATATGAAAGGCAGGGGTTTGAATATTTAGGAGCCGGTTATCAGAGGCCCTAGTTGTTGAGCGTCAAGGGAGTCGACTAAGGACCTTCAAAGTCTGGAAAAAGAGTATTCAATGGCGGGTACAATGGCGATGGCAGTGGCGGTATAATGGCAGCATGGGAATCCAAAATCCACCTAATGGAAAAAGGATGTGGCAGCGGAAATCCAAAATCCACAATGATGGAAAAAGGATCGCATAATAACTTTGAGCATTAGTGAGCCCATTACTATTAAGGTTTTTCCCCGAAAACCCTTCGGGGCGGGGTTTTTTAATCCTGATAGTAATCGGCGTCACTAATGTAGTCCAGGCTAGTGCGACTCTGTCACCGCTGGACACCACTATTGGGCACCAAGATTATGCAGAATAATGGTAAAAAAGGAAAGGAACTAAGTGTCGGGACAGTGAGGGGCCTCCGACCGACCACCTGAATAGAGCGGGTACAACCTGCCGGCTAGTGTTCTATTTCCACATTCGAGTTCTGGTGCGCCAAAAACTTAGGGTTCATAATCTGACCAAAGGTGGGACAGTGGAATCCACAATGTGTATAGTTCAAGGCTGTTGATAGCGAAGCATTCTTGCATGGCCACGAAGCCAAGTATAATCGGGGTGCTGGTACTAATAGAAACCAAGAAAAGCCTTCAGAAAAGGCTACAATATAGCCAGCGTGATGTGTTAGTAGCACCCATCAGGGAGCTCGCCCATGCTACATAAGTCCAGGGGCCTCAGGGCACAAGGGACAATAATGTATATTCTATTCTATTCCTTTGCCTTGCTCCGCCAAATCAGTCTAAATCATAATGACACTACCACTGCAACCTTGCTACAGACTTTTTCTTGCAATGGTGGATTTATTAAGCCCACCTATCTTTCTTCCCATTAGGCACAGATCGGCTACAATCGCGTTGCAAGCAAGAACCCTAAGTTTTGTGTCTCTGAAACCCTAACTTGCAGATGGGCCAGATCTATCTGTTGATGCATAACAGACTGCTGTGGATTTAGTATACATTCTAGGTCATCAAAGACATTGGTCGCCGTGCTCATGGTAAGGTTTGAAACCCTAAATCGAAAATACAAGCAAGTCTAATACCTAACCATTTTTTTATGTTCCCACATAGGCAAATTTTTATTGATCATACCACGTGTCCATCATATCAGGTGATGTAAATATTTTTAGAGGTTTTACTGCCAATTCATCAAGCATGATTCCCACTATAAAATATCTATTTTCCATGTCAAAATGGAGTAGTAGCAACCTCATGTCCAACAGGCCACATTTTACAGACTTTTTCTACCCTGAAACATATGTCATATCTATCTCCAATGCCATATAGAAATATGTCGACAGTTTCAACCAAGTGATCTTGTAACATTTTGAGTACCAAATGAAATCAATACTTACATAAAAAAAACGGAAAAAAAAGAAGGATAGAATTAATAGAGAAAATGATCGCATTAGCTTGCTAGTTGTATTGAAACTTGATTTTCTTGATATTTTGCAGAGAGAAGTGTTGTCACCACTCCAGAAATCCTTGGCTGTAAAACTGCGCTTGCTGCACCATAAAAAATAGAGTTTTGAAAACTCTTTTCATAACAAGACTAATTGCTAAGGCCTCCAGACAAATTTCATCAACATCTGGTTAGGGAAACAAATTGATTGACAAAAGGGCCTTCAGCCGGACCATTTCAACAGCTGGTTGGGTCAAATAAGGGAGTTTGTAGGGTTGAGAGTAATATACAAGGAGTATTCAAGAACTGATGATGGTAAGGGCAGCAAGGACAACGGCAAAATGAAGAAAGTGATCACGAGCGAACCCGACATAACGGCGCCACTGTTAATTGTGAGTTCTTGGTATACACCATGCAGTAGCAGTCTATGACTGCCAGATGCTACAAAGCTGCCATACTCATGACCACAAAATAAGAACAAGAGAGACAAATAAAGAGTGAAGGAAACGTGCGCCAAATGAGGCTCTCCAAACTTGAGATAAAACCTAAATACATCTAAAGAGGCTCTGATCTAATATAGTATAGACCACAAATCTAAGCCTTACATCTAGCTAAATCTAAACCCTACACTTATGCTAACCTAAACATGCCAAGTGTAGTCTGCCACCACTGATACCTAGCATGTGCGCAATGTTAACCACTAGCTAGTTAAAACAAAGAAAATCTTATATTGAACTATTTTTAAGAAAATGGTGCTTGAGTGATTTTTCTAATTAATCTATAAATATCATTGATCTATCTAAATGTTGGAGACAAACCAACCTTGACAAACTAGATCTAAATGTAGAAAATATTGTTGAATGTCTCCACGAGGACAACAACTTACTACATATATAAATCACAAACACCTACATTCTTAACATAAAGGTAGATCATCTTACTATGCATTTTCACTCATATATAATGATGGATGTTCGTTTTTGTTTGAACTAAATTTGTTTGGTGTCAAATTTTTCTATGGTTACACCTGGCGAATTTTGTTTGAAGCCAACCTCTCCTTAGATCGACACCTGGATATGCATTTATACTGCATTTATGATGATTAAAAAAAAGGGTAATCCAAGGCACCCCTGCTTTGATCTTCTGATCCAAGCAATGATCCAATATTTCTTTCTCTGCATGCAGGTTCTCGGATTTCTTTCTCAAGCAAGTGGATTTCATTTAGCTAGGCAAGGTCTGCATCGCTTCTAAAACTACAAGCAAGTCGTCCAGGCATGTTTTTCATAGTTGTTCCAAACTTTCGCCGAATCTCCGAGATCTCTAAGCTGACATCCAGTGGATTTCTTGCTCTACAAGTAATCCCTGGCTTTGGATCATTTCTTGGTCTGCAAGCAATCCCTTGCTTTGGTTCCTTGAACAAAGCTTTATAAATATCTCAAACCACTTCGTGGTTATTCGAGGCCAGAAGAAGCAAAGTCTGACCCTGCTCAATTTCAGACATATTTATCTCCAAACCCACTGCTCACCGAAGTTAAGTTTGAATCCTTATATTGTGTTGGTTTGAACCAATGTCCAGCTATGGTAGAGCAAGAGCTTCAAGGCCTGCATTTTTCTTCTTCTGCCCTAAACGAACTTGAGCTTATACATTCCCTCAAATCTTATAGTATTTTGCAAACCTCAATATACAGTATACAAAAACTTGTACATGCATACCCCACAAACGAGGATCGCTATGTACGGTCCAGATCTTGGAATAAAGGGCAAATATGCCCATCCGACAGCTCTCGTTGCCCGGAGTAACCCCCCGTGTGAATATGCACCCAAACCAAAGGGGGTTTCAGGGGGATTTTTATTTAAATGAGTTAGATGCAATGGTTTGTATTAATAATGTTAATGTTAGTTATATGTTGGTAGTTAAAAAAAAAAATTGGGCCCTTCAGGCCCTAACAAAACCAGACAAAGAAAACAACATAAAACAAGATAAATGCATTGGAAAAAAACTGAGGTGCTGCACCACATACTCAAGTTATAAAAAGTATTTTAGAATTTGCCAAATCACATACCCAAGTTATAGGCCAATTTAAATCCATAGGCTAACCTCAGAATATGTAGTATTGTGACGGTCCAGGGGAATATACGCCATAAATACGTATATTCCTGGATCCGTCACTATACAAGTCTATCATTCATAGCCTTGTATACCATAAGTTGTGGCACTAGGGGGCATGGCCAAGTTATTCTCATAACTTAGCCAACCATAGGTTTAGACCATTATCCACGTGGCCTTAACCTATTGGGCACCCGCCACACAGGACTCACCCGATTGGTGCCACGTGGCATCCTAGGTGGACCTAGCTCATATAGGCCTAAACCCTAACCCTAGGCCTCTTTCCAGCCCTAGCACCTAGAGACTCACCTACTCGTTCGAAAACCCGTTTCGAACATCGCTTGTTGTAGCATAGATCGGTGCGGCAGCCCGGCCATAGGTAGACTCGTTCTTGGAGCAAGAGCAGCATCACGTGAGTCGAAGACCATGGAGGCACCGGATCCGGAGGGAGAGCTTCAGAGCAGGTATGTAGGATAGTAGTTGTGATAGCTCATCCGGGATTAGCATTCGGATGTGCTAGTATTTTGTATCTAGAGTAGAGCCATCCTAGAACCCATATTCAACATCTTGAACCCTAATCAAGGAACCCTAACTATTAGTTAGTTGTATGATTAGGTTAAGATGTTCTTCTTATGATTATTCTCATGATGTGATGATGATGTGATGATGGTTGATCATGTTGCTCCTCTTGTATTGGGAAGGGGGGTAGAGACCTAGAGCCATATGTAGTATGCTCCTAGAGTAGATCCCTTAGTTCCTATTAGTTGCGGCTTTGTGCATAGGAGCCCACCGTGCTATTGAGGCTATGATATGACTCAGCACCAGATAACGGGCTAGAGGGAAAGTGGAGGGAGGATCCCCGCCGAAAGTGGGGGCTTGGGGGATCCCATAGTGGGCTAGGCTTATGGTCGGTCACTTCGGTGGGCCGAGCATGGGTCCGACACCTCCTGGGGCAATGGTGTTGCCCTGCCTCTCGGGAGCTGCAAGTGTTGGCTTGGCTCTCGTTTTGGGGGGTTCAGTCGGGTACGAATCGTGTGTCGTCACGATTCTCTAGCCGCCCACGGCACCTCTAGACCCTGGGAAGGGGAGATGCAACCCTTCCCGCCTCTCATCGGACCGTGGAGATGCAACACGGAGTAGTCCCGATGGGTGATGCCATGGGATTGCGTGATCCAGGAAGGCTAGAGTCCCGTCGAGCCTGATCTAGCCCATCTGCAAAGTATGCATGGGAGGGGCGGATGGAGTGGTCAACCCTAGCCATTGTTCTATGCCGCCCCCGCCATTGCGGGACTCGGCCCGCTTCTATCTTGAGGCCTAGCGGTCAGGCCACCCTCCCACGAAGTCCGAGCGGGTAGGAGCTCTCCTGTTTTATGGTTTGTGATTATCATCTTTGCATTGGTTTATGTGCGATGCACTACCCTCCGAGGTAGTATCCAGATATGTTTTATGCTAGTTCGACGTGTTATCGCTTCACTGTTATAGGAGCCCATAGGGGAAGGGGCGCAAGACACCTTCAGTGTTCCTCCCCGCACTAAGAGTCACCTCAGAAAGGGGGTAGACGAAGGGTCCGCGGCGTCGCGCCGAGCCGATGGGGATTTCCTGCCGTATATACTACGGTGATGTTTGTTTAGTTGTGGAGGCGTCACAATGGTATCGAGCAATGTTCTTGGTTGACCAAGAACTAGCACTCGACCATAACCATGAAGTAGTCTAACAGGCCTATAGGGGTGTGAAATAAACATTTCCACCATCGAACCGCCGAAAATGGGGAAAAATTTTTCCTAGGTAGTGGGTCAGGACTTAGGTTAAGTGTTAGACGAAGGTTTGAGTGAGTCAAACGCACCTTCTAGTAAATTTGGAGTGAAAATCATGCATCTGCATCAAATTTCACCTAAAATGGGTCGAAGAATCATGCCAATCGGAGACCCAGGTGAAAAATGGCGCAAATTCATAGATTGCACTTCGAACCATTAGAAAAAAATTCGAAATTCAAGTATAATATCAATTAATATGGATTTAACATATACATTAATAATTAAATAAGTACTAAATATCTTGTAATTAATAAGGGGGGCTAATAAATAGGGGTAATTATGGTAGGAGAATATTCTCAGGGACCCTCCTCTTTAAATATCTCTGACACCTCATTTTTCCCTCCAAACTTTCCTCCACCTTCTCTCTCTTGACCAGCCTATCCCCACCCGTTTTCTAGACCGTTAAGTATGGCAAGAACCAAACAAACCTACAGGAAGCGGGACAGGCCCACACACCTCGATGGCGAACCTAGCGGCGGGACGCCATGTGAAGAAGATCCGGAGCACCTCCACCCAAGAAGGGGAAGAGGAGCTTCCCCACCAGCGAAGCGGCGCCAGCCGGCGGCACCTATCACGATGCCGAGCAGCCCTCGCCGGGCAGGAACGCAAAGAACCGACGACCTCGCCACTTCGGGGCCACGATTAACCGGGCGGGAAGAGCAGGAGGAAGAGCGTGTCCGCCAGCCAGTGGACGGCTGGCCTTCGGGCGCCAAGGAAGAAGGGCAAGGAGAAGGCATGGAGTGGCCGTAAGAGAGGGCCGCGAGGAGGAAGAGGGAGCGCTGGGAGGAGCCAGGGCGGGGTGGAGCGGAGGACGAAGAGAAGAACGACGGTCCCCCACGAACCGGCCGCGGATAGAGGAGCCTCCCCCTGCAGGAGGAGCACGTGGAAGAAGAGGAGCAGGGAGGAAGAGGAGCAGGAGGAAGAAGAAGAGCGTGGGGAAGGGGCGGACCCAAGACCACCTTACCCAAGCAGGGCCTAAGCCACCTAAGGTGGTAAAGAAGCGTATATGGGCGAGCGGGGTCTGACTTTGAAGGAGGACTGCCTCACCGGCCGCCGCCAAGGCATACTAAGAATACCTTCGCCGGTGGACGAGGTATAATGATTGGTACCGCCGCAAGAAAACATCCAAACAAGACCGTGGAGGGAGGCCGGCCGCCAAAGAACCAGCCTAAGCCGCCGCCGCCACAGCCCGAGAAGCCGAAGAAGGTCCACCATGGGCCTAATTCGGTACACTCCCGTGTCTTCCGGGAGATTAGACACTTTCAAGAAGGTGCACTAATCTCCCGATTAGGAAGGCACCTTTGAGCCGACTCATCGCGGGAGGTGATGGCGAGTTCGCCACCCACTACGAGGACGCCGCCACAACTCGGGTGTTGCAAGTAGTCCGCCGAGGCCGAAGCTCACTCGGGCTTGTTTGAGGAAGGGAACCCTGCGATCCATCCACGCGAAGAGGGTGACTTTGATGCCCAAGGATATATACTTATGCTGTCGCATCCGCAAGGAATATCCTTGAGGATGCATTTTTGTTCAAACTAATGTAATTATTAAGTTTTCCCCATAAATATAAAATTTTGTTTTGCAATTAGTAGTAGATAAATCCTTCCTGCATTAGATAAATTTTTTTTTTTTAATTCGAGCGACCTCGAATCGGGTCACACCGCCAGACCGCCGTTCGACGCAAGGACGCAGAGGCTTTCGACCCGGTTTCGCGAAAAACTTTATCAATTTAAGGTCTAATTCATGTAAGAAAAACCCTAGTTAGATTAGAATCGTCCAAATAGTCATCCTAGCACCAATTCTTCAAAAATCCACGTTAGAGCTTAAAATAGACCCAAATCGGGTCACACCGCCTGACCACCTGCGCCCACTTGGCAGAGGCGTTTTCAAGGCCTTCGACCCGATTTCGGCCAATTTTTCGCCCAATTGACCAATTTTGACCCAACAAACTGCCATGTAGCGTTTCTTGCTTTGCTTTGTTTAGAATTGCACTTCATGGTAGCTCATTTGGACACCTGTGGCCATAGATTTGGAGTCTTCCCCATCAAGAACCTTTGTGCACGGAACCCGAGGCACCCCTAGTCTATAAAAGGGACCCTCATTTGTCATTTTTTTCCCATTAGAGTTGCTCTCTCAGCCCCTTTGGCGATTCCTTTGGCTTTTGCTCATTTCCATCACCCATTTTCCATAGCTATTCCCGCTCAATGGCGCCCTCAAGCTTTGTCGATGGATGGTATAATGAGACCAATCACATTCGTGATTGTCCCCCCAACAAGTCTTCCATGTTTTTGATTATCTCTTTGATCTCCATGCCACTCGACTAGAACTCCATACTACATCGACATCATTTGTCAATATGATCAGCAGGTCTTACCCCAGGGAAGTTAGCTTGCCACCTAGGGAGGGAAATGGGTTTCTCTAGATTCTCTTGCTCAAGCCATAGGTGGGGATCCAGGGGGTAAGAACAAGCTATGGGATAGAACCGTAAACATGCCGGACTACATGACCCAGTAAGCATCATAGGCATAGGTACCTCTCAAGCCAGGCAGCCTTAGCATTGTTCATGCAAAGATAGGGCGCTTAACCAACCGGGGAGCCGCCAATCCAACCTTTGATTTGGCACCTCTCGACACCCGAAAGCAAAGATGAGATAAGCATCCGTGAGATCCGGACCTTAGCATACCTAACACCACGGCTCCACATCGAAGCACCTACGCTGTAAATCGAAAGCAGGATTACTTAAGAGGAAGAGGAAGAGAACCCAAGCCGGGAGATGAGGGAGGCAAGAAGGATGGAGAGGCGATAGCTCGGCAAATGTGAAGCGCTAAGGCGGGACTTTGAGCCACCAATGGGCATCACGGGCCTCACCCCCAAGAATCGCCGATGGCGCAGGAGTACATATTCGCCACCGACATCCTCAACCTCCCCTATTGCCAAGAGGAGAACCTCGTGGATAGACGCAGCTCCTAGGCCTAATTGCACAGAAATGTGGTAGCGACTTCATCGACTACTCCTACCAGAGATACCAAGGGAAGTAGCGAGCGACATTCCTATGCTGGGAAACTATGTCGGACATCCGTGCATACCAACAGATAAGGCAGATGTATCGCCAACGAAGGAACCCATCATTCCGTAAGAAGAATTTCGTGAAATCCAAAGCAAAGTTGTACAAGCCGGGAAGGGGCCCAAGCGCCCCAGACCAAAGGCGCCCATGAGTACGCTGAGAAGCTTGTAGCAAGCATCAATTTGGAGAGTGCAACTACTATGTGGAGAGACCATGAGGATCTTATGGCATTGGACATCTTCGGCCGGGCAAACTGGGAGAAAAGGTACGGCACCGGGGCGAACCAAGGGCAAGTCACTCGTGTACTATCTTCCGCCCTCACCAAAGGGCAGATGATAGTTTTCCATAAGGAATTTAGCCCAAGAGGTGAAGAGTCCGTAGCACTCCTTATAGCACTTTAGGGCTTTGGTCAAAGATGCAGAATAGATGTGAAAGTAGACCATGTTATCCTCTTCAAGAGATCAGTAGCACTTCATGCTCGACCGCGAAGGGGCCACCTCGTGGATGCGACTTGTCAAGAGTGGCGGCAACTGCACCGAACTCCCAGCCACCACGTAGCAAGAGCATTGAGGGAGGATCGGGCGGCTAGAATCCCGGTAACATGGGCAAGGGCAATGTGATTCAAGAAAATCAAGGACTTCTTCAAGCGACATCATTGATGGAAGAATTGCTTGCTAACTTAATTAAAGTACATTGTAACTCCTTTTAAGTATTATCATGAAGTCCATTAAATGTATTCCTATATACTAATTAATGTATTACCATGATTTTGACTTGTAAATGAAATTTTCATATGATTTCTTTTGTACCTAACAACAATTTAATCGTAAGCAAAAATGACTATTGTCTAAACTTAACATTATGTATTGATGATCGACCTTTGCAAAGAAGGAACTCAAGTGCAGGATCTCAGGACCAGCACCGACCACGCAATTGGGTTCCAAGGAACTTGTTTGGCAGAGAACAAGAAGATTTTGAGCAGGATATGTCACCAGAGGCAGTCAATGCAAGGTTGGTGCAGATGAGGAACCAGATGCAACATCTCATCAACTGGGCGACACCTCTCATGAATGCACAGGAAGATGGTCCTCCACCGCCACCTTGTCCTCCAGGTGGTGACGAAATTCCTCAACAGGAAGGGGAGGGCAACCACGGCAACGTCAGGGACAGGAGACGAAGAAGGAGAACCAGGAGTCCATCACCATCTAGCTCCAGCACATCAGATAGCTCTTCCAGTGAGGACAGCTCTAGCTCGACAAGAATTCCGCACAATCAAGGCAAGGAAAAGGGCAAGAAAGACAGATGATTACCGGAAAAAGGTGGATAGTGCTATGAGCAATGTGTGGAAGACAAGGAAGCTCGGCCAGTTCTCAGGGAAAGATAGATCAGGCATGGAGGCTGAAGCATGGCTGGATGAAATGGAAGAATTTGGCAACTCATATGGTATGAAAGACAAGGACATAGGGAAAGTTGCTACAGCTAACCTTATTGGACCGGCAAGGATCTGGTGGAAGGGATATGCTAAATCTAACAAGTCGAAGAGGAACAACCGCAGCAGTTTAAGACCTTCAAAGAAGGCTTTTCCAAGCACTATGTGCCAAGGTCTCATACTAGTAGATGATCCAGCCAGTTCTACAAAGTTGAATCGTGGTAGTTTATCAGTGGCTAAGTATACAGAAGAATTTATGAGGCTCAGGCTGCATGTTCCCGGAGTCTCAGAGAGGCAAGCCGTGGATACTTACATTGAGGGGTTGAACAGCAATATCAAGAGGCTTGTAAGAGCAATCAACCCAAGGTCAGTAGCGCAGGCCGAAGATAAAGCTATAAGTTTGGAAGAGGCACCAAAGAACTCCAACGTAAAAGCAGCCAACCTTCGTGGGTAAGAGTTCGTGGCAAAGATCGTGGACAATATCGTAAGCAATCAGCAGCCTACACCATCGTGGAGTCAAAGAAGAAGGTAAGGATAAGAGCAAAGCTTTTGGGGACCGTAAGTTAACGCATCGGGGGGGCAGCTCTTAAGCCGCCTCCTAGACAACCGCCAAAGGAAAAGAGACAGAATGCATTGAGAAAAGCTATGTTTCGGTGCTTCCAGCCGTGGCACCGAACACATGATTGTCCATTCACATGCACCAGCCTTAGCAGAGCTTATGGATTGGGATTCCCCAACGGAAGCGTGATGAAGACGACGACCGCCAGAGGCCCAAGACTTCATAGATGGTGAGTGCCACATATGTGCAAACATTGAGTCGTCGGTGATATAGAGAATCACCGATCGTCATTGCGGCTGATGGGATCATAGATAGTAAGCCATATGTAGTCCCTCATAGATAATGTGTAGCTCTCATAATTTTGCATCTCCTAGATTGGCTGCTCTAATGAAGAACAAGGTATTGAAGTCTAAGCCAAGGCCAAGAGCTATGGCAAATGGCCATTCGCACACTAAGGGGAGGAGGATCACCTTTGACATAGACCTTAGTGGGGCTAAGTGGGTCGATGGGGAGCGTAAGTCATGGATATTGGAAGGTATGATCTTATTGTGGGAATGGAATTTTGAAGCCAGCCTAAAGCAAAGAATTGATTGTGACCGGAACGAAGTCACCATGACGGCACCGGACGGCAACAAGTTGATAGTCAAAGGTAAGAAGCTAGATTCTCCCATGCAGTGTATTTCTTTGAAGCAGCTAAGGAAGAGCATAGAAAGGAATAAGGTGGATTACATCTTGAGGTTGGAATCAGTTGGGCCAGGCAAGCAGGAGGGAAGTGACCCAAAGGGGAATCAGTTGCCCAGCCGGATAGCAAGGCTTATTTCAGAGTTCAAGGATGTATTCCCGGATGAAATCCGCCGGCGCCACCTTATAGGGGGTGTAGAATGTGAGATCACATTGGCTCCGTCATGCGAAGCCTACCAAGAAGGCACCATATAGAATGAGCACCCTTAATTGATTGAGCTCAAGAAGCGGCTTCAAGAATTGCTAGACCTTGATTCATAAGGGCAAGTGTGTCTCCTTTTGGAGCACCTATACTCTTCGTAAAAAGAAGAAGGCGGGGAGCTTAAGAATGTGCATAGACTATCGCCACTCAATAAAGCGGACGATAAAGAATAAGTATGCATTGCCGAGGCGAGATGACCTAATGGATCAGCTACAAGGAGCAAAGGTATTCTCTAAGATTGATTTGAGATCGGGGATACCATCGATAAGAATAAAAGAAGAGGACATCCATAAGACCGCTTCTTAACGCGGGTATGGTCATTTTGAGTTCTGAAGAATGCCCTTTGATTGTCGAACGCCCCAAGAACATTTATGCTTTTATGAACGACATCTTTGAGACTTCTTGGATGAGTTTGTCATTGTCTTCTTCGACGACATTCTAGTCTACAAGAAGTCCCTTGAGGAGCATTGTCAAAGATCTCGGGAAAGTGTTGGAGAAGTTGAGACGTCATCGGTTGTATGGGAAGCTCTCAAAGTGCCACTTTGCAACAGGCCGAGTGGAGTATTTGGGACATGTGGTAACATCCGAGGGAATCTCCACAGATCCATCTAAGATTGAAGCAATAGTTGATTGGCCAGCCCTAAGGAATGTAGCAGAAGTAAGAAGTTTTCTCGGGTTGGCGGGATACTACAGAAAGTTCGTGAAGGACTTTGCTAAGTGGGCGTCCCCTCTGTCCGACCTCACTAAGGCCAAGAAGATTAAGGATTTGTGACGTTCCAGCACAGTATACGCTCCCAGGACGTATATCGTACTGCCACGTCACGCGTACACGCCACCCCGACTGACGTGTATGCCAACGTGTAGCCAAGTGGGTAGCCCCTAGGGGGCAACTTGCTAAGAATGTGCATTAGTATTAATGTGCACATTTTCCAATGTACACATTAATGTGGGCACACATTTCCATGTGGCCACTTGATGCCAAGTGGGCCATACCCATAGGTGCAATTAATGTGCACATTTTCCAATGTACACATTCATTAATGTGCACACATTTCCATGTGAGCACATTTGGGTGCACACATTTCCATGTGGGCACATTTGGCCACCTAGCCCTTAAAGGCAAGTGGGCCCTTTTCCCATTATCCCACATGCGTAAGGGGATAATTGGAAACCCTAGCCAACCCCTTGTCTATTTAAGTAGGAGAACCCTAACTTGCCCATTTTCGTTTCTAGGGTTTTAGAACTCCGTTTTGGCTGCCTCAATGACCAAAACCGCCTCGAACTGACTGCCTGAGAGGATTGCAACGTTAGTTTCCCTTGATTCAAGCGTTTCAGCAGGATGGTCGAGCTCAGGTCAGGAGGAGGAACTCAAGGATCAGGTATTTAGGCAATTTAGTAGTCTAAACCCCATTTCAGCCATCGAATCAAGAGGTTTAGCCTCTTAAATTGCCCATAGCAGCCCTCTAGATCTCTAGATATAGCGATTCTAACTAAAAACCTAACTCTATGATGTAGATTAGATCTAGTTCTTTAGTTTCTCTGGAAGTATATGTATGATGTATCTCTATGAACTCCTTGTATTGGGAAGGGGGGTAGAGACCTAAAGCTTTGTAGTTGAAGCTCCTAGAGTAGCCTCTCTAGCACACTGTAGATGCGGCCTGTGCACAAGAGCCACACCAGGTTGTGGGTGAAGGGGCCAGACTGGCTTATAAGGAGAATCGTGTTCTGACTCTTGAACGATCCCTATGGTGTGTTAGTGCTACGGGGATCATTGTGACTAGGTCTAATGGCTTGCCACCACTGCGTGTGGGCAAGGCATGGGCTCGACACTCGTGAGGTAGTGGATATGACCTTCCATTGAGTTCAAGTCGAATACGGGCAGTGGCCCTCTAGTCACCTTGAGTCAGCATGTAGATCTCTGGAGGGAGTGATCCCTACCTGCCCCATCGGAACTGGGGAGATGAAACCCAGGAATAGCCCTTTGGCTATGCATCCGGGCTGGCTCTGATCCAGTCCCAACACTTTTCAGCCTACTCGCAAAGTGTGCACGGGAGGGGCGGATGGAGTGGACAACCCTAAGCCATGTTCTTATGCAGCCAAATCCATTGCCATGAATTCTCGCCGCAATGAACTCGAGACCCAAAGCCGTCCACCCTCCCTTTGAGTCCGAGCCTTGGGTAGGATTTCCTCTATGCATTGTGCTGATCATTGTCTTTGCAGATGTGATGTGCCACCCGTAAGGGTGGGTATATGTGTTGCTCTTATATACCGACATGTATGTTTACGCCCAGCCTAGGTAGGCCCCGAGGGAGACTGGTACAATGACCCTTTCACTCTTCCCATTTGGAACCCGCCACGGTTGCGGTGTTATGTGAAGGGCCCTCAGATCGGCATGGAGCTGGTATGGGGAAGAACTCGTTTGTATACGGTGAGTGCACCGTGATGAGAGTAGGGGACGCCACGGTGGTATCGAGCAATGTTCTTGGAGACCAAGAGCAAAGCACCGACCATGCTCCCAAAGAGTACTAACTTGATAGGATCCTCAAACCTCCCACTAACTTGATAGGATCCTCAAACCTCGAAAGTAGCGGGGAAATTTTTTTTTCCTAGGGTAGAGCTAGTAATTATCTAAGATTAGGATAATTAGAGAACATAGGCACTTAAGAGATCCTACTAAATTTCGTGCACTCTTGGCCAATGACTCCAAGAGTGCCAGAGCATGTTAGGTTCAGACCTAATGGCCCTCTCACAAGACTCTTAGAGTAGTCACCCCATATGAACCCTAGAACTTGGCCTTAGGAACTCCAAATGGTAAAATAAAAGATGAAATCCCAATCAAAAAGCTCAAATAGCTAGAATTATATGTTAAAACATCGAAAAACATTATACAAGTCACTTTTTGAACAATGACTCCAAGAGTGCGCCAGAGTATAGTTAGGTCCCGACCTAACCCCTCCCTCAGACTCTTAGAGTCATCCCTAAAAGTGACCTCAAAAATTGATCATAACTTACTCAAATGGTAAAGGTAATAATAGAATCTTGTTTATAATGATTAAATTAGTGGGAAACGATGTTAAATTGTGTAAAGGGGATAAGTTTAGAGCGGAAAGGGACAACACCTCTAAGGGTGCCAGGCATAGTTAGGTTCCGACCTAATACCCTCCTCCAAGATGCTTAGAGGGGTTCGAGAGAAAATAGTTGAAGAAGACCTAGCTTCGATTCGAGATATGGAGGATTTCATCAACAAACCAAGAAATTAAGCAAGGCGAGATGGAGGTCGTGCAACACTTGAAGACTCATTGGCGTGCACGCCCACAAAAAAAGACACCGAGACATGAGAGGCGAAGTACATCAAGAGACAGATAAATAGAACACAAGCCGCTTTTGTAACTAATGTGTTTATATGTGATGTATGAAAATTTCAATAATAAAGATATATAGTCGATTTTAAAAATGTGTATTCATTAGGTACGGTGATCGGAGCAAATGCGATATTTTGACCAACGACTCCAAGAGCGCCTTGAGCATAGTTAGGTCCCAACCTAACCCCCTCCTCAAGACTCTTAGAGTCATCCACCAACCGGGGCCTTGATTAGCCCTACTTGCTCCAAACGTAGTAATAAACAAAGAAACTTGCATTTAGGAAGAAAACTAATAGGAATTTACCCTCCCAAATGGATTCTTGGCATCCATTAGGCAGAGATAGGCCAATGACTCAAGAGTGCGCCGAGGCCACTTAGGTCCCAACCTAACACCCTCGCAAGACTCTTAGAGACGCCCAATTTTTCAAACCCCATAACTTGAGCTACTGAGCTCCAAATCGCTTGAAATTTGTTGCAATAGGACCGTTAGACAGCCTAGAATCCATTTATGACCTCAAATTAGGCTAGAAATGTCAAACTTTAGCTCAAAATGACCAAAATTGCTCAAACCCTTGAATTGTTTTTCCAAACTATGGTTTGTTTGTAAATAGAAGCATACCCCATTAGTACCACAAGTATTACTCTCGCCCAAAGCTGATGCCCCGACTCCAAGGTAGAAGTGCCCAAGAACACTCCTTTGTTATAGTCATCTAAACCCTCAAAGATAGCAACCCAAGTCCAACTGTTGGTACATCACCTCTGCTCATGCCAAAAGCATAAACATTGACCTAATTTTGTGTCCTTCTAATAGAGTTTGACCTATACACCGGCCACATTCACACTCCCTATTGCCAGGATACCTAGAAAGGAGCTAGAGTCTAGAGCTGCCCAAGTCACTCCGTGTGTAGAGATTGGACCCCCCCAAACCAACTTTGCTAGGACCTTAGAGTATGCCTCAAACATCGTGGGGAGGTCCTGCAAAACAAACCCTCATTTCATGCCATACCACACGGCCTAATGTCCATAGACTTGTAGATTAAAGAGATGTCTCCAATAATGCTGCTCGAGCCATCTTGCTTGCTTATAGAGCCCAAAAAGGTAGGAGAGCCCTTCAAGTAGACCCTTAGACTCTAGGATATACGAGAGTTGCTTTCGAAGTACAGGGCCAGAGCCACAGACGAGCGAGAGGCGCAACTTCTTGAAGACATCAAGGTCCCAGCCGATGTACAAACAGATAAGAAGAGGAGACCGAAAAGCAGACCCAAGAGAGGGAAGCACAACGACAAACACCTCAACCGACAAACGAGTAGAACAGGACACCACCGACCTATCATCAATCTCCATCAAATGGGAAGAATATTGGTAACCAACGGCACCAAGAATGTTCTAGATGTCAACCTCCCGGCTACCACGTCCACGAGCTCACATCAGAAAGAGGATCTCAACGCCTTCACCAACTCGACGCACATGAGTTTCAAATGGAAGAACGCGAGACAACAAAATACAGGTACAGGAAGATGTTAGGCATCGATGTCGCGTTAGCATCACGAGCTAGGGCCAGAGGGCATAATCTTCCGTCGAGGAGACAACTCATGGCGACCACACAGCGTGATAGAAACCGGAGGGAAGATCACCACGACCTTGCGCAGCCCAGCAGCCAAGCTAACGCCAACAAAAGGAGTAACCAAGCTAGGCAACCACAAAGCACCTAAGGCTGACCAAGATGAGCCTCCAGCTCCCCTTGCACCGCCAGGAGAACTTTCATCGGTTCCAAAAGGTAGGAGACCATGAGAGGGAGGAGACGATATCAAGGAACATTTCCGACTGGCCCCCAGACGCACTAGGGGCAAGACCAAGGAGGAGAATATTCCGCGCTCAAACAGAATTCGACCCGTGAACACCTAGAAACCAAAGGAAGGACGGCTTTTACGCCGCCCAAGGAGTGCAGACTGAATGGTTAGGACCCAAAGGACGGAGGAGACGACCTAGCCAGCCAGGTAGAAATCACGCAAAGGCGCACCAGGAAGGAGCTACGGTAAGTGCAATGGAGATGACCACACTTCCAGCACGTGGAGAGCCACCTCGAATGAAGCAAAGCCCAAGCAACGTGAGTCGACTCGTAAATTCAACCCGCTGGGGAATGACAATGTCGGCCCACCACCACGGTCTCGAGCTTCAAGACATTCAAGAATGCCCGACCGCAATGCCAGTGACCCTACTCAAGCTCGATCAATGGCACCGCAATCAGCAATCTTGCAACAACACACCGCATGTAGGGACGTGGCTGTTACCGCATTCCTCGCGAATTTAACATACACAACAAGGAGGAGCATCTTTTTCAAGGGATCACATCGACGAACACTCTTCGCAACTTGAGGTGATCAGCTCGGATCAGACATAAAGCTCAACAATAGTAGCAGCATCTCAAGGAATCCCGGAGTCAACCTGAACGAAGAAGATGCAAAGAAAAAGAAAGAATCAAATGCGATAGGAGGAAGGGAAACCTAGAGGAGTATAAATAATTAGGTAGATCTTCAGTAGTTGTTTTGCAAAAGTGGATGAATTAAAATCCCAATGTAAATGCGTATATGTCTATTGTATATCTAGGATGTCCACATATATAGTGGAGAAACATGGGTTTAAAGTCATGTTTTACGGATTTAGCGCTTAGATCAGGAAGCTCCTTCACTTCGACTACCAAAGGAGGAAGCAAGGAGGCACAACTATAGCCCAAGATCAAAATGGAAGAGCAACTACGAGGGAGAAACGATGAGAGGCCAAGCAAACCTTCAACTCCAAACACTTCGAAATGCCCTCAAGTAAGACCGCTTCGGCCACCCAATGTTAGAATAAGAGACAACACCGATCATGTCAAGATCATCAACGCGGCACCGTGACATCGCCGTATTAACACTACCTCTTGTGTGGCAAAGACTTGACTAACTTATGACATGAGTGGCCTCAACAATGGAAGGAGGAACACCCCGACATCAACGAGCCAACTAAGAAGGCAACATCTCGACGACCATAATCCCACCTTGTGGTAATATAGGGTGATGCGCTATGACACGTGTATTAGATGGAGATGCACTTACGAAAGGCACCGCTGATGAGGAGACATGCCTCCAACAACTAGGGTGACGGCTTCACGTAATCCTACCAAGAATTAGAAGAGAAGAAGCCGACCATATCTCCCGACATGTGGCACGCCAAACGCCCAAGGTAGAAGCATTCGACACCTTAACGACAAGGATAGCAACTGAAGCACCTTCGCAAAAAGAGAGTTCAAGATAATAGCCAAGCTATTCAACGACAAGAGTATATCTAAGTGTACTTCTTCAACTCAAGGGTCAAGTCGTGCGGATATAAGGATCCATCATCCCTAACAATATAGCCGCCAGGAGGAGAGCCATGATGCTTTACTTGCTGCCGAGAGACCGACATGCATAGAGGGACAAAGGTCAGGAACTGAAAGCTGGAGAAGTGCTAGCAACCGACTTCTTCCACGAGCTCCCTAGAGGCAACAGGAGGACCAAAACTGAAGAGCACAATCAAAGCCACCGGAGGGTACCTCAAGGCAAGAAGACGGCATAGCACGCGGGAACGGTTAACGCCAAGCCATGCGATCGAGGGGATCAAGCGAGGAAGTTTGGAAGCTCGATGGAGAACCAACTAGGTGAGGCGAGCCGATGACTTGCACGCGGCCTTGCATGCAACTTGGTGAACCCAAGGATGAACGATTCAAAGAACAACTGCAGAAGAGAACAACTCCAGAGGAGTATAGCCAAAGGAATCGCGCACAGCCTCAAGAGACGCCTCCAAATAGCTTCAAGTATCATGAAGGGGGGAACAATTATTGCCCGAGAACAGGATCAAGAAGCAGACTGAAATGTCGGAGCATCAACGACAAGCACACCTTAGTTAGAATGTGATGCAAAGCGGTTGTGCCATAGCCGACAAACGTCGGAGGGCCCAAGTATTTCAACAAGTTACCCCGGGGTATGAGCTGACGTACAAATAGGAGGATATAGATCGTCAACACCATTGCACCGGGAGGAACACCGATGACATTGCCAAGGAGTAGGTGCGCAACTCGAAGGGAGGCACAAGGGAGACCTAATAGCTCTAGTAGTATAATTGTAATTATGTAAGCTATATGTTTTGCATGTATAGTTCCCTTGTTATTCCTTCCCTCCCATAGCGTAACAGATCAAAGGAAGAGATGTTATGCAAGTTGCAGGGGTGAAGCAATCAACATCGTCAACACTCTTCGGGCAACTCGACGTATGAGGCATCGATGGAGTCGAAGAAACAATATCGGATACTGAGTCGTCCTTTAGCTGCCAAGACAAAGAGTTCAAGATGAAAGATCTCTTTCAACGGCGCCACCTTCAGGCTTTTGAAAAGCGGCATGGAAGATTTCAAGTGATCAACTACGCCATCAAAGCCACCAGCAATGAGAGGCTCCTAGCGAACAACGTCAACCTCTACTTCAAAGAGCAGCCACTGTCAAGGAGACCAAGTATCGAAGCGACTTCGGAAGAACGTTACCTTGCTCCTTCAAGCAGTAACGAGGCGGATGAGCTTCTAGCAAGCTCAAAGATCTAAGGCCCACGGGGGCCTAGTAGGTTAAATGTATGGATGGTAACATCCATATTGGGATTAGAAGGCATTTCGGATATTCTCACGAAAGGATTGCCCCAATATTGAGCTAAGCCAAGATTGGGAAGGAAATGCATAGGAGTAACTATAATTATACACCATTGTTAACAGACGCCCAATGTATTGAAACCACTTGGTGAGATTGATCTCCTCACTAAGAAGGATTCATTGCTAGGATAATTGTTGACCATGTATAAATCTAGTATCTCCAAAAGAATAATCCAACCGAAAGAAAAGAAGTAATCTAACAAGTCCGGCCAACTTGTTATGATGACATCAATTCGATTGGTAGGAATATTCCAAGAGTTTAAATAACTAAGAAAGGGGGAATCTCTAGAATAATAAAATAATAGTACATGCAAGGTACATCTAAAATAAGAATTATAGTAATCAAATAGTCTTTTGAGACAAAAGGAATTGTCATGATGACAAAACCTTGTGGTTTAGAATCGTTCTAACTAAGTAGGTAACCCATGCGAAATAAGAAGCGTATAACCTCTTAAGGGGAGAGAATAGATATGACGTTGTGTACAACGTCATTGAAGGGGTGCAGGACCAATTTCTTTTCGAAGAAAGTGGGAGGGCTCAATCTTATGATTGAACGTACTTGTATCGAATTGACCGACCCGTAGAATAGAGTTCACTCCGGCAATGGCCGAAGCGAATAGAGCGTAAAATAGATAGATACCTTAGGCTCAGGAGGCCTTCAACGTGCGAGACTGACGTAGTAGCTAACTACACCAATGAAGTGGAGCAAAACTATGGGAGCAATGCAACGACCAAGTCATCTCCAAAGTACTCAACGCCAGCTCAATGGGTGGATTCGTTCTAGCCTTAGGTAAGGTGTGCGCATGTATTATAAGCTTTAATGTGTCTTATTGATAAGTTAAATATAGATCCTAATAACTGCATAGAAATTGTTGCATGTATATGTATCATAGGGAAATAAGTTAAATAACAACGATAATGTGAGGTAGCATGTTAATTGATCCTTCATGAGGGGACTTAATTCCTTCCAAGGATAGCTATATGACCTCGGGGTCCTTATAAATATAGATAGAAAATAGAATTCGGATATACTTAAGTATATCTTAGGGATATATTTCCAAGGGTAATGCAGGACCCAAGGAAGAGAATAAGAAGCACATCTAATTCTTGTGTATGATAATTAAAACCTTGTCTATGTAACAACAATAGGAAGTAGGGTTATTGTTTAAATAATCGCGATCTAAAAGTCGTTAAATATTGCAAAGCTTAGAGTAAATTTAATTGTACTATCGGAAGTAATATATCCAATACTATGATAATGTTAATTCATAAATATTACCTTAGGGTAATTATGTTAATCACATGCATTAATGGAAAAAAAAAAAAAATTGGCTCAGGCATGTCGATTTGTGTTTAGATTAGTTTCATGTGTAGTTAAGATTAATCTACGCATGCAACCTATGCTTGGTATGGATTGCATGCGTTGTTACCGATGATGAGACCACTACGGTGATCTCTAGGGCGTGGTGTAATGTCAATGTAGGCATGACCGCGTTTCCGCCTGGACGAGTGGAAGGTAGATTAGAAAGTCTACTTCTGTCCCACGGAAGTAGATGACCCCGAGAGAAAGGAGGTCATTAAGGAATGCATTGATAGGAAAGGCACCTTTAGCCCCATATATGCTTTGATAGGAGGAATCTATCCTTCGCGCCCCAGCGGGAAGGATATCCTCCACGCTGGGCAACTAGAGGTGTAGGCATGAGCGGCATATAGGCATATAGGCGCTGTCTCCACGGCCATAATGGAAGATCCACCCTCTTCCTACGCCGGGAGATTAGCCATGCATCCATGTAGATAGGTGGGGTGGTCACCATATAACCAAAATTTTTGTAATAATTAATAATAGGTAGTGTCGACTGCAGGCCAATAGAGCTCCGGAGGGCAAGGAGGTCGAACTACGAAGGCTTGCAACACAAATTTTGTTATAATGTGTTGCAAGGGATGAAGGGTACCTTAGAAGTGTAAATTTTGTATGAAATTGATAAACTTTGATAAACTTAAATGTTGTATTAAGTAAGGTTAATAATTACCTTGCGTGGATTAAGTTATGATGTGATAAGTTAATTGGATAATGAAATAGTAATGTCTTAAACATTACCTTAGAGTAATTCTAATAATTAAGATAGTAAGTATGTAATTATAGATATTGTAAAATTAATGCAGGATTTTAAGGTGCGAAGACCTGCAACACAAATTTTGTTGGAATGTGTTGCAAGGAATGAAGAGTACCTTAAATAATAATTGTATATGAAAGTGTTAAATTGTGATAAACTAAATGTTGTGATAATAGAAACTAATAAGTACCTTATTTTAGTAGAAGTTACTTAATTGACAACTTATTTGATAATGTAATGGCGTAATAATGATTTAAAAATATTATCTTAAGGTAATCGTAATAAATGTGTAAGTATTATAGTAGTATATCGTATGCATCAGGTTGATTGCAGGTTAGGAAGATTCTAAGGTGGGGAGAACCACGATGCTGCGGACAGCATCATTTCAAGGTGGGGAGAATGTGACGTTCCGGCCACGATACGCCCGGGGCGTATATTGTACCGCCATCGCCACGCCGCATTACACGCCACCCGACCGTGGCGGTAACGCCAACGTAGCCAAGTGGGTAGCCCCTAGGGGGCAACTTGCTAAGAATGTGCATTAGTATTAATGTGCACATTTTCCAATGTACACATTAATGTGGGCACACATTTCCATGTGGCCACTTGATGCCAAGTGGGCCATACCCATAGGTGCAATTAATGTGTGAGAAAAATATAGACAGACAAAAATATTATGGTCAGATCAAAATTGTTGGAGAATAGCCAAGGAAAAGGTTATTTGACCATTATGGTTCTAACCTATTCAAGGCTTTTGAAAAATAAGAGGAATATCTTGGAAACAATTATCTAACTTATAGTTCTAGTTGCTTCAAGATATAAACCTAGAAGATCCTCTAGATGATGGAAAAATCGAAGGTTCTATTATGAGCATAAGGAGATAAGGGAAAAACCAAAGGAAAGAAGAAAGGGGATTAAGAACTTGCCTTATGCATACGTTTAACCTGCTATTTTGTTTTTCTAAGCTCGGCCCAATGTTTTTGAGCCAAGCAACAAGAGAATCGGTCGGTGGTGCAAAACCGCCGGACTGATCTCGGAATAAAAGAAGAAGCATAGATTGAATTAACTTACAGGTTTAAAGCAGATTGAATCGGCCGGATTTGAGTGCCACGGATTGCGTTTGAAGGTTGGTCAGATGTGCTACAGTGAATGGGTCAATCCCATTGCTACAGTGACCCGAGCTTCATTATTTCCTATAGTTCTAATTGATATCTATAGTTTTAATGATGCTTAGTATATTTTCAATGGTTTTATTGCTTGGATATTACAATTGCAAATGCTTCATGTTAAACTGGTACTAGTATACATATGGGATAATTTTGTTCACTGAGATCTTATGTGCATAAAACGATCACATTAGTGTTCCTGCTCAGTAAAAGGTTTGTGGTAGCAATGTTGAAGAATTGACAAAGACTTAGCCTATTAAATTTAATTTTTTCTCTTCATTGGTATCAGAGCCAGGTTACTTGTAAAGATGGCCAGTCGATTTGGTGCAGGACTTCTAGCTGCAATTGAGGTGTTCAAAGGGGACTCTGGTTTCCAAGTATGGAAGGAAAAGATAAAACATGTCCTACAAGTAGAAGATCTGTGGCATTTGATTGAAGAAGATTCAAGAACTGTTGGAGATGCTGGAGGAACAGTTGGAAGCACAAGTGTTGCGGATGCTGTGGAGGAAGGATCTTCCTCAGAAGGAACCACTGCTGTAAGGAGACAAACAAGAACAGTCAGCTTAACATCTGCTAGAGATAAAACAGTGGAAGAACATGCCAAGGTGATGGAAGCACAAGGCATAATCATAAGTAAAGTAAGTTCGAGCATAGTTTTGAAGTTGAGAGGTATGCATCCTAAGTTAATGTGGAACTATATGCTTACTAATTATGAGGAGAAGACTTCTTCTCAAATTGATGTGCTAGAAAATGAATTGAGAAGGTTGAAGTTCAAAGAAGGAGATGATGTTAATGAGTTTCTGCAGACATTTGATAATATAATTGCAGATTTAGAGGGAGCCGGAGTACTTTACACTCAACAGCAACAAGTGTTGGCAATGTCAAGAGCTGTAATAAGTCTGGGAAATATTTCCATGTTCATGAGGACAATTGCTAGGACAAAAATGGAGGCTGAGAGAATGCTGAAAACAGAACTTGAACAAAGCAAAGTACTAGACGAAGAGGAGACTGCTCAGATATACTATGCAAAGGGGAAAGGAGCAAGCAAAAGTAAGTGGGAAACACGAAAAGGAGGTAATCTTGGACCCTGTTACAATTGCAATCAGTATGGTCATTTGAAGATAAACTGTCCTAGTCTAACAAAGGAGATAAGTTGTTATAACTGTGGAGGGAGAGGTCATTACGCATCCAACTGCTCCACGCCTAAAGAGAACTCAAACTCAAGAGGGAGAGGCAGAGGAGGAAGAGGAGCATTAGGAAACAGGGGCAGAGGCAAAGGAAGAGGCAAAACCGTGAACTTTGAAGCAAATGTGGCTGAGGAAGTACCTTTGGAGGAAGAAGAGATAAATGAAGATGCAGAGGTAAATAAAATTAAAGTTCTAACAGTTTGGGATAAGAAAATTAATGATGATCTTCTCATTTTAGATAGTGGAGCTGAAAAATCGATAGCCTGCTCAAGTTCAATGCTAAAAGACAGAATTGGAACAAAGGGAGGACACATTCAAGTTGGGAATGGGAACTTACAGAGAATTGAAGACATTGGAGTGCTTGAACTGTTTGATCTAAATGGAAATGTTGTAAATCTTAAAGATGTACTCTGTGTACCAACTTTGGTCAGAAATTTAATATCAATTTCACAGTTGGTTGATTTAGGCTTCAAGGTTGTTTTTGAGCAAATGCACTGCAAAATCTTTGAAGGAGAGAAACTGAAATTTCTTGGAAGACGTATTGGGAATTTGTTTGGATTAGAAAGACAAAGTATCAATGCTGTAAATCTGATTGAAATCCCAAACATTATAACCTGGCATGAAAGGCTGGGACATACAAATATTAAAAATATTGAAACTATGATTAAACAAGGATGGCTCAAATCTGCAGACCACAAAATTGAGAATTATACATGCAAGGGATGCATGCTTGGTAAACAATGTAGACTGCCCTTTAAGAGATCAGTTAAAAGAGCAAAGGGGATCCTCGATTTAATTCATACTGACTTGTGCGGACCTCTAAATGTTACAGGAATCACAGGGAAGAAATATTTTTTAACCTTAATCGATGATTACAGTAGAAGAACAAGGGTATATTGTTTGAGGAGTAAAGACTTGGTTTTTGAAGCGTTCAAGAATTTTGTAGCTGAAGAGGAATGCTCAACAGGAAGAAGAGTAAGGTGTGTACGGTCTGACAGAGGAGGTGAGTACATGTCTAATAAATTCAAAGGTTTTTGTGCTAGTAAAGGAATAAAAAGACAATATACATGCAGTCATACTCCGCAACAGAATGGAGTAGCAGAAAGGAAAAATAAAACTATACTCAATGCTGTAAGATCAATGATCAAGCACTCAGGGTTACCAAACTTCTTATGGGAAGAAGCAGTTAAAACTGCTGTGGAAATCCAAAATGCATTACCTTCAGCAAGCCTAGATGGTGACTGCCCACTTTGGCTATGGTCAGGAAAAATGCCAAACTATGAGAAATATAAAGTGTACGGATGTCTGACCTATACTCATGTGCCTGAAAAACAAAGGCTAAAGTTAGATGACAGATCCATGGTAACATACCTTGTGGGTTATGATGATCAGTCTAAGGGTTATAGAGTATATAATCCCAAGTCAAGAAAAGTGTTGATAAGCCGAGATGTACATTTTGTTGAAAACCAGCTGTACAAACCCAGGGATACTGAAAAGGATATGGAAATTTCAGGGGAAAGAATTAAGGAAATAAAATCTGATGACAGGGTAGAAAATACAACATCAAATAACGATGAGATGGGAAACCATTATGATAGTGATGGAGATTCAGAATCAATAGAAAGCAGTGAAGAAGAAACAGAAGGACATATGAGAGGATATGAAGAAAATACTGCACAACATGGAAAAACTACTGAGCAGCCCATTAAAGATACAAAAAAGAGAAGGACTGAAGGAGAAATTCTCAAGGATGAAGCTCCAGTTGATATCAGCTTATATGGAAGGCAGAATGACGGAAAAAGTACAAGGATACAATCGAGAACTTTTGATGAAATATTACTAGTAATGGAAACGGGAATACCAGAAAGTTTTGAGGAAGCATTGAGCAGCTCTGATGCAGCCAAATGGATACAAGCAATGGATGAAGAAATGAGATCGTTTGATAGAACATCCACTTATGAAATAGTTGATCCACCAAAGTTGACAAATGTAGTTGGAAACAAGTGGGTGTATAAATTGAAACTAGATGCAGAAGGTAATCCCAAATATAAGGCAAGGTTAGTAGCCCAAGGGTTTACCCAAAAGAAAGGAATAGATTATAAAGATACATACTCACCTGTTGTCAAATTAACCAGCGTCAGGATGCTAATAGCATATGCAAATGCAATGGGACTGGAGCTGCACCACATGGATGTGAATACTGCATTCCTTAATGCAGAATTGGAGGAAGACATATATATGAAACAGGCCCCTGGGTATGAGAGAGGAAAAGACAAAGTATGGAAACTTAAAAAGGCAGTTTATGGGCTGAAACAATCGCCCAGACAGTGGTATAAATGCATTGACTCTTATCTTAGAGAGCAAGGGTTTAATAAATTGGATAATGATGGAAATGTATACATCTACAAGGAGGAAAACAGTTACTGCATAATAGCTTTGTACGTAGATGATTGTGTAATGATTGCCAATGGTCTAGGAATACTAAACTGTTGTAAAAGGATACTTGAAAGTAAATTTCAAATGACAGACTTAGGCGAGTTGAAAAGATTCCTTGGAATTGAAGTGGCCCGAGATAAAAGGAAAAAGATTCTTACACTGACACAGACCAGATACATACAATATATGCTTGAAAAATTTAACATGCAAGACTGCAACTCTGTAAAGACACCAGCACTTCCAGGGTGCAAACTCTCTAAAGATCTTTGTCCAAAGACGGAAAAGGAAAAGGAAGAAATGGAAGCCATTCCATACAGACAGTTGACTGGAAGCCTTTTGTATCTGGCAAATAATACAAGACCAGACATAGCATACGTAGTAAACGTTCTGAGCAGATATAATAATAATCCAGGAAAAGGCCACTGGATTGCAGCAAAAAGAGTCCTGAGATATCTAAAGGGTTCACAGCATGTTGGCTTAGTATTCAATTCAGAGGATTTACAACTAAAGGCATACAGTGATGCAGACTGGTGTGGCGATTTAGATGAGAGGAAGTCAACCTCTGGTTACGCACTAATTCTTGGAGGCGGGCCAGTTAGTTGGAGAAGTAAGAAACAGGGATCAATAGCCTTATCCACGGCAGAATCTGAGTATGCAGCAACTACATTAGTTGCTAAAGAAATAATATGGGCTAGAAGATTTCTGGACGAGTTAGGAATAACACAAAAGGGCAGCACTGTACTTTTTTGTGACAGCCAAAGCTGCATTGCAATGACAAAGAACCCAGTTCTTCATGAAAGAACCAAGCACATAGAAATGGAGATGCACTTTATTAGGGAGATGGTAAACAGAAGTTTTATACAGCTGAGTTACATCAAGTCTGAAGATCAATTAGCTGACTTGTTCACAAAAGCATTAAGTGGAAACAGATTCAAAAGACTGGCAGAAGAATTAAACTGTACAGAGAGCCACAATTATGATCTGAAAGGGGAATGAGAAAAATATAGACAGACAAAAATATTATGGTCAGATCAAAATTGTTGGAGAATAGCCAAGGAAAAGGTTATTTGACCATTATGGTTCTAACCTATTCAAGGCTTTTGAAAAATAAGAGGAATATCTTGGAAACAATTATCTAACTTATAGTTCTAGTTGCTTCAAGATATAAACCTAGAAGATCCTCTAGATGATGGAAAAATCGAAGGTTCTATTATGAGCATAAGGAGATAAGGGAAAAACCAAAGGAAAGAAGAAAGGGGATTAAGAACTTGCCTTATGCATACGTTTAACCTGCTATTTTGTTTTTCTAAGCTCGGCCCAATGTTTTTGAGCCAAGCAACAAGAGAATCGGTCGGTGGTGCAAAACCGCCGGACTGATCTCGGAATAAAAGAAGAAGCATAGATTGAATTAACTTACAGGTTTAAAGCAGATTGAATCGGCCGGATTTGAGTGCCACGGATTGCGTTTGAAGGTTGGTCAGATGTGCTACAGTGAATGGGTCAATCCCATTGCTACAGTGACCCGAGCTTCATTATTTCCTATAGTTCTAATTGATATCTATAGTTTTAATGATGCTTAGTATATTTTCAATGGTTTTATTGCTTGGATATTACAATTGCAAATGCTTCATGTTAAACTGGTACTAGTATACATATGGGATAATTTTGTTCACTGAGATCTTATGTGCATAAAACGATCACATTAGTGTTCCTGCTCAGTAAAAGGTTTGTGGTAGCAATGTTGAAGAATTGACAAAGACTTAGCCTATTAAATTTAATTTTTTCTCTTCAATGTGCACATTTTCCAATGTACACATTCATTAATGTGCACACATTTCCATGTGAGCACATTTGGGTGCACACATTTCCATGTGGGCACATTTGGCCACCTAGCCCTTAAAGGCAAGTGGGCCCTTTTCCCAATTATCCCACATGCGTAAAGGGGATAATTGGAAACCCTAGCCAACCCCCTTGTCTATTTAAGTAGGAGAACCCTAACTTGCCCATTTTCGTTTCTAGGGTTTTAGAACTCTGTTTTGGCTGCCTCAACAGCCAAAACCGCCTCCCAGACTCTGCCTGAGAGGATTGCAACGTTAGTTTCCCTTGATTCAAGCGTTTCAGCAGGATGGTCGAGCTCAGGTCAGGAGGAGGAACTCAAGGATCAGGTATTTAGGCAATTTAGTAGTCTAAACCCCATTTCAGCCATCGAATCAGTAGGTTTAGCCTCTTAAATTGCCCATAGCAGCCCTCTAGATCTCTAGATAGCAGATTCTAACTAAAGAACCTAACTCTATGATGTAGATTAGATCTAGTTCTTTAGTTCTCTGTGAAGTATATGTATGATGTATCTCTATGAACTCCTTGTATTGGGAAGGGGGGTAGAGACCTAAAGCTTTGTAGTTGATGCTCCTAGAGTAGCCTCTCTAGCACACTGTAGATGCGGCCTGTGCACAAGAGCCACACCAGGTTGTGGGTGAAGGGGCCAGACTGGCTTATAAGGAGATTCGTGTTCTGACTCTTGAACGATCCCTATGGTGTGTTAGTGCTGCCGGGGATCATTGTGACTAGGTCTAATGGCTTGCCACTGCGTGTGGGCAAGGCATGGGCTCGACACTCGTGAGGTAGTGGATATGACCTTCCATTGAGTTCAAGTCGAATACGGGCAGTGGCCCTCTAGTCACCTTGAGTCAGCATGTAGATCTCTGGAGGGAGTGATCCCTACCTGCCCCATCGGAACTGGGGAGATGAAACCCAGGAATAGCCCTTTGGCTATGCATCCCGGGCTCTGGTCAGTCCCAACACTTTTCAGCCTACCGCAAAGTGTGAGGGGGGGCGGATGGAGTGGACAACCCTAAGCCATGTTCTTATGCCGCCCAAATCCATTGCCATGAATTCTGTCTGCAATGAACTCTGGAGACCCAAGCCGTCAGTCCTCCCTTTGAGTCTGAGCCTTGGGTAGGATTTCCTCTATGCATTGTGCTGATCATTGTCTTTTGCAGATGTGATGTGCCACCCAGAAGGGTGGGTATATGTGTTGCTCTTATATACTGACATGTATGTTTACGCTTCCGCAGCTAGGTAGGCCCTGAGGGAGACGGGGTACAATGACCCTTTCACTCTTCCCACTGGAACCCATCACGGTTGCAGTGTTATGTGAAGGGCCCTGTATCGGCATGGAGCTGGTATGGGGGAAGAACTCCTGTTTGTATACGGTGAGTGCACCGTATGCGAGTAGGGGACGTCACAGGATTGGTCTAGTTATTGGTTAGAGAAAGTCCAAGCTTCCTTCGAGAAGCTTAAAGAGGCCTTGACAACAGCACCAGTGCTTGTTCTTCCGGACCCGAGTAAAGATAAGTTGGTAGCAACAGATGCGAGCAAGATAGCAACAGTGGCAGTCTTGATGCAAGAAGGAAGGGTAGTCGCCTACGACTCAAAGAAGATGAACGACGTAGAAAGCAACGCTACCCAACCCATGATCAGGAGCTGCTAGCCATTGTCGGGCATTGAGGATATGGAGGCATTATTTTTTGGGAAGGAAGTTTCGGTTAGATCACGATCACCAGAGCCTTCAGTATCTTTTCACCCAGCCACTCCTCAACTTAAGGCAAAGGAGGTGGATGGAATTCCTTGAGGAGTATGATTTTGATATTATATATAAGCCTGGTAAGCTTAATGTTGTAGCAGATGCCCTCTCTAGGAGGCTATTTCAGACAAGGACGCATTGTAATGCGATTTCCACTCTTTTCGAAAGTGAGTTTGACAAGAAGATTGAGGAGTCCTTGCCAACCGATGTGGACTTCAAGGAGGTGTGGGAAAGCCTCTCCAAGGAAGCCGTAACAGAGACAAAGGAGCGGGAAGCCTTCAAGCATTTTAAGAAGGAAGGCAACTTTGTTGTACCACAAGCATAAGTTGTGTGTGCCCGAATCTTGAGGGGGTAAGGAAGTTAATTCTTCATGACACACATAACAGCCCAATAGCGGGGCATCCGGGCTTCATGAAGACCTATTTCAAGATTCAAGTAGTTACTTCCGCCAGGAATGAAGAGGCGGATAGCTGCATATATTCGGGATTGCCGGTTATGTCGGCCAGACTAAAGCGGAGCAACTTCGAGTTCCGTGCGCTTTAGAGCCATTGGGGTGCCAAACGCAAAGTGGGAGGTCATAAGCATGGATTTCATCACGGGTCTCCCTAGAACTCTTGAGGCAAGGATGCATTGATGGTTGTCGTAGATAAGTTATCTAAGATGGCACATTTTCGTGCCTTGCAAGGCAACAGAGACACCGCATTAGACTTCGCCAAGTTATTTGTAAGGGAGATTTTTAGACTCCATGGCATGCCTCGGGGAGATAATATCCGATAGAGACTCTAAGTTTATGAGTGCCTTTTGGCGGGATCTCTTTAGCACCATCGGACGAAGCTCTCCATGAGTACGGCATATCATCCCCAAGCAGATGGCCAGGCCGGAAAGGGCCAATCGGATCATTGAAGACATGCTTGAAGCTATGTGTGGAACAAAGCGGTCCAAGTGGGATGAGTACATCCACTTGGTGGAATTCGCCTACAACGATTGCCAAGGGGAGTCATCGCAGATGTCTCCTTTCATGATAAATTATGGCTACCGGTGCTTAACCCCGGGACACGGCACAATCCTGTGTCCAAGGTAGAAGTATCCCGCCAGATGTTAGGGGACATGCAGCAGCCTAGTAGAGGAAGTAAGGGGTTATTTATTGGCAGAAAAGAAGTGTAAGAGTGTAGCCCGACAAGCATGGACCGTAAGGGAGTTTACTGTGGGCTTATGGTTTGGTTGAAGATCAAGGTGAAGCAAGCCAAGCCGCTGGATTGGGAGCTGCAAGAAGCTTGCCCCTAGGTGGGCTGGGCCGTTCAAGATTTTGGAGAGAGTGGGCTCTCAAGCCTACAAGTTGGATCTTCAGCCCATCTTAAGGTCCACAAGGTCTTCCACGTAAGTTTATTAAAAAGGCACAATCCTAACCCTGAGGAGGTTTTGGATACTCCAACCTTGTTGGAAATGACGGAGAAGCAAGTAGAAATAGTGCCTGAGTTACTTCTTGATAAGTCATTCAAGAAGACTAGGAGGTCTCAGTTCCTCCAATATTTGGTTAAGTGGAAGCACTTACCCGTGGAAGATGCGACATGGGTATTGAAGCAAGATTTGGAGAAGCAATACCCAGAGTTTATGAAGGAGTTTGATGGGTAGTCGCCTCTCCGACTTGAGTGGACCCCGACTTGCCAGGTGGTTAGCTAGTATGTTGTTAGTTAGCTTTGAGCCTGGCGCATGCATCCTAGTTAGGAGGGTGCATGTGCCAGAACCTTAGATCGTGTGGGCGATGATGGGATACGCCTTTAGGGCATTCTCTAGGCCACACGCACCAAGAGGTGCGCATGACCATTAGGGTCATGTGAGTGAGGAATGAGGCATAGTGGGCGATGATGGGACATCGTTCGGATGATCTCTATGCCACGATCACGGGGAATACGCACACACTGGCCGTAGGAGGGTCATGGTGAAGCTTAAGTGATCATGCGCGATGATGGGATCGTGAGACATTCCCTAGCTGAAACCCTCGGGGCATGATGCACTGGGGTGTACTCGATCCGGGGGATCGTGTACAAGGTAGCACTCGATCATGGGCAATGATGGGAGCATCTTAAATGATCCCTAAGCTCAAATCCGAAAGGGCCATGATCTTGGGCAAGGTAGTAGGACAACCTTGGCGGTGGTTTGGCTCAAGGAGGTAAGGGGGTGGTCCCCTAAAACCACAAATTATTAACTAAACTAACGTAATGTGCTCCTTTTGAAGGCAAGTAGAAGGGGACCTCAACGAGGAGCCAAGCATTTCTGAGAGGATAGGGGAGCCATAATTTAGATTATGAACCCTAATAATTCTTATAATAGTATTTTGAATTATTATAAGAAATAACTGTGTTAAGGCTATATAATTTTGTATAAGTACAAATATAGCCTAAATTTTGACTTTCAATTAATAAAACTTGATTGCTAAAGTAAACTAAAGGTTAATTACGTTCTTTGTTTTTGGGCATAAGGTAGGGTCGTCACCTTAAGCGCAATGCCGAGGACAACATTGTCCTAAGGGGAGAATGTGACGGTCGGGGGAATATCGCCATATAAATACATTATATTCTGGATCAAATCACTATACAAGTCTATCATTCATAGCCTTGTATACCATAAGTTGTGGCACTAGGGGCATGGCCAAGTTATTCTCATAACTTAGCCAACCATAGGTTTAGACCATTATCCACGTGGCCTTAACCTATTGGGCACCCGCCACACAGGACTCACCCGATTGGTGCCACGTGGCATCCTAGGTGGACCTAGCTCATATAGGCCTAAACCCTAACCCTAGGCCTCTTTCCAGCCCTAGCACCTAGAGACTCACCTACTCGTTCGAAAACCCGTTTCGAACATCGTTTGCTGTAGCATAGACTGGTGCAGCAGCCCCAGCAGGGTAGACTCGTTCTTGGAGCAAGAGCAAAGCATCACGTGAGTCGAAGACCATGGAGGCACCCGGATCTGGAGGGAGAGCTTCAGGAGCAGGTATGTAGGATAGTAGTTGTGATAGCTCATCTGGGATTAGCATTCCGGATGTGCTAGTATTTTGTATCTAGAGTAGAGCCATCCTAGAACCCATATTCAACATCTTGAACCCTAATCAAGGAACCCTAACTATTAGTTAGTTGTATGATTAGGTTAAGATGTTCTTCTTATGATTATTCTCATGATGTGATGATGATGTGATGATGGTTGATCATGTTGCTCCTCTTGTATTGGGAAGGGGGGTAGAGACCTAGAGCCATATGTAGTATGCTCCTAGAGTAGATCCCTTAGTTCCTATTAGTTGCGGCCTGTGCATAGGAGCCCACCAGGCTATTGAGGCTATGATATGACTCGGCACACGGATAACGGGCTAGAGGGAAAGTGGAGGGAGGATCCCCGAGAGGGGGGGCCGGGGGATCCCATAGTGGGCTAGGCTTATGGTCGGTCACTTCGTGTGGGCCGAGCATGGGTCCGACACCTCCTGGGGCAATGGTGTTGCCCTGCCTCTCGGGAGCTGCAAGTGTTGGCTTGGCTCTCGTTTTGGGGGGTTCAGTCGGGTACGAATCGTGTGTCGTCACGATTCTCTAGCATACGGCACCTCTAGACCCTGGGAAGGGGAGATGCAACCCTTCCTGCCTCATCGGACCAGGGAGATGCAACCTGGAGTAGTCCCGATGGGTGATGCCATGGGATTGCGTATCCGGAAGGCTAGAGTCCTGTCAGAGCCTGATCTAGCCCATCTGCAAAGTATGCACAGGAGGGGCGGATGGAGTGGTCAACCCTAGCCATTGTTCTATGCCAGCCCTCGCCATTGCCAGGACTCGGTCTGCTCTATCTTGAGGCCTAGCCGGTCAGTCACCCTCCTTACGAGTCTGAGCCGGGGTAGGAGCTCTCCTGTTTTATGGTTTGTGATTATCATCTTTGCATTGGTTTATGTGCGATGCACTACCCTCCGAGGTAGTATCTGTATATGTTTTATGCTAGTTCTGACATGTTATCGCTTCCGCTGTTATAGGAGCCCATAGGGGAAGGGCGCGCAAGACACCTTCGTGTTCCCTCCCCGCACTAAGAGTCACCTCAGAGTGCAGGGTAGACGAAGGGCCCGTGCGGCTGCTGAGCCGGATGGGGGATTTCCTGCCGGGTATACGGCTGGGCGCCGTATGTTTAGCAGGGAGCGTCACAAGTATAATATTACAGACCAGGAACTCTAAAGACAACAGAGACAACAGAGCTCCTTCGTTCCCAACCCGTTTGGATTTTGGAATTCGTTAATATTAAACACCAATAAATGCAAAATTTGTTGGTTAACACTTCTATAGCTTCAAACATAAACAAAATTATAGAAATATCCCCAGTCATATGAACACTAAAATCTAATTTCAGGTACATTGTGCATTGCAGATCTTGTTGCAGATACAAGATCTGTGGATGCCAATTTTTTATGCATCCATAGAAGCCGATATGTTAATGTCGCAGGCAATTAAAAGGCCTGCATAAATGAGTAGTTAACTATCTAAAATAATAATAGTAAATTGAGGTTATGATGATGTTTCCAGAAGTCAAAATCCACCTTCAGCATCTTGTATAGAAGAACTAGTGGAGCGCATGACATGGCTTCGTTTCCACACTTCAAATTTCCATCTCACGCACCAAGTCCCCGCTTACGCTTTTTGCACTTTGCACCTACATCCGCACTGTTCCCCATCTCCGGTTCCACCCGCATCCACATCGCCACCTTCATCATCGCGCCTACAACCCCCATTTTAAGTTCTAGTCCTCTAGGCTCACCTGCTCCAGTCTAGCTCTTCTCATTTGACTGCAGTAGCAATTGTTGTCCCTGTAACAGCAATTGTGACCCTAAGTGTGGCAGGTTTAATATTTTACCTTTATTGAAAATGTTGTGCCATAAAACCAATCACAATAGATGGCATTAGGAACGATAAACATCTATTGGTGGCAAAGATTACAAGTCAAACAAATGGTGCATAGGGAGAAGTGACAACACAGGTCCATAATGTTGCCATTTATCCTGGACCTAAGATAGAAAAGTTGTCTGAGACACCTGGTTCTAATGCAAAAATGAAAACTAAGCCTTCTTACTTCTTGCCTGCTACTGTTGTCAATTACTTCTGCCGGAAGGTTTTGCAAGGCCTCTTCCATAAAGTTTATCGATTCGTTCTTCACAAAAGTGGGTCCTGTCAGGAGAATATAGAGCTACATGCAAATGTCAGATTCCTAATAAGAAGTAATGAAAAAAAAAATTCCAAGAAGCAATGACAATGACGACTACTTACTCCGTTTTGTGGAATCAGAATAAATTTTGCTGAATCACGTTAAGAAATTGTTGACTGCCTAAAAACATTCGCCTCTGGTCCTTTTTATGTAAATCCGAAAGTAAGAGCATTCTAGCACATCATGGATCCCCTAAACTCTCTCCATAACAGATGTTTCTGAATCCATATTCTCCAACAAGCTCAGGACGGAGTGGCTTCTTCTCTAAAAGGATGGAGTGGCTTCTAAAGAAACCCTAAAATACCCTGTTCGATGCCTGAGATGGGCTGTTTCTGATCAATGCAGTATTGGGCGATGCAGGACACGAAATAGCTCAGCCAGAACTGCTTGGATTCCTTGTCCTAACTCAGGAGTGAGGGACATCTGCAAATTAACCTGCTCCAAGTGGCCAGCAAACCCTAAACTTTGGCATACCTGTCTGCCTTACGAAACGACCCACGGCAAGAAGCCCTAATCTTTGTCTGCTCGATGCTTGCATGTGAGGGGCCATTAATATAATGTGTTTTACATAACAAAATAATGTTGCGACCGTTGAATTGCCAAGGGAAAAAAAAAACAATGACACAACGAGCATGGAAATACTAGATGCACTCTAGAAGTACTAATTAGTACACCATGCGCAATATGGCAGCCAAATCATAGTAAAACCATAAGAAAAAAATGTATAAAAATACAAAAACAACCCCCTGTCATAATGCTAGATATTCTTGTTTGAGAAGTTGCGCTCGAGAAAGTTTTTCAACTCAAGGGTAAGCACTTTGTCTCTTTCATACTATATAACCTAGAACATGGTTCGAATTATTTATTTAGAATCAATGCCACCTACCTTTTTAGCAACATTGTATTTTTGATGTAGCTCTGTGGACCATTATGTCACGATGCATGAGCAGATCATTTTGCAAGATACCATGGAAGTCCATGCCCACCTGCTTCAAAGTTTAATCTTGGTGGTAATCTGTATTTGAGTGGTACTTCAAATCTATGCATTTGCAAAGCTTATCTGTGTATCAACAGATATGCATATTGTTTTTCTCAAGTTATTTCAATTCAATTAATAAATCACATATGCTAGTTCTTCAGGTTCGTTTCATGGTTGGTACTATCAAAACTGTTGGCTCTCCTTTTGGTAGGCGATGGTTAGTGTATAGATGGTTAATGTGTATCCTGCAGTTAAATTTGTCTAAAAACCTTAGTGCATTCATGCATGCCTTATCATACCATTCGTGAAAGCTTAGGCTTAGGCTTGCCTTCGGTATCTTCCTTGACTTGACATTTAAAAAACAAACATCTAAAGCTTTTCAAATGTGACAAGTCTTTAGACAAAACAATGCTTGGACATCAATATCTTATCTAATGTATTTGAAATACCTAAAACTTGCAAACCTACAGAGGAATGTTCGTGGCGGTCAAGGGGAAAATAAATGTTCGCGGCGGCAAATTTCTTGTAGATGCTAAGCTTGAATATGTAGCATAATAACAGGGGGTTACTTTTTGTTTTTTATACGCTTTTTCTGTGACGTTCCAGGGGAATATACGCTATGAATACGTATATTTCTGGACCCGTCACTATACAAGTCTATCCTCATAGCCTTGTATACCATAGATTGTGGCACTAGGGGGCATGACTAAGTTATTCATATAACTTAGCCAACCTTAGGTTAAGACCATTTTCCACGTGGCCTTAACCTATTGGGCAACCGCCACACGAGACTCACCCGATTGGTGCCACGTGGCATCTTAGGTGGACCTAACTTATATAGGCTGGAACCCTAACCCTAGGCCTCTTTCCAGCCCTAGCACCCAGAGACTCATCTACTCGTTCGAAACCCCGTTTCGAACATCGTTTGCTGTGGCATAGACTGGTGCAGCAGCCCCCGCAGGGTAGACTCGTTCTTGGAGCAAGAGCAGCATCACGTGAGTCGAAGACCATGGAGGCACACGGATCGGGAGGGAGAGCATCGAGCGGGCGGTATGTAGGGTAGTAGTTGTGATAGCTCATCGGAATTAGTATTCCGGATGTGCTAGTATCTTGTATCTAGAGTAGAGCCATCCTAGAACCCGTATTCAACATCTTGAACCCTAATCAATGAACCCTAACCATTAGTTAGATTGTATGATTAGGTTAAGATGTTCTTCTTATGATCATTCTTAGGATATGATGATTATGTGATGTTGGTTGATCATGTTTGCTCCTCTTGTATTGGGAAGGGGGGTAGAGACCTAGGGCCATATGTAGTATGCTCCTAGAGTAGATCCCTTAGTTCCTATTAGTTGCGGCCTGTGCATAGTAGCCCACCAGGCTATAGAGGCTATGATGTGACTCAGCACTATACAACGGGGCTAGAGGCAATGCGGAGGGAGGATCCCTGGAAAGTGGGGGATACGGGGGATCCCATAGTGGGCTAGGCTTATGGTGGGTCACTTGCGGCGGGCCGAGCATGGGTCCGACACCTCTGGGCGATGGTGTCGCCCACGCCTCTCAAGAGCTGCAAGTGTCGGCTTGGCTCTTGTTTTGGGGGTTCATTGGTCAGTTTAATCGTGTGTTGCCCGATTCTCTAGTCGCCCGCGGAACCTCTAGACCCCGGGAAGGGGAGATGCAACCCTTCCTGCCTCATCGGACCAGGGAGATGCAACCTGGAGTAGTCCCGATGGGTGATACCATGGGATTACGTATCCGGAAGGCTAGAGTCACGCCAGAGCTTGATTTAGCCCATCTGCAAAGTATGCACAGGAGGGGCGGATGGAGTGGTCAACCCTAGCCATTGTCTTATGCCAGCCCTCGCCATTGTTATAAGCACAATTTCATTAAAATGGGAACTTTCGTGATTCCAGTTAGGAACGAAAATACTTTTTCGGGTATTTTTTGGCCTTATTTCCTATGATTATGGCGACGTTTAGCAAAAAAACAGCCTGAAATAGGCAATATATGGCGCCATTTAAATTTGTAGATGTGGAGGACAAGGCCTGAGAAGTAGGTAATCAGTGAACATCTTAAATCGAAAGCACAACTAAAGCATTATAATGCAGCGTAGTAAAGTACAGAATATCAATTATGGCTTCTCGTAGTAGGTAAACCCGAGAAATTCACCCTTACAATGTCCTGCAAGTTCATATCCGGGAGATCAAGAATTGTAACATCAGGGACTTCGATGGGCATCTCTGGACGATCTCTGGACGATCACGCACCTTCGTTGAACATACATCTCTGCGAAAGTAGGGCGCATTGTGTTATTGACCCACAGGTGGTCCATAGATAACAATCTCTTCAGAGCCTTGATTCGAACTTTGTTTATGCTAGCATTTCTTCGTCGGATGAAGCCCCCTCCTCCCAGTTTTCAGGGGGTACTTTATATAGCCCATCAGACACAGCTTCTGTGTCATCAGCAATAGGATGGTTAGAAGCATTCTAATCGTAGCAGTTGCAAATTTATAAGAGAGAATGAAAATAATTTGAAACTTACTTCTGAATGTACAAATGTTGTTGTCCTCGGCAATTTTTACACACTCCTCTCGTTGAAGATCATTAAGCAATACGAGGCGCTCATGAAGTTGTTGTTGGACCTGACGAGTGGCCACCATCTTCTTCTATTTTGCCATGCTAAATATATACATATAGACCGTTGCAATGGACCGTTGCAAATGACCGTTGCAATGGACCGTTACAGCAACCATAGCATTTGCAATAGAAAAAGGATAAAGAGTAGCATTTGAAGACACACAATAACAAGTATATTTTAACAAAGTGCACCAATGACGATAGTCATGAAGATGTTTTATATTACATGAAATATATACAAGACTCATGCAGGCTCGGCTTCAGCAGTGGAGCCATGAGGAACCGGCTGCAAAGAACCTGTAGTAAAATTTTTAAGAAAATCAGGATCATCAAGTTTGGAGAGATCATACTTTGCTGCTTGTATCACATTGATGTCCACGTCTACCGGCTCTCCTTGAATGTTATCCACGTTTGCACTTGTGGAGGCTTCCTGGTCACCTCCAGTAGCAACCTGGTCACCTCCAGTAGCCTCCTGGCCACCTCCAGTAGCACCCTGCATCTCATTAATAGGCGTTGCTTGCAAGATTGGAGTATAGATACGTTCAATCCTGTTCAGAATTCCTTGCAAGCACTTTTGTTTGGCCTTAGTCTGCTCAAACACTATACAGAATCTCTTGTGCTGCAGAGCCGCCCTAGCAAAGGCGCCACAAGAGAAATAATCAAAAACACCTGTCCCTGGAGGTACCAACTTCTGCACAAAATAAGAGGCAGTTGCAGCAGATAGCTGGTTTTTCATCAAAATATCTCCTGGCATGCCTTGCCAAGAATAGCGAAACCGGCCATGTAGCAACTTCTCAACCATTTCTTCCTTTTCTGCACCGGCCTCTTCCTCGTTTATGTCTGGAATTGGAGGAGCTACTTGAGGATGATCATCATAACCCAACCTGAGATTGAGATCCTCCACTTGTGCTGAGGGTGTAAGCTGAATCTTGGTGACATAGACCAGCACATGCAATTCCTGGACCCCTTTAGGTTCATCTTTTCTATATGGATCCTCGTATGAACCAATGTACACCCTAGATCGAGACTCCAAGTTATCCAGCACTGAGGAAACGACAGCGTTATCCTGAACCTTGGCAAAGCATACAATCCAGAAGGACTCGGCCTTTGTGTTCAACACAGCTTCGTTGAAAAACTCGGATAGTGTCTGTTTATCCCACATTGGCACGAGACTTCTAGTGTCAAGAGCAATCGGTGTTGGGGCAAAGGATCACATCGACAACGCCCCTTTCTTTGTCGGTGACCTCCACTTCAAGCTGTTATATCTTACGCTTCTTCTCTCCCGTCGATTCTGTTTCTTATGAGCCTAGCCAAGGACGATGGCAGAGTAGCCTCGACTGGTTTTTTAGAAGCTTCTTTGTACCACTCGTTATGTAGAGTGCCAAAACCAATCAAATCATCATCTTCAAACCCAGGCACTAGGCTACGAAAATTTTCGAAAGATGTGAATCTATGCGGAAAATTTTCATCCACATAATCGAAAATCTGCTTCTTAAAAAAAGCAAGGGTCTTGTAAGTTTGTGCTCTAACCTTGAAGAAGCGATCTCCTTTGTAATCACTAGTGACCTTGACGTATGTAGAGCCACCTAGCACTTCATCGAAGAGTCTTTCCATGTCCTCGTAGATCATGCCACGACATGAACGTAAATACGACTGGCTGAAGTAATCGCTTTCCTTACTCCAGACAGGTGCAATAGTCTGGCCCTTATTGTCTTTCAATTTCTTTTCTTTCCACGAGTTCCAGATCGTCATAAATTTATCGAATAGCGCATCTGGCATAAATATCCAAGAATTGAAATCCTTTGGATATTTATTGCGCATGGTCACTTCTGCTAATGTTAGGTAGCGCTGAAAAAGGAAATGCGGTGTGTAAGACTGTGTAATGTAAATGGTATATAGAAATGAAATGGCGTCGTGGCTCCACTTGATTTCCAAATGGCGCCATGGCGCCATTTGGAAATGAAGTGGAGCCGTGGCACCATTTTGAAATGAAATGGAGCCACGGCGCCATTTCATTTCGAAATGGCGCCACGGCGTGGCGCCATTTAGAAGTGAAATAGAGCCTTAAAGAAAAATAAATGTATATTGGTAAGAACATACCTTGTAAGCATCAGTTCTGGACTGACCAGCTCCAGCAGGGTCCGGGCTACCACATGCTTTGTACTGACCCCTCAGATGTATTATCTTGTCAATGAAAGGTTCTTTGAAGATGGTACCAGCAGCAATGTCATTGACTTCGCAGCTAAGTTGTAAATACTCAGCTTCACTTGCCGTTCCGGATATAATCCGACATTTGCGGAACCTGTATATCTTTTGCATTTCTCTCATAGACTCAGGGGTGCCCAACCCAAAACATACTATCTGAGATGCCATGTTTGAGATAATACTCTGCCTCTTGCAGATCTTTCTCTGTTTTCCAAGCAAGCAGTTTCCCGGTATTAGGGTCGAATGGCACTACATCTGCATCCGAGAAGACAGCATGTGGATGGTCCTGGAACCAGTCACAAAGGTTCTTGACGTGCGCCATATTCCTTGGCCTAGAAGTAAGATTTGGCGGCCCTTGGTGTAGCTTGAGAATATCAATTTTTTTGGTATATGTAATTCCCAGAGGAAAGAGATGCCGATGCTCAGCGATTTTTCTCAACGCCTCCTCTGCAGCCTTCTCTTCCTCTGCTTTTTCAGGCTTAATCTGTTGTGTCTGCCTTTCGAGCAACTCTTTTGATATCGAAGCGTGTGCTTCCGGATTTTTTAGGCGCCTGCTTTCGGGTTGCTCACTGTATGTAAAGACCTTCTAGCGAGGCGGCGGCTCCATCTTGGTTTGATCTCCTTTGTGTCGCGGGGCTTGGCCCGGCGTTCCACCACGGATCTTTTTGGTGTGCTTTCGGCTCCAGCTGATTTTCTCCTTTTCTTCTCTGCCTTCCTCTGCTTCTTTTCTGCTTCCTTGTCAACCCTGTCCTTTTTATCTTTCCTCTTTTTCGCTTACGTTTTTTCTTTTTCCCGGATTACGCTCCACTACATCTTACGCCTTCTCACTTCCTCCTTGTACATCTTCTTCTTAGGGGTTTTTCCCCTTTTGCCTCGCCTTTGAGTTCCCTTCTCCTTATCTTCTTTCCCTCCCTCCGTTTCTGCATCCTTATGATTCTTTGGCGGCTTACCCTTTTGCTTCATCTGCAACTCCGTTTTCAGCCAGGCAGTGTCTATGATGTGTGGAGTTGGCCTCAGGGAGTTCAGCCACCGAACGTAAAGAGATGGAGAGTTCATTGACTTATTCATAATAGGGCGCAATATGTTGTAGCCTCTCAAGACGTCATCAATAGACTTTATGCCCGCACTCTCAATACTCTCATATGAAGTCAAGGCCCAACCATGTTTCCTTGCACACCCAGCAGCATTCTGTATGCTTGGGAGCATAAGTGCGGGATCATAGAACTGCCAGTCAACGTAATAAATGAGTAATTTGGTTTCAACTGGATCCTCAATCACCACGCGGAGCCAATCAGGCCGACTGCTTCTGGAACACTGTTTCATATTAATAACTATGCCGGGAGAATAAGCTTTAGAATCAGGTTCATTATTCTCTCTGAGAAGCAAACATAGCTCTCTCCTACGATCTCCCAAGGAACCAGAAGGAGCATCTGGAAATGGGCGGATGACATCCATAGCCCACTTCCTTTTGTTCATCACGACGCCCGCATCAGATTGGAAAGATGGTTCTTCTCTGAGCCCCACTGCAACAAAAGACAACCAAATATTTAATACCCACCTGCTTAATAAAGCATAGAGCTAGCAAATGGTGCCATGGCGCTATTTGCTCAGCTAAACAATAATCTACGTAGCATGCTCAGCATGCAAAGACCAACTGTAGATTAACAAATAACGCCATGGCTCCAGTTGCTCAGCAGGGCATCTAAGTGCCTGACTTATACAAATGGCGCCATGGCTCCATTTGAAGGTCTAAGTCCCATAAATAGGTGATAAGCTGAGCAAATGGAGCCATGGCTCTATTTGGAGGTCTCAGTCCCATAAATAGGTGATAAGCTGAGCAAATGGCGTCATGGCGCCATTTGAAGGTCTAAGTCCCATAAGCAGGTGATAAGCTGAGCAAATGGAGCCATGGCTCCATTTGGAGGTCTCAGTCCCATAAGTAGGTGATAAGCTGAGCAAATGGCGCCATGGCTCCATTTGAAGGTCTAAGTCCCATAAGTAGGTGATAAGCTGAGCAAATGGAGCCATGGCTCCATTTGGAGGTCTCAGTCCCATAAATAGGTGATAAGCTGAGATCCATTTGCTCAGCTTATCACCTATTTATGGGACTGAGACCTCCAAATGGAGCCATGGCTCCATTTGCTCAGCTTATCAACTACTTATGGGACTTAGAGCTACAAATGGAGCCATGGCGCCATTTGCTCAGCTTATCACCTATTTATGGGACTGAGACCTCCAAATAGAGCCATGGCTCCATTTGCTCAGCTTATCACCTGCTTATGGGACTTAGACCTTCAAATGGAGCCATGGCGCCATTTGCTCAGCTTATCACCTACTTATCGGACTCAGACCTCCAAATGGAGCCATGGCGCCATTTGCTCAGCTTATCACCTATTTATGGGACTGATCTCCAAATGGAGCCATGGCGCCATTTGCTTGGCTTATCCCCTACTTATGGGACTTAGATCTGCAAATGGCGCCATGGCGCCATTTGCTCAGCTTATCACCTACTTATGGGACTTTAAGCTGCAAATGGAGCCATGGCGCCATTTGCTCAGCTTATCACCTATTTATGGGACTTAGACCTCCAAATGGAGCCATGGCGCCATTTGCTTGGCTTATCCCCTACTTATGGGACTTAGACCTGGAAATGGCGCCATGGCGCCATTTGCTCAGCTTATCACCCCTACAGCTAGCAAAGACTACACGACATCCAAATGGCGCCACGGCGCCATTTAGATTACAAACTTAGAAATGAAAGAGAATGGGGCAAGTACTAACCAGAACCAGTAAGATGCATGGTCTCCATGGTGCTGGTCTTCTAAAGGCCTTTGTGCTGGTGGGCGCTGGGCGCTGGAGCTAAAATGGGGGTTCTGGACCAAGTGCAGAAGGCGCTGACCCTGAAAGTGGCCTTCTGGAGCAAGTGACGATATACTGGGCGTTGGTATTTGGAGCCGGACGCTGGACGAATATTGGGCGCTGAGAAGGCTTTGGTATTTAGGGCGCCGGGGCTTGAACACGAAAAAAAAATAATGAAATGAAATTTCCAACTGGCGCCAATGTTGTAATGGCGCAGAGGTTCCAAATGGCGCCGCCGTCCGAAAAAAAAAAAAAAAAAAGGAAAATGCAGACACATTTTAGGCGGGCGGGAATGTGGTAAACGTCCGCCTAAAATGTCCGCCATTTTTTTAAATTTAGGCGGGCGGGAATGTTGTAAACGTCCGCCTAAAATGTCCGCCATTTTTTTAAATTTAGGCAGGCAAAAATTTTGAAAACGCCCGCCCAAATTTAAATTTCAAAACGACCGCCCAAATTTAAATTTCAAAACGCCCGCCCAAACGTCCGCATTTTTTCATCAGCTGCTGAGAGTTTTAGGCGCACTAGATTGTTTAGGCGCTTGCGAGTTGCATATCTCAGGCGGATGCGAGCTATCAGGCGCTGGAGGATAAGAGCTTTGGGGTTCTACGCGCTGGTGTTCTAGGCACTTCCGGAGGAGATTTGTGCAATTCTAGGAGCTTCAGGAGATCCGCATTTCTTTGGCGCTTCATCGTTAGGGGCTATACACTTGAATTCTTCTGTTTAGAGTTCTATTGCAGCCAAGAACTATGGATCTGTCTAATATCAAGTAAGTCTGTTGTTCAACCATGGTTTCCGCATATTCCTGCTTCTAGCTGATACCCATGCTATGCTTACCTGATGGCATACAGTCCAAACCCAAATGTATGCCACCAACGTTCCTGCCCACTAGCTTTATTGCAAAGAAAAGAAGCTAGTGGCGAGGCGATGGTGGCATACATTTGGTGTGTATATCTTGATTGAACAATTTCGTATATGATTCCACCCTCTTCATAGAAGGCTTCTTCTATGAAGAGTCTGCAGCCATGTATGAAGTTGTGCAACCAAGCATAGTATGGGTGAGTGCATTCTAGGTGCATATTAGATGAATGTTGTTTGTGGTTGTCGAATATTCTAGATACATCTTAATTTAAGAACAATCTGAAAAGGGTTCCTAGCTTGATCTTATTGCTGGCATTTAGCAATAGCACCTGAGGCAAATGGTGGCATGCTAGTTTTGATAGCTCTGTCAAAATTGCACTGCAAGTGGAAATGGCGCCATGGCTCTATTTCCTCAGTATAGTGGTAATATCACACATACCAGCACAGATTCAGGCAAATGGCGCCATGGCTCTATTTCCCCAGAAAAGTGGCAATATCACATATGCCAGCACAGCCAAATGGCGCCATGGCTCTATTTCCCCTGGAAAGTGGCAATATTACACCACAGCCAAATGGCCATGGGCCATTTGGCTGAATTTTTCCCAAAATTTGCCTTTGCGTGTATTTAAATGGTGCCATTTTTTGCTGTTTTTTTGACATATTTTGCATATTTAGTTTGTATTCCTAATGACATTGCCTTTCTTATTGCAGTTTCAATTTTCCCTTGTACAACCTCTTCGTAGGAAGGACAATTGTTGCTAGGGGTCATCTCCTGCAGAGAACCCACCTTCATGGCCAGGAGGTACAAGATTCGAACTTTGCAATTGAGGTGAAAGAGTCATTGGTCGGTTCAACAGAACTTCCAGTACCATGTGGGGGTGCAGATAACATTGAAGAGGCAGTTGGCACTTTCATTCAGTGGCCGAAGAGGGATGTAAGGCCTGTTGAGTGGCCCTTGAGCGAAGACACATCTTCGGGACCAACCCTTAATTTGGGATCTTCAGAGGATTCATCGAGTAGCCCACCCTCTTCCCCTAGCCAGCCAGACCTCAGTTTCGGAGTCGAGTTTGGTGAACCAAGCAAGACTAGAACAACTGAGGATGAAGAAATTGTTGTGGAGATTGGAGAACATGAAAATCTACAGGAACGTCTAGGCCTCAGGATTTACAAGCCTGAAGAGGTCAATTACTCCCGAACAGATCTACTCGGTATGCCATGCCACATTCTTCACTCATGTATTGTGTCCAAGTATTCCGCGGGCAATATACCCTTCAGTGATCCCCAGGATGCTATAGACGATGAGTTTTTGGGTCTATCAAGGATGGGTGTTTCGGTGGGTAAGATAATGGATGACATTGGAAACCAAAAATATGAAATTTGTCATGCTTGTGCGAGAAAGGCCGCATTTGCATCCCAGTTACACGGGAGGCTGTGATGTTCTACTTCAGGATGGTAGGACAGTATCCCAACACCTTCAGGCTCGAGCTGCAGCTGAGGCTATTGAAGAAGATAGCTTGGAGGATGAATGCCTGGAAGAAACTGTTGAGAAGCAATTTAGGCGGAAAAGGAAATACACTTATGTCTCAAGGGTGCAGAGGGAACCTCAAGGGGATAGCAAGAAGGAAAGGATGTGCGCTTCCAAAGCAATCAAGAATGCTCTCAAAACAAATTGCTGCAAAGACAATTGCACAAAGAAACTAACCACATCGCAAGTATGTGATTTAAGAAAAGAGTTTTATTCTCAATCAAGCAGTGAAAGGATTACGCTTGTTTTTGACGTGTTGAGTGTAACTTATACAGGGCACTCGGCGGGGAAAGTAGTGGTCTCTGGAGTGGAATGCTGTCATTATGCATGGCGACTTGCTTTAGGGGTTGCTCAGTCTACGTTCTATAGTTGGAGAAAGAGGTTCGACGAAGGCGGAAAGAGAGCAGAGCACGGTAATACAGGCTCCAAGAAACCTCGATCAGTTACACTAGCTACAGAACGTGTGCTTGATACCTTCATTCTTGAAAATGCAGAGAGCATTCCACATAGGAGTAAAAAGGGAAAGGGTGACATAAGGGAGAATGTTCGCAAACTTCCGTCAATCCTCAATAAGAAGAGCATACACAAGGAATTGAATGCCGTAGTCCAAGAGTTGACAGGACAATGTATAACTTTACCTTCTTTTTATAAGGTTTGGAACAAGGAGTTTCCAGATGTTAGCATAGCAAAAAATTCAGCATTCTCCAAGTGTAATACATGTGTAGTCATCAAGCAGAAAATGGAAAAAACAAAAGATACGAGGGAGAGGCGTAACCTTGCAATTCAACGGCACGCACATATGTTGGAACAACGTTCCTGTAGGAGTCAATATTGGCATTGGCGTGCACTATCTCATCGTTCTCCAGAAAATTATCTTTGTATAATACATGACAAGATGGATCAGGTGAAAACTCTTACACCAAGAAGTCATCACCTTGCAAAGTCAGTTTGGAGAGGAGATCGCCTTAAAAGCAGCTTGACAGGAGCATTGACACATGGTCATGGTGGACGGGCTTACGGTCATTTCTCACTTGATCTGTGGAAAGATGACTCAAACTTCCATGTTGGATCACTTTCTAGGATCTTACACTATCTTGAGTTACGGGATGAAGACAAGTGCGGTGATCTATGTGGAGGCAAAACCAGAGATTGCAAATTATTGCAAGCAGCAAAAGATACGCGACCACTACAACACAAGCTAGCACAAACACGTCAGGCAGTTCCCGCACCTTCTGTTGGTGCCAGTTTAGAAGGCTTCAATCCTCTTCCTCGAAATCTCTATTTGCAATTGGATAATGCATCAGGTCAAAATAAAAATAGATATGTGTTCTCCTATCTCTCTTATTTGACATGGCTTGAGGTGTTCGATGAGATCCAGGTTGGCTTCATGATGGTTGGGCACACTCATGATGATATCGATGCACTTTTCGGTAACTTCTCCAGTTTAATGACTCAATCGGATGCTCTAACCTTGCCTGAGTTGCTTTACTTGTTCCATACGTGCAATGCGTTGTCTCCTATTCCATATTTTGTAGATGAAGTTCCGGATTGGAAAGGCTTTGTGAAGGGATATATCCCCGATAAGGGCCAACGTCTTACAGGCCATACGGATCCATTGCTATTTCGTTTTAAAATGGATGGAAAATGGCCCATTATGCAGTACAAGATGAGGCCAACCCATAAAGAGTGGCTACCAGAAAAGGGTGTAAAAATGTGGAAGGAGGATGAAAATGGTGACCCAGCATTACCAACAGGGGTGCCTAAAAACATCCCCCCAAGGAAGACATTAAAAAATGTGGAAGACTTGGAGGATAGCATCAACAAGTACATATCATTATGGAAGGACATCAGCAAGAGTCAGGAACAAAGTGTGTTTGGACAGCAGTACAAAGCAACTATAGATTATTGAACCGAGTTGCTTTCTTCTTTAAAAGATGTTTCTCCGGGACGACCTCAAAATGATAACTTCTGGTTGCGTACAAATCAAGAACCTATACAAGCTGCCTTTGCTCCTCAGGTCGACGAATCAGCTGTTCCTGTGAGGCCTTTGCCTTCTTATTGTGGACCAGCAGATGGCCGTCCGGTGCTGCCTGTGGAGGAGTTCGACCCCCATGTACATGTCACGAAAGGTATGTTTGTTCTAGTCACCTGGGGACGATAATACTCCAACATGGTTGGGCTATACAGAAGAAGATGCTGTCTTAGATCCAGAGTCTACCAATTTGGGTCATATCTATGTTTCCTGGTGGATGCCTGTTGGTCGTGACTATACGGGATGCTTAACTAAGCGTTGGCGACCCAATCCATCAGATCCATCAAGGTTTGAGAATCTAAATGCTATACATTATGCTTGGGACGCTTATGGCAAAAGACCGAAGACTGTTAAAATTCCAAAGTATATTGTTGATATGTGGGAGGACATAGCAGCAGCTAAGGGCTCTCAGTCTCAATCATGATGTAATTACTAATGATGTTTATCATGTGTATGTATGATATGCCATTCACTTCGATATCAATGTAATTACTGTGAAGATGTTATTGGGGGTGTGATTGTGTTAGTATATGTTCTTTAATTGCACAACATAGGTATGATATATGCATAGGTATGTAGGAAGGGTACCTGTGCATGAGACATGAAGGGTTGTATACATGAAGGGTGTGCATAAGACATGGAAGGGCTGTATACATGTCTACTACACACAGTGTAAAAACACTTGACATAAGTCTACTACACACAGTGTAAAAACACTTGACACATGTATACAACACACAGTGTAAAAACACTTGCTTGCCTCAAAAAAAAAAAATTCCAGAAATCAAGATATTTTCCCATTTTAATGAAATTGTGCTTTTATGACTCGGTCTGCTCTATCTTGAGGCCTAGCCAATCAGTCACCCTCCTTATGAGTCGGAGCCATGGGTAGGAGCTCTTATGTTTTATGGCATAGGATTATCTTCTTTGCAGTTGTGGATATGTGATGGACTACCCTTCGAGGTAGTATGTTGTATTGTTATTGCTAGTTCTGACGTTGTTTATGCTTCCGCTGTGATAGGAGCCCATAGGGGAAGGGCGCGCAAGACACCTTCGTGTCCCCTGCCCGCACTAGGATTCTCTCAGAGTGCGGGTTAGACGGAGGGCCCATGCGGTTGATGGACCGGATGGGGGATTTCCTGCCGAGTGTACGGCCGGGCGCCGTATATTTAGCAGGGAGCGTCACAATGGTATCAGAGCCATGTTCTTGGTTGACCAAGAGCTAGCCCTGACCATATCCCTGAATAGGTAGACTAACTGGCCTAGCTAATGAATGGAATGAGAATTCCAGTCTTGAACCGCGAAATGGGAGAAATTTTTTTCCCATTAGTAGGGTCGTAATTAGATTAAGTATAGTCTAAGTGGTGGAAATAATATAGTCAAAAGAAACCTTCTAGTAAATTTGAGCTCAAGTTGTTCATGAACCGCACCTTTCAAGTGAAAATTTGAATGAGAAATCGCTCAAAATAAAGCTTGAAAGAAATGGCGTGAAATGACCACTACTTGGCCCAAAAAGGAATTAGGAAATTTTGAGAAATAGTTAAGTAATTAGGGAAAGTACCTTAATTATTAACCCATAGTTATAATAAAATTTATTCTTAAGAAAAAGTAGCTATTAAACCTATAGAAGCACCTCTACTCCCTAGAAGTTCTAAATGGTAGCTGAACCTCTCCTTTACCCTTGTAAGGCGAATTATAAGCTAATCTCTGAAGCTGCCATAAGAGTGTCCACCGAACGAACAGCCGACGAGATCGATCCAAAGGAGCCATGGAGATAGAGGCAAGATCGCTCGGAGGCCACCATCAAGGAAGCCAAGCTGTGGGGAGGACCAAACAAGTAGCTAGGAAGGTTGGAAGCTCCAGCTTGCACCGGAACGTTTGAAGCACTCACGGTGGGCGGCAACAAGCAAATTCTTGAGGCCCTGCGACTTAGGCCAGACGACGAACTTAGCCACTCAAGCTCTTCAGACGAATCGTTTCACTCGTGGAGAAGCAACGACTTAGCACTTCAGGTGAATAATCGCAAGGCTCGGGGGAAATTGAGATCGTGGCGTCTGTTTCTGGCAGAGGAAGAGCAAGTAGCAAGAGCAACTTCGACAGTAGGAGCAACCGCAACACCAGGAAGGGTAGGGGAGCAGCAAGCAGTAGGAGCAACCTCGGCAATACGAGCAACCCCAGCGGCAGGAACAGCAGCAAGGGGAGCGAGCAATCAATGCGGAAGAAAAGAAAGGAAGAGACGCAGGCAAGGAGAGAACCACAACTAGACGAACTGGAGGAGGATGAGCCCGAAGAAGAAGGACCACAACAACAAGAGGAGGGAGCAAGAGGCTAAAGAAGAAGAGGAAGAGGAGGCCGAAGAACAGACGCAGCCTACGCTCCGCAACCATATCCAATGCAGTCCAAGGAGGGCAACATCAGCGAGAAGCTACTTAAAGCTCAAGCAAGATATGGAGTACGAGAAGAAGAAGGCAACATGCAAGAATTATCTCCGCCAATGGATCTGACAAGGTAGCCGACCAGGGTCGAAAAGCTAGCCTCCACCACCTCGACTCGATTCCCCGAAGAGGGTACGCCATGGGCCAAATCCTCAAAGACAAAGAGAACCGCCAAAGATATTCGACATTGCCAACAACTGCAGCACGGTCCCGATGATCCAAACCGCCTTTTCGAAAGTGCCTACATCAAAGGTCTATCCAGGAGTTCAAGATAGGCTACGACTACCGAACCACATCAACGACGGCGGGATCTCGCCACGAAGCGGCCAAAGCCGAGGAGGCCAAGATCTGCACCCTTGATGGTCCGAGCCTTGCAGGAGGCAGCGGAGGCGGAGCTGGTACAACTTTTTGAAGAAGGCAACCTCTGCGCGATCCATACCAAGCAGGCCCAAAGACCTCCACCCGGCGAGGAGAATTCGCAAGGAGAAGCCGTGAAGAGCCCTAGTCTAGCAAACTATATAAATATAAGTTTTTCCTGTACATTGTTTTACTCATTAGAAGTAAATTTACTATAAATTAATTGCTTGTAGGATATAAAAATATTCTTGTATAAATTAATTGTAGTAGAATCCTTTGCATCTTACTTAAAATGCTCTTAATTGGCTAAGTAGCATAGTCACTTGATTTAGGGCAAAATTGATCCAAATTTCATACCAAAAGATGTTAGAATGCTTAGAAATTGTCTAGAAATGCAGTGTAGCACTTTAAATTTGTTAAAAATATCCAAAAATAGCTAGAATTGGCCCACCCGGGTGAGACCGCGCCAAGCACGTCTGCGTTCGCGACGCAGAGGCCATCTGCGCGGATTCACCCGGTTTGCCCATATTTGCACTTTTAGATATCTTTTTGATACAAAACAAGTTGCTAGTTAGTCTAGAATTGGCCCAAATAGGCATTCTAAGATCTTATAGGTCCTCAAATTGTTGAATCTTGGCAAAAATCAAGGTACCAGGGTTCGCGACGCAGAGGCCATCCGCGCGGATTCACCCGGTTTGCCCATATTTGCACTTTTAGATATCTTTTTGATACAAAACAAGTTGCTAGTTAGTCTAGAATTGGCCCAAATAGGCATTCTAAGATCTTATAGGTCCTCAAATTGTTGAATCTTGGCAAAAATCAAGGTACCAGGGTGAAACCGCGGCAAAAATCAAGGTACCAGGGTGAAACCGCGCCAAATGGGTGTGCGTTCTCAACGCAGATGGCATTGGCGCGGATTCACCCGAGTCATATGACTTCACCGCGCCAAATGGGTGTGCGTTCTCAACGCAGATGGCATTGGCGCGGATTCACCCGAGTCATATGATTTGAAGTCAAAATTTAGCAAAATTACATTGAAAAGGGTCTTAGTGCATATGCTAGTCTTCTACCTTGCACTCTAATGTCTTGTAGTACCCCATTCTAGCTTTTCAATCCATTTCAACCTCATCTTAAAAGAATTCCCACAGTAGCGGGAACCGAACCTTCCACCCATAGGGTTGAACCCCCCCAAACCCCCCCGTGCCAACCACTAAGGGCGGGCATCGTTTATGTTTGAATTATAATTCTTAATTAAATTTAAGCTCTAATAATGTTTGATAATATTAATGGCCAAGCCTTAGACTTAGAACCAAGATCCTTTAAGCTAGATAGAGACAGCATCGGCATTCATCACAGCTCAGTTGTCGCTCTTATCTTGCTAAGCGTCTTCTTGTCTACATACATGTAGTATAGTTAAACCTTTTTCTTAGAAATCCAGCGAGTTGCCAAGGCCTTAGAAATTGTTGTCACACGTTGGTATGATACACCAACACACATTATAGGTGCACTATCATCAAGTGTCTTCAGCCATGCCTTGTATCATAGACAATTGTCTAGGAATTCATTCTATCTAGGTAATTCAGTCTAGCACACCAAGTACATCCAGTGAATGAGTCTCCTTCTACCACCCCATAACAGTAAATAAGTACCTTCCTTAGTGTCTAGTAAAGTGCCAAGTGGGTCAATTAAGGGAGAGTGGATAAAGGCATAAAAATAGGGTTTGCAGAGTAAGTAGATATATGTATGGTAGTATTAGTTGCCTTGCGCTTAGGGCAATAATATAGGTCAGGAGAACCTTCGTTGCAGATCCTCGAGCCTCGACAGTGGAGCCACTCGACAACATCAATGAATTGAAAGCAGAGGGCAACTTATGGAGGAAGCTTCAGCTAATCAAAAGCCAAGACGGTGTACAGGGAAGCCGAACAAAAATAAAGGAGAGCCTATAGGATGGATGATTGCGACATCAAGGATAGACACAAGACTTGCCAAGAGGGCTATGCAACAGCCAATGGGCATCATGGCACTTACAAAATTGATCACATTAGGGGAGGAACACCTCCTAGTCAAGGATATTCTCCAAGTGCCATATTGTCTCGAGGAACGGCCCCACATCGATGACTAATGTCACAACTACACCACCAACGAGTACACTTCATCGACTTATGGTATCAAGAGCCCTAAAGGATGAGACTGGACATACCTCCTCGGAAGGGCAACTATCATAGATATCCAGGCCATAGTAGTATCAGATTTGGACTTCAAGCAAACATGCTTTGACTAAGGAGGTATTACAAGTGAGCAAGGGTGGGCTCCTCAGGAATAGAAATATGGCGTGACTGCAACAAACTTCTTCCTCATCAGCCCTGATACTTGAGCAAAATGCATCAACCCTCGGCACACCATCTCAAGATCACGACAATCTTCTACCTTAGAGATTGGAGGTCGAACACCATCAAGAAGAGGCATCATGGGGGACCAAATACCAGCATTATTAATTGATCAGTCAAGATTAGTCCCTGCAGATGGATGCACATAAACTCCTCTCAGAAGAGAAGTTGCACGCTTAGAAGTGGTAAAGCACTTTCGACATTGTCTTGACCTTATAACAGAAAGATGTGGCCGCCAGGAGGAAGAATCAAATTGACAAGGTCAACACAACAATATCAATTCAGGAGTTAGAAGAATCATCCTCGAATCTCGTAATCTCCAAGGCAGATGAGCGACATGAAAGATTCTAGAATGTGAAGAACATTACCTTCAAGCTCTAGGATGTGACACCGAGCCTTATGTCGCCACTACATCAGCAAGTCCACTAAGAGGGATAATGTTAATGAAGATAGTCAACATCAACACTAAGGACGATCAGAGTCAGAATATGTTTGACAAAAGAAGCAGGGCACAGGAATGATTATACAGCAACTCCAAGGATACCACATTCTTTTCAATAAATTATGGACCATCGCCTTGCTACTCCAACGACTAATGACTACACCAGCTTTAAGCAAGCTAGAGGACCTATCAGATAGTTGAGTTTCTTAGAATTATGGGTGATAACATCCATGATGGGATTGGGTCGGAATTTCGAGTAGATTTTTTTGTTATTTCTTTTAGAAGGGATGTACCCAAGATTTGAGCAAAGCTTCAAGGATTGGGAAGAAAATGTATGGAGTACAATAATTGTATACATTGCTGACAGATATCCAACATATTAAAACCTCTTCGTGAGCTTGATCACCTCGCTAAGAAGGATTCAATAATAGGATAACCGTCGACCATGTATATGACGAGTACTTCCGCAGCATAAGGAATAATCCAACCAAGTGAAGGGAAGCAATCTAATAAGTCCGGCCAACTTCTTAGATGGCATCAACTCAAAGGTGGGACTATTTCAAGAGGGCAATAAGTAAGAAAGGGGAGATCCTAGAGTTTAGATTAGATCTAAAACAAGAATAATTATCTAATCATATAGTTTTCTATGTGTGCCCAAAAGTAATGTCATCTTGAGCTAAACTTGTGGCCATAAGATTTATGTAAGTAGTTATTTAACTTGTAATTTTGCACCTTCTAGATGGCGGACATCTTTAAGAGCAAGACTCTTAAGTCTAAATCTAGGCCAGTAGTTAAGGCAAGGCCGAGTAATTAGCAGCACCAATGGAACAAGAGTCAAGTTCGACATCAACCTTAAGCGAAGCAAAGTAGAGCATCGACACCAACTTATGTACATTGGCAATTATGACCTCATAATAAGCATGCAATATTAAAGCTGCCTAAAGCAATAATTGATTATTATAAGCAAGAGATACTTATCCCAGCACCAAAGGGCAAGTACCTTATAATTTAAGTTAAGTAATTCCAATCGTGCAACGCATGTCAGTAAGGCAATTACTTAAGTGCATCATGAGGAATGAGGTCATACATAAGCTACAAGTTGTCGACTCCGACCGCAATAGTAAGAAGGAAGATGCTACTTTGAAACAGTTGCCTTGGCCAAATTCTAAGTAATTAAGAAGTCCCATGATATATCCCTTGATGAAATTTGAGAGCTTTTGCTCTATAGAAGCATAGAGACTGAAATCACTCTTGCACCGGATGCAGAGCCGATCAGCAAGGCTCTTTATAGAATCAACACTTCCGAGCTAGCAGAGCTCAAGAAGCAGTTGTAGGAGTTGATTGACTTGGGGACCCTTTCGGCCAAGATGGAAGTCTAAAGATGTATATCAACCATGGGCAGCTCAACAAGCAAACGACATAATGGATCAGCCCCAAGAAGCAGGATTCTTCTACAAAATCGACGTAAGCTCGGGCAATCAGCAAATAAGGATGAAGGGGGAAGATAATTATAAGACTCCTTCAGAACACGGTATGGGCACTATGATTTCACAGTAATGCCCCTAAGTCTATGGAATGCTCCACCAACTTGTATGCATTTGAGGACGACATCTTCGAAGAATTCCTTGGATGATTTCTTCATCAATTCTCTTCGACGACATCGTGATCTACAGCAAATCAATGGAAGAGCATGCAGCCGTGGAGATGTTAAGACGTCGCCACTCATTGGCAAGCTTTTTGAAGCAGCAATTTGCAATGCCATCTCCACTTCGGCAAGCGAATTCGGCAAGAAGATAGAAGAAACCATCTTCCCCAACATGGAGTTCAAGCACATGATGGGCTAGTCCTTACAAGAGTGCAAGAACGGATTAAGAAAGAGAAACCTTCAAATATTTTAAAAAGGAAGGTAATCTTTAATATCAAAGAACAACTATACTCAAAGCATAAGGAGTAAGAAAAATTTTCCAGGACACGCATAATAGCCCTATTTCCGGCCATGCAAATTTATAAAGGCCTACTTCAAGATTAGAAGTAGCTTCGTCTGGCCAGGTATGAAGAAGCAGATAATCAGACATAGCCAAGAATGTGTCAGTGGAGCCAGCACACAAGGGCATAACAACTTCGAATTCCAGGAGTTTTGGAACCTTGGGCGGTGCCAGACGCCAAGTGGGAAGTCTTCAGCATGGTTTTCATAGCGGGCCTTCCAAGGACAACAAGAAGCTTTGAAGCCTTGATGGTTGTGGTATATAGCTTATCAAAAGGGCACATACTTGCCATGCCACACCATAGACACAGCCTTGGATCTAGCCGTGTGGTCTACATAAGAGTTCTTGTAGGCTGCATGGAAGGCACGGGTCGATCATCACCAATAGAGATCCGGAGTTCCTTAGCGACGTTTAGCAACACTTCTTCAACACGAGCTGCACCAACTTGTTGATGAGTTTTGTTTATCATTTGCAGTCAAATCGGCAAAGGAACCGCACCAACATAATTTTGGAGAGCACGTTGGGAAACTATGATTGGAACAAGTAATCCAAATGGGCCGAGTACATCCACCTGGTCAATTACGTACAATAATATGAAGCAAGAGTCATCGAAGATGTCTCCCCCATGATCAGTTACAGTTATCTATGTGGCATAATTTAGTGCCCAAGGTGGAAGTTTCTCAACAACGACAGCATATATGTGGTAGCTTTTGGTAGAAGTGTGAGAGTATCTTCAACAGCATGGGCATATCTGAAGAGTATAGCAGATAGACATAAAACTCCTCGAGAGTTGTTTTGTTGTGACAGATAAAGTTGGCTCAAGTAAAGGTTAAGCAAGGGAAGCTTCGCATTGGCAACTGTAAGAAGCTCGCCCCTAGGTGGACCGGTCCGTTCAAGATCTTGGAGAAGAGTGGGCTCCCAAGCCTACAAGTTGGATCTCTCAGCCCACCTTAAGGTCTTCCATGTGAGTCTATTGAAAAGGCACGATCCTAACCCTGAGGAGGTTTTGGATACTTCAACTTTGTTGGAAATGACGGAGGATCAGGTTGAAATTGTGCCTGAATTGTCCGTGGAAGACACGATCTAGGTATTGAAGCAGGATTGGAGAAGCAATACCCAGAGTTTAGGAAGGAGTTTGATGGGCGAGTCGTCTCCGATTTGATCGACGCCGACTTGCCAGGAGGTTAGCTTAGTATGTTTCTTAGTTAGCCTTAAGTTCTGGCTCATGTATTCTAGTTAGCAGAGTGCATGTGCCAGAATCTTGGAACGTGTGGGCGATGATGGGATACGCCTTTAAGGCATTCTCTAGGCCAACACGCACCAAGAGGTGCGCATGACCATTAGGGTCATGTGAGTGAGGAATGAGGCATGGTGGGCGATGATGGGACATCGATCGGATGCTCTCTATGCCGCGATGCGGGGTACGCACACCTGGCCGTAGGAGGGTCATGGTGAAGATTAAAGTGATCATGCGCGATGATGGGATCGTGAGACGTTCCCTAGCTTAAAACCCTTGGGGCATGATGCACTGGGGTGTACTCGATCTGGGGGATCGTGTACAAGGTAGCACTTGATCATGGGCGATGATAGGATCATCTTAAATGGTCCTTAAGCTCAAATCCTTATGGGGCCATGATCGGGTGCAAGGTAGTAGGGTAACCTTGAGCTGGTAGTTCGGCTCAAGGAGGTAGGTAAGGGGGGTGGTCGGGTAAAAGCATGTTAGGGTGTACCACTTTTGGAACCTGCAAAAGTACATACACTAGGTACTTCAGAACTGGGTACTTTCTCATTTTTATTTTCATTAAAACTAGTACAAAGGTCCAAAATAAAAGTCAAGGACGCATTAATATTCAAAGTTAAGATAAAGATAATGCTATCGGAGACCAAAATATATATAAAAGTTCTAAAATGTAACTTTTATTGAGATATTACACGGGTACCCAGTACCCAGTCCTGGGTACCTTTTTAGGTACTTTTTTGGTCACTAAATAATACTTTTTAAGGGACACCCTAACATGCTTTTACCCGGTCCCCTAAAACCACAAACTTATTTAACTTATATAATGTAATGTGCTCCTTGTGCAGGCAAGTAAGAGGTGGGCATCGAGGAGGGGCGCATTACGAGAGGATAGGGGGAGCCATAATTTAGATTATGAACCCTAATAACTCTTATAGTAATATTTCCTAATTATTATAAGAAGTAACTTGTTAAGGTTGTATAATTTTGTATAAGTACAAATATAGCCTAAATTTTGACAATTAACTTTTAATAGGAAGTTGACCGTTTAAATTGAATCATGTTATGTTGTTTTGCAGGCATAAGGTAGGTTAGTCACCTTAGCGCAATGCTGAGGACAGCATTGTCCTAAGGGGGGGAGAATGTGACGTTCCAGGGGAATATACGCTATGAATACGTATATTTCTGGACCCGTCACTATACAAGTCTATCCTCATAGCCTTGTATACCATAGATTGTGGCACTAGGGGGCATGACTAAGTTATTCATATAACTTAGCCAACCTTAGGTTAAGACCATTTTCCACGTGGCCTTAACCTATTGGGCAACCGCCACACGAGACTCACCCGATTGGTGCCACGTGGAAACTTAGGTGGACCTAACTTATATAGGCTGGAACCCTAACCCTAGGCCTCTTTCCAGCCCTAGCACCCAGAGACTCATCTACTCGTTCGAAACCCTGTTTCGAACATCGTTTGCTGTGGCATAGACTGGTGCAGCAGCCCCCGCAGGGTAGACTCGTTCTTGGAGCAAGAGCAGCATCACGTGAGTCGAAGACCATGGAGGCACACGGATCGGGAGGGAGAGCATTAGGAGCAGGTATGTAGGGTAGTAGTTGTGATAGCTCATCTGGAATTAGTATTCCGGATGTGCTAGTATCTTGTATCTAGAGTAGAGCCATCCTAGAACCCGTATTCAACATCTTGAACCCTAATCAATGAACCCTAACCATTAGTTAGATTGTATGATTAGGTTAAGATGTTCTTCTTATGATCATTCTTAGGATATGATGATTATGTGATGTTGGTTGATCATGTTTGCTCCTCTTGTATTGGGAAGGGGGGTAGAGACCTAGGGCCATATGTAGTATGCTCCTAGAGTAGATCCCTTAGTTCCTATTAGTTGCGGCCTGTGCATAGTAGCCCACCAGGCTATAGAGGCTATTATGTGACTCAGCACTATACAACGGGGCTAGAGGCAATGCGGAGGGAGGATCCCTGCTGAGTGGGGGATACGGGGGATCCCATAGTGGGCTAGGCTTATGGTCGGTCACTTCGTGCGGGCCGAGCATGGGTCTGACACCTCCTGGGGCGATGGTGTCGCCCTGCCTCTCAAGAGCTGCAAGTGTCGGCTTGGCTCTTGTTTTGGGGGGTTCAGTCGGGTACGAATCGTGTGTCGCCACGATTCTCTAGCCGCCCGCGGAACCTCTAGACCCCGGGAAGGGGAGATGCAACCCTTCCTGCCTCATCGGACCAGGGAGATGCAACCTGGAGTAGTCCCGATGGGTGATACCATGGGATTACGTATCCGGAAGGCTAGAGTCACGCCAGAGCTTGATTTAGCCCATCTGCAAAGTATGCACAGGAGGGGCGGATGGAGTGGTCAACCCTAGCCATTGTCTTATGCCAGCCCTCGCCATTGTTATGACTCGGTCTGCTCTATCTTGAGGCCTAGCCAGTCAGTCACCCTCCTTATGAGTCGGAGCCATGGGTAGGAGCTCTTATGTTTTATGGCATAGGATTATCTTCTTTGCAGTTGTGGATATGTGATGGACTACCCTTCGAGGTAGTATGTTGTATTGTTATTGCTAGTTCTGACGTTGTTTATGCTTCCGCTGTGATAGGAGCCCATAGGGGAAGGGCGCGCAAGACACCTTCGTGTCCCCTGCCCGCACTAGGATTCTCTCAGAGTGCGGGTTAGACGGAGGGCCCATGCGGTTGATGGACCGGATGGGGGATTTCCTGCCGAGTGTACGGCCGGGCGCCGTATATTTAGCAGGGAGCGTCACATTTTCACATGGTTTTTTTATGATTTCGTTGTTGTATTCATTGAGGTGTACTAAATAGTATTTCTAGAGTGCACCCTTTATGGGCCGTTAATTTTCGTTGGCTGAAACAATCTGAGGGTTGTTGTCTTTCTCTGCATGTTTGTGCATGAACACTGCGCATGTGTATGCATGTGCATGTGCACGTGTGTGCATGTGCATGTGCATGTGCATGTGCACGTGTGTGCATGTGCATGTGTATTCTGCTTGTGCATGTGCATGTGCATGTGCATGCGCATGTGCATGTGTACTTGCCCTCTTGGATTCTTGTTGCCGGAGTGGATGTTTGCTGATGGAAGGTTATCACGAGATAGATTTTTTGCTCACATTTACAAAGGTATTTGTTTTTTAATGTTTCTTGATTAATATAATGGTATTTTTACAAGATATTGGTTTTTCGATTCTACAATGCAATGCCGCAAAACCCGCCTTTGTTTCCTTCACTTTGTCATTCTAAGATTTGTTGCAGATTCTAAAAGAGTTTAGAGTTTTAGGCCCTCTGTTTGCTTCCAACTTCTTGGATATTCCCCGCTTTCTTTGGTTTATTCATAGTAACCGACCTTTAGCTTCAATCAACAAATGGATTCTTGTGCACACAACAAAGCGGATTATTCCATGCCGCTTTTCGAAGTCGTGCGCGATCGGTCAAGCAGTGGCCATATGGAGCATCCAAAATCATATGGATTGATAAACAATGGTTTCATTGTGAAAGAGAAATAGTCAGAGTCTGAAGTAACACGTGGAATGCTAACAGAGCAAGCTTGCTTCAAAACCTCTATCCTTGATCTCGCTTCGATCGTTATAGAAACCTACTCCACATCACCAAACTGGCCGATTCTCTTCACTTGTTAAACCAAAGCCAGGCAACCCGTGAGAAAGTGTCACTAAGTTCTTTATGAACCTCACCAATTGTTACTGCAGAGTAACGTTGATGTTGTTGTCTTTCATGCAATGGTTTGTGAATAAAACATTATTGTCAAGCATATCAATGTCTAAAGCTTTTATTTGATTCAATTTTATTTTGTTACTAAAGGTTTGTGAATAAAACATTATTGTAGAGCATATCAGTGTCAAAAGCTTTTATTGATTCTATTTTCTAAATTAATATCAATCTAACCAATTTCTTTCCTTTACGTTCATGCACCATCAGCGCAACCACCACCTGCGCATGGCGAAGACCCTATTGATGTGTTGTTATTATGGTTGGTTGGTTGGTTGGGTTTACGTGCGCAAGTAAATAGGCTAACTGCCCTCTGCAGATTGTTTGATAGGCAAATCAACGAAGATGTATATCGTATCTTAAGCCGCTATCTATTTTGAGTGCTTCAAAATTGCTATAATACTCTTGCTGTCTTCAATGGCTTAATAAATTTTTAAATAATATGCTTTTAAAGCGTATGTAATTAAGTTACATTATGCTATAATATTATAGTTACTCAGGCTTCATATTAGTTTTTTTTTTTTTGTTATAATGCTAGATATTAGATATTCATGTTTTGCATGTTTACATGTTTTTACATATGTTTGGTTTTTTTAGGGCCCGAAGGGCCCAAAATTTTTTTTAATATAACAACCAACACACAACTACCATTAACATTAATTATCACAACCATTGGATCCAATACATTTAAATTAAAATCCCCCTTAAACCCCCTTTGGTTTGGGTGCATATTCACACGGGGGGTGACTCCAGGCAACGAGAGCTGTTGGATAGGCATATTCACCCCTTATTCCTTAATCTACACCGTACGCAAAATTCCTCGTTTGTGGGGTATGCAAGTACAAAATTTGCTATACTGTATAACAAGATTTGCAAAATACTATAAGATTTGAAGCAAAATACTATATGGTGTTGATTTTGTACGTGCAAAATATAATTATAAGGAAGATATTTTAATGTGTGTGGTCCTTAAATGATCAAACTAGTTGTTTCCAATAGGGCATGTTTATCCAAGCTTCAACTAAGTCTTATTGGATAAGCATGCCCTTTACTTTTTTTTTTTACTTTTTTTTTTAATCATACAATGGAGGTGATGTGATTGCCCTTTCTTTGTCATTAAAAAGAATCTAGGATTTCTGTGTATGGATGGACATTTCTCCAATAAACATAGTTTGGCTGCAAATTTGAAAGGCTTGTGAGCCTTTGCCCACAAACATCAAATACCACTTGACCATTTTCCCTCCTACATCAAAGCCTATCAAATATCAGAAGACCATTTCACCTCGCTCATCATCCAAATGACTAAGTCCTGAAAGAAAGGTCGTGGGAGTGATTATATCCTAGTGTAATGCAGAGATCATAGAGATGGGACCTCTAAGTGATTGATTATGTCCTAATTAACAAAGATTCTATAGAGATGGGGTCCTATAAGTGACTGCATTCTAATGTAACAAAGATATCATAGAGGAGTTGTATTACATGATGGGACAATGGAAGCATCACAATACTTGTATGTGTGACGTTGACATTACAACAGACAACACCATTATTATGAAGAAGATTGAGCAATGATAATGCCATAGTTGGACAAAAGATGGAAGGAAGAATTGACAAGGGGAGGAGAAGATCTCCAATGTGATGCGAAGGCTGGGAAATTGGTGGTGCACGAAGGTCATGCTCGAATAGGGTCCAGTGTAAACGTCAGAGAACACGAGCACGAGCACGATGTATAATCTTACCCTATTGGGGTGGAGGGTACTAGGACCTTGGATGGCTAGGATGTGCTCCAAGGGTGTGGGAAACGGCGACATCCATCGATTGATTGGCAGATATAGAGGTATAGGGGAACAAGCATGAAGGTAGAGGGTAAATAAAAGAGGGGGGGCAATAAGTCAACAAAAATGTTGGGCTAATATTTTCCACACACGTTGTTGTTTAGGACCAAGCCCTAATACAACTAAGATACAACCAAACAAAGAAGAAGATACAAGAAACAAGAAGATACGTAGAAACGGAACGAAGCTCCAACTCCGGCAGAGCGCGACTTTTTGCGCGTCATTTTATGGCCGGATTTTGATTCCAGTCTTGGACCGAATCAATCGCCATCTCCTTTATATCCCTCGCTTTTTCCCAAGCTTTAAGAACCGGCTTAGTCCGGCGGAATTTCTAGCTCTTCAGGCCCAGGAACCGGCTTTAATCCGGCATTTTTCTAGCCTTGCAGAGCAATCTAACCTATCAGCTCTGTTTTTATGTAATTTCTTTGAAATCATTCACCATGTCCCGAGCTTGGCCGCCATGGCTCCTCTTCTTTGTGTTTCTGGCTATGGCTATGAATGTAATGTCGGAAAATGCCCCTCCTCCGCCTTCCAATTCCAGCCAAGAAAGGGCTTATACATTTCTTCAAGCTTGGAAGAAAAATATTACCCGTGATCCTTTCAATTATACTGGTTCTTGGATCGGCTATGATGTTTGCAGCTACAAAGGGGTGTTTTGTTCCAATGGGACAAACAGCACAAAGCCTTGTGATAGAATTGTTACCGGAATTGATCTTAACCATGCATATATTTCCGGAACAATACCAGAAGAAATTGGTCTGATGAAAGAATTGGTTCTGATTCATCTGAACAGTAATTTTTTTAGAAGTCCTCTGCCCAACGGAATAAGCTGCCTGCCTAATCTGTATGAATTGGACCTGAGCAACAACAGATTCTCAGGAACATTTCCAAATGTATTGCTTGATCTGCCTAGTTTGGTCTACTTAGACATCAGGTACAATCTATACAGGGGGGAAATTCCTAAAGAGCTGTTTGATAAGAAGCTGGATGCAATTTTTGTGAATCACAACAGCTTCGATTGTGAATTGCCCTCTAATTTTGGGAATTCTCCTGCGTCTGTGATAGTTCTAGCAGGAAATTCTTTGCAGGGATCTATTCCGTCAAGCATCAGCAACATGAAGAACACTCTGAACGAGATTATTTTTCAGAATAACAAATTCACAGGGTGTGTGCCAGAGACTCTAGGCGATCTACAGAATGTGACAGTTTTTGATGTGCAGAACAGTGGATTGGGAGGGGAGCTGCCCAGTTCATTGGCAAATTTGACCAACATTGAGCAGCTGAATGTGGCAGAGAATCTGTTCTCTGGGAATGTATCAGAGGCTATATGCGATCTTCCCAAGCTCAAGAATCTGACACTATTTGACAATTTCTTCACAGGTGTGGATGACTCGTGCAACAAATTGGAGACCCTCAATGAGACAGAGAATTGCATTGATAATGAACCTCATCAGAGGGATGAGCAGGAGTGCAAAGAATTCCTTTCATATCCTCAAACTTGCTTCCCCATTCCCTTGGCTCCTCCCATTCCTTATCCTCCTCCACCACCACCATCTCCGCCACCGCCATCTCCGCCACCGCCGTCTCCTCCTCCGCCTTCGCCCCCTCCACCATCACCCCCGCCACCTTCTCCCCCTCCCCCATCTCCTCCACCACCACCCTCACCCCCGCCTCCTAAACCTCACCACCCGCCGCCCTCACCGCCTCCTCCGTCTCCTCCACCCCCATCTCCACCCCCTCCATGTGACCCTCCAAAACCTCACCACCCGCCGCCCTCACCGCCTCCGCCGTCTCCTCCGCCTCCTAAACCTCACCACCCGCCACCATCTCCTCCACCGCCGTCGCCTCCTCCCCCTCCATGTGACCCTCCTCCAAAACCTCACCACCTTCCGCCACCTCCGCCTCCACCTCCAAGTCCTCCATGTGACCCCCTCCAGAACCACACCACCTTCCGCCACCTCCGCCTCCACCTCCAAGTCCTCCATGTGACCCCCCTCTAGAACCACACCACCTTCCCCCACCTCCCCCTCCTCCTCACCATGAATATTATTACCCCCCTCAATATCCATCACCTCCTTACCATGAATACCACACTTCTCCTCCACCCGAATACCATGTGTCTCCACCCCTCACCACGAATACCACACGTTTCCTCCACCCCCTCAACCTGAATACCATATGTCTCCACCCCCTCACCATGAATATACCCCACCCTCTCCGCCTGAATACCACGCATCTCCACCTCCTCACCATGAGTAAACTCCACCTCCTCAGCAAGAATACCATGCATCTCCACCCCTCAATACACTCTCTAGGCCTAAATACCATTAGTATCCGCCCCCCTCCCCCTCACAACGAATACCACTCACTTCGGTATTCCTAAAAGTCCATCATCAGTAACTCTTGCTTTGCCCTTTTGCTTAGTTCTTTGTTCAGTTGAAGGTTGTGTAAATAAGGTGTCTCATGAAGACACCACGAACATCTTTGTACACTATGTATGTTCATCTTTATTCTTTTTGTAAAGATATAAAATAAACATGTTGAAGAACATGATGGGGCGTTGAGGCAGCAGTGTGATTGGAGTTGGAATAGTTGAAAACTCCACTTCACCAAAAAAGCTGACTAGAATTCTTTGGAAGTGTCTATTTTGTGCCACTATAACATTGTATATGGAATATCTTGTTCATTTATAATACTTCTTTGGAGCATGTTGCAAACAAAGAATCTCTGTAGTGAAAGTGTATCCTAGAATTGCACGATAACCACTTGCAATCTTTTTAATAGGATTTTGGGAGGATTGTGTATTTTGAAAGGATTGTCTTCGAATCACAACCCTAGTTATATTAAGATATTCAAAAAGACATCCTAGCGCCAATGAGTATGAAAATAAACACAAAGTGGGAAACAGATTTGCCTTTTTCATCACGACTCATAATTAAGTAGAGATAATGTCAAGCGAGGACATGTACTTTGGCAACTCGCGGAATTTAGTTATCAACAAAGAACTTACCAACTGAAGCTAGCATGGCATTATTGAGTGGTTGAGGTGTGCCCTCCCTATGGAGATCAGGTTATTGCACTAGAAGACGATCTATAACAGGAGGCCGTTGTCGCACTAAGGAAACATGTGAATGGGCACTTCATCATCTGCTGATGCAGATGCTGCCGGAGGCTAGTAGGTTTTTCATTTACCCTCAGTATATGTTGGCCGGAGCTCTGCCTCCATTAGTTTAGGATGGGCCTACTCAGCGACCCTTGCTACTCCTACTTCTTCTACTTCCTTTAATGCCGATCTATATCAAAGTTTGAATCAAAATCTTCTATTCCTTTTACAAAATTTGCACAATGTAGGAGAAATATCTTCACTACGTCTTGTCCATTTGGACAAAAACTTGAAATACTTACAAATTCAGAACCAAATTCTAGGAAAATTTGGCATCGGTGCTAGTGAGAAGCTTGTTGTTTGGCATTCGATGCCGATGTGCCAATTTGTGAGCTCTAATGTGGAATTTGTGAGCTCTAATGTGGTTACTGCTGCTAATACTTGATGCTTGTGATTGTTACAAGTTTGCAAGACGCCGGACAGATAAGATCTGGCGAAATAATTTTACACAAAGTGGTGTGAACCTGAAGGATTGAAGGACGAATATCAGGTTAGAAATATCCACTTGCTAATGAGAATGCTTTTATAACATTCTTGATGTTGTTTAACGTTTCCTGTAAGCAAACGGTTCCTATTTGCCTATTTGTCTTTTATTTTTCGGAAAGGTTGTTCCATATTCAAAAGTGAAAAAGGGCTCGGGCAAGGGCCCTGCTTTGGTGAGTAAACCCAAACAACCATTTGGCTTGTTCTGAAAACACTACTAGGGTTATTAGTGCTTATGGTAATTGTGACCCAGCTGATAGTATTGTTCAATTGTTGCCAGGTGTGATGATGGATCGTTCAAGCTGGATTCGTCCCAAGCCTTCTCTACTTTGCCTATCTCTTTCCTGGGAGCGACCTTAGTCTGGATAGATATTTGAAACGAGGTGCACTATAGATTATCTTGGTCATTGGATCAATCGATCCCACAACCCAGACCGTATATTGGAGCCTCTGGTGAAAGCACACTTGTTTTGGAGAGATATCCAAAATGAGGTATGCCTTGGACTACCCTCATTGGAATGTCGATCCCACGGACCAAAGTATACGTTGAAGCCTCTGGAGATCTCTCGTGTCGATAATGGTCAATTATAGTTTTGGGCGCCTATAGTTTTAAATATATGTATGCATTGGAGCTTATGGTTTGGGATATGACACATGGCTTACCCTTAAAAAAACAAAAACCAATATTCAAGAGAGATTGCTTTCACCAATACAAACGACAATTTTCAAAATTAGAAATATTCCATTTTGTTAATACTAAAAGTCTCTTAGTAGGAAATGGTTTTGAGGATAGTTCTTTGCAAACCAAATCAATTCTCCCCCGAACTCCGAAGTTTTTATGGTAGATACTTAATTTTCCTTCCTAGAAAAAGGCCTTTATTTGTGAGAGATAAAATGCCCCTTTACACTCATGATTAGGAGAGTCAAAAAGAATAATAGGAAAGAGTTGTGTCTAGGAAACATATTATCAATTAAGTAGCATATCTATTTACTTATCTATCAAGTCATGTACCTTATATAGTGATGATATTTTAAGATGCTCTTGTAGGACAACTACTATAACAATAGGGTTGTGATGCGATGGTTTTATGTACGCCCGATCTGGGTTAGCCTCCCGTGAAAACCCTTCCCTTCCAAAATTCCGTGGAAACCCTTCCTGGACGGTGCTTGGGAGCTTTTGCACCGCAGCAAATATCACATGAGCATACAAAAGTCTCAACAGTGCGGCAGAGACTTGGCCACCAATAATCTCGAGCAATAATAAAAAAGAAGAGATGCTCGAACAGGCGCCAACATGGATGTATCATGAGGCCTCTCGAACAAGGTGATGGCCATAAGCTAGAAACGATCAGGTCCTAGAATAACCTGTGATTGTTTATCAAATGATGGCTCTCCCTTTGATTCGAAATAGGATCTACGAGAAAGAGCATTTGGTTTTTCTTGAAGTGTGCCAGGCTGGAATTTGATGACAAAATAAAAAAGGGATAGCACCTATATATGCCATCGGCCTGACGAGGATTAAGAACTCGAGCAGACTGAAAATATTCTAGGTTGCGATGGTTCGTATACACAATCACCTGATGAGGAGTACCTTTAAGAAATCGTTGCCGTTCAGCGGACAATCAGATCCAACTGAGCAGGGCCACCCGTCTAAGCATGACAATATAATGCAGTTCACACTATTTTCCTCTCCTAGAAAGAGAAGAATAATATATAATCATATTTTTAGAAAAGTTACTTTAACCAGGTCGAACTTCCACATCCATAGAATCATTAACAGCAACTTGATCTCTCCCTGGTGTCTCAATGCCGAGCTATTTTTGCGACGTGCAAGTTTCTTCAGGCATGGAGTAGACCATCCTTCTTCCAATAATTCTTGCTTCTGAGCAATATCCTGAAGACGAGAGGGTTGATCCTCATTAAGAGGGTCTATTGATATAGATTGAGATGGAGATGCAATAGAAGAAGGTGATGGTGCAGAAATAGCTAAAGAAGGAGGCACAGGGGCTGGTAATACTGGGGGATTAACTAGTGCAGAGGCAGATGAGGAAAAAGATGATACAACACGACTTTCAAGTGAAGTGGATGCTATATGACATGGGATAGGAGCAGTTGAGGAGGTAGAGACAAAAGTATGCCTGGACCTGTAAGTAGCGAAAGCTTCAATATTGGGAAACATCTTGGCAAGCTCGGGTCCATTAAGCAGATGTAGTCTGTATTTGAAAAAAAGTGGGCCACTTTTGACCACTATTGACTGAGGAATAGAGACACAAGTAGGAAGAGACACACAAATTCGAGGACCATTAACAATAGAATGGGCAAGATGCACCCAATCCATTGGCAATAGCAATCATAAAATCAGACATTTGCAGGTTTAGTGGAAAATCCTCTAAGGCAAGCCAACAAGGCATGCACAATGCACCAGACTTATTTGGCAAAAATCCACGAGAATAAACCTAATATAGAAGATAATGTTCCCAAAGAGGATCAACACCACGCTCCACAAGTCTGTCAACTGCAAGTGAAGAGTCAAACATGACCAGGAAGAAATTATTATCTTTATCCAAAACCTTTAGAGACGCATAATGAGGGAGACCCAGTCTCTGAAGGTGATGTTTTAACCAGAATACAACTCTCCTGAGATCCAAAAACTGTCCAGTGAAATGGCAAACATCCATACGGTCATCTTGTGCTTGTAACTCATTTAGATACTAGCTCAATTCTTTCTTGTTATTTTGTAACATAATATTCATTGCAGCAGAAACACGAGCAGATTGCACACTGGATGTCAAATCACGTTTGATCCAATCGCTAAATCGTGTAGAAGGCGCTCTAGCCATAGCATCAGAAGAACCCCACGGAGCAGAAGGAGCAGATACACACCCAACAGAAGTAGACACAAGGGAGGCAGAAGCAACAGTAGAAGTATTTACAGTGGTCTCTACTTGAGAAGTAGACAAAGGTGTAGATTTAGACAAAGGGGGAAAGTGTTGCAAGCTTGTACTCATATTAACAAGAGAAGGGTCAAAAGCAAGAGGGTTGAGGCGAGAATTATCAGGTAAATTAGGAGGCAACAAAGGAGAATTCATATCATGCGCAAAAGAAGAAGCAGAAGCACCACCTACCACTTTCTTGGCTGACGAACATGTTCCGGAAGTTGGCAAACTAGGGTTTTCCATGGTAGCCAAAATCTGTAAACTCCAAATCCAGCCCAGATAGACACAACAAAACTGTATGAACATAAACCAATAGAAAGCTCACATCTCGATCTTTCCAACGAACTAAACAACACCCGAATCTGATACTTGAGCCATAAGTTATGAAGAAATTGCGTCGAGACCCTACATGGCGGCCATCACGGCGCCACTTTCAAGCAAATCTCGCCTCCCTTTTCAAATGAATTATATATGCTCTAGCACTAATAGCAAGCTCATGCACATCAATCAACAAAAGATTTCACTGCTTACCTACTCGCTCCATGCCGAAATCCATATGACAGAAGCTCAGGCCCACTTTCATCTGCCGAATCTGGCATGCCCACGGCCAGTAGGTGCTCTCGCATCCGCCACCCGGCTGCCTTCACATGCTTTCCCATTTCGGACCTTTGAAACAGACCAAAAGATTGCCTATCTAACCCACCCAAAATTAAAACATCCCCCCTTAATCCAATTAAGCTCCTCAAATTGGCCTAAATATAACATTTTCTATACAATACTGAACCGAAATCATAATCCCCATCATTGCCAAAATACCCTCCCCAAATACGAAACGAATTGGGCAAATTATATCATATCCCAAAAACAATTGAGTAGGTGGATATTACAAAAAAACATAAATTTAAGATAAAAATTAATCACACTACCTCATTGGTTATGTTGATCAAAATAGTCTTATTAGGACATTGAGTTATTTTGACAGAGATTTGAGCCCCAGTATTTCATATTCTAAAACCTTAGGCGAAGCCGCATAGAGGTTTGATATTCCATCAGGATCTTAAGGTACACTCGTATTTCATACTTCAAAATCATAGGTGCCCCCAATCATAAATGACCAGTGAAACGAGAAGTGCCCAGAGGCTCTAACATATGATGGGCTATAGGATCGACAGATCCAACGATTGTCATAGTCCAAGGTGCACCTCGTTTAGAGCAACTGAGTGGGTGGTTATAAAAAAACATTGATTTAAGATCTGGATCATAGGATCGACGGATCCGACGACTGTGGTAGTCTAGGCTGCAGCTTGTTTAGAATATGTAGCACAATAACAGGGGGTTTCAAGGGGATTTGAAATGTATGTAAGAATAACAATTCCTGAAATCATAGACCATATCCCAGGTGGTTATATGTAACACATAGATTTAAGATAAAAAATAATCATGCTAGCTCATTATTATATTAATCAAAGTGGTCTTATTAGGACATTAAATTATTTTGATAGAGGTTCGAGCCCCCATATTTCATATTCTAAAACCTTGAGCAAAGCCGTATTTAGGATCGATATTCCATCAAAATCTTAAGTGAACTCGTATTTCATACTTCAAAATCATAGGCGCCCCCAATCATAAATGACCATAGGCAAAATGAGAGGTGCCAAGAGGCTCCAACATACGATCTGGGTTGTAGGATTGACGGATCCGACGATTATAGTGGTGCACCTCGTAGACTTCAGGATGTTCTCCATGTTGTTGTTTTAGGTATGAGGTGCTTACGCATGTGTGTCTACAATATTCTAATAAACACATTAAAAATTTTCGAGGGCATGAGGTGCTTACTCATGGGTCTTTAGAACAATGTAGAACACCCTAGAATGTCTTAATATACGAGGGTCATTCTGAAACAATCTAGAATACCATACAAATATAGGTGAACCATTATCATTTTATAACACCTGAATTTTCTATCTTGAGCTTGAGGAACTTATTCATGGGCATCTAGGACATTTTAAAATGTTCTATTTTGATTAGGGCCCAAAAGTTTGATCTTGGCCTTGCAAAATTGTTCAAATTTTAGGGGCTTATTCTCGAACTTCTTGAACATATGATTGTGTTGTATTAATGCAAAATGCTTAGCCAATATTCATCGTTTGATTTTTGCCCATAAAATTTGCACGAGATTATAAGACTCTAGCTTCATCTCTAGATTTATTATTTCTAAACCCCACTTATATGGGCCTTCTCGACACCTCAGTTACTGCTTTAAAATGGAAGTGAACTTTAGAAAAAGTGTACATGCTGCAATGATTCTACAACCATTTTGCACGAGTCTCGTTGCTTTAGAACCTGCAATTCCAACAAAATACTAAACGCTAGAGGGTCCAAAGCTAAATCCCAAATTTATGAGGCTTTTTGGGATTGTATATACGCAAAGGATTCATGGCATTCCTTGAGGGCATAATTCTTTCATCAACAGTCACCTCCGTGCCAAGTGTGTACAATTCCAAATTCTTCTTGTTCCATTCCCTCTCAATATTTTATACCTGGTAGACCTTGTACTATCTCGTGTTCTTATCAAGTGGCCTCAAATTATTGTCCCTCAAGTGGAAGAACCTTTTTATCTGTTGATATCTCTTGAGGGACATAAACTTACCAAAGTTAGGCCAATTCACGGCACCTCTCTCACCTGATCTCCAATAAGATTCTATGCAATTGTATGGATTGAGTGCCATGGCAACTATCAATCCAAGAAATCTGAACATTGTACTTACATCAACAGCAGACCAGCTTCGAATGTGCTTGAATTTTCTTCTTGACTTCTCTCTAAGCTCATATGCATACCTATTACTCTCCTGGCAGATCAGATTCATCATAGGGGAAGACAAGTAGGAAGTAAAAAGCTGGAATGGAGACAACCTCTTTGTTCTTATAGCTGGACCTCTCTCAAGAATGTAATCAGGGACCAAATTTATCAACTAGATCTGGTATAAGTTTTTGACCCCTTACCTATAAGTCCCTAAATATAACTGCAATGCTCTTACAGCTTCATTAATCAGCCTAAATGGATTTGACCCAGCATGATAGAGCATCCCAAGTGCGCCAGCCAAATTTATCAACCAGATCTGGCATAAGTTTTTGCTCCCTTATAAGTCCTTGAATATAGCTGCAATGCTCTTACAACCTCATTTACGAGCCTAAATGGATTTGTCCGGCATGAATATAGATAATACCTTGTAGGTGATCAGTTTTAATATAGGCTTTTAAAATCATCCTCCCCTAATGGGTTTCTGTTTCTATACCAATTGCACCAGTTGTATAGCTTAAGCCTGAGTATGCTCATTAAGCCTAATCCCCCTTCCTATGGGGACTAGATGCCAGTTTGAATCCCCAGATGGTCGACATATCATGCTTGCCCGGCTTCGGACATGCCATGGGCCGCACACAGAAAGGAACTGAAGCCCATAAAGGAGCTAAAGTAGAAAAAAATCGAAGCCCACAACTAGGCCGAGGCTCTGATCCACTCAATCCCTCAGATACAACAACAGAAATGCGACCTAATCCTCTGCAGCCTCTGTCGACCTAATGTTGATGGCAAACCTGGCTAAGCCACCAACCTCAGGTCAAAGAAGCTCTAATTTTGGTCTAGGACCTCCAGATCACTTGAGGTGATCACTCTGTGCTGAGATATCTGTTCTTAAACTTCCAGAAAACAAGATTTCACTAGTTTCCCAAAAGCCAAAAAAACTAGTCTTATTCTAACAGGCACTGAGATCAATGTACTCGACATTTTGGATCCAAACTAGCATAGCATACCACAATAATATCTGAAGAAGGTGTTGTAGAAAGTCTATGCAAAGAGTCCTCACGGTTGGCGAGAAATAATGATTCTTGACTAAGTCAGAAATTGGTCAATGGACTGGACAGTGCACTAAATTTTGCCAAATGAAAATGGCACTAGATTTTTGATCCGACCAAATTCAAACAGTGAATATGAGCCCTGCACCATAAGGGCATGCTATTTCCAGGGTCAAAAACTCAGTCTGTAATTAAAGAAGCATGTCTGAGCACCTGATTATCCATGAAAATGAGGCAGACTTTAAAATATCAATGGATTGATCTTTCTCCTCTCTATTTTTTTTGCTTTTCCTTACCTAAATGATTGCACTAATGCAGCTGGAGCTTTGCATGCAAACCAATGCAGAAGTATGTTTGTTTTTTTTTTTTTATTTACTAGAGTCAACTCAAATACAAATGCATCAAATGATATCTTCCAAGGTCAGATTTTCATTAAACTCGAATCAAAGTCATCACATTCGATATCATGCTAATGATCAAGATGATCAGTCAACAAGACATCTCCAAAACACACAAATCATGAATTTTTTGGATACAAATCGATCATAATGTGCCTCAGGATAGATTTCTTAAGGCGGGAGGAACTCTCAAAGATCAATTCCGACTTCACACTTGGTGCCGATGCGTAAATCGGCAAAAAAAGCCCACACTTTTCTCTCCGTCGAATGAATCCCCTTTTGAAAACTCGTTTCCCGTGGGATCTTGGCAAATTCGGAATCTTGGCCATGTTTTTGGTTGGTTTAGACATTTCTTTGGGTGCAACAGACAGGAATGGTTAGCCAATGTAATGATTACTCAGTTCAATCGACAAAAACAAGTTCTTGGCAAGTCACATTTTAGGGTTGGAGTTTTCTTGAGAGCAATTATCCCACAAAAAGCGAGAAATCAAAAAGAGGCTAAGGTATAAATAGAGAGCTATTTTCCTCTCTCTTGATTACGTGGTCTCCTCCCCGCCAAGCTTCGGCTCGTGTTTCGACTTGGCATGCCAGGGGGGACGCCACTTGGCAGAGGATGAGAGGGTAGATAGATGGGGGGGGTAGATGTAGGTAGGTTTTGCCATTTTTTTCAAATGAAGCACGTTTCCCAAGAAAGCCACTTAGAAGATCAATACACACTTTTTTTCAAAATTTTTTGCCACCGGTGGCATGGCTTCATGAGGGCTATCAGGTGGTATTATCAAATTTTCAAATGCAATACTTTGTTTTTTGTAGAAAAAATGAATGGGGTGAGTAGGCATTAGATATGGGATTTGGTGAGGTGGCAAGGAGGAAGAACAAGGCTAATAGGCACATTTGTCAATCATTTCAATCTTATCGTTGACCAACTTTTTGGGTTTGGTCAACATTTGCCTAGTCATCATTTGATGATGCAAGTTGATGTGATGATGTGGAATGATGTAATGGTGTTAAGTGATGTCATGGTATGGAGTGATGTGGTGATGTGGACACTTGTTGCTTAGGTGGCAACTTGGTGAATGACCTATGGAGGTAGCAAATGATGAGTGGACCAATGTGGCTTTGTAAGTGATGAGATATGTATCTAGTCATCATGCCATGTCACTTGGAGGTGGTGACTAGGCAAACTCGTGTTTTAGCTTTTCCTTTCCCTTTTTTGTATTTTGGCTAGCATAAAATGCTCCCCTTTTTTAGCCACATGGTGTGGAGTGTGTGATAATGGAATGACATGATGACAAAAGATGATGTAGAACTTGATGCTTAGGCAATCCTTTTGGTGTAACAACTTTGAAAATGTGCCTTAGGTAGTGGTAGGTCAACTATGGAACAAAAGGCTATGTGTGAGATGTATGGTGGTATGGGGTGATGGAATATTGGAAATGTGGAGTGTGAGGTAGGGGAATAGATATGACAACATGAAGGAGAAAAGATACCATTTTAATAGCTTGCCAACTTCATAGGGGTCTTCCAAACTTCCAGATGCTTAGATCCTCTCAATGTGTGACCTTGATTCCAGTTCAATGTCTTCACTTGGTTCTTCAACATAGTATCTTCTTTTTTTTGCAACATGAATAAGACTTGATGGCACTTTGCCATGTTGCCATAGCAGGGCAACATCATGCTAAACAAGGAAAAGGAATGGCTGGTCCCCTCGACCTTGTGAGCAAAATATGACAGAAGAATGGTGATGGTAGTGTAGGAAAATGGAAATTCTGAGAACATGGGCAGCAATGATGACAAAAAAGAGATGAAAAAAAAGAAATTATGTTGGGGAAAGTCTGAACAGATGGACATAGTGATGTGAGTGATGTTTAAATGGATGTCTTCAGAAGGATGTTTATATGGAACTGGAACAGGGACTTGACTCTGAGAGTGATTTGACTCATGACCTGACTTGACTTGCTTGACTTCTTTTGAAAGATGTGTGGAGTAGGAACAGTGATTGGAGTTGGGAGTGTTTTCTGACTTTTTCTTAGACTTGAGCTACCTTTATGGGAGGTGATGGAAGGCAAAGCAGTCGTGTTCTCTCTCTTGAAAAAAGATTTGGGAAGCAAGGGCTAGATGAGAATGGAACAAAGGCAGATGAACATGAATGGAGTGTATCAAGTGAACCTGCAGGTGTGGAAAAAATATGATGTTAGTGCCACATTCTCCCAGCTAATTGTGGTAATATTTAGCTGCTTGGGATCCTGCATCAGTGAAGAATTCTGGCTGATATGAATTGGAGGGCAACTGTTTGCTCAGGTGGAGATTACTCGGGACTGATGGACTGTTATGACAAGTTTTATATATGTTAGAAAACAACTCCTCTTATCTTTGTCATGATTGTGAACTCAACCTGCAACATCATAATACACACAAGATGTCAAAGTTAAACCTATTTTCTCTTTTTTCCTTTTTTCTCTTTTCTCTTTTTTTTTTTTTGTCTTATGAAAGCAATTTCAAAACAACACTTAAAAGAGCACAAGCACTCAATGACACTAAAAGAGCACAAGCATTCAATAACACTAAAAGAGCACAAGCATCCACATTTTTAAGGAACATGCCTATTAACTTTAAAGCTAGTGTTTCTAATAACTCAAATGGCTAACTATCCACTAACTGTTCTATTCAAACAAACTCATACAAATATGTTGTTGCCAATACCTTTTCAGATGCAATATGTTTATAGGGTTTATGAGTCATTGACTGTTGTGATATCTTCTAGGAAGTAAGAATTTGTACCGCTTGTCCACGATTTTGTATGGCCCTTCCCATAAGCAAATCAAATTTACCTTTGTGTTTTTTCCTTTGCCTTGTCCCATTTGAGAACCAGCTCTCCTTCTTTGAAACTTCCTTGCAATTTGTGAATGGCTTTGAATCTTCTTTGCATCCTTTGCTTTGCTTTCTTAAGCAACATGGTATTCTCTCGCTTCAAACCTCTCTTCTTCTAGATGGAGCAATCTATCAAACCTTTCCCTGTATGCTTCCTCTATCTGCATTTGAATCTTTAGAGCCAACCTTAATGAGGGTAACTCCAATTCCACTGGAACAACAGCCTCAACACCATAGACAAGAGCAAAAGGTGTATGATTAGTAGCACTTTTAATTGTAGTTCTATATGCCCAAAGTGCATCATGTAATTTAAGGTGCCAATCTTTTTTTATGCACCTCTATTGTTTTCTTGAGAATAGCTTTTAGCACCTTGTTGGTAGATTCACCGCCATTGCCTTGAGGGTAGTATCTTTGAGCTTTTCACATGCTTTACTTTCAAGGTCTTTAGCGGGTTGCTGATCACATCATTCATGAACCGAGTGCCTCTGTCGAAACTATTTTTGGAGGGATGCCAAACCTAGTGCATATATTTTCATGTAGGAACCTAGCGGTTGTTAGAGCATTTGCTTGTCTCAATGGGGGACCTACGCCCACTTGGTAAAGAAATCTGTTGCCACTAGTATGTATTCATGTTGAGAGGGAGAATTTGGATTTATAGGTCCTATGAAGTCTAGTCCCCAAGTTTGGAATGGACACGGAGGCGTGATGCCAGTCAAGGCAAAGCGGTGAAGAATTCTTCTACCATGTATCGGCATTTATGGCATCTCTCGATGGTTTCATAACAATCTTTAAACAAGCTAGGCCAATAGTATCCGGATTGAGTATTTTTTTTGCGGTTGTGTCATTTGCATAGTGGCCTCCACAAATTCCTTCATGACAAGCCTCGGTATCAACTCGACCCGATTTTGTCAACACACCTTAATAAAACACCAGATTGATCAATTTTACATAGCACATCTCCAATCATTACGTATGTTTTTGCTCTTTCTTTGAATCTTCTCAACCGATTTTGCTTGTGAAGTTTTGTGGTACCTCTTCATGTTTGAGAAACTTGATGATTTCATCCCCGCCAGTCTTCTTGCATTTTCTTGGATAGCACAAGGTTAGTAGCAATTTCACACACTTCATCGATTTTAAACCATCAAAATCTTCAAACTCAAACACCTTATTGGTCAAATAATCACTAGGACTCTTGATTGTTTTGCCAGTTCTAACTTTTAGATTGTAATCCCGTATCTTGCGAGGCCCATCTACATAACTTAGCCTTGCTCGAGTTTTTACGAACAGCATGGGAATAGGATTTTGATGCATCATTACTTTTACCTCATTGTCTTTGAACTATATGACCAAGCCTTTGTAGGAAAAACATTATTCCTCTTTGCACTTTTTTCCATTCTTGGGAATTTTGTTTTCAGCATCGGACCAAATTTTCTTTGGCAAAAGATATTATCCCATGTTTTCGCATGAGTGCTATGCCCTCTGACTTTGCTAGTGACACCGATATATGCCACGGAATGGTTGAGCAAGGTCGGTGGTTTAAGAATCTCGATTGGCATATGGAGGTTATCAAGCAGGTCAAATGCGACTTGACATTCATCGTCCATTCTATTGCAATGAATTTGCTCTCATTCTTGTTATACTTGCCAACACGTGTCGAGCCGCCAAAGGACTTATGATGTGTGAAAAGTTAGGCACATACATTCTCAAAAACTTGTCAAGCCCATGAAACTTTTCACCGCTTTAAGGTTTTAGGTGGAGCTAATTTCTTCAAGGCCTCCATCTTTCCTTCCGGACACTTTGATCCCTTGAGTAGATACCTCATGACCTAACAATTCACCTTTAGAACAGAGAAATACACACTTTTTTGGATTCAAGCACACTCCACCCTTCCTGCACAATTCCATTGTCATTGTCAGCAACTCCATATGCTTAGTCTGAGAAGATCCTAGGCATAAATCATCCAAGAAAACTCTAAAATTTGACATTGGCATGCTTTGGAATATTTTATCCATTGCTCTTTGAAAGGTAGCAGATGCATTCATCAAGCCAAAAGGCATTTTCATCATGGCAAAAGTACCCCAAAGGGGTTATGAAAGAGGTCTTAGCTTGATCGCCTCTTTTATCTTGATTTGATTGAAACCTGAAAATCCATCCAAAAAGGAATATATTTCTTTCCCTGCAGTTGCATGTAACACTTCTTCTAGAAATGGTAATGGATAACAATCTTTAATAGTGGCCTTGTTTAGATCCCTGTAATCTATCTGGATCCTAATGCTCTTATTTTTTCTTTTCTCTTTGGAACAATGCAAGACAACCGGTCGAGGGATTTGTTATCTCTTTGATAACCTCGGCTTCCTTCATCTTCAATAATTCCTCTCACGATCGGGGTAAGCAAAGTGATGCATTTATTCTTCCGAGTTTTTGCATTCTGGGTTTAGCATCTTCTTTTATCTTTATTTCAAACTCACGGATATCAGTCCCTCACTCCTACTAATTACGTATAATCCCGTGCAAATACATCCTTCCGGCTCTCAAAGAAAATTTTTAAAGAGGCCTCATCTTTGCTATCAAATAGATCTCCAAGGAAAAGTGTTCTTACCTGCCCATTTTTGTTGATGGTTAACTCTTTTACCTCTTTTTTCTTCTTTGTGCATCTATCACCGAGAATAGGATAAAGTTGTGTTGCATCTTCCTTGTTCAACTCATCTTCATTTATAGCTCCCTCGACCAAATAGTCAAGGAGCACGCGGTTACGCAAAGTGCATCCGCTTCACAATTTTCCTCCCTAGGTATATGTTTGATCTCCCAAGCCTTGAACTTGCTTAGCAATTGCGGTACCCTTTCTTTGAGTTGACATGTCACGGTTTTTGTTTGATATTCTCCGGTTACACTGTCATGCATATCGGTTGAGAGTCACCAAAGATAGATATGTTAGTCAAACCTAAAGCCAAAGACTCTTCTAAGCCAGCTACAAGCGCCTTATATTCACCATATTTGAAGTGATCCCTTCATGCACTCTACCAACTTTGGATAAAAGTTTATTGGCGAGTTTCTAATGACAATTGCGAGAAGATGCTATATTCAATTTGATTGAAATTCCACCATCAAACCACAACACACCTTTATTGGGTTTTGCTTCTATGTCGGGGTCATCTAAGCGGTGGGTATGATTTCTATTGGTTTGCGAGAAGCGAGGGCATTTTTAACACACGGCTCATCTTCAATCAACATGTCTTGTTCTATAAAGTTGTCTGATTAGCATCACTGTTTTATTGTATAGAGTTACAGTTCTTGCTCCATTTGAAATAGTACAACGCCCTTTGGACGAGACGGGTCTAGCATCTGATGAGACAACCATCTCCTTCCCAACAACAAGTCATATATGTCAGTCACATTACGGTTATCTTCAAAAGCCACAACTATGAAACTTGCCTCAACAATTATACCTTCAATTTCTATTGGCACCTTTGTCACTAGTCCCTGGGTTTTATTTTAGCATTGGAGAATGACCTCAATATGACGGTGATGGTTGAGTGACAAACAAGACCACATTTCTTCATTACATCTTTGAGGCATGACATTTAGTGGGGAACCTCCATCTAGCAAGACCCTAGATAAATGCAAGTCACCTAAACTAGCTGAGCAAGTGAAGGCACACGGATCCTTTTCTTCTTGAGTTAATACTACCTTCTCTCGTCTCATGCACATCGGTAAAAGAAATTTGTTCAACATCATTACACTTCAATATTTTCTCTCTATAGTTTGGGTGCAATTAGGAGAAGTGTGAGGAGATCTATGCTTACTTTAGAACTTTTCGGGATCACATCTAGCTCATCTAACTCTTTGTCTTTTTTATTAAACTTCTCAAAAGGAGGTGGAGCTATTACGAACTTCTTTGTTGTGAGGGAATGTTCTTGCTCATACCTTTATCTCCGGGTGTCCCATTTTCCAACATTTTTCTTTATCATGTACCACCATGATCTCTTCTTGCTCCTCATATTCCTCTACAAACCTAATGGCGGATGTCCCTTCCAATTTCTTGCCTTTGTCACGCTTGTCAAAGTATTCCTTGACAAAACATTTGTCTTCGAGATGACCTATTTCCTTTTGAAATTGCACACAGGTGAGATCTTTCCAAAATGACCTTTCTTTCCACATTTTAAGCATGCTCTGTAATAGCAAATATCAGAAGGATGAGTATCTTTGAAACAATGTGCACAAGGGGGATAAGTTTTTTTGCTGTTCTTCAACTCCAAAAGTTGTTTGGTGGGGTTCTGCAATGGTCTCGGACATTTTGGCCATCTCACTCTTGGATTCATTGCTTTTAGGTGTAGCTTCTTCATCTTTGGACTTTCTTCTTCTTTTTGCTTTGCATACACAGGTACATGCTCATACTCCTGCTCATAATCTGGATAAAAAGGGTCAGCACAATGGTTTACATGGTTATCAGGTAAAAAGGACATATCATTGGAGATTTTAGTTGCCTTTTCAAAAGCCTTGTGTATGGTATCAAAACCTTTCGATTTTGAATTTTTAGCATCTTCTGTGCACCTTAGGTCTTGGTGGCGATCCCTTAATGAAAGCAGCCACAAAATAGAGTGTGGGAGTAGGTACCGACTCTTTTGGCATTTCCTCGGTATGCACTAAACCTTTCCACATAGTGGTTAATACTTTCACCGCCCTTATACAAAAAGTCGTAGCTTTCGTTTGCTAGCTCTTGAGGCGGCAGGTTTATAAACCTAGCTAAAAATTGCTGCACAAGACTCTCATATGTATTAGTACCCATAAGCGAGGTCACATGCTCACACCAAGCATATGCCTCATCAGATTTCATGCATCTCTTAAACTCGAGAAAACCCTCTGACCCTTTTACAACCATAATCTCTATAATATTCATCGAATACCTTCAGAAAATGGTTGGCATTCATGGTTGGCTCAAATATGGGTGGAGTAATGGGCAAACTTAGCTCAAAACACTGTGGGATTGCACAATTTGGCTGCACCACAGCTGCAACAGGTACTCCTTGTGGTTCCAATGGTTCTGGAGCTTCTTGCTGTTCATTTCTTCTAGGAGCCATGAGTTCTTTGTAAACCAGGTGGAAATCTCGGTAGGACCTCCAAAATGTTGATGGCAAACCTGGCTAAGCCACCAACCTCAGGTCAAAGAAGCTCTAATTTTGGTCTAGGACCTCCAGATCACTTGAGGTGATCACTCTGTGCTGAGATATCTGTTCTTAAACTTCCAGAAAACAAGATTTCACTAGTTTCCCAAAAGCCAAAAAAACTAGTCTTATTCTAACAAGCACTGAGATCAATGTACTCGACATTTTGGATCCAAACTAGCATAGCATACCACAATAATATCTGAAGAAGGTGTTGTAGAAAGTCTATGCAAAGAGTCCTCACGGTTGGCGAGAAATAATGATTCTTGACTAAGTCAGAAATTGGTCAATGGACTGGACAGTGCACTAAATTTTGCCAAATGAAAATGGCACTAGATTTTTGATCCGACCAAATTCAAACAGTGAATATGAGCCACCGCACCATAAGGGCATGCTATTTCGTGGTAAAAACTTCGGTCTGTAATTAAAGAAGCATGTCTGAGCACCTGATTATCCATGAAAATGAGGCAGACTTTAAAATATCAATGGATTGATCTTTCTCCTCTCTATTTTTTTTGCTTTTCCTTACCTAAATGATTGCACTAATGCAGCTGGAGCTTTGCATGCAAACCAATGCAGAAGTATGTTTGTTTTTTTTTTTTTATTTACTAGAGTCAACTCAAATACAAATGCATCAAATGATATCTTCCAAGGTCAGATTTTCATTAAACTCGAATCAAAGTCATCACATTCGATATCATGCTAATGATCAAGATGATCAGTCAACAAGACATCTCCAAAACACACAAATCATGAATTTTTTGGATACAAATCGATCATAATGTGCCTCGGGATAGATTTCTTAAAGGCGGGAGGAACTCTTAAAAAAACATCAATTCCGACTTCACGCCGTGTAGTGCCGATGCAAATCGGCGCCAAAAAGCCCACACTTTTCTCTCGTCGAATGAATCCCCTTGATTTTGAAAACTCTGTTTCCGTGGGATCTTGGCAAATTCGGGATCTTGGCCATGTTTTTGGTTGGTTTAGACATTTCTTTGGGTGCAACGGGGACAGGAATGGTTAGCCAATGTAATGATTACTTTCAGTTCAATCGACAAAAACAAGTTCTTGGCAAGTCACATTTTTAGGGTTGGAGTTTTCTTGAGAGCAATTATCCCACAGTGAGAAATCAAAAAAGAGGCTAAGGTATAAATAGAGAGCTATTTTCCTCTCTCTTGATTACGTGGTCTCCTCCGCCAAGCTTCGGCTCGTGTTTTCGACTTGGCATGCAGTGGGGCGCCACTTGGCAGAGGATGAGAGGGTAGATAGATGGGGGGGGTAGATGTAGGTAGGTTTTGCCATTTTTTTTCAAATGAAGCACGTTTCCCAAGAAAGCCACTTAGAAGATCAATACACACTCTTTTTTCAAAATTTTTTGTGCCAGCTGGCATGGCTTCATGAGGGCTATCAGGTGGTATTATCAAATTTTCAAATGCAATACTTTGTTTTTTGTAGAAAAAATGAATGGGGTGAGTAGGCATTAGATATGGGATTTGGTGAGGTGGCAAGGAGGAAGAACAAGGCTAATAGGCACATTTGTCAATCATTTCAATCTTATGGTTGACCAACTTTTTGGGTTTGGTCAACATTTGCCTAGTCATCATTTGATGATGCAAGTTGATGTGATGATGTGGAATGATGTAATGGTGTTAAGTGATGTCATGGTATGGAGTGATGTGGTGATGTGGACACTTGTTGCTTAGGTGGCAACTTGGTGAATGACCTATGGAGGTAGCAAATGATGAGTGGACCAATGTGGCTTTGTAAGTGATGAGATATGTATCTAGTCATCATGCCATGTCACTTGGAGGTGGTGACTAGGCAAACTCGTGTTTTAGCTTTTCCTTTCCCTTTTTTGTATTTTGGCTAGCATAAAATGCTCCCCTTTTTTAGCCACATGGTGTGGAGTGTGTGATAATGGAATGACATGATGACAAAAGATGATGTAGAACTTGATGCTTAGGCAATCCTTTTGGTGTAACAACTTTGAAAATGTGCCTTAGGTAGTGGTAGGTCAACTATGGAACAAAAGGCTATGTGTGAGATGTATGGTGGTATGGGGTGATGGAATATTGGAAATGTGGAGTGTGAGGTAGGGGAATAGATATGACAACATGAAGGAGAAAAGATACCATTTTAATAGCTTGCCAACTTCATAGGGGTCTTCCAAACTTCCAGATGCTTAGATCCTCTCAATGTGTGACCTTGATTCCAGTTCAATGTCTTCACTTGGTTCTTCAACATAGTATCTTCTTTTTCCTGCAACATGAATAAGACTTGATGGCACTTTGCCATGTTGCCATAGCAGGGCAACACCTAATCCTCTGAAACCTCGGCCACAAATTTGATCGATTCTGGACTAATGCATCCATAGAGGCACAGATGGTCCAGAATGGCCTCGCAAGCCACTAAAAAAAAATAGAGCATGGGCAAGACACTAAAAAAAATAGAGCATGGATAGCCACTCAAAAAAAAACAAAGCATGGACCGAAGGAGTCGACATGGGCCGAAGGAGTTGAATCTCCAGGCCGTAACATCAAATCTTAGGCAACGGTTTCCGGCTACATTAGAAGAGATTTTCAGAGCACTCTTTTTGTGCACAAGACCCACAAGGATGACTCGAATTTAGAGGGAAAACTCAAAAACTGTCTTTAGAGGGAATAATCCAAAGGCAGAGCTTTCGAGTATTCTTCGCTCTCATTTTCGAGTATTCTTCGCTCTCATCTTGCTTCTCCCACTGAGACGACAAAATCGGTATGCCAATCAGGTCTGGGAGGTCGTGTCCACAACCTGTCAATTTCTATTTCTAGCCCAAATTAAATCTTTTTCTTCAACCATTAAGAGAACCACCCCTAAATCTTTTTCTTCAACCATTAAGAGAACCACCCCTAAATAAGACTCAGGAAATTAAGCTGCTCGAAATTTGGCAATAAGCTCCTCAAGTGCCGTATTTATATGACCTAAAATATAATACCGCATCTAAATCTTATTTCAAACCATTGCATGCATACCCTCCCACAATACAAAGAGGATTGTGCAAACTTTATCAATCATCTTTCGTTTTTCATTGAAAACTTTTGGAAACTAGTCTACCATTTGCAACGTGCCACAATTTTGGGTCACATTTTAGGGTCAGCCATTTAGGTACACGACTTGGCAATGTGCTTAATTTGCAAACTCTAGTTCTCCTGGAACTAAAAAGTGATCTATCATTCTTGAACACATTGGGGGCTGCATATGTCAAGCATTCTATACATCCCACCTTCAATAAGCCATCCTTGCATTTGACTTGCTGCATTAGGTAACGTAGGGTCCCCGTTAATGGACCGGTGCCTTTATATGGCTTGCCACGTAATGTCCACGTAGACCCCTTATTGGAATAGCCGATTGCCCTAACTGTGAGTCTGAGTTCCTGTATGGCGCATCTTTCTTCCGCAGATGGCGCTCATGGACACCTTGGCAGATTTGTTTGTTACCTTGTCTGATTCCCCCTTTCCTTGAATGGCGATGCCATTTCTAACCATTGGCTTCCAAGATTCATCTGTTTTTTGTGGAGGTAATGGTTCCGAACTGCCCCTTTCCCTCCATTTCTTCATGTTTACTTGGTTTGAAGGAGCTCCAAATCAAGCCATTGATGCACGGATCACTGAGCTGGCAGAAATCTAACCCTTTTTTCTTCTGCATGCAGGTTCTTGGCGGGATGATTCAAACCTGCATGCACACTATAAAAGGTCACGAAACTCAGCCTCACATCACAGCAGTGCGAGATTTGTTCATCATTCTTTCTGGTCTGTTTGCATAAGCCTTCAATCTGTTTACATCCTTTGCCTTCAATCAATCTTTTTGCATCCTTTGCCTTCAATCTGTTTACATAAGCAGGCATTTTTTATGATCTTCTGGTCATTATGCTTTTTGATATGCCTTTCCTTTTCTCTTCCTCATTCTGCTCTATTGATCTAGAAGAAGTACTTAGGCATTGAAAACAAATTTCTTGCACCACAGACATTTTTTATGGTCTTCTTGTCAAGAAGAAGGGCTAAGGGCTTTTTGTGATTATGCATTGTGATTATGTTTTTACTTCTCTTGCTCATTCTGCTTTGTTGATTCAGTTTGCATTGGACTGGAGAAAACTAGTGGAATGCTTGAGTGAATAGAGGTATGTAATCATGAATTTTCCCATTCATATCAGCTATTTTACTTGTAATTTTATATTCTTTTGAAAGATAGATATTTTAACATTCTTTTGAAGATTAGATAATCTATTTTACATTGTTTAAAGCTAGATAATATACTATCATTTATCATTTGGCAGGGCTATAAAGTTGTATGTTGGTTCATTTGCCATTCAACTCTCTTACATTACTTATGCCTTTAGCTTTCTGATTACTATTCAGCCTACCTTCAACCATGAATCTAAGAAGAAATAGAACTACTGCTCCTCCTCCAAATAATGCTTCTCGTCCAAAGAATGCCAATCTTGCTAATCCTGAAATTTCTGAAGCCAATGACCATAGACCATCTAAAAGATTCTTAACTAGAAAGTCTTTACCTCCTGGAATTGGCAAGAAAATAGTGAGGAAAGCAGCCAGAGGTGGATGGAAGAAGGAACATATGCAGCAGGCTATTGATGTAGTTGAGGATGGTCTAATGAGTATTAGAGCATCTGCTAGGCATTATGGCATTCCTCAAACGACCTTAAGGAATCATATTTATGGTATTAGTAAGGAAAAACAGGGCAGCATTCCTAGGGGACTAACTTTAGAGGAGGAAAATGTTCTTTTAAAGTGGGTTTTTGATGTTGCTGATGAAGGCAGGCCAATTACCCTCGAGATAATGAGGCAAAGAGTAGCTCAAATGACTATCAACAGAGTGACGTGTTTCAAGAATGGTTTGCCAGGTAAGAAGTGGTGGAATAGCTTTAAAAAAAGGCATCCTGAAATTAGTCTTAGATCAGCTCAATGTATGGAAATCAGTAGGATGAAAGCTATGACCACAAAAAATCTTCAAAATTTTTACAGTACATTGCGAGAAATATATGAGAAATTGGAACTTGACCCATCTAGGATCTGGAATGCTGACGAAAACAGGGGTGCAGGCTGGAAATAGAACAGGTATGAGAGTGTTAGCAAGAAAGGGAATGAAAAGTGTTAGGGAAACTATTCCAAATAATAGGGAATGGATGACGGTCTTGTGCTGTGTCAATGCTACAGGTTTCAAACTCCCAAATCTTTATATCTTTAAGGGTAAGAGGATGAATGGAAACAACTTGCTGGCAGGTTGTGAACCTGGAGCCATAATGAGCGATCAGAAATCAGCATAGATGACAGATCAACTCTTTTGTGCTTGGCTAGATCATTTTAGAAATACAGTTCCTGGTGGAATTTCCTTGCAAAGACCCCATCTTAATTCTAGTTATTGATGGTCATGGGAGCCACGTTACCATTGAAACCATATTGAAGGCCAAAGACATAGGATTCCATATTCTTTTGCTTCCTGCACATACCTCTCATAGATTACAGCCTTTAGACGTGTCTTGTTTTGGACCTTTCAAATCAGCTTTTAGAAGACTTAGAGGAGCATTCATGCATGCGCGATATGGTGTGGAGCCAACCAAAGAAGATTTGGCAACATTGGTTTCTGATGAAATCATTAGTTCTTTTAGTCCAATTAATATCTCTGCAGGGTTTTCCAAAACTGGTATTTGGCCATTTAATGAGCAAGCTGTAAGCTCTGACCCAGTTGCAGATAGGTTAGCAAGAGAATCACAATCTGCATCAGCAAATGCAGATGAAATATTAGACAATGTAAATGTTGAAAATGCAGCAAATGAGCAGGTTACAGCAGCAAATCAGCAAGTAGAAGTTGCAAATCAGCAAGTAGAATTGGATGAAAATGCTGTTTCAAATGCAAATGCAGGGGTAGAGGTGCTAATTTCAGATCAGAGTTCACATGGAGCAGATTCAGATGGTGCAGCAGGTACCTCAGGAGCAAATGTAGATGCAGGTACTTCAGGAGCACAAATTGGGGCAGGTATGCATCTTGCTGATGTTGAAGTTGTAAATGTTAGTGTTGCAAATGTTAGTGCTGCTGCAATCAATAGGCCCAAGGTCAAAAGGTTGAGGATGCCAGCTAGTTTAAAAGGGAAACTTTATGTTACATCAAACGAGGTAATTGAGGCAAGATTAGAAGAACAAAGGAAGGCAGAGGAGGCAGCTAAAGTTAGACAGGAAAAAATGGAAGAGAAGAAGAGGATGCAAGAAGAAAGGAAAGTAGCAAAAGAAAGAGAGAGAATGAGGAAAGAAGAGGCTAGAAAATCAAGGGAAGAGAAAAGAATGTTAAGAGAGATAGAGAAGAATAGGAAGAGGAAGTCTTTTCATCATATAAGCGAGATCCTTGTTTGGGGTAAGCGATGCAAAAGAAGTACAAATCTTAATTGCAGAAATGTTGGAGAGCATGAGCAAGTTAAGTCAAATGAGATTGTTGAACATGTAAAGGAGCAGAATATTAATAATCAGGTTATTGTTTGTACCAGCCAATCCTGCCAATCCTTGGATTTATTCGTGAGTCTTCCTATAGACGATGGACCTGGAAATATTGACACTCTTGAGTCTCAAGAGGATTCTGAAACCTCTAAGAACAGGACCAAAAGTTTAGACGATGTGTATAGAGCTGAAGCACTTGCACATCTGAAATATTTGAATATGATTTAACTTTGTACATCCATTTGTTCTATGCATTCTAAATCAAAGGAATTCAATGTATTTTATGCTGCATTCAATGTATTTAATTGTGTCTCTCTAGTAAACTAAAGTATTCAATTTGTTGTTTCTCTTCAATTTGCTGTATTTTTTAAATTTCACAAAGTGACAAATCTATTCTGTTTTGCAGGCCAGCACCTTAGGCTAGTTGACCTTCAAAAGAAGGTTAATTGGAGGTTCAAATCCTTCAATGCTGAATTAGATTAATTGTAGTCTGATTGTGTCTATTACTTGTAAAATATTTGGCATCACTTCTATGGTAATATACTGCTCCAAATAGTTGAATTGTAAGAACAATTGTTATCTACTTGGTTCACTAATGTAGGTAATTCAGTGCACCAAATAGAAACTAGGGTGTCACCATCTGTAGGTAAGGTGTGCACCAATAGAAGATCTTCGGGGCACCAAATATAGGTAAGAAGTGCACCATGAGGGAGAATGCCTGTGCCATGCTAAAATGCTCCATGTGGTGACAGCCATCACCATGATGGTGGTAAGACCCCCTCTAGTTAACGCTGCTGCAGCGATACTTCTACTGAATATTTTGGCACAAAAGCTTCATGTTCTGATGCATTACATAATAGAGCATATTTTAGAACTGAAATTTAAGTGTTTGATCGTTTTCATTAATCTGGTAGATCAAATTTCTGTTAGGTGCACCAATAAAGGGGACCCTACCTTATCTGGGTTCATTATGATGTGGAAGAGATGCTGGTCTACCATACCATTCGTAGCTGCCCTTAATGGGGCTTCCTGCGGCGTCCCAATCCCTTCCACATAACAAAATCCCAGCAGAAATTTTGGACCTCTGATTACACCAGCTTAAATTAAATAATCTGCTTCCCATTGCCCGATTATCATGTAACCAAGCTTCCCCTGCAAGAAACCAACATGATCAGTCATTTCTTAAATCCACGGATGTGCCAGTTAACATGGATAATCTGCTCATTCATTAGCAGGTTTTTCTATCATCAATGGCTGCTTAACAGACTTGGTGTACTGGCCTGTGTAATACCATTCTCATAACATAATGCAACAACAAGTAATGAGAAAATTTCATTGCTGTACATCAAGGAAGAAGTAAAAGCCCCCTTCAAAGTGGAAGCTAATGATGCACAAAATTCAACACTAGACATAAATGAAGTGAATCAGCCAAAATCTGCCAAGTGCTCATAATTTTGCAGCATTTGTAATGCACACCAGATCACTTGAGATGCCACTGCCAGTTGTTGAAGTATTTTAAGTGTGAGATGGATCCCATCTTCAAAAATGTAGTAATTTCTCCTTCCATTGTGCATAGCCAAATATTAAGAACAAGACAAATGTGCTCAGAAACAAGGTTCCCACTATAGTTGGCATAAAGGCATTGCCCTTCAGGCCATAAGGAATATTCATGCCAAATGCACCTGCAACTGCTGTAGCAATGCTTACAACAAAGCCCACTATTATGATTATAAGCTGTAGTTGAAGCAGCTTGTTCCGCTGATTGTCAAGCTGGATGTTGATATAATCTTCAGTGTCCTCTATATATTCTCTCAACTGGGTGGCAAAACAAACAAACAAGCTCATTATATCATTATTCTCTCAACTGGGAGACAAAGCAAACAAACAAACAGACAAACAAACTAGCTCATTGTATCATTAACACTTCAATCAAACATAAAAGAAATCTCGTAGTTTCATGGCACAATTCCTTGCTTGCCATTCTGCTAGAAGTTCGATAACCGAAAGCATGACATGCAAAAAATGAAGGCTACATAATGTGCTTCCAGATCCTAGCTGTTTAACAAAGGGCATCCTTCCTATCCGACTCCTACATAATTTAATATCAAGTTTATAAAGCACATGGTTTCTAAACAAAAATGAGTGCCCGCAAAACAAAGACTATTTTAGACAGAATTTCCTACTCCAGTTTCTAGATTCGGGAAATAACTACCAAGACAGAACACATTATTGGGACAAGATAAACTCACTGCGAGAAGTTTATTGCGGGTTCCATCAATTTGCATAAAGTAAGCCTCAAGCAGCATCTCTAATTCTTCGACACTATTGTCAGCAAGAATTGTACCCATTACAGCACTTGTCCCGCAGTTCGAGGACTGAGTACTCAAACGAGATACCTGTCTTGACAGTAAGAAACTATTTGATTCTTCAACTCCATGAAGAGGAGAATCCCCAATCTGCCACTTAAGCTTGCTTGTTAAGCACATATCTGCCATGTCCTCATCATTATCTAAAAGATGTTCCACTTCATCTCTGACCTAAAAGTACCATTTGGAAGTTTAGTTGTGAATGAACAGCATAAATCATGTCTAAAGATTTAGATTCATGTCCAAAGTGCATTGTTCTTTGAGGTCCAGACTGTGGTAGAAAGTAATTTGAACTTTGGACTGCCAGAATATATCTAGCATACAACATCTATCGGTTAAAGTAAAGAAGAGAACTGACCTTTTGGACATGAGCTGTGAGATGCGTCAGTCTACTCTTGAGACTTCGAACATGTTCAAGATTATTTGTGCTGATTCTTTTAGTTAATGCATCTAAAGCTGGATAAGCCGTTTCTTCAAGATCAGAAACCTTAACAGCAAGATAGTTGCAAACCGCATCCAAGGCTGTTTCTAACACTCTAAACTCAAATGGAAACTCCTCTGGCATCTCTACAATGGCTCCTTCGTCACGTTGAACAGGATCCTGGGAAAGAGGTTTACTATTTACTTTGGGCTCATGCGGTTTTAGGTCTGCAGCAGAACTTTGGAGCTGCTCCTGCAGTTCCTGTACAAATAGTTTAACGCTTGGGCTTGTTGGATCAAGAATAAAAACCTCTTCTGCTGTTATGATAGCCTTTATAAACTCCAGATTAATCACCGTGGCCTTTTCCCTGGCTATGCATGTGAGTAAAATCGCCATGCATGAAGTCAGAAACAACAAAACAAGGCAAAAAAAGAAAAAAGAAAGCTCTATCAGAAGAAGACAATTCTATAACATACCCAGGATGTTGAAGGAATGAGAAAAGACAGGACCCAGAATACGGAGATCTCTGGCTGGAACTGACGCACGACGGATTATAGTTTGCCTGTCACATTCCAAAAGCTCAGAGCTTCCATGTGTATCTATTCGCATCCATAGCCGCGATCCGGCCCTCTTTTTCTTTCCTAGCTGCGCGGAATGGGTTTCTGGCTTCGGCTTCTGCCCAATGGTTGGCTCATAAGGAACTCTGGGAATTCCCCGAAGGACAAAAGCCTTCCCCATCACATAAAAATGAATGCCGAATCATAGGAACTGCCACAGCTTTAAGATCTTACAGCTGCAATCGTTACTCTAAGGAGACCCAAACCATATGAGGCACGTTTGAGAGGCCCAATTCGGGTTTCGTAGATATTTAAACACGATCATGACTGGAAAAAATCTACAACCAGAACAGAGTCTTTTGGAAATCAAATATGGTCAGAATTCAACCGATGATGAAATGATTTTTGACAACCATGCATGTAATTCCGCGTAAAATGCTTTGCTATACTCTGTTTACAAGGATAAGATAGGCTCACTTAGGTTTTTCGAAGAAAAAGAAAAGGTAAATGAAGTAGATACGAGAGCTCAATGGACGGAGGTAGGTCCGACGTACAATGAGCTAGCTACCGTCGATTGATATTCCGGCAGTGATTAAAGTACAAGAAGCGAATCCGGCAAGTTACTTTTCTGAATGCGTCGTACCAACTGGACTAATCGAAGAGCCCCATATAAGCAACTTGGTTTTCAATATTTCAAAATAAAAGTCAATCGTGCCTCTAGACTAGGGTGGAAGTTTTTTGCGCACTTAAGAGGCAAAATTTTGTAAGTCGAGGTACATTTGCGCGCTTAGACGTCCTCCAGGTGTGTTGGATACCTAATGATTAGGACTACAGCATTGTAGAACAAAATTTCTTCAGAATCTCTAAGGTTAAGAAGTTATAGCATCGTGAGCCGGGGGGGGTCTAGGCTCCCCCGTCGTTATTTTAATAGCCCCATTCGCGTATATCCCGAGCCTGCCGTTGCCAGCCTTATGGACTCACGAAGACGCCGACTGTGTCACCTGACACGCCACTTAACACTATGTACGTCTGCCAGTCTCCCACGATCGGGGACCAGTGCATCAATGCAGCCTCACGCTTATACCGTTTTCGCCATACCCAGGCCCCCTACGTCCTCATGCTTGCCAGCTATCGTGCCCTAGGGTAACGGATACCGTCCCCAAATTGGCCCACCTTCGCCGAATTTCCAGCCTACCTCCATAAACCCTTCCTAATTCTTCAATCGATTCGCCCCTAAACGGCTCAGACCGTCTCTGCTCCGGCCGCAGTGGAAGAATTTGGCCTTTAAGGCGAAGATTTTTGGAAATCTGGTTTGTCCAGGCCGCGTCAGACCCATCATTCCCTTCGTCCTTTAAATTTGGAGTCCATTGTCTTCCATCGACAACCGAAGTATTCTTAATCAGCTCTCTCGAAGCGCCACAGGTAAGCGCCGGCTTCTGTTGTCTCCTTCAACTTAATTTGGATGTTTCTGGGCTAGACTAAACGTGTTTTCTTGCATTAACATATCGGGCACATCGGTGATTATGGATCAAGCACGCAGGACAAGCTTCCCTGGAAGTGGCCCGACCTGGGACACTGCCAGGTCCGGAAGGAGGGGGGCTCTGTCGCCTGGGAAACGACCTCGCGGACCTCAGAGCAATCATCCCAGCCCCAGCAGCTCCACAACATCAACAACTCCGAATTTTTTCTCAATTCGCAACTGCCTTGTTACACCGGCAGAGGTGACCCGTGCTGTAGGTTCCTCCCTCTATGTTGAGGTGTCTCTAGAGATAGTCTCCCAGGTTGAAAGGGCCCGCTGTGAGACTGACTTAATCCGCTGCCAGATTGTGGTTACTGAAGAAGATAGCGTCCTCTTTCAAAGCCATGTGTGTCCTTGAATGCTTCCGCCCATTTCTGCAATGCCACTACTGGACGATCATTTTTCTCCTCCTCTTTTTTTGGTTGATGTGATTGTGGCCTCTGTGCCCCTTCCCTCTCATGGAATGTTGATCTGGAATGTGGCCTGCGGGCCAAGAGTTTTTGTGATGGGCCTAAGTGTCATCCTTTGTACAGCCCTCAGGCTTTTTTGGAATGAAAATGAGTTACTGACCCATTAGTTTTCGTCTTAACACTTGCAAGTAATGAAACTTCAGTTTTGTCTTAACACAGTTGTTATATATAATATCTGTGTATATGTGGTGAACATGATCTGAATGAAATAGAACTTAAGAGGTTGGGTTGATGCTCCAGTTAATTGAACACCAATCTTTGCTGTATTATACACCCGGATATCTGGTTTTAGGGTTAAACAAATTTATCAAACATAATAAACAATGCAATGGATATAGCGTTCATTTGCAGATGCCTTAGTTGTCTATGGTCTCGTCACTGTCTTCAGATGCCTGCCATATGCAAATGTTAGTATTGTATCACAAATGCCAGTTCCCTCAAGTGCCTGCTATAGACTAAACAAACCTGGTTAGTGAAAGTGTTGCCATCCTCGTGGTGTTGGTCATGACCCTTCAGACATATTTGCCTTCCAAGTCTTTGCAAACTCCACATCCATTCCTCTGGCCCGGGAAATTATGTCCCTGTCCACACCTATTTTGACCATGTCTATGGCCCATCGTGCTGAGGGCCAGAATGTGCTGCTGCATAATTGACCCAATCTTGTGTGTCCAACCTCATGGAATTCTCAGGGCCAATCTCAGCGTGTGGCTATCGCTCTCCCTGTTGACCAAGTCCCATGTCTTTATTGGTGACCTGATTGTGACAGGTCTGACCAGAGGCAGGAAGCCTTCTATGCTAACATCCTGCACACTAGCAACGGCTCCCGAGCATAAGTGTGTATCTTCCAAGCTGCACATAACCTGCACTTCTTCTTCACTATCATGGGCAATTGTATGATCACTCATAACCGGTGTGGTTAATCCACTGACCCGTTGACGTTCATAGTCCATGGTAAATGATATTTTCACTATCGGAGCCCTAATTGGACTCATCCCTTGCCTCATCCTCATCCTGTTTCTAACCTCTAACCTTTTGCTCTTCACCTCATCGCTCATTGGCCTCTGGAAGCTAAAGACTGCAGCCACTCTTGAAACAGCCCTGCTCTAAGTCTAGTAGTAGAGGCTTCAAATTCAGCATCAGCCTTCTTCTTATTTTCCCTTTCTTCCCTATTCCGTTGAGCTCTCTTGGCAGCCTTCTGCCTTTCCAATTTCCTTCTAGCTACCTCGAGTTTCCTGGCTGCAACTTGCTCATTCTTTAGTCTCGCAGCCTCAGCCCTTCTACGCCTCTCAGCAGCCAAGGCCTCATAGAAGTTATCACTAGAGATGTTCACCCTTCCACTTAGATCTGGAGCTAAACCCCTCTTCCTTGCCCTCGTGGCCTGAGACTGTTGCATGTAGGCCTGTGACGTCCTCACGTCTTCAGGAAGCTGCACACATGCCTGTGCTGCTCCCATGTCACGAGATGGTACCACAGGTTGCAGTGAGGGTCTTAAGATTGCATCCTGGCCTCATGGTTCCCATCTTGTGCGCCTTCTTGGTGAGATGGATGCACATCATGGCTTGCAATGTCCACATCATCAATTACATGTTCATACCCTCCAGTAGGCTGTTGGCCACCATGCTCACCAGTAGGCTGTGGTGCCTCGCATAACCGTTGCAAATTAGCCATGTTGAATTGTTTCCATTCCTCATCCTCCAAGTTGGCTGCCTCTTCTTGGCCTCCACTTTGCATAATCTGCTCTATGGGCACCCTACCAAACCTGCCACTTTCCTGGCCTGGCTTAACCTTATCCGAGTTGGAAGGCCAAATCCCAGTTGCTCTAAACCCGCCTTGATGTTGCTAGGTGTCAGCCCTGATTCAATGGCCTGTGAAATGAGCTCTGCAATGTCCTCCCTCTTTGGCCCTGTCCTCCCTTTGCTAACCATGTAGGAAGACCTCAACCTTTTGAAAGTTGCCTTGAATGGTGCAAAGCATGCCACATCCAAAGGTTGTAACCTATGGGATGTGTGGGGTGGAAGTAAGGCAAAATGTATGCCCATTCCTTTAGCTGCCAAAATTACTTCCAGCTTCACATGGCTGCCATGGCCATCCAATATTATCAGGCATGGCCTTGATGGAGATACTCCACCAGGAACCCTAGCAACAAAATGTGACAACCAGGACTTGAACGATTCTGTAGTCATCCATGCTGAGGGCTGAACAGCTTGAATTGCCCCTTCCTCACATCTGGCAATGTTATCTTGCCTCATCTGGGTACCCTTGAATATGTACATATTAGGTATCTTGAACCCTTCAGCATTTACACATACCAGTATTGTAATCCACTCCCTATTGTTCATGACAACTTCACTCACCCTATTCTCCCCTTTCCTACCTATGATCTTCATGCCCTTCACCTTCCCAGCTTGGATGCCAGTCTCATCAGCATTCCAAATCCTAGAGGCCGGGAAATCGAACTCGTCATAGATTTGTCTCAGACCAGCATAGAAGTTATCCAAATTCTGTTGTGTCATAGCACGCACCCGAGCTATATCTAATATCTTTGCACTTCTTAGTGCAACCTCTGGATGCCTTTGCTTGAACAACTTCCACCATTTACTCCCAGGAACCCCACGGAAATCTTAGTTGCCCCCTTCTATAGCCATCTGTGCTGCCCTCTCTTTGACAGCCGAGAGTGTAACCCCCATTCCCTGCTCGGCCCTGGAGAGTGCCCAGTTAACTAACTCTTCCTCTTATAGAGTTGTTAGAATTTGAGGATTACCAGTCTGTTTATGAGTTATACAACCATACATCCAATCCCTTATTGTTGACTCCGGGATTCCAGACCTCCTAGATGCCTCTCTAATAGATATATCATACTCACTAACCTCATCCAATATGTCGGCCATTTGATCTTCAGTCCACTGCCCTCATTTGCTTGGCCTCTTTGGCACTGTGGGAGATGCAACACAAGTTTGTGGTGCCCGACGCTTCTTCCTTGGCGCAGTAACCCTTTTCCTTGCTGTAGGTACTCTGTTGTTGGCTTCACCATCATCCTCCCTGCAACCTCTTGTGGAAACCATGTCTGTTATCGTGCTCCTCACGGCCTGATATCGATAAGCTTGAAAATTGGAAGTTGAAGTTGCCTTTTATCCTGTTGGGAGCCATAGCGGGAGCTTGGTATTCAGATTGGGCTTTGGTAATCGAGTGCTGGAATGGTCGCGAATTCAAACAAGGGGCATTGAATTCTACTTTCGAATCAACATGATCAGTATTCTTAACGCAGCCACGAGTGTGTAGGTCTGTTCCACAATTATAGACAACAATTACACGACGGCGGGAAACATGGCTTCACATTTAGCGGAGCTCTGTTGCACAGCTATGGATACCAGATACACGACAACTAGCAACTGGGCTAATGCATCGCAGAGCTTTGTCACACTGGCAGGTACCAGTTGTACGATAGTGGGGCACAGGGCTAACGCGTGACAGCCAGAGGACGTCCACAAAACGTCAACGGGTCACACACGTGGTGAAGCCCTGCCTCCGTCTCACGCTAGAGAGGCCAGTCGGCATGACACATGGCGATGTCGTGCCGGCACGATGGGGGGTGACCCGTGCCCCGAGGGGCAGCCACAATAGGAGGCGACCATACCCTACTCATCAATTTCCTTAAAATAGGGATGTATGGTGGCATGGAATCTGGGGAGCTGATTCCAGGGGTCCCGCGATCCAGGAAACTGGGGAGGATGCAATTTTGCTTAAAATTACCTATTCTTGACCTGTTGAGCGGAATCAAGCCTGTCGCTTTCCATTCCGGAGGTTGAATGAACTCCTCGGTTTGCTTGTTGTCATGTATTCTAGTTTCTCCTATTCTCCATTTTCTCGATTAAATTTAGAATCTCAAACTCACATACGATTCTCCATTTTGTCGATTAAATTCAAAATCACAAACTCACATATACAGTTAGATATAGATTCACATTATAAAGACACAATAGATAACAAAGATTACACATTAGGTTGGCAAATGATTTTTATGTGTTTTTGGTGGGGGGGAGGGTTTATTCAAAAATAGGGGTTTTTTTGTGCTGCAAACCATTGAGAGTTCATATAAATATAGAGGAAAAGATGTAGGTAAAAATAAAAAATGATTTAAAGAAACTTATATTATTTTAAGGGTTTATATTATTTTATTACTTTACCTTTTTAAGGGCTTGTTATTTTTAAATGTAATAAACTTCTTAAGGATTTTATTGGTTTATCTTTCTAAGGCGTTATTATTTCAAAACCCACAAATGCGAAGGCAGCTACGAGTTTTTGTTGGACAGCCGCTTGCATGTCGGAGGATGCCTAGATGAGTTGGGCAGCCTGCTTGACCCGGGCAGACTGTTGCAGGGGATAATGTAATTCTTGGAGTCAGAAGTTTATTTGATCCTAATAAGCTTGAGCTTCCTTGTGCTTGTGCTTGTGCTTGATTCTGGAACATAAATTTTGATGGGTTGTGTTGAATTGTCCATAAATTGATTTTTTCTGGCTTTCCATGTGTATATATGACAGAATTTAGGGTCCCTTTTGGATTCATACAGCAAAACAGGAAAGAGGAGGTGAACGGAAGAGGATTGGTTACTTCCAGAGCTTAGCCATAGCTGAACAAGCCAAAAGACCTGCAAAAGGCAGCATTGCAAACTATATGCGGAAGACCATTGTACTGCAGTAAGCCTTTATGAAGATATTGAAACTAAGATAGGTAGGTTGGACACTTTATTTTTTGGGCATCTTTGATTTCTTACTTTGAGAGATGATGTTATGGTGGCTGCGTTTTGTATTGAAAAGAAAAAAAATTAATTTTCGTTTTGGTATGTTATGAGATATGCGATTTACTTACTGTTTGATATGTTATTCACGAACTTGCCAATGTTTTTTGAATTTTTACATTTTTTTTTTCAAACAAAACAACATCTTCCTATAGATCATACAAATCACAAAGATTTAATTATAAAGACATAATAGAGATTCAAGTGCATTGGGTCAAAATCCAAAATTTGATCCAAACTATTTCAGTTGAATCATAAGGTTATATTGTCAGAAAAAATATAGAAATAAAAAATATCAAGTCTAGAAGCTACATTTTCATCATTTGCATCATGAAATTGTCAAATTCCCTCCTCATCATCTGTGGCATTAGAAGAACTGTATAAGAAGATGATGCAAGTGTCTCGAGATCTTTACTGAATTGTGCTAACTTATTCAACTATAGGGGTAAAAGCATGTTAGGGTGTCCCTTAAAAAGTATTATTTAGTGACCAAAAAAGTACCTAAAAAGGTACCCAGGACTGGGTACTGGGTACCTGTGTAATATCTCAATAAAAGGTACATTCTAGAACTTTTATATATATTTTGGTCTCCGGTAGGATTATCTTTATCTTAACTTTGAATATTACTGCATCCTTGACTTTTATTTTGGACTTTTGTACTAGTTTTAATGAAAATAAAAATGAGAAAGTACCCAGTTCTGAAGTACCTAGTGTATGTACTTTTGCAGGTTCCAAAAGTGGTACACCCTAACATGCTTTTACCCATAGGGTAACTTTTTTATTGACCTACCCAGTTTTTTGACCATCACAGCACATATAAGCACCTTCACCAAATAATTTATGTCGTCATCATTTGCATCACTAATATGCTCATTATATCCTTTATATAATAGAAAACACTCATGATTTTTTGAAGGGCAATGAAGGGCTATGGAAGGGCAATGAAGGGCAATTTGAAGGGCAATGAAGGGCAGTCAGCACCTGTGCAGCACATGTGTCGCCCACATGCTTTTTTGAGTATGTGAATTAAAAAACCACCCTAATACTTGGTAGAATGGCTGACACACCAACAACAGGATGACTAGTCTGTTTTACAAATGAAGCACCACAAAAGTTGAACAACAGGAACAACACTCTCAGCAATAGCAGTCACATTTCTATTATCGACAACAAAAACAACCAAATAACAAGTCTTACCAATAGCAGTCACATTGCTATTATCGACAACAAAAGCAACCAAAGAACAAATCTTACCATGATCAAAATGATCAAGCTCGTCAATTTTTTTAAGTTCTTCATGATAAACAACATTAACATCCTTACGTCTCCAATTTTATCAAATGGATTGCTTACAACATCCATTGCACATTTCACTTGCACAAAAAATCTTATCATGCCTGGACAAAAAGATAAACATGTCAGGATTAGAAAATGTAACGAGCCTAGTGGCCTTGGAGGCATGTTGTTAGTAAATTAATTTTAAAATGGCATTGTTAATATGTTAATAGTCTTAAAAGCCTTTAAACGAAATTGGTGGAGCACCTTTAAATCGAGTGCTACCAAAATCATGGCCTATGTTGCGATATTAGGCAGCATGATATCAGCCTGAGTAAGAAGTAACAATGCGAAATCAGACCCCCAGCATGCGAGCCCGGTGGTTATAATAGCTGGCTTTTGTAACGGGCCCATAGTAGACCGCTCGAGTATTCGATCCTTGAATGTGCCAGTGGGGCGTTCCCAAGACACCGGCATAAATGGGTAGAAGTGACTACTCATAAACGTCTAGACGGTTTTGTCCAGTTGGTTAAGGGCATGTCGGTTAGGAACGTCACAGTTGGTATCAGAACAGGTCTCGAGTTCGAGTCTCCATGGGTGCCTATATGCATGGTAACCATTGTGACATGGTATGACATAGACATGGTATAGCCTTGGATGTTCGAGGACGAGCATAGTTCTAGTGGGAGAGACTGTAACGGGCCCATGGTAGACCGCTCGAGTATTCGATCCTTGAATGTGCCTGTGAGGCGTTCCCAAGACACCGGCAAAAATGGGTAGAAGCGACTACTCATAAACGTCTAGACAGTTTTGCCCAGTTGGTTAAGGGCATGTCAGTTAGGAACGTCACAGCTTTTGTACTCATCCTTGTATTTTATTGCAGACTCTAAACCCAATTTTGATGCCACTGAAATATCTAAACATCATGGTATAATCTGATTATGGTTGTGTGATCTCTTTGGCATTGGTTGATAAATCTGATCCTTGCTTTGAACTTAGCCTTATTGAAAAATGGCAGAATCGTGATTGATCTAGCTGAGTGGTTGCGATTATGTTCAGAACCCTTGGGAGTCAGGCAAAGTGATGCTTATAATAGCTTCTTCAAGATGGCAATGGCATGGATACTTTTAACGTAATAAACTCTCTAGTTAACCAAAGGAACAATTGATTACATGGCACTTTAAGCTAACATGGGTTGTGCTACCTAATGTTTAGATTATGGTCTTTACATAGAATAGAATAGAGAGGAGGTGGCTATGTGGATTTGGATATGACATCACTAGAACAACTGAACTATCAAGTCTATGGGGACTCCAAGACATGGTTTGGCTACACGAAACCGATAAATAAAAAGCTAAGAGAATTAGAAAATTGAATGGAATATTGATATAACTAAGGGAATAAATGATAAGTAATCAAATGTGTGATGCCTCTCCAAGGGAAGAGGAGGTCTTGAGAGGTCTGGGAGCTTCTAGACATAGTTTGGCCATGGGACCCTTATGGGCTTAGTATGAATGCATATGTCTAGCAAGATAAACAAGTTGAGTTAGCTAGTGGGTATAATTGTCATACTTAAATGAGTTTTCCTATGGGAAGAATGGTTTCCGGATGTTGTATGGAATGATTTATCCATGTAAGATAGTACATTGGCCATTATGGCATCCCAGGATAAGCTTTTCTTATGAAAGAAATGCTAGACTTTCTATATACTCTTGTAAAATATAGCCAGACATGTTAAATGCCTAGATGACAGGGTTATATAGTAATTGCAAATGACAGTTGTCCTTGCAAAAATCATTACAAGAGAATTCATGTGAATTGCTAGTTCTTGACACTGATTGGCCATAGAGTTTCCTTGCCCTAGAATTATATCCCTGTATGTTGGCTATTCCAAGAACCTATGAATAGGGGCTAGCTTGTTAACCGTACCATAGAAGGGGATGGTTGTACTACTGTTAATTTGTATTTTAGCTCATTTGCACTTCTATGCTGGGTATTCGACAATAGAATAGTAGTTGAAACGGTTGTGGATTATATGATGTGGATTCCTCCCATACCCATGATACTATGATCTCTTTTGGAGAGCGCCTAAAATCTTGAATTTTTTGTCTTTTCCCACAATTTCTGTTCAAAACATTTTCTTGGTCAATTTTCTGTATTCTTCATTGAATCGGGCCTTATCTGCACAAGAATTGGAGTAAATCCATTAGCTACCGCCCCTCTAGAGGGCCAGCTTCATTCAATTCTCCATTCTCTTGGCTCTCTATAGATGTTAAAAGTTTTACAATTATCAAACAGGGATCAAGATTTACTTGTGATTTCCTTTGTGGCTCTCTATCTGAATTATGGAATCCTCTTCTAACTAGTTAGTTGTTTTCGGATCATCTATTTCATCAAGAGTACTCTTTTGTCTCGAGTTGCACAGAATTCAAAGTAGAAATGCTTAATTCTTGGCTGGAGGAATTTATTGGAAGCAACAAGATCTTGGTTACAGGCATTTTCAGAGTAAATTGTGGATGGACAGAGGAAAAGATCATTATTAAAGTATACTCTAAATCAATAAGATAGATAATTTGCTCTTGAATTGCTCTGCTTTCACTGGATTATGGGTTTCCAATCCTTCTTAATTGTTTGATAGCTTCTTTACCTTTCTTTCTCTTCTCAATTACCTTTCTGTCATCTCTGTTGTCTTTTCCTGAACTTTTTTCTTTCATAAATGGCTCGTCTGAAAAATACTGCCAAAACCCTAAACGTTAGATCCATTTCAATTCTGCACCAGTTTATGCTCCTATCTTCGAATGACAGAGCCGATCTCCTCTCACAGTTACGTAAATTCAATTAAGATCCATCTGCTTTTTAAATTTGGGGATTTCTCTAATCTTGATCTCAATCACAAAGGTATGTATCATTTTAACCGTTCTACACCAATTTGAATAATCTTTGCAAGGATCTCATCTACAATGGTGATCCAGTTCTAGATACCAATGGAGTGCCCATTCAATCTGGACCACGGAGACCCACCGCTGAGATTTACTCTGATCTTGATCTTGCCAATAATCTGAACCAATTGAAAGCTTTGACTCCACCTTCAGTATACATGTTCAAAGGTATTAAGCCTCATTCCCCATTGATTGCTTCAAGAATTCAAACTCTGCAAAATAATATTGTCATGGTTAGGGTTGATAATGTTGGTCTCAAAATGGAAAGAATGTGGGATCAATTACTTAAACTACATAAGGGAGTCATCATTAACTCTATTTTCCGGCTTAACTTCCCTTACATTATGATTGAATGTGGCAACTAAAGAACTGCTAATTTCTTTCTTAAGACTGGATGTGTCACCTGTGATACTTTTCAACTTTTTTTTCTCAAATGGAGTCCTACTCTTCCTTTACAAGACTTTGAGAAATTATATATTGCTTTTATTCCAATGAGTGATCTAAGTCCTATCTATTGGCATGAAGAATGTTCCTCTGTCATTTTTAATTCGATTGGAACTTACATTGCAACTGAATATTCTTCTTTGTAAGCCCCAAAAATGCTACGTTCAAATTGATTTCTCCAAACCTGTACCAACCTCCATTTCTTTCATTGATTTCTTTGGTTCCAAAGCTTCATTGCAGCTGAGATGGATTGGTTTACCATATCTTTGTCATAAGTGTAGTTCAAGGCATTTTAGCAACTCAGCTTGCACTGCTAATGCTATACTGCCAAAAGTTTACAATAAGGAGAATGGTGATAACTTTAATGAGATTCTACATAAGGCTTCAAATCTACAGGGAAATGAGTCTCACTCGTTAAGAAAAGAGCATCAGAGCTCCCAAAAATGGGAAAATATAAACACAAATGGTAGCTATAGAAGAATTCAGAGGAAGAAAAAAATGGTTGAACGAAAAAATAAGATCAGAGTAGACTCTCTCAACATGCAAAGTCAATCTTCTGAGTTTTCTTCTCTGGTTGAGCCTCCTAGTCAGAATCTCAGTCTTGAATAAAGGTGTTACGGCTATTGGAAGCACAGGTGTAGCAATTAAGGAAAAGACTCAATTTCAAGCTAAGAATGAACAAAGTACAGATTTCAAAAGGCTCAACAGCATTGACCACAACAAAGCTATTAAAAGGGAAATCACCAGTGGTTGTTAATACCCTTGATCTTCATAAAACTTTAAACAGTATTATGAAGAACAACAAAGATCATCAACAGCAAAGCATGGAAAACAAGAAGCATAATAAAGGAATTGTCATCCACTCGGGTTCTGGATTGTCTGCAAGAGATACATTGGTAAACACCTTGAAAGATGACTCAGCTAGCAAGGATCATCTTAACATACCTGCTATAGAGAATGGGATTTTATTAATTAATGATATGAAAAGTAAAAAAGGAGGCATTATCACTAATATACCTTTCAGCATCCAAGAGCACAAGGTCTCTGAGGCATCTACTTCTTCAACACAACAATTATCTTCCCACAAAGATAAAGAAATCAACAACAACACACCCCAAGGCAGTCCACAAAAAGCCTTTTGTTCCAACAACTTTAATGTTCTGATTGACTTAAGTGATGATGTCTGTGCAGATACAAATGAGCCATATGGCCCTTTCCCTTCATCCCATAATTCACCTGACTCCATTATCCATCACTTCCCAAACCTTATTGACCTCTCCCCAGACAACATTATCTACCACCCATATATTGCAGTCCAGATAGTAGAATTACAAGAAGAAATAAATTCAAAAGACATGGCTGCTCAGGATTCAAAAAATTACAGCTGGCAAGATTGATATCAGTGTTATAAGATATGATGATAATGTTGAAAGGAATGTTCCTAAAAGAGTGGATAGAAATTGTTCAGATGCAATTATGGTCCCAGTTCAGGAAACATCATGGAACGAGTCAGATCTAATTGACAAAGGCATAAAGATAGACAGCATTGGGAATTTTGATACTAATGGCACAAGCACAGAAGTGGTTCCAATTACTCAAGAGACACAGACCTAGGATAACCTTGCAAGCCTTGTGGATGATCAAGATCTGGAGTTACTTTGACAACCATTCTGATATCTCCAACTTCTTTATCAATAAATATAGAAGTCTATTCTCAGATCAACCCAGCAACCCCTTATCAGCTTCTAAAGCTAAAGATTTCTTTGATATGATGGATTGTCTTCCTCAAGATCTGATTCAAAATGATTGTATGAACATGAATGACAATCTTACTACTCCCCCTAGTCTTGAAGAGTTTTTAATACTCTTAAATCTTTGGCAAAAGGAAAAAGCCTGGGCCCTGATGGTTTATCAACAGTGATGTTTTTAGTGGCGAATATTCGCAAAAGACGAATTTTTAGGGATTTTCAAAAATTTCTTACGAATGTTTAGTAAGTTACGCATCATATTTTTTATTAGTATATTCGCCCGAAATTGACACGAAGTTGTCCTTCCAAGAAGACATTCGCTATGTATTCGAACCTAGGACAGAGGCGCATTCACCCCCAATTATATAGCTTCTTGCAGCAAAAAATATAGTATTCGTCCTGATTTGTCCAAACACTGGCTATTGAGCATCACAAGATTGTCTGCAAGTTATTCCTTAAGATTTGTGTGGCTTGATAGAGTTCTCTTTCCTGCATTTGCAAGTAATGTATTTCATGGAATCAATTTGGTTTTAGAATTGAATAGATGACCTAGAAATACTAGATTTCTTCCATAAAGACTTCCATTTTTATGCCTTAAATTCAAATCCATTTCTATTTTGAGCATAAGTTATCAATGTACTTGCCTACATTCTTGAATTATAAAGCTTCAGCAACAAAAAAATGAAAGGATAATGGTTTGTCTAACTATAGCTTATTCTTAAGCAAACAACTTCAACTAATGTTTATTTATAAGAACTAACAACAATGTCACACAAAGGAGTATTTATCACGAAGTATTTAGCATCAAAAACCAAAAATATGCAATGAACTCAGACTCAACTTTACTCTGCAATATCTGCCAGCCTACGCTGGCATTGGTGTCGATTCTGCTTATACATATAGTAGAGAACCACCGCTTTCCAGTGATCCTCTAATCTTCTCCATTGATAAATCTAGCAAGTAGCTAGATCTTTGTTTTCGCAAGCACTTGTCCGGTGCTACTGTTCATCGTCTCATATAATGCTTTATCTGTATATAACCAATGGTCCTATAAGGTAACTTCGAATAATATTCACAATACGACATATAATATTCAATGACACATCAACCTAGGTTAATTCACTAGGTTTCTTCATCCCCCCCATCATTGAATATTCCTCTGTAACATCAATCTGATCTTTTAAACTGATGGAATCTGTAATATTTATTTGATCCTTTAGCATATTGAATCTTGGCTCTCTTAATGCCTTTGTTAGAAGATCTGCTAACTGTTTTTCAGTAGAAATATAAGTGATAGATATCAGACCTTTTTGAACCATTTCTCTTATGAAATGGATTTTCATGTCTATGTGCTTTGAACATTCATGCAAAACTGGATTCTTAGTCATTGCAATACAACTTGCACTATCTGAGTATAGTACAGTAGAATTATTATCTTTAAGACCAACTTCTTCCATTAATCTCTTCATCCAAATTATTTCCTTGGCTGCTAAAGTTACAGCTGAATATTCAGCTTCTGCACTTGACAGGGCTACTGTGCTTTGCTTCTTGCATTTCCAACTAATTGCACCTCCTCCAAACATCAAGATATATCCTGAAGTTGAGTGTTTGTGATCTATGTCTCAACCCCAATCCGCATCATCATATCCAATTAGTTTACAATCTGTACTGTCATATGTTATTCCATAATTCATGGTGCCCTTAAGATACCTCAGGATTCACTTTGCTGCTTCTCAATGTTGCCTTCCAGGATTATTGTTGTATCTACTTAGCAAATTCACAGCAAATGCAATGTCAGGCCTTGTTGCTCCTGCCAAATAAATCAGGCAACCAATCAGACTTCTGTATGGCACATTCTTCATATAGTCTACTTCTCCCTTTGTTGCAGGTGACATCTTCTCACTGATCTTATGTCCAGGCACTAATGGTGTACTTGCTGTATTACACTTCTCCATCTTAAATCTTTCTAATACTCCCCTTTGTTACTTTTGTCTCGATCAACTTTTATTCCCAAAAATTTTCTTAATTCACCTAAATCAGACATTTTGAACCTTAGCTTCAACAGTCTTTTGTATGTCTCAAGGCAATCCATATCATTTGCAACCATCACACAATCATCTACATACAATCCAATAATGCAAAAATGTTCCTTTTGTTTGAACATATAGAGATTACCATCTGCATTGAGCTTCTCAAACCCTTGCTCCAGCAAGTATTTATCTACGCAATTGTACTATGAACGAGGTGGCTGTTTAAAACCATATACTGCACGTTTAAGCTTCCAGATTTTTCCTTCTTCATTTTCATAACCAGCTGGTGGTCTCATATAAATTTCCTTCTCAAGTTTAGCATTCAAAAAGGCTATACTTACATCCATGTGGTGTATTTCATGACCTAATGAGTTAGCCAATGCTAATAACAATCTTATACTTGCCATTTTTATAATCGGTGAGTACATATCATTATAGTCAACTCCTTTTTGCTGCGAGAATCCTTGTGCAACCAATCTAGCCTTAAACTTCGTCTCTCCATCTGGCAGTTCTTTGACGTTGAAAATCCATCTATTTCCTACAATGTTTTTCAGACTTGGTTTATTCACTCTTTCATACGTCTCAATTCTCTGGAAAGCTTGCACTCTTCGTCCATAGGAGATTTCCAATGCCTTCTATTTCCAGAGCTCATTCCTTCGTCATATGTTTGAGGTACACCAAGCTCCATTACTGACATTAATGCAGGTATGTTTATTTCCTCTTCTCGTTCTAGTCTTCTACTTCTTTCATTTACTTCTCTTCCATGGTCTTCTATGACAATATCTTTATTTTCTAATTCTTGTTTTAATCTCTGAGCTTCTGTCATTCTTCTTCTTTGCTTAATCCCATCATGTTCAATCTCAGGTATGTTTTTAGTTCTATGCTCTTTTATATCAGCAAAAACAGGTTGCTTTATAGCTGCCTCATCATCGTCATCACTTGTATATGCACTTGTATATCCTTTGCAATAATTTTATTTTCCTTTTCTTGATTCTAATGGCTGCAATTTTCGACGTCTTTGTAAAACTTATTTTCTACAAACACCACATCTCTACTTACTAATATCCAGGGAATAAATTACTAATCGCGTATTTCTTATTAGCCAGAATAACTTTGGCTAAACTTGCTCGATATTAATCCCAAAACTTTCTGTGGTTTAGCTAAACTGATATGGTGGTGCTCGGGGGAGTGGTTGTCGGGAGCAAGAGTATGAGAAAGAAAGCCGTAAATGTTCATGTTAACCCTTGGACCCAAGTATCTTAGTGACTATACAATAAGTTAAGTTAGCAATTATCCTTAGCTAGACCATTGGGGGATATTTTTATCTAATATAAGATAGGACAAGTTATAAACCATAAGCTAATCTAAGAACCTTAGACAAGAAAGTAAACTATTATTATAGTTAAGAGAGGTACGCATCTATTATATCTATGGGCATAAAGGTGTACTTTTAATGTTACAAGAAACTTATCGCGGCGGCCAAGGCCGCCGCGAACGTTTCTCTTCCCCAACTCATCTATACATGCTTAGCGTAACGATGTTATGGATCGCTTGGAAAATATACATGTTTGCCAATAATTTTGTTAGGACAATATGTTGTTTTATTGGTAAAATGATATGCTAGACATAATTATCTCTCAACATAGAATCATTAAATGAATTTGTTATCACATAGGTTAAATGTAGGCCGCCGCGAACATTTCTCTTTATCGATTCCCTTGTATTTTAAGAAATCAGTTATTTGTTTGAATTATCTACTTTGCAATAGTGTAAAATATGTTCTTAAACATGAGAGACTTGAATCTATGTTTCTACAATAATAATTATGATCAAATTTATCAAAGACGATGTTATACATATTTCTACATGCAGATGATAATGTGCATGCTTGCATGCACTGTAGTGTGTTAATATTACTTTTTGCATGACTTTAACATGTTGGTATCATTGAACAAATTTAAAAGATAATGTGCCCGCTTGAATGCCTTGTAGTGTGTGAATATTATGTTTTGCATGACTTTAGCATGTTGGTATCATTGAACAAATCCAACGAGATCACTTTTAACCATAGGTCCATAATAATAGGGCAAAACCAAGTTATAATGGCAAGAAATAAAACTATGTATTTACTAAAGGAAAGGAATTCTTAGTTATATACAAAGTTGGTTAAACATTACGGGGCTAAATTACAAAAAACAGAGTTCAATTGTGTAAGCACCCCAAAAATAGGGGATGACCACTACCGTTGCCACTTGTAGCCTGCAAATTTACTCCTTGAAAAAAGGGAGGTCGTCTTAAAAGGGGGTTTTTGGTTGAAGTGCATCATGAATTACATCTACGTATTTATGTTCAATTATAATTATTTCCAGCTCTATTTGTATGTTGGTATTGTGCACCATCATTGGTCAAACATTTGTCCCTATTCTTTATTCTTGAACCATAGAATTTATAAATAATCTATAGGTATGCGTAGTTCTAAGACTTCTGGGGAGTTCCTTGAGTCATATTATTTATCCGAGAGGACTTCTTCTACGCGTTTTTATTTTTTGAAGCCTTTTTATTTTAGTAGACTCTAGTCTGACAAGACATCATATGCTGCGCATTTATCTCTATTCTTGAACCGTAGAATTCTTATACTGAAATCCAATTTTAAGTTTCAATGGAGTTCCTTAAGCCAGATTGATATTGTCTTGGAAAGGACACGAGTGCTCTCTAAACCGTTTTATTTTAGTGGGCTCTGGCAAATATTTATTAGCACAAAGTGCCAACCGCCAACTTCGGTTGGCTCACGGTTTACGCCCAATGGACTCACGATGTGCCAAGGCATCTAACTTTTTCTTTCTTGAATTATAACTTTCGTGGCCATAATTGCACAATGTGCCAACTTTCTATTTGCCCTCTCATTTCCCAAGGCTTTGGCATTTGTAAAATCTGGATTTGTGAAGGCTTCTTGTTCTTTGGATCATTGATTGCCATGGCCCTAAATCTTTAGATGCATGATGTGCTAGCTGCAAATTCTTCCAAAACATCCTCATATATATTAGTTAAACCACAAAGAGCCATATCTTTGCCTAACTAAATAAAGTCTGCCAAAGAGAAAAAAACAGTCAGTCTGCCTCAAGAGTATTCGGTGATAACCACACTTGAAGAAAATAGATTATCTTGGTGCAAAGCTATGAGGAACAAATTCGAAGCGAAATGAGCAGAGACACTACTAAATTACTAATCAAGTCGCAAAATATTTAAACCTTTTGACTGTGACTATACAACAAGGCTACACATATCTTTTATCCAAGGTTAGCTATTGCAAGAGAATGTGCTTGCAAAAAAAATATATTTGCATCTCTGACTTCAAACATCCTCATTTTCCCATAATACACCATAATAATATTACGATACACCGTTGATTATATCCAAAATGATCACATCTTCTGTCTTAGACTTGTTGCCATGCAAGACATTCATCCATTGCCGGTATTATTATTACGGGGAAAAATGGATTGATGATATGTCAATGGGCGTGTAATTGCCACGCAATACATGACAAAAGAGAATTGTTTTCGAGAAAAATACTCGAGGAAGCAAATAACTATAGCAAAAAATAAGATAGAAGAAACGGCTTTTCTTTTCCAAGCTTTTAATCCTTCCATATACACAACTCACCAAATCCGCAGACCATAGCTAAAGAAATGCTTATATAATCATTGCATAGCCATAGCACAAATATCGATGCCATAGCTCGCCACTAAGCTTGGGCCACCTTATCTCTAAATCTTGAGTCAGAGAAGCCGAACACGGGCATAAGAGACGAATAAAGGAAAGATAAGCGATGTAGCTTGGCATCCAAGCAAAGCATACGCCATAGCCAGCAAAAACACATAAAAGGTGCGCTAATGCGGCATTCCTCCAACCGACTGAAGAGCTTGATGCAGGTGGGCGCTGGGCAATTCCATAGCCGGAGGAGATGCTTCAGCGATTGGGTTGCGACACTTGCCGAACATGCCATAGCCAGAAAAGTTTGCAACGTGTCAAAAAAATTTCTATAGAAGTGTTGCGCACGAAAAAAGCTGACGTGCCGTGATCTGGGAATCGCCCTCCAATAATTATATATGTTAAGAAAAGGGGACTTGGGCTAAATATAAGGACGTCATTCAAGTAAGGCTTATTAAGGGATACCTTTACCTTTTCACAAAGGAAGTGAATGTTACAAGAGTAAGCGTATGTGAGGGGAAGCTTGTTTCTATTCCAATTGAAGATCTAAGTCAAATCCTAAGCCTAGCCTATTCCTCAAATTTATGTTTTTGCTACAAAGGATTTGTAGTGGCTAACTTGCGTTATTGCCTTTCTTTGGAAGTCTCTTGCTCAAGGACAACCCGGTCGGGTGGAGAGCTTACCCGGAAGGGTGGATTTGTGTTTACTTGACTTGTTTCTTGACGATTGTTTTTGCTGTAGATCTTTGGAGACTAGCTAATCGTATCAAATTGGTATCAGAGCACGGTTCCGATTTCTCTTGGAGCCTGTGTGTTTTTTATTTTGTTTATTTTGAGTGAATGAGTAAGAACTAATCTAATTGCTCTATTAGAAATATTTTGGTATTTGTTTGAGCGAAATTAAAAGCCTTGAAGAAGTAAGACTAGGTCTCGAGGAATGTAACTAGAATTGTGGATGGCGTAAGAGCATTAACTTTTTTTTTTTTTTTTTGCATGAATTCCCTCAAGTGTTCTGCTCCAAAAAGATTTAGAGTATTGACTGAATCTCGGCCAGAATCAAAGCTTGAAAGACGTGCTAGGAAACAATGCTAGTTATGAACCAGTTTATGAAGAACTGAGAAAATCATAGGTCGCTTGGACCATGAAGTGATTGGTTAATATGAAATAATTGCAGGGCATAACTTGGTATAGAAGTTTAATGAATATGGAAATGGGTCGCATGGTCTCTCCCTAGGTTGTGATTGATTAGATCTTCATAAGTGTCCGCATTTCATTTGAAGCCATTAATAAACCGTTTGAAGCCTTAGAATTTTCTATAATATTTCTGTGGGTATGTTGAAAGAAAAATCATTTGAGGATATGTTAGTAAAGCAACATACCATTTGGTCATTGAATTCTCTAGGTTATTAATATGTAAGACATGAACCTATGTTAGGTGATACATGCAATTATTGGTATAACTCAAAGAACCATACCATTTGGTTGGGTTTGCAGGTTCTAATGTCATGATTGAGTTTTTCGCAGGACATAGAAATTGTCATGCAGGGAATTATTTTGGGAGATATTCTTACCTTCTTATTGGCACATGAGCAACCTAAGTTTTAGGCGTTTGTGGCTATAAGGTAAACAGATATTTGAATTACATTTGCCTTAGGGAAATCCAAGGTGGAAGTATAAGGTGTTCTTTTCTTCGTGTAGTGTATGGTAAGTCCTGAGACAACTAATATATTTGCAGCATAATAGTTGGACTTGGAAAATTTTTAGCCTAAAGGGCTGGACTTGGAAAATTTTTAGCCTAAAGGGCTGGACTTGGAAATTTTTAGCCTAAAGGGCTGGACTTGGAAATTTTTAGCCTAAAGGGCTGGACTTGAAACTTTTTAGCCTAAAGGGCTGGACTTGACCATTTCTGATTATGCAGATTGCAACTATGGACTTGGTTGTGTTAATTTGCCATATAATTCTTGATCGAGGACGATCAATCCCAAGAAGGGGAGGAATTGATATGGTGGTGCTCGGGGGAGTGGTTGTCGGGAGCAAGAGTATGAGAAAGAAAGCCGTAAATGTTCATGTTAACCCTTGGACCCAAGTATCTTAGTGACTATACAATAAGTTAAGTTAGCAATTATCCTTAGCTAGACCATTGGGGGATATTTTTATCTAATATAAGCTAATCTAAGAACCTTAGACAAGAAAGTAAACTATTATTATAGTTAAGAGAGGTACGCATCTATTATATCTATGGGCATAAAGGTGTACTTTTAATGTTAAAAAGGGACTTGGGCTAAATATAAGGACGTCATTCAAGTAAGGCTTATTAAGGGATACCTTTACCTTTTCACAAAGGAAGTGAATGTTACAAGAGTAAGCGTATGTGAGGGGAAGCTTGTTTCTATTCCAATTGAAGATCTAAGTCAAATCCTAAGCCTAGCCTATTCCTCAAATTTATGTTTTTGCTACAAAGGATTTGTAGTGGCTAACTTGCGTTATTGCCTTTCTTTGGAAGTCTCTTGCTCAAGGACAACCCGGTCGGGTGGAGAGCTTACCCGGAAGGGTGGATTTGTGTTGACTTGTTTCTTGACGATTGTTTTTGCTGTAGATCTTTGGAGACTAGCTAATTGTATCATAAACTCTACATATTTTTCCTCTCATACTTTCTAGAGTTTAGCTAAACTAATCCAAACATCATCCCAAAAATTTCTGGTTTGTGGCCAACAAAAAATATTAAGCCAAATTACTATAATTTTTTTCAATTGTTTCCACTTATTTAACACATTTAAATTAAAATCCCCCTTAAACCCCCTTTGGTTTGGGTGCATATTCACACGGGGGGTTACTCCGGGCAACGAGAGCTGTCGGATGGGCATATTTGCCCTTTATTCCAAGATCTGGACCGTACATAACGATCCTCGTTTGTGGGGTATGCATGTACAAGTTTTTGTATACTGTATATTAAGGTTTGCAAAATACTATAAGGTTTGAGAGAATGTACTTAATGGTGTTAATTTTGTACATGTATTATAAATTTTTTGGGGCTCTCGCTGCCCTACGTAACCCCCCGTGTGAATATGCACCCAAACCAAAGGGGGTTTAAGGGGGATTTTAATTTAAATGTGTTAAATGCAATGGTTTGTGTTAATAATGTTAATCGTAGTTTTGTGTTAATGGTTTATGTTAACTAAATTTTTTTTTTTTGCCCCTTTGGGGCCTTAAGGATGGTGTAGAGGTGTAGATATAGACATTACCTAATACTCTATTGATGGATGATGTATCATAGCCTCACAAAGTGTATGGTTGGAGACGATGCAACCGAGTAGTGCAGGCCTCCGGTTCCCATTGGCACAGCAGGCGTTTATTGTTAAAATATTGCACCATTGGAATTGACAGTGAGGTTTGTGATCGAAAATTTAATGGCCTTTGATGTGGCATAAAACACAGAATACTCGCCACATAAATGGTCACAAATGAAAGATGGAAAGAAACGCATACATAAAGATGCAAAATAAAGATGATAATATTAGGATTCTTTAATTTATTAAGGAAGAGGTTGATTATGGACGCATCATGAAAATGTTTCTACGAGTGAGTGAATCCATCTTTGAAGAGGGACGTTTGAATATTGACACCATCTTTTCCAGCAACTGCAGCAGCATACCTACGAAAGGGCAACATGCTACATAATTGGGGGGAAACAAACAGTGAATTCAACGAAAAACCAACTTACGCAGTATCCAAGATGAACCCATGTTCCACAACTCCATCAACAGATTCTATTTCCTCCACTATCTGTGCTGCAATGACCAAACCAAGAGACAATAAGGAAAAAAGCAAGGGTTCATACATCGATAAAGAAAATAGTCTTTTGGGTAAAGGATATAAGGAAAGGACCTGCATTTGCAATGGGGTATGAGAAAATCACATCTAGGATAAAATGGCCTTCATTTGTTATAAAGGGAAAGTCACCTCCCATAGGACTAGCATCGCCATGACTTGGTCTTCGCCATAGCTGGATGGATACTGCGTGCTTTAGCTTACCAAGTCACATAGCCATTTAAATAGCCGCCCGACATATTTACGTCAGCATCCCCAAGGAAAAGGTCATCAATTTCTTCTGCAACATCCATCCAGTTTTTCTGCAGCAGGAAATTGACAAACTCATGGGGAAAACATATTACCAAATGCATACAATGTAATGAGCAACCTGTTGAATCACTATAGGAACTGTGCCATCTAGTTCCGCAACAAACCTTGCTTCATCTACAATAAAGACTAACTGGTCTGCTGCTTTTGCAATGCTCTGCAACGTTGAAATATGATGCTTTGAATGAAAAATAAAGAGCACAAAAAACATATAAAAGGATAAATCTTACTTTCTCCTTCATAATGGATTCACGTCCAATGGCACCTTTTCTGCCAACTAATGCATATAAGGTGCCTTCTTGAACAATATCCACATCATCGAAGGCAAAATCTACCTGCCATAACAATCTGAAGATACAAGTAATCCATGATTAACAGGGAATTTCAATTACAAAAGTTCTGGTCTATTTACCTTAAGAAGCCCATCAGAAGAGCTTAAAAGGGGCACTCCAGCCTTGGCAGCTTCAGCAGCAGAAAAACTAGACCTGCATATAACCAACATCATGAAAGTGCAGGTTTTGCAGGTTTTGTGCAGAAAAAGAACCGTTTGAATATCTAGCAAATAAGCTGAGAAACCGTGCCCAGTCTACAGGCAAAAGGCACGGGCAAAGGCTTTTCAACCAATAAGAGATCTTGGAAAATGACTCTGCTCCAATCCCTGTTCTAGTGAAAAACTAAGGGCAATCCTCAAGACCTGCCTTCCCGTTTGCATCCCTGAGCCCTGGGAAACTAAAACTAAGGGCCGGCCAAAAACTAATGGCCGTTTGAGAAAGGTATGAAGCGGGGTCTTCTGCCTTGGCATCCTCGAGACCTGCATCCCCTTCCCCTTCTCGAGCCCTGCCAGAAAAACCAGATACAGTCGATTAACCCTAAACCCTAAAGTATCCTTCATCGAGCCTTGCATGCTTCCATTGGAGATATCCTCAAAAATCATAGGTGTAACCATTAAAAAATGTCATAAAAATTAATGTGAGCGTATGCGTACTCTAGAAGTACGCATTAGTACGTCTTCAAAATACGGCAACCAAATCTTAGCAAAACCATAGGAAAAAACGTACAAAAATACAAAAGTAACCCCCTGTTATAATGCTACATATTAATGCTAGCTAGCAAAATCTATGACTCAAATCAATTTATAATACTAGAAACTAAACTACAAATTATATATTTCTTATAAACTAGAACGATATTAGCTAAACTAGCCCGAAATTCATTCTAAAAGTTTCTATGGTTTAGCTAAACATTAAAAATTTCACTCTCTTACTTTCTAGTGTTTGGCTAAAGAGCTCCAAGGTTGGTGCAGTCCCGACAAAAGTTAAGCTAAAATTATAATTTTTTTCCCAATTTTTTCTATTTAGTTTAGCCAATTTTTTTTGAAAATGTGCTAAAAAATCGCCAAATAGCTAAGTTTAGCCCTTAAATTATTCCATGCTAATATCTTTCTGCAATGATGGTCATACAATCTGTAACCCTTTGCCTCTTCATCATATCCTATTAGATATGCTATAAAGGCCTGTCATCAAGCTTTTGTCTCATTTCCTGAGGTACATGCACATAAGCCAGGCAGCCATAGGCTTTAAATCTTTCATATTCTGGTATTTGTTTAGACCACAAAGTTTCAGGAATATCTCCATTTATGCTTGCACTTGGCAGCCTATTCTGAATGTATATGGCAGCCTTTAATGCTTCTTCCCAAAGTTTGGTAACCCAGAATGTTTGAGCATAGCTCTTACAGCATTCAAACAAGTTCTGTTCTTTCTCTCTGCAACTCCATTCTACTGAGGTGTAAATCTACAAGTCAATTGTCTTTTGATTCTATTTTCAATACAAAAGGTCTTAAATTTCCTAGAGATGTACACTCCACCATCTCCACCACGATCTGATCTTAAGCACTTTACTTTGTTTCTAGTTTCTCTTTCTACTTCTGCTACAAATTCTTTGAATACCTTCAATGCTTCACTTTTTCTTTCCAAACAATATACTTTTGCTTTTCTAGTATAATCATCAACGAAAGTAATGAATTACCTCTTTTTTGTATAGCTCCTAACATTGAGTGGTCCACACATATCTGTGTGTACAAGTTCCAATAGTGCTTCAGTCCGTTTAGTTTGTTTCTAAAATGGCAGCCTTGTGCTTTTTCCAAGCATGCATCCCCTGCAAATGAAATCCTTGTATTCTATTTTCTCGCTTATAATATATCCAGGCTTGCTCAATATTCGTGTGCCCAAGACGTTCATGCCAGGTTCTTAAATTTAAAACTATCACACTGTTAATTGTTGGCATATGTTCAGTCACATCCAATTCAAACAAGTCTCCAGCTCTTTTTGCCAAGCAACAAATTTTATTATCCTTTTCAACCATACAAAAGAGTTTTTCAAAAGATACTTTGAAAGCTAAATCCACTAACTGGCTCACTGAAATTAAATTTTTAACTATTCCAGGAACACATAGCACTTTTTCCAATTCTACTGGCTTTCCTTGTAAATTGTACAATTTCAGCATTCCTGCAACTTTAACTTCTTTGATTCTTCCATCTCCAAGCCTGATCCGTCTTGAAAACTGCTTCTCATCCTTCTTTGTAAGCAAATTTGAATCCCCTAGGATTGTTCTTTCAGCTCCTGAATCTACAACAAATGATGATTTAGAATCTTTATCTCTACTTGAAATACTAGAAAAAGCATTGATTACCTCTTCTTCAGAGTCACTTTCTTCATTTTCTTTCACAACAATATTTGTACTTGCTGGCATGATACCTTTGCCTTTTCCTTTCTCAACACCCCCTCCAATTACCTTTGCTCTTACCTCTTCCTCGACCTCTTTCAAGATCCCTTGGGCTGGGACACTTTGTAGACAAGTGTCCTATTCCACCACAAGTATAACATGTCTTTGTTGTTTGCTTCCATTTCGGACAATTAAATTTCAAATGTCCTACCTCTCCATAGCTATAGAGCCTATCTATTTCTGCCTTCAGCAGAATTCTTCCCCTTTTTCACCATCAGCACCTCGGCTGTATCCTCATCTTCTTCATCAACATCCTCCATAACATACTGCTCAATTTCTGTTCGGGCTATATGCTCAGCCTCCTCTCTTGTTTTAGCAACAATACGTATAAGCGTAGCCAAATGTTCAAACTTAGAGAACATTCTGGAGATGGCTAAAATCTGATGACTTTCTGACATGATTACACCAGCAGCCTCCAAGTCTGCACACAGTGAATCAAACCTTTGAAACATATTTATTAATGACACCTTCTCATCAAATTTAATTTTTCTAATCTCCTTTTCTAATACCTCTATCTGAGACGAGCTTTTATCTTGATATGTCTTTATTAAGTATTTCCAAGCACCTTTGGGATGGAAGTCTCTCAATTCCAGCATTATACTTGGTGCCACCTTGCACATAATAATTGCTTTAGCCTGCCCTACTTTCAGCTCTTCACTGAGCAAACCACTGCTAAGACTTCCTTCCTTTGATTTAGCAGTAGATTCACCTGATTTAGTAGATACTGTTTCACCTGTTGGAGTTGTTGCAGAACTGCTTGCTTCTTCTGCTACAGTAGCATTTCGCTCAATGATGTACCATAGTCCTTCATATTGCAGCACTTCTTTAACTTTCTCTTTCCATATTTGAAAGGCTCCAACACCCTGAAACACTTCAACTGATGCCAACAGAATTGCTCCAAACCTTGTGGACATTGTTAGATATGGCTTTGATACCAATGAAAGGATAATGGTTTATCTAACTACAGCTTATTCTTAAGCAAACAACTTCAACTAAAGTTTATTTATAAGAACTAACAACAATGTCACACAAAGGAATATTTATCACGAAGTATTTAGCATCAAAAACCAAAAATATGCAATGAACTCAGACTCAACTTTACTCTGCAATATCTGCCGACCTACGCCAACATTGGTGCCGATTCTGCTTATACATATAGTAGAGCACCATCGCTTTCCAGTGATCCTCTAATCTTCTTCATTGATAAATCTAACAAGTAGCTAGATCTTTGTTTTCGCAAGCACCTGTCCGCTATTTTTCATCGTCTCATATATTGCTATATCTGTATATAACCAATGGTCCTATAAGGTAACTTTGAATAATATTCACACTACAACATATAGTATTCAATGACACATCAATCTAGGTTAATTCACTAGGTTAATTCTTCAATAAATTCGCCAAAATACTGATAAAAAGAAATGGATTATTTAACATATTCGCCATTAAAATTAATCTTATTCTTCTTTACATTTGGTCGTCTGACGTGGCTGCCGGGTGGCGTGCTGCCACGTGGCGACGTCGTTGAATGACGTCGCGGAAGATCAATTAATTATTAAAAAAATCCCAAATACAAGAAACTAAGCATAAAAAAATTACATTAAATTCAATTAATATATTTCACGATATAATTTGCTCATTACAAAGTACATTGAGTCAATTCACCACAAATTAAAAGACTTAAAAATATTTGTATTTGTACAGTTTGTGTATATTTGTATTTGTACAGTTTGACAACAAACCTATTCCTGTCACGATTTTCCCCCAAACAACCCTTCGGGGCCGAACAGTAATACGCTTGCTGCGCCTTCTATTTGGGTCCCATAGGCCAATTGGTCTCCGTGGACGATAAAAACTCTATCCTATCCTATCCTATCCTATCCTATCCTATCCTATCCTATCCTATCCTATCCGGATCCTATCCTATCCTATCCTATCCTATCCTATCCTATCCGGATCCCTATCCTATCCCTATCCGGATCCTATCCTATCCTATCCTATCCTATCCTATCCTATCCTATCCTATCCTATCCTATCCTATCCTTTCCTTTCCTTTCCTATCCTATCCTATCCTATTCTATTCTGTTGACTCCTGCATCTATGGTAATATTCCCCTTACAGGTAAAATATTGGTTTGAACACATCTGTGTCAAACATAAGAGGTTTCTTGAGACCATGAAGCTGAATATGGTCTCCTTTGTTAGCAAGATCCTCAAATTTCATAGCTAGATTGTTTGCTGCATTTGAAGACCAAATGCGGCCTATTGCATATGATCTCTAATGCTGCTGGTTCTAAAAGTGCATATCTTTTGTTTAATAAACTGTACCTCATGTTGCAGGTGTAGAAGAAAAAAGGATGCCCAATCTACTTGGTCATTCATTTGTGCACCTAGAACCAGCACATGGACAATTGATTGGCTTATGGAGGTATTCTTAGGGTTTTTCGTATTGATGTTCTCTATAAGAATTTGAAATTTTTTCCCACAAATTTGTCTACTTGTCCCTAGCAATAATGACTGTATTAGGGTTCAAGTTCAGGTCAACCTATAAGACACACTAGAAGAAAACCCCTATGCTTGTAACGCTTTTTGATACGCTTTTTTGAACTAAAATAATATTATAATATAATTAAAAAATAGCGTTACAATGTTGATTTGATACGCGTTACGAATGATGGGGTCAATTGAAACGCGTAACGGATTTGTAACGCATAACAAGTTTGAAACGCGTCAATAATTTGCAATGCGTTTCAAAAGAATTAAAACAGAAACGCGTTTCAATATTGAAACGCATTGCAAATAACAATATTAAAGTAAAAAAATAAAAATCCTTGCAACGCGTTACAAGTTCATGAACCGTTACAAAAAAAAAAAAATTCGACGAATTAGTAAAAATAACAAAAAGAAAAATTTTATTAATTCAAAAGAAATACAATATTGTTTCAGCAAGCATAGCTGCCTGCTGCACCACTACCATCATGCTCATCATCATAATTTTGATGTGCATAAATATCATCTTGTTCAACGTTATTAGGTAGATCTTCATTATCAGCTTGTACTTCCATATCATCCAGAAGAAGCAATTGCTCAATAGCCTACACAAGAAAAATGATATAAAATTAAATTATGAATTCGTTACTAATTTCATAATCTAGAAAAAATTACCTTTCGATGTCGCTCCTCTACTGGCCAAATGCCATGCCTTGCTAGATGCTTTTGCATCTTACAGAAGTTGAGAGTACTGCTAAGACGAGATTCCTCTTCCGACGGAGGTCGATCATACATTTCATACTAGTAAATGAAAAAAAAGTGTAAGTACATACATAAATTGATACAAGTTAAGAATTTTGCTAACACATACAAATCGAGTACGAAATGTGACTTTGCCTCCACTCCCCCCCGGATTGCCCTTAACGTCCCTTTGCCTATAAATAAAATAATAGAAATCCAACAAACTTTAACTATAATATAGAGTAAGCATAAATTTACATTCAAAAGAATTTAATTAAACTCACGTTTGCGCATGACATTGTTGAGCATATTCTACTCTCTCACCCCGTTTCTTCCTTTGTCCCTCTCTCCAAAAGTGCTCCCATGCCTGACGATTATCCTCTAATTGTGGAGGACAGGTTGTAATTTTATCCTTGGCGATATCATCAATCAATCTAGATTTAAAAACCCTGCAAAAGTAGTTTTAAACATAATTAAAATATGTATTTAAACAAAGTTATAAATTTAACTCACCTAAAAGATCGTCCTATAATCCTCATGACTTCTCTTTTACTCCATCATTTCCGTGCCATTCCTCTAATCTCTCGAAGACCTATATCACACATGTAGAACTTTACCTTTAGCTTATTAAAAATCATCATCAATAAAAAAAAAAAAAATGAAACAACAATTACTTACTGCATCAATATGCTCCCGCCTTTGATGTTTCATGTCCAAATGCGGGTTCTTCCAGTATAATACTTCCTTTGCTACCCTACTTATATTTTTTGAAAATTCCATTGCACCTGCACCATAAGAAGGACAACCTAAGGAAGTGACTGCCAATGGAACTACTTTGCCTCGTGATCCCTCTTCAATAATGATGGTATCCGACGAATATTTAAACCGGCCAATCTGAAAGATAAACGTTCATTAGATGATTAAAATTCAATAAAGAATGTTAGCTTATGACATTAGAAATTTTAAGACATGGAAATAATATGACTAAAGCTATCCAATATTAAATCTTAAATGTTAACTCGCATCTTTAAAAGCTACAATTTCAATTCCATAAATAACTAAAATGCGACAATAAGTACTTACACGTGGATACTCAATCGGCACTTGCTCATCTGCAATTCTACTTCTCCTTCGTCCTGGTCCTCTTCCTTTTCTTGGACCAACTTCTGAGTCATTTATATCAACAGATTGAGAATCTCTAGAGTGTGTATGATCAGGAGTCCCAGCAAGTGGAGTGTTAGAAGGAGTGGGCAAGGAGGTTCTAGTGGCTACAGGATGTGACTGTGTGGGAGTGGTAGTGGTAGAAAGAGGACCATAATGATTTATATACCACTGACGATACGTAGCATTCATCATATACGCCCTTCTAATAGTTGTATTAGGTTCTGCAGCCATCACATCTGATGCTCGTAAATGCTCCTCTACTGATCCAGTAAACGTGCTTAAGATAACTTTAATAGCATAAGTGACAGGATCCTCCAAGACGTCGTCCATGTTATTTCCTATGAATGAAACACAATCAATAGGATAAACTGAAATAAAGAATCTTTTTACGAACACAATTAATATATATGAACTCTAACAAACTTAAACCAAAACTTAAGCTATATAAGTCCACAGATCAACAGTACGTACAATAGCCTTTTGATGATGGCCTGTTTAAAATTTGGTAGAATTATGTACTGTTGTGTCCCCATTGGCCTTGAAATGCTACGGTGGCACCGGAAAAAAGGTCAAAGAAGACTTGCTAACATGGTCAAAAAGCTCAAAGTTTATTATTTATTTTGGTTGCCCCTATTGAGTCGATTCGGGTTGGGGCAACCCTTGCATTTTGGGTGTATTCTGCTGTATATTCTGAAAGGATCCTTTATTAAAGGTTCCATATGTAGACGTCCTTCTTTACTTTCTTGCAAATTTTATCTTCCGCCCAATACAAAAAGCCAATGTAAAGTTCGGATTTGCATCTTTGCAGGCCTAAAAATACTCTGAAGACACTGCGACTGCAGAAGATTGGCAATGAGGAAGCAGAGTATATTGCAAGATCGTTGCAGAGTCCGCACTGCCAGTTACTTCACTTGGATCTGTTTGCCTCTTCCAATGAGGTGCTAATGGCTATAGCAAATTCTGTGGAAATGCCAAACTGCAAACTACAAGAACTGACCTATGAGGCAGAGTTTGATCTGAAGGAAGGCAAGGAAAGTTAGCTTGGAAGAAATAGCACAGTGCAGAACAAGGTTTATAATCAGCAAGTTCCAAAAGCATATTGATTTTTCAAAGGGCAACTTATTGCAATAGTAGAATGTAAAGGCTCCAAAATAAAAGACAGGATAAAACAGAGAATAAAAAGCCTATTTTATGAATTACAGAGTGTTCAGCATATGCAACAGTCTCCTCCCCTTTCTGATTGATGGCAAAATATTACCAGCATGCTCCATTAAGACTGTAATTTCAGAGTATCAAAGACAAAGTGGCGCCACAAGAATTAATATTGAAGCTGCAATTCAGCTTTTGGCTTCCAATGGCCTTATAATATATCATGCCAGATCTAGAATTGTGATTGGGGCTCCAGAGTTCTTAACTAGAGCTCTACATGCTTTGAAAAGCACATCCACCATCCAGGATTTCTCTGCCCGGGAAGACATTGCTGTGGGGCACGCAGATCAACAGTATGTACAATAGAAAATCTTCGGTTGTTCTTGCATGCAACTCTGTACTCTTAGTTTAAGACCAGATATTTGGTGATTAATTCATCTAATAAAAGTTTTTGTCAACGTTTCTGTCTGTTTGAACAAGTTGGTAGATCCAGCAAGTTGGCAGATCCAACTTGGGAATTGCTACAGGAATCTACAACATCTTTACAGGTCTTTTCTTTGGAGTTCCTATGCCTGTCCAACCCATGAAATCTATTGCGGCTGTGGCTATTACTGAAGAAAATCCCCTTACTGTGCCTCAGATTATGGCAGCAGGGCTCTGTGTGGCAGGGATTGTGTTTATGCTTGGTGTTACAAGACTTATTTGGGTCATTGATCGTCTGATTCCTCTGCCAGTTGTTAGGGGAATTAAGTTGTCTCAGGGTCTGTCATTTGCTACTCAGGCTGTCAAGTATGTTATGAGAAATCAGGATTTTGCAAAGGGCAAGGCTCAAGGACCAAGACCTTGGTTAGGGTTTGATGGTATCTTGCTTGCCATGGGTGTTCTAGTTTTTATAGTTGTTGTTAACGGATCTGGTACAGAGATGGCAGATCCATGTTGTTGCCCTGAAGACAATAGCAGAACAGCAGACTCAAACTCAAGAACTCAAGTTGGGTTTACTAGAGGCACAATTCCCCAGCTTCCTTTGACAATTTTAAACTCAGTGGTTGCAGTAACTAAGCTTTCAAGGGAAGACTGGGTAAACAGTGTTCAAGTGTCTGTAAGTGTAGGATTGATGAATCTAACAGGTTGTTGGATTGGTGCAATGCCAGTATGCCATGGTGCAGGAGGATTGGCAGGGCAGTACAGATTTGGAGCAAGAAGTGGATTGTCAGTGTTGATTCTAGGCATTGCAAAGCTTATTTTAGGGCTCGTGTTTGGAAGCTCGTGTTTACTTCAAAGAGACAACATTAAAAGCATTAAAGCATAGATAGAGCACTAACCTTTAGCTGCTTTGCAAAAACATTTGAATGGAAACTAAGAATGACCACTCAAGCGCACATGAGAACTTATGCTCGACAATCTGCAAACATCATATTTCATTACCTTATAATAGCAGCCAATGATAGTTACAAAGATCTTCATGTTCTGCTTTATTAAATCTAAGATTACATGTTTAGACTACCTGCAATGCACAGCACAACCAATGAACTTTCCCTTCATTTTTGCTTTGCCTCAAAGATTTCACGTTGTACATCCTGCCCTGAAACTCTTAAAGCTTGTTTTGACTCATTTGCAGTAAAGCCCAACAACGGTAGAATGGCCAAAGCTTCGTGAAAACTTGTAACTACAAGTACATCTAAAAGTGTCAGAGACCCGGCTGAGGGAAGAAGACAGTAGTAGCAGATGCCAACAAATCCCTATGCAAACAGAGAGCCTATGCAAACAGAAACTTACAATTTATAAATCAGGAATTTATGGATCCACAGTGATGGGCCTGATGAGCAATCGAGCAAATAAGGGCTGATGTTCATGCTCCACTATTCTTGCTCCACGGTTCTTCTACGAAATAGAAACATGACCTAAGTCTGCTGCATGCTGGTCGCTATGTTCGAATGTAAATGAACGATTTGATTTACCTTCTGTTGAAAACTGATTGCAGCAGCTTTGGGAGAAAAAAACGTCCCTGCCTGGATCACAGCCTGCTTCAAACGCCTGCTGCAGCGTACATTGTCTTCCCGCCCATTTGCACGCAAGCAATGGGTGCCAGGATTCGATAGAGCAAAAAAAAAATTTGATTACGAATCAAGGAGTTCAATGGTCGATGGTCGATATAGTATTTGGGTGGTCATGCATGCAATGAATAACGGTTTCAATATTTTAAACCATTAAAAAATGTTTAGTTCTACAATGTATGGCCTCCAATGTGGCGTAAATATCCATTTACCAAGATTTTTGTCCTCAATTCCGTATTTTTGGCTGGCTCTCTTATGTTATATTCTTTCTTTTTGGCCCAAGAGCATCCCGTGCGATTCATATTTATTTGGTGTTCAAAACATGTGCCGCATGCATTTATAGGTGTTCTTCCAACCATTTTTGTAGGCATACATACCATTAGGATTTTTTTATTATTATTATAAGTTTGTTCCTCGGGAGAGGATTTGTTTTCTAAAGAGAATTACATCTATGTTCTTGCAATTAGGGCTATTGAGCAAAAACCTTTAACAACTTCAAAAAACTACTGGTGAAATTTTTGTCTTTGTGTGTAAAGTTTTACATCCACTATCATACAATTTTCTTATAATACAAATTAAATTCCCCCTTAAACCCCCTTTTGTTTGGGTGCATATTCACACAGGGGGTGACGTAGGGCAGCGAGAGCCCTTATAATTATATTTTGCATGTACAAAATCAACACTATATAGTATATTGCATGAAATCTTATAGTATTTTTCAAATCTTGTTATACAGTATCACAATTTCTACACATTCATACCCCACAAACGAGGAATTTTGTGTGCGGTGTAGATTAAGGAATAAGAGGTGAATATACCTATCCAACAGCTCTCGTTGCCCGGAGTCACCCCCTGTGTGAATATGCACCCAAACAAAAGGGGGTTTAAGGGGGAATTTAATTTTAATGCGTGTAATGTAATGGTTTATGTTATAGGTTAAAAAATTTTTTTGCCCTTCGGGGCAATAGAATAGAATAGAATAGAATATGATTTTATCGTCCACGACTATGGCAATGAAAATTGTGTATGAATGTTGTGTACATATCTATAGGTTCTTGTGCCTAAGACATTGTGGCCTACAATATTGCCTTCATCAAATCAAACTGAGAATCTCAAGCGGAAGAACGCCAAAGCTATAGACGTCGCTCTTGGTGGTCAAATAATGAAGTCTGTAATATTCAGGATCTAGATAACCTAAGAAGAACGCCAAAGCTATAGACGTCGCTCTTGGTGGTCAAATAATGAAGTCTGTAATATTCAGGATCTAGATAACCTAATGTACCTGCAGGGAGTTCTGAAAGAACCTGCAGGAAGTTCTGAAAGAGGAGAGTTGCTGTCTGGAGGACCCAAAAGAGACAAGCCAAAGTCCGCCACCCGAGCATTCCATTCATCATCAAGAAGAATATTGGAAGACTTAATATCACGGTGGATAACGGGAGGACAAGCATATCCGTGTAAATATTGAAGACCTCTGGCTGCTTGAACTGCAATTTTAACCCTTCTAATCCAGCTGAGACGGCCCATCGTGGTTCGCCATGAAGATGCTCATGTAGGGTTCCATGTGCCATGAACTCATACACTAAAAGTGGCTCTCCATTTTCATCACAATACCCAAGCAGATTAAGCAAATGAGCATGATTCAAACGAGATAAAAGGTCCATTTCGTTGTAGAAAATCCTTTGAATCCTTGATGTTATATCTTTGGCATGGGGGCTCAGAGTAGCCCCCTTTTCTTCGCAACAACTTCGCCCATCCGCAAGGACCCCTTTAAAAGCACACACGAAAAACTCCCTCTTCCAATTTCACTTGCGTTTTGCAAATCCTCCAAAGAGTTTGTTCAATTTTGGGTACTTGAAAGACTCAGCCCTAGGAATTTTGAGCTCCTCCCGAGCCCAAACCTCGGCTTTACCCCTTGTGGAAAGAAGACCTAAATGATGCCCTTTAAGCTGCGGGGGCATGAACCACGACTTTTTAACAGACCCTTGTCTACTTGCGGCTGAGGTTCTCGGACGCCTGCGTGTCTATACCAGATTATTCCTACTAATGCAAGCAGGCCCACAACCAGACCTGCAGTGATCAATTCGCCAATGATAATGGGTGCTTGAAGGGATACACTTCTTTTCTTTCTAGTATGGCACTCAGATGGGCATCTCTGATGTTTACAATCGAACAATTATAAGTGCAAACTCGTCCCCCACGGACCAAAGGACTTGATTCGATCATCCCCTCTGGACAACCTTGGCTGCACGGAACGCATATTCCATTATTTGGGTCTGAACACAAGCTTCCTACCTTCCTAGATGCCTTAAAAACTACTTTATAGGTTCCCCTCTTGCACTCCGCCTTGCATACACCTGGAGACATGGAAATTGGAGGATAAGAAAGGATAGTTTGATCCCCAACATAAGGCTTGGAGACTCGCATCAATGCCGCAGGTGAAATAATCTCCTGCGACCAGAGAAAAAAAACTTTGATCTGCTGGTACAGGGGTTGCATTTGGCAGATTTAGGCCCCAACAAACTGGGGTATGATTTGCTGCTCTTAGACCACATTCGTGAAACTTTCCGCCTACGAAAGAAGAAAGAATGACATCCCCTGCTCCTTCTGAATCAAGACTTCTTCCCCAGCACAGAGTTCGTTTGCTTTCCTTCAAAATGCCACAGACATGGTACCTTTTGAACTTCGTAACTTGCATCAGACATGCATTAATTACCAGCTCCTTCGAATCCAAAAATCCCAACATGACACGGAAACCTCACTGTTTGCTTCACAAGAAATGCAAGGCAGAGAACCCACCTCAGAAAAAGAAAAACTGCTTTACTGCCGGATTTGCGAGGCAAGGAAAGAAGGCTTCAAGCAAATATCATTATAAGAGCACTTCGGGCGAAGAAAAGAATCCCAGCAACCCTAAAAAAACCCACAACCCTAAAAAAAAACCACAAATCACAAAAGAACCACAGGATTTGCCCCTTTTCTAAAATCAACGGCTAACAAAAGAGTGCACTCTAGAAATACTATTTAGTACACCTGGATGAATACGGCCACCAAATCATATGAAAACCTTAGAGAAAACAGTACAAAAACAGAAAAAAAAACCCCCTGTTATAATGCTAGACACAAACCATTAGCATACAACTAACATTATTAAGACAAACCATTGTATTTGACACATTTAAATTAAAATCCCCCTTAAACCCCCTTTGGTTTGGGTGCATATTCACACGGGGGGTTACGTAGGGCAGCGAGAGCCCCAAAAAATTTACAATACATGTACAAAATTAACACCATTAAGTACATTATCTCAAACCTTATAGTATTTTGCAAACCTTAATATACAGTATGCAAAAACTTGTACATGCATACCCCACAAACGAGGATCGTTATATACGGTCCAGATCTTGGAATAAAGGGCAAATATGCCCATCCGACAGCTCTCGTTGCCCGGAGTAACCCCCCGTGTGAATATGCACCCAAACCAAAGGGGGTTTAAGGGGGATTTTAATTTAAATGTGTCAAATACAATGGTTTGTCTTAATAATGTTAGTTGTATGCTAATGGTTTGTGTTAACTAAATTTTTTTTTGGCCCCTTCGGGGCCTCAAGGATGGTGTAAGGGTGTAGATATAGACATTACTTAATACTTTAATGATGGAATACTCTAATGATGTATCATAGCCTCACAAATCTAACAAACTAGAGGTGCTCAAATTATGGAAACAGAAACATTGCATAGAATTAGACATATAATATTATAAATAGAATTTATTAATAATGAACAAACAGTTAAATCCTCGTCGTTTTTTCTCTATGTTGCATACATCCATACATGCATATAGCTTTGGGTTAGGCAACCATTTATAATGGTAGAAAAGGCACAAGCTATCCAGAAGTGCTGCGGACATAAAAAGAGTAGCAAAATAATTGGTACATCTTCCGGAATGTTATACCAAACTATTCTGCAAATATAAAAAATGGCGAAGTAACTCCTTCATCAATCTTTGAAGTTACTACTATGCCGGTAGTGTCTCCGAGATGATTTCATCAGTCAAGTTCTCTTCATCAACAGGCATTAAGGCCCTGCACATCCTGCATCAGACAGCATTAGCATGACACGTGAAACCACCAATCACAAAACACCATTCCAGATTACCGTTATTATAACCGCCTGAAATTATCCACCAGGATTGCTGCTTCTAAGATCAAGAGAGGAATAAAAACTATTTTCAAGCTTATGATGGGAGTTCCAAAACCTAGACAAGTTTTTACAACTCATCAAACTGAACATGTCAGAGAAAATAAAAACCATAACAGCACAAAAATCAAGCAATAAAAAACAGCAGAACAGCACCAAATCAAGAAGTTGAGAATACGAGATCAAGAAGTTGAGAATACGAGACAGTTCATTCCACGAAGTAGTTATATGACACCATTATGGGGCTAAAAGATTGACAATGAAGTTCATGTTAGATTTTTTGCATACATGTACAACTTTTGATTAGGCGAAGGAATTACGTGATAAACCAGAGAACTAGTGGAACTTAAACCTCTCGCCTTCATTTTTCACAGTTTAGCATGATCACTACTGACTGAGTCATCTTCTCCTGGAAATACCAATGATAACCTGGAAATACTTGACTGAAATTTAATCTACCTTGATTGCTGTCAAGAAAGGCGCAGAGCAGCAACTCAAATGCAACCAGCAACGGAACTGCAATAACTGCATGACATGGAGCCCACTGAGAAAGAAAAAAACCAACATTATACTTCGACAGTGGTGAGCTTTCAAAAAATTCAAGCAGTTAAGAAAAAGGAAACTTAGGTTTGAAGGAACACACACATGGCCTTGTACAAGATATGGGTGTACAAAACCGACGTGAACAGAAGACTGTATCGAACAAAGCTTAGTGTAAACCATTTACTATTTTAAAAAATCCGTGGGAATATGCACAAATCCATGGAAACTTTCTCACCTTTCTGCAGAAATCAGAAGCAAAGGGAAGAAACCCCTTTTTCTTTATTTCGTTTATGCGGCCCCTGCCCTGCCCTGCCCTCCTGTAATCGCTAAAGCTGCCGGAACTGGAGCAAGAGAGCTAGCTCGCACTAGATGTGGGGAAGTTCCCATAAGCATGGCTCACAGGTTTTGGCCAAATAACTGCCCCGAATGGATGAGAAGCTGGTGCGGTTCTTCTGGAGACACTGCCGGATGCTGAAGGAATCCAATAAGTTCCCAACACATAACCCTAAAATGGGTTATCTCGAGGCTTGCATGTCGAGCAGAATATGATACTACAAGAAAATACAAATACAATAATAATATAATAAAGAAATATATGACATATTGGTCTAAACCATTGGAATTGGGCATCAAAATTAGTTTAAGCGTATGCGCACTCTAGATATACTAATTAGTATACCTCATCAAATACATCCATGAAATCATATAAAAACATTAGGAAAAAACGTACAAAAATACAAAAGAAACCCCCTGTTATAATGCTACATATTAATACAATTCATGCCTACACCTTTCACGCCACCGATACCACAACCACCTATGTTTAGGTGATTTCGGGGTATGGTATAACCATTAAAGTGACTTTCATTAAAGTTACACAATGTTGAACATTAACGTTGTAACTCCATTACACCTTTAAAGTCACTCTTAGTGTTTGCCCCACGTTTACATAAAGGCTCATTTGTTTCTTTTACCTTTGGGCTCCTCTTACCACGAATCTCGCGCCTCAGTTCCAGCGCCTTCGCCTTAGACTTTGGCCATCCCAACAACTCTTGACCTTGAAGCGCCCAGTTATGGACGCCAAACGGTTAGTCAAAGCCCCGCCATGGTTTCTTTACCTAGTTATGAGTCATCTCTTATAGTTAAATCATATATTTCTTGTAGTTAAATCATGGGCCGTGTCACATACCATCTACCTCAATTGCACGATTGCATCCGAAAGGTCAGAGTTACCCCAGGGCACATGGTTGCGAAGTAGACAATCGATCAAATACTCAGATTACCAAGTACATACTATCTTTACCCTATAGCACTAGGCTAGTAGTGCATTGAGCGAAAGGTTGACTAGTTGCCTATAGCAATTTGAGTTTGGCTTTCTTGGTCATAATACCTAGTTCCTACAGTAAGTTGGATGCTTTGGACTTATGCCCGGAGTTAGAACCCCATTCCGAGCTCGATAGTTTGGCCGAACTGGAGGAACAAGTCATTTTTCCGCCGTGCCCCTATGTCGAGAAAGGGGAAATTTGGGGATTGGCATATCCATGTGGTGGATGGCCAATTTTTTTTTCAGGGTCATTTCTTGGGACATAAGCTACCAGTTGAACGGTGGGATTAACAGATGGAGCTGTTTTGGTTCCCCGATAATTAAACCCTATTAAATCTGTAGGGTTTAGGATTTGGCAGCCTTCCCCACCTCTGAAGTTGTTGAGACCTTGCATGCAGGGTTCCCTCGAAGGTTTGAAGAGAGAACTCAAGAGGGAGAACGAAAAAACCCTCCCCATGCACCGGTTTCAAACTTGCCACGCAATGATGGCTAGTAACAAGCTGGACATCGTACGACTGTGCATGCCAGAAGGCTCGAAATGAGAGTTCGATTGCACGATTGCATCCGAAAGTTCGGAGTTATCCCAGGGCACATGGTTGCAAAGTAGACAATCGATCAAATATCCAGATTACCAAATACATACTATCTTTACACTATAGCACTAGGCTAGGTGTGCATTGAGCGAAAGGTTGACTAGCTGCCTATAGCAATTTGAGTTTGGCTTTGTTCGTCATAATACCTGGTTCCTACAGTAAGTTGGATGCTTTGGACTTATGCCCAGAGTTAGAACCCCATTCCGAGCTCGATAGTTTGGCCGAACTGGAGGAACAAGTCATTTTTCCGCCGTGCCCCTATGTCGAGAAAGGGGAAATTTGGGGATTGGCACATCCGTGTTGTGGATGGCCAATTTTTTTTTTCAGGGTCATGCAGGGCACATGCTTGCATGCAGGGCACATGGTTGCGAAGTAGACAATTGATCAAATACCCAGATTACCAAGTACATACTATCTTTACACTATAGCACTAGGCTAGGATTGCATTGAGCGAAAGGTTGACTAGTTGCCTATAGCAATTTGAGTTTGGATTTGTTCGTCATAATACCTGGTTCCTAGAGTAAGTTGGATGCTTTGGACTTATGCCCAGAGTTAGAACCCCATTCCGAGCTCGATAGTTTGGCCGAACTGGAGGAACAAGTCATTTTTTCCGTGCCCTATGTCGAGAAAGGGAAATTTGGGGATTATACATCCGTGTGGTGGATGGCCAATTTTTTTCGTGGTCATTTCTTGGGACATAAACTATTATCTGAACGGTGGGATTAACAGATAGAGCTATTTTGGTTCCCCGATAATTAAACCCTACTAAATCTGTAGGCTTTAGGATTTGGCAGCCTTTCCCACCTCTGAAGTTGTTGAGACCTTGCATGCAGGGTTCTCTCGAAGGTTTGAAGAGAGACCTCAAGAGCAAGAACGAAAAAACCCTCCCCATGCACCGGTTTCAAACTTGCCACGCAATGATGGCTAGTAACAAGCTGGACAACGTACGACTGTGCATGCCAGAAGGCTCGAAATGAGAGTTCAATTACATGATTGCATCTGAAAGGTCAGAGTTATCCCAGGGCACATGGTTGCAAAATAGACAATCGATCAAATATCCAGATTACCAAATACATACTATCTTTACACTATAGCACTAGGTTAGGCGTGCATTGAGCGAAAGGTTGACTAGCTGCCTATAGCAATTTGAGTTCGGCTTTGTTCGTCATAATACCTGGTTCCTACAGTAAGTTGGATGCTTTGGACTTATGCCCAGAGTTAGAACCCCATTCCGAGCTCGATAGTTTGGCCGAACTGGAGGAACAAGTCATTTTTCCGCCGTGCCCCTATGTCGAGAAAGGGGAAATTTGGGGATTGGCACATCCGTGTGGTGGATGGCCAATTTTTTTTTCAGGGTCATTTCTTGGGACATAAACTATTATCTGAACGGTGGGATTAACAGATAGAGCTATTTTGGTTCCCCGATAATTAAACCCTACTAAATCTGTAGGCTTTAGGATTTGGCAGCCTTTCCCACCTCTGAAGTTGTTGAGACCTTGCATGCAGGGTTCTCTCGAAGGTTTGAAGAGAGACCTCAAGAGGGAGAACGAAAAAACCCTCCCCATGCACCGGTTTCAAACTTGCCACGCAATGATGGCTAGTAACAAGTTGGACAACGTCTTTTGTGCATGCCGGAAGGCTCGAAATGAGAGTTCAATTACATGATTGCATCCAAAGGTCGAAGTTATCCTGGGGCACATGGTTGCAAAATAGACAATCGATCAAATATCCAGATTACCAAATACATACTATCTTTACACTATAGCACTAGGTTACGTGTGCATTGAGCGAAAGGTTGACTAGCTGCCTATAGCAATTTGAGTTCGGCTTTGTTCGTCATAATACCTGGTTCCTACAGTAAGTTGGATGCTTTGGACTTATGCCCAGAGTTAGAACCCCATTCCGAGCTCGATAGTTTGGCCGAACTGGAGGAACAAGTCATTTTTCCGCCGTGCCCCTATGTCGAGAAAGGGGAAATTTGGGGATTGGCACATCCGTGTTGTGGATGGCCAATTTTTTTTTTCAGGGTCATGCAGGGCACATGGTTGCGAAGTAGACAATTGATCAAATACCCAGATTACCAAGTACATACTATCTTTACACTATAGCACTAGGCTAGGATTGCATTGAGCGAAAGGTTGACTAGTTGCCTATAGCAATTTGAGTTTGGATTTGTTCGTCATAATACCTGGTTCCTAGAGTAAGTTGGATGCTTTGGACTTATGCCCAGAGTTAGAACCCCATTCCGAGCTCGATAGTTTGGCCGAACTGGAGGAACAAGTCATTTTTCCGTCGTGCCCCTATGTCGAGAAAGGGGAAATTTGGGGATTAGCACATCCGTGTGGTGGATGGCCAATTTTTTTTTTCAGGGTCATTTCTTGGGACATAAACTATTATCTGAACGGTGGGATTAACAGATAGAGCTATTTTGGTTCCCCGATAATTAAACCCTACTAAATCTGTAGGCTTTAGGATTTGGCAGCCTTTCCCACCTCTGAAGTTGTTGAGACCTTGCATGCAGGGTTCTCTCGAAGGTTTGAAGAGAGACCTCAAGAGGGAGAACGAAAAAACCCTCCCCATGCACCGGTTTCAAACTTGCCACGCAATGATGGCTAGTAACAAGCTGGACAACGTACGACTGTGCATGCCAGAAGGCTCGAAATGAGAGTTCAATTACATGATTGCATCCGAAAGGTCAGAGTTATCCCAGGGCACATGGTTGCAAAATAGACAATCGATCAAATATCCAGATTACCAAATACATACTATCTTTACACTATAGCACTAGGTTAGGTGTGCATTGAGCGAAAGGTTGACTAGCTGCCTATAGCAATTTGAGTTCGGCTTTGTTCGTCATAATACCTGGTTCCTACAGTAAGTTGGATGCTTTGGACTTATGCCCAGAGTTAGAACCCCATTCCGAGCTCGATAGTTTGGCCGAACTGGAGGAACAAGTCATTTTTCCGCCGTGCCCCTATGTCGAGAAAGGGGAAATTTGGGGATTGGCACATCCGTGTGGTGGATGGCCAATTTTTTTTTTCATGGTCATTTCTTGGGACATAAGCTATTACTTGAACGGTGGGATTAACAGATAGAGCTGTTTTGGTTCCCCGATAATTAAACCCTACTAAATCTGTAGGGTTTAGGATTTGGCAGCCTTCCCCACCTCTGAAGTTGTTGAGACCTTGCATGCAGGGTTCTCTCGAAGGTTTGAAGAGAGACCTCAAGAGGGAGAACGAAAAAACCCTCCCCATGCACCGGTTTCAAACTTGCCACGCAATGATGGCTAGTAACAAGCTGGACAACGTACGACTGTGCATGCCAGAAGGCTCGAAATGAGAGTTCGATTACACGATTGCATCCGAAAAGGTCGAGTTATCCCAGGGCACATGGTTGCGAAATAGACAATCGATCAAATATCCAGATTACCAAATACATACTATCTTTACACTATAGCACTAGGCTAGGTGTGCATTTTAAAGGTTGACTAGTCTGCCTATAGCAATTTGAGTTTGGCTTTGTTCGTCATAATACCTGGTTCCTACAGTAAGTTGGATGCTTTGGACTTATGCCCAGAGTTAGAACCCCATTCCGAGCTCGATAGTTTGGCCGAACTGGAGGAACAAGTCATTTTTCCGCCGTGCCCCTATGTCGAGAATGGGGAAATTTGGGGATTGGCACATCCGTCTGGTGGATGGCCAATTTTTTTTTTCAAGGTCATTTCTTGGGACATAATCTACCATTTGAACGGTGGGATTAACAGATGGAGCTGTTTTGGTTCCCCTATAATTAAACCCTATTAAATCTGTAGGGTTTAGGATTTGGCAGCCTTCCCCACCTCTGAAGTTGTTGAGAGCTTGCATGCAGGGTTTCCTCGAGGGTTTGAAGAGAGACCTCAAGAGGGAGAACGGAAAAACCCTCCCCATGCACCGGTTCCAAACTTGCCACGCAACGATGGCTAGTAAACAAGTGGACATCGCATTTGACGTGCATGCCAGAAGGCTTGAAATGACAGTTCGATTGCACGATTGCATCCGAAAGGTCAGAGTTATCCCATGGCACATGGTTGCGAAGTAGACAATCGATCAAATACCCAGATTACCAAATACATACTATCTTTATACTATAGCACTAGGCTAGGAGTGCATTGAGTTTAAAAGGTTGACTAGTTGCCCCTATGTCGCGGCCCCTATGTCGAGAAAGGGAAATTTGGGGTGCTTAAGCCAATAAATTGACCATGTAGGAATCGAACCCACAGATAACCATTTGGCCCTCCCTTGCCCGATCAAAATAGAAGAAACCTCTATATTGGGGTCAAGGTTTTGTCGAATGAGAATAAAACCAAAAGACTAAACAGCGGTAAGAACAAGAAAAAGAAGGGAGGAATGGGAGTTTTGGAGGGGGGAGAGAGGGGGGTGGGGGGTCTTTAATTTAGAATACCTCATTAGAATTTACATCTTGTATAAGTTCATCTCTTTCTTCAAGTGTTAAAAGCATCCCATCGACATTAATTGTCTCGTCCACAATGACAGCTTCTTCTTCAACATCAAGCATCACCTCTAATGTGATGCCAGGGTACATCTCTGTCTCATATGACTCATTGGTTGTGTCTTCTAGCAAGGTATTTGTCGATGGCCCTTCCATATTCTCATTCGTGTCATGCAATGATTCATCATCTTGGCCAACATTCACGTTATCATGTTCTCCTGATGTTGTATCTGATGTGCTTGCGAGTTCCACATCCAAATTATCATATACCCTTCTGGATCTAGGGTTCACATGGACAACATACAACCAATTGGGATCGCCTGTAGGGAAACAAATTAGAAAAACTTCCAACAGATTGTAGTATTAGAATCGAAAAATATAATACAAACTTCCAAAAGAAAATATTAAAAGAGAAAAACTATTAAATCCAAACATCTCACTTGTCGAGGGATGCAAGTACACTTGTTCACACTTCTCGGGATACACATAAGGCTCTTTTTTCATCTGGTATAGTCCTTCGATGCGTTTATAGCACAAAGATCATTATTGTCTCTTGAACGATTGGCATCCCCCCCCGTAAAAAATGACATCATACCACCTAACTTTGAAAATAACTTTTGTAAATTTGGTATAGTCAAGCTCTATTATCTCCTGTATCTTCCCCACATAATCAATATCGGCATCTACAAAGTTCTTGTCCTTTGCACTTGCTCGACTTGATACTGTGAACATAGATGAGACAGCAGAATCAAATGTGAAACGTGATTTGTCCCTTCGACTCTCGATACGAAAATGTCTTCCATTGTGTATGTATCCATTGTATTTAGTGACCTATCAATTGGCATAAGATCAGAGCATACATAAGAATTGAATTAAACTAAGAAAATACTAGCAACCACTAGATATACCTTTTGACTAGCTCCAAATGCGATTTGCTTCTCTTCGTCACTTATTGGTGTCCCCCTTTTGGCTTCATCCAATATAGTATCCAACAACCACTTAGAAGATATTTTATCGGGTAGTTGTTGTAGCTCGGGAGGAAATGGGCCCCTATGAGAACGACGCCAATCTTGACGTTGGAGCTCAATGCATTCTCTAGCCTCTTTATATTTTTGCATCCATTTTGTCATACATTGCTCATTACTTACAATGTAGTCCCTTATTGCTGACATCTCATTGTAGGCCAATGTATAAGTTGTTCCCTTGTTGTATAGCCTACCGTCACACTCATCAGGTGCTAGAAGCTTCAATTCTTCTTTATCTCTTGAGTTCAGATAAGGACAAACTGCAAATCTACAATCTTGAGCAATCCAACCCTCGGCCATGCTCCCTTCAGGTCTTGCTAATTGACGAACAAAATCTTTGAGCACCTTCATAAATCGTTCGAGAAAAAACATCCATCGATATGATACTGGACCAGCCCACTCGATATCATCGACAAGATGAACAATTAAATGCACTTGGATGTCAAAAAAGCTAGTGGGAAATCGTTTTTCAAATAAGCACAATACTTCAGCTGCTAATTCTCTCATTCCTGGTAGGTCATTGATGGTAATCTCCCTTAATGACAACCACCTACAACATGGTATAACATGAACATAAGCGAATTATTAACTATGAGAAGGTACAAGTGCTATACCTGCATAGTTTGGCTAGCTTGAAGATGGGTTCACAAATGTTTGAAGGTAGAGTACCTGGTAGAACAATTGGCAAGTACTCCTACATGCAAGAAAGAGTGAAGTTAAAAACAAACATCAATGAGTATAATAAGTGTGCATAACTTACCTCTAGTAACTTGTGAAAGTCATGTGACTTGAGTCCTTGGAGCTTACCATCCTTTGTCCAACATTTGCGCATGGAAGATGAGTAACCAGTTGGAGTACGTAGCGATTTTAACGAAGCACACACCTTTTGATAGTCACCCTTTGTTAGAACCCATGGAGGTGGTTTGTTTGATCTCATCCAAGCACATTGTGCAGGCTTGACTTGAAGTTGGTCTGCCCTTGCTCCTTCAGTGTCTTTCTCTCCCGTAATGTGCTTCCATATTGATTCTGACACATTTTTTATTATGTGCATGGGATCTAATAGGCTCGTGAACTTTAATTCGGTCCAATATGGCAATTGATAAAATCTTGAAAGCCACTTCATGCCATCAGGAGGATCCATCACAATATCATCAGGTCCTTCACACACCCCCTCATTGAATGCATCAATCCATGCTCTCTCTTCAACATTACTCCACAACTTAAACCAATCTTTTGAGGTCATTGACTTTTGTGGCACGTTGGTTTCAACTCTTCTTGACCTCAATGGATGATGTTCTGGAAGAAATTTATCGTGACCCTCAAAAACCATCTTCCTCATTTCTTTGGAGTAACGAGCCGTAACCTTCTCACCACAACGCACACATGCACACTTGCCTTTTGTTTGGAGTCCTACATTTCAATCGTGAAGGTCTTAAAATGTTGTATCCGCGACCACGCCGCCAAATTGTAAATGGCTATTTAACCACGCACCTGTACATACGGTGAGGCCTGGGTAGTCATGCATTGTCCACATCAAAATACCCCTCAAGATGAAGTTTTGTCCCGTAAATTTTGTCCTAGAAGCATCAACCATTGGCACTCCATCCCATAGTTGTAAAAGCTCATCAACTAACGGAGAAAGGTACACATCAAAATTCGTTGGTTGGGAAGGCCCTTTGTTATATGCACAATCAATGTTAGTCGATTTCAAAAAAATATTAAATTTATATTAAAGCAAATACCTGGAATGATCATGACCAACATTATGTGGCTACGCTTTTTGGATTCATCTGGTGGAATATTGTAATTTACAAGCATTACTGGCCAGGTTGACCAAGAGGCTGCTCGTTGTGAAAATGGATTGAAGCCATCATTTGCCAACCCCATACGAATGTGCCTAGGTTCGGGTTTGAAAAAATCGGACCATGTCTCCTCTATAAATTTCCATGCCCTAGAATCTGCAGGATAACGCATAATCCCGTCCTTGCTACGGTGGTGTGCATGCCATGTCATGAGAGCAGCCTTTTCTTTCATTCTAAATATGTGCTTCATCTTTGGAATGATAGGAAAGTAACGTAATACTTTAGCGGGGACTTTATCACTCTGAAATCCATCCTTATACCTTCCTGATCCACATATGGGGCAACTGGTATAGTCCTTATTATCTTTATAATATAAAATGCATTCATTAGGACACACGTGAATGCTTTCATACTCAAAACCAAGCGCCTTGATTAGTTTGCGTGCATCTTGCCGACTTTTAGGCATGTTATTTCCTTCTGGCAATAATTTTCCTATAAACCTGCATTCTATATATTAGTAAATAATACAAAACTATGAGAATGGATACAAAGGAAGAGAGACGTACTTGAGTATAGTGTCAATAGCTATATTGGATATCTTGTACTGAGCTTGAATGCTGAGTATTGATAGATTGACTGACAACCGCGATATTGTACAACCTTCATACAATTTTGCTGAAGCCTCCTTCATGATGTATTCATCAACATATTGTGTTGGATATTCTTGATCATTATTGTCATTAGTTGCATCGTCATGATGCTCCATATGTGTGTGTGTGTTCACATCTTCCATGAGTTGCTCAAAAGTTGCAAAATCTTCTATAAGGTTGCGTGCAGTCTCATCATATGCATTGTCAATAGTAGCTGGTTCATCTCTTGCATTCTCAATTAATGGTGGGTTAGGTCTTTGGCTTGGAATAATCACCGGATTTTCCTTTATGATCCTATCTTTCGATGCAAGTTGTTTTTGCATATTCGATGCCCATCCTCTCTCTAAAAAATAAGACTATTAGTACATAATACTAATATGAAACCCAAAGACCAATAAGTTTTTCAATTTATAGTGAATAATTAAGATGTTGCATAGCGATATGAAATCTAACATACATATCAAGCATAATACACATTATTCTAAAATTCAAAGTATAAAAGATTTAAAAGACATGACAAGATGTAAGACAATGTCCTTCATTACACTAAAGCTTTAGAATCAAGTTTAGTTCACAATTGATAATCTTGATTTTTCAATCACTAACAAATTGTGGAGGAACATCTGTTCGTATTGGATAATCTAGAATCAACTCTTCACCTTTGAAAAGACTTCTTATAGCCATCACCATGACAAAACTATGACATTTTCCTGCCATATAAGGTTCTTGGTCATTATTTCTTTCTTCAAACACACAATTCACTAGAGTTTTATTCCCTCCGCAACTATTGATTAATCCTGCTATATTCCCATGTTCTTCTGGTCGACCATCAATATAGGTCCTTAAATTGTCCTCTTGTACTCCACTCATATCCATGGAAGCAGCGCCTTCGCCTTAGACTTTCATTAAAGTGACTTTCATTAAAGTTACACAATGTTGAACATTAACGTTGTAACTCCATTACACCTTTAAAGTCACTCTTACTGTTTGCCCCACGTTTACATAAAGGCTCATTTGTTTCTTTTACCTTTGGGCTCCTCTTACCACGAATCTCGCGCCCGCCGGTTCAAATAGCCTTCGCCTTAGACTTTGGCCATCCCAACAACTCTTGACCTTGAAGCGCCCAGTTATGGACGCCAAACGGTTAGTCAAAGCCCCGCCATGGTTTCTTTACCTAGTTATGAGTCATCTCTTATAGTTAAATCATATATTTCTTGTAGTTAAATCATGGGCCGTGTCACATACCATCTACCTCAATTGCACGATTGCATCCGAAAGGTCAGAGTTACCCCAGGGCACATGGTTGCGAAGTAGACAATCGATCAAATACTCAGATTACCAAGTACATACTATCTTTACCCTATAGCACTAGGCTAGTAGTGCATTGAGCGAAAGGTTGACTAGTTGCCTATAGCAATTTGAGTTTGGCTTTCTTGGTCATAATACCTAGTTCCTACAGTAAGTTGGATGCTTTGGACTTATGCCCGGAGTTAGAACCCCATTCCGAGCTCGATAGTTTGGCCGAACTGGAGGAACAAGTCATTTTTCCGCCGTGCCCCTATGTCGAGAAAGGGGAAATTTGGGGATTGGCATATCCATGTGGTGGATGGCCAATTTTTTTTTCAGGGTCATTTCTTGGGACATAAGCTACCAGTTGAACGGTGGGATTAACAGATGGAGCTGTTTTGGTCCCGATAATTAAACCCTATTAAATCTGTAGGGTTTAGGATTTGGCAGCCTTCCCCACCTCTGAAGTTGTTGAGACCTTGCATGCAGGGTTCCCTCGAAGGTTTGAAGAGAGAACTCAAGAGGGAGAACGAAAAAACCCTCCCCATGCACCGGTTTCAAACTTGCCACGCAATGATGGCTAGTAACAAGCTGGACATCGTACGACTGTGCATGCCAGAAGGCTCGAAATGAGAGTTCGATTGCACGATTGCATCCGAAAGTTCGGAGTTATCCCAGGGCACATGGTTGCAAAGTAGACAATCGATCAAATATCCAGATTACCAAATACATACTATCTTTACACTATAGCACTAGGCTAGGATTGCATTGAGCGAAAGGTTGACTAGTTGCCTATAGCAATTTGAGTTTGGCTTTGTTCGTCATAATACCGGTTCCTACAAGAAGTTGGAGGCTTTGGACTTATGCCAGAGTTAGAACCCCATTCCGAGCTCGATAGTTTGGCCGAACTGGAGGAACAAGTCATTTTTCCGCCGTGCCCCTATGTCGAGAAAGGGGAAATTTGGGGATTGGCACATCCGTGTTGTGGATGGCCAATTTTTTTTCAGTGTCATGCAGGGCACATGCTTGCATGCAGGGCACATGGTTGCTAAGTAGACAATTGATCAAATACCCAGATTACCAAGTACATACTATCTTTACACTATAGCACTAGGCTAGGATTGCATTGAGCGAAAGGTTGACTAGTTGCCTATAGCAATTTGAGTTTGGATTTGTTCGTCATAATACCTGGTTCCTAGAGTAAGTTGGATGCTTTGGACTTATGCCCAGAGTTAGAACCCCATTCCGAGCTCGATAGTTTGGCCGAACTGGAGGAACAAGTCATTTTTCCGCCGTGCCCCTATGTCGAGAAAGGGGAAATTTGGGGATTAGCACATCCGTGTGGTGGATGGCCAATTTTTTTTTTCAGGGTCATTTCTTGGGACATAAACTATTATCTGAACGGTGGGATTAACAGATAGAGCTATTTTGGTTCCCCGATAATTAAACCCTACTAAATCTGTAGGCTTTAGGATTTGGCAGCCTTTCCCACCTCTGAAGTTGTTGAGACCTTGCATGCAGGGTTCTCTCGAAGGTTTGAAGAGAGACCTCAAGAGGAAGAACGAAAAAACCCTCCCCATGCACCGGTTTCAAACTTGCCACGCAATGATGGCTAGTAACAAGCTGGACAACGTACGACTGTGCATGCCAGAAGGCTCGAAATGAGAGTTCAATTACATGATTGCATCTGAAAGGTCAGAGTTATCCCAGGGCACATGGTTGCAAAATAGACAATCGATCAAATATCCAGATTACCAAATACATACTATCTTTACACTATAGCACTAGGTTAGGTGTGCATTGAGCGAAAGGTTGACTAGCTGCCTATAGCAATTTGAGTTCGGCTTTGTTCGTCATAATACCTGGTTCCTACAGTAAGTTGGATGCTTTGGACTTATGCCCAGAGTTAGAACCCCATTCCGAGCTCGATAGTTTGGCCGAACTGGAGGAACAAGTCATTTTTTCGCCGTGCCCCTATGTCGAGAAAGGGGACATTTGGGGATTGGCACATCCGTGTGGTGGATGGCCAATTTTTTTTTTCACGGTCATTTCTTGGGACATAAGCTATTACTTGAACGGTACAGATAGAGCTGTTTTGGTTCCCCGATAATTAAACCCTACTAAATCTGTAGGGTTTAGGATTTGGCAGCCTTCCCCACCTCTGAAGTTGTTGAGACCTTGCATGCAGGGTTCTCTCGAAGGTTTGAAGAGAGACCTCAAGAGGGAGAACGAAAAAACCCTCCCCATGCACCGGTTTCAAACTTGCCACGCAATGATGGCTAGTAACAAGCTGGACAACGTACGACTGTGCATGCCAGAAGGCTCGAAATGAGAGTTCGATTACACGATTGCATCCGAAAGGTCAGAGTTATCCCAGGGCACATGGTTGCGAAATAGACAATCGATCAAATATCCAGATTACCAAATACATACTATCTTTACACTATAGCACTAGGCTAGGTGTGCATTGAGCGAAAGGTTGACTAGCTGCCTATAGCAATTTGAGTTTGGCTTTGTTCGTCATAATACCTGGTTCCTACAGTAAGTTGGATGCTTTGGACTTATGCCCAGAGTTAGAACCCCATTCCGAGCTCGATAGTTTGGCCGAACTGGAGGAACAAGTCATTTTTCCGCCGTGCCCCTATGTCGAGAATGGGGAAATTTGGGGATTGGCACATCCGTCTGGTGGATGGCCAATTTTTTTTTTCAAGGTCATTTCTTGGGACATAATCTACCATTTGAACGGTGGGATTAACAGATGGAGCTGTTTTGGTTCCCCTATAATTAAACCCTATTAAATCTGTAGGGTTTAGGATTTGGCAGCCTTCCCCACCTCTGAAGTTGTTGAGAGCTTGCATGCAAGGTTTCCTCGAGGGTTTGAAGAGAGACCTCAAGAGGGAGAACGGAAAAACCCTCCCCATGCACCGGTTCCAAACTTGCCACGCAACGATGGCTAGTAACAAAGCTGGACATCGTTAATCGTGCATGCCAGAAGGCTTGAAATGACAGTTCGATTGCACGATTGCATCCGAAAGGTCAGAGTTATCCCATGGCACATGGTTGCGAAGTAGACAATCGATCAAATACCCAGATTACCAAATACATACTATCTTTATACTATAGCACTAGGCTAGGAGTGCATTGAGCGAAAGGTTGACTAGTTGCCCCTATGTCGTGCCCCTATGTCGAGAAAGGGGAAATTTGGGGTGCTTAAGCCAATAAATTGACCATGTAGGAATCGAACCCACAGATAACCATTTGGCCCTCCCTTGCCCGATCAAAATAGAAGAAACCTCTATATTGGGGTCAAGGTTTTGTCGAATGAGAATAAAAACCAAAAGACGAACAGCAGTAAGAACAAGAAAAAGAAGGGAGGAATGGGAGTTTTGGAGGGGGAAGAGGGGGGGTGGGGGGGTCTTTAATTTAGAATACCTCATTAGAATTTACATCTTGTATAAGTTCATCTCTTTCTTCAAGTGTTAAAAGCATCCCATCGACATTAATTGTCTCGTCCACAATGACAGCTTCTTCTTCAACATCAAGCATCACCTCTAATGTGATGCCAGGGTACATCTCTGTCTCATATGACTCATTGGTTGTGTCTTCTAGCAAGGTATTTGTTGATGGCCCTTCCATATTCTCATTCGTGTCATGCAATGATTCATCATCTTGGCCAACATTCACGTTATCATGTTCTCCTGATGTTGTATCTGATGTGCTTAACTGAGTTCCACATCCAAATTATCATATACCCTTACGGATCTAGGGTTCACATGGACAACATACAACCAATTGGGATGCTTTGTAGGGAAACAAATTAGAAAAACTTCCAACAGATTGTAGTATTAGAATCGAAAAATATAATACAAACTTCCAAAAGAAAATATTAAAAGAGAAAAACTATTAAATCCAAACATCTCACTTGTCGTAGGATGCAAGTACACTTGTTCACACTTCTCAGGATACACATAAGGCTCTTTTTCATCTGGTATAGTCCTTCGTGCGTTTATAGCACAAAGATCATTATTGTCTCTTCGAACAGTGGCATCCCTCCCGCGTAAAATGACATCATACCACCTAACTTTGAAAATAACTTTTGTAAATTTGGTATAGTCAAGCTCTATTATCTCCTGTATCTTCCCCACATAATCAATATCGGCATCTACAAAGTTCTTGTCCTTTGCACTTGCTCGACTTGATACTGTGAACATAGATGAGACAGCAGAATCAAATGTGAAACGTGATTTGTCCCTTCGACTCTCGATACGAAAATGTCTTCCATTGTGTATGTATCCATTATATTTAGTGACCTATCAATTGGCATAAGATCAGAGCATACATAAGAATTGAATTAAACTAAGAAAATACTAGCAACCACTAGATATACCTTTTGACTAGCTCCAAATGCGATTTGCTTCTCTTCGTCACTTATTGGTGTCCCCCTTTTGGCTTCATCCAATATAGTATCCAACAACCACTTAGAAGATATTTTATCGGGTAGTTGTTGTAGCTCGGGAGGAAATGGGCCCCTATGAGAACGACGCCAATCTTGACGTTGGAGCTCAATGCATTCTCTAGCCTCTTTATATTTTTGCATCCATTTTGTCATACATTGCTCATTACTTACAATGTAGTCCCTTATTGCCGACATCTCATTGTAGGCCAATGTATAAGTTGTTCCCTTGTTGTATAGCCTACCGTCACACTCTCATCGGTGCTAGAAGCTTCAATTCTTCTTTATCTCTTGAGTTCAGATAAGGACAAACTGCAAATCTACAATCTTGAGCAATCCAACCCTCGGCCATGCTCCCTTCAGGTCTTGCTAATTGTGAACAAAATCTTTGAGCACCTTCATAAATCGTTCGAGAAAAAACATCCATCGATATGATCTTTGGATCAGCCCCTTTCGATATCATCGACAAGATGAACAATTAAATGCACTTGGATGTCAAAAAGCTAGTGGGAAATCGTTTTCAAATAAGCACAATACTTCAATTTGCTAATTCTCTCATTCCTGGTAGGTCATTGATGGTAATCTCCCTTAATGACAACCACCTACAACATGGTATAACATGAACATAAGCGAATTATTAACTATGAGAAGGTACAAGTGCTATACCTGCATAGTTTGGCTAGCTTGAAGATGGGTTCACAAATGTTTGAAGGTAGAGTACCTGGTAGAACAATTGGCAAGTACTCCTACATGCAAGAAAGAGTGAAGTTAAAAACAAACATCAATGAGTATAATAAGTGTGCATAACTTACCTCTAGTAACTTGTGAAAGTCATGTGACTTGAGTCCTTGGAGCTTACCATCCTTTGTCCAACATTTGCGCATGGAAGATGAGTAACCAGTTGGAGTACGTAGCGATTTTAACGAAGCACACACCTTTTGATAGTCACCCTTTGTTAGAACCCATGGAGGTGGTTTGTTTGATCTCATCCAAGCACATTGTGCGAGCTTGACTTGAAGTTGGTGCGCCCTTGCTCCTTGGTGTCTTTCTCTCCGTAATGTGCTTCCATATTGATTCTGACACATTTTTTATTATGTGCATGGGATCTAATAGGCTCGTGAACTTTAATTCGGTCCAATATGGCAATTGATAAAATCTTGAAAGCCACTTCATGCCATCAGGAGGATCCATCACAATATCATCAGGTCCTTCACACACCCCCTCATTGAATGCATCAATCCATGCTCTCTCTTCAACATTACTCCACAACTTAAACCAATCTTTTGAGGTCATTGACTTTTGTGGCACGTTGGTTTCAACTCTTCTTGACCTCAATGGATGATGTTCTGGAAGAAATTTATCGTGACCCTCAAAAACCACCTTCCTCATTTCTTTGGAGTAACGAGCCGTAACCTTCTCACCACAACGCACACATGCACACTTGCCTTTTGTTTGGAGTCCTACATTTCAATCGTAAGGTCTTAAAATGTTGTATCCGCGACCACGTCAAATTGTAAATGGCTATTTAACCACGCACCTGTACATACGGTGAGGCCTGGGTAGTCATGCATTGTCCACATCAAAATACCCCTCAAGATGAAGTTTTGTCCCGTAAATTTTGTCCTAGAAGCATCAACCATTGGCACTCCATCCCATAGTTGTAAAAGCTCATCAACTAACGGAGAAAGGTACACATCAAAATTCGTTGGTTGGGAAGGCCCTTTGTTATATGCACAATCAATGTTAGTCGATTTCAAAAAAATATTAAATTTATATTAAAGCAAATACCTGGAATGATCATGACCAACATTATGTGGCTACGCTTTTTGGATTCATCTGGCGGAATATTGTAATTTACAAGCATTACTGGCCAGGTTGACCAAGAGGCTGCTCGTTGTGAAAATGGATTGAATCCATCTGTTGCCAACCCCATACGAATGTGCCTAGGTTCAGTTGCAAAATCGGACCATGTCTCCTCTATAAATTTCCATGCCCTAGAATCTGCAGGATAACGCATAATCCCGTCCTTGCTACGGTGAGCAGCCTTTTCTTTCATTCTAAATATGTGCTTCATCTTTGGAATGATAGGAAAGTAACGTAATACTTTAGCGGGGACTTTATCACTCTGAAATCCATCCTTATACCTTCCTGATCCACATATGGGGCAACTGGTATAGTCCTTATTATCTTTATAATATAAAATGCATTCATTAGGACACACGTGAATGCTTTCATACTCAAAACCAAGCGCCTTGATTAGTTTGCGTGCATCTTGCCGACTTTTAGGCATGTTATTTCCTTCTGGCAATAATTTTCCTATAAACCTGCATTCTATATATTAGTAAATAATACAAAACTATGAGAATGGATACAAAGGAAGAGGCGTACTTGAGTATAGTGTCAATAGCTATATTGGATATCTTGTCTTGAGCTTGAATCTTTGAGTATTGATAGATTGATTGACAACCGCGATATTGTACAACCTTCATACAATTTTTTTTGAAGCCTCCTTCATGATGTATTCATCAACATATTGTGTTGGATATTCTTGATCATTATTGTCATTAGTTGCATCGTCATGATGCTCCATATGTGTGTGTGTGTTCACATCTTCCATGAGTTGCTCAAAAGTTGCAAAATCTTCTATAAGGTTGCGTCTTGATCTCATCATATGCATTGTCAATAGTAGCTGGTTCATCTCTTGCATTCTCAATTAATGGTGGGTTAGGTCTTTGGCTTGGAATAATCAGGATTTTCCTTTATGATCCTATCTTTTCGATGCAAGTTGTTTTGCGAGACATTCGATGCCCATCCTCTCTCTTAAAAAATAAGACTATTAGTACATAATACTAATATGAAACCCAAAGACCAATAAGTTTTTCAATTTATAGTGAATAATTAAGATGTTGCATAGCGATATGAAATCTAACATACATATCAAGCATAATACACATTATTCTAAAATTCAAAGTATAAAAGATTTAAAAGACATGACAAGATGTAAGACAATGTCCTTCATTACACTAAAGCTTTAGAATCAAGTTTAGTTCACAATTGATAATCTTGATTTTTCAATCACTAACAAATTGTGGAGGAACATCATTTTCGTATTGGATAATCTAGAATCAACTCTTCACCTTTGAAAAGACTTCTTATAGCCATCACCATGACAAAACTATGACATTTTCCTGCCATATAAGGTTCTTGGTCATTATTTCTTTCTTCAAACACACAATTCACTAGAGTTTTATTCCCTCCGCAACTATTGATTAATCCTGCTATATTCCCATGTTCTTCTGGTCGACCATCAATATAGGTCCTTAAATTGTCCTCTTGTACTCCACTCATCTCCATGGAAGCAGCGCCTTCGCCTTAGACTTTCATTAAAGTGACTTTCATTAAAGTTACACAATGTTGAACATTAACGTTGTAACTCCATTACACCTTTAAAGTCACTCTTACTGTTTGCCCCACGTTTACATAAAGGCTCATTTGTTTCTTTTACCTTTGGGCTCCTCTTACCACGAATCTCGCGCCTCAGTTCCAGCGCCTTCGCCTTAGACTTTGGCCATCCCAACAACTCTTGACCTTGAAGCGCCCAGTTATGGACGCCAAACGGTTAGTCAAAGCCCCGCCATGGTTTCTTTACCTAGTTATGAGTCATCTCTTATAGTTAAATCATATATTTCTTGTAGTTAAATCATGGGCGTGTCACATACCATCTACCTCAATTGCGATTGCATCGAGAAGGTCGAGTTACCCCAGGGCACATGGTTGCGAAGTAGACAATCGATCAAATACTCAGATTACCAAGTACATACTATCTTTACCCTATAGCACTAGGCTAGTAGTGCATTGAGCGAAAGGTTGACTAGTTGCCTATAGCAATTTGAGTTTGGCTTTCTTGGTCATAATACCTAGTTCCTGATGAAGTTGGATGCTTTGGACTTATGCGGGAGTTAGAACCCCATTCCGAGCTCGATAGTTTGGCGAACTGGAGGAACAAGTCATTTTTCATGGTGCCCCTATGTCGAGAAAGGGGAAATTTGGGGATTGGCATATCCATGTGGTGGATGGCCAATTTTTTTTTCAGGGTCATTTCTTGGGACATAAGCTACCAGTTGAACGGTGGGATTAACAGATGGAGCTGTTTTGGTCCCGATAATTAAACCCTATTAAATCTGTAGGGTTTAGGATTTGGCAGCCTTCCCCACCTCTGAAGTTGTTGAGACCTTGCATGCAGGGTTCCCTCGAAGGTTTGAAGAGAGAACTCAAGAGGGAGAACGAAAAAACCCTCCCCATGCACCGGTTTCAAACTTGCCACGCAATGATGGCTAGTAACAAAGTTTGGACATCGATGCGTATGCATGCGGAAGGCTCGAAATGAGAGTTCGATTGCACGATTGCATCCGAAAGTTCGGAGTTATCCCAGGGCACATGGTTGCAAAGTAGACAATCGATCAAATATCCAGATTACCAAATACATACTATCTTTACACTATAGCACTAGGCTAGGTGTGCATTGAGCGAAAGGTTGACTAGCTGCCTATAGCAATTTGAGTTTGGCTTTGTTCGTCATAATACCTGGTTCCTACAGTAAGTTGGAGGCTTTGGACTTATGCGAGTTAGAACCCCATTCGAGCTCGATAGTTTTGGCGGCGGAGGAACAAGTCATTTTTCCGACGTGCCCCTATGTCGAGAAAGGGGAAATTTGGGGATTGGCACATCCGTGTTGTGGATGGCCAATTTTTTTTTTCAGTGTCATGCAGGGCACATGCTTGCATGCAGGGCACATGGTTGCGAAGTAGACAATTGATCAAATACCCAGATTACCAAGTACATACTATCTTTACACTATAGCACTAGGCTAGGATTGCATTGAGCGAAAGGTTGACTAGTTGCCTATAGCAATTTGAGTTTGGATTTGTTAGGTCATAATACCACGGTTCCTAGAGTAAGTTGGATGCTTTGGACTTATGCCCAGAGTTAGAACCCCATTCCGAGCTCGATAGTTTGGCCGAACTGGAGGAACAAGTCATTTTTCCGCCGTGCCCCTATGTCGAGAAAGGGGAAATTTGGGGATTAGCACATCCGTGTGGTGGATGGCCAATTTTTTTTTTCAGGGTCATTTCTTGGGACATAAACTATTATCTGAACGGTGGGATTAACAGATAGAGCTATTTTGGTTCCCCGATAATTAAACCCTACTAAATCTGTAGGCTTTAGGATTTGGCGAGCCTTTCCCACCTCTGAAGTTGTTGAGACCTTGCATGCAGGGTTCTCTCGAAGGTTTGAAGAGAGACCTCAAGAGGGAGAACGAAAAAACCCTCCCCATGCACCGGTTTCAAACTTGCCCGCCAATGATGGCTAGTAACAAAATTTGGACAACGTCTGTTGTGCATGCGAAGGCTCGAAATGAGAGTTCAATTACATGATTGCATCCGAAAGGTCAGAGTTATCCCAGGGCACATGGTTGCAAAATAGACAATCGATCAAATATCAGTTACCAAATACATACTATCTTTACACTATAGCACTAGGTTAGGTGTGCATTGAGCGAAAGGTTGACTATTTGCCTATAGCAATTTGAGTTCGGCTTTGTTCGTCATAATACCTGGTTTCCTCTGATAAGTTGGATGCTTTAGACTTATGCCCGAGTTAGAACCCCATTCCGAGCTCGATAGTTTGGCCGAACTGGAGGAACAAGTCATTTTTCCGCCGTGCCCCTATGTCGAGAAAGGGGAAATTTGGGGATTGGCACATCCGTGTGGTGGATGGCCAATTTTTTTTTTCACGGTCATTTCTTGGGACATAAGCTATTACTTGAACGGTGGGATTAACAGATAGAGCTGTTTTGGTTCCCCGATAATTAAACCCTACTAAATCTGTAGGGTTTAGGATTTGGCAGCCTTCCCCACCTCTGAAGTTGTTGAGACCTTGCATGCAGGGTTCTCTCGAAGGTTTGAAGAGAGACCTCAAGAGGGAGAACGAAAAAACCCTCCCCATGCACCGGTTTCAAACTTGCCACGCAATGATGGCTAGTAACAAGCTGGACAACGTACGACTGTGCATGCCAGAAGGCTCGAAATGAGAGTTCGATTACATGATTGCATCCGAAAGGTCAGAGTTATCCCAGGGCACATGGTTGCGAAATAGACAATCGATCAAATATCTAGATTACCAAATACATACTATCTTTACACTATAGCACTAGGCTAGGTGTGCATTGAGCGAAAGGTTGACTAGCTGCCTATAGCAATTTGAGTTTGGCTTTGCTCGTCATAATACCTGGTTCCTACAGTAAGTTGGATGCTTTGGACTTATGCCCAGAGTTAGAACCCCATTCCGAGCTCGATAGTTTGGCCGAACTGGAGGAACAAGTCATTTTTCCGCCGTGCCCCTATGTCGAGAATGGGGAAATTTGGGGATTGGCACATCCGTCTGGTGGATGGCCAATTTTTTTTTTCAGGGTCATTTCTTGGGACATAATCTACCATTTGAACGGTGGGATTAACAGATGGAGCTGTTTTGGTTCCCCTATAATTAAACCCTATTAAATCTGTAGGGTTTAGGATTTGGCAGCCTTCCCCACCTCTGAAGTTGTTGAGAGCTTGCATGCAGGGTTTCCTCGAGGGTTTGAAGAGAGACCTCAAGAGGGAGAACGGAAAAACCCTCCCCATGCACCGGTTCCAAACTTGCCACGCAACGATGGCTAGTAACAAGCTGGACATCGTACGACTGTGCATGCCAGAAGGCTTGAAATGACAGTTCGATTGCACGATTGCATCCGAAAGGTCAGAGTTATCCCATGGCACATGGTTGCGAAGTAGACAATCGATCAAATACCCAGATTACCAAATACATACTATCTTTATACTATAGCACTAGGCTAGGAGTGCATTGAGCGAAAGGTTGACTAGTTGCCCCTATGTCGTGCCCCTATGTCGAGAAAGGGGAAATTTGGGGTGCTTAAGCCAATAAATTGACCATGTAGGAATCGAACCCACAGATAACCATTTGGCCCTCCCTTGCCCGATCAAAATAGAAGAAACCTCTATATTGGGGTCAAGGTTTTGTCGAATGAGAATAAAAACCAAAAGACGAACAGCAGTAAGAACAAGAAAAAGAAGGGAGGAATGGGAGTTTTGGGGGGGGGGGGAGAGGGGGGGTGGGGGGGTCTTTAATTTAGAATACCTCATTAGAATTTACATCTTGTATAAGTTCATCTCTTTCTTCAAGTGTTAAAAGCATCCCATCGACATTAATTGTCTCGTCCACAATGACAGCTTCTTCTTCAACATCAAGCATCACCTCTAATGTGATGCCAGGGTACATCTCTGTCTCATATGACTCATTGGTTGTGTCTTCTAGCAAGGTATTTGTCGATGGCCCTTCCATATTCTCATTCGTGTCATGCAATGATTCATCATCTTGGCCAACATTCACGTTATCATGTTCTCCTGATGTTGTATCTGATGTGCTTGCGAGTTCCACATCCAAATTATCATATACCCTTCTGGATCTAGGGTTCACATGGACAACATACAACCAATTGGGATCGCCTGTAGGGAAACAAATTAGAAAAACTTCCAACAGATTGTAGTATTAGAATCGAAAAATATAATACAAACTTCCAAAAGAAAATATTAAAAGAGAAAAACTATTAAATCCAAACATCTCACTTGTCGTAGGATGCAAGTACACTTGTTCACACTTCTCAGGATACACATAAGGCTCTTTTTCATCTGGTATAGTCCTTCGTGCGTTTATAGCACAAAGATCATTATTGTCTCTTCGAACAGTGGCATCCCTCCCGCGTAAAATGACATCATACCACCTAACTTTGAAAATAACTTTTGTAAATTTGGTATAGTCAAGCTCTATTATCTCCTGTATCTTCCCCACATAATCAATATCGGCATCTACAAAGTTCTTGTCCTTTGCACTTGCTCGACTTGATCTTGTGAACATAGATGAGACAATGAGAATCAAATGTGAAAGCGTGATTTGTCCCTTCGACTCTCGATCTGAAAATGTCTTCCATTGTGTATGTATCCATTGTATTTAGTGACCTATCAATTGGCATAAGATCAGAGCATACATAAGAATTGAATTAAACTAAGAAAATACTAGCAACCACTAGATATACCTTTTGACTAGCTCCAAATGCGATTTGCTTCTCTTCGTCACTTATTGGTGTCCCCCTTTTGGCTTCATCCAATATAGTATCCAACAACCACTTAGAAGATATTTTATCGGGTAGTTGTTGTAGCTCGGGAGGAAATGGGCCCCTATGAGAACGACGCCAATCTTGACGTTGGAGCTCAATGCATTCTCTAGCCTCTTTATATTTTTGCATCCATTTTGTCATACATTGCTCATTACTTACAATGTAGTCCCTTATTGCTGACATCTCATTGTAGGCCAATGTATAAGTTGTTCCCTTGTTGTATAGCCTACCGTCACACTCATCAGGTGCTAGAAGCTTCAATTCTTCTTTATCTCTTGAGTTCAGATAAGGACAAACTGCAAATCTACAATCTTGAGCAATCCAACCCTCGGCCATGCTCCCTTCAGGTCTTGCTAATTGACGAACAAAATCTTTGAGCACCTTCATAAATCGTTCGAGAAAAAACATCCATCGATATGATACTGGACCAGCCCACTCGATATCATCGACAAGATGAACAACTAAATGCACTTGGATGTCAAAAAAGCTAGTGGGAAATCGTTTTTCAAATAAGCACAATACTTCAGCTGCTAATTCTCTCATTCCTGGTAGGTCATTGATGGTAATCTCCCTTAATGACAACCACCTACAACATGGTATAACATGAACATAAGCGAATTATTAACTATGAGAAGGTACAAGTGCTATACCTGCATAGTTTGGCTAGCTTGAAGATGGGTTCACAAATGTTTGAAGGTAGAGTACCTGGTAGAACAATTGGCAAGTACTCCTACATGCAAGAAAGAGTGAAGTTAAAAACAAACATCAATGAGTATAATAAGTGTGCATAACTTACCTCTAGTAACTTGTGAAAGTCATGTGACTTGAGTCCTTGGAGCTTACCATCCTTTGTCCAACATTTGCGCATGGAAGATGAGTAACCAGTTGGAGTGCGTAGCGATTTTAACGAAGCACACACCTTTTGATAGTCACCCTTTGTTAGAACCCATGGAGGTGGTTTGTTTGATCTCATCCAAGCACATTGTGCAGGCTTGACTTGAAGTTGGTGCGCCCTTGCTCCTTGATGTCTTTCTCTCCGTAATGTGCTTCCATATTGATTCGACACATTTTTTTATTATGTGCATGGGATCTAATAGGCTCGTGAACTTTAATTCGGTCCAATATGGCAATTGATAAAATCTTGAAAGCCACTTCATGCCATCAGGAGGATCCATCACAATATCATCAGGTCCTTCACACACCCCCTCATTGAATGCATCAATCCATGCTCTCTCTTCAACATTACTCCACAACTTAAACCAATCTTTTGAGGTCATTGACTTTTGTGGCACGTTGGTTTCAACTCTTCTTGACCTCAATGGATGATGTTCTGGAAGAAATTTATCGTGACCCTCAAAAACCATCTTCCTCATTTCTTTGGAGTAACGAGCCGTAACCTTCTCACCACAACGCACACATGCACACTTGCCTTTTGTTTGGAGTCCTACATTTCAATCGTAAGGTCTTAAAATGTTGTATCCGCGACCACGTCAAATTGTAAATGGCTATTTAACCACTTTTGTACATACGGTGAGGCCTGGGTAGTCATGCATTGTCCACATCAAAATACCCCTCAAGATGAAGTTTTGTCCCGTAAATTTTGTCCTAGAAGCATCAACCATTGGCACTCCATCCCATAGTTGTAAAAGCTCATCAACTAACGGAGAAAGGTACACATCAAAATTCGTTGGTTGGGAAGGCCCTTTGTTATATGCACAATCAATGTTAGTCGATTTCAAAAAAATATTAAATTTATATTAAAGCAAATACCTGGAATGATCATGACCAACATTATGTGGCTACGCTTTTTGGATTCATCTGGCGGAATATTGTAATTTACAAGCATTACTGGCCAGGTTGACCAAGAGGCTGCTCGTTGTGAAAATGGATTGAAGCCATCTGTTGCCAACCCCATACGAATGTGCCTAGGTTCAGTTGCAAAATCGGACCATGTCTCCTCTATAAATTTCCATGCCCTAGAATCTGCAGGATAACGCATAATCCCGTCCTTGCTACGGTGGTGTGCATGCCATGTCATGAGAGCAGCCTTTTCTTTCATTCTAAATATGTGCTTCATCTTTGGAATGATAGGAAAGTAACGTAATACTTTAGCGGGGACTTTATCACTCTGAAATCCATCCTTATACCTTCCTGATCCACATATGGGGCAACTGGTATAGTCCTTATTATCTTTATAATATAAAATGCATTCATTAGGACACACGTGAATGCTTTCATACTCAAAACCAAGCGCCTTGATTAGTTTGCGTGCATCTTGCCGACTTTTAGGCATGTTATTTCCTTCTGGCAATAATTTTCCTATAAACCTGCATTCTATATATTAGTAAATAATACAAAACTATGAGAATGGATACAAAGGAAGAGAGACGTACTTGAGTATAGTGTCAATAGCTATATTGGATATCTTGTACTGAGCTTGAATGCTGAGTATTGATAGATTGACTGACAACCGCGATATTGTACAACCTTCATACAATTTTGCTGAAGCCTCCTTCATGATGTATTCATCAACATATTGTGTTGGATATTCTTGATCATTATTGTCATTAGTTGCATCGTCATGATGCTCCATATGTGTGTGTGTGTTCACATCTTCCATGAGTTGCTCAAAAGTTGCAAAATCTTCTATAAGGTTGCGTGCAGTCTCATCATATGCATTGTCAATAGTAGCTGGTTCATCTCTTGCATTCTCAATTAATGGTGGGTTAGGTCTTTGGCTTGGAATAATCACCGGATTTTCCTTTATGATCCTATCTTTCGATGCAAGTTGTTTTGCAGACATTCGATGCCCATCCTCTCTCTTAAAAAAATAAGACTATTAGTACATAATACTAATATGAAACCCAAAGACCAATAAGTTTTTCAATTTATAGTGAATAATTAAGATGTTGCATAGCGATATGAAATCTAACATACATATCAAGCATAATACACATTATTCTAAAATTCAAAGTATAAAAGATTTAAAAGACATGACAAGATGTAAGACAATGTCCTTCATTACACTAAAGCTTTAGAATCAAGTTTAGTTCACAATTGATAATCTTGATTTTTCAATCACTAACAAATTGTGGAGGAACATCTGTTCGTATTGGATAATCTAGAATCAACTCTTCACCTTTGAAAAGACTTCTTATAGCCATCACCATGACAAAACTATGACATTTTCCTGCCATATAAGGTTCTTGGTCATTATTTCTTTCTTCAAACACACAATTCACTAGAGTTTTATTCCCTCCGCAACTATTGATTAATCCTGCTATATTCCCATGTTCTTCTGGTCGACCATCAATATAGGTCCTTAAATTGTCCTCTTGTACTCCACTCATCTCCATGGAAGCAGCATTGTTATTGCACCCATACACCATCATACGGAATGAGTATTGTGTCAATTTCTCCCACTCAGCTGACTTGTAAATAGGACCTCCATATATCATCAGTGACACCTCCCCATTGTAAGGAACTTTTACATCATTTAGAATGAATAAGCCTCTACCAGCACCAGAAATTGTAGAATCTTTAATCATGTATCTATTACCCCAATAAGAGAATATTTGACCTATAGATGGCAATGGCCCTTTATATAATCCAAGACGCCTTCGATCAACTTGCTTTAGCATCCTTTCAACATCTAAAGGCATAGATAAATCAGGCACAGAACAAGCTAAAGATGAATTCGTACTTCCCCCCATCATACAGGCACACAATGTATGCATGCGAGTACGACATCTAAACTGACATTGTGCTGAGTCCACCTCATCATCTTCCTCAGGGATATTTCTCCAAACTCCTTTTGAAAAACTAATGTAACATAATTGAGTTACACTCTGCGATGTGATGTGCTATGTCAAACACCATTATATAGAACTTAAAGGGAATAGAAAATATGAAAGCAAATAAACTTAACCATATACTAACCTGTCCAGAAGTGGAATGATAGGGCAGGTTATGCTGCTTGCAAAAACTCTCTGGAGCACACCAAGTTGGACCAACTTTGATGATCTGCTATAATCATTGGTATTCGTTCATGTCGACCGCAACAATCTCTACACCAACAAGGTGAGAATTGACCTGCATAACTCTCCCTTGGAAGAATTGGTTGTTTCTATTCCTTGTTTACGTAGCTCACGAGCCCTCCTCTTCCTCGTAGAGGCAGATAACCCAGCCAGGGGATCGCTTTGCATGTTGGAGCTGATTCAAGGAAGAAAGAAAGCGCGGATTCAACAGAGGAAGGCGGCGCTGATGCTGAGAAACGAAGAAATAGAATAATTCAAATATTTTTAGAACGTTAGATTTGTAACGCAAGGGTCAGTTGTAACGCATTTCAACATGTAACTTGAAACGCATTTCAAATTTGTAACGCTTTTAAATTGTAACGCATTTCAGAGGATTTGTAACGCGTTTCAAATGCTAAATGTTGTAACGCATTTCAAGAAATGAATTTTGTTCTTTGTTACGCGCTACAACTAACTTTGCGTTTCAAAGTTTTAAAGCGTTACTATTAGAGCGTATCAAACCCCCCTAAATTCTATTAGTGACAAATCATGTGACGTCCCCTACTCCTTATACGATGCCCACATCGTATTCGAAGGAGGAGCATTCCCCCTGGCAGCTACACTGACAGGGGCCATCCACCTGACTCCACTCCCATCGGGATGAGCCAGCAAGGGAAGAATGGATGTGTCATTCACCCGTCTTCCATCGGGTCGACCTATCTGCAGAAGCGTGAATAAACAAACGTGAGCACAACTAACAGTAAACAAATACAAGTACCTCGAGAGGTGAATACAATACAACATCACAGAGATAGCAATACCATAGAAATAACATCATCACATAACAGGGGAGATCCTACCCGGGGCTCAGACTCCAGGGGGATGACTGACGGCTAGGGTCTCCAAGGTTCATTGCAGACAGAATTCATGGCAATGGATTTGGCTGGCATAGAACATGGCTTAGGGTAGTCCACTCCATCCGCCCCTCCCGTGCACACTTTGCAGAGTAGGCTGAAAAGTGTTGGGACTTGACCGTAGCCTGCCGGGTGAATAGCCAGAGGTGCTACTACTACTCTTGGGTTGCATCTCCCGGCCCCGATGAGGCAGGAAGAGAGTTGCCTCTCCTCGAGGCATCCATGCTCATCCACAGCGGCTAGAGGGCCTTTGCCCGTATTCGACTTGAACTCCTTTGGAAGGTCATATCCACCACCCCACGAGTGTCGAGCTCATGCCTTGCCCACACGCAGGTGACAAGCCATTAAGCCTAGCCTGCAGAGACCCCGATAGGCCTTACTACCGGAGGGGTCGGTCCGTGATGAGACAAGTTCCTCCTTATCAACGGCCTAGCCCCTTCACCCACAACAGGCGGGCTCATTGCGCGGGCCGCATATAATTGGGAACTAGTGGTGCTACCTAGGATCATCACGCTACATAGCTTTAGGTCTCTACCCCCCTTCCCAATACATGGAGATCACAGAGTGAAATACATACAACATCACAGAACTGAAATAGAGAATATCATCTAATCTATCTACCTAAACAACAGAGTTAGGTTCCTTAGTTAGGGATTATGATCTCGGGATCTATAAGGCCTCTAGAGTTGATCTAACATACTAAACCAGCCTATTGCCTTGCCCAAAGGCGGCTTTGCACAAAGAACAACTAGATACACGCTCCTTGACCCGCTCGACCCTCGGAAGGCGTCCATGCTCTCGATCTTGCTGAAGATGGGCTGCTAATCGATAACTGTTGTGCAAATCCGGCTTTTGAGCTTTCGGCAATGCGGATTGAAGTCCATACTTGGCCGAAATGGCTCAAGAGGACCCTGAACTCGAGAGAGGAAAGGAGCTCTAGGAAAAACCCTAAAATGCAAAGAGAAGAAAGGTTTAGGGTTTAAGGGGAAAGCCCTTTTATAGAAACCCTTAGGGTTAGGTTAGATATTGGCCAAGTGGGATTTAGCCATTTGGCAATGGGGTCCATGGGGTTATTAATTGTGTATGTTTATTTAACATGCACAACATTCAATGTTGCCCCCTAGGTGCAACCCTTGCCCCCTAGGTGCAACCCTATATCGTCTCGCAAGTACATGTCATCGTGTGATGTATGCGGGTGGCGATAATATATAATATACGTATTCAGGGCGTATATTATGTTGGAACGTCACATTCTCTCCACCTTGACTTGATGCTGTCCTCAGCATCACGCGTCTCCCCACCTTGGAAACCTGCATATCCTGCAATCACATTTAATACACATAGGATGTATAGCAAAATTACCCCAAGGTAATATTTAAGTTTTAATTTCTATAACACATCCTTGTTTAATATCATACTATGGTAAGGGAGTCTTTCACCCTCTTACTTTATCATCTATTATTATTCACAAAATTTTATAGCTTACACCATTATTATCATTAACATAGTTCCAAAATTTCCTACTTAAGGTTCCACATCGTTTCCTTACAACACATCGTGACAAAATTATGTGTTGCAAGTCTTTGCGGCGTGACCTTCCTCCCGTAGACTCCCTATTGGCTGCGAGGGTCCACACTACGCTAGCATACATTTAATTATTATAGATATTGGTTGTTAGGGAACCACCCATTAAATACAATTATATGGATGCAAGGCATATCTCCCGGCATAGGAAGATTATGTTTCTTCCATCATGGCCGTGGAGACAACGCCCTATCATGCCTATATGCCACTCATGCCTACACCTGTAGTTGGCCAACGTGGGAGATAGGGTCCTTCCCGTATATGGGGCGTGAAGGGCCCTCCTCGTAGGCATTGACTAGAGGTGCTTTTCCTATCATGCATTCCTGAATGACCTCTTATCTCTCGAGGTCGTGTACTTCCGTGGGATAGAAGTAGACCTTCTAATCTACCTCCCAACTTGTGCAAGCAAAACCGCGGTCATGCCTACAATGACATTACACCACGTCCTAGAGATCACCGTAGTGGTCTCATCATCGGTAACAACGCATGCAACCCATACCTAGCATAGGCTGCATGCGTAAATTAATCTTAGCTACACATGAAATTTAATCTAAACTCAAATCGACATGCCTGAGCCGATTTCTTGGGTGTCGATGTCGATTACTTCGGTGACGAGCCGACCATTGCATTGCTCCATGAGTTGCGGGTACTGCTTCTCAAGATCTATTTGTAGTGCCCACATAGCGTCTTCCACTTGTAAGTGTCTCTTTTCTTTGGGTATTGGAGGATTGAGATCTTCTTGTCTTCTTATAGGATCGACAAGAAAGACCCTCGAACAATCTCAAGGTGATCGCCCATTGTTTCCGGTAACTTTGGTCTCCGGTACTTCCTGCGGATTAGGAATGTGTTTCTTTAGGAGACTTACTTGGAAAACACTATGGATCTCTAAGTGTCTTTGGCGGGTCCAACTTATAGGATTGGTTACCTACTCTTTTGGTTATCCCTGAATTGTCGCCCACCTTGGAGCAAGCTTCTTGCAATTGTCGATGCGAGCTTTAGGCGATCTTTGTATGTCGCCGATGCTGAGCTTCACCCTAACCGTAGATGGAGAGCTTCATCTATGCAATTGTCGATGCGAGCTTGTCGCTATGCTCTTCTGCCGGCCTCTTGCTGCTAGAGGATATCTTTGTACTTCCTCCACCAACTGTTGCATGTCGGCTAGCATCCGTTAACGTCTTAAATAAACATTACAGTCTTGGACCCCTGCATGATCCTGCGCTGGACTTCCCTAATGCATGCAATTATATTAATTACCTTACGGTAATATTCTTATATTAGCATTATAGTAGTATTGGATATATTGCTTCCAATAGTATTATATTTAACTAACTATCATATGATAACTTTACGACCTTTAAGATATGTCATCATCGATTATCGATGCCATACTTAGTTTGAAACGTATTTTAATTGTTTATCATATGGCTAGGATTTATATCATCGGATCCAAGTGTTGAGCGTATGACTCGCTCGCTACTTGGTTGGTGATGTATCAACCTTACATGTATATACTTTATATTTGCTATACTTATGGAAAGATAGACAAATTCTTATTATATTTGTCAGGATCCTATGAAAGTTACTTAAATGCCTTTGGAAGGAATTACATCCTTGCGAAGGTTTAACTAAGATTTTATGTAATTATTATCTTACTTTATCTCGATACTGAGATATCTACACAAGACAAAACTATCTATGCAGCTATTATGAACATATAATTTATCAACAAGGCATTAAAGCTTATGATACATGCCATCATGGAGTGCTATCGATGCCCTGCATGATAACATATTTAAGATTATATAATTTATGTAGTTATATGGGGTTGACAACCCTGAATAATTTAATTAAGAGCTAGGCTACTAGCTCATTCCTAGATCGTGAATGCAAACAATAGATCATGGCGTAAGAAATTTATGCAAAGCCTCTCCCCACCTTAGTTGTCGCACCCGCTAAGGCTAGAATACATCTCCCCATTGAGTCGGTGTCGACTAATTTGGAGACGACTTGGCCGTTGCATTGCTTCCATTGATTCGCTCCCTGCTTTGGTGCAGTTGGTTACCGCATTAATCTTGCATCTTTGAAGGACACATAGACATTAAGCATCTATCCATCTTCGCTCTCTATGTGCTTTGGCTACTTGCGAAAGGAACTCTATTCTAAGGGTCGACTAATTGGATGGCGATTCAACCCCTAAGATGTAGGTAGGTTCAGTCCTAAGATTGAGCCCCCCACTTTCTTCACAAGAAAGTGGTCCTACACCTCAATGTATCCTATCCCTTAATTGATGTTGTCATAACATCTTAGCTATTCTATTTACCTTAAGAGGTTATATGCTTCTTACCTAACACATTAATTTACTAGCCTTAGCTAACATATTTAATCATCTATGATGGATGCAGCCATCATGTTTAACATATCTATCCCTAAGCGATGAGTTATTGAATTGTTCAGAACAATTCTAAATTGCAAGGTTTTATTATCATGACAATTCTTTTTGCCTCAAGAGACTATGTGATTAATATGTTTCTTATTTCTCGATGTGCCTTTCATGTGCTATTTAATTTTATATTCTAAATATCCCCTTTTCTTAGTTATTTACTCTCTTGGAATATTCCTATCAATTGAATTGATGTCATCATAACAAGTTGGCGGACTTGTTAGATTACTTCTTTTCATTCGATTGGATTATTCCTTGGAGGTACTAGCTTTATACATGGTCAACAATTATCCTAGTAATGATTCCTTCTTAGCGAGGTGATGGGTCTCACGAAGTGGTTTCAATATGTTGGATGTCCGTTAACAATCATGTATAATTTTAGTTACTCCTATGCATTTCCTTCCCAATCGTTGACGCTTAGCTCAACTTGGGGCAGATCCTTCATGAGAAAATCTAGAAATGCCTTCCACTCCCATTATGGATGTCGTCATCCATAAGCCTCAATCTTGCTTTCATGCAGCTCATCCACTCATTTGCCTTCTTGAGGGTAACGTTCTTCGAGTTGCTCGAGACTCCGGGCTCCTCCTCGATGTAGAGGTCAACTTTCCTCGATGTAGAGGCTTCCCATTGTTGGTGGTTTTGATGGCGTAGTTGACCACTTGAAATCTTCTATGTTACTTCCCAAAAGCCTGAAGGTGGTTTCGTTGAGAAACATCTTGGCGGCTAAAAGATGCCTCTAGATCCGATCTTATTGTGCCAACTCCATCCTTCGAGTCCTCAGAGCGTGTTGGATGGACAAGTGTTGAGGATGTTGCTCGCTTCCACGCCTTCAATTGTCCCAAGCATCTCTTTTCTTTGATCTGTTATACTGAGAGAGAGAGAGGAAATAACAAAGGGAAATATGCATGCAAGTCATATAGCTTACACTATTATGATTACAAATACTATTAAAGCTATTAGGCTCCCTTGGTGTCTCCCCTCGAGGTGCACACGTACTCCATGGCGTTGTTGTCGATGTTCCTCCTAGTGCGCTGGTGTTGAAGATCTATATCCTCCTGTTTTATATGTACGGCTTTCGTGCTCGATTGGTAGACTCTTTGATATTTTTGAGCTCTCCAATATGCGTCGGCTGCGGCATAACTTATACGCTTCACAATGTCGAAGATCTTTGGAGGCGCCTCTTGAAGTTGTGCACAATCCCTTTGGCTAGACTCGTAATTAAGGAGTTGTTCTCTTCATCAGTTGCCTTTCGAATTGTCGATCCTTGTGTTCACGAAGTTGCATGCGAGTTGTCGTAGCTTTGTGAGGTTCTAGCTGATTCGTCGATTCTTTGGCTCGGTTCTCCTATTCGCTTCTCCATCGAGCTTCTCATCGTACCTGTTTGATCTCCTCAATGTGATGGCTTAGACGTTATCACGATCTTCGTTGCTATGCTGCCTTCTAGTTGCACTTGATCACGCTCCACCGATAATGCTATCATCTCCCTGTTGTCGCCGAACATGAACTTAGGAGATGTTATGTTGATACTGCCTCTATCCTGTTCGACTGGTGCTGTTGTCGAGGTGCTGGGTAGGAGCGCACTCGTTGTTTTCCCTCTGATTTCCATCCAGTGTCGTGGATCGCTATGAACTCCTCTGTGGGTAACTCTTGTTGTGCCATCATCTGCCTGATGCCGGTGTAGGCTTCTATGTCCGTCGATGTCTGGCCAGTGTACGTCTGAGCCTCCCTTATGCTGATGTGAAATTCCTACGTTTCCTGGTCGATGAAGTCATCGAGGTCCAGTTGTTGACGTAGGAGATGTAGGAGCTCGTTTATCCTGTAGCCCTTGTCCCTGCACTCTGGTGGGGAGGAGGGGGTTCTTGATGTCGTGCAGGCTCAGGTACGGTTCCTTGGATGATTACCGGGGTTAAGCTTGTGATGCCTAGCCCAAGTGGTGAAGTTGTCTGCGTGGTTCTCAGCCCCTCTTCAAAGCTTTGAAGTTCCTGCTCCGCTTGCTGCCTTTCTTGTGCCGGGTCGACGTCACTGATGTCCTCTCTGCCCGACCCACATCCTTCATCTTCCTCCTGCTTTGCCCCCTCGTACTCGAGAAACATCTGCTCTTCTTCACCTGCTGCCATGGCCATATGCTCGAGCCCTAGGGGTTGGGCAGATGGCTCTCCTATCTGGGTTTGGGCTCTATGGAATAGAAAAATTGCTACAGCTACGGACATATAATTGGGCAAGCGGCTGGCCGTATTTTCTAAGTATTTGTCTATCTTAAGGCTGTCCTAAAGTATCCTATGCAAGGGGGAAGTTCTACTAGAGAAGGACCTATCTTTGCATGGAACTCAGCCATAATGTCCTGGTAAAATAGGGAATAGCATTGATGGTTGCCATGATGCTAGAGCTGCTGGGGATATCAAACAGATGAAGGAGCGCCTCTGGGAGCTGAAAAATCGGCTTGGAGCGAGGAGCAAAGGTGTAGGATGCAAATGAGGGTTGTGGTCTACTTATACGCAAAAACCCTAATTTTAGAAAAAAAAATTGGATAAAGGAAAATCTAGGATTCTAAGGTATTGCTAAGCACAAGACAAGCTAATCAAGCTAAAGAGTACATTCTAAGGATCCTATTGCAACAAATTCTATCTAATTTGGGGAAGGTGTGGACAAATTGGTGCAATTTTGATGTGACCACTCACACAGTGCGCGAGAGGCAGTTAGGAATATGATCCTAAGTGGCCTGGGCGCACTCTGTGAGGGGTGGAGCCCTGTTTGGGTCGAGGATGATGCCAAACATGCAAACTAAGGGTGAAATCCTGCATATCTCGTCGAGATAGGTCAGATTGAGCCCTTACTTGCTTCATTTGGATAAGTTTTGTCCCGATTTAATTCGACCACTCACCACAAGGTCTTGTGGTCGAATCGGTTTGCAAACCGAATTGGTCTGGGCGCACTCTGCGAGGGGTGGGGCTCCATGTAAGTTAGGGTTGGGCAATTTCTACAAACTAGGGTTCAAATCCTACTAATTATGGTGAGCTGAGTCGAATGGTGTACTTACTTTCTGCATTTGGACAAGTTTTGGCATAGATCAGTGCTCGACCACTCACACAGTGCGCGAGAGGCAGTTAGGAATATAATCCTAAGTGGCCTGGGTGCACTCTGTGAGGGGTGGGGCCAAAAACACTGAGTTTTGCTCCAACTTTGTTAATTCCAACTGCAGAACTTAGTAACACATTCTACTTACACCTGATTTAACACATTAACATGATCAAAACATAAATTTATATTTACAATAAACTAGCAATCTTCTTTCTGCTGAGAGCTCGTGGATGTTGCACCCGAGTTCTTGATAGTCGAGAAGGTTCTTCATGCAGATGATTAACGTATGTTTTCCATTCGATGAAGATTGTTGATAGGTCGGTTGTGCCTGTCTGTGCTGTTCGCTTCGTTTGTAGAGGTATTTGCCATAGTGCTTCCTCTCTTGGGTCGCCTGGGTCTTCAATGTCTTCAAAAGTCGTGCTCCTTGCCCTTCTGTGGCTCTAGCCTTGTACCTTAAAAGCTATTGCTTCTATTTCTAAATAAACTGTAGTTTGGGAGACAGAATTTAGGGTTTGACCTATTTTGGTCATTTTGAGGAGGATTATAATATTTTTAGCCTAATTTGAGGTCATAAATGGATTCTAGACTCTTTAATGGTCCTAACGCAACAAATTTCAGGCGATTTGGAGCTGTATAACTCAAGTTACGAAGGTTCAAAGTTTTGACCACTCACACAGTGCGCCAGGGTCGAATTGGTTTGCAAACCAAATTGGTCTGGGCGCACTCTGTGAGGGGTCACCTCTTTTTGGGGTCCAATTTTCAATTTACAAGGGGTTTCTTAGTGTTATAATATGCAAAACTAGCTAGAATCAAGGAGATAAGCTGAACTGCACCATTAGTTTAGCTAAATTATACATCTAACTAGGTCAACATGGGTCCACCACTCACACAGTGCGCCAGGGTCGAATCGGTTTGCAAACCAAATTGGTCTGGGCGCACTCTGTGAGGGGTCACCTCTTTTTGGCCATTTTAGGTTGGGTTTTTGCTAAAACTTATCACTACTCTTAGCATTAACCTATTGCTGCACTACAATTGGGAAAACTTTTTTCCCAATTTTCGAGGTTCTTGCTTGGGAGGTTGTTCCCAAGACTGGAAGTCTACTGTTAGTCCTAAGGAAAATGCTCAGTGCTCGATCCTGGTCTACCAAGATCATGCTCTGATACCACTGTGATGTCCCCTACTCCTTATACGATGCCCACATCGTATTCGGCGAGGAGCATTCCCCCAGCGGCTAATCGCGGCGGGGGCCATCCACATGACTCCACTCCCATCGGGATGAGCCAGCAAGGGAAGAATGGATGTGTCATTCACCCGTCTTCCATCGGGTCGACCTATCTGCGGAAGCGTGAATAAACAAACGTGAGCACAACTAACAGTAAACAAATACAAGTACCTCGAGAGGTGAATACAATACAACATCACAGAGATAGCAATACCATAGAAATAACATCATCACATAACAGGGGAGATCCTACCCGGGGCTCAGACTCCAGGGGGATGACTGACGGCTAGGGTCTCCAAGGTTCATTGCAGACAGAATTCATGGCAATGGATTTGGCTGGCATAGAACATGGCTTAGGGTAGTCCACTCCATCCGCCCCTCCCGTGCACACTTTGCGAGTAAATTTTGAAAAGTGTTGGGACTTGACCGTAGCCCCGCGCGGGTGAATAGCCGAGGGGCTACTACTACTCGGGTTGCATCTCCCGGTCCCATGAGGCGGGGAAGAGAGTTGCCTCTCCTCCAGAGGCATCCATGCTCATCACAGGCGGCTAGAGGGCCACTGCCCGTATTCGACTTGAACTCACTGGAAGGTCATATCCACCACCCCACGAGTGTCGAGCTCATGCCTTGCCCACACGCAGTGACAAGCCATTAAGCCTAGCCTGCAGAGACCCCCGATAGGCCTTACTACCAGAGGGGTCAGTCCATGATGAGACAAGTTCCTCTCAGTATCAACCGGCCTAGCCCCTTCACCCACAGCCAGGTGGGCTCCTGTGCACGGGCCGCATATAATTGGGAACTAGTGGTGCTACCTAGGATCATCTGCTACACAGCTTTAGGTCTCTACCCCCCTTCCCAATACATGGAGATCACAGAGTGAAATACATACAACATCACAGAACTGAAATAGAGAATATCATCTAATCTATCTACCTAAACAACGAGTTAGGTTCCTTAGTTAGGGGCTTATGATCTCGGGATCTATAAGGCCTCTAGAGTTGATCTAACATACTAAACCAGCCTATTGCCTTGCCCAAAAGCGGCTTTGCACAAAGAACAACTAGATACCTGCTCCTTGACCCGCTCCTGACCCTCGGAAGGCGTCCATGCTCCTGATCTTGCTGAAGATGGCTGCTAATCGATAATCTGTTGTGCAAATCCGGCTTTTCGGAGCTCAGCAATGCGGATTGAAGTCCATACTTGGCCGAAATGGCTCAAGAGGACCCTGAACTCGAGAGAGGAAAGGAGCTCTAGGAAAAACCCTAAAATGCAAAGAGAAGAAAGGTTTAGGGTTTAAGGGGAAAGCCCTTTTATAGAAACCCTTAGGGTTAGGTTAGATATTGGCCAAGTGGGATTTAGCCATTTGGCAATGGGGTCCATGGGGTTATTAATTGTGTATGTTTATTTAACATGCACAACATTCAATGTTGCCCCCTAGGTGCAACCCTATACGTCTCGCAAGTACATGTCATCCGTGACATGTACGGGTGACGTGGCAGTATAATATACGTATTCAGGGCATATATTATGTTGGAACGTCACAAATCACTTGTGTGATTTCTAAATGTCAGGTAAGCTGAGCCTCTTTGCTACTATATGGGTGTCAAATGAATCAAAAGGAAGAAAAATAAAACAATGCTCAAGAAAGCTTGAAGGCAAAATGCCCCTTGACATACTGAAGTTAAATACAATGGGCCTCTAGTCAACTATGCCATGTGTGATCAGGCAAGGACAACTAACGAATACATAATACATGGTCTTTGGCCCAAACAAACTGTCCAGATAGGGTGCAATGGTTTCTAATAATCCCATTACATTTACCGCGCTGCAAAACTGCTCTTCTATCGTCTGTAATCTTGAAATAAGTGGGGAATACACATTATACAGCCATGTCCTGATTGTGCTTTATAACAACCCCACTATGAGGGTTGTGGCCAGTAATCACAACAACCACACCATGCCCTGGCCTCTATAACACTATTCCAGCCATGTCGTGAGGGCCATGTCTTAAGGGGTTGTTTAAGCGTTTGGAGATCTTGAACAACTTTTTGTCAGTTTTGGACCGCTTATTGGGATAGGGCTAATGGCGCCTTACATGGTAGAGGTGCTGGAAGGAGTGCATATATTACTCTAGGGTGAAGGTATTCATCCACGCATATTTCTTAGCAGACTGATAACTATCAAGTAATTTCAAGAATGAGTTTTTTCAATCTTGCATATTAATGAGCTTATTTTATTCCTTGTACTGGGTCCATGCTAAATTTATTTATCGTATATACATGCAAAAGATACAGTGTTTGAGACGGATTGAATATTGACATGATGAAGTATATTTTGAATTAAATTTGTGGTATATTTTGAAATAAATTTGGCATCACATCCAATGTGCAATGCACGACGTTTACAATCCATGAATCTTCTTGAAGTTTGAACTTCCAAGTTATATTTAAGTCTTCACTTCAAGCACCAACATCACCTTGAACATCTTTATTTTTCTATAATATATTATAAGACTACGTGCAAGAAATATCATTGCATCTTGATGGAACACTTTATTTGACAACAACAAGAACAAGAATGACAACAATGGGGAACATAAGATGAGGCAAATGAGACAATTTTGTTGATATCAAAGAGATGATTATGTGTTAGAGTCTAATTTCTCAGGAATGACGAGGGTAGTCGTGGGGTGATGAAGAGTTCTTGGAGTTCTTGGACATAGCAGGTAGGATTAAAGCGGTGGAGGGCTCTCATCACATGGAGGTGGAGGTGAAGGTGGAAGTGGGAATGGTGGTGGTGCACTCTCATCACATGGTGCGGGTGAAGGCGAGGTTGGAGATGCTGGTGGGGGTGAGCTTGGTGGTGGGGGCGGGGGTGGTGGAGGTGGAGGAGAGGTCTCATTACATGGTGCAGGCAAAGGTGGGGGTGATGGAGGTGGGAGTGGCAGAGGCGAGGGCGGGGGTGGAGGAAACGTCTCATTACATGGTGTGGGCGAGGGCGGTGGTGGTGGTGGAGGTGGTGGAGTCGAGGGTGAGGGTGGGGGTGGAGGTGGGGGGTGGCAGGGTGGGGGTGGAGGTTGAGAGCTCCCGTTACATGGTGGGGAGAGGGTGGTGTTGGAGATGGTGGCAGGGGTGGGGATGGAGATGGTGGTGGCGGTGCCAGAGGAGAGGGTGGGGATGGTGGTGGGGGTGGCGGAGGGCTATTGTAATATGGTGCGGGCGAGGGCTGAGGTGGAGATGATGGTGCAGGTGGGGATGGAGGAGAGCTTTGATTACATGGTGTGGAAGAGGGTGGAGGTGGAGATGGTTGTGGGGGTGGGGGTGACGGTGGTGGAGGTGAAGGCCTGGGTGGAGGAGGTGGAGATGGGGGTGGGGGTGAGGGTGGAGGAGGAGGAGGGGGAGGAGAGAAAGGAATGGGAGGAGCCAAAGGAATGGGGAAGCAAGTGAGAGGCAATGCAAGAAAATCGCGGCACTGCTCTTCGGGTCGTTGATGAGACTCATGAGGAATGCAATTCTGTTTGTCATCCAAACTCTCCAACATGCGACATGAATTCCCAATACTAGTGAAGAAGTTATCACGCACAGTGAAATTCTTGAGCTTGGGGAGGTTGCATATGGACTGAGGGATGACCCCAGAGAACAAATTATCGGCCACATTAAGCTGCTCAATATTAGTCATACTAGCTAAAGAAGTAGGAAGCTCTCCCCCCAAGCCACTATTTTGCACATCAAAAACTGTCAGATTTAGCAGCTCTCCTAAGCTCCCGGGAACACAACCGGAAAATTTATTGCCTTGCAAAATAACCTCATTCAGATTTGTCATATTTTTGACGCTGCCCGGAATCGAACCCTGGAAAAAATTCCCTGCCAACACTATCACGGAAGCAGGGGAATTCCCAAAATTCGCAGGGAGCTCGCAATCGAAATTGTTGTGGTTCATAAAAATTGCATCCAATTTCTTATCAAATAGCTCCGGCGGAACCTCTCCTCTGTACAGATTATACCTTATATCCAGATAATGCAATGCCGGCAGATCCAGCACTACCGTTGGAAATTTCCCTGAAAATCTGTTGTTGCTCAGATCCAATTCAAACAAATTCGTCAGATTTCTCAGACTTGCAGGCAGAGGATTACGAAAAAAATTACTATTGAGATGAATGAGCACCAAATCTGTCATGAGACCAATTTCTTCTGGAATTGTTCCGCTGAGATATGCGTGGTTAAGATCAATTCCGGTAACAATCCGATCACAAGGCAAAGAACTATTGTTCTTATAAGAGCAAAACACGCCATTATAGCTGCAAACATCATTTCCGATCCAATCTGAGGTAATATTAAACGGATCACGAGTAATGAGCGATTTCCAAGCTTGCAGAGCTTTGAATGCACTTTCTTCGCTCGGGTTTGGAAACGGCGACATTTGCGAAATCACATCCATCGCCATAGCCAGAAATATGAAGCAGATCAAGCACGGCGGCCATGGGCGGAGCATTTTGAACGCTGCCGGAATGGGATGCTTTGTTAATTAAAATTGGATGCTAGATATAAGTGGATAGCTCATTGGTGAAATAACGAGGTAAATATAGGTAAAAATATCTCAACGGAAGAAAAAACAAAAATATTTGGCATTATATTAGCCTCCATTTGGGATCTAAAACATAACTAAATCTAGCTCGTCTAAGCTAAGACCAACGACGTGGATGAATTTGTTTTTAAAGGCCCCGACGTGTGAAGGCACGAAGGATCATGAAAACTTGTGGGCTCCAAAATTGATATTTTATAAAGCTAGTAAATTGTAGATTCCACTCAATATCCCCAATGGGGCATAAAGGTTAACCACGAATGCTAGATATATTGTATCTTCACAAGCTGTTATGCAGAGTAAGGGCATAGACAGAGAGGCCGCATTAGATTGGCAAAGGCCGTGTGACCACCTATGGAGGCAAATTTTTTCGATGCAGGGAAGTTCGCCTTCGGAAGATGCTGTGGCATTGGGTTGTGTTGTGTTGTTCTCCACTAGGCTATATAACCCTTTATCAAAAGACATTCAACTTATATGCATAGGAAACACAATTTTCACTTCTTTAACATAGTCGGGACTCGTAGGAGTGTCCCACAACTAATACGTATATGATGGGTGGTCCAAAATAAGAACCAATCTTGTTGTTAGGTGGCTCGGCGCGTCGTGTATTGTTCCTCTCAATTTTCTCTTTGTTGTTGCACCATCAATTCTTGAAACTAACTTTCTCCTTTCTATAAATAAGAAAACATTTAATGTTCGCAAAGTGGAGAATGAATCCCTAGATGGGGCAGAAGTGCATTTTGGGTGATGCCACGTGTTCTTCTCCAAGGATGCAAATGGAAAGTGGGTTGATGGCTCTACACAACTAGTGACAAAATGGCAACATTAGGTTGGAATAAGAAAATAACAGTCAACAGCACCTCCCCACTTTCTATTGTGTCAAAGAATGGAAGTGGGTCTCCCAATCTAGCAGCAATGAGAGGCCCGCTCCCGGCTGCCAGTGGCTGCAGGTGGGATCCCCACTTCCGTCCTCCTATACAATGTACCAAGTCTTGTAGATCTTTCACACTTTCAACTTGAATGCATGCCTCCTTGCTCCACTTTTCAGATTTACTTTTCCAAGTCGAATACAAATCATGTCTAATACATGATAAGTGTTTCTTATACTAGGTGGTATGCGTAATCACAAATACACCCATGTCTTATATCCAGTATCCCAAGCTATTTCGGGTAGCTTCATTATCCTCCCTCATTGTGAACTCCATCTAGCTGCTTTGGTATGCTCAAATTTTGCATCATATGCAAGAATGATTACTGTATTGTACTCTTAGAATACAATGTGGTACTTGATTTATACGCATGATTGATAAGATAACTAGTCTTTATCGTCTGTAAGTTGTTATGTGGTCTGTGTTGCCTCTGATAAAGCACAGAAACTGCTTACATAGATGTAAACATTTTTAGGAGTTAAGTATTTTGAGTTAATTAAGTTCAAAGGTTATTTTGGTTATTTTGAGTGGAAGATTCAAAAGTTGCTTTGCGCCACTAGTTTGGACAATCCTTTTTTCGAACAAAAAATATGCACGTTATATTAGGAAGATTCTAAAGGATCTTCCATAACGCAAGGGTTTAAAATTAATACCACAAACGAATGCAATAATATGGTGAGCTGCTTGTCAGATCCAGGCATCTCCAATCCTTGAATTAGCTTTTGATGTTGAAGGTTCTTTACAACTCTTGTGAGCATTTCAACTACACAAAGAAACAGATAAGGGGCCAGAGGACATTCCTATCTAACACCTCTTCTTATGGGAAAAAAAACCTATAGGGGAACCATTAACAAATAGACTTGAAGAAGCCAAACTGTTAAGAGACATGATCTTGGCTATAAGAGAGGGGTGAATTCCAATATGAGTCAAGGCTTTCTTCAAAAAATCCCATATTATGGAGTCATAAGCCCGTCTAAAATCCAGCCTAAGCAACATATAACCTTGCTTGGAGAGTCTATTCCAATGAATGACCTCACTAGCTGCTATGTAATTGTCCAGAATAAACCTTCCTGAAAGAAAACCAGATTGGCAATTACTAATATTATGATGCAGGTGCATAAGGATCCTAAGAGAAAGAATTTTGGCCAGGATCCTGTAAGTAGTATTGGTCAAGGATATAGGACGCCAGTCATTCTGATTATTCAGGTGCTGGACTTTAGGAACCAAGGCAATGAGGCTAGAATTAAAAGAAGGATACAAGGAAGCAGCATTCGAGGCTCCTTTTTTGAAGTTCATAAAATCATCTTTTATCACCACCGAGAAAGTTAGAAAGAATTCTGGAGGGAAACCATCAGGCCCTAGGCTCTTACCTTTCTCCACGTTCTTTAGGACTTGAAGGACTTCCTTCTCATCTTGATATTCATCACAGCTATCCTCCATGGCTAGTAGCTAGAATGTTCTTGAAGAAATTGTCCATTTCTTGAACCTCTTCTACAGAATATTCTTTGGCTTTGAATATATTGTTATATTGATCCAGGAACTCCTTTTTGATCTCAATACTGAGCCCATTCACATCCTTGATAGTGGTGATAGTGTTATTGACGAGTCTATTATTGGCTACTTTAAAAAAATATTTCGAGCTGCCCTGGTCCATCTTATTGTACTGACTAATTTTAGCCCTCAAGGCTATACCTTTGGCTTCCTTTTCTTCAATAGCCTTAATATTATTTTCCAGTAAGACTTCTTGCTTATGAAGCTCAACACATAAGGGGTTGGATTCTAGCTTTTGTCTGACTTCTCTCAGCTTATTTTTCACTTTCTTGCACTTGCACTACCTCATCTTCCCCTATTCTTTGATCCAATTCTTACAGACTTTTAATTTATTGCTGAATTGTCTCATAGATTGATGAGATCCAATTGCAGGTTGAGTAAGATAAAATTGGAGGATACCAAGGAGAGGATAGTCATTGCAAGGACCTGTAATATATCAGTAACTTGTCCGTGGGCTTGCCACCATGCATAAGATTCCATATTTGGTTCCTTCTTATGACTCTCCAGTGCGTCGTGAAGCTCTTCATCTGCCCACCTTCCACACAAGTTCTGGTATTCGGTTAACTCGGCAATGAAAAGTTTATAGTCCGAACTGTTAGGATAATACATTTTTGCAACCTTGGGGTGGTGTAATTGATCTCTTCTGCATGGCACGGTGACAGTCCTTGACTATCCCTTGGCTGTGTTTTTCTGCTGATGTTCTTTTTTCGACCCAACACTTCAATTGCATCTTGTCGTATGTTAGTAGATGCCGTACAAGTTTGCACCCCAATTTTAGAGTCCTGTAAAATATGAGCTCGAATTCTTGTCGTAGATTCATTTATTCACGTGTACCCACAAAACACACATTGCCACTCATTCTGACCAAATTCCTTCACAAATCCTCACTCAGGACCTCTTCTTCTACCACCAGTATTTTGACATACAATTCTTCCACGTGCTGCTGCAACCCCCGTGGCCCTGCCATGACCGCGCGATAGCTGCACATCCCTAGATGATGATGCATGACCACCGACGGCGCCGGATGTAGATGCATGGCCACAGACGCCGCCTGATGTAGATGCATGACCAGTTGCCATCCCTGCTGCTATCTAAAATTACTGTCTTTGCTCTGCTATTCTAAAGAGTAAAGACTCCTTAATCGTCCGAACTAAAGGCCGACGTGTATATATGCGAAGGAGCAAGCTCACTACGCATACGTTACATCGACGTCCCGTTCGAGCGTAAGGAGGGAAGGACAGGAACCTATAGGTCTCTAAGGAGCAGGGTAGGAACCCAAGGTCGGAAAACTCTGGAAAAGAGTAATCTCACTTCACATATTCTGGCGTCAGGCCCCGAACGCAAAACCCATACCTCAAAGGCTGACCGTTTCCCAAGGAGTATGTTGACTCGACCTGGTAGTCATTGTTCGAGGTGAATTCTAGGGCTAAACATGTTTTTCTTATATATAATAATTCACCTGCTCAAAACAGACCAAACAGTGGCGCAAATTTTTTTTTTTCCCTTAACAAAATGCTCTAAAATGCTTTACAAACTTTCGCGTAAGCGAAAACAACTGTTTTGCTTGCGCGAAAAGATTTTCGCGTAAGCGAAAACCACTGTTTCGCTTATGCGAAGTTTAAAAAATTTCGCGTAAGCGAAATTGCTTTCGCGTAAGCGAAACAGTTGTTTTCGCTTACACGAAATTTTCTCGACGCCGGAAATGTTTTTGGACATATTTTTGAAGTATTATACTTCAAATTTGTGCCATATCTTTCGAAAAATACGTATATATATAAAATGTATACATTATTGAACCTATCCCTGGCCATAGCTGCGATCACAGATGAGTGAAAGAGGTTTATCGAGGATATGGAAGGTATGTTTTGTTTCTTCGCAAACATCGCAAGTAGTAGATATTTCATCCCGTTTGATTATTTTAAATACACCACTTGATTTTCTTAAAAAAAATCTGCATCATTAAACTAATTCACACATCTACAACTAATGCTCGGCATCGCCGGGCACACGTTTCTAGTCATTATTGACTGCCCAAGCGATTTTGTTTAATTGAAGCAAAATAGCTTCGAAAAAAAAAAGCCCTACCTCCTTCCGTAAAGTATGACAAAATCCTTGTTTATAAATATATAATTGCAGGGATGGAAAGACCCCACCATTACAATGGGGGTTATGCCATACCCTATAGTTGCATACATAATGTAAACAATACAGAGACATACCTTTGTATTATTATAAGGTGCATTTGCAGTAGGAATTTCCCTTTTATATCGGTCAATTTACCATTGAGCTTTGCGCTTCCATCTTGTATAAGAGTAAAAAGACTATCCTTATAATCAAGATTTTAACGAACTGGCATAATATGGCAACTGCCATATGTGTAATAATGACATCTGCCATTAATGCACATTCTTGATGAATTATTATTCATCGGCAGAGTACCCTGATTAGAATACACTGGTAAAAGCAATATGCATAGCCGTCCACCTGCACAAGTATTACCATGTAGCTTAATCTGGTTAAATAGGAAGACCAGATAATAGATGCATGTGAAAGTTCCTAGAAGTATTTAATCTTGTAAATCACCTAGAGCAAAGGGAGAGAGGCATCATCAAGTGACCCTAGTGAAATGAAGTTTCTAAAAAAAAACCCGGCCTGACTAGCAAATGCTAGACCAACATCTGCCTCGGTCAATCCCTTGGCAGTATTAGAATAGAATAGAATAGAATAGAATATACATTAACGTCCCTCAGGCCGTGAGGCCCCCGGACTTGTGTAGCATCCTGCGAGCTCCCAAAGGGTGCTGCCAGCAAACAGACGCATAGGTTTTATGTAGCCATCTAGCGGGCTTCTCTTGTTCTTTATATTACCCGCATCGTGCTTATAGCTGGCTTCTTGGCCATACACAATGCATCGCTATAAACAGTTTTGAACTGTACTTTGTGGGCTTCTCTGATCCGCCTCATCCGTGCTTTTCAGATTATTAGCCCTCTCTCTTTGTGCACCCCCCGGTGTCTTATTATCATTTCTTTTATAGCTTTCGCTACATCTGTGAGTGTCTCTTCTTTGTCCATCAGTGCTGGGAGTGGGAGATCCCACCTGACCTTGTTAAATTTGGACCTTATGTCGGTGTAAACCGGGCACTCTTTTACCATGTGCTCTTCGTCTTCTATTTTTCCTGAGTCACATACTCGGCATATTCGCTCTGCTCTATCTATTTTCCTCCATCTATCTTTCTCAATTCGGAGGTCGTGGCTTCCCATCCTGAGTATTAAGCATCCTAAAACCATCAATGACTGGAAGCCTATTACTCTGTTGTCTGTAGTGTATAAAATCATTGCTAAGGCTTTGGCTGAGAGGCTTAAGCCAGTGCTAATTCACGCCATTAGCACAGAGCAGTCTGGTTTTATCCCTCAGCGGAATATTCTTCATAATGTGACTGCTGCTTTTGAGGGAGTGCATTGGGCTCGTAGGATGAGGCAGCCCCTTGTTTTTCTTAAGCTGGATTTTGCCAAGGCTTATGACAGTGTCAACTGGCAGTTCTTGGCAGATATGATGCAGGCCTTTGGATGCAGGCCTAGTTTCAGGGAAACGGTTATGAAGCTGCACGTGTCTGCTAGGGCGATACTGTGGTGTCAGGGTGAGACCTCGGATAGTGTGGTATCAGGGTGAGACCTCTTCAATCTTCTCTGTGGGCCGAGGCATTAGGCAGGGATGTCCGTTGGCCCCTTTATTCACTATAGTGGCGTAAGCTCTCTCCACGACTTTTTCAGGTGGCAATTGCGACAATGTGGTGCAAGGTCTCTTAAAGGATGATGGGTCGCAAGGGGTTTGCGGTCAATTTTGCGGATGATACATTCCTCTTTCTTCATGCAGATGAGTCCAATCTACAAGGCTGACCAAGAATATTTTGGATGCCTTTTCTTTAGCCGGGATGCTTGCTTAACCGGGTCGGCGTTTCGGCCATGTGGGTAGTAGAGGAACCTCCTCTGCGTGGTTGAGTCGGTTTCCCCGGGCTCTAACACCGCCAAGACACAACCGCCAAACTGTTAGGCATACCATTTGGCTTGGACATTAATGCTAGGGCAATTTGGGAGGAGACATTACGTAATCTTAAGCAAAGATTTGAACTGGTGGAGGGAAGTAAACTCACCATGGCTGGTAGGATTCGGTAGCCAAGTCGGTGCTCAGAAAGCACTCATGTTTACGCAGCCTCCTGCATACTTGCGCCAGAAAGTGTGGTTAAGGAGTTGGATGACACTATTCGCAATTTTGTTTGGGGAGGGAATGAGGAGGGGGCTACTGATTGAAGGTCGATGGTGGAAGTGTGTGCATCCCGCAGGCGGGGGCTTGGGTATGCTTGATGTGTCGTTGCACACGGAAGGTTCCGTGTCGAAATTCATCCGGCGGTTGTTGCGGGAGCAACAATCCCCGTGTTTGGCTCTGTTGGCACAGCCGCCCGTCGCTCTATTGTGTTTAGGAGCCCGACAATTCCGCTCGATTGCCGTGGGCTCTGTTTGAGGATTTGCGGCCATTCCCTCATGCTTCGCCTTTTCTTAAGGGTCTCCTGAAGGCCTTGAAGGTGGTCAAGGTTCTCTTTTCGTTGGACCCTAGCAGGTGTATGGTAGCCTCATCGCCCTTTCTCTAGGTACCCTTGGATTCTGCATCTCCCTTGGCCTCTTCCCTACACCCAGGTACTCAGCGCTGATGGATTGTTGCAGGGGTAACATCCATCCGTGACTGGTATTGGGAGGGTCATCTGGCGCCGTGGGAGTTTTTTAGGGAAAGATTTGGCCTTCGGCGGTGGGACATACGGACTTGGGCCAGAATTGCTAATGCTATTCCATTGCAGTTGTCTTCTCAAGTCAATCGCGTTTGGAAGTCGCATAGTGGACTTGATGCATCTCGGTTTGTAGAAGGCCGGCTTATGGGCTTCTAGCGCTTCCGGGACACGCTGTCGCCGGATAAGTGGTCGCTTAAGCTTCCAGGGAGTAAGTGGCCCGCCATGTGGAAGTGGGCATGGAACACATTCCCTCCTCCTAAAATCCGTACCCTTTTGTGGCAGATCTTGCACCGTAGCCTCAGGGTGAATGTCCGAGTCCACAGGTTCAAGCCTCAGGTAGCGAAAATATGCCCTTTATGTGGGAGGCGACGTGAGACCATTGAGCACTGCTTTGTCCTATGCACAGAGGTAGGGGCAGCTTGGTCCTGGGTGAGAGCCCTCTTTGGGACTTCACTGTGCAGTCAGAAGATTCTCTTGGGAGTCCTTCCTAGCAGGTGGGCAGTGGCCAAGCGGCAGGCGTTTCATTTATACAGAGCTTGGCTTTTGTGGCTGATTTGGAAAAGACGGAGAGCGAAGGTCTTTCAGAATGCAGTGCTTAGCCCTTTTCGGTTGGTTCCGATCTTGAGGCATAAGTTGTGGCAGGCTTACCAAGTCTCAAGCTTGTCTGGCACAATTAAGCGGGAAATTTGGTCGACATTCCTACAGATTGTGGATCATGATGGGCGCTTGATTTCTTAGCACCACACTTATCATTGTACTTGATCGCATTCTAGTGGTTTAATATATTCTTATATTCTTCAAAAAAAAAAAAAAAAAAATCCTAATATCTAAACTGAGCAAGCCAGTCTAGACTAGTACCTCTTCTCCCAAAGCCTAAGTAATTTGAAGTCTATTATTTGTTCATTAAAATCATAAGAAATAAGAAGTAAATCATCTGCTATAATCATCAACATGAATTTTGTGCAATTATATAGACTATGAACTCTATATACAATTTTTTGAAATTGATGCCTAGAACTTGACTTTAGTTTATACATCTGTTAAGCTATCCAAACATTAGATAAATTGAGCCAAGAGGACCGTACCACATGTATCAGTTATCTAAAATAATTGTGTTACTTGAATCACGCTGATTATATAGACCATCACTATTGCAGCCCATATTCCAATGAATGGACAACTCCAAACTCCAAGTGGCCTTGTCCATATCCTTTTCTAATATTCCACATCCTTCAGGCTAAAGCCAACTCTAACAGCAAAATAAACACAATTGGAGGAGAGAACCTGTCCTGCAGCCAATCATGCAAACGTTAGCAGTAATCCTGGTAACGATGAAGGGCCAAAAGGTAGATTGGGTATCTCAATTTATCACTGATCACCAATTGTATCCCTTTGCCCTGAGTTAACTTTAGCAAGAAAGAGAGATGGAATTATAGCTTTCATCATTAGCTCAAATCCAAAAACTGCAATATGAGATGTAACTCTTTTATCAAGCATGTATGTTTTAAGCACTCCATGCGTAGGCAAGGTGCAACAAATCTCCAACGATTTTAAGCATTTGCATGTGCAGATATTATCTAAGTTTACTTTGTTATGAACCCGGGGGGTTCACGTATGTATTCCGTAGAATACATGTGCGTGGATGGGAGAGGGGTTTTTTCGAAAAAAAATAGTACGTATACATGCGGGCGCTCATACGTTTTGGCGCCCAGATGTATGCATTTTCCACGGTCCGGGGATGGATTTCTTGGAGCTGCTAAGGCGTAAGAGTACGTTTTAGGGGTTTGAATCCGAAGTGCACATGCCAGAAAAACGTTTTAGGATTTGGTGTTTCGGAGGTAATGTTTTGAAGTTTTTTCGTCCCTGCCACATAAAAATCTAGCACAGAGTTTAGTCATGAACGGATTAGGAAGTAGTTAGACGAGCAGCATAAACCATTGTTGATGCATTTGATTTTAAAGTCCATTTGCATTGTTGATGCTCCTTTTTTTTGCAGGCCAAGCTTCCCCTTTCTCCATTTCGGCCTCCATTCTGTGAGATCCGTGGTGGAAATCTGGTTTTTAGAGGGTTTTTGCATCTAAGTAAGGTCTGTTAAGATCAGTTTTGTGCATGCATGTCGGTAACGCTATACATTCACAAGCAGCTCTCTAATATTACTTTGCTGTTTCTTTGCTTGTGTCAGGCTGAAGAAAATGGAAAGGACGATAGTTGTTAAGGTGAATGAAGGTTGTGGAATCGTGGCTGACCTTGGCCTCGTGATGGTGTCCCAAGAATGCACTTACTTGGATGTCCGCAATGAAATAAGACAGGACGGGCTACTGGAGGATGAGAAAGAATTTGTATTTCTTGGAGATAGGGAAGTGGCCTTCACATCAAGGTAGGAGGTAAGGTTTAAGGTTTGTGGTGACGAGGTTACTATCAAGGTGGTTGGAGAGCCCTGCACAAAAAAAAAAAGGGAGAGGACTGTTGTTGAGAGCATTTCATCTCAAAATCTCCAATTTGAGATGGTAGACCGAGTGTCATAGCCAGAGGAGCGTAAGACCAATGAAGAGGTAAATCATGATGATGAACTTGTTCTCGTTGAAGATACCGCCTTTTTAGATGATGTATCAGATTTGAATTTTTCAAAGAATAGGTTGCTATCCAAGTTAGCAACAAGGTTTGATGTTGCCAAATGGCAAGTTGCTTTGAGGAAGTTAAGTTCAAAGCTGCAGCGAAAGAATCGAAAAGACAGGTTTGAATTGTATTCTTATGATGCCCATGGTAAACCAGTATTTGCTATTTGGTGTCTTGAATGTGAGAAACGTTATGGTAAAGGTGGAGATGATACCTTGTGTAACTTTGAACGCAGCCACTTGAAGTCCAAGGGTCATGCCGATAATTACGAGCGTAACCTCAAGTGTGAGGAGAAGGGAGAGCAGGGTGTGGAGAAGGAGGATCAGCCTTGCAATGTTGACGAGGAGCTGGACATTTGCAAGGAGAATCAAACTCTAGTAGAAAGTACATTAGCTGCTGCCATTGCAAAGTTTCAAGAAGAAACTAGAATTTTTGATGTTGTGTTCAAGCTTTATGAGAGCAGCGTTGGTGGATATGCTAAACTTGATGACATTCGTGTTGTTTGTGCCATGTGTGAAAGGCTTCTCGAACTGTTTCCAAGAACTGGATGTCTTAATGGCCACATGAAAGATCATATTCTATCTAAGAGACACGTGCATGCTGTCATGAATACAGGTAAGGAGTCAAGTGACCAAGCAGCAAGAGGTGGCAGGCCGAAGAAATGGGCTGAAGCAGACCCGCAACAAGGAAAATTGCATTCTTTTTTTGCAAGAGGTAACCTCTATTTTATTTGTTAGAAGTAGTGTTCACGTTTTAGCTGCTATAATGTTGAATAATCTCAGCTGATTCAGACTGATTTTGACATGAGCAGCAAATCCTCCGTGCCCTCCAAGCTCGAGAAAGCCAAGCTTCATCAAATGCAGTTCACGTGAGTACTCTTAGTGGCTTCATAAGTGGTTTGCATTTTAAGTTTGTAGGGTATCTAGGGTTTCATTGTCGTATTTCGGTAACAGAAACGTCCTTGGCTCTACTATGCTGGGGCTTTTGGCAGAACAAATATAGGTATGGAGATAAAGTTAAGGATTTAAGACCCTTTCTGCATGAGCTGAAAGAAGGGACACATTGGTATTGTGAACCTGCATTGCAGCATACATTTGTAGTCGGCCAGGGTTTAATAGAGATTAGTGGCTCGTTTAGGCATAAGAAATGCAAGAGGGTCAGTCTTAAAGGTGAACCCTTTGAAAATTATCAATGTTCTTTATGTGCTGCTATTCCGAAAGAGAGGGATTTTTACATGAGAGTGCATAGACAGACCGATGACAAGGTGGCAAGGGGATTTAGAACCACAAAATTATGTATTAGATCAGATTATTTGAATGCAATTGAGATCAAGAAGATGGCCAGGTCTGCAGTTCATGAGGTAAGGAAGTTACATAAGGAATTAATGTTTTCCAAAATGAGAGTTGCTGCATTGTCCATGAAAGAAAGGTCGCTAAGAGGGAGTCTGGAGGAGTCAATGAACAGGAAAGATGTCAGCAGATTCTGCCAGGACATAGTGGAGGCATATCGGCAAGGTAAATTTAGTGGAAAACCAGCTCTTTGGAATTTTCTAAGGGACATAGCTCAAAACATAATCAGACCAGGCCATAAAAGAAGATACAGGGAAACCACAAAGGCGTTGTTTGAAACAATTAAGATATGGGGAGGGAGAAGAATGCACAATTTTCTTTCTCTCAATTTTGCAGGTCCGAGTATTTCTTTTTCTTATTTTCTGGAGTGACCATTGAACTCAAATGGCGCCAGGAAGAACCCTAAATACTGACTGGATGCAACATTTGCGGACTGGATGTAAAAATACGGTAGAGGGTAGGATACATGAATGAAAAATGGACGTAAAAATAAGGTTGAGGGTAGGGCAAGAAGTGCTTAGACTGGGTGTAAAAGTATGGAATCGGGTATGATTCTTCGACAGTATGGGACCGTATACATAGGGGTTTCTATGGAGGGTCAGCTGTATACAGAGGGGTTTCTCCTGACTTGATGCACGCACATGCCATATGCCCCTTATATAGAGGTGAACCCCCCGGGGTTATGAAGAAAAACAATGCATTCTTCTTCCTGAATAACCAGGTCGCAAAGGCTTATTTACATTTCCAAGCTTTGTACATTGGCATAATGCCCACCATGTAGGCCTATGCCAATTCTTTTAATTTATGCAATCTCACTTAAATCATCTTTTTATCTTATCTCATCTTATCTTTAAGCGGGTTATTAATTATGAGGATCTCTGCCAGCCTTGTATCTAAGTCTACTTGTGTTAGTCCTGTACGTCCAAATACAAGACTATTCATGCACACAACGGACCAGGTCAAGGCCAAGGATCCACAGTCAGGCACAGGTCAGTCGTCCAAGGGCCCGCAGAAGACCAAGCCGCCGCAGACCACGCAGTCAAAGGCCGTGCCCGGGACCAAGAGGAGGCGCTCAGAGAAGTGACGCGCTGTCACTGTCAGCGTCATTTCAGGCTTTCCAAGAGGCACCGCCAACAGGCCTACAAATCAGGCCTCTTTCCAGGAGTCGGCACCGAAATCAGTCAGAGTGTCTATATTGGGCCAAAGGCCATTGTACTATATATATGAGTAGAGCTAGCCTTCACGGGTTGGATGAGTTTTGAGTCTTGTCTCACTTCTGTTTTCTCTCGATTGCGAGAGCTCATGTATCTTCATTGACATTAAGGAGTTGTTCTCATCATCGTGATCTTATTGTTCTCTTTTGTTCTCTCTTTTCTCTTTTTCCTTTGTTTCTTTTGCAAATCCCGCGTGACACAGCTACCGGATTCTTCTTTTGATCCACGGGTCCTCACAGAGGGTTGTCTTGCAGGAGTTCCCGAACCCAGACCCCAAACACTGTCGCCGCTGCCGGGTCTGATCTTTCTTTTTCCTTTCTTCCCATCATGTCGGCTCGTGGTTTCACCCCTGGAGAACTTCTTTGTCAAGCGGCTCGACTGGAGTGCCATCAACGACGCGAGGCTATTTGGGATATGTATGATACTGCCTATGACATTGAGGGTGGTCGTGTCCGCTCCAGAGCTCAGTCGGCACCTCCTACCCCCCGTGCTCATTCTCGACCAAGGTCTCCCCCTATGTGTCGGCATTGTTCTCAGCCCCAATCCCCACACCATATCTCTGTTCAGCCCATGCCTCACTATTTCCAGACTCCTGAAAGCACCTATATTCATATACCTTCAGGCCACACCCCCAGCCGTCCCAACCTTCTTCACCTCCTGCGGGGATGGGCTACTCTCAAGTGTCCTTTGGCCCTCCCCACGTTCACGAATTTCAGTCTTCTCCATCCTTTCACCACGCTCTTCCTGTTTACCAACTCACTGATCTCCAGCCTAATGAGGAGGGTTCTCATGATCCTCCCCCACCAGATGCTACTTTCTCTGGACCACCGGGTTTTTCAGTCCCACCCCCTTGTTCTCAGTCCCAGGTTGTTCCACCTCTCTATGCTTCTGCATATCCTCTGTCCCAGGCTGTTCCACCTGTCTATGCGCAAGTTCCGCCTTCATCTCCATCTCATAATTTGAAGCTGACATATCCAACTTTTGGCAACACTAAAGGCAAACCTCTGGATCAAAGTGCTCAGGCTCATATGGAGGAATTCGAAGCCTTGGCCATTCTGAATGGTCATGCGCAACCACAACTCAAGTTTCATATCTTTTCGACCACGCTCAGAGGCGCCCCTCATCAATGGTTAATGGCCAACAAAAGCCACTGGAAGCAAAATTGGCATGAAATGAAAATAGTCTTCCTGTCTCATTATGGCACCACGGATGGCGATCAACTATTACTCAAGCAGCTCAATGATCTCCAGCAGCAACCCATCGAGTCTGCGCGTGATTTTGCAGACCGTCTTCACATTCTCATCAGCAAACTTCAGGAGTACCCCACGCAAAGCCAGATTCTTGTTTGGTTTCTGCAGGGTCTTCCTCCTGCCATTCGACTCATGATGGAGTACCTGCGTCCCAAGTCTCTGGAGCAGGCGATTCAATTGGTCAATCACTCTGTCAACGTTTCTTCTCGGGGTGTTGCTCTCACGGAACTCCCTTTCATACCTCCCGTCATGGTTCCTCAGACTGCTGTCCAGCCTCAGCAAACAAATCCACAACGCTCACAGATCTGGTGTCACATTTGTAAATATCAGGGCCATTTGGCAAATGAATACAACTCCTCCAATGGACCTCCTCATTGTAAACGCTGCAATATGTGCAATCACGCCACCGAGGAGTGCACTCGTTCCCATCCTACACCCTTCCGGAATAAGATGGTTTTTCAAGTCCAGACCATGCCTCAGCAACAACAGTCATATCCGCCTCAGCAATATCAAAATCAACAACCTCAGCCGTATCAACAAATGCAGCAATCTCAGCAGTCACGGGGCCAAGGCACCCGTCCTCCCTTTGATCCTTCAAAGGCACAATGTTATCATTGTCATGAATAGGGTCACACCACCACGGTGTGTCCTCAACTTCCCCAAGTTCAAGTCCAACTTCCAGGTTCCAATCAGCCAGCTTCAGTACGCCTCACGGCTTATCAACTATGGGTGGCCAACGGCAAACAAGGCCCCCGTCCTGTTTTGAGGAAGCCCCCTCGGCCGCCTCAACAACAGCGACCTCAGCAAGCAACATCTACCTCTAATCCTATGGATCAACAAGCTCAAGAGGAGATTTATCAGGCACTCAACCCTCCAGTCCAGCAGTCCAATTGGGTTGGTCTGGTCTCACGTCAGACACGGGCTTCACGCCCCTTGACGATCATCCCTCACGACACGCAACCAGCTTTTGCTGTTGAGACGGTCCCCCATGACGACGAAAAAAAAGTTCATTTCGCGCCTGATCTTAACAAACTCATGCCTCACGTCATGCCCAAAGTGCGACAAAGTATTCTTAAACTCATGCAGGCTGCGGAAGGTCGCACACTGGCAAATGTTCATGCCACTACTAGAGCTCAGCAGCGTCAGGAAGTGCCATCATCCTCCACCAGCATACGCTCTCAGCCGTACCCAAATATTGCTGCAGAGGTGGAGCTTCTCAAAGAGGTTTCAGCTTCTCTACCGCAGACTCCTGCTCCTTTGGATCCTGCTGATCCCTTTTCTCATGTTCCTTTGGAACTTCAAGAAGAACTTGCCAAGATCAAGATTCCCTTGAGTCTGGCCACCATTTTGAAACTCTGTCCAGCTCTCAAAGATCAGTTACCTCTTCCAACTGTTCTGGTTGGCGCTGTCGCGACCTCAACACCCACGGTGCATGCCACGGTGGGCAATCGGCATATCAATCATGTTCAGATTGATGGTGGTAGTGCCATCAATCTTATTACTGATAAGCTCTGAAAGCAATTGGGGATCAAACAGTTATACCGTGCCCCCTATGACATCAAGTTGGCAAATGGCCATATCACGCGTCCCCAAGGTGTCACCCCTCTTCTCCATATCAGCATTGGTGATCCCAAATTCCCCTTGGAATTTGGAGTATGGAAAGCTGGAGAAGATCCCGGCGATTATGAAATGCTCTAAAAGTATTCATTACTGGGCCACGGACCAGCTTGTCATTACAGATGGACATCTCAATGCAACAATGGACTTAGAAACTGGCAAATTGATCTCTGTCGAGAATGCTGAACCTTCCATCTCTGACACTGACTCTGAAGAAGCACAAAATATTTATCATGTTCAAGCTCCACCCGCGGGTCTGCCTCTCTTGTCCTACCCGGAGTATGCTGATCCTTGGGGTGAGATGACACTGGATCAGGACCAGGCGGTGGCCGCTCTCCTGGACCCTTATTTGGCTTCCTGCAATCGCATTCAACGTCTTGATCATTTTCCAGACACACCCCTTTCTTTGGAGACTGTCGATGTTCATGCTGTCATGAAGCAACCTTTGCGTGATGACACTCAGCAGCCTCTTTTCTTCACAACTCAAAATGCTGCTCCTCCTGTCATGCTTCAACCTCCTGCTCATCACGTTCAGGACACGGAGGTTGTTCCTCATATTCAAACTCCAGAGGTGGACATTGTGGACATTGGTAACAATCAACCAGTCCGTTTAGCTGCTAATCTTCCACCCACCTATAAAGCACGCGCTGTGAAGCTGTTCAAAAAATTCACACATATTTTTGCTTGGAGCTACAAAGACCTTCGAGGTATCAAAAAAGAGTTGGGGGAACTCACCATTCCTACCAAACCTGATGCACGCCCAATCTAGCAACGACAGTACAGGCTCAACCCAAATTATCGTGACCGTGGCAAGGCCGAACTTGACAAACTCTTAGCTGCTGGCCTGATTTATGAGGTCAAACTCTCTGAATGGGTGAGCCCCATCGTCATTGCTCTCAAACACAATGGTAAGATCCGCGTTTGCGTGGACTACAGAAAACTCAATCAAGCTACGGAGCGTGATCACTTCCCGCTTCCCTTCACTGACCAGGTTCTTGAAGAAGTTGCTGGTCATGAGATGTACTCTTTCATGGATGGTTTCTCTGGGTACAATCAAATTTCTATCAAGAAAGAAGATCAACTCAAAACTACCTTCACCACCTCGTGGGGCATTTTTGCCTAAAAGGTGGTCCCTTTTGGTTTATCCAACTCTCCTTCAACCTTTCACCGCATTATGCTCTCTGTCTTTCATGACTATATGAAGGATAAACCTTTTCTCCAGATCTTTCAAGATGATTTTTCAGCCTACAGCTCCATGGATGATCACTTGGAGAAATTAGAGCTCGTCTTTCAAAAATGTGATGAATCTGGTATTAGTCTCAATCCTGAGAAGTGCACTTTCTGCGTCACCTCAGGGGTTCTTTTGGGTCATGTGGTTAGTAAAGACGGCATCACCACGGATCCTGCTAAAATCAGTTGTGTACTGAAGGCTCATGCACCCTCCAATATCAAAGAGACACGTTCCTTCCTGGGTAAGGTAAATTACTATTCCACCTTCATTCCTGGACTTGCCGCTATAGCTGATCCCATTCATAAACTCACGGGTGATGAATCCACTTGGGCTTGGAATCCCCAAGCGGAGGCTGCTTTGAAGCTGTTACTTACTCAGGCCCCGGTACTTGTTCCTCCTCAATGGAACAAGCCTTTTCACGTTCATGTTGATGTCTCTGCTTTCGCCATTGGTGCTGTTCTTTCTCAGGCATATGATGAGCACACGGATAAACCGATTCGGTATTCCAGCAGAAAACTCAATCTTGCTGAGCGCAATTACTCTGCCATGGAATGGGAAGCATTGGGCTTAGTTTTCTGCGTCCAATGTTTCCGTCATTATTTGTTGGGCAGCCAGATCAAGTTCTTTGTTGATCATCAAGCTCTTCTTTATTTAATCAACAAAGCCACGCCCACAGGTAGAATTGCTCGTTGGGTCCTTCTTCTGCAAGAATTCGCTCCCTTCGAAATCGTTCATAAGGCAGGCAAGTCTCATGTGGTGCCTGATTATCTTTCACGCATTCACACATATGATCCCTCCACGGGTGTTTCTGATGCCTTTCCAGACACTCAATTGTTCCTGGTCACGGCCATGCCCCATTGGTTTCACAACTTTCAGCAATATCTTCTCACTGGTGCTCTTCCCCCTGACGATCCGACGCTCTCTCCAGACAAGCTTCGCTCACGCCGCCGTCAGTTTCTTCGAGAGGTCCGTGACTATACCATGGTTGCTGGCCATTTATACAAACGCGGTAAAGACATGGTCCTCCGACGTTGTGTCCTCCCCCCGGGGGGTTCACCTCTTTTTTCCGTACAAAACATGTGCGTGGGCGATGAAGGGGTTTTTTTAAGTTTTTGAAGTACGTATACTTAAGGTGTCTTCCACGTTTTGGCGCCGGAGGAGCTGTATTTCCACGGTTTGAGGATCGATTTTCCTGCAGGGGTATGCACTTAGAAATACGTTAAGGGGTTAGATGCTTTGCTGGTTGCCGGGGGGAGATAAGTTTAAGGGTCTTGGATTTCCGGAGGTATGTTTTTGATTTTTTTTCCCGGTACAGTTTTCGTGGTAAGTTTTCAATCTCTACCCGGGTTCTGGTGCAAAATCTATCTTCTTACAAATTTACCTAACCTTTTTGCTTGCTCTGCGTTGTGTTATTTAGGTGCGGCACAAGGAGCAGGCATCGAACCAGAGATGGTTCAGGAGGTTTTTTTTGGAAATGTGGTTAGTGCTAATGTTGGCCAGGCTCCAGCGAGACAGGCTGCAACGCTGTTCTATTTTCTGACTGTTCTATTTTTTTTCAGGTTACCAACGCTGCACAAAGGCTTTGATCTACCTGAGCCGTTTGCTCTTCACACCGATTGCCCATATTACTGGCGTTACCACTTACCAGGTTTAGTATTTTGTTGCCTGGCAATATCACTTGTATGCCATTCAGTATTAACATTGATGGTTTCTCCACTTCAACTGTCTTATATGGAAGAGGACCACGGAGTTGTAAACTAATGATACACTTATTGCCAAAGAAATGCTAGTAGAAATCGTAACATTGAGTACCTGTCAATAGGAATGTTAATAGGCAGGTTGAATGGATAGCTTCTTTATTGCATCTTTTGTTTGAGGACCTTTAAAGATGGTGGAATTCAAAGAAGATATTGATGGGGGGGGGATGGGGGCGTAAACATGTTACGCAAGTTGAAGGCGTGCATTTTGTGCGATTGGGAACCATGCTATAGTGAACAATTTTAAGAACTTGGGAGTGCAAATATGGATCTGGCGTGGGTATATTAATAATATACCAGTTGCATGAATGTGCTAAAGATATACTGATTACAGTAGTTGGCATCCCTCCTCTAGCTTCTGACCTATAACATCTCTAATCGATGCCAAGCCGGGACCGAAAGTCCATCTTGTTGGCCGCTTTGACTTTAATGAAAGCAGCAAAATGCCCGGGCGTTGTTTGTTACCTTTGCATGTCTTGACTTGGTATTCCATTTCGTTTATTAGGGGAACAGGAAGAAGAATATTCAACAAGATTAGCGACCAACTTAGGAAATTGATTTTGAAGGAGGGGCCCGACACGGTAATAGAGACATGCATTTACTTTTTGTGGGGAGTAATTGTTGCTTGTTTATAGGCGTTGGAGGTGTAGTTACATTTAATTTGGTAGCCATTGCCATGTCTCTCCTACAGATAGTTTGCATTTATTGCGAAACTCGTAATGGGTCTTTGGTGGCGTGATTCCTCCTCCATCTACATATTTCGACAAGGTAGACAAAAATTCTATTGATGATTTGGATCTTTTATGATGTTGTTGGGACTTTGTGTGCATTTATCAGAGACATCTAGGTACTGATTGGATGCAAAGGTGGAGGGTATTCTGATATGCAATATACTCACTGGTTTTAACTTAAATCTAAATTTTGTGAGATTTGGATATAGACATTTAGACAAGTGGGAGCCCGAAAGACTTGAGTTGACATCAAAGATTTAAGTTGGATCTTTTAAGTTTTATAATGATCTCGGATCTAGAAAACATAAATGAAAGGTGTGATTTTAAGAAAGGTGTGATTTTATCTGGGGTAATAGATGGGGCAAAAGGATTTTGTTCCTAACAATCTCTTCCTAGGAAGAAAGGAGCACAGCAGGCCAATGCTTAGCAGACGATTATCTTAGTTGTGCAGATCACATGGGAGGTGAATGTTTGAAGGAGCCAATATGTGTAGTATGCATAGATTAGGCGCATCAAGCTGCACCTGTTATAAAAGAGAAACTTTCTACTTACAATAAGCTTCTTTCTGATTCTTCCATGTGATAGTTTATTTTCTCTTTGAGCTTGAGATCTGCATATATGTTGCATGGTTTTGGACTGTTTTATGCTAGAAAGGGTTCTGTTCTCCCTGCCTGCAGTTCCAAAGTTTCAAATGAATGATGGGCAAACTGCCACTTGAGACAGCTTCCAAAGTTTCAAATGAATGATGGGCAAACTGCCACTTTTTTGGCATCTCTGGTTTATTGTCAACTCTTTAGCATCTTGGCCTTTCTTCATAAGCCTGGTAATAAGTCTGATAGTCTTCAAGTTGTAACAAAACTTATCCAAACATGATAGTGGTGGTGATGCATTGTGTGAATAAAACTTGCTTAGAGACATAAATCAGTGAAATACCTTGTTGGATCCTTTATTCTGTTGAATTTCCTGATAGCTATTCCATTTTTGTACAGGTCCAAGTGGTCCTCAAACGATATGATGTACTTTTTATTGTTGATGAGGCAAGAAATTCTGCAACTAATTCAGGTTATGTACAAATTTAGGGAGGAACATGGATATCAATGTGCAAGCTACACAGTCGTTTGATGCAAACACTGCAGGTTTCTACGAGCAGACGGTTGCAGCCGACATATTTGCCTCAGCAGGCATTACAGCACAAGTTGGCCGCTTCCAAAGGTTCCTGTTAGACCATACAAAAGTTGTTGCTCGTATTGACTTGGGAAGAGCATCTGCCCTTACATCTGCATTGAGTTCAAGCTTTTCATTATCAAACCATACACATGACAGTGCAACAGTAGCTACGAGCCTTAAGCAGCAGGTGTGACTATTAAGGCCATAGGTATGGTTATTTTTTGAGTGATTGGGGTGCTGATTGTATTTGTCTCAGGTGATTGGGCCGTTTTGTGCTCGGCTTGATTCAAGATTTGCATTGGATGCCTCACTTTGGAGAACGTGGTCAAATTTGCAAGAAATAACATATGGATTTGACTGCTCGTTAGATAGTAGCCTGGTATTCACCAACAAGAGGAGAAGGTATGGCAGAGATTCGGCTTTTAGAGCGGTGATTGTTATTATTCATTGTTTTTCTTGGCAGCCACATGGTTGGCTCATTATTTTGTTGAATTTTACATTTATGATTCAAAACATATGATGTAAAAGACAAAGGTTAGAGTGGACAAAGAATGATACATTTTGTGGGAACCTGCCTCTGGCTTATTTCATCATTGTACTTGTACTTGTGGAAATCATAATGACAATTTGAACAGGCTTTTGGAGGGAAACTGCGCCCATGCACCTACATATGTCTAGGGGGAGTCACAAGGTCTTGGTGCAATGGTTAAGCTTGTTTTTTTTGGGGCAAGCAAAGGAGCTGGTCACTCTAAACGAGGTGCCGTCACATAAAGGATTGCCCTTAAATGTTTGTGAAAAAGATAGGTAAAAGTGAAAGGATAAAAAGAAAAAAATTCATTAGAACTAGTAAGGGGTGCAACGGTTAAGCTTGTTTTTTTTGGGTCAAGCAAAGGAGCTGGTCACTCCAAACGAGGTGGTGTCACATAAAGGATTGCCCTTAAATGTTTGTGAAACAGGTAGGTAAAAGTGAAAGGATTAAAAAAAAAAAATCCATTAGAACTAAGAGGGACCATTGAACCATTGAACCCTAAACCTTGAGTTAAACTATTGCCTTGAATTTTAAGCATGTTTGGGTCAAGCATAGAATACTTAGAAGTTAATTGGGAGTAGATAATACAAAAACATTGATCTTATGGAACATATGCCTATAGTTCTTAGCCTTCATGTCAAGGAGCTCTACAGTCCTCTAGTCCTATGCAACCACTCTACAGGCACAAAAGAAATCCCAGATGTGCAATTTGGCTGAACTCAAGTTCAACTAATATGAATTTAGCATTGGTATGCAACCAACCTTGTGGAGCTTGCAAAATTTGGAGGTTGAATGTAAATGTAAGGTAGAGGGTAGGCTACATTAGTGATATACTTGACGTAAAAATACGTTTAAGGGTAGGGTCAATGGGGATTGGACTAGGCGTAAAAATATGGAATCAGGTATTATTTTTCACCAACACCAGACTGTATACATAGGGGTTTCTATGGGGGGCGAGCCGTATACGGAGGGGTTTCTCCCGACCCCTGGAACGCACATGCCATATCCCCTTTACATAGAGGTGAACCCCCCGGGGTCCTCCCTCATGAGGTGCCCGATATTGTTCGACAGGCCCATGACGGGCTTGGTGGTGGTCATTTTAGTGGTGACGCCACGGCACGCAAAATTCTTTTGGCAGGCTATTTCTGGCCCACGCTCTTCAAAGATGCCCACGCTTATGCTCGCACATGTGACGTCTGTCAGCGTGTGGGAAAGCCCACGGCCCGTGACGCTCTTCCATTGACGCCGGTCGCCACGCCACTTCCCTTCAGCAAATGGGGAATGGACTTTGTGGGGCCCATGGACCCACCGGCGCGGCACACCCGTGCCCGCTACATTCTGGTCATCACTGATTATGCTACAAAATGGGCGGAAGCTTGTGCACTTCCAGACAACACTGCTGCTAGTACAGCCAAGGTTCTCTACACGCACATCATCACGTGTTTTGGTTGTCCCACGGAACTTGTGAGTGATCGTGGAGTGCATTTTGTCAATCATACCATCAAGGAGCTGACGGACTATCTTCACATACAACACAGAAAGAGTACACCTTACTATCCTCAAGTGTCCTTATCAAATTATTCAAGTTGTTCAACCCAGTGTTTTCAAGCTGGCCGAGTTAGATGGCACTCCATTACCTACTCTGGTTAATGGCTTTCGCCTAAAACCATTTCATACAGAAGCTTCAGACAGTTCTACACAAGATGCACCACAAAGTTCTGACTCCACAGATAGTGACTAAAGCGGCATATTTATATTTATAATAGAGGCAAATTACAAAATGTGGGCATTGCCCATATATATCCGCTAAGGGCAAGCGCCCTATTTACAAAATCCTAAGTTAAAGAAAAACCCTCTACTCCGGGTTGAAAGCAGAGGTGATGCGGAGGATGTGGTAGTAGTTCTGCTCCGGATCCCAGCGCAGATGCAACACCACCTCCATGGCCGTTGGTCAGATGGTCGGGATGCTCAACCATACCACTGCACCAGCCATCCATAGGGATGCCACGATTGTGGCATTTCCAGAGGTCCAGACAGTTCATCTTGCAGGTGATCCATTCCTGGCAATTGGTAGGCATCGTGCAGTTCTCATTCAAACCAGCCGCTGCCATACTCATGGTCGCAAAAGGGTGTCTCAGCTTCGACCACTGCTCGTCTTATATAGCCCAACTGCTTGGAGCTCTGCTGACGTGGACCAATCACAAAATTGCTAACGTGGTTGCAATGCAAGGCCATTTCTAACTTGGGAATCTTTTCTGCCGCCGCATATCTAGCCAAGGTTCTGTCTGACACATTCTTCTTTATGATATCTCACTTCGAGTTACCTGCATTAAATGACATTCCTAGGATGGGTCCTATGACAACATATATATCGGCCGAAAGTGAAGTGGTGTTCTCATTGAGCTTTGTAAATATCGTTGAGTACAAATTGATTTCCCAACGGGGTATAATTTTTGAAAAATACTTGAAATCTGCATGCTCTGAAACTAGACAATCATCGAGAGCATGACGAAACTAGGAATACAAGATAAAAGATGATATATCCACTGCATTGTCCATATAAAATGCGAGAAATGTGATGATTGCTTCTCATCGGGATGAAAAACCCCGCCCTTTCGGGTTTTCGAGGAAAAGCCTAATGGGAAACAATCGCCAACGCTCTTAAAGAATGCTGCTAGCATGTGTCCGCCAAGATGATGATGCTAACAACTGGAAGAACTGCAAGAAAATGACCTGCAATGGAATCTGAAAAAGGAGAATGATCCGTTAGAAAGTTAAAAGCTTCAGGCATAAGTATGTGCCAAAGTGCAAAAAATGAAGAATATAATAGCACTCGGAGGCTCCACTGCCATGCCGAGGCCCTTATGACAAACGGCCACCAACGTTCCAGAAGACTGCTACTAGCATACATTTGCCGAGAAAAGAGTTGAAATACAACGTGATGGCGCTGACAACTGAGCATGCTGCAAGAAAGAACCTGCAATGGAAAGAATGCAAAGGAGAATGACCCATTAGAAAGTTAGTAGCTTCAAGCCTGGACACGTGCCAAAGCGCAAATATCAAAAATATATAATAGCACTCGGAGGCTCCAGGGCCACGCCGAGGAAGAAACAACAGCCGACCAATCGGGAACCGTCCGCGGAAAAAAAAAAAACCATCGCGGGAAAAAACCATCCGATTAGTGCTGCCTCGGAGGCTACAGTGCCACGCCGAGAGGAAATGAATAACAAAGATTGTCTCGGAGGCTACGACACCACGCCGAGAAAAAGAAACTATGCAGACAAAGCTGACGACACTAGAGCCACAACATAGACAGATCCACACATCTGTGAAAATGAATAATAAATATTGTCCGAGAGAAAATGAACAAAAAATTAAGTCACAAAGGCTATAGACATGCCGAGAAAGAATGAAAAGATAAGAAGTCACGGAGGCTACAGAGCCACACCGAGAAAAAATGGAAAGAAAAATATATGTATCCTCAAAGAAGAAAGAAAGCACGGAGGATATCGAGGGCTGCAAGATGACCTGAAAAGTACAGAAGATTTGACAGACTCCGAGAAGAACGAGATAATGAGTAGGCCTCAGAGGCTAAAGTGCCACATCCAGAAACTGATGAATAAGGACATATGCACTATCAAAAACATCGAAAGGAAACCATGGAAGATCTAGAGGCTGCAAAGGGACCCGAAAATATAGAAACATAGACAAAGATGGTCAACGGACAAAAAGAAAATGGAATGGAAAGGGGTAATGAGAAAACAAAACGCGGATAAAATCAGATGTAGACAAACCATCAAGGGAGGGAGGGTGAGAGAAACTGGAGGGATAGAGAAGAAGCAGAAAACTAGCTCAAGAGAACCCGATAACGAAAAAATGAAAAGATGCTGAATAAATAGAGAGTCCGAAAAAGGGATGTCCCCATCCAAGGAATGTCGGTTCTATTGCTATCGCAATAGAACCGTGGCATTCCTAGGATGGGTCCTATGACAACATATATATCGGCCGATAGAAGAGGAACAAATCTCAACATGGACAAAGAAAGAAAGGAAAAAATGAAAAACTGCTCGAAAGCAAGGGAGAAATGAGACTATAAGGGTCACTGAAATAAAAATGAAACAGAATGCACATATAAGGCTGATAGAAAATATGGTAAAAGAGGAACAGCCACAAAGCCTGAAGGTACAGAGAGGATGAATTCAGACAAAGGAGAAAAGAAGGAGGACACAATGGGACACTATCGTGGAAGATGGAAGAGAAGCATAAAAATGAAGGAGCAGATGGAAAAGTGCAGTAAGAGATGAGAACAACAGCAAACAAAGCCATGAACCTGACGACATCAATAGAGTGACGATGGCAAATGGCCAATGCACCAATACATATTACACTAACAAAGATACAAAAATCCGAACTATCTTAACTAGCAAAAAAAACAAGGAGCAAGAGACAAAGAAGGAACCGATGCAACTAAAGGAGTAATGTGAAACAAAACAACAAGCCAAAGGAAATCAATGAAGGGAGCATGGCATATACAACCGAATGGAGAAATGCCATCAAATGGAGATGCTGAGATAATGAGAAGCGTATAACAAAATGGAGCGCAACAACCCATAATGGAGCAAGTCGAATCTAATAGAACAGATTGAAAATGTGGAATAAAGAAAGGGAGAAACGAATCCACAAGGATCATTGAAAACAAAATGAAACAGAATGCACAGAATAAGCTAATAGGACATATGGAGCAAGCGTAACAAATCTAAAAACGAAAATAACAAAGGGTCAAAGCGGAAAACATAAAAGCATAAAAACAGGAGTAAAAAGGGGGGCCAAAAGAATACCTAAATGACAAAAGTAAAAATGCCTAAAAACAAAGAAACCTATTGACAAACTTGAACAACCAGAAATAAAGGCATAAGTACTTTAAAATTTGGAAAACCTACCAGGCTAAACTGAGCAACCAAGGGTTGGAAACGTAACAAAAACATAGGATTATCAAATACAAGAAGAGAACTAGGCAGGAAAATGGAAAATTGAAACCTATGGTACCAAAAATCTAAAGAGAGTACATAAAACATGGTAAAGAGTCAAATGAAGGCAATGGAGTTTGAAAGAGTAGCTTAAGGCAATGGTACAAAGAAGGCAAGATGAAAGTGCAAATGGAGCGAATGAAACGACAAAAAAAGAGTAAACGAAGCTAATAGGAAACGATGGAATTACTGAGACCAAAGGAACTTCCTCTGACAAAAAGGGGATGGTTTTGATTTAGTAATTCAAAAACAAAATGAAGCACATATAGGTGAAATGATCAAGGACACCCAAAAGCTAAGGAGCAAATAAACCACTCGCACTCTAAAGCATAGAATGTGGAAACCATGGAGCAATGTAGCAAAGAACAATGATAACTCAATGGAAAAAGCATCAAAACCTGATAAAAACATGACCCAAAATGGTCCGGGAGCATGCAAAGAAAGCAAACCAGTGTACTACTAAATCTCACCGAATAAACAACCACTATATAACTGACCATTAAGAAAATAGACAACCGATAAAAGCCATTAGCAAAGGCTAAGACATTGATCAACACTGCTCCACTGATGTTGTGAAATACAGCAGTGGATTGAATAAGCCAAATCAACTTGGTACAACAGGTTTGAACATAACAGATTGAAAGCAGAGAAACAAGTAACAAATGAGCAATAGAAGACAGAACAAGTTGGCAAAAAGGATGACTAGAATAGATCAGGTGAGGGTTACAAATCAAGAAGAAAGGGCTAAGCAAGGCTAATAGAGTAAAGACAATTCAAAAGGTTAATTGAATAAAAAACGAAAAGGAACTTGAGCAAATGAATTAAAAAAGAAGCGAATGAAGGATCCACACAGTCAATAAACAAACGAAAGAAAACACATATGAAACTAATGAAATGTGGATCAAAAAATAAATAGAAACGCGAACTAAACAAGGAACTAAAATAGCTAGAAGAAGTCAACGAGAATACATGGAGCAAATGGCTAAATACAGAATGAACCAAAAATGAGTGAAAGACTAGTCGACAAAGGAAATATGCATAAAACATGATGCCAAACCGGACAGACCAATATGCGAAAAATTAGTATTAACCAAACTATATCTATAGGGAGCAAGATCAACAGAAAAAGTTCAAAGATGTCGAAACAAGGGTAATGACGTGAACCCAGAGGGACCAGCATAACCGGAAAAGCAACCCACATGCCGCAAATTATGGGAGGACGAAAAATAAGAACATGAGCAAGAGTTGCACGAAGGCAAGAATAACGGAGCAGCAAAAGGAGGCAAAGGAACGAATGTAACTGCAAATAGGATGACTCAAGCGAAGAATGGAGAACAAGGAACAACATGATAAACAACTAGAAAATTTGTAGGAGACCCTATAAATGAAATAGCTCAGTGAGATCCATAACTTGCAAACAATGCCCAGAGAAACTCTAATGCCAGAACACAAGATAGATAATCGAACCAACTAAGAAATTTGGAAAAACAATGATGGAGAGAACTATGCAATATATGCCATGAAAATGTGCACATCACCATAATGCCGCCACAAGCAGTCTCCGATGAAAAATTGCGATAGAAGAACTACAAACTGCCTCTAAAGGCTACCATGAGTGAAATAAGGACGCTATGCTTAATGCAGAGTCAAGAAGAAAGGGGCACAAGAGCACCTTGAGCAAAATGACATACAACCTAAACTGAAAAAAGGGGGGATAACTGCAATCATCCCCTAGCACGTGCCCACCAAATGGAAAACATCCAAAAGACCATAAGTTGGGATAGTCCAGACAAGAATGTAGTCATAAAAATCGGAAAACTAAAAAGACTGATCAATTGAAAGCAGTCCAGCACTGACTAACACGCTATGTGAAATAAACTAAGTGCAAAGGGCAACAATATGATGAGTTATCACTATTGGCAAGTACGAATCTTATAGAAGAATCTCAAGAAAAACGCAATATCAGTCAAAACACAATACTACCTCAGGGACATCTATAAAAGACACATACACAAGTGATGCAAACTATAAAAGACACGTACACAAGTGATGCAACGAACCACCTAACCATGGAGTATTATACAACACAGCGTGTTAAACTAATGACACTGAGAAAGATAAAAACGCAAAAAATGCTCGACAAACAAAAGTTGTGAGTCTGGTACACATAGTTGGACATGCAATCTATAAACCAGGTATAAAATATGACAAAAGGGAGGCCAGACCCTAAACCCTTATATGGGCCTTCTAGATGGAGAGTAAAAATATTGAGCCCATAGCATAATAAAATCCAATGAAAGATTCGGCGCAACTGAAAGAAATGAGAAAATAAAAACATACCAAGGTTGCGCTCGAGAAAATCCACAAAAGAAAAATTGGCGGCCAATATTAGGAGAGCAAAGTATAACCTGTCTTGAGCAATTAAATGAAACGAGAATCCGACAACACATCTTGGTTGCGCCTGAAAAAATCCACTAGGTTGCGCTTGAAGAAACCACAAGAAATTCGGGGGGCCAACATCAGGAAAAAATGATTACAATATACCTAGTCAGAAACTCACGTGGCAGATGAATGAAATGAGAAACAAAACCATACCTAGGTTGTGCTCGACAAAATCCACAAGAAGAAAGACGGCGAGCGAACATTAGAAAGACGAAGCATCACATATCAAGGTATTTGAATGGAACGCAAATTCAACAACATATGTTGCCAAAAAACTGATGAAGGCATTTTATAAAATGGACAAAACATCTACAGACAACAAATAAGGATAGGAAAATGTACTTGTCGTTAATATGAGGACTAAAGCCTAGATCTTTACAAAAGAAATGCCTTAAAATAAAACTTTACTCACATGGGTCTCTCTAAACAATTTAAAAAGAAGGAGAAAATATCATGTAACAGCCCATATGTGACTAGCAACTTCGCACGCTACAATGAAAGATAAAAACATCTCCAAGACAATAGAATTTGAAAAATCTTCCAATCACACATAACGATAAATATGACCCCAAAACATTGGACCCGAAAAAATTGTTTCATTCGGAACTTGAACCTCTGACCACAGAAGTAATATTGGAACCGAAAAAAAGTGCTTCATTCAGAACTAGAACCTATGACCACAGAAACAAAAACCATGTGGCTATCCAACACATCCTGTCAATTTGTGTTAACAATTTACTAAGTACTATTATTAATATACTTGAAGAAGGCAAAAACGACTTACAGAAGCTGATTTACAGAAAGGGAAGGTCTGCGGTGAAGACCTTTAGGGTCACGGCAACGAACTGAATCCATGCAAGGATTCGATCTGAGTTATACTGCCATATGCCGTGGCTAGAGTCCAGGTCCTTGCTAACACGATCTGGAGTCAGATTCGGCTCAAAACTGGCCTTGACAAACGAATCAAAGATGGGTCTCTATAAGCATCGACAACCAGGAAAACGGCACGAGCCCTCATGCTGAACATCAAGCATAAAATCAATAAGAACAGAACAGGTTAGGGCTTGCAACCATCGATTTATGCTAAACCACAGATCACATCTGCAAAAGTGGAATAAAAAAGGTATCAATATTATCCGGCATGCCCTGTGCTCTAGAAAGATTCCTTGCAACCATCGATTCATGCTTTGTGCTCTAGCAAGATCAGGAAGAAAATTGATTGAAAACTGTCCATGAATATATTGAGTAGTCCACCAGGATCATACAAACCAAAGAACTGGATTCTTGCAAAACCCTCACCGTTAAGAACTCATTCAAAATAGAAAACCCAGATCTGGACTGCACAAAAACTCTGGTCGAAAAATATTTCTTGAACCACATCCAAGAAGGCTTAGCGGGAACCAGTCGCTGGCAGCAGTGGCCGAATCCAAGCCGAAAGAAGAGCCCTACTACCGAGCTTCCTGGAAAAGCCAAAGAAAACTCGCAGAGAAAGAAAAAGGATGCTACATCCAATCTCAAAAGCGTAGAAACGAAAAAGGACATGATCATCAGACCAGAAATTTTAGCAGATTGTGCAACAAAGATCAAACATAGGAATAGTCTTTGAATGGTAGATTATGAAACTGGAGGGATAGAGAAGAAGCAGAAAACTAGCTCAAGAGAACGCCGATGACGAAAAAATGAAAAGATGCTGAATAAATAGAGAGTCCGGAAAAGGGACGTCCCCATCCAAGGAATGTCGGTTCTATTGCTATCGCAATAGAACTGTGGCATTCCTTCCTTTCAAGCCCGTCGGAAATTAATGTTTGTACCTTCGCCAGCTGTCACATCCGATCATTCCTTCACGTCTCATCTCCACCGTTCATCGCTTCTCCCTTAACTGCTTGGGGACTTAGCCAAATCTTTGCCTCTCAATCGCCTTCTTAGCATCCATTGCCACCTGGCACCATCAACGGTTCCCTTCATCACGTCCCTTCGCCACACCTTGTGCGCCCTAAAACCTTTTCGTCTATCTTCGTTTTCGTCTTCTGCTCTCCGCACTCCGGCTTCTCACATCCGCTCTTCCAGTTCCTTTCCGACGCTCTTTGTCATGGCCACTACACCCAAATTCCCTCAACTTCAAGCTTCTGCTCCAAGGGATCCGGCTCTTTTTGAGTCCGTGACCTTCTCAACACCCACCTTTCGCGAAGCCCTAGCAGGTCCGAGTCGCGCTGTGGCGGAACGCCATGGGCTTTATGAGTTCTCCACACAGGAACTTCCTGCACCAAATCCGGAGCAGCTGAGGCAGTTTGTCGCTCATATGATCAACAACCCGGAAGGATACGCCACCACGGTTGATGGCACCACCATTTTGCTTACTCCGGTTCTGCTTTCTGAGGTATTCCACATTCCTCTTGCCAGACCTTCTTTATCTTGGGCTGCCTTACAGGACCAGGATGTCACTCAGTATGGCGCAGCTCCTTATCAAGCCAACATGCATCGACTCACCAACATTGCAAAGCCCCACGATACTTTTGTAAAGTTTCTGTGGCGAAAATTCTATGGGTATTCTATCAAGAATACCCATATCAATAAACAGTTTTATACCCTTGTCATTATGGCCGTAAATTCCACCCATCCTCTTGATTGGCCATAAATCTTGTTCCTCCGCCTTTTCCATGAAATTGATCGCATACGCGCAGCCCCTTCTTCTGGCTTTGACACTGCCATGGGTGCTCACCTACAGGCCATCATCCGTCATTATATTCCTATCATCAGTCCAGGGTCCCCTTCCACTTCTCATGCATCCACTCATCAATCCTTTCATTCCCTTCCTCACAACCAGCAGGCTGAAACTTCACGCAATCCTCTTTCTCCTGGTCATGATCAACATCAAGAAAAGCATATTTCTGTCTCCTCTTCCTCCACAGAATCCATGCCCTCCACTTCTCATCACGTCTCTCAGACGTCACAGACACGGCAACACTAGGGCCCTGCACCTCATCCTACCAGACAGGCACTCTATCAATATCAACAGGATGTTCAAGCCGTTGTCCTCAAGTTACAAGACTCCCAAGAAGTTTTCATGAATGGAGTTCAAGCATACATGGAGGCATCGGAAGCTGTTCACAGGGATCTTCAAGCTGCCACCACGCAAGTACAAACTTTGAAAGACAAAGTTCAACAGAAGCATGAGGCTCTTTTATGGGCCCGTGAGGATCTCAAGAATGCACACGATCAGACCAGCCTGCTTGCTGATCAACAGGCTCAATTATAGTCCACCATTCAGGAATTGCTGGAGCAGGTCAAAGCCAAGGATACCCTCCTGGGCGACAAGGATAAAGATCTTGCAAAACTTCACACCCTATATACAGAGCTCTCTCAAAGTTACACCAATCAAGTCCACGACCTTACTGAGCGCAATGCTCGAATCACCTCCTTAGAAGATAAGCTTTCCACGCTGACCAGTCAGCTCACGCCTCTCCAGGATCAATTTACGGAGGCTCAGAAGCAGAAGATCATTAATGACGCAGAGATTGCCACGCTTCGACTCCATACTCCTGGGCAATCCTCTTCACATGGCACGCTTCCTCACAAACGGTTCCGTGATCAATCACGTCTCCTGCTAGAAAAGGACAATCAGATCCACGACCTAGAACATCAACTCCAGCAAGCTGTTCAATCTGCAGAAGAAGTCCAAAATAAACAAGAGGGCTATATTGATATTGCTACCCATATTCCTGTGGATTTTTCTACTCCTACCAGTTATCTGGATTATGTGGTTGCCCGACGCCACCTTTTTCTTCTGAAGTGGTATGCGGCAGACGGCTAGGTTAATGCCCAACCATTACGCAGTGCAGATTTTCTAAGGATCTGGCCGGACCTTTCTGTCGAAGACAAAGGTTTATTCTATGCCCTCCTAGTCTTCGATCAAATCAACTGTGAGGATCCTGATTTGGTCATCTTCCGTGTTGTTCAGCCGATGGCCTATATTTTTCATGATTTTTATCTGGCTGATTCACAAGTCAAGTTCAGAGATGAGGAACATCGAATTTTTCGCGGCAACCCCATGCTCACTGGTTGCTGTTGGACACCAACCAGTATTTACAGGATCATGATCGGTCTCACACTCTTGGACAGGAGTACATGCCGGAGCTTGCTCATCACTTACCTCTGTGGCAAGCAGAAACGCTGGCACAGGTGCGGAAAAATTTAGCGCATCTTGAGGATCTTCAGTTTGCCCAGATTTATATGCAGCACTTAGGAGGCTACAATCAACTGCGTGCTCTTCTGGAAAGCAAGACCATACCCACGGGTTGGGTTAATCCTCCTGTCTATACTCAACTCTCTGCTTCAGAGTGGGACCAGTGGTGCTGTGCTCTTGATCAAGACCTTGTTCGTGAATTCCTGGAGCTGGCGCAGCAGCCCACGCCCACGGGCATGGCTCACTCTCTCTATGCTTCACTAGGAGTCCGTCCACGACCCAGGTTTCTCACCTCCGACTGGCGTCTTCCCTTTTGGACCAAAGTCCTGGAAGGCCACGCAGGGTGGACTCCTCCTCAGATTTCCACGGATCTCCGCTGGGATCTACATTTTGTCAGACACTCCAATTGGGAGGATGGTGCCACCTTGGACCACACCGAAAATTGGATATATATTGCCAATGCGCGTGGTTGGCAAACGCCCGCTCATGCTATCCATGGCCTTGATGCCTTCTTGGAGAATGCCGCCACCTCACCAGATCCTTCAGTTCACCGTCAACCAGGCTTCTGTACTGCTCTCAAGTGCCTCCTGTTAAGCTCGCTAAATCGGCAGCGTCCTATCTTTTATTGCAACCCGAATGCCAGCGTCAGTGCCTTCGGCCTCCAGACATGCCTTCTCATGGAATGCCAGTTCGTCCCTTCTGAGGCACATGCTGCCCTTGAAGACATGGTACGCTCCAAATTTCTCATTGATGCAGATCCTGCACTTGGGCTCAACACCCCTGACGCTCTTCAAACATGCCAGGATCTCATCGGCAATTACCACAATGGCGCCCGTCCTCATTCCCGTGAGGATTACTTTCAAACTGCCGGGTTCCCGCCATCAGTAACACTTCCTCCTTTTCTTCACTCTGAGTGTCGTTTGGTGGGGGGGAGTGTTAGTCCTGTACGTCCAAATACAGGACTATTCATGCACACGACGGACCAGGTCAAGGCCAAGGATCCACAGTCAGGCACAGGTCAGTCGTCCAAGGGCCCGCAGAAGACCAAGCCGCCGCAGACCACGCAGTCAAAGGCCGTGCCCGGGACCAAGAGGAGGCGCTCAGAGAAGTGACGCGCTATCACTGTCAGCGTCATTTCAGGCTTTCCAAGAGGCACCGCCAACAGGCCTACAAATCAGGCCTCTTTCCAGGAGTCGGCACCGAAATCAGTCAGAGTGTCTATATTGGGCCAAAGGCCATTGTACTATATATATGAGTAGAGCTAGCCTTCACGAGTTGGATGAGTTTTGAGTCTTGTCTCACTTCTGTTTTCTCTCGATTGCGAGAGCTCATGTATCTTCATTGACATTAAGGAGTTGTTCTCATCATCGTGATCTTATTGTTCTCTTTATTGTTTCTTTTGCAAATCCCGCGTGATACAGCTACCGGATTCTCCTGTTTGATCCATGGGTCCTCACACAGGGCTGTCTTGCAGGAGTTCCCGAACCCAGACCCCAAACAACTTGCATACTGTAGCTTTTTAATGCATAATGCTTATGCATCACATTCGATCTCAAATAGCTCTACATATATGCATTATGATATGTAAAAATAGCCAAGGATCTATCTCCACTTTACACAAATCAAGGAAAATCAGAATTTTGACATACTGGCAAAGTGCATTAACCCCTGATCATGCACAACAGGCTCATATAATCCAGGATAAAAGCAAAAAGCTAATCCAATAAATTCTTTATTGAAACTAGTAATAGTGCCTGGCGTTGGCGGGCTTTAGCAAATATGGATTTTGGTTGTTCTTTTGTTTACTGATGGAGGTTGTTCTTGAACTTGTGGCTTTTTGGACTTAAATGTTGTGGCACAAAAACATAGAAATCCATTCGTTGTTTGTATTGTAAGTGAGTGAAGCTAGAGTATAGATAGATCATCATGCAATTCTCAGAGTTGAACATGGATGTACAGTCTGGCTAATGTCGTGAAGAAAGAGCTCAATACCTTATAGGATGAGATGGTCAAGTGATATATAGAGTATTTTTTTTGATACGTATGTATATATTTGGATGTTGGATATGGATGGGCATAGTTAAGTAGAATAATAGTCTCCGCCTTGAAGGGTCCTACAATACGGCCATGCAATATAAGTTATATATTTAGATATGGTGAGTATAGTTGATATAGTCTTATATAGTTGATATAGGTTGGAACATTTATTTACAGTAGAAAAGGTGTTAGTTATTTAGATGTGGAAACCAAACTAAACTCCAAGTTATAGGCCATGTGATTTGCATTTTGGTAGAACCAAGATGGTAATAAATTTTAGAGTGGAGATTTGCATTCTCCTGCTATCATATTTAAAACATGTAAGTAAATTGTATGATAAATATTTGAGTTGTTTCTATAAATTATTTCTTGACTTGCTTTAGCGTAGTTGGCATAGTAAGTTCCATGTCTTTCGATGAGGGGATAGGCCGTAAAAGATGTTCAAGGAATCTAAAACTCTTGCAACAATGCCTCATGCAATGTTTTTAACATGACACTTAAAATATTTATATATAATCTACATGATCCGAATATACAAATTTAACTCTACTACCAATATTGCCTTTAAACGTGGGATCTTCTACTCGAAAAATTATCAAATTAAGAAGCATGCTATGAGTAGAATAATCCTCTGGTATGCCTTGCCAAACTTCGTAGCTCTTCTCTAATTTAGGTTGGTTGATAATACAATACTTCTTCTCCAGCAAATATAGACCTTGCTAGCATAAGTTGTCAATCGAAGAAGAACCTTACGATGAACCTAATTCATTAGCTTCAATAGCTCAAATACGTTTCCAACATGCATAAAGTACCATTTTTGTACGCGCCATGTCAGAGTCACTGAAAAGGCCACTTGCAGGAATTAATGCATCACAATTTTCTCAAACTTTCTGCAAGCACATAAAACATCTTAGCGGACATCTATTCAAAGACAATAAAGTATGCTGTAACTATAGCAACCAATACATGGTCATTACATCACTTGGAATATGAACATAGACGTCAAAATCTGGGATAAAAAATTCAATATTCAAGACTCAAACGTTTACTGTGTATTGCAATGTCATTAAAGCTTCAACTATATCTGTTACTAATTACTCAGCCATGTCCTACGATCTGCCAGGTTGTAATCAGATAGTAGTGGAATATATAACCAAAATGGGCAGAGGAGTTGTTTTAATCACTTGTTATATTAGAGAAAGATATGGACAAAGTGGATAGCTGATAATGATACACATATTTTGATGGGACTTCTGGTCACTTTCTTTATTGCTAGAAGAAGAATATATGGACAAAAGGGGTAGCTAAGCATGGTACGTAGATATCAATGGGAATTCTAGTCAAAGCTGAACATTCACAACTGAAAACCATACATGAGAATATGCATAAGGGAAAAAACGCTTACCTCATGGGTTGGAGTAACCGCTTCATTTCAAGAGCCACATGCTTTGAAGCATGAATTTGTAACACATCTGATGAAGGATAAATTAAGCAATAATGGATAGCTAGTTCAATAGCAGGTAGTTTAGAACTGGATTTATTGCTCTACAACAGTATCAAAAAACCTTAAGATAAGACTTGTACTGGAGACTCTCAATACTTTCTTCAGGCAATGTAATATTAAGTGTTGGAATATTAAGTGCGGCTAGAAAAAAGCCGTTTAGAACCATGCTTTGGAAACATTAAGCAGTTTAAAAGCATGCCATTGAAGCGATGCAAACTCAAAGAACATAATAGACCCAACAAACATGATCATATAGACACAGCACATTCAGCGTACCATTACTTCTCAAGAATCATTACTTTGCAAAGAGTGATATGGATTTCCATTTGCCAATTGTGAAAGATCCCAAACTCATCCTCTTATATTAACACACATAGTAAACAGCTTCTCAAAACATGGAAATAAGAAAAGAACATGCTCTTTTGTTGCGACCTGTAATCTTTACACATAGAATTGAATTGAATTCAAAGAAATTTAAAAGAAGGCACAAATATATATGGACTTTCTCAACGAACCTCATAAAGTAGCAACTCCTTTTTAAGAGAACATAGAAATACATCATAACCTAAAAGTCTAGCAATGTCGTTGAGAAAACTTACCAGATGCATTCTAGTGGATTTGGCTGCAAATATTTCTATGTGGCCTCATTTTTGCATGTAATTTGTAGACTAAGCTCAGATGTGGAGCATGTGATATGGATATGATGACTGCATGTGCTTGTAAAAAAAAATAGAAGCAGTTTAAAGAAAAAAAAATATAGCAAAAGTATGGCACAATTAACATGTCAAACATGCATGATCTAGGAGTTCAATATGTAGTTAAGGGTGGTTAGCCCTTATCTTCCAGATACAAAGTGATTACGAAATAAGCAAAAGAAAATAATAATGATGAAATGCTGCAATTGTTACGAACCAAAATTTTAGTACCAAAAATTTCGATTTGTATTCATATCAAACCATCAGAGTACACAGAACAAGTACTGCCTCCACGAGGCTATATACATGAAAGCCACGTATACAGATAACAAGACGACAACACAAGATAACTAAATGCACACGCATGCTCCGCCAGCTATCAAACAGCCTGCACAGGCTTCCACGTGTTAGTAACATGCATAAGAGTTATCCAGTATGTCAACATGAAGCAACGACTGATGGACTGCAAGAACACACATATGGAATCCACCACACGCACCATAGCATCTGCCAAGCAGACACTCCCCACCATATCTAGACAGTACGTCGTCTAGAACCCCCGCGCTGGTGGATCCAGTGTAAGGGAGAAACTGCAGGCATTATAAGAACCCATGCTACTCGACTGTTGGTTCCGCATGCCACTGTCCCATACCAGCGATAAGCTTCACCTCACAAGTACCTATAGTTCTTATTTAGACCAGCCACACTCAGGTGTAACAATGCCATGCACAAACTCCCTTGGGTCAGCACTCATCATGCTAACCTCAGTATCATCAAGATACATACTGAGCATAACTCAATGCTAGAGGTCTCGCTTTCACTAGACTATTGATGTTAATATAGTGTCGTCCCATACCAACACTACATCACATCGCACTAGCACTCACGAGATCCCTTCAGGCGAGCATTACACTAAGGCAACACTCCCAGAGGGTATTCAAAAGAGGAGGTTTAGCAGCTCTACAATAACTGCAATGGCCAGCAGCACCCTCACGGTTGCTATTGCACCTTGCTGCTGGGCCAGAAGAAACCAAGTAGCATTCCTGCTTACTCAGCATGTACTACAGAGCCTTCAAGGGAAGGAGTTAGCAATTCATAGGTTTCGGGTTACCGTTTACTTCTAGTTTTAGGGAACTAGCCCACACTAGTTATTATGAAGCCTATCAATAATGGTAATCCTTAATCACTGTATCCATTACAGCTACATGGCCCCAAGACCACAACCGGATTACCTCCAGCTCAGGCTTACCAAGATAAGGCTTCCCTGCTGCAACTCTGATCCAGCAGATTGTAACCGCTTCACCTTCTGAATTATCTCTTTCCTTCCAAGTGGATTTCTCTATCCGATATCCCAACCGGCTACTGCAGTCTTCCGGCTTCTTCCTCCTTTTCCCGCTGCCCTCTCACAGTCTGGCTTTACCCTCTGATCTTAGAGCCTGCCAATCGTGGCTAGACTACGTGGCATCACCCCAACAGGGCAGGTGACCCTGCCGGATCCCAAATCTGGCCTGACAGCTCCCGGATTCCAGTGCTTGGCCACTGCCCATCTTCCGGCAGGGCTGCATGGCAGAGCCAGGTGGCAAGGCCCTGGCAACCAGGCCGATTTAGGCGTTTCTGCCCACTGCAGATCCGCCCGCTCACGTTCACGCTGGACCTGCTGTTACAGATTCGTGGACCAGCCACGTTCCAACCCAGCCCCGATTTAGGGGTGTTTACGTTTCGACCTCCAATGGTTTTTAAAACCATTATGTTAAACTTTTGTTCCATGGGTTATTTAACCCATTAAACATTGCCCCACCCTTACATTAATCTCATAGGGTGCTTAGGCAACCACGCAACTAATTCCAATACTATAATTAGTTGCGCCCCCTAGTCTAGGATCTATTAGGTGCACCATACCCTAGGCTAGAGAACAACATGCGACCATCATAAACATCCATATGCCTAACATTAGCATGCATGCAAAATTTGCAACAATGGTCTGTTAAATATTTAGGCATAACATTACTCCCCCCCTGGGATTCTTGTCCTCAAGAATCGGCTCCAGACCATTGAGCCATAACATCCGGATATTGAGTCATGAAACGACGACTCTCCCACGTCGCTTCTGAGACAGGTCTATGTTTCCACTTTACCAGGAATTCCATCTGGTCTCTTTGGCGGATCCGCACTATCCGGGAATTCAATATTCTTTCAGGGGTAGGGATTCTATCCAACTCCACCATGTGTTCCTGAGAAGGCACAACATTCGCAGCTTTCCCCAGAGCTGGTCGCAACTGGCTCACATGGAAAACTGGATGAATGTCCACATTCGGTGGAAGTTGCAACTTGAAGGCAACATCACTATATTTCTTCAAAATTTTATAAGGACCACTGTATCTTGGGGAGAGCTTTGGTTTCTTTCCTGCAAGCAACGGCAATATTGCTTTTCTTTTCGGATTTGCAGGGAAGATCACACGAAGGTACACCATCTGACCCTCATGCAGCTCGATCGGGGCTCTTGACAAATTGGCACGCGCCCTTGCCCGATCCTGGGCCTGTCTCATATGCAATTGACACAACCCAAGTGTCACATCCATGCCTTCAAGCATACTTATAGCAGCATCAGTTTTCAGCCCATCAAAACCAAGCGCTACAGGTCCTCTGGGATTTCTCCCAAACATAGCCACAAACGGGCTAGTTTTGATGCTCTGTTGGAACCCATTATTGTAAGCAAACTCCACAATGGGAAATAGTCCTCCCATCTGGATTGCTGAGTGGCCACATAAGATCTCAACATATCCTCCAGAATCTAATTCACTCTTTCAGTCTGCCCATCCGTTTCCAGATGATCTCCACTAGAGAACTGAAGAGTGCATTTTAATGCAGAGAACAATTCATGCCAGAAATTCCCAGTGAATTTCACATCTCGATCGCTTACAATAGCTTTGGGTAATCCAAAAATAGGAAATACATGCTGCATATAAGCCTTGGCCACCGCCAAGCCATCAGCATTCCTTGTCATAGGTATAAAGCGTGCATACTTTGTCAATCTATCAACAACGACAAGTATCTGGGTATAGTGATGCACAGTACGAGGCAACTTCACAATGAAATCCATAGAGATTTCACTCCATCTCTCCTCTGGCACAGGCAGAGGTTGCAAAAGCCTTGGAGTCTTGCCTCGACTCGCTTTAACCTGCTGACAAGTCTCACAGACTTTCACATATTCCTGCACATCCTCCTTCAAGCTAGGCCAGTAAAACATTCTCTTGAGCGATTCATATGTTTTCCATTCACCTCCATGCCCAGCATAAGGTGCATCATGAAATTCGCTCAATAATTGCTTTCTCAAAGTGTCCACAGCAGGAACATAAATACGTCCCTTATGATACCAGAGTCCATTCTGGATATCCCAAGCATCAGGTAACTTGGATAGATGCTGCATATTCAAAATATAGGCATCCAAGTCATATGCTTGCCTAATCTGTGACACCAAAGCAATTTCACATTGAACCATCATATTTACTTCCCGAACCCTAGAAAGAGCATCAGCAACAGGATTCTTTTTCCCGGGAAGATGTTCAACATGAAAATGAAATTGAGAAAGAAAGTTCAACCATCTTGCTTGCCTTGGACTTACCTCGGCCTGGCTTTGCAGGAATTTCAAAGGCTTGTGATCGGTATAGACCACAAACTCGCACTTATTGCGGAGATAATGTTTCCAGACTTTGAGCGCATGAACCATTGCCAGTAACTCCTGCTCATAGGTGTAATAGTTCTTCTCAGCAGCATTGAGTTGGCAACTTTCGTACGCCACTACTCTACCATCCTGCATGAGAACAGCACCAATGGCATAACCACATGCATCTGTGTAAACCTCATAAGGTTTACTCATGTCTGGAATCAACAGAATAGGCGCTGAGGTCAGCAACCTCTTCAGCATATCCATTGCCTGCTGCTGCTTCACCGTCCATTGCCACTGGACATTAGTTTTCAACAACATAGTCAACGCAGCTGCAATCTTGGCAAACTTCCAGACAAATCTGCGATAATAACTGGCCAATCCCAAGAAACTACGCAACTCAGATACATTCTTTGGCACAGGCCAAGACTGAATTGCCTCCGTCTTCTTGGGATCCACAGCTACACCTTCCACAGATACAATGTGGCCCAAATATTCCACCTGTGCTTTCAAAAATTCACACTTCGACATCTTTGCATACAACTTATGCTGTCTGAGCAGAGTTAACACCGAACGCAAATGATTCAAATGCTCATCCAAGGTTTTGCTATAAACCAAGATATCATCTAAAAATACTTCAACAAAAGTATCAAGACATCCTGCAAAAACCTCATTCATCATTCTGGAAAAAGTAGCAGGAGCATTCGTTAGTCCAAAAGGCATCACCAAAAACTCAAAATGACCAAAAGTGGTCCTGAAGGCAGTCTTATGTACATCCGACTCCTTCACCCTTATCTGGTGATAACCACTGCGCAAATCCAACTTAGAAAAGTATTTAGCTCCTGTTAATCTATCCATAATCTCGTCAATCCTAGGCAAAGGATACCTATTCTTGATCGTGATCTTATTCAAGGCACGATAATCAATGCACATCCGCAAGTGCTCTGTAGCAAGTGCTCTTCCTCTAATTAAGAAGGTGGGTAACAAGAGATGCTGGAACTTTGTTCAAGGTATTAAAGAAGGCAAGAAGCTAGTAAGTTCATGCTACAGATTGCTTACCTCCTCAAATACTTTATCACCTTCTCAAAAATGGCACTTACAGACTTTGCCTTCTCAATGGCACTCCATCTGGAACCTTGTTTGGTCTAAATATAATCCTCCAAAGGTAAATGTTCTACTTTGGCAGGTGATCCATCGCTCTTTGAGAGTTAATGAGATGGTTCATCGCTTTAAGCCAGGAGTAAGCCCACTTTGCCCAATGTGTGAGCGGTGCATTGAAACATTGGAGCACTGTTTATATTTGTGTGCAGAGCTGAGTAGTCTTAGGTCCTAGCTGCATTCTCTTTTTGGAGTATCTTTGGATAGTCAGCACTTTCTTTTGGGTATTTATCCAAATCAGTGGACTGCTTCTAAAAGGATTGCATTTCACATGGCAAAGTCTTGGCCAATATGGAGCGTATGGAAGCGAAGGCGAAGAAAGGTCTTTTATGATAAGCGTATTTCTTCTCAGGTGGTACTTCAAGAAATTCGTAAGAAGTTGTATAATTGCTTTCAGATCTCCAATTGGCCTGATCGTATTAAAATTCCAATATGGAGTGATCATCTAAAAGTGATTGATGCTTCAGGGACATTTCTTACTTCTGGAAGTACTTTGTAATATTTTGAGTGTATAATATGAAGTAAAACACGTTCTTCAAAAAAAAAAAAATCACATAAGCAAACTTTTAGAAGATAATTTGTGTCAAGATGTTACTTGCATCGGATGGTGTCAGAAACATCTGCTAAATGTGAAGATGGAGAGAAAGATGCGTACCGATGAGCTGCAAAGCAGGCTTGATGAATCTACAGTTGGTTGCAAAATCCATTGGTCTGAGGAGACTTTGAGATGAACTTGCTGAGGAGAATGTGGTAAGTGAAATGATGAAAGGAGAAACCTTAGAACCTACTGGATTTTGAAAACCAAAAAAAAGAAAAGAAATAGTAAGCAAGAGAAATGAAATCTGTAGCTAGAATATTGTGCAAATACTTGCTCAGATTTATATCACGTCACAACTAAATTAAGTAGTTCTACCTGCATAGCCACAGCACAGGGTCGATCAAGAACAGATGTCCCAAAGAACATCAGCAGTAGCCTTGCTTTGCAAAACGTGGCTTTCATGTCGTGGTCCATGCCGCTAAAAATTGGATGAATAACCAAATCTGCCTCAAAATCTGGCTTGGATTGGAGATGCTGCCAGATGACATGCATGTGGCATTTATGCCACATGAAGCCTCCCCATCAAATATTTTTTACCAAAAATCATACCAAAAAAACCTGCGATTTTTATAATATAAACAAAATCTGAGCATGGAGATATGCTCATCAGAATCTCCATGGAGCATTCCAACTTCATGGCTCAAAATTCAGAACCTTACAAATCAGATGTTCCAAAGCAATAGAAAACTTGTGAGATGCCATTACATACCCCAGGTATTTGTGCCAGAACATTGAAAGTTTCCACAAAGAGAGATCGGCAGAGCATGATGCAAAAGCCTAGCGCCATAGAACAACGACAAAATGAATATGGCTCAAAGATTTCCTTCTTCGATGCCCTGTCATATCAAATTTGGAGTCAGACATTCTCGGTGCATGCCAGTGAAAACCACGCGTCTTCTATCAAATCCAGCCAAGTAACAAGCACCGCCTCCAATTTTTTCATTTCGAAATCATACTCCACTCAACTGCCCGATTTTTGGCAAACGGAATTTTTTTTTTTGAAGAACTGTGTCATCAATATATTAAAAGAATGGTAATGTTACAAAGCAAGTGAGGAGGAAAGAGAACTGCCCCAAAGAGACAGCGATACCTCGACACTCCACAATAAACTCACAGAAAAACCGCAACTCTACGGGCTGTACAAACCCGACCATCACCATCTACAACACCTGTGAAGTCCCGCCAAATGGCAAACTTCCGCTCTACTAATCAGGGAACACCGTAAAGCTTTGAAATAGCTTGTATCCGAGTCGAGGAATCGAGAGGCCGCAGGTCGCTGAATCCTCCGAAAGATCCACAACCGCCTTCCAAATCAACCACACCAACCAAGCCACGCGACGGATGCAGGTTTGCTGCCGCAAGAGCTGCCAAGCACCGTGATACACATGAAGCAAAGAATCGCCGGCTAGTCAATCTCACCGAAACAGAGCCCTAACCCAATCCCGTGCAGCCCGCAAATGGGGGCATAAAACCGCACAATGCTCCACGGCCTCATGATGAAGGCCACAACAAGGGCGTAGAGGGCTCACACCCGCCTAAACCGACTCACAAGGGCATTCACCACGATCTGGCGCACCACACCGCCACGAAGCACCCTAAACTTTCGGTGGGGAAGTGAGCTCCATGTCCACGCCCAAACCGAATGCCATCGAGAACCAGGAAGCCGCAGAGACCACTTGCCAAGGAGAAAGCGGTGTGTCATGAATAGCCGCCACCCGGTAACAAGACCGCACAAAACAAGAAGACACTACATCCGAATGAACCCTCCAAACCTGCACCACCACATCATCCTGATGGAGATAGCTCACCATCGCCTCAGCGAAAAGCGAAGCTCGAAAGAACTCCCACGGCTAGCCGACTATCCCAATACCAATCCTCCAAGGTGAGCATTGCAGCTCGCCTCCAACGGGCTCGCGCCCGAAAGCATGCACGGTGGCAGCCAAGGGCAAGTGCGCAGGGGGTAGAGGAACCCACAAGAAAGGAGAAGAGTGGTGATAAACTGAGGCATAATCTAGCTGGAAGAGCACACGCACATGATCGGGAAAGGCCGAAGACCATACAACAGTGTCCAGGGCAACTCCACATGCACCGACGGCTTCCCAAAACGCCACACAATGGCGAAAAGACTGCAACAACAGCGCCGCACCAGGAGAAGATGCTCCATCCTGCAGTATGCTCCAAACAAACTTGGAGACCAACACCTTACTATGCAGTGCCAAATCCAGAATGGCCAAGCCCCCATCCTCCCGGGGGCGGACACACTTCCAAACGGAATTTTTTAGCCGTGATAAAAAATCCCACGACCTTAGAAAACCAATCTGGAAAAAAAATCTAAAAAGTTTTCCACTTGACGGAAAAACCAAATTTAAACAATAGGATATCCGAGATTATATCATCATATTAACCAGGGATAGAAAAATAGAACAAGCCCAATACAAGCCGGATCATCTTAAACTTAATCCTTTCATCTTTATGCCATTTATGGCAAGATCATGAACTTATTGAAAACAAAATCGGATATGAATACGTTAGTTGGGCCCCAAATATCTGTTGACATGTTTATAAATAATGTTCCAAGGGTAGCGTTCTTGTCCTTCTGCATCTGCTGCTACTGTCAGCTGATCTATAGCCTAAATATAAAAGCCTAAAGCCTTGCTTCATTGGCTTCAGAGCCACACATCTATAAACCCGCCAACAAATCCAGGGATTCTTTGCACAAATTTATGCTTCAATAAATTCGAAATGAAATACAGAGGCCTATTGTTTTCGGCCAAGGCACAAAATGCAGCTACATCGGCTTCAAACCTCCTTATATTGATCGAAAGATGCAGATCCGACATGTTCTAGGACAGATCTGATAAGTATTTGCAATTGTTAGCCTTTCAGAGACAAGAATGATCGCATGGCGCCAAGGTCACAGATAAAAGAATTTTTTTTGGCCTTAGCCAATAACTACATATGCTCTACATCGACCTTGAAAGTTCTCAAGTCCATAGACCACGAAAACTATCAAATTTTGTCCCTTATGAAAATATTGCTTGAAATTTTAAAGGGTCTAAATATGCACCAGTAACATTTTCGTATATTACCAGGTTAAAAAGTTTGTTTGCTCGTATATTATCAGGTTAAAAAGTTTATTTGCACATGTTCTAGTGTCATGAGAGATCTTCAGATCACTATTGTCCAAGCGATTTTGCTTTAAATAAAAAGGGAATTACTTTTCCTTTTTGAGCATATTCTGTAACACAAAACCATTACATTCCACACTTAAAAATTAAATCCCCCCTTAAACCCCCTTTGGTTTGGGTGCATATTTCACACGGGGGGTGACTCCAGGCATCGAGAGCTGTTGGATAAGCACATATGCCTTTTATTCCACGACCTTTCACTTCTGGAACTAGCTTGTGACCAAAGCATGCGGGATATTTGAGCCCATTATAACAGGAACTGCATACCAGAGAATTATAAAGTTCTTTAAACGTTTATGGTATTGATAAACACCAAATTACAATAAAAAGAGATCTAATATTAACATACAACAGTTTAGGTCTTTAGTACCTCCAACACTTTTGACTCTTTTCATCATACTGATTTCGAAAATGCACAGACCTCTGTACATAAGCAATTACGTTCACTTCTGTTATTAGCTTCTCCAAGTAAGGTACCATAGTCTTCAACATGTAATCACCGTCATTTATGTCAGGTATGAAGGACCTTGGTGCGATGTAGGAATCTGCATTATTCTTAAAATTCACGTACCTGTAAGGATCAATCAGCAAAGTTGTACTCATGCTAAATTCTGGACATTTCTCATAAACCTTTGTCAGTTTTTTGATGTAGCAAGAAGTTCCTCCATTCATTTTCAAAGGATGCACCATCCATTTGAAAAGAAACTTATCCACTAAGGACTGAGGAATGAAAGACCTCAGGCAGCTAATCACTGAGTGATTGAAAGACCATATACCAACAACAAAGTGTTTGGCGACGAAATGCATGAACTGCACTGCCCCTGGCCTGACAGCAAGAACCTCTTTTCTTGATGGAAGAAGTTGGACACCTTCCACCACATCAAGTATTGCTTTAGCCTTTTTGAAAACCTTGTACAGGAAATCCTCTGGCTCAATAACCAAAAGCTTCTTGCCAACAACACTAGCACTGTGCAGTGACAACTATTAGAGAAATTATATCAGTACAACAGGCGGAAAGAAACACACTAGAATCACCTTAGTTTCTTAGTACTACACAACCAACAATGTTTGTATGAGGAAATAAGGGCTCCAGAGATAGGTTCAATACTGTATACGTTTTATACTCAATACGTATTATTCAAATAATATGGCACTAATTTGAAGTATAATACGTCAAAAATAGGGCAAAAAAAATTTCCGGCGTCGGAAATTTTTCCCGTAAGCGAAACCTTTAGTTTCGCTTACGCGAAACTTAAATTTTCGCGTAAGCAATGACACCCACCCTCGGCATGGCACAATTCAATGTGGCACACCAGGCGAGGATCACCCTTACGCGAAACTTTTTTTTTTTTTTTTTGTTATATATATATATTTTCGCGTAAGTGAAACCTTCAGTTTTGCTTATGCGAAAACAGTTTCGCGTAAGCGAAACTGAAGATTTCGCTTACGCAAAAATAAATTTTTTTTTTTTTTTTATTTTCACAGAAAGTTTAAATAACAGATTTCGCTTTACGCGATCTTTCAGAAAGCAGTAGTTTAAACCGAAGGGTTTTACAACGAAAAAAAAAACCGCTTATGAGAGGTCAAGCATCGATGATCAATTCTCCCATTTCAGAGACATGTTCTATCACCATAAGGCCTTGCAAGATGCTCACGGAGAGGCGTTGATCCTTTTCTCTGAAACAGCCCCTCTTTGGTTTTTTGCTTTCCCACCCGAATGGAATGACATTGGTTGGCAGGTGGATCCAGTGGCTTCGGATTTGGTGATCATTGACGAGGAGGAGACTGATTCAGACCTTGATTTTATAGTTCCAGATCCTCCACTCTGAAATCGACCGAATTACTGCTGCAGCTGGGTTTCTCTATGTACAAAGGCTTCTGATCCAATTTTGATGTTATACATATGCGTGCTAAAGGCACAATTTTGAGAGCCTATATGGTTCCCATATTTTCTGATGTAACTACTTGATGAGTAATATAAATCTTCCTTTTCTCCAAAAAAAAAAAAAAAAAATCGATTTTTTTTTTTAATTTCGCGTAAGCGAAACTGAAGGTTTCGCTTACGCGAAAATATTAAAAAAAAATAAATTTAATTTTCGCGTAAGAAATTAATTTTCGTAGGTTAAAAATACGAAAATACGTATTTAACCTAAAAATACGTATTTTTGGACTTTATACGTCTGGAAAAATAATTTCGTACGTATAGAACCTATCCCTGAAGGACTCATACTCATCTTCTTTCTAAATCTTAGCTGTAACACTTTTCTTCGTTTTAACCACAAATGACTGCCAGTTAATCTTTTGTCCTCTTACATGCAAAGTGAATGCCCGTGCAAAAAACTTCCCAATCTCTCCAACACAAACATCACTTCTTTGGTAACATCTTCTGTAGATGTTCATAAACTGATCCACAAATAGTGGATTCATTCGACTAGACTTATAAATTTGCTTGGTACCCACCATTTTTACACAGCCAAATATTTTGCTTCTCATCTTCGGCCACATCTGCCTTTCTTACATCTGAAGAGGTCATGCCCTCAAAAGGCAAACATCCTCCTTGCTTCCTCTTCGTCTATGGTCACTTTAGATTGAGTTTTCTTTGTTGCCATTCTATCCCTGCACCAGCTTTGAAATTATATATCAGTGGAAGTTCTTCATTGTGTCTGCAAAAAACTAAAACAATCCAAATCATAGCACTAAGTATCCTGAATAGTACTAACTTTAAGAGCTTAGCAATGAACTGCTACTTTTTCCAAATAATTATTAATTGTCATCAACACCAATTAACTTGAGCCTATTGTCTGCAAAATAGCAAATGATTAGCATGTCATGCTAAATAGCAGCTAACTCTTTCTAACTTAGCACTGAACTTCATCTTCTTAGCAACTGCCGCTAATAACAATTTGAGCCTGCAAGTGTAGCACAAAATTTACGTTGTTAATGTAACCTGCTACTTAGCAAATGTTGCCTGCAAACATAGAACGAAATCACTAAGTAACTCGTACACAACACATACTAACTAGTAAGTACTGCCTGCGGAACATAGTACCAATATAACCTGTTAGCATAATTTGCTAACTGATTGTCTGCAAACATAGTACTAAATGCATAACTCGTTAGCATCAACTACTAAACCTGCACGACCAAATATTATTGCACTGTACTTTCCGCTAATGCCAAGCCCAAAAAATTCTAGCTTGAAATATCACACTAAGAAAGGGATGAATCAAAGCAAGATGGAATGCAATCCTCTACACCTGCTACATTAACCTTTGTCCTCAATATAGAAGCATGAAATATAATAGAATGAAACCATTTCCACATTATTTACCATTCCCAAAGATTTGTCAACAAAGATTAGATGCTTACCACTAGAACAACTTTTCTTGAGTCTGAGAAATCGTTCAGATGAGCAATTTGATCCGAGCTCTTTACCAAGTAGGGTAATGGGATCTCGATTGACTGGCAATCGATTGTTTAGAATGGTACAAATAACCGAATTCGATAATTACTGCTATGGAAGCAGCACAGTCACAACAATTTAATCCGGCCAGTTAACCAAGCAGGGAAATGGGATCTCAATTGGGGCTTTTGTTGAATCTAATGACTGGCAATTGATTGTTTAGAATGGTACAAATAACGGATTTTGATAATTACTGTTGTAGGAGCAGTATAGTCACAGCAATTTGATCCGGCCAGTTAACCAAGCAGAGTACGAGGATCTTGATGGGGAGTAGCCATGAATCTGAATCCGATCCAAGAAACTCCAAGAAAGAAGGAAAGGAAGAAGGGTTCGACGGTTTAGGATCCCATGAGCGGGATTTAGTGCTAAAATAAAATTTAAAAATTCAGTTACACCCCGTTAATTAGCGCTATTATTTAGGGCTAAAAATGGCATCATCTATGCCACCCGTAGCATGCGAGTACCCCATAACTTAACGGTAAGTGTGAACCTACCTTATGTAACTAAAGAAGTTCCTCTTTCTGTAATCTGTTTTCGAGTTCATCGGACTTGTCTTAAAAAGAATGTCGATTAATTGTGATTGTTGATCTATACTGTAAAGGCATTTGGTTGCTTGAATCTGCATCCAATTATTTGTAGCATAAAACAAATTGATTGATTTGAGTTCGAAGGTATTCGGGGCATGGATGTTAAGTATTGAGTCAGTATACAACCTAGCTGGATGCATGACATGTCACTACGAGTCATGTCCTAACTACAGAGTCCATCTTGTGGATGCATGTTCCTTTTGTTATCATTCTTCACTTATCAATACCACATGCTTACTTTCCACAGATTGTTGTTCTTGTATCTTCCATGTTTAGATGGTGCTAAAGCAGACGAATGGGCAATAAAAGAAAGCAATAGCGAAAGCAAGAAATTAGGGTTCATCTTGCATTGTTGAGAGAACCAAATGAGCAGTAGAAGAAAGCGACATCCAAGGCAGGAGAACAGTGAAGGCAAGAGATTAGGGTTCATCTTACATTGTTGAAAGTGAATAAAAGAGTGATTCAAAGAAGGTTACATAGTAGACAATCATATAAAGCAACCTCTCCAAGGAGAAGTGAAGTCGCATTTAATTAAAGTGGATCAAATCTCAAAATTTGGGACTCAGACTGAAAATGGGACTCATGCAAAAAAAAAAAGTAAGTTGCCATTGAATCATTATTAGATTTTTCCTTGATAAAATAAGAATAAATCCGAGAAAATAAAGGGGGGTGGTGGAGAAAGAAGAGTAGGAAGGAAGGGGAGACAGGGAGGGAGGGAGGGAGGGGAGGGAGGGAGGGAGGGGAAAGGCAAAGGAGCACGAGGAGGGAAAAAGGGCAAAGGGGAGGGGCCGAGCAAATGGGGAGGGGAGGGGAAGGGGAGGAAGGGAAGGGCAAAGGGGAGGGGAGGAGCAAGGTCTCTTGGGGAAGGGGAGGAGGGGGAAGGGCAAAGGGGAGGGGCAGGGCATGGGGAAGAGGAGGAGGGGCAAAGGGGGAGAGCAATGGGGCAAAAGGGGAGGAAGGGGGGTTCCATGGCGAAACAACTATTCGAAAAACTAAAAAGATTAAGTAGATAACTTAAATAATATAATTAATTAATTAATTAAACAATAAATAATTAATTAATTAAATAATTAATTAGAATGGTGAGTTTTTTCTCGCCTCACGAGGCAAGAATGGGCAGGATTGAGGATTCCTCCCTTCTGTGCTCCCAAAATCTTCATTATCCTATCCCATTACATAGAATAAACCTTTGACCCGTTTGGGTGGAGCTGTAGAGCCGAAATGGCATCAAAATGCTGCATCCAGAGGTGACCAACCTCCTTGTCAGAGCCTTGGAAAGCGAGGACAAAGGGAATTTGAGAGAGAAGCAATTGGGTTGAAGCAATCTGCGAGTTAAGGAAGCCAAAAGGATGAAGGGAGGGGTGGAGATGGCGATGGCGGTAGGGATGCTGATGCTAAGCTCAGTATGCAGGGGCTATAGAGGATACAAGGTTATGAAGATGGGGTTGTATCTGCATGATAAAATTACAACCCCGAACGCCACAGGCGTGAAAGTAGCAGGCCCAAATGGAGACACCACCACAACCCAGTTCGGATCTCTGTTCGTGATCGACATCATAACTGCAGGTCTTTCCAACACATCCACCCAGCTGGGCCGAGCCAAGGGCACCTTCATGGTCGCCTCCGTTGATTCGGCTCGTGCCTTCCTCGCCTTCAGCGCCATTTTGCAAACTGCCTCCTACAATGGTACCCTCGCTTTCCAAGGCTCTGACAAGGAGGTTGGTCCTCAGTCTCTCAGTTCTGTGAGGAAAAACTAAGAACTCATAACTCTGTGAGGAAAAACACAGAACTCAGCAAATGATTTGGGTGCAAATGGGCTCTTCTTACAGCCGACGACTTCAACATGAAGGCAAACCCGTCAGCCCTGTGAGCATCTTGGAAATCCGGCATCTTGGATTTGTCTGCCTTTCCTCTGCCATTTTGCCATTCTGTCTATTAATAAAAACTCAAAGGCTACATACCAGAAGAAACTGGAGGAGTAGCGAGGCCGGCCTGCAGATGATAGGCAGTCGGAATGCCGCCATGATTCAACCATAGCCAAGAAATGGAGGTATTGCAAGTGATAGGCGGCCGGGATGCCGCCATGGTCTGACTATAGCCAAGAAAAGGAGGTATTGCAAGATTCAACGGGCAAAGCATCGAGATGCCAAGAAAAGGAGGTATTGCAAGATTCAAAGGGCGGCCGAGATGCAAGATTCGAAGGGCAAAGCGCCGGGATGCCGCCATGGTCCGACCATAGCCAAGAAAAGAAGGTATTGCAGGTGATGCGTTCTTCTGCTTGATGTCTTCTTGACGATCCATTCTTCTGCTTGATGTCTTCTTGACGATTCTAGGGTACTAATCTATGGTTCTTCTGCTTGAAGCCTTCTGGAGGATTATGTAGATTTCCAGGTTTTCCCTGCTCTGCATCCACACCAAGACTCCGAATCACGTGGAATCACTTCGGGAATCAATTTGGTCGGAGCTATGGCTATGGCAAATTATGGCAGCTTCTTCCAATGGTACAACGGTATCTCCGGCTCAAAGGAGTGTGTACCAAATTTTAAAATTTAAAAATGGGTGGGGAAATAGAATAGAATATAATAGTTTTTTTAACGTCCACGGAGACCAATAGGTCATGGGACCCATACAATGGGCTAGTACAATCATTACTACTAGGATTAAAAAACCCCTGCCTCGAAAGGTTTTCTAGGGAAAAACCTTTGCAGTAATGATGATACTAGACAAGCTTAGATAATGACTACTGAGGGAAAAAAAGTGGGGTATAGAAATAACATTGGAAAAAAATAAAAAAATATCATATATGGGGGGATATTTGAAAAATAAGAATGTCCGACATAATATTTGGTGTTGAAATCAGTAATGATAGGCTACAGAGATATTAATTTTAAATTTTAATGTTTTAGACCTTGAAAGAAGATTGTTTAAAATAAAATTAGAAGCTTCCTTAGCAATACCTTCTTGTCATCTAAAACATAGTTGATGTATGCTTCTTTGTTGTAGACTCCATAGGATCATTCTTGGGGTATGTTCTATGGGCACAACCTAGACTGAGGAGATTTCCTAGGAATGCCTTCAGTTTTTTAAAGGATGTGGCCAACGATCTATTTGTCTAGGGATGACATAAGAAACAATGGCACCACCCCAAATGTACCAAATCCTTCCCCCGCATTCCCCCCCTCCCCCTCCCCCCTTCCAAATTTCAATTTTTAATCATGGATAGAGAAGCTCCATGGAGTATGGAGTGCACTTAAGAAAGGGGTATGAGATAAGTTGAAAAACTTATAAATGATTAAAATCTTAATGTAATTTTTTCTCTCTTAGAACTGCATTTTTCGCTCTTAGATGCTTTTCTCGACTCGACCTGCATTTTTCAGTCTGACCTGCCTTTCTCGACTCGCGAGTCGAGGAAGACCCTCAACGCTGCATTTTTCCCTCTAACCTGCCTTTCTCGACTCGTGAGTCGAAGGCTCTAGACCTGCAGTTCCCAAAAATAGCCTTCAGAACTGTGTTTTTTTGAATGAGCCACCTTTCTCGACTCGCGAGTCGAGAAAGGCAGGTTAGAGGGAAAAATGCAGTGCTGAGGGTCTTTCTCGACTCGCAAAAAGGCCGTTAGTTTTCTAAAAATGGCCCTCAGAACTGGTTGTTATTTCATTTTTCTTGCCTATAGCATCAGTTGACTAACTTTATTCTGTCTTCTGCAGTTCTTATCCCGACCAGATAATACATGCTTGGGAGCAATGAAAAGACCAAAGAAGGCAAGAAGAGAGTGGTGATATTGGTTGGACAAACCAGTGCGTGGCCCATGAAGGCCTCCCTCTACAAATTCCTATCGTCTGTACCGTGGCTCGGAGAGTGCTCCACACAACATTCTCACTTGTGGTCCGTGTGTGAAGAGGGTGAATTGTTGTAACAACACGGCCACTATTTTCTCTTCATCCATTGTAATATATATTGTAATGAGCCCATTAATTTATATAAAGTATCTCAAAACTAGCATTTTCTGGTGATTAAATAAACAATTTGCTTAATTTTTGTTGAAGTTTGTGATTTCTTGTCTACTCATTCAAGAAAGAAGGGCCAAAATGTCTTGGTAAAGGAATTCACCCTCACACAAAAAACGAGTATTTTGAATGAAAAATAAGCCCCAAAATTCTTCACACATCCTTTTCTTGTAAAATAAGAGGGTTCCAAAAAAAAGTGGGAATGGAATGAGACCAACTTTAATTAAATACGACTTAGTGTCTTTCAACTAGTCTCCTTCAACCCACGATTCTTCAAATAGAAGACCTACTAGTAGAGGTACAAATTTGTGGATTGTGCAATTTCGTCTTTGAGAGAGATGGCAAATTCTACATCTACACAGGATATGGAGAGGTGAAGCTCCAATTAATCTTAATGAAAGAATAATTAGCCAACCCATCTACATATAGTTACAAGGGCAACCACAGTGCATTAACACCATATTTCTTTTAATCCTATTAACATGTAATCCGTCAAAAATGAACTTTTATGCAGACCCTAGTAATTTTATTAACTTTAGAAAAAGTCAAAGGTACTTATTCCAATTGTTCGAATTATTTAAATCTAGCAAGTTTCTATTGCATCTACACTACGCTTCATTTCTTGTGAAAGTTTCCATTTAATGCTTTGGTTTTGTTATTTCAATGGCTGATGGGAAAGAATAGAATTGAATAGAATAGTTGTTTTATAGAATGGAATAGAATTGACAAAAATCCCTTGTCCAGGGGGGGAAGCCTCCTTGGGTATGAATATACCTATGGTCCAAGCCAACATCGTGTTGATATCGTATGTAGTCCCCTTAGAGGCACGACATTTCTAATACTAAAAGACTCTAAAGGTGTCAAATCAAGAATATATGATCGATACCTAGTGTTTATGCTATATTCTAGAAGTGGTGGCCTATCTCCACGTTCTCTAGTTTTGCTAATATGTGTTCCTTACATTTTAATGCCTTCAGAGTTACAATATAAACTCTGGCATTCTTCCAAAGAGAAAAAAGGGGAACCCATGTGGGCACTGCGTGAATAGCATTTTCACCATCGATATGAGCAATAATAAGTCAGATGTCTGTTTCGGGTAGCAACCAATTTACTTCTCATATTAAGAACCCAGTAAATTTAGAAGTAATGAAAGTGGAAAACAACATGATCCACTTTTCTTCCAAAGGTTTACTTAACTCGGCATTGACTTGAGTCCTCTATGCTTCAATAAATGGATTTACTTTTGAGTCCTCTATACTTCAACATGATGGTTTTACTTTTATGTAGGGGGAGGAAAGTTGGTCCACTGTGGAAGGATTGACCAACTTCCCTCCCCCCCACAACATGAAAGCTAGGAACCAGGTCTTGCTATTTTGGGATATCTTTTGGTGATCTTGAAGATAACATCATCGAATGTTTCAAGAATGAGCAGAGTGAGTGTCTGGGCTGTTGGTCTTGTGGTGGGGCACTAGTCCTAATAATACGAGGTCTCAAGTTCGAGTCACACTATGTATAGATCCATCCTGTAGTGTGTTTTTGGATTCCCATGGAAGTTAAAAATTATGTATATCTATATATCTATCTATTTCCATTCCACATTGTAAGGGATTAAAACATGGCAGCATGAAAATGATTCCAAAGACCCATCTTCCATGTTGTGGACCATATGGAAGGCGAGATGCTCCATTGAGCTGTCATTGCTTTTTCAGGTTACCATATACCTCAAATCATTGACTTAACATAAAAAAATAATTTTTTTTTATATATATGATGAACACCACTAGCTACTAGCCTTGCGCTTATGCACGTTGTATTTACACAAATATAATCTTATTATTATCGAACATCTTGTGCATAAATAGAGGCTCTCATTCGAGTGGCATTAATTCTCTGTCAGTTCTTGCTAATCAATCATCAATCAAGAGCTATAAGATGGCTGGTGGCAGACAAAGGAACGATGAAAATGACGAAAATAATAAGGTGAAGCTTACCACTGACTATGTTGAATTACCTTCAAGTACTCAACAGGCGACAAGTTCTAGCTTATCCGAGAACGTCTCTCGATACCTGGCGGCACTTCGATCTGAGTAAGATTCCTTATCATGTCTCTAAAACAACTTTTTATGTCATCATACAAGCTTAACCTAGTTTAATATCGTTTTCACCATCTGGACTTTTACTAACTTAACATTGATTAAGTTTAGAATTGCCATCTTCATGTTTTTCTCTGACTTTTCAAAGTTGATAAGAAAAAAAATCAAATCTTCTAAGTGCCTAAAGCGTTTGTCATTATCTTTGGCTGGTTTATGCCTCTCTGATTGTTTCTTAGATAAATATCCTGGACCTGTCATCATTAACTATTTAGTATTTGAGGAATTCCAGATGTAGTCACTGCACATACCTTTGTATCAACATGGCGTCTTCTAAGCGATTGGCGTTTTTAATGATCTCTGATTGGTACTTTTTGCCGCAGAGTCAATTTACAGAACCTTCGATGCATTGCTAATGTGAAAAAATCCTGTCTGCATAGCAAGACGATTTCAGCATAGTTAGTGTTGAATGTTGATGCTTTATTGGCCGCAATCTTCTACTGGCCAGTAGTGCTGTTAATGAAATGGCTTGAGATTCTCGTTTGTAAGGCATTATTCATTACATTTAGTTCCTGGAATGTCACTAAAGAACCACAAGCTAGATGCACTCAAATTTGAACACCAAATTTGATGTGTGTGGATCACTAAATTTGATCATTGGTGGCAGACTATTTTGGTCCAATTGGACCATTATCCAAAGACACTAACACCATCATTGCTTTTATGTCTCACCATAGAACTCTTAAAGATTCTCCATAGTTATAATAAGTTTTAGCGAGCCCAAATGTACTATTAAGCTAAAAATGCTCATAAGTTGCTTATTCGATGCAATCTTTCTAGATCCAAGAAAAAGAAAAAGAAAAGAAGAGCATTTTTTAATGTTATGAGACCAACTATTCTATGAGATGCACACATCGACATTACTCTATGGGCCTTGCCCCATTCGCTGATTCAATAGCTACATAGATGGTCATTGTGTCATCTTCATCGTTTCATATTCCTTTATCACTGTCAAGAGTGCCCTAAAATTCCCATTCGACATGCTAGAATCTTGCAAAATAGAGAATCCAGTAAAGGGATTTTTTGAGGTGGGTTGTAGGTACTTTTTTGTCCCATAATTCAGTTTTAGGCTCGAATTTGCCCTATATGCCACTTGTCAAACTCAGCTCAGTTCAGTCCACTTTGATTCATCTTGAGTCCCAGAAGCAATATTATTGCTTTCTTATATGAATCAAGTCTTCATTTAGAGCTGGCTTTTCTTAATCTTGGGTGAGAATGGGAGGTTTCTTAAGGTGGCTTGAACCAGAATTCAGTTTCGAGCAACTTACCCCTACATGTCATCTTCTAAAGCCAAATTACTTCAGTTTATTTTGATTTAGCTGAGTCCTAGAAGCAATATTGGATTGGTATTGTTTCTTTTATGAATCAAATATTGGAGATGGTTTTCATAATATAAGAAGATCTTTCTTGAGGTGGCTCGCAGGTCCATTTTCTGTTCCAAAATTTAGTTTCAAGCTCGAACTTACCCCTATTTTCCACCTTACTAAATCCAACTCAGTTCAGTTCACTCTGATTCATGTTGAGTCCTAGAAGCAGGTGGTATTGCTTTTATATGAATCAAATCTTCACTTGGGAGCTAGCTTTTATGAATATTAGGCAAGCTTAAAAGAGATGATAGAGAAGAAGGGAATATGGTATTGTAGCATGGAGATACAATACATGAGGATACTATTAATGTAGGCAGCAAACCTATTTTACTAGTTTTAGATCAAGGAAGAGATCACGTTAATACATGGGATGCCCAGTTAAGGAGCGGAAATGCAGTTTGAAGCTACTTTATCCCCAAATTGACATCATAACATTTTAAATTGATCAAATCAACATCAATTTTAAACTCTACTGCTCTAGGTGAACTTTTATTCTGAAGTATCAAGTCCACGCCTTGCGTTTGTTGATCCCAACACTGAACTTGAGGCCCTGCCTTTCCTTCAACACATATGGACACACCCTCGTAAGCTCAAGGCCTAGCTCCTTTGCTAAGTCTGTAGACAAGAAATTGACAGTGCTCACAAAATCAATCAGAACAACCACATTCTTTTCTTTGATTCTGTCTAGAATACGAATAACTTTACCGAAGAAAACGTTAGAAGAAACATTTACCATGCTTCTTTCCTCGCGATAGCCGACAACATCTTCACGCCCTCACCATCCGATGGTGTTTTGGAAGTTGTAGCTACCGTTTTCTTTTGCTTTTGCGGCTTAGGACATTCCCTCGCGTAATGACCCATGTCCTAGCAGTTATAACACTTTATAGCTGCCTTTTTCTGACTGGAATCTTTAGACTGCCCGCAGCATTTTTGTTTGACTAATTTCGTTTTCTTTTCTTAGCAGATGATGCTCCATCCGCAGAATTTTCAGTTTGTTTTGACTTCCAATCAAAACTTTTCTTAGTCTTTTGAGTTTCCTCATGACCAACTAACTTTCTTGAAGTTCAACTGCTTCCTCGAAGCTTTTGGTTCCCGCTTGCAAGAGGTGTGTCTTAATACTGGTTTCCTTTAGACCATTCACAAAGTGGTCTATCCTCATCTGAGGGGTAAGGTCGGGAAGTCTCGCAAACAACCCGTAGAGCTTACTCACATACTCCTATAAAGTCCCGATTTGCACGACTCCTTGAGTGATATAAGTGCATGATGACTATCAAAATGAGGCCATACTCATCTTTAAATCGTTTACAAAAATTGGTCCAAGACCGAAATATTGCCCACTATGAAGCAGCATCAGCTTTTAGCTTAAGAGAAGCGTGCAACACCTTTTCTGTATCGCTTTTCTTAGTAGCTGCATAATATAACTTCATGCGACTGAACCAGGGCATAGTGTCCTCTGGCGAACTAGTTCCATCGAATTCTGGCATCTTCATCTTCTCAAGGGCCTTGACTTCCTCCTCAGAAAGTCCATTCAAGGTGTCTTCAGAAGACTCACCAACAACTGGGTTTGCTGTATCTGGCACAAAGCAACCAACCCCAGGTTGTGCACTTGTACCCGCTCGTCCTCTAGCAGTACCCCATATCGCTTGGGTTGTAGTGTTGTTTCCAACACTTCTAGAATTTTGCATGAACCATTCAAGGGACACCTTAAAGCGTTGCTCCCGGCAGCACTCTCATTTGCCTTTGCATGTTATCCAGGGTTTTAACAATCAGAGATCGTTCATCCTGGGAACCCCCTTGTGTAGCAGTAACTACTGTTGCAGTCGTCACTATTGGTGTTATAGGAGTACTGCTCCAGTAACAACACCTTCCCTACTAGTTGCTAAGCCTCTTTGTGGAACCGAAATACCCCCAGGGCGTTCGGTTCTAGTAGTAGATTGTACACTATTACCGTAGGTACTGGATTAACTAGAGTTACAGAAGGTACTGATAACTCTACACTGGGTTGTGCCCCTAGTAATGCCTCAAAGTAAAATACAGGCAGATCCTGCAGATGGATATCCTAAAGTGCTGGTCTTATACCGACAGTCAATGCTACCGCTGGCAGACCATCAATTGGTTGTGCAATTCCTTGCGTTGGATCAGCCATGGCTCAAAACCGTGCTCTGATACCAAATTGTCAAGACCCACAAAAACTGAGGTCAGTTGGGCTACCACGAACTCCCAGAGTTCCCCGTTTCATGAGTTCCCTGTACTCCCCCATGCTCAACTGATACTGATCCCCAGGATCAGTCTGAAGCGCAGCTTCAACAAGTTTTATTTTATATAATAGATCAACGGAATTAGTGCATGTTGTTAACCTCCACTTCATCATTAAATGCCCATTGCAACTCGTTAATCTCCATTGGATGTGAAAATGTTGTATTATGCACAAAGACCATTATCACTTTTTACCTTTTACTTGATGTAACATTCAATTTTTGATGTTAAAGATGTTTTTCTTCTTAACCTCTTTGAAAAAGTAAGCCATTAACTCCTCATGGTCCTGTGTTCTAATAGCTTTTCTTGGTATTCCATATCAAATAATGACATATACAGCACGAGTTCTATGGCCTCCCCTCCTTCTTTACCAGGTATGTTAAGGTTCACATTTTTTTGCATCCTTTTAGGTCTTTTTTGTAAGTAGTTCAGACTAGATACATGTACTTCAGGATGCTGGGCATTAAGATTGGACAATGAGCTTGTATGTGAATTATATGTAGTGCAATGATGGCGATGACATTGAGTCAAAGGAAGTACATAACCTGTCAGACATTTAGGCTCTGGAGTGTTGGACAGTCGACATCAATGGAATGAGCAAGAAATAGAATGAAAGAATGAAAACAAAAATAGAAGGATAGTTCATCAAACCGGGCAAAAACGACAATGGACCATTGGAGGAGAAAACTAGCCAAGTAGAAATGGAAATTCCTGCCACCCTATTCCCTTCACCTAGTTACCAAAAGAATTGCACCTCTGTGTTTGTGAGGGAAAACCAAACACAGAGGTTTTTGTTTTTCAAAATTGGGTAGTTGTAAAATTTGGCCCAAACTAACTATGTTAGTATTTTTAGAAGTTAGTATGCTATTACGCGCGTTAGCCATTTGGGGGCTAATGTATTATTTTCTAACTATGTTGCTCATGTAGCAACCAGAGCATCCAATAATCTAGTAGGGTTGTTTTGTTACCCAAGCTCACTGACAAACTGGGGTATCTGGAGCAAAAGCAGGATTGGAAATGTGGAGAAGTAATTCATAACTTTCATCTGGAATAGAAAATGAGTGCAGGATTGGGCATTGGGATGGAATGTACTGTAAAAGAAGAGGATATAATTGATAAGCTAGGCACAGATGAGGCAAAAAACATCTCCTCATTCACAATCGATGAAAAACATAGAGATACAATACAACTAAATGCAACTCCAAGAATAGAGGAAGAGCTTCATTCAAGCAGTTGTATGTATATCAATTTGGTACTAAAAAACTTAAATAAGTTGTGTTGGAATCTTATGAATCAAGTGCAAGCGAGTCAGATAAGTCTTCCTTTTTTTATTCAGAGATGAATCATGCCAAAATAGTATAAAGAAAGGTAGCAACGAGGATGAACGTGGACAGAGCAAAAGAAAAGCAGAAAACAAAGGTCTCTAAGAATAGAATAGAATAGAATAGAATAGAATAGAATAGAATAGAATAGTTTTTTTAATGTCCACGGAGACCAATAGGTCATGGGACCCATACAATGGGCTAGTACAATCATTACTACTAGGATTAAAAAACCCCTGCCTCGAAAGGTTTTCAAGGGAAAAACCTTTGCAGTAATAATGATACTAGACAAACAGAGATAATGACTACTGAAGGCTCAGTAATTGCAGATGTTTATCTAGAACCTCAAGTATGTATAATGCCAAGTCATGCACAGATGGTGCTCTGAGAAGTTGTGGAAGCGTGGAATGGAATGCTAAGGTCAAAAAATGATTCCGGACTATCTCAAAAGCAGGGCAACTCAGAAGAGTATGGCTTTCATCTTCAATAACCTGTAACTGTAAGAGAAAGCATGACTGGTCAGTACCAAAAAAAGCCATTGGGAAATAATAAAGCACCATGGAAAGGGCTAGACTCAATTAAGATAGCCAATCGGCCTAGATATTTAAAATGGGTTCAGAGCAACATTTAGAAGGAAAATAAACATATCGGCGTAAGTGAGGCATTAAAGACGGTAGAAAACGTGTTCTCCAGGATATGACCTTGCCCTCAGATAATTGAATTAGTTCAATAGGTCCTTATCATCCCCGAAGACTAATAGGGCTGGACAGGAGGCTTTCTGGACTTGTGCAAATAGACTGTGGCTATCAATATATTTAAAGAAGCTAAATGTGTTTCATAATTAAAGCATTAGGGAACAACCTCTTCTTGGCCATATTTGATCGTGAAATTATAGTAAGACAAAGTGGTGCTCCAAAAAGTGGACTCATTTGTAGGGGACACCCTTGGCATCTCTCCTAACATGCGTCTCATGATGGGTGGTAATGTGTTCTGTATATTTTGTACATGTGTACAGTTTCACGGCATTCTTTTAGCTGCCAAAATGTTTTCCCCAAGACTCTTCGGGGCAGGGGTTTTTTAATCCGGACAATAATAACTTTGTTGCACTCTTTGTATTGGGCCCCATAGGCCATTGGTCTCCGTGGATGCTAAAACCCTTCTATTCTATTCCATTCTCTAAGCCAAATGTTAGCTATTAAATTACCTTGTTGATTTGAAATTGGATATCTGCACCAGACATGTTAGTGCTAGAGTTTTTAAAATCCATTTCAAATATGCTAGGCGCTTATGTTATTCTATTGCTAAAAGTCCTAGAATTTGTGTTGCCATCCCAGCCAACATGTGCATTTCTAAGGGGAAAATAGAAAGTGGGAAGTGTAATTTTAAATTCCCTCTTAAACTCATCACTAGTTGGAAGAGAAGAAGAATGTTTTCCAATTTAAAAGTAGAGGGATTAATGGCACCAATCAATGCAAAGACCAAAAAGTCTAATCCTAACCGCCATTTCCAAGAATAAGAAAGATATTCCTGGCAATGCAAGTATCACATTAAAGGAAAGTGTGAACTTGGAAAATGGCCACAGTTGTGAAGTCCTCTCCCCAAAAATGCCGAAACAAATGCATCTATAAATAAACATGGGCTTTTCCAATATGCAATTACCTCTCCATTTGGACGTCCTCGAGTGGAATTTCCTCTACTAAGGATGCACATTCTAAGGGCACTCAGTGACAGGTGGTGTTGCCTAAGCATGGAGCAAGGGCTATAAATGTTGCTAGTTCTTGTTCCTCAACCATCATCAACAATGTCTAATTGAAATCATCTTTGTGGAGAAAGGTGAGTTGAGAGGTAATACTGCTACTATGTTAGACAATGAAATAAAAGGAGGAGTGCACCCAGAGAAAGAATTAATTATACACAATGACAATACCAAATGGACAGATTTAGAATTGATAGAAGACGTTTGAAAATCCATATGATTTATAAGGCAAAAAATATATAAATCTTTTATAATAATCCATATCCAGATACTGCAGTAGGCAACACGAATGTGAGGAAAAGACAAAAGGCTTCAACCTCTTCTTTGAGTAACTCTTGCGATATTGAGCTGCAAGTGAGGCAAATCCAAATATGGGTGTGTGGGGGTCAACTAGTTTATAAGTAACTTTTATCATGAATTACAAAATTATAAGATGGAATATTAGAGGTGTCAAATCTCAGAGTTCAAGAGTAAAAGATTTTCAGTAGCTATAAAGAAAATAAAACCAGATTCACTGTGCTTCCAAAAACGCAAACGTAAGCAGGAAGAATGATTATGTTGGAATACCTTCTATGAAGGGAAGCTCTAGTGCATGCACATTAATAGCATGGAAGAATATAGTCAAGGTGATTGCATCCATGGCCAATAGATTTGGACGATGGTCTATTATTGTATGGGAACAAAATAACTGAGTATGGAGGATTGTGGAAGTATATGCCTATATCCTAAAGGGAGAGGTGCACTATGGGCAACTTTCAGATACAAAATAAAAAAGTATAGTGATTATGTAGCATGGACGATCCTAGGAGACATCAACATGTTAAACACATCTGATTATAGACGAGGAGCAACTTCTAAATTTGTGAGCAGTTTCAGAAAATACAATGATATAAGCTAGGAATCTAGTAAAAAGTTTATGAAAATCGTCTTTAAGCTAAACTTTTGAAGGATTCTAGAATAGATGAAAAGAATTGTGGCAAGATGCATCTCACTAAGAGCAAGGGCTAACAACAGAGTGGAAGAGAAAAGAATACGCAAATTAAGAAAAGAATATGTCCACGGAGACCAATTGGCCTATGGGACCCAAAAAGGAGGCGTAGCAAGCGTATTACTATCCGAGTTAAGGAGAAGGTTCAAGCTATAGAGAATAGAACAAAGTTGGTTTAACAGGCTTAAGCAAGAAGATATATAAAAAAAGCAATAAAATGTGAAAATGTGAAAATGGTCCCAAAATGTGAACCAAGCAATAAAGCAAAACTAGGTAGATAAGATCGAATCTGTAAACACGAAATATACTTTATCAAACAACACAGAAGCAAAGAACTTACAGATGCCAATCCCACCTCTTATGTGAGAAGCCTATAAAAGCTCAGATGTCGTAGACCCACAGAATGGATGGCTATGGAAAGGAGCCGATGCCAAAACCTGGCAACAACAAATGGACGACCTCCTCAAGCTATACCGCTGGAGCTATAGAAGGAAAGCAAGAAAATGAGTCAGAATCATATTTTCCCTTTAAACCTCCTCAACATGTGAAGACTACTTACATTAACAGGCCAGGAGAAAAAGAAACGCCCAAGCATCGCAAACTTATGAGCGTCAAACACAAGAATAGAATCATTGTTCGATGTCATCAATTGGATCGCATCACAACAAGAATTATCATATGTGGGCTACTTAGAGCCTCAATTATAAGTGCAACATAAGGCAACTTCTTACCTAGACGAGTTGTATATTTTAATTGCATTTGTGACGGCATTTTCATCATGAGTTATTCTTTACATTAGGAAACAATTGGATGGTTCAGATTCTACAAATGTAAAACATGGTGCATTGTCAAGAAAGAGATGAAAACTCATAATTGCCTTTTCGAACACAATTCTGGTAACCAATTCTCTTAAAGAGGACATCTTATATCAAAGGTTTTGTTAATGTGTCTATTTTTGTGAAGCGGGGGTATTTTTGTAAATTTTGATATATTTAAGAGGCATTTTGATAATTTTGTAAATGAGCATTTGGGTAAGTACGCTATAATATAGTGGCATTTTCATGACCAGGGGTATTTAGGGAAATAATCGAAATACAAAGACTATCTTGGTAAAATACACAAAATATAGGGGCATTTAGGTAATTTTCCTCATATTAGAATAGAAGGATTTTTAGCATTGCGGAGGCCCAGTGGCCTATGGGACCCAATAAAAAGAGTGCAACAGAGTTATTACTGTCCGGATTAAAAAAAAAAACCCCTGCCCTGAAAGGTTTTTGGGGAAAAAATCATGGCAACATTAAGAATGCTGTGAAATTGTACACATATACAAAATATACAAAACACATTACCATGCATCATGAGATGCATGTCAGGTGAGTGATGCTGGACATAGCTGATCCTGCATGTCCATGACCGCCTGGAGGTACGATGCTAGTGTCTGTACTGAAGTACTCTATAATGAATATCTTGTGCTTTTTCAAGAAGCTTGTGCTTTTGGACTTTTTGATGATTAAATTAGAGATATGGTTTTAGAGTATTTTATGGTTAGAAGAAATTTGGTTTACTGTTTACCACTTTTATTTTCAATGTTTTTAGCATCTAAACCTCACATTTCTTTTTGCTAGTAAAAACAAGGTTGAACTCTTAAAAGGCAAACTAGAAGGGCATCTCCGCAACATCAAAGCATCCACATGATATCACGATTTATATTCAGATAAACTCATCAGAAATCAAGATCTACTCAGAGAAATATTCTTAGAGACTCTGCCTTATTTTAATAGCAGTTTTCTATAAAAGAAGAGCAAAAAGCACTTATCTGCTATTGGATTTGCTGCCCTTCCATCCTATGGTTAGATTTGTTGGTCTGTTGTCCCTCTCTACGACCGGATCTGCTGCTCTGCTATTGAGTAATTAATGCAAACAAAGATTAGGAGCACGTAATGCTACTTCCCAAGCAATATGGCACTCACAATCATCATGTTCATGAAGTAGAGAAGGAGAATGAGAATGAGACACAAGAAACAAACTTGAAACTAAACAAACTTGAAACTAGGTTCAAGTTTGGGTTAGGACCTCCAGATCACTTAAGGTGATCAATCTGTAAAACAAAATTTCAAAAAAGAACAACTAGAGATCAATTGTTTAGACTTTTCACATTTCTGCAAAAGGTATTAGTGGATAAGTCGATGCCACTCCTAGGGCTTTTAAGTTCTTGAGGATGTTTTTCTGCAACTAGATTTGAAAAGTTGCGAGAAGGCAATAGAGAAATTCTTTCTCAAAACGAAGCTGGTATCTGATAGACATTCGAGGTCAAACTTGAATAAAGAAATGGTCTATGAAAGTCAACTCTGGTAAACAGTGAGCAAAAATCAAGATCCCGAGTTGGCAATGGATTCTTTAAGAAATTCCAAAATCAATAAGTGTGAGATATGTTCATGATTGTGGTCAAATGGTTAAACAACAGTTTAAATCACAAGAAGTATGTTTTGTGCAAGGATTTGGCAAAGCCAAGCTATTATAGAACCACACAGCCAAATTCTATCTTCACTAACTTTTATTGGCCAAATCACCTATATACTACACACTTGTAATACGTCAACTATATTCTTGGTCATCTACTTGAAGGTCTTTCTTTATTCCAAAAAAGATAATGTAAACATATTACTTCCAGCATCTTTCCTGATAAAATTAACAACACTAACGTTTTTAGTTACTGCAAAATGTAAGCATTGCAAACAATTAGGTTACCAGCTGTGGCCTCGACTTTCGCAGGGAGACCTGATAAAGACGTACAATGCCACGACTTGTATTTAGATTTTTCAGATTGTCTATCTCAATATGACATCTACTTTATAACATAATAACATAAATAGAAGAGTTGCTTTTACAATGATCGGAAGAAGATTGAAAATATAAACAACTAGTAAAGAGTCTAAGCCTAAGAAACAATGATATAAGCAAATACTTCACACACCAAGTTTTGGATCCAGATCATATATCTCAGGCATGAAGTTGTTTATTGTAAGGCATGCACATGCCACAACGCATCTTATGACAGGAATCCTTGATTACATTGAATTGAATGCTCTTGTCCCCTTTATGAAATTTTGTGTTGTATATCCGTTCGAGATGGATTTTAAGTCTATAAGCATGCAAAGACTGAATTTTGGATAAGCGATAGAATGGAAACATACATGGAGCAGTTAATCGTACCAAGTAAAAAGGCAGATTTGGTAATGAATATGAGCATAAGCCAAACTATAGAATAATCCACAAGATTTTAAACCCCTCTGGTGAAGATTAGAGCTATAGGTGGCCAATCATTCAAAAGGGACACAACAAGCAATCCCACACTATCGCCCACATCCTTGAACACTCCAAGCATATTCAGCTGCCTCTGATTAAGCTGAAGCTTGGTCTTTATGAAAGGGGATAGCTACCGTAGGCATATCCAACCTAACTCTGGCAAATCCTTACAACCGCATGGAGGAAATCAAGAGCCATTTCATTTGCAATAAATGATGCCATCCTTTGTTTTCGGATGTTGCCCATTTCATGCCCATTTATTTTTGAATGTTGGGTTTGCAGGTCGTTGATTGCCGGAACAAAGCCAGAGGAGCAGTGGGCACAAATGGCATGTGATTTCCAAGACATTTTCTATTTCTTATGGTCGTTAGATTAAGAAATTAGGAATCCAATGGTGCTCATCAATTTTAACTGATGTGTCATGTGACTTGGATAGGCTAAAATTTCAGGAATTGTTGTAGGGGGGGTTAGGCAAGCCTGCTAATAATAATTAAAAAAATTAAAAAAATAGAAAAATAAAAAAATAAAAAATAATAAAAAATAAAAACTTTAGGATATACAGCAAATGCTAGAAAAAAAATGGAAATTCTTTTATCAAAGACTCTAACTTGATTAATAGCATGTTCTTGTCTTCTTCTAGGAGGGAACTCATCATCGGGGATATCCATAGAATAGAATAGAATAGAATAGAATAGAATAGGCTTTTATCGTCCACGAAAACCAATCAGTCTATGGGACCCAAAAGAGAGAGCGCAGTAGTTAAAAAAACCCGGTCTCAAAAGATTTTCAAGGGAAAAACTGTGGCATTAATAAGAATGCTGTTAAACTGTGCATGTATACATATGAGACACGACAGATTCAAGTCATCATATGTCGGGGGACAGAGATCCTTGCAGATCCTTGACCTCCTTGAGGTATGATCCCAAGGACTGAAGCCACGCTGAGTATCACGTGTAATGCACCTGTATGCACATGTGCTCCTGCAGATTCCATCTGGCGCACAACAAGTTTCGGTTTGTCTCCTTCCTCTCATGCGAATCAAGTTGTTGGTTCCAAACTTCATAATTCCATGTGTTGTATGACCTCCTTGGACTACTTATATCTGATGCACGCAAATCACATTGAGTCCATATCAAATGCATTTATCGCAAATGAAGGGCATCGTTGGAGAATGATCTTACTTTTTTTGGTTCATAGGGTTTTTCCTGTTTAGGCTATCAGGACATTCACCTAAGGCTCTCATAGCTTCATGATGTGCATGTAATCTCGTAACCTCTCTTACGGCACATATACAACACATGCAGCCTCTCACCAGTCTACCTTTCTATGGCAGCTTGGCTCCAATGAAAACTATTATGCACATAAACAACTTTGAAGAAAAATCCTTAAGCTTTTCTGGATTAGTATAAAAACATGACCTCCAAATACATGCAACAATCCTAGAAGTAAACGAGAAAGAATTTTAGCTATTACTGAAATCTAGCTTATGTCTGAAAAAGGTTGGTGACATGGATATGCCAAAGAGCCTTTGATGGTTAACAGGAATAGGAACATGAGGAGTTTCCATTAAAAATGCTTGGACTTTCAACTTAAAAAGATCCTTTTAAATGATAAGATGTATCTTATACCGACTATCTCCCGACTAGGATCCAGTGTGTCAGGATATGTACAACAAGAAAAGACATGAAAGAAAGAAAATTTCATCTCATGTTTTTTGGTTATGTAGTCAGAGAGAGTTCTTCTATCAAAGACTCAAAACTGTATCATTTTATGTTTTTAGCTATGTAACAACTAAAAGGACGGGTTTTAAAAAAAATGGGTTCTTCTATCAAAGACACTAAACCGATGCATTTCGTGTTCTTGACTTCTTAAGGGCATTCGTCATTAAGAATATCCTAAACTACAGAGAGCACAATAGGTATCATTTTTTCATCTAATAGATAGCAACACAAAATAAAAATAAAATAAAATAAAAGTAAAAACTTTAGGATATGCAGCAGATGTTAGAAAAAAAATGGAAATTCTTTTATCAAAGACTCTAGCTTGATTAATAGCATGTTCTTGGCTTCTTCTAGGAGGGTGCTCATCATCGGGGATATCCCTAGAGAGAAGAGAAGAGAATAGAATAGAATATAGAATAGAATAGAATAGAATAGAATAGGCTTTTATCATCACCAGAGACCAATCAGCCTATGGGACCCAAAAGAGAGAGCGCAACAGACCAATTACTATCTGGGTTAATAAAATCCCCATCCCAAAATATTTTCAAGGGAAAAACTGTAGCATTAATAAGAATGTCGTTAAATTGTACATGTATACATATGAGACACGACAGATTCAACTCATCGTGCGTCGAGGGACAGAATTGGTCCTGCAAATCCATGACCTCCTGGAGGTATTATCCCAACATCCAAACTGAAGCCGCGCTGAGTATCACGTGTAGTAGTTGCCAGGCTTGACCAACTCAATATAGCGTGCTCAGATTTGGTCATATGCTGGACATCCCTGTAGAGTATGCCATTCATCTGTGACAGCCCCCATTTGACAGCATTTACAGAGCCTGTCCTGCCATGGTTCTCCAATCAATCTCCATACATCAATGCGGAGATGGTGTGCAGCTGTGCAGATTGAGGCAATGAGTCTACGCTTTTTCATAGGCAGATGGGTATGCAGGTAACGTTGCAGGCTACGCTCTAATGAGGGATTCACATGGTGCTGGTAATGTGCTGTCTTGACATGTTCAAGACCATCGTTCCAGAGCTTGCTGAGGAAGGAAGCATCAAGGTACTATCTCAAGCTCTAGCAATCTGCCCCGATTTGCACCTGATACACCTGTGCTCCCAGATATTCTATCTGGTGCACAACAGGTTTCGGTTTGCCTCCATCTCCTCATGCAAATCACGTTGCTAGTCCTAAAATTCATAATTCCATGTGTTGTATGACCTCCTTGAACTACTTATATCTAATTCCATGTCCCATATCAAACGTATTTGTCGCAAATGAAGGGCGTCATTGGAGACTGATCTTGCTCTTTTTGGTTCATAGAATTCTTCCTGTTTAGACTATTAGGACATTCAATTAAGGCTCTCATAACTTCATAAAGTGCATGTAATCTTGTGATCTCTCTTGCAGCATATATACAATACATGCAGCCTCTCACCAACCTGCCTTTCTATGATAGCTTGGCTCCAACAAAAACTTTATGCACATAAAACAACTTTGAAAATATTCTCAAGATTATTTGGATTACTATAAAAGAATGATCTCCAAATATATGCATCAATCCTAGAAGCAAATGAGAAAGAAATTTAGCTGCTAAAAGAAACTAGCTTCTGTTTGAAAAATGTTGGGGGCATGGATACGACAAAGAGCCTTTGATATGAGCTTTGAGATCTATGTTTCCTAGTCCTTGGTTAATAAGAACAGGAACATGAGGAGCTCTCTTAAAAAATGGTTAGATCCGCTTAAATGATAAGAAATATCTTATACTGACTATCTCCTGACTAGGGTCCAGCATATCAGGATAAATACAACAAGAAAAGACATGAAAGAAACAAAATTTCATATCATGTTTTTTGGCTATGTAGTCAGAGAGAGTTCTTCTATCAAAGATTCAAAACTGATTTATTTTATGTTTTTGGCTATGTAAAAACACAACTACAAGGACATGTTTAAAAAACAAAATGGGTTGTTCTATCAAAGACACTAACTTGATACATTTCGTGTTCTTGACTTCTTCGGGGCATTCATCATTAAGAATATTCCCTCCTATAGAGAGCACAATAGGTATCATTCTTTCGTCTAATAGATAGTGAGACAAAATAAAAATAAGAATAAAAATAAAAACGTTAGGACGTGCTTTTATCGTCCATGGAGACCAATCTATTTATGGGACCCAAATGGGAGAGCACAAGAGACCCATTATTATATGGGTTAAAAAAAACTCGTCCCGAAAGGTTTTTGAGCGAAAAACCATGGCGTTAAGAGGAATGATGTTAAACTGTATATGTCTACAGATTCAAGTCATGCGTGTATCGGGGGATAGAGTTGGTCCTGCAGATCCATGACCTTCTAACGGTATGATCACAACATTTGGACTGAAGCTGCGCTGAGTATTACGTGTAATGTTTGGCCAGGTCTGACCAACTTAACATTGCATGCCTGGATTTGGTCATATGCTGGACATCCCTGTAGGGTATGGCATTCATCTTTAACAACTCCATTTGACAACATTTACAGAGCCTGTCCTGCCATGCTTTCCCAATCAATCACCCTGTCTCAATGTGGAGACGATGTACACCTGTGCAAATTAAGGCCAATGAGTCTATGATTTTTTATAGGCAGATGGGTAGGCAGGTAACGTTGCAGGCCCCACTCTAATGAGGGATTCACATGGCGCTGGTAATATGCTGTCTTGATCTGTTTAAGAGTGCTGGCATCCCAGAGCTTGCTGAGGAGGCGATCTGCCTCGGTTTTCACCTATGCTCCCACACATTCTATCTGGGCCGTAGACACTCACTTAACATGTATATATTTCATGATGTATATTTGTATAGCATTTTTATTTCTACCACAAATTTTCCTTCAAAAACCCTTCAAAGGTGGCTTTTATTAGTCCTCGTGGACAATAAAATCATTCAATTCAATTTAATTTTAATTCCACCCTCTTCAACACTCTGGACCTTCCCACTTGCTTCAATAATGTCCAGCTAGAGTTGCCGAGCCATGTGAGCCATGTAATGGAGTAGCCCTTTATTGTTGTCAGTATGGACATTCCTAGGATATCCTATCCCCAACAAACGAGGATGGCAGACATAATTTTCTTACAAAAACAAAATTTGGGCAAAATGGGCTATCGTCTGTACATCAAGTCTTTCAATCTTTATATCTTCCCCTGGACATGGTCAAAGTTGGTTTTATAGAAAAAGTTGCATGTTAACTCGTTAATCCTCCTCTCGAGCTGATTATGGCAAATAACCCTCAAATCTAGTGCGATAGTTGTGATGTGAAATAACCAACTCTAGCCTTACAAAGGCACCATAGCTTATTGGGATATACCTTTTGGTTTTATATTTATAATAACTCAAAGAATCATATTTTAATCACCATAAACATTTTTCTGCAATGGTAACAGATCTTGGTTTGCCTGCATTCCTGCATGCAAATCAAGTTGCTAGTCCTAAACTTCATAATTCCGAGTGTTGTATAACCTCATTGAGCTACTTATATCTGTAGGCATCAAATTTATTTGTCTGAAATGAAGGGCGTCATTGGAGAATGATCTTGCTCTTTTTGGTTCATAAGGTTCTTCCTGTTTAGACTATCACAACACTCAACTAAGCCTCTCATAGCTTCATGAAGTGCAAGTAATCTCGTAACATCTCTTGCAGCATATATATAACACATGCAGCCTCTAACCAATCTGCCTTTCCATGGCAGCTTGGCTCCAATAAAAACTTTATTACATAAACAACTTTAAAAAAATCCTTAAGATTTTTTGGATTACTACAAAAAATTGACCTCTGAATACATGCAACAATCTTAGAAGCAAATGAGAAAGAAATTTAGCTGCTAAAAGAAACTAGCTTCTGTTTGAAAAATGTTGGGGACATGGATACGACAAAGAGCTTTTGATATCCTTTGAGGCCTATGTTCCCTAGTCCTTGGTTAACATGACTGATAAGATATATCCTCTTAAATGATAAGATATATCTTATACTGACTATCCCCTGACTAGGGTCTGCCATGTTTTTGACAAGCTTTCATGTGCCTGAAATCTCTTTAGGGCAAGGTTAATATATGACAAATACCTTCAGGACATGTATAAAAGAAAGGACATGAAAGAAACAAAACTTCATTTCATATTTTGGCTATGTAGAAAGAAAGGATTCTTCTATCAAAGACTCATATTTGATTCATTTTATATTTTTTGCTGTGTAAAACACAACTGCAGGGACATTTAATTAAACTAAGTTCTTATATCAAAGACACTAACCTGATTCATTTTGTGTTCTTGGCTTCTTCCAGGGCACTCATCATTGAGAATTTCCCCTCCTACGGGGAGCACAATAGGTATCATTCTTTCGTCTAGCAAATGTTTGGGATCTAGCAAATATGTATCATATCCCAAAAAAAATCTTTGGGATATGCAACACATGTTAAAAATGGTGATTCTTTTATCAAAGACTCTAGCTTGATTAAAATCATGTTCTTGGGTTCTTCAAGAAGACTACTCATCATCAAAGACATCCCCTAGAGAGAGCACAACAGGTTCGGTTTGCCTCCTTCCTCTCATGCAAATCAAGTTTCTTGTCCTAGACTTCATAATTCCATGTGTTCTATGACCTTCTTGGGCTACTTATAACTGATGCACACAAATCACAGTAAGCCCCATATCGAATTTATTTGTTTCAAATTAACGCGTCGCTGGAGAATGATCTTGCTCTTTTTGGTTCATAGGGTTCTTCCTATTTAGACTATCAGGACATTCAACTAAGTTCTCATAGCTTGATGAAGCACATGTAATCTCGTAACCTCTCTTACAACACATATACAACACATGCTGCCTCTCACTAATCTGCCTTTCTATGGCAGCTTGGCTCCATCGAAAACTTTATGCACATAAACAACTTTGAAAAAGATCCTTAAGCTTTTCCAATTAGTATAAAAAAATGACCTCCAAATACAGGCAACAATCCTAGAAGCAAACGAGAAAAAAGTTTATTTACTAATGGAAACTACCGTCTATTTGAAAAAGGTTGGCGACTTAGATATGCAAAGAAACTTTGATAACCTTTGAGGCTTTTATTGAAAATTATTGGACTTTCAAACTAAACGGATCCTCTTCTATGATTGAGAAATAAGTAATTGATAGTGATTATCTCCCGACTAAGATCCAACAAATTTTTTTGCCAGCACTCATGTGCCTCAAATCTCTTCAGGGCAAGGTTAATATATGACAAATGTCTTTCGGACATGTTTTTCGCTATGTAATACGAAAGAGTTCTTATATCAAAGACTCAAAACTGATTCATTTTATGTATTTAACTATGTAAAAAGAAAACACAAGCTGAGGGACATGTTTAAAAAAAAAAAAAACAGGTTCTTCTATCAAGGATACTAACCTGGTACATTTTGTGTCCTTGGCTTCTTCAGGGCACTCATCATTGACAATATCCCCTCCTACAGAGAGCGCAATAGGTATCATTGTTTTGTCTACAAGTTAGTATTAATAGGGGGGAAAAACAGGGGCATTAGAATATGGAAGAAATGTTAAAAATGGCAATTCTTTTATCAAAGACTCTAACTTGTTAAATTCCATGTTCTTGGCTTCTTCTAGGGGGCTATTCGTCATCGATGGCATCTTCTGGAGCGAGTACAACAGGTTTTGGATTGCCTCGTTCCTCTCATGCAAATAAAGTTTCTTCTCCTAGACTTTATAATTCCAAGTGTTGTATGACCTCCTTGGGCTACTTATATCTAATGCACAATCACACTGTGCGCCATATTGTATTTATTTATCTCAAATTAAAGGCCTCGCTTGAGAATGAACTAGCTCTTTTAGGTTCATAGGTTTCTTCCTGATCAAACTAATAGGACATTTAATTCAGGCGCTCATATCTTGATGAAGTGCATATAATCTCATAATCTCTTTTGCAGCACATAGACAACACATGTAGCCTCTCACTAGTCTGCCTTTCTATGGCGGCTTATCTCCAACAAAAACTTTATGCGCATAAACAGCTTTGAAGAAATCCGTAAGCTTTTCTAGATTACTACAAAAAAATGACCTTAAATACGTGTAGCAATCCTAAAAGAAAACGAGAAAGAATGTTTTTGGTTAACAGAAAAGGGAGGAGTTCCATTGAAAATGGTTCGTACTTTCAACCTAAAAAGTTCCTCCTCAATGATAAGAAGAAATCCACAGAAACTATCTTCCGCCTAGGTTCTGGAATATTCTTGGCGAGGTCTCATGTGCCTCTATCTTTTTGGTATCCTATATTATAATGTTATATTATATTGGATTTGGATCAAGCCCTAATTTGAATGGCTGAGATCATCTGATTGAATTTGAGAGCCGAGACTCATCGCACGACTTCCCACCACTGTGATTGGTCATGATTTGATATTGTAAGAGTAAAGGGAAAAGAATAGAATAGAATAGAATAGAATAGAATAGAATTGTTTTTATCGTCCCAGGAGACCAATCGGCCTATGGGACCCAATACAAAAGCGCAGCGATCACATGCCGGATTAAAAAAACCCCCACCCGAAGGGTTTCAGAGGGAAAAACCGTGGCGACAATAAGACTACCGACAACGATTAAATGGTTGGTGGGGGGCATATCCGAGCCCTCAAGTCCGGTACTTCGGAATGTATGATCACAGTGGCGCAGAAGTCGTGCCCGGTATCATGTGTAGCGGCTCATCGGGACTAATCAAGCGAGCATAGCGTGTCGAATCGATCATAGGCGGGCAGCTCTAGAAAGTGTGACACTCATCCTCAACGGCTCCCGTCTGGCAAAGAGCGACAAACCCTATCTGGCGTGGCTCCCCAATCCATCGACTTGTCTCAATCAGGAGATGGTGGGCTTTGTCGCGAATGGAGGCGATATGCTGCGCTTTTCATGGGCGGATGTGAGCGTAGGTATTTGTGGGCCTCGTTCTAATGTGGGATTTATGTCTTTGCTTGTACTTGTGTTGTTTTGACTTGCTCCGGGGCCACGGAATCCCAAAGCTTCTTTGGAGAAACAAGCATCAAGGTAACATCTCAGCCGCCGCGACCGCCTCTGTTTCTACCGGATGCACATGTGCTCTGGACATTCCATCTAGTTAGCCCTTTGCACTCTTTTATCCTTCCAACAATTCTTGAGTCGTTGTGGTCCCATTGCCTTTGCAGATAAGCCGAAAGTGCGAGAGGCGATCATCATCCATATTTACCACCTTCCGGAAATAGATGATGTGTCTATCAAGGGCAAGGGCCTTCATTTGAAGTGGTAGGAAACCTGTCTCTGCAACAAAATTTGATATGGGACCATGGATTTCCTCAGAGTGCACGTGCTAAGAAGGCTTTTACACTTTTGTTCTAAGTCGCTCCAAGTAGCAAGGGACACCATTTGGGCTCCGGACTTCAACCCCGCATACAAAGAATGGGCTCTACCAATACCACGAGCGGATGTGCCCGATGTCCCCAATCATATAATTACGCTCTGTGGTTATTGTTCTCGCATTGCATAAAGTGCTTTCGGCCTGGCACGCTACGCGCAATCTTATGGAAGTGTCCCAAAGATAGTGTAGAAGGAAACTCCACTCCCAGATACTTGTAGGTGGGTGTCACCTCCACTTGTTGCCCTCGATAAGTGAATGAAGGGGGCCTTGGATGGCGCGAGGATGAGATTAGGACCACCTTAGTCTTGGCCAGATTGACGTTCATGTATGTGGCCTGGCAGAATGTATCCAGAGCATCTAGGTGAGACTGCATATCCTCTGGAGTGTGAGCTAAGAGGTCAACATCGTCTGCATAGATGAGTTGCCTGATGACCTGATGCAAAAGTTGGGTCCCGCCACCCCCATTGTCCATGAGCCAGTGTTCCAACTGGTCAATGTACAGACCAAACAATGTTGGGGAAAGAGAACATCCCTGGCGGACCCCAATACTGCTAGTGAATGGTTATCCCGTCATCCGCATCTGGCCTGAACAACTCTCGTACAACCTGTATACTACATTTTGCATATCCACAGGAACCTCCAGTTGCCGCAATCTTTCCCATAACTTTTCCCGAGGCACAGTGTCAAAAGCCTTCGCAAAGTCAACAAAGCAACAATACAGGTCCCGCCGACGGTTTCTGCTATCCTCATCCAAAGTCCTCAATGTGAAGATATGATCATTTTATGTATTTAACTATGTAAAAAGAAAACAACTTCAGGGACATGTTTAAAAAAAAAAACAGGTTCTTCTATCAAGGATACTAACCTAGGATGTCAGTATGGACATTCCTAGGATATCCTATCCCCAACAAACGAGGATGGCAGACATAATTTTCTTACAAAAACAAAATTTGGGCAAAATGGGCTATCGTCTGTACATCAAGTCTTTCAATCTTTATATCTTCCCCTGGACATGGTCAAAGTTGGTTTTATAGAAAAAGTTGCATGTTAACTCGTTAATCCTCCTCTCGAGCTGATTATGGCAAATAACCCTCAAATCTAGTGCGATAGTTGTGATGTGAAATAACCAACTCTAGCCTTACAAAGGCACCATAGCTTATTGGGATATACCTTTTGGTTTTATATTTATAATAACTCAAAGAATCATATTTTAATCACCATAAACATTTTTCTGCAATGGTAACAGATCTTGGTTTGCCTGCATTCCTGCATGCAAATCAAGTTGCTAGTCCTAAACTTCATAATTCCGAGTGTTGTATAACCTCATTGAGCTACTTATATCTGTAGGCATCAAATTTATTTGTCGCAAATGAAGGGCGTCATTGGAGAATGATCTTGCTCTTTTTGGTTCATAAGGTTCTTCCTGTTTAGACTATCACAACACTCAACTAAGCCTCTCATAGCTTCATGAAGTGCAAGTAATCTCGTAACATCTCTTGCAGCATATATATAACACATGCAGCCTCTAACCAATCTGCCTTTCCATGGCAGCTTGGCTCCAATAAAAACTTTATTACATAAACAACTTTAAAAAAATCCTTAAGATTTTTTGGATTACTACAAAAAATTGACCTCTGAATACATGCAACAATCTTAGAAGCAAATGAGAAAGAAATTTAGCTGCTAAAAGAAACTAGCTTCTGTTTGAAAAATGTTGGGGACATGGATACGACAAAGAGCTTTTGATATCCTTTGAGGCCTATGTTCCCTAGTCCTTGGTTAACATGACTGATAAGATATATCCTCTTAAATGATAAGATATATCTTATACTGACTATCCCCTGACTAGGGTCTGCCATGTTTTTGACAAGCTTTCATGTGCCTGAAATCTCTTTAGGGCAAGGTTAATATATGACAAATACCTTCAGGACATGTATAAAAGAAAGGACATGAAAGAAACAAAACTTCATTTCATATTTTGGCTATGTAGAAAGAAAGGATTCTTCTATCAAAGACTCATATTTGATTCATTTTATATTTTTTGCTGTGTAAAACACAACTGCAGGGACATTTAATTAAACTAAGTTCTTATATCAAAGACACTAACCTGATTCATTTTGTGTTCTTGGCTTCTTCCAGGGCACTCATCATTGAGAATTTCCCCTCCTACGGGGAGCACAATAGGTATCATTCTTTCGTCTAGCAAATGTTTGGGATCTAGCAAATATGTATCATATCCCAAAAAAAATCTTTGGGATATGCAACACATGTTAAAAATGGTGATTCTTTTATCAAAGACTCTAGCTTGATTAAAATCATGTTCTTGGGTTCTTCAAGAAGACTACTCATCATCAAAGACATCCCCTAGAGAGAGCACAACAGGTTTCGGTTTGCCTCCTTCCTCTCATGCAAATCAAGTTTCTTGTCCTAGACTTCATAATTCCATGTGTTCTATGACCTTCTTGGGCTACTTATAACTGATGCACACAAATCACAGTAAGCCCCATATCGAATTTATTTGTTTCAAATTAACGCGTCGCTGGAGAATGATCTTGCTCTTTTTGGTTCATAGGGTTCTTCCTATTTAGACTATCAGGACATTCAACTAAGTTCTCATAGCTTGATGAAGCACATGTAATCTCGTAACCTCTCTTACAACACATATACAACACATGCTGCCTCTCACTAATCTGCCTTTCTATGGCAGCTTGGCTCCATCGAAAACTTTATGCACATAAACAACTTTGAAAAAGATCCTTAAGCTTTTCCAATTAGTATAAAAAAATGACCTCCAAATACAGGCAACAATCCTAGAAGCAAACGAGAAAAAAGTTTATTTACTAATGGAAACTACCGTCTATTTGAAAAAGGTTGGCGACTTAGATATGCAAAGAAACTTTGATAACCTTTGAGGCTTTTATTGAAAATTATTGGACTTTCAAACTAAACGGATCCTCTTCTATGATTGAGAAATAAGTAATTGATAGTGATTATCTCCCGACTAAGATCCAACAAATTTTTTGCCAGCACTCATGTGCCTCAAATCTCTTCAGGGCAAGGTTAATATATGACAAATGTCTTTCGGACATGTTTTTCGCTATGTAATACGAAAGAGTTCTTATATCAAAGACTCAAAACTGATTCATTTTATGTATTTAACTATGTAAAAAGAAAACAACTGCAGGGACATGTTTAAAAAAAAAAACAGGTTCTTCTATCAAGGATACTAACCTGGTACATTTTGTGTCCTTGGCTTCTTCAGGGCACTCATCATTGACAATATCCCCTCCTACAGAGAGCGCAATAGGTATCATTGTTTTGTCTACAAGTTAGTATTAATAGGGGGGAAAAACAGGGGCATTAGAATATGGAAGAAATGTTAAAAATGGCAATTCTTTTATCAAAGACTCTAACTTGTTAAATTCCATGTTCTTGGCTTCTTCTAGGGGGCTATTCGTCATCGATGGCATCTTCTGGAGCGAGTACAACAGGTTTTGGATTGCCTCGTTCCTCTCATGCAAATAAAGTTTCTTCTCCTAGACTTTATAATTCCAAGTGTTGTATGACCTCCTTGGGCTACTTATATCTAATGCACAATCTGCTTTGTCGCCATATTGTATTTATTTATCTCAAATTAAAGGCCTCGCTTGAGAATGAACTAGCTCTTTTAGGTTCATAGGTTTCTTCCTGATCAAACTAACAGGACATTTAATTCAGGCGCTCATATCTTGATGAAGTGCATATAATCTCATAATCTCTTTTGCAGCACATAGACAACACATGTAGCCTCTCACTAGTCTGCCTTTCTATGGCGGCTTATCTCCAACAAAAACTTTATGCGCATAAACAGCTTTGAAGAAATCCGTAAGCTTTTCTAGATTACTACAAAAAAATGACCTTAAATACGTGTAGCAATCCTAAAAGAAAACGAGAAAGAATGTTTTTGGTTAACAGAAAAGGGAGGAGTTCCATTGAAAATGGTTCGTACTTTCAACCTAAAAAGTTCCTCCTCAATGATAAGAAGAAATCCACAGAAACTATCTTCCGCCTAGGTTCTGGAATATTCTTGGCGAGGTCTCATGTGCCTCTATCTTTTTGGTATCCTATATTATAATGTTATATTATATTGGATTTGGATCAAGCCCTAATTTGAATGGCTGAGATCATCTGATTGAATTTGAGAGCCGAGACTCATCGCACGACTTCCCACCACTGTGATTGGTCATGATTTGATATTGTAAGAGTAAAGGGAAAGAATAGAATAGAATAGAATAGAATAGAATAGAATTGTTTTTATCGTCCACGGAGACCAATCGGCCTATGGGACCCAATACAAAAAGCGCAGCAGTCACATTACTGCCCGGATTAAAAAACCCCCACCCCGAAGGGTTTCCGAGGGAAAAACCGTGGCAGCAATAAGACTACTGACAACGATTAAATGGTTGACTGGGGGCATATCTGAGCCCTCAAGTCCAGTACTTCCGGAATGTATGATCTGAGTGAGCGCACCGAAGTCGTGCCCAGTATCATGTGTAGCGGCTCATCAGGACTAATCAACTGAGCATAGCGTGTCCGAATCTGATCATAGGCCGGGCAGCTCTAGAAAGTGTGACACTCATCCTCAACAGCTCCCGTCTGGCAGCACTGACAAACCCTATCCTGACGTGGCTCCCCAATCCATCGACTTGTCTCAATCCGGAGATGGTGGGCACCTGTGCGAATGGAGGCGATATGCCTGCGCTTTTTCATGGGCAGATGTGAACGTAGGTAGCGCTGTGGGCCTCGTTCTAATGTGGGATTTATGTCTTTGCTTGTCTTGTGTTGTTTTGACTTGCTCGAGGGCCCGGAATCCCAAAGCTTCTTTGGAGAAACAAGCATCAAGGTAACATCTCAGCCGTCGCGATCGCCCTCTGTTTCTACCGGATGCACATGTGCTCTGGACATTCCATCTAGTTAGCCACTTTGCACTCTTTTATCCTTCCAACAATTCTTGAGTCGTTGTGGTCCCATTACCCTTTGCATAAGCCGAGAGTCGCGATGACGCGATCATCATCCATATTTACCACCTTCTGGAAATAGATGATGTGTCTATCAAGGGCAAGGGCCGCTCGCTGAAGTGGTAGGAAACCTGTCTCCTGCAACAAAATTTGATATGGGACCATGGATTTCACTCCGAGTGCCTGTGCTAAGAAGGCTTTCTGCACCTGTTCTAAGTCGCTCCAAGTAGCAAGGGACACCGCTGGGCTCCGGACTTCAACCCCATTACAAAAGAATGGGCTCTACCAATACCCGAACGGATGTGCACGATGTCCCCAATCATATAATTGCGCTCTGTGGTTATTGTTCGCATTGCATAAAGTGCTTTCCGGCCTAGCACTTGCTACACGCAATCTTATGGAAGTGTCCCAAAGATAGTGTAGAAGGAAACTCCACTCCCAGATACTTGTAGGTGGGTGTCACCTCCACTTGTTGCCCTCGATAAGTGAATGAAGGGGCCTTGGATGGCGCGAGGATGAGATTAGGACCACCTTAGTCTTGGCCGATTGACGTTCATGTATGTGGCTCGGCGAGAATGTATCGAGCATCTAGGTGAGGCGCATATCCTCTCGGAGTGTGAGCTAAAGAGGTCAACATCGCCTGCATAGATGAGTTGCCTGATGACCTGATGCAAAAGTTGGGTCCCGCCACCCCCATTGTCCATGAGCCAGTGTTCCAACTGGTCAATGTACAGACCAAACAATGTTGGGGAAAGAGAACATCCCTGGCGGACCCCAATACTGCTAGTGAATGGTTATCCCGTCATCCGCATCTGGCCTGAACAACTCTCGTACAACCTGTATACTACATTTTGCATATCCACAGGAACCTCCAGTTGCCGCAATCTTTCCCATAACTTTTCCCGAGGCACAGTGTCAAAAGCCTTCGCAAAGTCAACAAAGCAACAATACAGGTCCCGCCGACGGTTTCTGCTATCCTCATCCAAAGTCCTCAATGTGAAGATATGATCATTTTATGTATTTAACTATGTAAAAAGAAAACAACTTCAGGGACATGTTTAAAAAAAAAAAACAGGTTCTTCTATCAAGGATACTAACCTGGTGCATTTTGTGTCCTTGGCTTCTTCAGGGCACTCATCATTGACGATATCCCCTCCTACAGAGAGCGCAATAGGTATCATTGTTTTGTCTACAAGTTAGTATTAATAGGGGGAAAAAAAAGGGGCATTAGAATATGGAAGAAATGTTAAAAATGGCAATTCTTTTATCAAAGACTCTAACTTGTTAAATTCCATGTTCTTGGCTTCTTCTAGGGGGCTATTCGTCATCGATGGCATCTTCTAGAGCGAGTACAACAGGTTTTGGATTGCCTCCTTCCTCTCATGCAAATAAAGTTTCTTCTCCTAGACTTTATAATTCGGAGTGTTGTATGACCTCCTTGGGCTACTTATATCTAATGCACAATCACACTGTGCCCCATATTGTATTTATTTATCTCAAATTAAAGGCCTCGCTTGAGAATGAACTAGCTCTTTTAGGTTCATAGGTTTCTTCCTGATCAAACTAACAGGACATTTAATTCAGGCGCTCATATCTTGATGAAATGCATATAATCTCATAATCTCTTTTGCAGCACATAGACAACACATGTAGCCTCTCACTAGTCTGCCTTTCTATGGCGGCTTATCTCCAACAAAAACTTTATGCGCATAAACAGCTTTGAAGAAATCCGTAAGCTTTTCTAGATTACTACAAAAAAATGACCTTAAATACGTGTAGCAATCCTAAAAGAAAACGAGAAAGAATGTTCTTGGTTAACAGAAAAGGGAGGAGTTCCATTGAAAATGGTTCGTACTTTCAACCTAAAAAGTTCCTCCTCAATGATAAGAAGAAATCCACAGAAACTATCTTCCGCCTAGGTTCTAGAATATTCTTGGCGAGGTCTCATGTGCCTCTATCTTTTTGGTATCCTATATTATAATGTTATATTATATTGGATTTGGATCAAGCCCTAATTTGAATGGCTGAGATCATCTGATTGAATTTGAGAGCCGAGACTCATCGCACGACTTCCCACCACTGTGATTGGTCATGATTTGATATTGTAAGAGTAAAGGGGAAGAATAGAATAGAATAGAATTGTTTTTATCGTCCACGGAGACCAATCGGCCTATGGGACCCAATACAAAAAGCGCAGCAGTCACATTACTGCCCGGATTAAAAAACCCCCGCCCCGAAGGGTTTCCGAGGGAAAAACCGTGGCAGCAATAAGACTACTGACAACGATTAAATAGTTGACTGCGGGCATATCTGAGCCCTCAAGTCCAGTACTTCCAGAATGTATGATCCGAGTGAGCGCACCGAAGTCGTGCCCAGTATCATGTGTAGCGGCTCATCAGGTCTAATCAACTGAGCATAGCGTGTCCGAATCTGATCATATGCCGGGCAGCTCTAGAAAGTGTGACACTCATCCTCAACAGCTCCCGTCTGGCAGCACTGACAAACCCTATCCTGACTTGGCAATCCATCGACCTGTCTCAATCCGGAGATGGTGGGCACCTGTGCGAATGGAGGCGATATGCCTGCGCTTTTTCATGGGCAGATGTGAACGTAGCTAGCGCTGTCGGCCTCGTTCTAATGTGGGATTTATGTGCTGCTTGTAATGTGTTGTTTTGACTTGGTCCAGGGCCCTGGAATCCCAAAGCTTGCTGGAGAAACAAGCATCAAGGTAACATCTCAGGCTATCATGATCTGCCTCTGTTTCTACCTGGATGCACATGTGCTCCTGGACATTCCATCTAGTTAGCCACTGCACTCTTTTATCCTTCCAACAATTCTTGAGTCGTTGTGGTCCCATTGCCACTGCATAAGCCAAGTGCGGTAGACAATCATCATCCATATTTACCACCTTCTGGAAATAGACGATGTGTATATCAAGGGCCGCTCGCTGAAGTGGTAGGAAACCTGTCTCCTGCAACAAAATTTGATATGGGACCGTGGATTTCACTCCGAGTGCCCGTGCTAAGAAGGCTTTCTGCACCTGTTCTAAGTTGCCCCAAGTAGCAAGGGACACCACTGGGCCCCAGACTTCAACCCCGTACAAAAGAACGGGCTCTACCAATACCCTGAACAGATGTGCCTAATGTCCCCAATCATATAATTCTGCTCTGTGGTTATTGTTCTGCATTGCATAAAGTGCTTTCCGGCGGCCGCTGCTACGCAATCTTATGGAAGTGTCCCAGCATAGTGTAGAAGGAGACTCCACTCCCAGATACTTGTAGGTGGGTGTCACCTCCACTTGTTGCCCTCGATAAGTGAATGAAGGGGGCCTTGGATGGCGCGAGGATGAGATTAGGACCACCTTAGTCTTGGCGGATTGGCGTTACGTGGCTGGCGAGAATGTATCCGAGCATCTAGGTGAGGCGCATATCCTGCGGAGTGTGAGCTAAGAGGTCAACATCGCCTGCATAGATGAGTTGCACGATGACTGATGCAAAAGTTGGGTCCCGCCACCCTCATTGTCCATGAGCCGGTGTTCCAACCGGTCAATGTACAGACCAAACAATGTTGGGGAAAGAGGATGTCCCTGGCGGACCCCAATCATTGTTAGTGAATGGTTATCCCGTCATCCGTGATCTGGCCCGAACAAATCTCGCACAACAACCGTATAATCGCATTTTGCATATCCACGGGAACCTCCGATTCTTTGCAATCTTTCCCATAACTTTTCCCGAGGCACGATGTCAAAAGCCTTCGCCAAAGTCAACAAAGCAACAATACAGTCCCGCCGGCCGGTTTCGCTATCCTCATCCAAAGTCCTCAATGTGAAGATATGATCAATGGTTGAATGCGGGGTCCGAACCCCGCTTTGCGTGAGAGCTCGAACACTGTTGCTTCGCCCACTGGTCAATTGTTGCTCAATAATGCCGACTAGCGGTTTGGCAAACACCGAAGCCCGACCATGATTGTTCAAGAATTGGTTGGACTATGTGGATCTCCCCGCCTTGTAAATGGGGACAACTCGCTTGTGGTCCATCACCGGGGAATCCTTCTGTAGTGCTCTGTTGAACATAGTGGTTAGGACTGGTACCATAGGCTCCCCTGCCCATTTGAGCAACTCTGCCTGCATACCATCCAGGTCCGTTGCTTTCCCATTGGCCAAAGGAAAAAGGGGAAAAAGGAAAGGGGAGGAAAGGCACAGGTAAAGAGGAAAAAGAAAAAGAGAAAAGGGCATGGAAAAGGGGGAAGCGGAAAAGGACAAAGAAAGGAGAAAAGGGAAGGGAAAAATGAAATGGGAAAAATGATAAAAGGACTGGAAAAGGGGACAGAAAGGAAGGGAAAAAGGGCACCAGGAAAAGGGGAAGAAGAAAAGGGTGGGGAAAGGAGAAAAAGGTAAGCAAAAATATGAAAAGGGTGGGAAGAAAGGAAGGACAAAGCGGATGGAAAAAGAAAAAGGTGAAGGAAAAAGAAAAAGGGAGGAAAAAGGGCACGATGAAGATGGAAAAAGGGCAGGGGGAAAAGTTCTTCTATCAAAGACACTAACCTGATTCAATTTATGTTCTTGAATTCTTCCAGGTCTCTCGTCATTGAGAATATCCCCTCCTACATTGAGAACAATAGATATCATTCTTTCATCTATTAGTTAGTTGGGGGAGGGATTATATCAAAGAGTCTAACTAGATGCATTTCATGTTCATGGCTTCTTCCAGGCGGGTACTCATCATCAAGGACATCCACAAGAGAGAGCACATCAGATTTCAGTTTGTCTCCTTCATCTCATGCAAATCAAGTTTTTTGTTCTAAACTTCATAATTCATGTGATTTATGACCTCCCAGAGCTTGCTAAGGAAGCAAGCATCAAGGTATTGTCTCAAGCTGTGGCAATCTGCCTCGGTTTGCACCTGTATGCACCTGTGCTCCCACACATTCTATCTGGTGCACAACAGGTTTCGGTTTGCCTGCATCCCCTCATGCAAATCAAGTTGCTGGTCCTAAACTTCATAATTTCGTATGTTGTATGACCTTATTGATCTATTTATATCTGCACGCATGAAATTTATTTGTCGCAAATGAAGGGCATCATTGGAGAATGATCTTGCTCTTTTTGGTTCATAAGGTTCTTCCTGTTTAGACTATCAGAACACTCAACTAAGCCTTTCATAGCTTCATGAAGTGCAAGTAATCTCGTAACCTCTGTTGCAGCATATATATATATACAACACATGCAGCCTCTAACCAATCTGCCTTTCTATGGCAGCTTGGCTCCAATAAAAAGTTTATTACATAAACAACTTTGAAAAAATCCTTAAGATTTTTTGGATTACTACAAAAAATTGACCTCCGAATACATGCAACAATTCTAGAAGCAAACGAGAACGAAATTTAGCTGCTAAAAGAAACTAGCTTTTGTTTGAAAAATGTTGGGGACATCTTTGAGGCCTATGTTCCCTAGTCCTTGATTAACAGGAACATGAGGAGTTTCCAATAAAAATGGTTGGACCTAAAACCTAAAAAGATCCTCTTAAAATGATAAGAAATATCTTATACTGACTATCTCTTGACTAGGGTCTGCCATGTTTTTGACAAGCTCTCATGTGCCTGGAATCTCTTTAGGGCAAGGTTAATATATGACAAATATCTTCAGGACATGTATAAAAGAAAGGACATGAAAGAAACAAGACTTCATTTCATATTTCTGGCTATGTAGAAAGAAAGGATTCTTCTATCAAAGACTCCTACTTGATTCATTTTATATTTTTTGCTGTGTAAAAAAACAACTGCAGGGACATTTAATTAAACTAGGTTCTTATATCAAAGGCACTAATCTGATTCATTTTATGTTCTTGGCTTCTTCCAGGGCACTCGTCACTGAGAATTTCCCCTCCCTCGGGGAGCACAATAGGTATCATTCTTTTGTCTAGCAAATGTTTTGGATCTAGCAAATAGGTATCATATCCAAAAAAAAAAAGTCTTTGGGATATGCAACAAATGTTAAAAATGACGGTTCTTTTATCAAAGACTCTAGCTTGATTAAAATCATGTTCTTGGGTTCTTCAAGGAGGCTATTCATCATCAAAGACATCCCCTAGAGAGAGCACAACAGATTTTGGTTTGCCTTCTTCCTCTCATGCAAATCAACTTTCTTGTCCTGGACTTCATAATTCCATGTGTTGTATGACCTTCTTGGGCTACTTATAACTGATGCACACAAATCACAGTAAGCCCCATATCGAATTTATTTGTTTTCAAGTTAAGGCGTCGCTGGAGAATATCTTGCTCTTTTTGGTTCATAAGATTCTTCGTGTTTAGACTATATCAGGACATTCAACTAAGATCTCATAGCTTGATGGAGTGCATGTAATCTTGTAACCTCTCTTACAACACATATACAATACATGCAGCCTCTCACTAGTCTGCCTTTCTATGGCAACTTGGCTCCAACGAAAACTTTATGCACATAAACAACTTTGAAAAAAATCCTTAAGCTTTTCTGGATTAGTATAAAAAAGTGACCTCCAAATACACACAACAATCCTAGAAGCAAACGAAAAGAAAAAGACAAAAGGAAAGGAAAAAGGAGCATGGGAAAAGGGGAAAAGGAAAATGGCAAAGAAAGGAGAAAATGGCATGGGAAAAATGAAAAAAGGAATAGAAAAAGGGAGCAGGAAAGGAAAGAGAAAAAGGGCACCAGGAAAAGGGGAAGAAGGAAAGGGTGGAGAAAGGAGAAAAAGGTAAGGAAAAACAGAAAAGGTGGGAAGAAAGGACGGACAAAGCGTGGCATTATCAGGAATGATATCAAACTGTACATGTATACATATTAGACAAGATAGATTCAAGTCATGCATGTGTCGGGGGACAGAGTTGGTCCCCCGAGATCCATGACCTTCTAAAGGTATGATCCCAGCATTGGGACTGAAGCCGCACTGAGTATTACGTGTAGTGGTTGGCCAGTCTGACCAACTCAGCATTGCACACCAGAATTTGCTCATATGCTGGACATCCCCTTTAACAACCCCCATTTGACAACATTTACAGCGCCTGTCCTGCCATGCTTTCCCAATCAATCACCCTGTCTCAATGGCGAGACGATGTACACTAGTCTGTGCTTTTTCATAGGCAGATGGGTACGCAGGTAACGTTGAAGGCCCCACTCTAATGAGGGATTCACGTGGCGCTATAATGTGCTATCTTGATAGCATCAAGGTATTATTTCAAGTTGTGGCGATCAGCCTCGGTTTGCACCTGTATGCACCTGTGCTCCCACACATTCTATCTGGTGCATAACAGGTTTCAGTTTGCCTGCATCCCCTCATGCAAATCAAGTTGTTGGTCCTAAACTTCATAATTCTGTGTATTGTATGACATCATTGAGCTACTTATATTTGCAAGCATCAAATTTATTTGTGGGTCAAAGCATGGAGGTGGGGGACACTTTTTGTGTCAGCGACACATGGTGCTTAGGGGGTGCTTTCCGAAGCTATTTTCTTTGTATTTTTAAAAAAATATTTTTCTTTTATTTTTTTTGATATTTTTTCCTGAAGCGCATTCATATTACGCCTTGGAATACAAAATTTCAGCTTCATCGGAGTTATAGAAAAAAAGATAAAAATAAGTAAAATTTCCCGCATTAGGTGCTTAGGGGGTGCTTGGCTGGCGCAAAAATGCCCCCCAGCTCCATGCTTTGACCCTTGTCGCAAATGAAGGGCGTCATTGGAGAATCTTGCTCTTTTTGGTTCATTAGGTTCTTCCTGTTTAGACTATCAGAACATTCAACTAAAGCTCTCATAGATTCATGAAGTGCATGTAATCTCGTAACCTCTTTTGCAGCATATATACAACACATGCAGCCTCTCACCAATCTGCCTTTCTATGGCAGTTTGGCTTCAATAAAAACTATTAGATAAATAACTTTGAAAAATCCTTAAGATTTTTTGGATTACTACAAATAATTGATCTCTGAATACATGCAACAATCCTAGAAGCAAACTAGAAAGAAATTTAGCTGCTAAAAGAAACTAGCTTCTGTTTGAAAAATGTTGGGGACATGGATACGGCAAAGAGATTTTGATATCCTTTGAGGCATATGTTCCCTAGTCCTTGGTTAACAGGAACATGAGAAGTTTTTAATCCTGACAGTCATACGCTTATTGCTCTCTTTTTATTTGGGTTCCGTAGGCCAATTGGTCTCCGTGGACGATAAAAAATCTATTTTGTTCTATTCTATTCATTAAAAATGATTGAACTTAAAACCTAAAAAGATCCTTTTAAATAATAAGAAATATCTTATACTGACTATCTCCTAGCTAGGGTCTGCCATGTTTTTGACAAGCTTTCATGTGCCTAAAATCTCTTTAGGGCAACGTTAATATATGAGAAATGTCTTTAGAACATGTATAAAAGAAAGGGCATGAAAGAAACAAAACTTCATTTCATATTTTTGGCTATGTAGAAAAAAGGATTCTTCTATCAAAGACTCATACTTGATTCATTTTATAATTTTTGTTGTGTAAAAAAGAACTGCAGGGACATATAATTAAACTAAGTTCTTATATCAAAGACACTAACCTGATTCATTTTGTGTTCTTGGCTTCTTCCAGGGCATTCGTCACTGAGAATTTCCCCTTCTATAGGGAGCATAATAGGTATCATTCTTTCGTCTAGCAAAAAAAAAATCTTTGGGATATGCAACAAATGTTAAAAATGGCGATTCTTTTATCAAAGACTCTAGCTTGATTAAAATTATGTTCTTGGGTTCTTCTTGGAGGCTACTCATCATCGAAGGCATCCCCTAAAGAGAGCACAACAGGTTTCGGTTTGCCTCCTTCCTCTCATACAAATCAAATTTCTTGTCCTAGACTGCATAATTTCATGTGTTGTATGACCTCCTTGGGCTACTTATAACTGATGCACACAAATCACACCAAGCCCCATATTTATTTATTTGTTTCAAATTAAGGCATCGCTGGAGAATGATCTTGCTCCTTTTGGTTCATAGGGTTCTTCCTGTTCAGACTATCAGGACATTCAACTAAGCTCTCATAGCTTGATGGAGTGCATGTAATCTCGTAACCTCTCTTACAACACATATACAACATATGCAGCCTCTCACTAGTCCCAACGAAAACTTTATGCACATAAACAACTTGGAAAAAAATCCTTAAGCTTTTAATATAAAAAAGTGACCTCCAAATACATGCAACAATCTTAGAAGCAAACGAGTAAAAAGATTATTTACTAATGGAAACTACCTTCCATCTAAAAAGGATTGGCGACTTGGATACGCAAAGAGGCTTTGATATCCTCTGAGACTTTTATTAAAAAATGGTTGAACTTTCAAATTAAATGGGGATCCTCTTCTATGATTAAGAGGTAATTGATGGTGATTATCTCCCGACTAAGATCCAGCATATTTTTGGCCAGCCCTCATGTGCCTCAAATCTCTTCAGAGCAAGGTTAATATATGACAAATGTCTTCAAGACATGTTTAAAAATAAAGGACATGAAAGAAATAAAACTTCATATCATTTTTTTTCGCTATATAATACGAAAGAGTTCTTCTATTACAGCAGAAAACCAGCAGAAAACCAAGCTGCTGGCAATCCTGTCCGCGCAGCATGATATCCCAGACTTCTATTACAGAGGACAAAGAATGGATGTTATAAGGACCTTTAAGTATCTGGGAATCGATTGTTCTGCTAACATGCTATGGGATGACTGTGTAGAAAGAAGGGTCAGCGCGGGATGGAAAGCCCTGTATGCAATGCAGAATAACTGTTACAGAATAGATCTCTGCGATTGGGCACGAAAAGCACACCTGTTCAGAGCACTCGTTGAACCAGTATTGATGTATGGGGTAAAAGTCTGGGGTCCAGCGATTAGCAAGAACACCAGGGATAAGCTAGAGAGGGTACAGAAGGCCTTCTTGCCATACAGCCTAGGCGTCAGGGAACACGGTGCCTTATCCGATTTTGCTATATGAGACGGGTTTTTGGCCCCTGCAGCATTCTGCTATGCGCAGGCACCTTGCGTATTTCCATAAGGTTGACGGAATGGATGCACAACGTCTCCCTCCCCGGGCTCTGTTATTGGCACAAGGGCCACAACGACTGGAGAGAGTGTGGCAGGAGCATTGTAAGGGGTGGTTCGCAAGATGGTCCATAGACTATCAATAAATTATGGCTATGCCGGATATCGGGGAACAGGAGCTGCATTTGAATGAGCGCTTTGCTGCCTCTCTGTGGGATGTGCTCACTCTTGCGAAGCCCAAAACAGAGCACTACCACACGCAGGTTAATCCGTCACTGGAACATGGCCCACACCGATATTTGAAGGCACACATCTCTACCAAGAAACGGAGAGCCATAGCTGCAATGAGGACAGGGTCCCACCATCTCAGAATTGAGACAGGCCACTGGGGTACGGATGGAGGGCAGAGAATCCCCCGGCATGAGAGACTATGCCAGTGTTGCCACATGCAGATAGTAGAAGATGAACACCATGCTCTACAGGAGTGTCCGGCATATGCACACATCCGAGCGGCTCATGCCGATCTCAGATGCTCTGAGATAGCAATTCATCAATTGCTGGCTTCGCCAATGGTTGCACGTCTTGCATCCTGCATTCTGCAAGTCTCTACCGTCAGAGAGTCCCTCACAGCACAGGGAATTTGAGCGCCCAGATAGGGAATTTGAACGCCTACTACAAAGGTTTTTCCTCCCACATGGGGGTTTTTTTCGTCCCAGTGGTAGAGACACATTGTATAGGGCTTTTGTGGTTTTCTTTTGCGTTTGGATACTATCTGATATATTGTATTGTGATCGTCTCATAGGCCTCCGTGGACGTTAAAATATACTTCCTTCCTTCCTTCCTTCCTTCCTTCCTTCCTTCCTTCCTTCCTTCTATCAAAGACTCAAAACTGATTTATTTTATGTTTTTAACTATGTAAAAAAAAAAAACAAATGCATGGACATGTTTAAAAAAAAAGGTTCTTCTATCAAAGATACTAACCCGGTACATTTCCTGTTCTTGGCTTCTTCAGGGCACTCATCATTGACAATATCCCCTCCTACAGAGAGCGCAATAGGTATCATTCTTTTGCCCACAAGTTAGTATCAATAGGGAAAAAAAAAATAGAATATGCAAGAAATGTTAAAAATGGCAATTCTTTTATCAAGGACTCTAACTTGATTAATTTCATGTTCTTGGCTTCTTCTAGGAGGCTACTCATCATCGAGGGCATCCTCTAGAGAGGGTACAACAGGTTTTGGATTGCCTCCTTCCTCTCATGCAAATAAAGTTTCTTGTCCTAGACTTCATAATTCCATGTGTTGTATGACCTTCTTGGGCTACTTATATCTAATGCACAAATCACATTGTGCTCCATATTGTATTTATTTATCTCAAATGAAAGGCCTCGCTTGAGAACAAACTAGCTCTTTTAGGTTCATAGGTTTCTTCCTGTTCAAACTAACAGGACATTCAACTAAGGCGCTCATATCTTGATGAAGTGCATATAATCTCATAATCTCTTTTGCAGCACATAGACAACACATGTAGCCTCTCACTAGTCTGCCTTTCTATGGCAGCTTGTCTCCAACGAAAACTTTATGCACAAACAGCTTTGAAGAAATCCGTAAGCTTTCCTAGATTACTACAAGAAAATTACCTCTCATGCAAATTAAGTTTCTTGTCAACTGATGCACACAAATCATACTAAGCCCCATATCGAATTTATTTGTTTCAAATTAAGGCATCGTTGGAGAATGATCTTGTTCTTTTTGGTTCATAGGGTTCTTCCTGTTCACACTATCAGGACATTCAACTAAGATCTCATAGCTTGATGGAGTGCATGTAATCTCGTAACCTCTCTTACAACACATATACAACACATGCAACCTCTCACTAGTCTGCCTTTCTATGGCAGCTTGGCTCTAACGAAAACTTTATGCACATAAACAACTTTGAAAAAAATCCTTAAGCTTTTCTAATTAGTATAAAAAAGTGATCTCCAAATACATGCAACAATCCTAGAAGCAAACGGGAAAGAAATTTAGCTACTAATGGAAACTAGCCTCTGTCTGAAAAAGGTTGGTGACATGGATACATCAAAGAGCCTTTGATATCCTTTGGGTTATACTTTCCCTAGTCCTTGGTTAGAAGGAATAGGAACATGAGGAATTTCCATTAAAAATGCTTGGACTTTCAACTTAAAAAGATCCTCTTAAATGATAAGTTGTATCTTATACCGACTATCTCCGGACTAGGGTCCAGGTCAGGATATATACAACAAAAAAGGACATGAAAGAAACAAAATTTCATCTCATGTTTTTTGGCTATATAGTCAAAGAGAGTTCTTCTATCAAAGACTCAAAACTGTATAATTTTATATTTTTGGCTGTGTAAAAAAACAAATACAAGGACATGTTTAAAAAAAAATGGGTTTTCTATCAAAGACACTAACCTGATACATTTCGTGTTCTTGACTTCTTCAAGGCATTCATCATTAAGAATATCCCCTTCTATAGAGAGCACAATAGGTATCATTCTTTCGTCTAATAGATAGCAAAACAAAACAAAATAAAAATAAAAATAAAAATAAAAATAAAAATAAAAATAAAAATTAAAATAGAAACTCTAACTTGATTAATAGCATGTTCTTATGTTCTTTTAGGAGGGTACTCATCATCAGGGACATCCCTAGAGAGAATAGGATAGGATAGGATAGGATAGGATAGGATAGGATAGGATAGGATAGGATAGGATAGGATAGGATATGATAGGATAGGATAGGATAGGATAGGATAGAATAGGCTTTTATCGTCCACGGAGACGAATCAGCCTATGGGATCGAAAAGAGAGAGCCCAGCAGACCTATTACTAAGGTGGCATTAATAAGAATGCTGCTAAATTGTACATGTATACATATTAGACACAACAGGTTCAAGTCATCGTGTGTCAGGGGACAGAGTTAGTTCCATAGATCCATGACCTCCTGGAGGTATGATCCCAGCATCTGGACTGAAGCCGCGCTGAGTATTACATGTAGTAGTTGGCCAGGCCTGACTAACTCAATATAGCATGCACAGATTTGGTCATATGCTGGACATCCCTGTTCGGTATGGCATTCATCTTTCACAGCCCTCCATTTTACAGCATTTACAGAGCATGTCCTGCCATGGTTCCCCAATCAATCTCTATGTCTCAATGCGGAGATGGTGTGCACCTATGCAGATTGAGGTAATGAGTCTATATGTTTTCATAGGTAGATGGGTACGCAGGTAACGTTGCAGGCCCTGCTCTAATGAGGGATTCATGTGGTGCGGGTAATGTGTTGTCCTGACCTGTTCAAGAGTGCCAGCATTCTAGAGCTTGCTGAGGAGGCAAGCATCAGGGTACTGTCGCAAGCTGTGGCAATCTACCTCGGTTTGCACTTGTATGCACCTGTGCTCCCCCACATTCTATCTGGTGCACGTCAGGTTTCGATTTGCCTTTATCCCCTCATGAAAATCAAGTTGATGGTCCTAAACTTCATAATTCCGTGTGTTGTATGACCTCCTTGAGCTACTTATATCTGATGCACACAAATCACACTGAGTCCCATATCAAATGTATTTGCCACAAAGGAAGGGCATCATTGGAGAATGATCTTGCTATTTTTGATGCATAGACTTCTTCCTGTTTAGACTATCAGGACATTCAACTAAGGCTCCCATAGCCTCATGAAATGTATGTAATCTTGTAATCTCTCTTGCAGCATATATAAAACACATGCAACCTCTCACCAGCCTGCCTTTCTATGGCAGCTTATCTCAACCAAAAACTTTATGCATATAAACAACTTTGAAAAAATCCTTAAGATTATTTGGATTACTACAAAAGAATGATCTCTAAATACATGCAACAATCCCAAAAGCAAAGGAGAAAGAAATTTAGATGCTAAAAGAAACTAACTTGTGTCTGAAAAAGGTTGGGGACATGGATATGACAAAGAGCCTTTGATATCCTTTGAGGCCTATGTTTCCTAGTCCTTGGTTAATATGAATAGGAACATGAGGAGTTCTCTTAAAAAATGGTTGGACATTTAACCTAAAAGGATCCTCTTAAATGATAAGAACTATCTTATACTGACTATCTCCCGACTAGGGTCCGGCATGTCAGAATAAATACAACAAGAAAAGACATGAAAGAAACAAAATTTCATCTCATGTTTTTTGGCTATGTAGTCAGAGAGAGTTCTTCTATCAAAGACTCAAAACTAATTCATTTTATGTTTTTGGCTATGTAAAAAAACAACTACAAGGACATGCTAAAAAAAATGGGTTGTTCTCTCAAAGACACTAACCTGATACATTTCATATTCTTGACTTCTTTAGGGCATTTGTCATTGAGAATATCCCCTCCTACAGAGAGCATAATAGGTATCATTCTTTCGTCTAATAGATAGTGAAACAAAATAAAAATAAATGAAAATTCTTTTATCAAAGACAATAACTTGATAATTAGCATGTTCTTGGCTTCTTCTAGGAGGGTACTCATCATCAAGGATATCCCCTAGAGAGAATAGAATAGAATAGGATTTCATTGTCCATGGAGACCAATCTATTTATGGAACCCAAATGGAAGAGCACAGGAGATGCATTACTATCCGGGTTAAAAAAAAAACCCTGTCCCAAAAGATTTTCGAGGGAAAACCGTCGCATTAATAGGAATGATGTCAAACTGGACATGTATACATATTAAACAAGACAAATTCATGTCATCCGTGTGTCAGGGGGTCAGAGTTGGTCCCACAAATCCATGACCTTCGGACTGAAGTCGCGCTGAGTATTACGTGTAGTGGTTGGCCAGGTCTGATCAACTTAGCATTGCACGCCTGGATTTGGTCATATGCTGGACATCCCTGTAGGGTATGGCATTCGTCTTTAACAATCCCCATTTGACAACATTTATAGAGGTTGTCCTGTCGTGCTTCCCCAATCAATCACCCTGTCTCAATGCAGAGACAATGTACACATGTGCAGATTAAGGCAATGAGTCTGTGCTTTTTCATAGGCACATGGGTATGCAGGTAATGTTGCAGGCCCCCACCCTAATGAGGGATTCACGTGGCACTGGTAATGTGATGTATTCACCTGTTTAAGAGTGCTGGTGTCCCAGAGTTTGCTGAGGAAGCAAGCATTAAGGTATTGTTTCAAGCTGTGGCTGCATCCCCTCATGCAAATCAAGTTGTTGGTTCTAAACTTCATGATTTCGAGTATTGTATGACCTCATTGAGCTACTTATATCTACACGCATCAAATTTATTTGTCGCAAATGAAGGGCGTCATTGGAGATTGATCTTGCTCTTTTTGGTTCATAAGGTTCTTCCTGTTTAGACTATCAGAACATTCAACTAAGCCTCTTATAGCTTCATGAAGTGCATGTAATCTCATAATCTCTCTTGCAGCATATATACAACACATCCAGCCTCTCACCAATCTGCCTTTCTATGGCAGCTTGGTTCCAATAAAAACTTTATTACATAAACAACTTTGAAAAAATCCTTAAGAATTTTTGGATTACTACAAAAAAATTGACCTCCGAATATATAGAGAAAGAAATTTGCTGCTAAAAGAAACTAGCTTCTGTTTGAAAAATGTTGGGGACATGGATAGGGCAAAGAGCTTTTGATATCCTTTGGGGCCTATGTTCCCTAGTCCTTGGTTAACAGGAACATGAGGAGTTTCCATTAAAAATAGATGGTCTTAAAACCTAAAAATATCCTCTTAAATGATAAGAAATATCTTATACTGACTATCTCCTGACTAGGGTCTGCCATATTTTTTACAAGCATAGGGCAAGGTTAGACTAGCTAGTTTATCCCACTACCTTGCGGCCGTATAGGCTTTTAAGTTCTACCACGTCGGGGATCATCATCGTATACCCCCAATAACCAACTCCCAAAGATAAACATACATTAGCAAGGTTTGAACCCATGACCAAATGCACATTTATTTTGGCATTATTAGGCATATACCAACTCACCACACATCCGTTGGGCAAAACTTTTGCCTTACATGCACACTTTGTAGGCAGGATTTAATCCCGCCTTAGGAAGTCTAGGTCCTAGGGGCAACTCTAGGGGCATGGCTTTTTTAGCCTCACCATCCTAGTGCCACCTACCATAGTCCCATTGTTATTACTTTGTTTAAGGTCCATACTAGACTAATCTTGTACAGACTAGCTAGTTTATCCCACTACCTTGCGGCAGCCAAAGTGGAGGACACGTATAGGCTTTTAAGTTCTACCACGTCGGGGATCATCATCGTATACCCCCAATAACCAACTCCCAAAGATAAACATACATTGACAAGGTTTGAACCCATGACCAAATGCACATTTATTTTGGCATTATTAGGCATATACCAACTCACCACACATCCGTTGGGCAAAATTTTTGCCTTACATGCACACTTTGTAGGCAGGATTTAATCCCGCCTTAGGAAGTCTAGGTCCTAGGGGCAACTCTAGGGGCATGGCTTTTTTAGCCTCACCATCCTAGTGCCACCTACCATAGTCCCATTGTTATTACTTTGTTTAAGGTCCATACTAGACTAATCTTGTACAGACTAGCTAGTTTATCCCACTACCTTGCGGCAGCCAAAGTGGAGGACACGTATAGGCTTTTAAGTTCTACCACGTCGGGGATCATCATCGTATACCCCCAATAACCAACTCCCAAAGATAAACATACATTGGCAAGGTTTGAACCCATGACCAAATGCACATTTATTTTGGCATTATTAGGCATATACCAACTCACCACACATCCGTTGGGCAAAACTTTTGCCTTACATGCACACTTTGTAGGCAAAACTTTTGCACACTTTGTAGGCAGGATTTCATCCCGCCTTAGGAAGTCTAGGTCCTAGGGGCAACTCTAGGGGCATGGCTTTTTTAGCCTCACCATCCTAGTGCCACCTACCATAGTCCCATTGTTTTTTATTACTTTGTTTAAGGTCCATACTAGAATAATCTTGTACAGACTAGCTAGTTTATCCCACTACCTTGCGGCGGCCCAAAGTGGAGGACACATTATAGGCTTTTAAGTTCTACCACGTCGGGGATCATCATCGTATACCCCCAATAACCAACTCCCAAAGATAAACATACATTGGCAAGGTTTGAACCCATGACCAAATGCACATTTATTTTGGCATTATTAGGCATATACCAACTCACCACACATCCGTTGGGCAAAACTTTTGCCTTACATGCACACTTTGTAGGCAGGATTTAATCCCGCCTTAGGAAGTCTAGGTCCTAGGGGCAACTCTAGGGGCATGGCTTTTTTAGCCTCACCATCCTAGTGCCACCTACCATAGTCCCATTGTTTTTTATTACTTTGTTTAAGGTCCATACTAGTACAGACTAGCTAGTTTATCCCACTACCTTGCGGCAGCCAAAGTGGAGGACACGTATAGGCTTTTAAGTTTTATGCCAGCCTTTTTAATATATAGGTCTGCCATCTCTTTAGGGCAAGGTTAATATATGACAAATATCTTCAGGAGATGTATAAAAGAAAGGACATGAAAAAAACAAAACTTCATTTCATATTGTTGGCTATGTAGAAAGAAAGGATTCTTCTATCAAAGACTCATACTTGATTCATTTTATATTTTTTGTTGTGTAAAAAAAAACTGTAGGGACATTTAATTAAACTAGGTTCTTATATCAAAGACACTAACCTGATTCATTTTGTGTTCTTGGCTTCTTCCAGGGCACTCGTCATTGAGAATTTCCCCTCCTACAGGGAGCACAATAGGTATCATTCTTTCGTCTAGCAAATGTTTTGGATCTACCAAATAGGTATCATATCCCAAAAAAAATCTTTTGGATATGCAACAAATGTAAAAAATGGCGGTTCTTTTATCAAAGACTCTAGCTTGATTAAAGTCATGTTTTTGGGTTCTTCAAGGAGGCTACTCATCATCAAAGACATCCCCTAGAGAGAGCACAATAGGTTTCAGTTTGCCTCCTTCCTCTCATGCAAATCAAGTTTCTTGTCCTAGACTTCATAATTCCATGTGTTGTATGACCTTCTTGGGCTACTTATAACCGATGCACATAAATCACACTAAGCCCCATATCGAATTTATTAAAGGCATCGCTGGAGAATGATCTTGCTCCTTTTGGTTCATAGGTTCTTCCTGTTCAGACTATCAGGACATTCAACTAAGCTCTCATAGCTTGATGGAGTGCATGTAATCTCGTAACCTCTCTTACAACACATATACAACACATGCAGCTTCTCACTAGTCTGCCTTGATATGGCAGCTTGTCTCCAAAGAAAACTTTATGCACATAAATAACTTTGAAAAAAATCCATAAGCTTGTTTGGATTAGTATAAAAAAGTGACCTCCAATTACATGCAACAGTCCTAGAAGCAAACGAGTAAAAAGTTTGTTTACTAATGGAAACTACCTTCCATTTGAAAACGATTGGCCAGCCCTCATGTGCCTCAAATCTCTTCAGGGCAAGGTTAATATATGACAAATGTCTTCAGGACATGTTCAAAAAGAAAGGACATGAAAGAAATAAAACTTCATTTCAATTTTTTTTTTGCTATGTAATACGAAAGAGTTCTTCTATCAAAGACTCAAAACTGATTCATTTGATGTTTTTAACTATGTAAAAAAAAACAATTGCAGGAAATGTTTAAAAAAAATAGGTTCTTCTATCAAAGATACTAACCTGGTATATTACGTGCTCTTGGCTTCTTCAGGGCACTCATCATCGACAATATCCCCTCCTACAGAGAGCGCAATAGGTATCATTCTTTTGTCTACAAGTTAGTATTAATAGGGGAAACAAAAAAAGGAATTAGAATATGCAAGAAATGTTAAAAATGGCAATTCTTTTATCAAAGACTCTAACTTGATTAATTTCATGTTCTTGGCTTCTTCTAGGAGGCTACTCATCATCGAGGCCATCCTCTAGAGCGGATACAATAGGTTTTGGGTTGCCTCCTTTCTCTCATGCAAAAAAAGTTTCTTGTCCTAGACTTCATAATTCCATGTGTTGTATGACCTCTTTGGGCTATTTATATCTAATGCACAAATCACACTATGCTCCATATTGTATTTATTTATCTCAAATGAAAGGCCTCGCTTGAGAACGAACTAGCTCTTTTAGGTTCATAGGTTTCTTCCTGTTCAAACTAACAAGACATTCAACTAAGGCGCTCATATCTTGATAAAGTGCATATAATCTCATAATCTCTTTTGCAGCACATAGACAACACATGTAGCCTCTCACTAGTCTGCCTTTCTATGGCGTCTTGTCTCCAACGAAAACTTTATACACATAAACAGCTTTGAAAAAATCCATAAGCTTTCCTAGATTACTAGAGTTTCCATCCTTCCTTCCTTCCTTCATTGAAAATGGTTGGTACTTTCAACCTAAAAAGATCCTCCTCAATGATAAGAAGACATCTACACAAGCTATCTTCCGCATAGGTTCTGGAATATTCTTGGTGAGCTCTCATGTGCCTCTAGCTTTTTGGTATCCTATATTATAATATTATATCGTATTGGATTTGGATCAAGCCCTAATTTGAATGGTTGAGATCATCTGATTGAATTTGAGAGCTGAGACTCATCGCATGACTTCCCACCACTGTGATTGGTCATGATTTGATATCGTAAGAGTAAAGGGAAAGGAAAAAGGGGGAGAAGGAAAGGGGAGGGAAGGCACAGGTAAAGAGAAAAATGAAAAAGAGAAAAGGGAAGGAAAGAAGGGCATGGAAAAAGGGGAAGAGGAAAAGGGCAAAGAAAGCAGAAAAGGGAAGAGAAAAATGGCATGGGAAAAATGAAAAAAAGAATAGAAAAGGGGAGTGGGAAAGGAAAGGAAAAAGGGCACCGGGAAAAGGGGAAGAAGGAAAGGGTGGGGAAAGGAGAAAAAGGTAAGAGAAAACAGGAAAAGGGTGGCAACAAAGGACGGACAAAGCGTATGGAAAAAGGAAAAGGGGAGGGAAAAGGGAACCTGGAAAAAAGGCACGAGTAAGAGGGAAAAAGGGTAGGGGGGAAGGTTCTTCTATCAAAGACACTAACCTGATTCAATTTACGTTCTTGAATTCTTCCAGGGCTCTCGTCATTGAGAATATCCTCTCCTACATTGAGAACAATAGATATCATTCTTTCATCTATTAGTTAGTGGAAAAAGGGGGTGGTGGTTATATATCAAAGACTCTAAGTAGAACCATTTCATGTTCTTGGCTTCTTCCAGGAGGGTACTCATCATCAAGGACATCCACAGGAGAGAGCACATCAGGTTTCAATTTGCCTCCTTCATCTCATGCAAATCAAGTTTTTTGTTCTAGACTTCATAATTCATGTGATTTATAATCTGTTTGAGCTACTTATATCTGATGCACACAAACCACGATGCGACGCCGCATATTGTATTTATTTGTCTAAAATGAGAGGCATTGCTAGAGAATGATTGATGTTTTAGGTCCATAGGGTTCTTCTTGTTCAGACTGTCAGGACATTCAGCCAAAGCTCTCATACTTGATGAAGTGCATGTAATCTCATAATACAGATTATACAAAGAAACAATTAAAGAAATCAATTTCACAATAATGATGGCAATGTAAATGCTGGTTGGTGTATAATACTAGGGTCTGGATAATATTGGCCGGTGTATCAAATTACGAGTCATGCTAGTTGGTGTGTAATTCAAGTATTATGACAAATGTCTTAAGGGCAAGGTTAATATGACAAATGTCTTTCGAACATGTAAATAAAAAGCACATGTATGGAAGAAACTTCATTTCATGTTTCTTGCTCTGTGAAAAGAAAGAGTTGTTTTTTGTTTTGGTGTCTTTTGGGATATGTTGTTTTTTTATTTTGGAAAAAAAATAGAAATTCAAAAGCTATTGGCAAGTTCATGAATAACATTTAAAACATTAAATATAACACAAATCCCATAACACATCAAAATAGTTTTTTTTTATTTTTTTGATACAAAATACGACCATCATAACATCATCTCCGAAGTAAGGAATGAAAGAGGCCCAGAAAATAAACTGCCCAACCTACCTGTCTTAGTTTCAATATCTTTATAAAACTTACCACACTACAATGATCTTTCGTATATAGTTTGCAATGCTGCCTTTTGCATCTCCTTTTCCTGTTCTATTGGATGAATCCAAAAGTGACATTAAATTCTGCAATGAATCCACCTAGAAAGCCAGATAAATCAATTTATGGCCAATTCAACGCAATCTGCCAGTGAATCATTAGAATTTACATTCAGGAATCAAGCTTATTAGGATCAAGCAAACTCCTGAGTCCAAAGAGTTACATTACCCTTGCAACAGTCTGCATGGGTCAGGCGTGCCGTCCAGCTCATCTAGGCATCCTTTGACAAGCAAACGGCTGTCCAACAAAAACTCCTAGCTGCCTTCGCATTTGTAGGTTTTGAAATAATAAATAATAAGGCCTTAGAAAGATAAACCAAAAAAGTTCTGAAAAAAATTTGTTACATTTAAAAATAACAAGCACTCAAAAAGATAAACCAATAAAATAATATAAGCTCTTAACATAATATTAGCTTCTTTATTTCCCTTTTTATTTTCAGCTATATCTTTTCCTCTATTAGACCTGTTGGGTTCCCCGGACATAAAAATCCATCTTATCTTATCTTATCCTATATTATAATGTTATAGGGTGTTGCATCAAGCCCTAGATCCAACGGCTCCAATTTAATTGACGTAATTGAACGACGGGGATTAACTAAAAAGGACAACAATTTTTATTACTCTATCGAGCCTACTCAGCTGCTGCTTATGGCTATGGGGGCGTAACACCCAGTGATTGGTATTCTTCTGTCGGGCTTCTAGCAACGAGTTCTGACACTCGGCTATGGCTATGGCTATGTGCAACGGGCAGGGTTAGGGCTAGATAAAGCAAAAAGGGCAGCAGTTTTAGCGAGGTTTGAACCAGATGGGAAGCATTGCTTTGTTTGCTAAGGACTCACTGGGCTATTGTTTTACTGGCTACTACAGTTTTGTCAAGGAGGGCAATAATTGGCCGAACCTATGTGTATCGTCTCCTACTATAACCTATAGCTGGTTACTCCATTGCATGAGCTCATTGCTTCCTAAGTTTCCCGAACCATTAATAATCCTACATGGGAGCAAAGTGTCTTGGGTTTTGTCTGTAATTTTTCGGCAAACATCTTGGATCTGCTTAAACTGCTTTCGAAGTCTCGAAGCTAAGGTAAAATCTATTCAAAACGGTCCTTTTCCGACGACTTCGCCAACTCCGGGATATTTTAGGCGTTTCTAGCCCGCTATCTAGGTGAGACCGTTTTGCGAGTCACAATCATTTGGAGTGCTTTCCATGTAATCAAGAGCTAATGATGGCGGAAAAGAATTCTTGGTAACACGAGAGGTAACAAAAAGAGATATGGCGATATTCGCTAGGTAGTTTTGATCCCTTAAGAGCATCCATTGCTTTTTGAGGTGGACTTCGGCTTCTTGGCATAGAAGCCTGCTTTGCACACAAAAAGATTCCTCTGAGCATGTTTCTATTCGGGATTTGTTGCATGTTCTTTTCCGGCCCGTGATGTAATAAGAAGCCATTGGCTTTGAAAGCATGAGCTCTGAATGTTTCTACCGTGATCGACAAAAACAAGAACCTCAAAGAAGAATGCATATCGTCGTAGACTAAGAATTCTCTTACCCCCTTTTTTTATTCTCGTCTCGCCTACTTCCATGGCATAAATGTTGCTACCGTTATTATGACTTTCTTCATAATACCGTTATCTTGCGAACATTCTTGGTTTCTCACCACCGGGTTTTTTTTACCGGATTGATTATGTAGACTACACGGTTGTGCAACTAAGGAAATTGTGGCGATGAAATGGCAAATTTTCGGGGTCAACAATTTGTCTTAGAAAAGGAGACAATGTTATCATACACGTGACCAATTTGGTTCTGGGCAACCTCACAAGCCCATTTCTTCTCGCCAAGTCAAGAGGTTGGGAACAATGCGGATCCGTAGACTAAGAATTCTCTGGGAGAGGGGATGACGCCGCTACGTTTTCAAGCGTGCCTTTGCACGATGTGCCATCATGGAACAAGTATGATTCTTTGCATGTGCACAACAATTGGGTTATGAAGCTATTGCAGGCCAATATATTATAGCCTTATTCTTTGCGGCAAAAGCTTTCTTTCAAGGTATGCTCGGATCCCCATTTACACATTCCTCTATCAAGTAGCTATTAGCGAGGCAATGCCACAATGACAATTCTTTTGTATTTTCTACATCCAAGCGGTATAATTTTAACACATCTCTACAATAATTATCTTGGCGGATGTGTCTTTGTATCTCATGTGTGCAAGTTAGTAGGTTACATTAGCTGGCAAGAACCATTTCTAGAATGTTCCTACTTTGTTTCCACATTGTTTTTGAGGTGCGGGAACTTTGAAAATGCACCAAGTGATCCCCGGTGAAACGGTTATTTAAAGAAGCCGCCAACTAAACATAATACAATGGGAAACTATTTTCTTCTATAAAACACCGACTTGCAATATCCATATTGTTGGAAGATAATATTTTGGTTGGGTCATTCCGAGTGTCGGTTGGTGGCAGGCCAAATATTTCTTCACAGTAAAGATGGAGGATCAGCATCGAAGGTAATGTGTATTTGCTCTTCTCATCGAGCCTTTGGCACCCAATAGCGATTAGCAAAATCATAGATTTGTAGAATCTTATAATGCAATTTCCTGATGGTTAAATTTATCCCATTTTTAATTATCTTTGTCTACAAGCTAAGGCTCTCTAATGCTTGAGCTTTAGCAATCATAACACCAAAACATACTTGACGAGTAACATGAATCCACCTCTACAACAACTTATGTATTAGAGGGCTTCTCATGTTGCAGATTATTGATATATTGTCCACAGTTGCAGGGCCAAGCTTTTGAAGAAGAGTGCAAATGTATGCAGTAATAATATAGCAACAATAGTGGCAACAAGCTGTACTTTGTTGTGCTTGGGATGTCAAATTATGTAGTAAGAAATAGCAAAGATTTGAAGATACTGAAGAGCATAAATCTGAGAGCATAGTCAATTTTCTTTTTAATAAATCCAGGATTTCACATCCATGACCTTGGGCATTTCACAACCGACTATATTGAATAAGAAAAAACTTAGAAAGTGCAAATAAAGTCTGCTATAATAGTTTGACTTGAAGTTCAATTTGAAAAAGAAACTATTGTAGTCAGGCAAATTATTAAGGCAAATTATTATGTATACAGGATACAAATTTGATAGGACATGGTCTCGGCTTCTAAACCTTTGTATATGCAATTTAGGTTGATTATTGAAGATTTCATTTATGCATCATGGTCCTGAGGAGCTCTCATAAAAATTCAAACTCGAGAACAAGAAACGTCATTTTTCCACTGCACCCCATTCTGCTGTAGCCTTATTCTTTGCAAGGAAGGCTAAAAAACCCATTCTTCTTTTCTTCTATCATGTGCAATCTTCTTTAAGAAGGAAAAGTAGTTTTGATGACAGGATAAACATTAGCAAGGGAATGTTCGCCATTGGTTTGCAAATATATATTTTAAAAGATTCTGTTGAGGTCATGTACCACTATTGATCAAAATTATAACAACTAACTGCGAAGGCTTCAAACAAAGAAAGAAAGAAAACGTAAACACATTACGACTCCAAGAAATTGGGTTCCATTTGTGAAGTAAGAATTCATTGCAAAGTAAAATACTATAATTTGTGAAGTATGAATTCATGCCCGAGTATAATTTTATACTCTCCTATGTCATTTACAGGTTCCCAACCTATGCCCAGAGTTCCACCCTATGCCCAGCAACGCTGGGCACCGTTACTAGTATTTATATGAACTCTCAATGGTTCAACATGCACAAAAAACCCCTATTTTTGAATAAACCTTTTTGCCCTTACAAAAGACTATGTAAAAAACAACTATAGAGACATGTCTAAAAAATAGGGTTGTTCTATCAAAGATGCTAACCTGATTCAGTTCATGTTCTTGGATTTTTCCAGGAGGGTACTCATCATCAAGAATATCCCAGAGCAAACCAGGTTTCAATTTCCTTCCTTCATCTCATACATATCAAGTTTCTTGTCATAGACTTTATATATATTCGTGTGTTTTGTGGCCTTCTTGGCTTACAAATCATGTTGAGCCCCATATCGAATTTATTTATCTTAAATGAAGGGCATCATTGGAGAATGAACTTTCTCTTTTAGGTTCTCATGTGCTTCTTCCTATTCAGGCTATCAGAACATTCAACTAAGACTCTTATATCTTGATGAAGTGCATGTAACCTCGTAACCTCTCTTGTAGCACATAGACAACATACGTAGCCTATCACCAATCTATCTTTCTATGGCAGATTGTCTCCAAGCGATCTATATCTGACAGGAGGCTCTAATATCCTTTGGGGCCTATTTTCTCTAGTTTTTATAGTTGTCATGGCGTAGAGTTATATAAATATAAAGGCCGAAAATTTTAAAGTAGAGGTGAATTGAATTGAAGTCTATCGTACATAGAGACCCAGAGGCCTTTTGGAACACAACAAGCCTATTACTGTCCAGGATTAGAAAAACCTTGCCCTGAAGGATTTTTGAGGGAAAATCCTTAGCAGTAATAAGATTATTTATAAATTAAACATTTGTACATGTTAGTGTGTGGAGGACATAATTGAGCTCACATGTCTAGCACCTCCTAGATATATGATGCTAGTTCACTGCTGAAGGCATCTGCAATATCACATATGGCAGTTGGTCAGTAATAGCCAACCCAGCAAGCCTGGCCCCTCCATCTTCATGCTAAGTAAGCCAGTCCTCAACCTGATCAATATATAGTCTGACAATAATGTTGATAAGATGGTTTGAGGGTGGCATTTAAGTTGAGCATGTTTCATATGGTTTGTATACTGCAGTTTGTAGCTCTTGAGGAACCCTCAACTGTATTAGTCTTTGTCAAAGCTTCTCTCTAAGGACCATGTCAAAAGCCTTTGCAAAATCCACAAAGCAGTGTAGTTTATTTTTTATATCCTCTAACCAGGTGCTCTAGGTGAAAATATGGTCTATGGTGGAATTTTTAGGTCTAAACCCTGCTTGCCTACATGTGTTCCATCTGCCCACTATTAACTGATGCTCAAGGTTTATGGCTAGCAATTTTGGAAACAATGGAATGACCACGAATGTGTTGTAGTTTGCAGGACAGTGAGGGTCGGGGCCACTCTACTGATAGTCCATTGTGAGGGGAAGCTTTCTACTAGCCAAGAAAGGGACAATATGAGGTCCAATCCACTTTAACGATTTGGCATGCATACCCTTACCATTTGTGAGGCCTTTCAAGCCTTTATGGATATCTTCCTCAGTTGTAGCCATATATTGGGTCTGTCTACGTTGGCACATTATTGCAAATCTTGTTCAGATCGTAAAGTTGCATCAAGTACTATACCCACTGTTTTTAAAGAGATGTTACCATAGTTCTCTCCTAGATTGCATAAGTTTTTGTAGCACTCTCTTCCAGAGTGTTCTTGAGTGATGGTCAAGGAGGTAGACCATTTGTCGATAATACTCTGCAACAATGTACTGTGCATTCTTGCCCTTGAGAAAAGCTTTGTATTGTTTGATTCCTGCAACCTAAAAATGAAATCAATTATCAGCATGTACTAGCACTTAAACTCTTTGCAGTGAGCATTAAACCACTTGTTTCGAGGAAAGCATTGACGAATATGAAGGCCTTCCTGTACATCTGCTCGCAAAACTTTTACCTATTGCACTTAGAACAACTATGACCAGTTTATAATTTGTTGTTTGAATGTTGGAAGCTGCAAAATTTGCGATATGTCTTTTGTTAGTAGATGGACATAAGCCTCTGCCTGATCATAATCCAGGCGAATGTGAGGCATCTAAAAATTAGCTTTACAGTGGATATTTATGGGTTTCTAGTCTATTTTATAGAAGAGGGATCGATGATGTATCTACCCCCTTATATCTGTTATATGTTCCCACCTGCACATGCAAGATGTAGGCTTTGCCCTGCCACAGACATGCAATTTATCATGTTGCATCCCCACACCCTAATTCTCTTGGTGACAAGTAAAAGAAAGAGGATGGTCACTGTGCAAGACCATTGGAAATAATCAAGTCAAAGATGTTCAGACTTGAAGCGACAACTTTCAAATCACGTGATAAGGTGGCCTTTGTCAGCTGATGTAAATTGCCCAAAATCTTCTGTTGTTTGAAACTATAACATATCCTTGGCCAGAGGGTTGAAAGTTTTTAACTGCCCTATTGCTGTGTGTACATTGAAATTTCGAACTAACATCACATGTTTCAATTGTATGTGTTGCTGAATGCCATCATATAGATTGACATATGGGTCCAATCTATCCACATCTGAGTGCTGTGATAGAAGCTGAAATGAGGTTTTTCACATTGGTTCTATATGCATATATGCATATAGTGATTATATCTATTTGGACCATCACATATTGCTATGGGATGCTGCCATGTGATATGACGTAAAAAGATCTGTCTGTCTGTCTGTCTGCCTAACGAATTATGTAGAGAATTTTTAAGAAAAAATAAGAAAATTGCCATTTTTAAAACAATCAAACGGAAAGGGAATTAACCTTTCTTATATTACTAATAACCAAATAAAAATGAATTCTTATTGAAGATTTTAAAATCGCCCAGTTATAGCAGTTTGGTAGTACAAATTCTTTCAGAATTTGAATTTGTATACATGTGCCTCTTCAGAAAGAACTTGCAATAGATGACTAATTTCCTTCTAAATGCCTGGTTTGTTTGCATAGCATCTTCCTTCAAGGATCAAAGATAAATGCAATTTGATCATCGTAGTTAGGAGGGTGTCATTGCATTGAATGTAGTGATGTTGTGAGCTTCTATTAAAAAAATTCTTTATTATTATATATTTCTTTATTGTTTATTATTATTGTAATAGAATTAGAATATGTTTAAACTATAAATTCTGGTAAGGGACTCGCAAAGAACATAGAAAAGTGCTAGGCTTATCCTTCATCAATCCAGCAATATCCCATGAGTGGGATGATTATAGAAACAATGTCGAGCTACCACATAAAAAAGGAAATAATACATTATGTATAGGCAAGATGGGGGTAGTGGCGAAAACTTCTCACCCGGGGGTTTCGTCTAGTATAAAGGGGATATGCCACGTGCGTTAAATGGGGTCAGCAAAAAACCCTCCATATAGGCCTTGTCCAACCTTCTAAACACCCCTTCCCATATACATATTACTCGGGATTCCCCCCAGAAAAACCCCTAGCCAAGCCTCTATCCGTATGTATACATATGGTTTAGGTTAAAAAAAAAACACACCCCATTCACTCACATGTTATATACGCCTTAAACTATGTGACATCTCCGGGACTTCTCATTGAGATAAAAAACCCTGCCCGTTTGGGTTTTCAAGAAAAACCCTAATGAGAAAATGTTTCCAACTACCTTCAGGATGCCCCAAAGATGGAAGATAAACATATGATGAAAACATCAGATGGAAGGAAGACCTGACAAAGGCAGATCATGTCAAAAATACACGTTAAGTGTTAAGAAAGATAAGAGAAGAATGCATACTGCAGGAGAGTGAGCACCTAAAAAAGAAAATAAACCAAGCAAATTATAAGCATCCGTGAGACATTAATGCCGAAAGTATACATAGAAAAAGAGCATCAACAACTAGTGAAAAGAAAAAGAAAAAGAAAAAATAGCCCAATAGGGCTCATTGTATCACAAAAACAAGGTTAGGGCTCAATAGTTTTTTTTTTTTTTTTTTTTTTTTGAAGAACGACAAACTTTATTGAAACACCAAGCCAAAAGCCAGATATAAATGCAGAGGCGGGAATAAAGTTTCAGAGGATAATCATGATCCACTGAATAGAACCACCAGCTTATACATAAGACAACACACTCAAATAGGACTCAAATATCAACTGTCGCTTGGCAGGAGCAAGCGAAGAACAATGGTGGGCCTTAGCGATTCTAGCTTGTGCATCCTGGAGGACTACTGCAGGGGAAATATCCAAACCCTGAAAGATACACAATCTTCTGCGCTTCCAGATAGACCACAGCAATTATTCCAAGTATCCGGATAAATAGCCAGAAGCACTTGCTGACTTGTCAATGTCACATGAAAAAGAGAGAGCAGCCAAGACCAAACAGGCTGGAGATGATCACATAAAAAGAAACAATGCTCAATGGTCTCATCCCTTTGCTTGCACAGTGGGCAGAGTGCTGACACTCTAGGATCAAATCTGTGGACAAGCACATTCACCCGAGGGCATCTGTGAAGAATCTGCCACCAAAGCACAGCCACCTTAAGATGGAGTAGTTTATCCCAAGCCCAAGTCCACATACGTCTCCAACTAGGAGGTGAGAGCTGAAGGGACCACTTAGAGGATGGCGGAAGGATATCACCATTGACAAGCAGCCTATACATAGTTTGATCAACTGATTAATAGTTTGATCTATTGATTAATCTTTGAATTTTACCACCCATGGCAATGAGTAAAAGAAAGCAAGGCATTGCAAACCTTGATTGATGTCTAAACATTTCATATGTTTGGGACCTGCAATTTTGGAAGTAGGATTATCTCATAATTTATTTTAGGTCTGAAAGCTGAGACATATGGAAACCTAAAATTGTCTAGCAAGTGCTATCTACACTTGCAACCTTGAAAATTATTAGAGTCCCATGCAAAGTAAGAGTCCCATGAGAAGTAAAAACTTCAAAAGGAGATCTAAGAATGCTTAGCATAAATAAATGTGTGTATATTTTTTAAAACACTTATCTTCATCTAAGCTTGAAATTGAAATCATATAACTAAACCTTTGCCATGCTTTTGTTCCTCTTCATGGATGGGATCATGCTATAGAAGCAATTGCACTTGTTATTCTTCATACCGAGTCTTCTTTTACCATTAGAAAACCGAAAGAGACAAGAAACCCTAATTGGAAATAAACATGACTTACCCTATTCTATCTCAGTGCTGGAATTCATTTTCTATTTCCATCTAGCTTGCATGATAAAATCCCTTTATCCATGTTGAACCCCTATGAAAAACTTAAACTTCTTACCATAACTAATCAAGGGTAAAAGAATGCTAGGGTGTCTAAAAACACATTATCGCATACACCACACATGATGAGACTCGCACTCACCTATGTCATTCTCAGCACAATTTAAATAGTGCGAAAAAGGTAACAATGCACTGAAAATTGTAACAAATAATTCCGACTACCAAAAAATGTGACTTTATCACCTACTTTATATATATCTATCTATCTATCTAACATATATATGTTCTTATGTTTGTCCCACTTAATCCGACCGTCGGTTCGAGATCCTACGGCTGACGTGGCTTTGGGACATATCCTACGGCTCAGGTGGCTTGAGAGTTTCTATATAGATTCTATATAGACGATCCTACGGTCCAGGTTGATTTGATCGTGATTGTCGCTCCGAGGTCCTATGGCTCACGTTGCTTGGGGACACATCCTACGGTGCACGTTGCTTGGGGACACATCCTTCGGTGCACATGGCTTTGGGAATTATATGTAATCGATCATACGGTTCAGGTTGTTCTTGATCCTGATCGTCGATCCAAGATCCTACGGCTCATGTTGCTTTAGATTTTTGCCACATAGCGCGATCTCGGCCCTTGATTGGGTCCAAGATCCTACGGCTCATGTTGAATGCTCGGTCCTTAAGGAGATGCTTTTAAAATTTTTATATTGTTTGGGGAATTTGAATCTTAATCATTACCCCCCAAGCCCCCCATTCTAACCACTAGACCAAGCATTGATTCATTAAAATAATTATGTTTTAAATATACTTAAGGGTAATAATCGAATTAAGATAAAATAGAATATAATGCTCTAAATGGTTCTAGAAGGTTCGAGAATGTTCTAGAAGGCTCTAGAATCTTCTAGATAGTTCTAGCATGCTCTAGAAAGTTCCAGTCCTAGAAAGTTCCAAAAAGTTTTAGAATATAAGAAAATCTTGAGTGAGTCTAAGGGAATCCTTCTTGAAAATTCCACAATGTTGTAGAAAGTCCTAGAAAGTTCCAAATTGTTCTAGAATTTTCTAGAAAGTTCTAGAAAGCTCTAAAATATAAGGGAATCTACGGGAATGTAAGGGAATCTAAGAAAATACTTCCAGGAAGTTCTAGGATGTTTTGAAAGTTTTAGAATGTTTTTGAAAGTTCTAGACTGTTCTAGAAAGTTCTAGAATTTAAAAGAATCTAGGAGAATCTTAGGGAATCTAAGAAAATCTCATAAAATATAAGGGAATATAAGAAAGCATTCATAAGTATAAGGGGATCTCTTAAAATCTAGGGGAATCGAAGGGTATCTTCATAAAATCTAAGGACCCCTAAAGAAATCTTGATAAAGTCTTAGAGTATCTATGGGAATCTTGATAGAATCTATTTGAATCTCATATAATGTAAGGGAACAAGGGCAATCTCATAAAATCTAAGGGAATTTAAAGGAAAGGAATCTTCATAATTTCCTACAGAATCCCAGGGGAATCTTAGTTCTAGGAAGTTCTAAAATATTCTAGACTGTTCTTGATTTTTCTAGAATATGTAAATAGTCGTGGGTGAGCACCTAAAAATAAATAGTTCTTTTAAAATTTTGTGAAAGTTAAAATAGAATGTTCTATAATGGTTCAAAATAGAATGTTCAATAATGTTCAAAATAGAATGTTCTAGATGTGCATGAGAACCAAAATAAAATGTTTTGGAATGTTGTAGTATGTGCAAATAGCCAAAATAAAATGTTTTACATAAGGTGCTGTAGGATGTTCTAGAAAGTTTTATAATGTTCTAGATAGTCTTAGAATATCCTAGTAGAAAGTTTTTTTAAAAACCTGCAAACCATCTAAATAGAATGCCTTCAAATATTATAGAGGATTCTAGAATGTTCTAGAGATCCTAAACACCTCAAACTCAAGGTAGAAAGTTTTCAAAAGTATTTTCCAGAATGTTGTAGACATAGGTGCATAAGCACCACATGCGTAAAATAACAACATGAGTATGCACCTCATGGCCAAAATCAAAAGTTGACTCTAATTCTCTATAATGTCCTGAAGTATGCGCCGTTAGGAACTTGCGCCGTAGGAACATGCTAAAACTCAAACATGTGTCGTAGGACGTATTAATTTTCTTTTTTGTGTGTGTGTGTCTGTGTGCGCGCGCGCGCGTGTGTGTGTGTGTATGTGTGTCCTTATATTTATTTATTTATTTATTTGGTCTTGCTCACTTAGGGCTTGAGAGGCCATAGAGCACTAAAAAACTAGCAAAGCACATCATATTTTTAATATCAAAGTACGATGGCTATCTACCGCCTTCAAATATAATCTTAACTCATAACAAGAGATAGAAAACAATGATTGAAGATCTGACGCTTGGATTTCAAAATGTTCCCTAATCTCGTTGTAAGCCGTGCAATACAGGAGTACATGTGCCTCATCTTCTACACTATAAGAATCACAAGCTCTGCATACCCTGTCTTCAAGTGGAGTATTTGACCATCTGCCTGTCTCCAAGTCCCAATTTATGCGAGCTCGTTCTATAACGAGCTATGACATGCTTTAGATGCATCGGCATTTTTGACCACAAATACTCTTGGCTCTCATACTCGCCCGTGTGATTTATCTGAGTTCCGTAATGAAGCATTCTATTACCTTGGTGTTGCCATAAGCGTTTAATTGCAAGTCATTCTAATAATGCTCTTGCAATTTTCATCATTCACACCCCATTTTCTTGCCCAGGCTTTGAAATCATGCATTCAACCTTGCTGCTCTGAAACCATCATTGCCTGATGGGATAAGCGTTATGGTGATTGATCTCTAATCCTATTAATGAAATTTATAGTCTGAAATAATGCTTCCAATTCTACTGGAAACATACCTGACTCTGCAAGCATAATTCTTTATGCCAAGCACATTTTTCAATAATAGCTTCTGGATTGTTTCTATTTGATTCCATAACTTGGTAGAGATGCTAGGTCCCCATATAGAAATCCCATATAATAGCACAGTTTGAACCAATGTCTTAAATAAAAGCTTTCTAAGCCTCCAATCATGCAGAGAAATCTTAGAACATTTAGAAAGCATACCATAGAGCGCCATTTTCCTGCCTGTGGATCTCCTTTTGACATAGTCCTTCCAGTTGTATCTTGAGGAGAAATCTATCCCCAGGTACTTAAAACTCTCCATTATTTCAATTTCCTCCTTGTCCCGAACACCTTAACTTTGGATTTTGCAACATTTTTCATTTGCCTTGCTGCACAAAATGCTGTTAAATGCAAATGCTCTTGTAGCACATGTTTCTTGGATGCCAATAGCACCACATCATCAGCATACAGTAATAACTGTACTATGTAAGCTCCAAGCTGAGTCCCTGCCAAAGAGCATGCATGTAGCCATTCTTCAAGCTCGTCGATAAAGAGGCCGAATAATGTAAGAGATAAATGACATCCTTGCGCACCCCTATAGTGTTCCTTATCACAGGATTTACTTCCTGAGAGAATTTGATTAATACCTCTGCATACAATTGTGAGGCAGCTGCTCTTATATTTTCTGGAACACCGAGTTGCTCCATTCTGTCACCTAACTCCTTCCTCTGCACTGTGTCAAATGCTTTTGCAAAATCTATAAATGCAATATACAATGCTGCAGATGGTGCCTTTGCTTTCTCTACTAACACACGAAGTGTTAATGCATGATCTAACATATTATAATCTTTCCAAAAGACCACTTGAAAATTGGAGCACTTGCCATTCTCTTCTGCCCAGGTGCTCAACTTGTATTCTAGCAAGCTTCCCAAAATTTTGGCAAAAGTGCTACCTATCAGTGGTTCTGTAATTCTGTACTACATTCTTGTCCCCTGATTTATGAATTGGGTGTACTCTATTTAACTTCCAACTATATGGTAGGCCTTGTCTGATACTCTTATTTAGCAAATTTGTAAGAATAGAAAGCATTTTGTCTCCTCCCCATTTAAAAAACTCAATATATAGACCATCCAGATCATGTGCTTTGTTATTTCCCATCCCTGATAGTGTATCTCTTACCTCTATTTCAGTGAAAAGATCTTCATCAATGGCCAGGATTGGCATGCCTTCTAGATTGCCCACCTCATAAATATCTTGCACCAAGTTTAGCAAAGCGCCTACCTCTAAATCTGGCTGCCCTAAGTTTTTGCTTAATTTGTTCCAAAACATTTTATGCGCACAAATCACAGTATCTAGGAGCGGCTACAAACAACTAATTTATCCTTACAATATGTGGAAAAATAGAGATCTTGGCTAGTAGGCCTTATTTTTCAGCTTCTGAAACACAACCGACCCGACACATGGAATGACCCACGTGGAAGGGAAGAATGTCTGCCCAAACTTTGCAATACCCAAACCTGCTGACAAGATTTTGGACTTGGAGCCAAGCTAAGATAGTGATGGTTTATAAGTTTTCCTCCCTTGAACAATGGATTCAGTATCTTCAAATTAATTCTTATCATAAGTCTCCTATGCTGGAGTAAGTACATAATGCTTTAGGCTCATGTTTTAGGAACATGTTCTAGTGCTTATATGGCTAGATGAGATATGTACCTCTTGTAATGTCTACTTTTGATTAATAATTTTTTTCATCCTTAAATAAAAAACACAAACTTGATACATAAACACAATCATTACATAAAGTTATTTAGAATCATTTACAAAGAGAATTTTAACCTTATTGAATATGGATTTTTACAGATCAAAGGAAGCATTAGATTGAAGGAAGTTCGTAAATGGAAGAAATGTTGAGTTTTTTTCACTTAAAATGGACATTATGATTGCATAAGTTTCTTCTACCTTTTTAATAGTGCATGCAAGTATCAAAATGCAAAAGACACAAAATTTTAGCTATTAGTTGTATAATTTGATGAAGTGTTATGGAAGGGAAATCACTTTCAAGGTTTTTCCTTAACCAAGGTTTTCTTTTCATCCTAAATTAGCAAGTTATATATATTGTATTATGTAGTACATACATCTCTTACTATTAAGATTTTTCCCTCGACGAGGCGGGGGTTTTTTAATCCTGATAGTAATTGATGTATTCTTATATTGCACTGCCCGTAGACCATTTTGGTCTCTCTAGACCAATAAAATTCAATTCATAAATTATCTTAGTGACTATAGATGGTAAATAAAATATAAATGTTAATTTAGGATGTTTAGGAAGGCAAGGTTTTGAATTTCTAGTAGTAGAAAGTGGTGGAAGAAGCAATAGAATGTAAAAGTATTTATTGGCGTAGTTCAATAGAATTATTTCTTTTTCACTCTTCTAAGAAATTAAAATAACCTCTCAAATATAGATGGGTAGGTCATAGTATCAAATGACAAAAACTCTCAAAATTAGAGAGTCCCCAACATGTGACAAACATTTTAAACCAAAAAACCCAACTAGCAGTATGGGTTGGGTTGGGTTGGGTTGGGTTGGGTTGGGTTCGACAGGAAAATTATGATGATAAACATATGCATGCGATTATAGGCATAGGTCTATGCTAGTTAGATGACAAAACATAGGGGGCAAGGGTGCACAGATTGTGAAGATCCTTCCCTTACCTCGTAATTCGTTGTGCTAGTTTTGAAATTTAAGGTAGCTTGAGCTTGTTTAGGACTATAGATAAAAGATATGACATTAGGAAATATAGCATTACACCTCCTTCATTATACATTTAAGTTGACTTATACATTTATAGCAAAAATTAGCCCTGCAATTCTTTGTATACAGATTAAATATTGCATCTAGGCTTTCATGTATTAGTATTGAAACTAATTACGAGCTTGATTGGAATTAAAATCATTTTGATGCTAATTTGATGATGAAATCAATGCAATTATCTTATTGAGGAAATGACTAGTGCTTGGTGTTGTAACAAAATGTTCATTCCCTTGACATCACATTGATTTATTCTATGGTACAAGTTGCATGTCACCAAGCTTAATGTACATGCCCCTATGAACATTACACTTATACACCAAGGCGATCAAGGAGATACCATAAACTTATTGTTCACCATCCTACAAAGCTCTGAATCTTTCTTTGAATGAGTTAAAATTTCACTCATACAACATGAGTTGGGCACTATATTCTGGATAATCTAGTGTATGACAATAATGTGATGTGTGCTACAAGAGTGATGGCATACTTAGTGAACTATTATTATATACAGTGCCATTTTTGTGCATATATGGTTTGAAAGAGACTATTTCTCCCTGAATGGAGAATATAATATCAGACATACCAGACCTGAGTGCTTGAATAAGTACTTATTATATTAGGCTGAAAGTCAACTTCATGATTACATATCTAGCATTTGTAGCCTGCAATTGATACAATAAATATCTCAGTTGATACAATGACTTTATTATGTCCCATCTGCAAAAATATTGTTCAAAACGCAAAATATTACGTCTAGCAATTGCATCCGAAGCTGATGAAAATGTTAGTATATAAGAGCTGTGGTAAGTGCAACTCCAATCTATATGTAAGGGCTGTGATAAGGGTGATATAATAGCAATCTATCAATGCCGTAATTACAAGGTGTTTAATTCCATACTAGTAACGTGCCCGGCGTTGCCGGGTATTAGTATGGTTGTGTTGTAAGAAACGATGAAGTTGTAGATGTACGTACGATACATATATAAAGATCTTGATGTTTGATGCACGCATTTCTAGATGGCAGAAATAAATTTATGTATTGAAACGATAAATGAACATTTTTGTCTAAGAAAATCAAAGCCATTTGGAAGATAGTCATGTGCGGTTGAGTGGTTGAAGAGAGGCAAAGGATTGTATAGAGTAAATGTTTCTATATGCAATGAAACATAATAGTGGCACTATTTGGAGGTCCAAGGAAGTTAGCGTACTTGTAGAATATTGTATTGCAATACATTGCATCGCATAGTTTTAGACAATTCATGTGCTTGAGATTCCATGCGTAGCATCAAGCAGTAAACAATCCTGATTTATGGTAGACTTGTGATTGTAATTTGATAGGTAGCTGTTGGTTTAGAGAGGCCTTTCCCAAGGTAACGTAGATAGCAAAACAAAATAATAGTGATAAACATCAATATGTAATCACTTAACATCGACGATGGCAATCAAAATGGTACTTGTTGTGAGATGGTTGAGTACATGCAATTACAGAAGGCATTACTTGCATTCTAGAAGTATGCAATCACATAACTTAACGCACTTGAATGTTAAAGCATTGATAACCATATTTTATATCTCACAATCATCCATGATTGTGATAGATACAACCACGAACAATTGTATATCCTATGAAGGCCTATTAGCTCTCGCCCATGTGTATGCAAAAAATACGTAGGGCGTTAAATACATTTAGCATCAAGAAGCTTGAAGATGCTAAACTAAAACATGAAGCAAGTACTGCAAGGTGCACCAATGATAGGTGTCCATGAAGTTCAAAGATGCTAAACTAAAATATGCTAGTGCTGAAAGGCGCATCAAAGAGAGTTCTACATGCTTATGTGTCTCACAAATGAAAGGTGCACCAATGATAATGTGGGCACAAATTCAAAAACACTTACGTAACCCTGGAGATTTGCTAATAGCAAGATTTGCAAGCTGTTTTGCTCTTTAACTACGTCTTTATCAAAAAGGACGGTAAAAAGTACACGAGGTTGGCCGAAAATAGTTTATTAACTCGGCCGAGGATAGTTTTCTTTCTTTCAAAAATTGGCTACGCGTCCGAAGTTATATGACCTCTCTAAGGTTCGAGTTACGCGCATCAGAGACTACTAATCTTCTCTTCATGCTTTCAAGTTTATGACATGCCCAAAACATGCCACCGTCCTACAGAAAGCCCATCAAGTACAAAGACCAGCCCAACAAGTACAAAGACCAGCATAAAACTTTATCCTTGTAGTTGGCTTGCTTTGAAACAAAACAACACCCACCTGTTTCTCAGCATTTGAAGATCCTATTCCAGTCACCACTTGCTACAATGACGATGAGGTAGAGATCCATGGCCAAATCCTTGCTGAAGGCAAAGCATTAGAGCCTGCTTGCCTGCGTCCTGGCATACTCCATTCATCCCCTACATAATATATAGGTGATAAAAACATAGACTTTTCCAGTGATCTTGAACATACAAAGTCTGCTCAACATTCTGCACATTGATGCTAAGTTTTACTGTAAGTGATCTTGAACATACAAAGTCTGCTCAACATTCTGCATATTGATGCTAAGTTTTACTGTAGATGCCAATCCCTTGATTAATTGGATAAAATATATAGCCTTTTATATTCACCAATATAGAGCACTTCAGATATACAGTACCTTGTTGGAATCCATATGCTAAAAAATACGCACTAAACGTAATAATAAGTTTCATCATCAGTGAACATCGTCCTCATCAAAATCTGATGCAACTGAGGAGACCTATCAACTCTGGAGGACACTTGTGTGTGGAATAAGATAATTAGGGCGAATCACAACACAATCTACAATGAGTCCAGTTTTCCAGTAACTTCCAAGTTCTGCAAAGGATTGAATTTATATGATAATTCGAACAGACCTAAGGCCTACGAAACAAAGAAAGTCAATTCTGCAAGTTATAGATTTTAAATTTACCAATTATTCTAATTCTAGCAATGAAAATGGCAAAAGGAAGAACATATGTTTCTGCCAGTAAACTGAACCCCTGCAAAAGGCAACAATCCTTCCATTATCTGCCAATATTCTCCAGTTGTATGTTAAGCACCTTGCATATGCTGAGGACATCCTTAATGCTCTGATTAACGATTACTGTTATACTAAATAAATAAACTTATGGAAAGAAAAACATACACTTAAATGCCAATTGTCCAAAGGTTCTAGCATAGAAATACCTGTGTTGTGTTGTTAATTCTCCAGAGTTTAGATTATAGAGGCTTCCATTCAAGGCAGATAATCTTCTGGTCTTTTAATGGTGAGGATCAGTAATCTAAAAAGCATCACATCCACACAAACTATACGAAAGTAAAGAGGTCGATTTGAAAAACCGACTTGCATGCAATAAACTTAAGTCTCATCAAGGCATCATACAGAGGATGCTTCTTCTGAAGCATGTTAATGGTCATGTAAACAATGGAAGAGATTCATAACCTGTGAAGGTGTTGCACCTGTCTCCCTATTTACAAAAGAAAGTAGAACCAACAATCGGGTATGAGCAAAAGCCTCAGTATTTCTAGAGAACATAAAAAGGGAAATCTACATAAACATATCTCAACGTAGCTTCTTGTGACATACCTTTGAGAATCTAGTGGCAAATACCAAATACAGAGAGAATTATCGAATATTTGTTGCAAGCATGGAGCTGCTCTGACCGTTGAAATCTTAGAATAGCAGGGCTGGGTAGCGAGGCTGGGAACCCATACTGATATGTCCTTGGCCGTCTATTTGCTGGGCTCTCTGAATCCGACAGAAATACCTAATGAAAAGCATGTCAGAATAATGATATATGGATCCTCCTAGAATTCCAAGTGGAAAAGAAAAGCAGTGTTACCTTTTCTGGCTAGATGACAGCCGATTTAGAATGGCAGAATGATTGACATGCCAAGGTTATCGTCAAATCGAAATAGGTAAGTTTTTGTACAAAAAATGTGGAGCTAGGCCTGCATATCTCATAAGTTTGTTGCCGGCTGACCTCCTTTCAGCAATAAAAATCAAAGCGCACAATCTGCCGTCTGCCTTGATCTCTTCTATTTATACATTTTACGATTCACATGGCCATCCTAATCCGGCAAGCATGCAGAGCTCCAGCGCCACCTGCAAGCAAGCATGCATAATCTGATCAAATCCAAGCCTTCAACGCCCATGCATAATCTGATCAAATCCAAGCCTTAAACGCCCATCTCTTATGTCGCGAATTTTTGTAAGCCGGAATTAGTTTTAGTTCCCGGAAAAACTCGAAATCTTAGGAAATCAAGTAAAAGAAAAAATCTAAAAAGTTTTTGGGGTGCCGGAAAAACCGAATTTAAACAATAGGATAGGATATACATAGCCTGTAGAACAGAAACCGAATTTCAAAGAAATAGCTTAGAAAGATCTTAAAATCAGCAATAAAAGCTCCAAAGTACTCAAACATTTATGCAGGATACTCTGGCAGCTGCGAACTTGAGCTAAATGTTACAGGGACAGTAGGTGCTTCTATGACACAATCTATCTCTCATGTAACTTACATCACACATGATCGTGAGACGAATGACTAACCCATGGGGCATAGCATAAATGGGCATTGACGCATTCAAACAAGCTTGCATGATTAGTAATCTCTTGACATCCATGCTAAATGCCAAGATACATTCATGTAATGACATCTTTGGCCTTACTGCACATGCACTCCTTGCAATGCAGTCCCTGCAATAGTGCAATCTGCTGACTGCTAATGCCAAATTTCCAGTTTCATCTTCTCATAAAATCCAAAAAAAGAAGAACATGAAATGATGGTACAATTCCTGCATCTCATCCAGCATAGCCTGTAACCATATTTTCAAGGCTAGTAGAAACACTTTCTAATGTTGATCAGATTGGGAATCTACTTACTTAAAATGTTTTTGGGGTGGGGTGTCTCCCTTTTTCCGGCCGCCGGTAACACTTCCTTTTCCGGCCAAAAGCGTGATTTTGGAATCGGAAAATATTTTTGAGCAACACAACGTTTTTTTCTTCACGACCGTTTTTCTCACTCATTTCTTTCTTCACCGACCGTTTTCGTTGAGGACTTCCGGCCATATACCAGTTTGAGAAAATAGATACCGTCGGGATCCTACATCGATCTGCCTCAGGAAGCGCCAGTGGCATCGGAAGCCAGGTATATCGTCCTCAATCTTCAATTTCTTGATGTTTAGGAATGAATCGCTTAGAGGAAGCTTAATGCAAGGGCTTAGAGCAAGGCTGAGAGCAGATTATTATTTTTGTTTTTTTTCTGTTCAAACTCTAATACGCATGTACAGGTTTTGCTCAATTTGCGCCATAGTTGAGCTGCGGATGTACAGGTTTTTCTCAATTTTGACTCATAGTTGGGCGCAAAAATATTTTGCTACTGGATTCAAGGAGCAACGAGCAATTTTCAGGTAGATTTCGTTTTGAGTGTCTCGGTCTTGAGGTCTGGATCTGTTTACATGTGCCTGTGCAACTCTTTGGATTTGTTCAAATGGGTCTCGATCTTTTGGCTCAAATGTAGCATTGGGGAAGCATCATTAGTTGTAGCTCTCTCAAGATCAGGCCATGCAAAACAGAGCTTACCTGTGTTTGCACTTTTACCAGGTAGTTGTCCTCCGCCTTCATCAGAGTTTTATCACATTTCATATTCATACATTGGCATCCACTGAGCAGCTAATTTTGCAGCAACGTAAGCTTTGTTTTTTCTGTGTTTTTATGCTTTAGGTTATGTTGAACTGATTTCTTGGTTTGGAGTGTGTTCCAGAACTTTGGACGAAGTCTTTTGTGAATTGCATTGTGGACGAATGTGGATCTAAGTATTCAGATATATTCTTGCTGTGTCCAGATGTCAATGTTGCTGCACAGAAGCGTCTTCAAAGCAAGGTAAACTTTTCGATTTTTTGCTTCCTTTGTGGCTGACGACTTCTGGTTTGTGGCAGCCATTGATTTCGATTAATGATGTGGACATGATGTCTGTTGTAGGTCTGGTAGATATTTTAGATGTGGTCTTTCGTGAGTCTGCTAGGTATATATAAGTTTGTTTAAGGCAAATCCTTGCTACTCCATAATGATGCAGGACTTGCAACATTTTCAGCAAAAAGTACAAAACCTTATTGACTTTCTCTTGGTTCCAAAACCATCATTCTGGTTGGTTACATGACTGCAAAACATCCGAACAAAGGTGAGAATGTCCATATATTTTTTATTTTTTATAATTTTGTTCTTCGAGGAGGTTGGTTTGGCATAAAGCAAGAGGATGACATGGAAATTTTAGTGATATGGCAGCAAACGCATGCCTCCCCATATTGTTAGCTTTCAGGTTCAAATAGCAGGCTGGAGCTTCATGTAAGTTTTTTTTCCTTTAGGGTTGATTCTTTCAAGTTTTTCGCCTTTGCCTTCTCTTAACCGTGTGTTTTTACAGGCACAAAACAGAAGGAAGACATTTTCTTTCAAAACTGCAGAGAGTTAAGGAGCAAACAGCTAGGTCTGAGATAAGGTAACCAGTTGGTTTTTCTTCTGAAGTTTAGAAACGTAGTAAGCGTAACAGGAGGAGTGAGTATGCTATGTTCTTTCCTTTCCAGCAATAGAGTTAACGGATCTGGACCAGTCTATTTGTGTGGCAATACATATTATTGCATTATTGCAGCTCAACATTTTGCTCAGATCCGAGGGCATCACGATGAGCCCAATATTGTAATACTTGCTGGAACATCCACTTCAAATGTCTCTTTATCTGTTAAGTAGAGAACATCATGCATCAGATATTTTTGTATACCTAAATGTGCTGCATAGAGCAAATATTTGCAGGCCTTGCCAAACTCAAGTTTATATTCTAACCTGCTTGCAAATGTTACAGCAGATCTTCCCCTGTCGTAGCAAAGTTTTGAGCAAGATGTTTGGTATGTTTTGTTCATCTTCCTTTTCCCGCATCAAAACTCTTCCTTTGCATACAAACAAGTTGTCTCTGCATTGCTGGATTAATTGGTTTCACGTTGTTATCTCTAAGACTCTACATTCTAGATTGTTTATCCCTTCATTTTCTAAAACAGGAATGACATTTAATGTTAATTGATGATTGCACTACAGTAACGGGTTGTAGAGCATATTTTGTAACAGATTGAGGTTCTTTTGTGCATTTCGTGCAGCAGACATGGCATCCCCAAAACCCAGGCTTTAGGTTTACTACTCCAAAGTGCATGTTTAACAAGCAATCAGTTTCTGGCCTGCATTTTGGCAAATTCAAAGTAAAAAGATTTTGAGGTTCCAATGCAAGCAGATTTGCAGAGGGAGGTTGGGCATTTCGTTTCTAGAGGTACTTTGTACATTTCATTTCATCCTGTTCTCTGATGTCTTTTATCTTTCTAATCCACGGCAGCATATGTTGTCAGCAGCATCAGCATCACGAATGTTGAAGGTTCCAATTTTTGCAAATGAATTTACAAGGTGATATTCTAAGCAGCATTAGGTTCATGCATAAGTATCTTCTGCCCCGTCCTCTAAGTATTTTATGTTTATAGAGAGATCTAACACCAAGAATTTTGTATCCTCTCTTTCAGTTGCATTTTTACGAAGGCAAGGAGGTAGAGAGTATGCTAAAGGACCATCTCAAGTATTTCTGCTAAGAAGGCAGAGATTCTGATGCATAACTTCTGGTAGTATTTGTGCTCCATAATCCCTGCAAAGAAGTTTCTATATTTAAGTGTATTGTTTTTCTCTTAATTGTTGCATTTTTTTGCAGTTATAGATGAGTTATAGTATATGAATGTGGTGCAGAGGGATTCTTATCGATACATGCCTTCCAGCCATAGGAGATGTCATTTTTATAGTTCCCTCTAGGTAATGATTTGATTTTCTTAAAATAATTTGCCTGCAGGCATCAATTACTAGGGATGGAATGGTCAGAATAAAGTTTTTGCACTACATTGGAATACAAGATCATGACATGAACTATCTTTGGCCCTACTTTAAACATGTTTCTGCAATTCATAACTGTTGCGGATTTTGAAACAAAGCATGTCACATTTAAATCCTGAAGTTTCAAGATCTTCTTACATCTAACATGACTGCTTAATAGTTCATGTAATAGCCCATTACAATTTGCTAATTAAAGAGACAAAAGTTATCTTATTTGGCTACTATTTATCTGACACAAGTTGGAGCCTTGGATACCAATGGGAAAAGCCACAAAAGTGATACATAAGCCTTTCACATGCATAAAAAATGTACGAGCATCTAAGATTCTATTCCAGAAGGAGATGGCAAAGCAGGAAGTATAGAAAGAAATACAATAGCAGGTTGTGCGTTCACTCTGTTCGTCGGGATGCTTAAGATGTTGAGGATTACAGAATAGGGGCACATAGTGCATTGACAGCGAACTTATGGGTGCCGTGTTCTGCAAGCAGGCCATACTCAAGTCTTTCACTCAATCTCGAAAACTTTCTATTTGTAGACACATTGTTCACAAGATGATATTTATGTTTTATGGCAAGTTTTTAATAAGGAAAATGAAATGCTTCAGAGAGCTTGCTTTGAGCCAGGAGATTTTCGAACTTTATTAGCGATGTAGATGGCTTGCTTCAGAGCAACCGAGGGGTCATGCAATATCAGTTTTGCGTTCTATATGGTCCGAGAATTTTTGGCTGAAAAGTTTTACGATTGAATTTTTTGTCTGCCATTATGAATTGTTATTAGATGTTTTGATTGATGCATGTGTGTCATTGTAAAAAAGAGTATTTTTGAGGGATCTTTCCCTTGGGGTGCAACATTGACTCCTATTTTCATTTTATGAACCTTGCCATCAACAAAGAAACAAAAAAATCATTGCCTCTCCATCTCTAGCTCCTCTCTTACACTAGAGGGTGAAACAAAAGTAATTTTGTACTATTCTATTCTATTCTATTCTTTAGAATCCTAGGTTTCTTGGATTCATTTAGAATCATATAGAACTTGCAATTTTACCTTCTTGAAAGACGTAAAAATATGGAACTTCTAACACAACTTCTATTCGTAAAGGATTCAATTAACATGAAATTTATTATTTACTACTAAGAACATCACATTGACAACAATAAAGAAACACAATTACAAGTCCCAAGTGTTAGAACCCAAAAAATGCTTTTCAAGGTTGGCGTGACAAAAATGTCCATTTGAAATTATTTAAGCCTTCTTAATGCCTTTTTAGGTCTCTAATAAGTTGACCTATTTGTCTCTTACCACGCAACAATAAGATCGTTGTTAATAATGTAAGAGTTTCCTCTATTGGTAATATGCAAAATCAGTAGCACCATTGTTCACTAAGTCCTCCAAAGCATTGTATAGCCCATTGAGAAACTATATGGCAAATTATTATTTGCTCGAAAATATCGTATAACTGTTTGAGAAAGCCACATTTTTGTACATTGCAAACTGCTTTGGAGGACGTTGTTAGAGGTATGCTGCATGGTTGAATAGGTTGTTCCTTGCAATTGAATAGGTTGTTCCTTGCAATTGGGAGCAACGACTCAAAAAAGGAAAATCACATATTTTTTAGAAAGAGCAACACACAACTGTATAAGTGCAACAACACAAATGAGGTATAACTCCAAAAAATTACTTATATTCCAAATTGGGGCACACCTAAAGGACAAATGCACCAAAAAATTATAGTCCAAGGGGACACATCTAAAGGACAAATGCACGTGAAAGATCTAAACTTAACAACTCTTACATGACATGTTACAAGCATTGGGCTCTATACGAGCTTGAAATCTAGAGATTCAAAAAGTAACATGTTACAAGCATTGGGCGCTACAAGAGCTTGGAATCTAGCAATTCAAATTGTAAATGTTAAACGTATTTGTGTTGGATACTACAAGTGCAAGATATCCCATTTATTTTTTGGATTACTACTAGGGTATACTGTGAGGTGCAGTTACTTTAGATAGATTCCAAACATTAGTAAAACCATATTCATTATTGCAAGCATCAACCTGTAGTGTTGTCGAAAGTTGCACAAATGGATATTAAAGGCCACGTAAAAGCACAAGTCAAGACATTAGCCCGGCAACGCCGGGCACACGTTTACTAGTATTAACTATATAGCAGACATGGCAAAAGTTGCAGTAACACCCTCAGTTTTCCTTGCCCTCCATGCAGAGACATCAAAATAAATGAGAGCCCTCCTTCTAACTCCTACAATCTGGAAAAAAAAAGAAAAAAAAAAAAGAAAAAGGAAAAGTGCCTTTTTTTGGGCAAAAAGAGGTTGGCTTTGCTCTATTCATATTTTGACATCCAAAGATCATAAGAACTTTCAAAATAGTCTTCTTTTCTGAAAATGAAATTGAACACTCAAACTGGAATACAAGAACTGAAAGAACATTAAAGGAATAAGATTTAAAATTGTTTATAGCTTGCTTTATCCAAACTAATTTGCAGTCTTGAAAATATGCATTAAATACATCCTTTAACATAGATTTCAGAATCCTGTAATGGGGCAACCAGCTGCAAGCACATCTTCAGGAGAGACAGTAGCACAAACTATGGATTCGACCACATCAACAGTGGAAAAGAATAACATGCCATCAGATTGCATTAATAGAACCACATCCAACAGTAGGGAGAATAGAAAAAACCCCAGATCTAACCTCGCTATCCAGCCTTGCACATTGAAACTTCAAGTTTTCTAGCTTGTCAATGTTATCCCTTTGTGCTGTAATCACCATTGGAGTCCATCTCCATTGCTAAGTTATTGCACCAAAAGAGGTAGTCATTGAAGTCAAGCGCACTTCATGGCATAAAAAATACTGGAGGGGTATTTGGTGAGTGTCTAAAGGGTAGATGATGAGATAGTATAAAACTTAGGTAACTAAAATAACACTAAGTGAAGCAATACCGCTATATGATATGTAGAGGTTCCGTGTACATCCTTTAACATAGATTTCAGAATCCTGCAATGGGGCAACCAGTTGCAAGCACATCTTCAGGAGAGACAGTAGCACAAACTATGGATTCGACCACATCAACAGTGGAAAAGAATAACATGCCATCAGATTGCATTAATAGAACCACATCCAACAGTAGGGAGAATAGAAAAAACCCCAGATCTAACCTCGCTATCCAGCCTTGCACACTGAAACTTCAAGTTTTCTAGCTTGTCAATGTTATCCCTTTGTGCTGTAATCACCATTGGAGTCCATCTCCATTGCTAAGTTATTGCACCAAAAGAGGTAGTCATTGAAGTCAAGCGCACTTCATGGCATAAAAAATACTGGAGGGGTATTTGGTGAGTGTCTAAAGGGTAGATGATGAGATAGTATAAAACTTAGGTAACCAAAAGAGGTAGTCATTGAAGTCAAGCGCACTTCATGGCATAAAAAATACTGGAGGGGTATTTGGTGAGTGTCTAAAGGGTAGATGATGAGATAGTATAAAACTTAGGTAACTAAGTGAAGCAATACCGCTATATGATATGTAGAGGTTCCGTGTACTAAACTCTACCATGGGAATATTGCATTCCTATGGTAAAATTGTCCATTGGCACTTAAAATTCCTGACCTGAACATTTCAAGGGAAGAAGAAAAACCAAGTTAGTGTGAATCAGCTGATGACCATTACCTTCTTATATGATCATTACCTTCTTATACGAGATTGCATAACAGAACCAAATGACAAAAATATCGATCTAGAGACTCACCAAATCAGGAAAATTGAGCTTCTGTAGCATGGATCATGAAAATTAAACTTCTCCAGTATAGATATAAATTATAGTGCACTAACGTGTATGTAGGCGATCTATTTCAAATAATTAGCTGTATTCCAATCATAATTATTTGAAGTGTCTATTGTGACATGCTTGAAGTGCTTGCTCCATAGTCTACTAAAGCTGGGTTGAGATATTGCAGGTACCATTAGTTCTCGAAGCAAAGCATTCACTTCCTCCAATATACTCTTCTGTGTACAATGGGATGGCAATCTCTTCTCAACAACTATTTTTTCTCGTTGATCTTTCCTACTTTTATGTGGCATATTCTCAGCATTAAATTCAACATATTTATTAAAAACCTCCCTAGCAGCCAGGATCCTAGAAATTGGCCTCAACATGCCATTATTTCCATGTAATGCAATATTTTGCTCCCCTTTGCATGACTTGCTTGCCAATTTTGCCAAGATGAAATTGGAATGCCATGAATATTTATCCATGCAACTTAATATATCCATGCCCCTAGCAGTGGGTATCTTTTTTTCTTTGGATATTTTTCATCTTGAAGTGCAAGCTCATGAATGGAGTACATTATAGTCCTCCTCTCATCACAAGTATACTCTTGGAAGGTGGCTAATTCATCAATTTCAAACTTCTGAACACAATTAGCCCAACAACATTCCATTCCCCTTACCTTAGCCATTGCTTCACGTGAACAATCACTACTTGACTTGGACCTCTTGCTAGGATAATATTTCACCATTGAGTGTGCCCTCTTTTCTGAAAATGTGGTCCTGGCAGCTATCGAAGGTGCATTAAGAAAATCAGTGTCATCCACAACCTCTGGCTTTGGTAAAAAGAAATCTCCTATAAACTCAATGTGCAGGCTATAGGCCATGGCATGATGCATGGAATTCCCAATTGTTTAATACAAGCAGTCCAATCCTGGTGATTTGACCCTTTCACACTGACCCCGAATTTTGGTCCACAGTTGTTTTTTACTTGTACGGAAGTGTTGTTTTATGCCAAAAACACCACCAAAATGGCTCCAAAAGTCCACGTGGCCCGTTTATCCGGATTTGCACAAAGAGACAGTGGTTTTTTGGCAAAAAAATCCCACGGTGGTTTTTCTGGCACTTTTTTGTTTTTTTTGTCAACGTGTCCTTTTTTTCACTGTTGTTTTTACCGAACTTTTTCGACGTGTAGTTTTTTTCTTGACTGTTGTTTTTTTGAGGAGCCACGCGTTGTTTATCTTCCAAAAAACACATGCAAGTTTAAATATTAGTACACGTGGAAAGTGATAAATGACCGTTCTTTTTCCCTTTTCTACGTGTGTGTTTTTTTTATCTACTTGTAGTTTTTGGCGAAACCATGAATTGTTTTGCTTTAGGTTTAGATATTACTACATGTGAAAAATAAAATTACAACATCAAAGTAAGATGGTTTTATAAAAATATACATGTTATTTAACGAAATACCACATGTATTACTTAAATCCAGCTATTGCTAAGGACATATAGAAAAGCATGATTATAACCCATAGAAAAATCTAAGCGTTGTTTCTAATGCGTATTTTGACCAATTAAATATCGACACGTGGCATATTTTTAAAATAAAAAAACTATTATTTTAACCAATTATATACTGACATGTGGCATACATACCAAAAAACCATGCCTTCCAAATTTAATTTAAAATAAGAAAGCCTTTGGGAATCGAACCCAAACAAGTCCATACGGCAATCCAAATACCAACATTAAATTAAAACATTGAATATTGAAATTACGTTCAAAACATTAAAACATTAAAGTAATCATTAAGACTCAAACAATTAAATTTCTTGTATAAGGTTCGAAGCATGAAGTAAAACAAGTAAATTTAATGTAAATTAATGTGATTTCAATGGTTAAAGTTGAAAACAATGTAACCACCGTATTCGTCAGGTTACTGTAGCACAGTTGTGGTAATGGGCTTAGGGTAATGCAACCACCGGCTTCTTTGTTTTTTCGGTTCCAAGAGCCCTGAAAATCCAATTTAAAAAGGAAGAATGAGAAATGCACGTGATAAAGAAAAGGGAAAAAAATAGATTTCGGTGCTTACTTCATTTCACGGCATCAATTATTCATGTAAATAATTTGAAACACAAAATGAGAAGTAAAACTATAATCCGAAATTTAGAGAGGGTATTTTACCTCATCCATCAGTGTTTGCTTAAAATTATCTGGAAGAATCACATCAATATGAGGTCAATATTGAGGCCAGGAACAGGAGTTTCAGGAATCTGGCATAGCAGATGCATAGATAAAATAGATAAGGATTTATCAGGAGCTGAGGGGCAATGGCCATCTCCTACTGCTCCTCAGGTTGAAATTGATAGTGATGAGAAAGGCACAGAAACTGGTAAACAAAGATGGGGTTGGGGCTGGGGCCTTAGGTTTCATAGACATGCAAATGGCAAAGGCGAATCACAGAATCTGAAAAAAAAGCTTACCTGATAATGACGAACAGAAGGGGGTTAGAGTAGTGATGGCTAGTGATATGAAAAAACAAATTTTGAAGAGGCATCTGGAGATGCCAAACAAATGTGACTTTGAGCTGTATACTTGGGCTATGTAAACTGTGACTTGAGCTGTCTATGATTTCCAAGCAGCCATCATATTGTTTCCTGTCTATGATTTCCAAGCATCCATCAGAATTGAACTGTCCAACATCGCCCATATAAAACCAGTGCATCAAAAAGCAAGAAGCAAGAAGTAAGAAGTGAGCCTGCGATCAAAAAGCCAGTAAGCACTACGACAAACCTCAAAAATAATATAAAGCAATCTTGTATTTACCTGGATTCCATGCTCGAGACAATAAAGCTCCCAGCAAGCTTTGCCGACCACCCATTTCTGCTTTTTGGCGAAGCTTCGTCTTCTGCAGTGACAGATTTCAGCACAAATAGATGCAAGGTCGGGCTGAGCTGCTTCGTTTTTGACAAATTGATAGGTTTTTCTGTGCAGGGCTTGAAATGAAGGGTCAGAAGGAATCTATTGATCAGATCTAAAGGAGGAGATGAGGAAAAGTACAAACACCAAGGGAGCTTTGGTTTGGGGAATCAAGGAATGCTGCTAGATTTGCCGCTGAGCTTCGTCGTCGCCATAGCTAAAGAAAGAATAACATGGGAAACGACCATCGCCATAGCTGCCGATCGCCATAGCCGTAGCACAAGGAAAGGGGCCAGGCGGGAAAGAAGGGAAAGAAACACAAGCTGGCCCCAACCAATAGGATGATACGACCTGGATCAAAATCCAGGCCGTTCATCTCGGCCCATCTCGGCCATTGAATGGTTTTCACATTTATCAAATTATTAATTTGTTACATGGGTCCTAAATGTACACATAATTTTTTTGAGGAGGGCCATTGCAGGGGATAATGGTGAGGCGGTGCTTCCAGTTGAGGCAGAGGACCGTGAGCCCTTTGTAGTGGCACCATCGGAGCATTTTGCCATGCAATGGCCTGAGGCATATAAATTATGGGTTTTTTTTTTTTTTTTTGACAAACATAGAAAGGGATAGGTGAAGTAACTTCAGTTGACCACTATGTTTTCGGTGGCAGTCGCCTCCGCTGGAACACTTGCTCCCATCTGGCTCACTAATATTCCACAAAATTTTGTAAATATAGGTATAATGATCTATATTACCCGCCAAATTTCTAGCACTTGATCTGCCGAAAACTTTATTGGGATACATCACTCCATAAGGGTTCACTATTTTATAGTCAAATCTGGAATCTCGGATAGTAAGCATCCTACAATCTGCAAATGTTGGCATGGAATATGATGATGTGGCACTTCAACCGTTGACATGTCATGTCGAGAGTAAGCAAGACCAACTAGGCTCCAAAATGCCACGCGGACTCCAACCCTGCACTGTAAGTAGCACAAGCGCATGCCAAGGACCAGCAGAAAGCAGCTTTGCAAGTTCCATTAATAATGTAACCTTCCAGTCACCACTACAGCCATTCTTCAGTCATACTCTACAACGTTTCTGGGGTCTATACAAGTGATTTTTCTAGAAATCCTTTAACTACATATGACTACACTGGTTTATAGCTTGACATCTCTAGTTTGGCATATGTAAATCGTACCAAGATCACAAAAATCCCTTATGGATCTAATGTTCAGATTGTAATCTTAGAAACCATCAATTTCCAAACTGAAGCCCACCCCTTTCGCTTGCATGGTCGTGACTTTTATGGGGTGATATGACAACGTTTGGGCAACATGTCAAGATATGAGACATTTTTGCAAGAAATGGATAGCATAAGAAATAGGACAACTTTTTAGGGTTTTTGTATAGGGATTTGGCAAGGACAAAACAAAGGAAACTTTAAGAACTTAGGACAATTTTTTGTTACCTTTTGTTGACATGCGCATGATGATGTGGCATGTCATTGGTGACATGTCATGCCAAGTAAGCAATGCCAACTTTTGACTAGGCCAAAAATAAAATAAAAATGTGCAACTCTGGTTTTCCATGGGTTGATGTGGCTGGTGACATGGCAAGATATGGGTGATGTGGACATGATGATGACCCTATGCACACTCTCGGGCACGTTTGTCTCCATCTTGATGCAAAAAATATAGGATTCACGTTATGGGCTGCTGCCTTGCCACAAGTGGTCAGGATTTGGCAGCGCATGTCGTTTCCCTTATGGCACCAAAAAATAGCATGGAAAAGATGATGTGGCACTCCAAGTGGTGACATGGCATGCCAAGCAAGCAAGTTCAAGTTTTGACTAGGCCAAAAATGAATAGATGTACATCTTTGGTCTTTTCATTTTGGTGACGTGGACGTGATGGCTAGGACTTTATGCAAGAAATATGATAACCTTTGGATTTTTTGGTAGAGGAGTTTGGCAAGGAATAGAAAAGAGGGAACTTCAAGAACTTAAAGTGTTGGTTGTCTTCTCCAGGTCGAACAAGACCAGCACTTTGCGCGGCTGCCTCACCAGAGGGGAGAGGCCAACCCCCATGAGATGGACCCCAGAAAGGTTGTCGAGGCAGCCTTTCCTTCCAGTGCTCCTCCGGCAGCCCCTATACTAATGCCCCCCTCCCGGAACTCAGTTCCCCTGTCCAACCGTTGAATCCTCCATTCAAATAACCTGCTTTGAGCATGTCCAGAAAAATCCACGATCGGTCTGATAGAACTTATCAAACCACGAAGCGTCCTGTAGCAGGCCATGTAAAAACCCAAGTATTTTCTCGTTTGAGCGGTACATAGGCTCCGGCCGGTACAGAGCTCGGTTCCCCTATCTGGCCGTTGAATCCGTCGTTTATGTAATATGCTTTGAGCAGGTTCAAAAAAATTCAAGATCGGTCCGGGAGAACCTATCAAACCGCGAAGCGTCCTGCGGGTGACCGTGCAGAAACCCAAGTTGTTTTGTCGTTCGAGCAGTACAAAGGGTCCAAAATGGAGATTCGAATTCGCCATGTCGTCCAGAATTGCCAAATTACCCAAATGACCAAGTTACATAGACATTTTTGGCAAAGAGAGAAATGAGAATACGCTACATGGCAGTATTCTGTAGCCACCTCCTAGGCCAATTGACTACGAACATGTTGGACATGAGCTACTTTGGCGCTTCTTGAAGAAGGTGTGGTCTTCTGCCCACAAAACTTGGTCCCTAGGGTGATGTCGACATTCTAAATCCATTGGCAGAGTCAGTTCATAGTTCTGGAGTGGGGGAGTTGCCCGTCCATGGCCAGGGGCCTTCGAGAGATGACATTTGGGGCGAGCTGCTTCCGGAAGGTCTTACGGGTCTGTCTTCTGGTATCAACACCCTCCCTCTACGTGATGACATTGTGCAAGATCCTGGTCGAATCTGACTAGGATACGACCTCCGAAACATAAACCCTGTGTGTTGTTAGGTTATTGAAGGGTTTACGTTATGGAGGTCGAGTTTCAGTCGGTTGCACTTGGGACATGGTCGAGAAGCTGCAGTTGAAAATGCGGAGCAATAGGAACTGATGGAATGGGGTTTGGATTTATCCTCCTCTCATTGTGGCAATTAGAAGTCAAGAGCGCCTTTTGCAGTAGCAAAATTGTTTGGGATCATTTGGGATGGCCAATAGATCCAAACTCTGTTATTTCAGTTACCATGGCTCCGCATCCATGTTTAGAAAAGGTGCACCTACTTATCCAAGAAAACGACCAAGTTTTGGCCTCTGAAACGTAAACCCTATGTGTTGCTAGATTATTGTAGGGTTTATGTTTCGGAGGCCAAAACGTGGTCGTTTTCTTGGATAACTAGGTGCACCTTTTCTTAACATGCATGTGGAGCCATGACAACTGAAATAACAGAGTTTGGACTATAGGCCATCCCGAATGATCCCAAAAAAATTTGCTACTGCAAAAGGCGCTCTTGAATTCTAATTGCCACACTAGAAGGAGGATAGATCCAAGCTCTATTTCGTCAATTCCTATTGCTTTGCTTTTTCAACTACAGCTTCTCGACCATGTCCCAAGTGCAACCGACTACAACTCGACCTCCATAACGTAAACCCTTCAATAACCTAGCAACACACAAGGTTTACGTTTCGAAGGCCACATCCTAGTCAAATTCGACCAGGATCTTGCAAAATATCATCAGGTAGAGGGAGGGTATAGAAACCAGAAGACGGACCCTTAAAACCTTCCGGAAGCAGTTCGCCCCAAAGGTCCTCTCTCGAAGGCCCCTGGCCACGGACGGGCAACTCTCCCACTCCGGAACTATGAACAGACTCTGCTAATGTACTCAAAATGTCGATATTACCCTGGAGACCAAGTTTTGTGGGCAGAAGACCACCCCTTCTCCAAGAAGCACCAAAGTAGCTCATGTCCAACACGTTCGTAGTCAATTGGCCTAAGAGGTGGCTGCGAAATACTGCCATGTAGAGGGTTCGTGTCTCTTTCGTTGCAAAAAATGACTGTGTAAATTAGTCCCTAGCATAATTTTGCCATTCCGGACGACATGGCAAAGTCGAATCTCTATTCCGGAGCCTTTGTACTGTCCAAATGATAAAACACTTGGGTTTCTACACGGTCAACCGCAGGACGATTCGCGGTTTGATAAGTTCTCTCGGACCGATCTTGGATTTTTTTGAACCTGCTCGAAGCAGGTTACTTGAAAGGCGGATTCAACGGTCGGATAGGGAAACCGAGCTCCGGGAGGGTGCGCATTGGCATTTGCCCTCCCAAAGGAGCGCTGGCAGGAAAGGCCTAGGTGAGCCAAGCTGGCAAGAAAGGCATGTTTGAGCCACCTTGGCATGTTGGAGCTTAGGTGGCATGTTGGAGCTTAGGTGGCATGTTTGAGCTACCTTGGCATGTTTGAGCCTAGGTGGCATGTTGGAGCCACCTTGGCATGTTTAAGCCTAGGTGGCATGTTTGAGCCACCTTGGCATGTTGGAGCCCACATGGCATGTTGGAGCCCACGTGGCATGTTGGAGCCCACGTGGCATGTTTGAGGGGCATGTTGGAGACCATGTGGAATGTTTGAGCCACCTTGGCATGTTTGAGCCTAGGTGGCATGTTAGAGCCACCTTGGCATGTTGGAGCCCACGTGGCATGTTTGAGACACCTTGGCATGTTGGAGCCTAGGTGGCATGTTGGAGCCCACGTGGTATGTTTGAACCACCTTGGCATGTTGGAGCCTAGGTGGCATGTTGAAGCCCATGTGGCATGTTTGAGCCACCTTGTCATGTTGGAGCCTAAGTGGCATGTTGTGAGCCACCTTGGCATGTTGGAGCCTAGGTGGCATGTTGGAGCCCACGTGGCATGTTTGAGCCACCTTGGCATGTTTGAGCCTAGGTGGCATGTTAGAGCCACGGTGGCATGTTGGAGCTTAGGTGGCATGTTAGAGCCACGGTGGCATATTTAAGCCTAGGTGGCATGTTGTGAGCCACCTTGGCATGTTGGAGCCTAGGTGGCATGGTGGAGTCTAGGTGGCATGTTAGAGCGTAGGTGGCATGTTAGAGCCATGGTGGCATGTTGGAGCCAAGGTGGCATGTTTGAGCCTAGGTGGCATGTTGTGAGCCACCTTGGCATGTTGGAGCCTAGGTGGCATGGTGGAGCCCACGTGGCATGTTTGACCCTAGGTGGCATGTTGGTGCCTAGGTGGCATGCTTGAGCCACCTTGGTATGTTGGAGCCTAGGTGGCATGTTGGAGCCCACATGGCATGTTTGAGCTACCTTGGCATATTAGGGCCTAGGTGGTATGTTTGAGCCACATTGGCATATTTGAGCCTAGGTGGCATGTTAGAGCCTAGGTGGCATGTTTGAGCCACCTTGGCATGTTGGAGCCCACGTGGCATGTTTGAGCCCATGTGGCATATTTGAGCCACCTTGGCATGTTGGAGCCTAGGTGGCATGTTGGACACGTGGCATGTTTGAGCCACCTTGTCATGTTGGAGCCTAGGTGGCATGTTTGAGCCACCTTGGCATGTTGGAGCCTAGGTGGCATGTTGGAGCCAATTGGCATGTTTGAGCCTAGGTGGCATGTTTGAGCCTAGGTGGCATGTTAGAGCCACGGTGGCATGTTGGAGCCTAGGTGGCATGTTGTGAGCCACCTTGGCATGTTGGAGCCTAGGTGGCATGGTGGAGCCCAGGTGGCATGTTAGAGCGTAGGTGGCATGTTAGAGTCACGGTGGCATGTTGGAGCCTAGGTGGCATGTTTGAGCCACCTTGGCATGCTGGAGCCTAGGTGGCATGTTTGAGCCACCTTGGCATGTTTGAGCCTAGGTGGCATGTTGGAGCCACCTTGGAGCCACCTTGGCATGTTTAAGCCTAGGTGGCATGTTGGAGCCCACATGGCATGTTGGAGCCTATGTGGCATGTTGGAGCCCACGTGGCATGTTTGAGCCACTTTGGCATGTTTGAGCACGTTGGAGCCTAGGTGTCATGTTATGTTGGAGCCACCTTGGCATGTTGGAGCCTGGGTGGCATGCTGGAGACCACGTGGAATGTTTGAGCTGAGCCTAGGTGGCATGTTAGAGCCACCTTGGCATGTTGGAGCCCACGTGGCATGTTTGAGACACCTTGGCATGTTGGAGCCTAGGTGGCATGTTGGAGCCCACGTGGCATGTTTGAGCCACCTTGGCATGTTGGAGCCTAGGTGGCATGTTGAAGCCCATGTGGCATGTTTGAGCCACCTTGTCATGTTGGAGCCTAAGTGGCATGTTGTGAGCCACCTTGGCATGTTGGAGCCTAGGTGGCATGTTGGAGCCCACGTCGCATGTTTGAGCCACCTTGGCATGTTAGAGCCACGGTGGCATGTTGGAGCCTAGGTGGCATGTTTGAGCCAACTTGGCATATTTAAGCCTAGGTGGCATGTTGTGAGCCACCTTGGCATGTTGGAGCCTAGGTGGCATGGTGGAGCCCACGTGGCATATTTGCGCAACATGGCATATTGGAGCCTACATGGCATGTTAGAGCCCGTGTGGCATGTTGGAGCCACCTTGGTGGCATGTTTGAGCCACCTTGTGTATGTTTGAGCCACCTTGGTGGCATGTTTGAGCAGAAAAAGATATGTACACTCAAATGATGATATCTTGAGTGTTTTTTAACATTTCTGGCTGATATTTGAAATGACTATCAGGGAACTTGTAGGAACATGTGGAAAGAAATTTGGCTTGATTTGGAACTAAGGTGATGGAGAGAAATTGGATATATTTTTCTCTCAATGAACTGTAAGAAAAAACCAGCAAATAATTTTTTGAATCCTGATTTCTATAAGGTTTTTATTGTGTGTTTTCAACTCCTGCAAGCCTGAATGGGACCTTAGATCATGTGCATATGCTCAAAAAATGGATTTGAGGCATAAAAAAGCAAAACTCTCTCTCTCTCTCTCTCTCTCTCTCTCTCTCTCTCTCTCTCTCTCTCTCTCTCTCTCTCTCTCTCTCTCTCTCTCTCTCTCTCTCTCTCTCTCTCTCTCTCTCTCTCTCTCTCTCTCTCTCTCTCTCTCTCTCTCTCTCTCTCTCTCTCTCTCTCTCTCTCTCTCTCTCGTTGGTGTGATGGCGCAAAGGGCAACAAGGGCAAAGTCTTCCAAGTACGACACTGACAAAAACAAAGCAAAGGGGACCACATCTGAGACCATTCTCGTTGGTGTGGCATCCAAAAAAACTAAAGGGGCAACATCGGAATCAGGGTCAGACTCAGATGTCGATGTGCAGGTCGACTCTATGCATGCCGAAATGGAGATGGTTGATTCCCTGCAGGCCGAAACTGCTGCTATGGGTGCTGCTAGTGCTGCCGCTAAAACTGCTGCTATGGGTGCTGCTAGTGCTGCCGCTAGTACTGCCGCTAGTGCTGCCATAACACAATCCTGCTCTATCCAACAGAACAAAGATTTTCACAAGGAGTTGCTGGCTGCCATGGCGGATAACATGAAGAATATGCTGATGGACTTCAAGAAAGAATTTGTGAAGGAATTCATGAGCTCGGTGATGCAAGACATGCTTAAAGAGGTACGGAATTCTCTAGCTAGTGATTTTCAATCAGCATTAGAAGAGATTAAACAGGAAAATGCTCTGGCCATAAAGGAATTGAAAGAAGAATTAGCTGCAGTAAGAGCAGAAGCACAACCGGAAGTACAGCAACAGTCAATTGAGAATGAGAATGACATGGCAGCAATAGCAGAGATCAGCAATCTTAGAGACATGTTTGATAATTATGTGGAAATGCAGGAAAGGAAGCAGAGAGCGCTGAATCTTCGTATTGTTGGACTGCCGGAACAGGAGAAAGAAAATACCAAAGAGTTAGTAGAGAATTTTCTTACCAATGACATGTTAGTGCCTAAAACAGAGGTAGTAGACGCATTCAGGATTGGCAGGAAAGAGATGGGTACTCGCCATATTCTCATAAAGTTTGCAAATCGTGATACAAGATTACAAGTTCTGAAAAATAAGCATAATCTGAAAGGGAAGTTCATATGGGTTAATGAAGACTTGACAAAGGAACAGATGCATGAGAAAAAACAGGAAATTCAAAAATTCAAAGAAGCAAAGCAGAAGAATCAAACAGTTAAATGGGAAAAGGGGAAAGCAGTAATCACTGAATAGGGAATTGCGGGAGGTCTTCGCATAATCATATGGAACATTAATAGATTGACAATGGAAAAAGTAGTCACGATGCAGGATATATTGACAGATGTGGATATGATATGCTTTATGGAGACCAAAGAACATGAGTTATATGCGCTACCTATGATACAGGGATTTGAGTTAATTTGTACAGTAAGAAGTAACAGATTTGGAACAACAGATAACGGAAACGGTGGGCTGGCATGTTATGTAAGACAAAGATACACAGAACTGGTGACAGGTATTAAACAGGATAAAAATGGGCAATATATGTGGTTGAAGATAAACGGTTTACAAACAGAATACTATTTAGCCATTTGTTACTTTGCTCCAAGACATCAAAAAGTATACAAGGAAACAGATGCCTCACAGGATGATCCTTTTTTTGGAATTGAACAGGACATAATGTATTTTCAAAAGAAAGGGGAAGTAATTTTAGCTGGAGACTTTAATGGCAGGACAGGTGATAGACAAGCAGCAATCTATACAGACATACATGACCCGCTCTGGTTAGAGTATATGGACAAGGATGAACTGATATCTAATGGGTGGAATAGACAATCACAGGATCACACCATTACCAGAACTGGTCGGTTCCTTTTGACCCTTTGCTGCAGTGCTAACATGATGATATGTAATGGATTGGATAGATTCCCTGGGACGGAGAGGACTACGTGTAGATCCAGGAGCATTGTTGACTATATTATAATGGCAGATCAAACATTACATCATATCACAGAATTTCAGGTTATGGAGGAACAGCTAGAATCGGATCACTGCCCGTTGAAGCTCACAATGGATATCAATACACCAGATTGTCAGATAAAGGAAATAATACAGCAAGGATATTGTCTTAGACCTGGTTTGAAAGATTGCTACAGGGCTAAGCTGGAGCAAGATCTGGAATCCATTAAGTGGGATGCAGACTTGTCAATGGCTAGCAAGCAATTATGTGATCCGCTTTTCGGTACCGCCAAAGAGGTTTTACCTCTAAGCGTGCTCGGAAAGGGCTACCGTGTAATGCATGGTACGACCAAGCTTGTAAGGAAGCAAAAGCTCAATGGAGAAATAGCCATGGCATGGTAAAAGAATATTATAGAAAAGAATATAGAAAGATAATTCGGCAAAAGAAAAGGCAGTTTACTTATCATAAACAGGAGTCTCTGTGCAACAGCTACCTATTGGAACCCAAAAGTTTTTGGAACACACTGCGCAAGAGAAGAAAACAGGAATTCCCTTTGTTGTCGGATGCAGGGATAGGTTCTATACGTACAAAATTAAAATTCCTGACGTATAAAGTCCAAAAATACGTATTTTTTAATAAAATACGTATTTAACGTATAAAAACCCTCGCCGTAGGAAAAAAAAAACAGACGGCGTCTTCGCGAAAAGCCGCGTCTGTGAAAAAACCGGCGTCAGACGCTGAATACAAATTTTTGCGCCGCAAAAGTATCTGGTCGACTTACAGACGCTGGCGAAAACTTGGTTCCACAGTCTGCTGAAAGTTTTTTCAGCAGACGCTTTGAAACTATTTCGTCGCGACAAACCGGGATGTTCAGCGTCTATTTGGTTTTCACGTTTACAGACGTCTGCGAAAAAGTTTTCAGCGTCTGTAAATCAAGTTTTCAGCGTCTGTGAATTTTTTATATATTCGCGGCGCGCGGATTCATTTTTTGCGCCGCAAACAAGGTATTTCCTGCGCCCAACCTTGCAATTTGCCACCCAAAACCTTTTTTTTTTTGTTTTTCTTAGTTTTTAGGGTTTTTTTTGTTGTTTTTTTGATAGGTAGGCCAGGTTAGGTCATGATTAGGCCCTCACTGTTGCCCCCAATGTAAGGGGCGAACGATGGTGAGTGCCTTGTTCTCGTAATGAGCTTGGCCTATTTTAGAAAAAAAAAAAAAAAAATAATAATAATAATTTAAGCAAATAATAATTTAAGAGTAAAGTAAAAAAAAAAAACCAAAAAAAAAAGAAATTGATTGCCTTCCTTAAACAACAACCGAGAGGGCTTTTTTAGGGTTGCGTGTTGCCAAGAGCATAGGCATGCCCCTTGCCCGGTATTGCCGCGCATTTATTTGCCATGCCGGGGTGGGTGGGTGCCTTCTTTGAAGCTTAAGGCAACTAGGGTCTCCCTTTAGTAAGAGTATAACCCTCGCTTTGGCCCGATTTGTTGGCCTTGGTCCTAGCGGTGTCGAAAGGTGTGCGTTGTACTTTTATTAAGGGTTAGGAGAATGTTTTATCAATTCACACCCTAGTTCGATGGTGTTGTTGATGAAAGTCCGACACTAATATAGGAAGCTGGCGTATGTTTTGATAAGCATTCGATTGGTCTCGTCTTTTGAAAAAGCGTGACCTAGGACAAGTGCAATGCATTTAAAACTTGCTAGCCTTGCATTTTGGAAGTAGTGGGCTATAGATCATAAATCGTGTTTTGGTCCTTTTATTTGTTACCCTATCCTTGGCCTTGCACATACATACTCATGTTAGGGTCTTAGTGTAGGAAGCATAAAATTAGTGTTTTGTTTTGGTTAAAGTGAGTTGATTTACCCTCATGTGCTAAGCACTAAATTGAAAGTTTTATCTTTGCTTGACTTGTAGGTGTTCTTTGTTTGTCGGGTTCGATTATCGCTGAGTCGCATTTTGCTAGCCCGCTAGACAATCCCTTAAAACAAGAAGTATGACTTCGGAAGAGAGAGCGGAAGTTAACTTGCAACCAAATGTGGCATTAGTGTCTCAGATAGAGCCGCAACCAGTAGAGGCATTGGCGTCTCAAACACAAAGACTCTGAGTCGCAACACGAGTCATCTTACGCAAAGACCGCCGGCGAGAAAAGAAGTAGACCACAACAAGCATGGTCTACTTTGAGACCAATTTCATGAACTGGTTGTGTAATCGGTACGTGCAATGCCTCATTTCGGGATTTGGAATTGATTACTAGCAGTGAGGAAGGATGGCTAGACTACCATGCAGGGCTGGTAAAAGATGCCGAGAGGGCTTTTAAGCTTCGAATGATGGAGCTAGAGCCTGAAAAGAGTGAGCAAGAGAGGTATACATGGATAGTGGGTAATATTAGCCGCACTACAGGCAATATGATCCGAGAAGTTGCAAATTTGAGTAGTCATCGCTTGAGGCTAGAGTTGAAAGAAAAAGCCAAAGACATGGAATCTTGGCGTGGACCAAATGAAAATTGAAGAAAGAGGCCCATCAACCCCCATCTTGTTAAGAAAGTGTTGGCGCAAACCATAAAAGCCAAACGTCCAGGTGAGACAGATAGGGAGTGGGAAGCTCAGAGAAGAGCGGATGCCAAGACTACTTGGTTTGCCATGGTAGATTCATCACAAATAATAAGCGGAAAACTAATTGGTTACGGTTCATATGGTGCAAATGTATAAGTGCAATATTTTAGGGTCTAGTTTTATTAAGGATGAACCTTATTGTGTAAAACTTCAACATAATAATTTTCAGCATAGTCTGAGTAACCCAATAAGTTAGTGGAAGCTATGTCAAGAACATGAGGGAGTCGGGGAATGCAAGTTAGGCACGGGTGTATAATCTGTTTGCATTGGTAGCACAACCGGCCTAGAAAGACAAGGCTTAATTTTCCCTTTTTGGAATGGAGGTTCGTTGGCAACCTTCTTTACAAGTCATGGGTCCAATGCCTTTGCAGAGCTTGCATTTAAGAAGTTGGGAGCTGTCCCCAGAGTTGAGACGGACTTGAGGCTGCTTGAGGAGCGCACTTGAGAAAGAAAGAATTATTTGTTGCCTCTAGGGTTGGGGACTTAGCAATGTCATTCTGTAGCGGGCTACGAAAGCTCCATCAAGAAAGATATTTGCATATGGACTTGCATCCGGGCAATATATTGCTCCATTTTGATTATGGAAAGGAGAAGGGATGTATTAATCCTCAGGCTGTATACATTGGCATTTGTGATTGGGGTGAATCGGGTTGATCCACGAGGCAAAGTGGAGGTAAAACGATGGCATTACAAGGGTATGGATGGCGAAGGTAAGAAAAGAATTGAGATGGAAAGGGCGGGCATCCATATATGCATGATGATCTTTTTTTGGTAGTGGCTCAAGACAAAGGCTCGCAAGGGTTGACTTTGATTTACACGGGGCAGCGTACATTGTCTACTACTTAGCATGACTTTGCTAGTAAGCACTCCTACATGGAGTCAATAGGAAACTTGGAGCAGCAAGGCAAGCATCGGAGAATGTGCGACTATTTGAAACATTGCGTTGAGTCGCCAATGAGGGACAAAACACACGAAAATTTGATATGGCCCGGCTACTTGACACAATGCGGGGCGATTTTCATTGCTCTCCAATTCCGTTGCACGAGGCCACAATTGGAATCAGATTGGATTCTTCAACTTGGCGTGGTGGCGGCGATGCATTAGACCAAGCTGGTCCTAGTCACGCCTAGCGTGCATATTCACTTACATTCAAACATCCTTGTATTACATAATATTCCAACTAAATTCATTAAACACTTATCTGATGCTACATGAAAGATTATTGTCTATGTGTGTTGTGTAGCTTAGTTTTCCTTTTCGTGTGTTTTTTGTGTTATTTATTCTATGCTTTTTTATATGTCGCAGCTAACGAACATTATAAAGACAAGAAGTCAAAGCACACCTATACAAGTCAGTCAGTGCACCTATAGAAGTCAGCAGTCCAAATTATGTCCCACGAACAGGACGAAGAATTGAATCCTGACACACGGAATGTCGGTGCGTCGAGCAAAGCAGGATCAGCATGGATTTTCGGTTCCCTCTAATTTGAGGACCCCCTCTACTCAGTCTCCTTGGCATCAAGGGTTGGAGAACGAGCTTGAGATGTCAGCTGCTCGGCAAATGGAGAGAGCAGCAGCACATGCAAGGGCGAATGAGTTTCGCACGGCAGAGTTAAGAAGGTTGCGTGCGATGGATGAAGTTTCAAAGAGGGATAATTGCACCATCACAGAGGTGCATAATGTAGCTGGCGAGGCAGGGCCTGGCTATTGTCCAAGTGGAGCAGACTACGACGATGTAATCACAAATTTGGACAAGAATGAGTTTGAAAGTGAGTGGCCTAGTAGACGGGGTAAGTATAAGGCTCACGAGTGCAAGAATGCTGTGGTTCGAGCAAAAGCACTCGAGCGTCATGTCCAAGTGAAGGGACATTTACCCCACAACGGTGAGTTTAGTAAGAGTTTTGCGCAGCAAGTATACTACGAGCTTGTGAAGGAAGTGCCCGTAAATTATGGGAGTAGGAAATGGAGGCAAGGAAGCGGTAGTGGCAGCACGAAGAGGGTCAAGCTATCGGAAGATAGCGAGAGTGGGCCACATGGTGAGCCCATCACCATTACATACCTTGTTGCTGACGCTATCCAACTTTTGGAGGTGACAGGGGTAGCCGCGGCTGGAGCCGTGAATGACCTTGTGGATATTCGGGCCCAACTAGAGAATGAGAGAAGTCGAACCCGACACTTTCGAGGAGAATATTTGAAGGACCGTGGCCGATGGGTATGATAAGATGGTCGCTGAATTAGAGGACGCTTAAACGGCAACTAGCGGCATTAAGCAGGGAGGCAACGGTCCTTAGAGAAAACAACGAGCACTTGCGCAATTTGACCAAATCGTTAGACTCTGACCCTTTTAGGGTGACTTCGGAGCAGTCGATATCCTATCTCCCTCGCGAGTATTTGTATGAGAGTCAGTGGGAAGAGCTAAAGGTTGTTGATTACAGACATTGCCAATTTTGTGGTGACAACCTGACACAGGTGGGCTGGTACACTCTAGGGTGTGGGCATCGTATGCACATGCGATGTGTTCTTGATTGGATGTTGCAAAGCCGCTTACATCCAACCTTGCAAGACGGATGGATTTTTCCCGAGTTACAATATGCCATATTTAATATGCAAGGTCGCATGCCGCGTTGCCACATTTGACCGCCGCGCAGGAGGGATGGGGCGATGCACACTTTTCAAACCTTTCGCGAGATGGAATTGTGGAGGGGGGAGGAGGAGCAGCGTGAAGGAGAGACAGTGCCAGACATTAACCAGTTCTTACCACCACCTCCAGGGCCGCAGGGTGATTATATTGATCCAAATGACCAATGAAAATGAGATATTACATTTTTAGACATGCCAAATTTTGACCTGTATCATTTTGTGAATGGCGGGTATAATGACGTTATTTCAAACAAGGTGTAATGATGTTATCAAAGGATCGAGTAGTGCTCATAGTAAAAGCATCGAGACTTCCAAATCGCTCTTTCGTTTTCTGTTTGACGAGTAAAGGCATTGAGACTTCCCAATCTCTTTTATCCTGGCTTAGTCTCTTTTGTTTGTCCTAGTGGTCACCCTGGCTCACCTGTAGCTGAGTCTCCTTCGTTTTCTGTTTATCGTATCTAATTTGCCCCCTAGGATGACATCGCTCACTCAGGTGGCGAATTAGATACGTTAAGCAGGAAACTCGAAAAGGGAGTAAGCCAAGAGCGCGACCCTCTTGGATGGTCATGGTTGGATGGTGAGTGAGTCAAAACATCTGCACACGCAACCCTCTTGAATGGTTGTCAGGTCACCAGGCCTTATATTCTCAGTGGCAAACAATATAGACTTCTCGAAATTCTTGTTACCTCCTTTAGAAGGAGCGAGCTTTGCTCTCACTCTCTTTTGCGTGTCTCTGTGTCAATGTATCTTAGATACTTTGCTAGGTTATATTACACAAAGACGCGCAAAATGGGGGTCTGGCGTAAATCGTTCGTTCTAGAGGAGGTTACAAGGTTTTTGAGTACTCTATTTTTATTGTGGCCACGGAGGATATAAGGCCTAGTGGTTGCTTGCGATTCTGTGTGTTCATTAGATGTTAGTGATTGAAGCAAGCTTTGACTCCTGAATTCAAGCATCGAGACTTCCCCGTTTTTCTTTCCCCCCGGCTCTTTGGGCAATGTAGCTTAGTTTACGTGCTAAGTTCCATTGTCCAAAGACCCGGGGGAAAGCAAAGATTGGGACATCTCGATGCCTGGACCCAGGTCTCGAGGCGTCAGAGGTGAGAGCGCACTCTAATTTCAAGCCAAAGTGGTGCCTGGGCGTTGTCCATCTATACAGTGGCTGTTAGGCACCAAATCATGGAACATCCTAACTCCTTCTATTGATGGAGAACCTTGAGCATCACTATGATTTGAAATTGGAGGACGCGTCACGTTAACTTTGGTACGCCAAATCGCCATTTGGATGCCATCTGGACCTATAATTTGTACCTCCATTCCTTTGGGTGGCACATGCCATGCAAACCCATTTGGGTATTCAGAGCATGTGCCACCCAGAGGAATAGAGTACAGATTATAGGTCCAGATAGCATTCAAAGCCCAATTTGGCATACCGAAGTTATTCCCGACTTGGGTACCGAAGTACCTTGTGAACCTTCTGATGGATCAGATTCGTCCGGGCTGGTCCGAGGCTGTTTGGCCCCTTCGCATGCGTAGATTACTTCTCATCAGCAAGATTCTGGCGCATGCGAAGAGGCAAGCAACAACGGAGGTCGAGACGGGTCTGATCCACGAAGGTTTCGTGGCAATCGCGGGTTACACATGAAAGAAACATAGAAAGAAACATAGAAAGAACTATCATACATTAACGAAACATTTGTGACAAAAATTATAACCAAAACTTCTTTTTATTAATAGTGCGAGGGGACGGTTACAATAGTATGAAAATCCTCAAGACCAATTACAACAGATGAAGATACTCATCACATCATTTTTCTAGGCAGCGCCTTCTTCATCAGTTTCATCATTTGCAGTTCCATCCTCTTCTTGCTGGGAACCTAGGTTCAACCTCCGATGACCCTTTCCTTTAGTGAAACGTCCTCGAGACGTGTTTTTCCTAGCCCGTTCTCTGTTTGTCAAGGTAAAGCGCAAAGGTGAGTCCGTTGGATCACGTAAGCCAGTCACGTCATCAACTGCATTGCTCGAACCTGGCCTTTCTGTATCAGACTCCTCGGTATCCTCGCTGTCGGCTGATCCGTCTGAGAATATGGCTTGGTCTATATCATCTTCGTCATCAACGAAGTGGGTACGTTGAATGTCTTCATCAACATGGCTTGCAGCATTTATTGCAAGCATCTCGTCCTCACTGTCTTCGAAGCTGTCCTCTTCCACTTCGGAATGATCCATGAAAGGAAACCGTAGCTTATCGATTATGGATGTACCCACATTACGATTCAATAGCCGCCCGGTTTGAGAAGTTGTATACAAGTTTGTGCGCCTTCTTATGTATCAAGCGATTGCGGGTGACATTGTGTATGTACTTATAGGCACTCCAATTCCTCTCACTTGCACTATTGGAAGATACCAAAGAGAGGATAGTCATTGCAATTGCCTGCAAGGTATCAGTAACTTGCCCATGGGCTTGCCACCATGCATATGATTCCATATTTGGTTCCTTCTTATGACTCTCCGGTCGTCGCGGAAGCTCTTCATCCGCCCACCTTCCACTCGGGTGTTCGTATTCATTAACTTCGGCAATGAAAAGCTTGTAGTCCGAAATGTTGGGATAGAACATTTTGCAACCTTCTTCAACGACCCCATCACTTCTTTATCTCGTATGCTGGTCCATATCGTGGGTTGTGTGGGTCTAAGGCACGCGCGGTGCCATGAAGATCACCGTATGACTTCTTCCATCGTTCATTGAAGTCTCTCGAGTAGTCTTTGCGGCGCTTAGCATTGTCAAATGGCGCATTGGGACCATCACGTTCTAGGAAGGATTGAATGGAGTGCCAACACCTCCGGACCTTTCCAAAGGCTTGCCTTCAAGAATCAAGGGTTTTGATGGCATGACAAACAGGTTGCATGCACCTCACAACATTTTTTACACCTTTCCAAAATGTCTCCCGCCCAAGCATTTCTCGAAGGGCAGCAGCTTGTTGTCGGTGTTTGGCGGCATTTTTCCCTTTCTGCCTTCTTTCCCAATCAAAAAACTCTGTATGATTAAAGGTTGAGATAATCCAATCACGACACTTCAGCACTCTTTCAAGACAGATATAATTGGAACCAAACCGAGTTTGCCCAGGATTCATGAGTGCTAGGCTCTTCTGACGCAATGACTTGTAAATGGCATAAATTGCCGGCTTCTTTGTGATGAATTTTACAAGCCGACGCGCTTTCTGAATGGGATCTTTGAACCACGTGTGCTGTGAGAACCAGTCCTTCAGCAATAGGTTCAGGCAATGGCATTGGCAACTAGTAGCATGCAACCCTGGAAATTC